>OX637461.1:23060818-24354141 GCA_951799995.1 Trifolium subterraneum
TTATACTATTCTATTAAACTTTGGTCAAACTTTGAATCCTCATTTTTTTTCTGATGTAATGGAGTGGTCAAAAAGCAAAACAGATGCAAACTATGCCCTAACTAGTTTTTTTTTTTTTTTGTATATTGCGCACACAGTAACAGTTGGAACAAAACAGACAATTCTAATATAGTTAAACACAATTTGAGTCGCCAGCATCGGCGCCAATTTTATCCGCTGTGGCACACGGGCCAAAAACGAGATTATTTGACACACTTGCGCTCCGAACTGGGTTCTGGCCTCAACATGAAAGTTGTAGCTCTTGATCTCAAATTTCCAACGCACCCTCTTGCGCCTCAATCCGATATTCGTAACTAATATTATGACCTGCGGAATGAAAAGGTGTCAAAGTGCTATTTATTCATAAATTAAGTGCGAAAATAAAATAAAGCTAAAAATAAACTTAAATATAATAACACACTAAAATAGTAAAAATGGTAAATTAAACCAAAGGAATACACTGGTACAATAGTAGAAGAATGTGCATTAAAATGCACTCATCATACTAGAGTATTAAACTTTGGTCAAACATGTTTGACCAAAGTTTCCATTGGTTTAAATATGCGATTATCTTTCTCCTAATAGGTTATAAACTTTATTTAGACCTTTATAAACCTTCTATTTGTTCAAAAAAGGGTAGATTTCCATTCGGATCGGGTTTTAGACCTTTATACAAGTCTATTAAACTTTGGTCAAACTTTGAATCCTGGATTGTTTCTGATGTAATGGAGTGGTCAAAAAGCAAAACAGATGCAAACTATGCCCTAACTAGTTTATTTATTTAATATTGCGCGTACAGTAACAGTAGGAACAAAACAGACAATTCTAATATAGTTAAACACAATTTGAGTCCCCGGCAACGACGCCAATGTGATCCGCTGTCGCGAACGGGTCAAAAACGAGATTATTTGACACACTTGCGCTCCGAACTGGGTTCTGGCCTCAACCTGAAAGTTGTATCTCTTGATCTCAGCTTTCCAACGCATCTTCCCGTGCCTCAATCCGATATTCGTAACTTCAGTTACGACCTGCGGATTGAAAGGGTGTCAAAGTGCTATTTATTCATAAATTAAGGGCGAAAATAAAATAAAGTTAAAAATAAACTTAAAAATAAAAACACACTAAAATAGTAAAAATAGTAAATTAAACCATAGAAATACACTGGTACAATAGTAGAAGAATGTCCATTAAAATGCACTCATCATACTAGTCTATTAAACTTTGCTCAAACAAGTTTGACCAAAGTTTCCATTGGTTTAAAGATGCGATTATCTTTCTCCTAATAGGTTATAAACTATATTTAGACCTTTATAAACCTTCTATTTGTTCAAAAAATGGTAGATTTCTATTCGGATCGGGTTTTAGACTTTTATATTAGTCTATTAAATTCCGGTCAAACTTTGAATCCTGATTTTTTTTCTGATGTAATGGAGTGGTCAAAAAGCAAAACAGATGCAAACTATGCCCTCACTAGTTTTTTTTTTTTTTTGTATGTTGCGCGTACAGTAACAGTAGGAACAAAAAGCAAAACAGATGCAAACTATGCCCTAACTAGTTTTTTTTTTTTTGTATATTGCGCGTACAGTAACAGTAGGAACAAAACAGACAATTCTAATATAGTTAAACACAATTTGAGTCCCCGGCAACGGCGCCAATTTGAGTCGTTGTCGCGCACGGGTCAAAAACGAAATTATTTAACACATTTGTGCTCCGAACTGGGTTCTGGCCTCAACATGAAAGTTGTAGCTCTTGATCTCAAATTTCCAACGCACCTTCTTGCGCCTCAATCCGATATTCGTAACTAATATTATGACCTGCGGAATGAAAGGGTGTCAAAGTGCTATTTATTCATAAATTAAGTGCGAAAATAAAATAAAGCTAAAAATAAACTTAAATATAAAAACACACTAAAATAGTAAAAATGGTAAATTAAACCAAAGGAATACACTGGTACAATAGTAGAAGAATGTGCATTAAAATGCACTCATCATACTAGAGTATTAAACTTTGGTCAAACATGTTTGACCAAAGTTTCCATTGGTTTAAATATGCGATTATCTTTCTCCTAATAGGTTATAAACTATATTTAGACCTTTATAAACCTTCTATTTGTTCAAAAAAGGGTAGATTTCCATTCGGATCGGGTTTTAGACCTTTATACAAGTCTATTAAACTTTGGTCAAACTTTGAATCCTGGATTTTTTCTGATGTAATGGAGTGGTCAAAAAGCAAAACAGATGCAAACTATGCCCTAACTAGTTTTTTTATTTAATATTGCGCGTACAGTAACAGTAGGAACAAAACAGACAATTCTAATATAGTTAAACACAATTTGAGTCCCCGGCAACATCGCCAATTTGATCCGTTGTCGCGCACGGGTCACAAACGAGATTATTTGACACACTTGCGCTCTGTACTGGGTTCTGGCCTCAACATGAAAGTTGTATCTCTTGATCTCAGCTTTCCAACGCATCTTCCCGCACCTCAATCCGATATTCGTAACTTTAGTTATGACCTGCGGATTGAAACAGTGTCAAAGTGCTATTTATTCATAAATTAAGTGCGAAAATAAAATAAAGTTAAAAATAAACTTAAATATTAAAACACACTAAAATAGTAAAAATAGTATATTAAACCATAGGAATACACTGGTACAATAGTAGAAGAATGTGCATTAAAATGCACTCATCATACTAGTCTATTAAACTTTGGTCAAACAAGTTTGACCAAAGTTTCCATTGTTTTAAAGATGCGATTATCTTTCTCCTAATAGGTTATAAACTATATTTAGACCTTTATAAACCTTCTATTTGTTCAAAAAATGGTAGATTTCTATTCGGATCGGGTTTTAGACCTTTATATTAGTCTTTTAAATTCCGGTCAAACTTTGAATCCTGATTTTTTTTCTGATGTAATGGAGTGGTCAAAAAGCAAAACAGATGCAAACTATGCCCTAACTAGTTTTTTTTTTTTTTTGTATGTTGCGCGTACAGTAACAGTAGGAACAAAAAGCAAAACAGATGCAAACTATGCCCTAACTAGTTTTTTTTTTTTGTATATTGCGCGTACAGTAACAGTAGGAACAAAACAGACAATTCTAATATAGTTAAACACAATTTGAGTCCCCGGCAACGGCGCCAATTTGAGTCGTTGTCGCGCACGGGTCAAAAACGAAATTATTTAACACATTTGTGCTCCGAACTGGGTTCTGGCCTCAACATGAAAGTTGTAGCTCTTGATCCCAACTTTCCAACGCATCTTCCCGTGCCTCAATCCGATATTCGTAAGTCCAGTTATGACCTGCGGACTGAAAGGGTGCCAAAGTGCTATTTATTCATAAATTAAGTGCGAAAATAAAATAAAGCTAAAAATAAACTTAAATATAAAAACACACTAAAATAGTAAAAATAGTAAATTAAACCATAGGAATACACTGGTACAATAGTAGAAGAATGTGCATTAAAATGCACTCATCATACTAGTCTATTAAACATTGGTCAAACTTGGTCAAACTTATTTGACCTAAGTTTCCATTGGTTTAAAGATGCGATTATCTTTCTCCTAATAGGTTATAAACTATATTTAGACCTTTATAAACCTTCTATTTGTTCAAAAAAGGGTAGATTTCCATTTGGATCGGGTTTTAGACCTTTATACTAGTCTATTAAACTTTGGTCAAACTTTGAATCCTGGATTGTTTCTGATGTAATGGAGTGGTCAAAAAGCAAAACAGATGCAAACTATGCCCTAACTAGTTTTTTTATTTAATATTGCGCGTACAGTAACAGTAGGAACAAAACAGACAATTCTAATATAGTTAAACACAATTTGAGGCCCCGGCAGCGGTGCCAATTTGATCCGCTGTCGCGAACGGGTCAAAAACGAGATTATTTGACACACTTGCGCTCCGAACTGGGTTCTGGCCTTAATATGAAAGTTGTAGCTCTTTATCTCAGATTTCCAACGCATCTTCCCGCGCCTCAATCCGATATTCTTAACTCCAGATATGACCTGCAGAATGAAAGGGTGTCAAAGTGCTATTTATTTATAAATCAAGTGCGAAAATAAAATAAACATAAATATAAAAACACACTAAAATTGTAAAAATAGTAAATTAAACCAAAGGAATACACTGGTACCATAGTAGAAGAATGTGCATTAAAATGCAGTGATCATACTAGAGTATTAAACTTTGGTGAAACTTGTTTGACCAAAGTTTCCATTGGTTTATAGATGCGATTATCTTTCTCCTAATAGGTTATAAACTTTATTTAGACCTTTATAAACCTTCTATTTGTTCAAAAAAGGGTTGATTTCCATTCGGATCGGGTTTTAGACCTTTATACAAGTCTATTAAACTTTGGTCAAACTTTGAATCCTGGATTTTTTCTGATGTAATGGAGTGGTCAAAGAGTAAAACAGATGCAAACTATGCCCTAACTAGTTTTTTTATTTAATATTGCGCGTACAGTAACAGTAGGAACAAAACAGACAATTCTAATATAGTTAAACACAATTTGAGTCCCCGGCAACAACGCCAATTTGATCCGCTGTCGCGCACGGGTCACAAACGAGATTATTTGACACACTTGCGCTCTGTACTGGGTTCTGGCCTCAACATGAAAGTTGTATCTCTTGATCTCAGCTTTCCAACGCATCTTCCCGCACCTCAATCCGATATTCGTAACTTTAGTTATGACCTGCGGATTGAAACAGTGTCAAAGTGCTATTTATTCATAAATTAAGTGCGAAAATAAAATAAAGTTAAAAATAAACTTAAATATTAAAACACACTAAAATAGTAAAAATAGTATATTAAACCATAGGAATACACTGGTACAATAGTAGAAGAATGTGCATTAAAATGCACTCATCATACTAGTCTATTAAACTTTGGTCAAACAAGTTTGACCAAAGTTTCCATTGGTTTAAAGATGCGATTATCTTTCTCCTAATAGGTTATAAACTATATTTAGACCTTTATAAACCTTCTATTTGTTCAAAAAATGGTAGATTTCTTTTCTGATCGGGTTTTAGACCTTTATATTAGTCTATTAAATTCCGGTCAAACTTTGAATCCTGATTTTTTTTCTGATGTAATGGAGTGGTCAAATAGCAAAACAGATGCAAACTATGCCCTAACTAGTTTTTTTTTTTTTTTGTATGTTGCGCGTACAGTAACAGTAGGAACAAAAAGCAAAACAGATGCAAACTATGCCCTAACTAGTTTTTTTTTTTTTTTGTATATTGCGCGTACAGTAACAGTAGGAACAAAACAGACAATTCTAATATAGTTAAACACAATTTGAGTCTCCGGCAACGGCGCCAATTTGAGTCGTTGTCGCGCACGGGTCAAAAACGAGATTATTTAACACATTTGTGCTCCGAACTGGGTTCTGGCCTCAACATGAAAGTTGTAGCTCTTGATCCCAACTTTCCAACGCATCTTCCCGTGCCTCAATCCGATATTCGTAAGTCCAGTTATGACCTGCGGACTGAAAGGGTGCCAAAGTGCTATTTATTCATAAATTAAGTGCGAAAATAAAATAAAGCTAAAAATAAACTTAAATATAAAAACACATTAAAATAGTAAAAATAGTAAATTAAACCATAGGAATACACTGGTACAATAGTAGAAGAATGTGCATTAAAATGCACTCATCATACTAGTCTATTAAACATTGGTCAAACTTGGTCAAACTTATTTGACCTAAGTTTCCATTGGTTTAAAGATGCGATTATCTTTCTCCTAATAGGTTATAAACTATATTTAGACCTTTATAAACCTTCTATTTGTTCAAAAAAGGGTAGATTTCCATTTGGATCGGGTTTTAGACCTTTATACTAGTCTATTAAACTTTGGTCAAACTTTGAATCCTGGATTGTTTCTGATGTAATGGAGTGGTCAAAAAGCAAAACAGATGCAAACTATGCCCTAACTAGTTTTTTTATTTAATATTGCGCGTACAGTAACAGTAGGAACAAAACAGACAATTCTAATATAGTTAAACACAATTTGAGGCCCCGGCAGCGGTGCCAATTTGATCCGCTGTCGCGAACGGGTCAAAAACGAGATTATTTGACACACTTGCGCTCCGAACTGGGTTCTGGCCTTAATATGAAAGTTGTAGCTCTTTATCTCAGATTTCCAACGCATCTTCCCGCGCCTCAATCCGATATTCTTAACTCCAGATATGACCTGCAGAATGAAAGGGTGTCAAAGTGCTATTTATTTATAAATCAAGTGCGAAAATAAAATAAACATAAATATAAAAACACACTAAAATAGTAAAAATAGTAAATTAAACCAAAGGAATACACTGGTACAATAGTAGAAGAATGTGCATTAAAATGCAGTGATCATACTAGAGTATTAAACTTTGGTCAAACTTGTTTGACCAAAGTTTCCATTGGTTTAAAGATGCGATTATCTTTCTCCTAATAGGTTATAAACTTTATTTAGACCTTTATAAACCTTCTATTTGTTCAAAAAAGGGTTGATTTCCATTCGGATCGGGTTTTAGACCTTTATACAAGTCTATTAAACTTTGGTCAAACTTTGAATCCTGGATTTTTTCTGATGTAATGGAGTGGTCAAAGAGTAAAACAGATGCAAACTATGCCCTAACTAGTTTTTTTATTTAATATTGCGCGTACAGTAACAGTAGGAACAAAACAGACAATTCTAATATAGTTAAACACAATTTGAGTCCCCGGCAACAACGCCAATTTGATCCGCTGTCGCGCACGGGTCACAAACGAGATTATTTGACACACTTGCGCTCTGTACTGGGTTCTGGCCTCAACATGAAAGTTGTATCTCTTGATCTCAGCTTTCCAACGCATCTTCCCGAACCTCAATCCGATATTCGTAACTTTAGTTATGACCTGCGGATTGAAACAGTGTCAAAGTGCTATTTATTCATAAATTAAGTGCGAAAATAAAATAAAGTTAAAAATAAACTTAAATATTAAAAGACACTAAAATAGTAAAAATAGTAAATTAAACCATAGGAATACACTGGTACAATAGTAGAAGAATGTGCATTAAAATGCACTCATCATACTAGTCTATTAAACATTGGTCAAACTTGGTCAAACTTATTTGACCTAAGTTTCCATTGGTTTAAAGATGCGATTATCTTTCTCCTAATAGGTTATAAACTATATTTAGACCTTTATAAACCTTCTATTTGTTCAAAAAAGGGTAGATTTCCATTTGGATCGGGTTTTAGACCTTTATACTAGTCTATTAAACTTTGGTCAAACTTTGAATCCTGGATTGTTTCTGATGTAATGGAGTGGTCAAAAAGCAAAACAGATGCAAACTATGCCCTAACTAGTTTTTTTATTTAATATTGCGCGTACAGTAACAGTAGGAACAAAACAGACAATTCTAATATAGTTAAACACAATTTGAGGCCCCGGCAGCGGTGCCAATTTGATCCGCTGTCGCGAACGGGTCAAAAACGAGATTATTTGACACACTTGCGCTCCGAACTGGGTTCTGGCCTTAATATGAAAGTTGTAGCTCTTTATCTCAGATTTCCAACGCATCTTCCCGCCCCTCAATCCGATATTCTTAACTCCAGATATGACCTGCAGAATGAAAGGGTGTCAAAGTGCTATTTATTTATAAATCAAGTGCGAAAATAAAATAAACATAAATATAAAAACACACTAAAATAGTAAAAATAGTAAATTAAACCAAAGGAATACACTGGTACAATAGTAGAAGAATGTGCATTAAAATGCAGTGATCATACTAGAGTATTAAACTTTGGTCAAACTTGTTTGACCAAAGTTTCCATTGGTTTAAAGATGCGATTATCTTTCTCCTAATAGGTTATAAACTTTATTTAGACCTTTATAAACCTTCTATTTGTTCAAAAAAGGGTTGATTTCCATTCGGATCGGGTTTTAGACCTTTATACAAGTCTATTAAACTTTGGTCAAACTTTGAATCCTGGATTTTTTCTGATGTAATGGAGTGGTCAAAGAGTAAAACAGATGCAAACTATGCGCTAACTAGTTTTTTTATTTAATATTGCGCGTACAGTAACAGTAGGAACAAAACAGACAATTCTAATATAGTTAAACACAATTTGAGTCCCCGGCAACAACGCCAATTTGATCCGCTGTCGCGCACGGGTCACAAACGAGATTATTTGACACACTTACGCTCTGTACTGGGTTCTGGCCTCAACATGAAAGTTGTATCTTTTGATCTCAGCTTTCCAACGCATCTTCCCGCACCTCAATCCGATATTCGTAACTTTAGTTATGACCTGCGGATTGAAACAGTGTCAAAGTGCTATTTATTCATAAATTAAGTGCGAAAATAAAATAAAGTTAAAAATAAACTTAAATATTAAAACACACTAAAATAGTAAAAATAGTATATTAAACCATAGGAATACACTGGTACAATAGTAGAAGAATGTGCATTAAAATGCACTCATCATACTAGTCTATTAAACTTTGGTCAAACAAGTTTGACCAAAGTTTCCATTGGTTTAAAGATGCGATTATCTTTCTCCTAATAGGTTATAAATTATATTTAGACCTTTATAAACCTTCTATTTGTTCAAAAAATGGTAGATTTCTATTCGGATCGGGTTTTAGACCTTTATATTAGTCTATTAAATTCCGGTCAAACTTTGAATCCTGATTTTTTTTCTGATGTAATGGAGTGGTCAAAAAGCAAAACAGATGCAAACTATGCCCTAACTAGTTTTTTTTTTTTTTTGTATGTTGCGCGTACAGTAACAGTAGGAACAAAAAGCAAAACAGATGCAAACTATGCCCTAACTAGTTTTTTTTTTTTTGTATATTGCGCGTACAGTAACAGTAGGAACAAAACAGACAATTCTAATATAGTTAAACACAATTTGAGTCCCCGGCAACGGCGCCAATTTGAGTCGTTGTCGCGCACGGGTCAAAAACGAGATTATTTAACACATTTGTGCTCCGAACTGGGTTCTGGCCTCAACATGAAAGTTGTAGCTCTTGATCCCAACTTTCCAACGCATCTTCCCGTGCCTCAATCCGATATTCGTAAGTCCAGTTATGACCTGCGGACTGAAAGGGTGCCAAAGTGCTATTTATTCATAAATTAAGTGCGAAAATAAAATAAAGCTAAAAATAAACTTAAATATAAAAACACACTAAAATAGTAAAAATAGTAAATTAAACCATAGGAATACACTGGTACAATAGTAGAAGAATGTGCATTAAAATGCACTCATCATACTAGTCTATTAAACATTGGTCAAACTTGGTCAAACTTATTTGACCTAAGTTTCCATTGGTTTAAAGATGCGATTATCTTTCTCCTAATAGGTTATAAACTATATTTAGACCTTTATAAACCTTCTATTTGTTCAAAAAAGGGTAGATTTCCATTTGGATCGGGTTTTAGACCTTTATACTAGTCTATTAAACTTTGGTCAAACTTTGAATCCTGGATTTTTTCTGATGTAATGGAGTGGTCAAAGAGTAAAACAGATGCAAACTATGCGCTAACTAGTTTTTTTATTTAATATTGCGCGTACAGTAACAGTAGGAACAAAACAGACAATTCTAATATAGTTAAACACAATTTGAGTCCCCGGCAACAACGCCAATTTGATCCGCTGTCGCGCACGGGTCACAAACGAGATTATTTGACACACTTACGCTCTGTACTGGGTTCTGGCCTCAACATGAAAGTTGTATCTTTTGATCTCAGCTTTCCAACGCATCTTCCCGCACCTCAATCCGATATTCGTAACTTTAGTTATGACCTGCGGATTGAAACAGTGTCAAAGTGCTATTTATTCATAAATTAAGTGCGAAAATAAAATAAAGTTAAAAATAAACTTAAATATTAAAACACACTAAAATAGTAAAAATAGTATATTAAACCATAGGAATACACTGGTACAATAGTAGAAGAATGTGCATTAAAATGCACTCATCATACTAGTCTATTAAACTTTGGTCAAACAAGTTTGACCAAAGTTTCCATTGGTTTAAAGATGCGATTATCTTTCTCCTAATAGGTTATAAATTATATTTAGACCTTTATAAACCTTCTATTTGTTCAAAAAATGGTAGATTTCTATTCGGATCGGGTTTTAGACCTTTATATTAGTCTATTAAATTCCGGTCAAACTTTGAATCCTGATTTTTTTTCTGATGTAATGGAGTGGTCAAAAAGCAAAACAGATGCAAACTATGCCCTAACTAGTTTTTTTTTTTTTTTGTATGTTGCGCGTACAGTAACAGTAGGAACAAAAAGCAAAACAGATGCAAACTATGCCCTAACTAGTTTTTTTTTTTTTGTATATTGCGCGTACAGTAACAGTAGGAACAAAACAGACAATTCTAATATAGTTAAACACAATTTGAGTCCCCGGCAACGGCGCCAATTTGAGTCGTTGTCGCGCACGGGTCAAAAACGAGATTATTTAACACATTTGTGCTCCGAACTGGGTTCTGGCCTCAACATGAAAGTTGTAGCTCTTGATCCCAACTTTCCAACGCATCTTCCCGTGCCTCAATCCGATATTCGTAAGTCCAGTTATGACCTGCGGACTGAAAGGGTGCCAAAGTGCTATTTATTCATAAATTAAGTGCGAAAATAAAATAAAGCTAAAAATAAACTTAAATATAAAAACACACTAAAATAGTAAAAATAGTAAATTAAACCATAGGAATACACTGGTACAATAGTAGAAGAATGTGCATTAAAATGCACTCATCATACTAGTCTATTAAACATTGGTCAAACTTGGTCAAACTTATTTGACCTAAGTTTCCATTGGTTTAAAGATGCGATTATCTTTCTCCTAATAGGTTATAAACTATATTTAGACCTTTATAAACCTTCTATTTGTTCAAAAAAGGGTAGATTTCCATTTGGATCGGGTTTTAGACCTTTATACTAGTCTATTAAACTTTGGTCAAACTTTGAATCCTGGATTGTTTCTGATGTAATGGAGTGGTCAAAAAGCAAAACAGATGCAAACTATGCCCTAACTAGTTTTTTTATTTAATATTGCGCGTACAGTAACAGTAGGAACAAAACAGACAATTCTAATATAGTTAAACACAATTTTAGGCCCCGGCAGCGGTGCCAATTTGATCCGCTGTCGCGAACGGGTCAAAAACGAGATTATTTGACACACTTGCGCTCTGAACTGGGTTCTGGCCTTAATATGAAAGTTGTAGCTCTTTATCTCAGATTTCCAACGCATCTTCCCGCGCCTCAATCCGATATTCTTAACTCCAGATATGACCTGCAGAATGAAAGGGTGTCAAAGTGCTATTTATTTATAAATCAAGTGCGAAAATAAAATAAACATAAATATAAAAACACACTAAAATAGTAAAAATAGTAAATTAAACCAAAGGAATACACTGGTACAATAGTAGAAGAATGTGCATTAAAATGCAATGATCATACTAGAGTATTAAACTTTGGTCAAACTTGTTTGACCAAAGTTTCCATTGGTTTAAAGATGCGATTATCTTTCTCCTAATAGGTTATAAACTTTATTTAGACCTTTATAAACCTTCTATTTGTTCAAAAAAGGGTTGATTTCCATTCGGATCGGGTTTTAGACCTTTATACAAGTATATTAAACTTTGGTCAAACTTTGAATCCTGGATTTTTTCTGATGTAATGGAGTGGTCAAAGAGTAAAACAGATGCAAACTATGCCCTAACTAGTTTTTTTATTTAATATTGCGCGTACAGTAACAGTAGGAACAAAACAGACAATTCTAATATAGTTAAACACAATTTGAGTCCCCGGCAACAACGCCAATTTGATCCGCTGTCGCGCACGGGTCACAAACGAGATTATTTGACACACTTGCGCTCTGTACTGGGTTCTGGCCTCAACATGAAAGTTGTATCTCTTGATCTCAGCTTTCCAACGCATCTTCCCGCAGCTCAATCCGATATTCGTAACTTTAGTTATGACCTGCGGATTGAAACAGTGTCAAAGTGCTATTTATTCATAAATTAAGTGCGAAAATAAAATAAAGTTAAAAATAAACTTAAATATTAAAACACACTAAAATAGTAAAAATAGTATATTAAACCATAGGAATACACTGGTACAATAGTAGAAGAATGTGCATTAAAATGCACTCATCATACTAGTCTATTAAACTTTGGTCAAACAAGTTTGACCAAAGTTTCCATTGGTTTAAAGATGCGATTATCTTTCTCCTAATAGGTTATAAACTATATTTAGACCTTTATAAACCTTCTATTTGTTCAAAAAATGGTAGATTTCTATTCGGATCGGGTTTTAGACCTTTATCTTAGTCTATTAAATTCCAGTCAAACTTTGAATCCTGATTTTTTTTCTGATGTAATGGAGTGGTCAAAAAGCAAAACAGATGCAAACTATGCCCTAACTAGTTTTTTTTTTTTTTTTGTATGTTGCGCGTACAGTAACAGTAGGAACAAAAAGCAAAACAGATGCAAACTATGCCCTAACTAGTTTTTTTTTTTTGTATATTGCGCGTACAGTAACAGTAGGAACAAAACAGACAATTCTAATATAGTTAAACACAATTTGAGTCCCCGGCAACGGCGCCAATTTGAGTCGTTGTCGCGCACGGGTCAAAAACGAGATTATTTAACACATTTGTGCTCCGAACTGGGTTCTGGCCTCAACATGAAAGTTGTAGCTCTTGATCCCAACTTTCCAACGCATCTTCCCGTGCCTCAATCCGATATTCGTAAGTCCAGTTATGACCTGCGGACTGAAAGGGTGCCAAAGTGCTATTTATTCATAAATTAAGTGCGAAAATAAAATAAAGCTAAAAATAAACTTAAATATAAAAACACACTAAAATAGTAAAAATAGTAAATTAAACCATAGGAATACACTGGTACAATAGTAGAAGAATGTGCATTAAAATGCACTCATCATACTAGTCTATTAAACTTTGGTCAAACTTTGAATCCTCATTTTTTTTTGATGTATTGGAGTGGTCAAAAAGCAAAACAGATGCAAACTATGCCCTAACTAGTTTTTTTTTTTTTTTTTGTATATTGCGCGCACAGTAACAGTAGGAACAAAACAGACAATTCTAATATAGTTAAACACAATTTGAGTCGCCGGCGTCGGCGCCAATTTTATCCGCTGTGGCACACGGGCCAAAAACGAGATTATTTGACACACTTGCGCTCCGAACTGGGTTCTGGCCTCAACATGAAAGTTGTAGCTCTTGATCTCAAATTTCCAACGCACCTTCTTGCGCCTCAATCCGATATTCGTAACTAGTATTATGACCTGCGGAATGAAAGGGTGTCATAGTGGTATTTATTCATAAATTAAGTGCGAAAATAAAATAAAGCTAAAAATAAACTTAAATATAAAAACACACTAAAATAGTAAAAATGGTAAATTAAGCCAAAGGAATACACTGGTACAATAGTAGAAGAATGTGCATTAAAATGCACTCATCATACTAGAGTATTAAACTTTGGTCAAACATGTTTGACCAAAGTTTCCATTGGTTTAAATATGCGATTATCTTTCTCCTAATAGGTTATAAAATTTATTAAGACCTTTATAAACCTTCTATTTGTTCAAAAAAGGGTTGATTTCCATTCGGATCGGGTTTTAGACCTTTATACAAGTCTATTAAACTTTGGTCAAACTTTGAATCCTGGATTTTTTCTGATGTAATGGAGTGGTCAAAAAGCAAAACAGATGCAAACTATGCCCTAACTAGTTTTTTTATTTAATATTGCGCGTACAGTAACAGTAGGAACAAAACAGACAATTCTAATATAGTTAAACACAATTTGAGTCCCCGGCAACAACGCCAATTTGATCCGCTGTCGCGCACGGGTCACAAACGAGATTATTTGACACACTTGCGCTCTGTACTGGGTTCTGGCCTCAACATGAAAGTTGTATCTCTTGATCTCAGCTTTCCAACGCATCTTCCCGCACCTCAATCCGATATTCGTAACTTTAGTTATGACCTGCGGATTGAAATAGTGTCAAAGTGCTATTTATTCATAAATTAAGTGCGAAAATAAAATAAAGTTAAAAATAAACTTAAATATAAAAACACACTAAAATAGTAAAAATAGTATATTAAACCATAGGAATACACTGGTACAATAGTAGAAGAATGTGCATTAAAATGCACTCATCATACTAGTCTATTAAACTTTGGTCAAACAAGTTTGACCAAAGTTTCCATTGGTTTAAAGATGCGATTATCTTTCTCCTAATAGGTTATAAACTATATTTAGACCTTTATAAACCTTCTATTTGTTCAAAAAATGGTAGATTTCTATTCGGATCGGGTTTTAGACCTTTATATTAGTCTATTAAATTCCGGTCAAACTTTGAATCCTGATTTTTTTTCTGATGTAATGGAGTGGTCAAAAAGCAAAACAGATCCAACTATGCCCTAACTAGTTTTTTTTTTTTTTGTATATTGCGCGTACAGTAACAGTAGGAACAAAAAGCAAAACAGATGTAAACTATGCCCTAACTAGTTTTTTTTTTTTTGTATATTGCGCGTACAGTAACAGTAGGAACAAAACAGACAATTCTAATATAGTTAAACACAATTTGAGTCCCCGGCAACGGCGCCAATTTGAGTCGTTGTCGCGCACGGGTCAAAAACGTGATTATTTAACACACTTGTGCTCCGAACTGGGTTCTGGCCTCAACATGAAAGTTGTAGCTCTTGATCCCAACTTTCCAACGCATCTTCCCGTGCCTCAATCCGATATTCGTAAGTCCAATTATGACCTGCGGACTGAAAGGGTGCCAAAGTGCTATTTATTCATAAATTAAGTGCGAAAATAAAATAAAGCTAAAAATAAACTTAAATATAAAAACACACTAAAATAGTAAAAATAGTAAATTAAACCATAGGAATACACTGGTACAATAGTAGAAGAATGTGCATTAAAATGCACTCATCATACTAGTCTATTAAACATTGGTCAAACTTGGTCAAACTTATTTGACCTAAGTTTCCGTTGGTTTAAAGATGCGATTATCTTTCTCCTAATAGGTTATAAACTATATTTAGACCTTTATAAACCTTCTATTTGTTCAAAAAAGGGTAGATTTCCATTTGCATCGGGTTTTAGACCTTTATACTAGTCTATTAAACTTTGGTCAAACTTTGAATCCTGATTTTTTTCTGATGTAATGGAGTGGTCAAAAAGCAAAACAGATTCCAACTATGCCCTAACTAGTTTTTTTTTTTTTTTGTATATTGCGCGTACTTTAACAGTAGGAACAAAACAGACAATTCTAATATAGTTAAACACAATTTGAGTCGCCGGCAGCGGCGCCAATTTGATCCGCTGTGGCGCACGGGCCAAAAACGAGATAATTTGACACACTTGTGCTCCGAACTGGGTTCTGGCCTCAACATGAAAGTTGTAGCTATTGATCTCAGCTTTCTAACGCATCTTCCCGCGCCTCAATCCGATATTCGTAACTCCAGTTATGACCTGCGGACTGAAAGGGTGTCAAAGTGCTATTTATTCATATATTAAGTGCGAAAAATAAAATAAAGCTAAAAATAAACTTAAATATAAAAACACACTAAAATAGTAAAAATAGTAAATTAAACCATAGGAATACGCTAGTACAATAGTAGAAGAATGTGCATTAAAATCCACTCATCATACTAGTCTATTAAACTTTGGTCAAATTTGTTTGACCAAAGTTTCAATTGGTTTAAAGATGCGATTATCTTTCTCCTAATAGGTTATAAACTATATTTAGACCTTTATAAACCTTCTATTTGTTCAAAAATGGGTAGATTTCCATTCGGATCGGGTTTTAGACCTTTATACTAGTCTATTAAACTTTGGTCAAACTTTGAATCCTGATTTTTTTCTGATGTAATGGAGTGGTCAAAAAGCAAAACAGATACAAACTATGCCCTAACTAGTTTTTTTTTTTGTATATTGCGCGTACAGTAACAGTAGGAACAAAACAGACAATTCTAAAATAGTTAAACACAATTTGAGTCCCCGGTAGCGGCGCCAATTTTATCCGTTGTCGCGCACGTGTCAAAAACGAGATTATTTGACACACTTGCGCTCCGAACTGGGTTCTGGCCTTAACATGAAAGTTGTAGCTCTTGATCTCAGCTTTTTGAACGCATCTTCCCGCGCCTCAATCTGATATTCGTAAATCCTGTTATGACCTGTGGACTGAAAGGGTGTCAAAGTGCTATTTATTCATAAATTAAGTGCCAAAATAAAATAAAGTTAAAAATAAACTTAAATATAAAAACACACTAAAATAGTAAAAATAGTAAATTAAACCATAGGAATACACTTCTAGTACGGCATTGTTTTTTTGAATTTTCTTTTGTATTTTTTTCGTTTTATATTAAGATATAATATATTTGTCATTAAAAATTTGTGTGACACGGTGATTACATAAAATCTATGTCCATACTTTCGCTAAAATTTAAGGGTAATATAAATATGTCATCTAAATTCAAGGGAAAACTAAAATACATTAATTTGTTATTTGATTGAAAATTGTTATTTGTACTACAGGTTTACATTAAAATTTTGTTTAGATCATTTACTTTTGCCTTTGACTTTAGATATTTTCACTATGACAGACTTAAAATGTTAAGTTATATGACGGGAACTACCTTCTCACTTTAAATTTCTCACTTTTTAAATGACAAAACAAACCCTCTTATTTTATTTTTATTTTTTATATTTTAAATCGGTAAAATTTATTGAAAACAAGTCACTTTCACATTGGAAAAGGCAAGAATCAAGAAAAAAAAAAAAACACTACAACAACCGGAACACCACACTTGCCCAAATAAAGGGCACACGCCACCACTCACTAAGAGTACACACAACACTGGAATTAAATTTTCTGCAATTACCGCGAGGTTCTATAAATGATATTGGCCATTCGATCTCTGATCGGCGGTTAAAATTGTTTTATTTTATAAAATTGTATTTTAGATTTGAACCATCCAATTTTAAATTAATGGTTAGAATTGACTACTGTGTAAAAGTACATCAATAATTAACATCAATAAATTTGAATTTCACAACACTAGTACTCCCAAAGCCAACAAACAAAAAACACCACAAACATGGACAACCAATCCCAAAAAAGGAACACCACAAACATATTTTTACGTATTTTACTTATGATTTTAAATTAATATTTCCAAAAGTAATAATAAAGAGATCACTCCTCAAATATATAATGAGACAGTGAGTTGGATAACAGAATAAAGCCAAATGTCCTTTTATTGAAAAATAAATGATCTGATGGTAAATTTAGTAAAATCATAATATGTCACAATCATGTATTTTGACTAAAAACATGGGTAGACAAACGTGGAGTGAGAATGGCTTCAAGTGGAGAGGCTTTGATAGTAGTGAGGCCGTTCTGTTCAGCCATATCAATTGGTCCTTCATTTGGAGTCACTATATCAAACCCATGCAACAAAGTAGCTAGTGTTATTTGCATAAGTTGAAGACCAAATGAGATTCCGGGGCACATTCTTCGACCTGAACCAAATGGAATTAACTCAAAATGTTGACCCTTGACATCAACATCCTTGTGAGTTGTGAGAAATCTCTCAGGCCGAAACTCCAAGGGATCCACGTACAACATTGGATCTCGTTGAAGTTTTGAAACGTTGGTTAAAAGACGCGTCCCAGTAGGCACATGATATCCACCAACAATACAATTTTCAATGGACTCATGAGGAACATTGAGTGGTGAGGCTGGGTACAAACGCAATGTTTCCTTGATAATGGCTTGGAGATAATTCAACTTTGTCAACTCTGTTTCTATTTTAATATTTTCCATGCCAATTTGTGTATCTAATTCTTGAATGGCCTTGTTTAGAACTTTACGGTTGTTAACAAGTAAAGAGAGTGCCCAAGTCAATGTTCCTGATGTTGTATCATTGCCCGCTAGAATTAGTGCCTGCAAAAAATATTACAACAATTTTCTATTATTACACATTTTATAAATAAAATTGGGATGGAGGAAATGTTAATTATTAGTAGTTAAAGTGGTATATGGTCCTCAATGAAATTCGAACTTTATACTTTACAATTACAGGGTTAAATTCTTGTCACCGAGCTCAAATGTGAAATTTATAATATTAACAAATAATAATGTAAAAAAATATAAAATAAAATCGAATAGACACATTTGAAAATAAATATTTATTATATGTTTTATTTTATAAATATTAATTAAAAACAAAAAATAATTTACATTTTTTTTTACCATAGATAATTTAAAACTTTGAAAACAATACACATAAAGATATCCTATTCTGCCAAGGCGTAAAAACACATTTGCAGAAAACCACAAGGTCGTGCTTGCCAAAGGGGACGGATATGGATTTCCTGCTGCCAAGATTTGATGCAATTTTACGCTGTAGTGAATCCTAGCCGTTGATTTTAGATTGAACAGTTCAGATTTAAAATATAATTTTATAATGCAAAACAATTTCACCATTCGATCAGATATTGGACAGTCGAGATCAATTACAACATCCTACTATAACTGCAGGAAATCTGATTCCAAACGGAACACTCTTGAAGTCATATTGTTGTATGTTTTGTCACATTGAAGTGTCTGATTCCATTTTTTTGTTACATTGAAGTCTTATCTATATAATGTAATATTTTTACCAACTGAATTATGTTTATGAGATAATTTTATTATACTTTTAAATGAATTAAAATTAATTTTAGATATATAAAGTGATTTTCACACATGAAATAAATTTTGTTTAGAAACAATTTTTCTCAAGAGTTGATTATATCTTTAAAGTTAGAATTTGAAGTTTTGAATACTACACTTAAGGGTCACGCTTAACTTTTTTTTTTTGTCAAGTAGCTTAATGGCTAAAAAATTCACCTTAAAGGTGAATAAGTGGAGTATCCTGGGTTCGAACCCGGGCTTCGGCACATGTGCTCTGTCCCTACCAACTGAGCTAAGCTCACAAGGACAATTTTTTTTTAATTAAGTCAAATTATTTAGAGCATCCATATTTTATTTTCCTAAAACATAAAAAACAGTCCTAAAACTTAAAACAAAGGAAAGTGTTAAACAATTCTCCTAAAACACTAGTTATGGATGCAAATATTGTAAAACAGTCTTGAAAAATATATAATCTATCTTTTTAAAATATAAAAATGTATTTTATGATATAAAACTTACTCTGTTTTTGTTTCATTAGGGCCCTTCTGCTACAATTATTTTAAGAAAAAAAATTTAATAAAAATAATCTCTTTTAAAAATGTTTCATCCGTTTGTTAATAAAGATTTTTAAAAAGATCAGAATCTAAAAATAATAAAAAAATCTTCAAATCAAAAGCTGCTAGAGTAGTTTATCAAATACATAATAGATTTTTTTAGAGGAGAGAGAAAACAAGTGGTAAAATATGAAGGTTATTTTGTAATTAAAAAAATTATTTTTACATGTTATAACCAAAGGAACTAAAAATTATTTTTATTAAAAGAATTGATATTTAGTACAATAAAAAAATATGAAGTAAATTCTATTTTTTTCTTCCTAAATCTTTAGAAATTAATCTCTAATTATTGAATATCAAAATTATTATTTATTGCATTAGAGATATCTGGGTGGGGTTTGATGTTGTAAAATTACTAGTAATTTTTGTACTACTTGGGTGGAGTACTACATGTACCTATCCTTCATTTATGGGTTAAGTTCCTCTTGTACTAATCTCAATTATTAATATATATTATTATTTTTTGCCGCTAAAAAAAATTAATTTTGGTCAGAAAATTACTTTTCCGACCCCTGTCCAATTTTTTTTTACCCCCCAAACTGACGTTTTTGCCCTCGGGGGGTATGAAAAAAATTTGCCAAGAAAATTCGGTTTTTACGAACCGAACTACCTCGGTTCGTAAAAACCGAAGCTTCTGCAACCGTTGCCTTAGAACAAAAAAACGTTGTCTTTAAGAGCTAACGCAACACTTCCTCAAAACAATATCCATATGCATAACACGCAACGGTTTTAAAGTGTTATCTAAAGTGTTAGTTGAAATTCAAGCATAGAACACTTTATAGAACGCTTTAAAACTGTTGCGTGTTATGTCTGGATACTGTTTTGAGGTAGTGTTGCGTTAGCACTTAAAGACAACGTTTTTTTGTTCTAAGGCAACAGTTAAAAACTGTTGCCGAAGCTTCGGTTTTTACAAACCGAATTTTCTTCCTACCCCGAGGGCAAAAAAGTCAGTTTGGGGGTAAAAAACAAATGGGTAGGGGTCGGAAAAGCAATTTTCTTTTGGTCAAGCTTACTCTACCCGTCGATAATTTGGGGTATTTGCCCAACAAGTCAACAACCCAAGAGAGTAAACCACGTAAGTAAATTTTATTATTGCATGTGATACCCATAATTAACTTATAATTAACCTTTTTTCCCATTCATATAATTTGTTCTTGTATGAAATAGTAGTCCAAATTATGAAGGGATAAATTAGAAACAACCGATCAATGCCCGCACAAAACAACACCTGTTTTTTTTTAGTTGAACTATGAGAAAATGGGAGAATAGATTCTCTCAATTTGTTTTTTCTCATGTTCCTCAATGTTTCAATTTCATCCAATTCTTTCACCGTTTTCTTCATCTCCTTCTCTTTTCCATCCAAATCTAACCATCTCAAATACGGCAACGTGTCACATATAACAAATGAACCGGTGAGATCAAACAAGGCTCTAAGTGCTTTTCTAATCCGTTGATTCTCTTCTTCATCACCGTCAAAACGTTTTCCCATAACCGTTCTAAACATAACGTTTATAGCTATGTCCCCAAACCATTTTTTCATTTCCGTAATTGCCCTTTCAGTATTACCCTCGTTCTTCATCTTTTGCCAAATATCGTAACTATCTTTTATTGCTATTTTTACCTCAGATTCCATCACGTTTTTGAGCAATATCTCTATTCGTTGGGGGGAGAAGACGTGAACGGTGGCTATCTTGCGCATGGTGCGCCAATAGGAACCATAGGGGCTAAAACCAAACATGGAAATATTATAGCCCAGAATTTCAAAGGCTACCGATTTGGGATGGGAAGCAAATGCTTTGTCGTTTACTGTGAAACACTGTTTTGCCATTTCATAATTGCTTATAACTAATGTTCGATGAACACCTAAACGTAAGGTGAAGATTTGTCCGTATTTGTCGGCTAACTTCCCTAAAGTGACGTGAGGTGGCTGCTTGCCACTTAAAAGGTGGAGGTGGCCGATTAAAGGCCATGCACCGCCGACTTCTGGTGGTGATGGTGGGAGTGTCTTTGAAGCTACACCAGTACTACTATTGTTGCTTCTGCTTAGCCTATAAAGAACGAAGAGAAACAACAATGTAGCACATATGGTAAATAGTAGGGTTGACTGTGTGAGGAAATTATTATTCATCATTTTCTTGCTTGGCATTAGAAATAAAGCTAGTAGTGCTGTAATGTGATGCGGAATTAATTAGATCTATGTGCTTGTAGATTTTACAGTATTTTATAACACAAGGATGGAAGAGCCCTACCCTACTTGACAATGTCGGCTGAGAAGACATACATGCATGCCTTAGTTACTTGATGGAGTTTTATTTAATTAATCTTAATAATTATTATCATTTGAAAAAATCACAGATATTAATAAAGTCGTTGTTCCGATCCGACCTCAAATATAATCCGCATCATCGAGAGACTGTTGATTTTGGGGTTAATTCGTCACGGTTTTATCCTTTGTAGAAAAGGTGTCTCGGTGGTTTGAAAGGTGTGAGTGTTGTAATATAAATTACTCTTAGCCTTGATTATCAAGTGATGTGAGACTATTTTGGTGTATGCAGAACAGAAGCCCCATAGTCGAAGCTAAGGGGATAAAGGGTGTTGACCCACGAGCATGCGTTGTTTCATTTCCCATAGACAGCGTCAATGTTCCGATCCGACCTCAAGTCCACATATACATCTTTGGGAGATTGTCCGCTTTTGGGTTAACCCTCACGGTTTTGTTATTTATAGAAATGGGATATCAATGGTTTGAAAGGTGTAGCTTTTGTAATATAATCTACCTTTAGTCTCGATTACCAAGCGATGCGAGACTTTTTGTATATGTCCGGAACAATTGTTTTGTAATATCAAATGGGCTTTCTATCACGTGCTCGATTCTATATAACTAGCAAATTTTAAGATCTAACTCATTGAACTTTCTTTAGTTAATAAAAAAAAAGTTCACAGTTTAAAAATACGTTGTAGATAAGTGTTTAAAAATACATAAAATTTTAACGATGACATACATTATACATTGTTGTTTAAAAATACATAAAATTTTAAGGATGACATACATTGTTGTTTAAAAATACATAAAATTTTAACGATGACATACATTGGCCATTGTTATTTTTAATTTTTTATGATTGAGACTTTGTTTTGTAAAAATAAGTTAGCTCATAGCTGAAAAGTTAGCTTATAGCTAGCTGAAAAACTAAATTATAGTTGACAGGTAATGACTGATAGCTTATAGCTGAAAAGCTATTTGAATGAAATTAAGGTGTTTGACAAATTTAGTTGTTGTAAGTATAAAGTGACATAAACGTACATTGTTAGTAGGTAGTTATATATTTTAAAAAAAATGAAGAAATATTAGTGGGTAGTTATTATATTTTTAAAAAATAAAGAAATAATAAGGGTAAAAATTGAATAAAATGTAAAAAAACTATAAATTATAAACTCATACGCTACTTAAAATAGCATCTCAAAAAACGCTATAAACTAATTAGATAAGCTTCTTACCAAACATTTTAATTTTTATCAAACAAGCTTATAAGATAGTTCAATAAGCTATAAGCTATCTTATTGGACATACCAAAGACACCATGAGATAATGACATAATTGATATCGGTTCAATTAAAAGATAGAATAATAAACATGTAAACCGTATTGAATTGAAACAAATCGTGCCACTATTTTAATCGTAAAGATGCACGAGGAGAATCCTAAATGTTTACTCTAAAGAATGATAAATCTACTTATGTGGTTTTTTATAATTGGTTATTGAGTACTCTCAAATTACCAAGGATAGAGTATGTCTCACTTATAATTTATAGAAATGTTATTTCATTTTAACAACTAATTTAGACAACTTTTGGGGACAACTTTTTTTTTTCCTTCTATTTTAGCACAAAAAATAATAAAATGAGAGGGAGAGAGAGAGTAAAAATATAATAAAAATAAAAGTATGAGATAGAGTTGTCCTAAAAGTTATCAAATGTACTGTAATTGCTAAAATAACATTTTTTATTTATTGTCCTCAAATTTAACACTATTTGCATACTTTCCCCATTCCAAATTATACGTCACTTTGACATTTTTACATATATTAAGAAATGTAATCATTGTTGTATGAAAAAGAGAAATTATGAGTTGATTTACAAAATTGTCATTCATTTATGGTATTGAAAAAATAAATTGAATAATTGAAAGAATAAAGAGTAATAAATAGCTAAGGGTATAATAGAAAAAGTTGCATTAAATACTTCATTGGTAATGTAAAGTGACATATAATTTGGTACAAATTTTTTCTTCAAAATGACATATAATTTAAAACGGAGGGAGTAATAATTTATGGTCCTCAAGTTTAACACTATTACATTATATTTACACTATTTATTGGCTTCAAGTTTAACACTATTTGCATAGTTGTACTCCGTACATGCATTACTGTCGTCAAGTTTAACACTATTTGTATAGTTTTTTTTTATTTAAAAACAACGATATTCATTCATTCAAATTGACAGAGTACATCGACGAAAATCATTACATATTCAAATTCGCTAAAAACTTAAAAGGATGAATTTGCGAACAAGCTCACAACATTCGAGTTAATAGCATAAAATGACACAATGTCTGCAAATATGACAAAGCCAAGAGTGTGGCGGCTAAGTGGAAAAAAGAGTGTGGCGGCCAACACTATTTGCATAGCTGTATTCAACTAACTTTTTATTTTTTTAATAAATGTTATGGTAGACCACCATAACAAGTGGTCAACCATGGACCAATGCTTAAAATCATCAAAAATCCTAATGATTGTCGATGACACTTTTTAAAAATAAAAATTATAACTCTTAACGTTTTATGGTTAAAAAAATGATATTATTAACATCAATTCAGTACGAGTTAAATTTTTGTATTACGGAGTATATGTCATTTTAATCCTACTGATGTCAATTAAGTTATTATTTCAATCATAAAAAATGAAAATAACCATTAAATTATATTTTTTATCAATAAGATAAAATATTTTTTAAATACTTGTCTACTATAGACCACTTGAAGATGTGGTCCATATTAGAATTTCCGAAACTAATTTCAATTACAAGCACAAATTTATTTTATATGTGGGAGGTCCTGATCCCTTTAATAATATTATTTTGCTTATAAAAAAACTTATTTTATATTTTTGAACGAAAAACAAATTATTTTATATGGTTGGAGCACCTTTTATTTTGTAATTGCATCTCCACCTCATAAAATATAATAAAAATAAAGTAAGGACTTAGAAGGTCCCTATTTTATAGGAACTAAAAACATATTTAACTCATGTTTATTTAAAGAGTACCTCTATATGGTACTACGAACTCGATGCACGAACCGCACGATATGTTCAACGGCATGCAATTTTCTTTGTTAATGGAATGATATATGTTGTTTAGTGTGTTTAATATACATGTATAAAAATTAAAAAACTAAACAATTATCAAATTAAAAAATATCAAACATATTCCAAGGAACAAACGGGGATGTGTGATGAATGCTGTAAGATATCCACCGTTCAATAATAGTGGGTGAGGTAAGGCTTTGGAGAACACAGTAAGTGAAAACATGTTTGTGGTTTCTCATATAATAATCAAGCTGAGATAAAATTTGTCATTTTGAATTTTTGAGTGAAAATTTTAAGAAAAGTAAAGAAAAATACAACCTTAACTTGGGCCGTACAATATTGATGACTAAATGTGTCGTACATTTAAGCATTTCCCTTATTTAAATTGGGTCTAAGTTTGACAAAAATTACAATAATACAGTCGTTTTATTCAAATTTTAAAGTGTAGTTGTTCACTTGTTGTAAAAATCATGGTCATATTTGTTCAAGTTCATTGCAATTTCAAATATTCACTAACTAGTATAATACCCGTGTATACACATGAGTTGCAGCATTTCCGTACGTAATTTTTTTATAGTAGGACAAATTCCAATGCGATTTTTGTTGTTGTAGTTGGTACAAACAAATGTATGCATAACTTGACGACAAAAGAAGGTGAAGCTATCTCAAGAGGATGGTTCAATATTGTTTTTGAAAGTGATGTCAAAGTTGTGGTAAACGACATACAAGCTTACCATCAAGGAAATTTCGGAATGGAGTTCTATTATTTCATCGATTAAATTATTGTTACAATGTAATACGAACTTTGCGATTAAGTTCAGAAAGCGACAAACGAACATGGCGGCTCACACATTAGTTAGGGCGACTTTTTCTTGGTCTAGTCGCACTTACTTTAACAGTGTCCCTCAATGTATTGAACATTTTATTATTAATGAAATGAGTTAATTGTGCTTGTGTCAGAAAAAAAACATTAGCGTGCAATGCATATGCATCACATGATAACTATCATATCCCAACCCTGTGTTGGCACCCCATAATCATCACCTATCATTTGCAGCACCCCATAATTATCCCAAGTATGTCACATTCGTAAGGCTTTCTATGGTCTCAAACAAGCACCTACAGCATGGTTTTCTATATTTCACATGACTATTACCTAATTGAATATCTCCTCTTGTGTTCATGATTCTACTCTTTTTACTCGAAAAACTGACAATGACACTGTGGTATTGCTTCTTTATGTCGATGACATTATTATCACTGGTGATGACTCCATTGGCATTGAAGAGCTTAAGAAATTCTTCTGTCAACATTTTGAGATGAAGGATCTTGGACCATTACGTTATTTTTTTGGGCATGAAGTATTATCTTCAAGTAATGACTTGTTTCTGTCATAGGCTAAGTATACTTCTGATCTCGTCTCTCGAGCAGGCCTTATTTATTGTAAAATTGAGTAGACTCCTCTCGAACCCAATATTCGATTTACTCCTCAAGATGGTACTTTGCTTGACGATGCCACTCTTTATCGATCTTGTAGGTAGTATGATATACCTCACAGTTACTCGGCCAGATATTTCATATGTTGTTCATCTTGTTAGCCAATTCATGGCTTCACCACGATCCACATGCTTCCGTCCTTCAAATTACTCAGTATATCAAGGGTACCTTATTTTATGGTCTTCATTACTTAGCTACATCCTCATTGATTCTTAGAGCCTACTCTGATGCTGACTGGGCCGGTGATCCGAGTGATCAGCGTTCAACCACTGATTGTTGTATTTTCCTTGGAGATTCTCCAATCTTATAATATAAATAGGAGTATTTGCTTGTAATTAAACACAACACAAAAATATTTACAAATGTCTTTTTATACTCCCTCTAGCTATCCTTAATTATAAGCAAAAATCTACTTTTTAAATTCATTAATAATTGATGTATATAGACCAGATACATTAGTTGTTCAATAAAACTGAAAAGTTGACTTTTACTTATAATTAAGGATGGAGGGAGTATTTTCCTGAGTTTCTACACTACTTAAGAAAAAAGTACATCTTTCTTAAAGACTTATGAAAAGTATGTTGGAACAAAATATGTGTTAGTACACACCCTTAAGTTTTGATGATAACAAAGTATTAAATGGACAATTGATGTTACTAATGTTTAAATTAAGTGTGCAGGAGAATCCAACGTTATATCAAGAGCACATTTAATTTAGACTCTGATGAAACCTATGGAGTCTGAATCTTTACACTCTGAAAGAGTTCAGAAGCTACAACGTGGTCAGAAGCTAAACAAAGTTCAGAAGCTCAAAGAGGATCAGAATGTCTGCAAGAGTTCAGAAGCTCAGAGAAGTTCAGAAGCTCAAAGATGTTCAGATGCCTACAAGAGTTCAGAAGCTATCTGCTAGTCATGAGTTATTCAGAAGATGAAGACGTTCAGAAGCTGGAATATGAAGGACTATCAGAGGCCATTTATTCAAGACCAATCAAACTCCAAGTTATCAAAGGTTCATCAGAAGCAAAGGAATTCCCCAAATCATCAGAAGGGCTACATCAACTACTCTTATCAAGCCTGATGGTTTGTTCTAAGGACAACTAATTACAACGGTCACAAAGGATGTGATCCTACTCTCTCTAGGAGCTAGTTGTACCTTATTACTGTACTTTGGACAAACAGTAAAGGTGAAGCTTCACTGCAAAAGAAGACATGTCTTTACTCAACGGATATTCAAAGACTACAGCTGTCCATTTTACAACGGGAATTTCTCAAACGTCTCAATGTCTTTATCAACTCATATAAATATGCAAAAGAAAGAATTGATGACTAACGATCTTCATTAGAAAACATCTCTTAGAATAAAGTGAGAATTTGAATTGTAATAGAAAATATCTCTCAAATGAAGTGAGAATAGAAACTAGCTTAAGCCTCTGAAGTTATTATGTTTGAAATAAGTTTAAGCTTAGAAGTTAGTATTACTCCTGCGTGAGTAATTGTAAGTCTTCTGCTTAGTGTAGAAGCAAGAAAGTTTTCTGCTTAGTGTAGAAGCAAGTAAGTCTCAATCTTAGTGATTAGAGCAAAGAAGTCTTCTGCTGAGTGTAGGAGCAAGGAAGTCTCTCTGTCTTGTGTGACTTAGAGCAGGAAGTCTTAAGCTTGTGTGCTTGAGCATGGAAGTCTCTGATCTTGTGTGATTAGAGCAAGGAAGTCTCTCTGTCTTGTGTGACTTAGAGTAGGAAGTCTTAAGTCTTGTGTGACTTGAGCAAGGAAGTCTCATGCTTGTGTGCTTGAGCATCTGATTGTAATCTTAGTGATTATAGTGAACTCCCTTGGAAGCAAGGGGACTGGAGTACTCTCAATTTGTGAGGGGAACCAGTATAAATTGTTGTGTGTCTTTCTCTCTCTCATTCTCTCATTTACTCCTTCATCATTCACTTAGCCTTTAGTTAATTGTGTGAACAATTCCGCTGTGTTTAAAGACTCTGATAGATTTAAATATCTAGAAAAGTTTTTAAATATCTAAAACACAATTCAACCCCCCCCCCCCCCCCCCCCCCCCCCCGTTCTTGTGTTTTCTCCACGCACCTTCAAAGTAGAACACCCACTTGTATGGGTGTAATTGGACCGATTTTGAGTGAATCCAATGTCCGAACCAATGAACTCTCGAATGGTTTGGTTTGGTTTGGTTCGCATACTTTAATAGGCTTTACATCACATTTTTTTCTCGATGTATTCCATGCTATTTTTTTCCGATATATTATTTCCCCATAAGTTCATCAAATACAAAATACAATTCATCAAATAAGTTCATTGATGACTTCACGTCATTACTATGTTTTTAACCACATTACAGTTTATTTTAGTTAGTATTTGCTATGTTTTCCGTAAGAAATAAGGAGAAAAAGAATCATGACAAGTTGGCTCTAAGCACGAAGATTTGAAGAGAAAACAAGGTAAAAAGCTGAAGCTGGCGCAGGCAGCATGGCGCGCGTCGCCTAGAAGAGGCTAGATAGGCCTGTCGATTCTGTGAAGTCGCGCCCGGTGCGGACGGGGTGGCGCGCGGCGCCACTGCGTAACCTAGGTCTATAAATTGAATTTTTCTTCACAATTAGGATTACAGAATTTTGACGGCGAAAAAGGCAACTTTTGAGATCAAGTCCCAGAGCTAGTTTTCCTTCTTGTAATTAACTATTTCACTCTTATTATTGTTTATGCTTTGATTATGAGTAACTAAACTCTTTGATTGGATCCTAGGGGATTCTAATTATTAATGTCTTGAACTATGTATTTCTTATGATTTGTTAATCGAATTACGAAGTTAGTATTCATTCAATTGTCTCTTAATCTTAATGCTTTATACAAAGTCGCGAATTGTATGATGATTATAATTGCTTGTTTACTAAGACATTAGAAACAAATTGATTGACCTAGGGATAATTGTTCAAGTAACTTGTACTTTAGACATATTGGTTTGTTAATTGAGAATTCAAGGATTAAAGGGCAAAAACCTAAATTGATTATAGGTCATCCTAAGACATTAGGGATCGATAATCAATTTAGAGGATTATGTACCAAGACATTGGACATAGTTATTTAATTTAATCGAATCATGAAACTAAGTTCGTAGGTTGTTAACAAGCAAGGAATACCAAGGCAATAGTAATTAGATGAACCGAAAAGGTCCAATCGCTTTCGCATCTTGAAAGAAAACCCTATTTTATTGCTGTTTATTTTCTTAAGTCTGAAACCTAAAAACTCCCCCCAATTTACTTTATTGCAAGTTTACTTTCGTATGATACCAATTACTCGCATTTGATTCGGAACAATCCCTGCGGATACGATAATTTACATACTTACTTTGATACTTCATCATTCATCAAATACAACAGTTCTTTTCCCATAAGTTCATCAAATAAGTAATACAACCATATTGAAATTAAGTTCATAAGTTCATCAAATACAAAATACAACTATATAGAAATTAAGTTCATAAGTTCTTCAAATAATAAAGTACAACAAAAATAAAACTTCAAGTCTATTCCCACTTGAATCGCTTGCAAAAATCATGAAAATCAGATATCACAAACAGAGTTGCGCTTGAGGATAAGGTGAGAGCAACAAAAATCAGTAAATCGAAACAGAGTAAAGTTTGAGAGTAAATCGAAACAAAAATTAGGACATGTGAGCCTGAGGGATGAGATGAGAGCAGGAAAAATCAGTAAATCAAACAAAAATCATAAATCACAAACAGAGTATGAGGTGAGAGCAGCGTGAGGTTGTTTGCGGCTGTGAGGAAGAGAGAGTCTGAGAGTTTCTAAGTTAGGGTTTGTATTGTGATAATGAGTGAGCAAGACTATTTTTTTTACAAATAGTTGGACATGTTTTATTTTTTAATTGATGTAGTCTTGCTAATAAAAATTATTAACTTACTAATATATATATATATATATATGGGATGTATCAAATGAGAGGAGATCTTATTGTGAGAGGTGAGAGGAAATAATATTAGCCATTCGTTCAAAATTAATGGTGTTGATCTAATTTCAGAATTTAAGCTGCACTTTACTCTTATTACATTCAATCTCTTCACCTTCCTCAACCTTTTCATCTTCTCTCTTTCTATAACATTTCTGGTGTACCTAGTTCCATGGATTAAGTTTCTCAAACTCATACTGCCTGTGATACATGTTGTTGTCACTAGTAAAAAAACACTTTTTACATTTGACCAAAAACGCTTTTTTACATCTGAATGTTGTCAGATGTGGACGCACAAGATGTAGTAAGTTTTACACGTTTTACATCTGACTCACGTCAGATGTAAAATCAACATTTTTTACCTCTGTTCTCGTGCCTCAAGATGTAGTAAGTATACACGTTTCAATTTTTTTAATTAAATTGGACATTTTACATCTGACCAAGTCCACCAGATGTGAAATATTTACTTTATTTAAATTATTTTTTTAAATCCTGCATTTTTTTTAATATTTTAAATACATTTCTTTTAATTAAAAAAATCTAAAATACCACTACAATTCAACATTCAACCAAAATACCATTACAAAATATAATCAAATGTCATTACAATTCAATGTCACTACAATTCAACCTTCAACCAACATACCAAATCTCTTATTTTTGCTACTTTAGCCGCGGCTTATATAGGTGAATCCATGGAAGGACATCATTGACTAGTTATCAAAATAGTCTTTTTTCTTAGCTTATCCCGCGACAAAATATGTGTCGCTCACGATAATCTACTTAAGGAAAATAAACGCAAAAAAAATAGAAAGAAATTTTCAAAAGTTTTAATAATAATCAAAAGGATTATCTAAACCCCCCACCATAATAATTTAATAAGTCTTTACAATTCAACATTTAACCAAAATACTAAATGTCATTACAATTCAACATTCAACCAAAATACATATCCAAATTACAAATCAAAACATCGTCATAATTAATACTAATCAATTGTAATTTCACACAAACCCATCTAACTCATAAGCTTTTTCTTCGACATCATCATAAACGCTATGTTGTCACTATGTTTCTTAAAATCAATTGAAAATTCTTGTATAACTAAAGATCAATTATAGGATTTTTTTTTCTAAAAAAATTGTATAAAGTTGTGACTATTAAAGAACCGTGAGAATCTTCTCAGATTGCCATGGATGCAAATTACACCAACAAAATCAAAATAGTACTCTGATAATGGTGGGTAGAGAAACGTGAAGGTCTAAGAGAGAAGACGAAGAGAAATATCTTACTGTTCAACAATAAAATTTGAGATCCCGTTACGGTGGCGGCGATGGCCTTAGTTCTCCCTATTTTATTTTATTTTCGCTAAAACCCGTGACATTAGCTGCACAGATAAAAGATATGGAGAACAAGGATAAGCACCAAAAGGTCAAGACGGCTTTAGCAGATCCAACGGGCCCTATAGAAGATGCCGTAAAAAATTGGAATTTAATTCATCTTCACTTGGCTTTGTGCAGATCCGAAAAAAGTGAGATTTTAGGAATAGCAAGAGACAATTCAATAAAGGGTATGAAGGTGATTAAAAGATAATATGGGGTAATAAAAATTAAAGACCACAATAAAGATTAATTTAAGGGTTGAGATTTAACTCTCTCACCCTCTCATTTTAAAACATCTCTCACTTGAAAAGTTTTCGTATCTATATATACGTTAGATCTTCAAAATATAAGTATTGGACAGATAATACAAGATAGAACAACACATGATAAACGTTTAAGGTATTGAACAAACTTTGTATTATTCGATGTTTGGTGGACAAAAAGTTATTTTGGTATTTTTATTATGCTTAAACTTTTAAATAATAAGATTAAACTTTTACTTGTATTTAATGTCATTTATACACTGCACAATATATTTGTTCTCATAACGTATATTTAAGCAACTCATAAGATATAATATCTCAAATTCACCGTTGAACATTAAATCAAATTTCCCAAATAATATTTAAAAAGAATAAGTAAATAATATTAAAAAATGAAATTATCCCCTACATTACACGGGCTAACATACTAGTGATATATATATTATCAACCAAATCATTGTTTCAGCCAAAAAAGACTACAGGAACACAAATCTTACTTTTATTTACATTGATTATGTTTTGAAAGTTTAATTTAATATTTAAGTTAAATGTGCTAATAACAGGAAGAAGAGGTGTGTTATTTGAACTACAATCAATTTGTTGACAACTTTGAGACATTTTTATTTCTCAAATTTTTATTGGATAAAAATAATAGAGAGAGAAAAAGGAAGAGAGAGAATAAGAATGTAATATGAGTATAAGAGAGAATGTTGTCCAAAAGTTGATGTTCAAATAATATTTCTCTAACCCGAACAACACACTTGTCAAACAAAGGGCACACACCGCCACACACTCCACCATCACACAATACCACTAGTACTCCCAAAGCCAACAAACAAAAAACACCGCAAACAAAAAACACAAATAAAAAGGATAACCGATCCCCAAGAAATTGGAACACCACAAATATAATTTTAGGTTTTTTTACTTAATGATTTTAAATTTAAAGTTTTAAATTAATATTTCCAAAAGTAATAAAGAGATCACTCCCGAAATATGGAAACAAAGTAAAGCCAAATATGTCCTTTTGGTGCAAGATTAATAAATGATCTGATGGTAAATTTAGTAGAATCACAATATGCCACTATCATGGATTTTGACTAAAAACTTGGGTAGACAAACGTGGAGTGAGAATGACTTCAAGTGGAGTGGCTTTGATAGTAGTGAGGCCATTTTGTTCACCCATATCAGCTGGTCCTTCATTTGGAGTCACTATATCAAACCCATGCAACAAAGTAGCGAGTGTTATTTGCATAAGTTGAAGACCAAATGAGATTCCGGGGCACATTCTTCTACCCGAACCAAATGGAATCAACTCAAAATGTTGACCCTTGACATCGATATCCTTGTGAGTTGTGAGAAATCTCTCTGGTCGAAACTCCAACGGATCCATGTATAACATTGGATCTCGTTGAATTTTCGATAAGTTGGTTAAAAGACGCGTCCCAGCAGGCACATGGTATCCACCAATAGTACAATCTTCGATGGACTCATGAGGAATATTGAGTGGTGCGGCTGGGTACAAACGCAATGTTTCCTTGATAATGGCTTGGAGATAATTCAACTTTGTCAAATCTGTTTTTATTGCCATATTTTCCATGCCAATTTGTGTATCTAATTCTTGAATGGCCTTTTTTAAGACTTCACGGTTGTTGAGAAGTAAAGAGAGACCCCAAGTCAATGTTCCTGATGTTGTGTCTGTGCCTGCTAGAATTAGAGCCTGCAAAATATATATTACAATAATTTTCTATTATTACACTTTTTATAAATAAAATTGCGATGGAGGAAATGTTTATTAATTAAAGTGGTATTGACCATTTTATAATGGTCCTTGATGAAATTTGAACTTTAAAACTTAGAATTACAAGGTTAAATTCTTGTTCAAATGTTAAAAGTAACTCTTGAGAGTTATTATTTAAAAACAATTATGGAATTATAGTTATAGTCTATATTTAAAGCAAAATATTCTTGCTTTTGAAAATAAATAATTTATTGTATAGTTTATTTATAAAGATGATTTTTCTATAAAGATAAATCAAAAGCACAACATAATTTACATTTTTCTTACCGGTGATAATTTAAAATTTAGAAAAAGGACAATACACTACCAAGGCGTAAAGACACATTTGCAGAAAACCACACAAGGTTTGGCTAGCCAAAGGAAGAACACTCTAGATTTAGATAGATATGTTCCCCACCACTGAAAAGGAATATAATAATTTTTTAAATGAAGCAAATTGTTTGAATAGTTGCACATTGAAGTCATATGGTTGAATATTTTGTTACATTTTTTTCCTGTTGTTAGAAATTTACACTTTGAAATAAATAAGAGACGAAATTAGATCTAAATTATCTAAATTTAGGTCGATATATATATATATATATATATATATTTTGAGAAATTTACCAATTTTTTTATGCTCATGGAATAATTTTGTTACACTTCTAAAAAAATCAAAATTGATTTTAGAGATGTTAATCGATTTTGACACATGCAGTAAGTTTTAAATAGAGATGATTTTTTCTCAATAGTTGATTGTGGGTTTTGATCTTTAAAAAAATAGATTTTTTCTTTGTATTTTTTAAAATAGATTTTGTAAAACTGTTTTTCAAAATATTATAAGTTTTTTTATATTCGTTTTTTCTAAATTGAAACACTAATTTTGACATCATATAACATAAATGTACATTATTGAAGTTCAAAACATAATTAAAATCGCAATTTTTTCAAAAATGATTTATGTGTAAAAAAAAATGATTTATGTGAAAATCTATTTGAAATAGCTTCAAAATTAAGTGATTTTTTGAAATTTTGATATCCAAAACGGGTCGTATATCTTTGATGATGGAATTTAAAGTTTTGAATTCTAAACTTTTTTTTTATAAGCTTGAATTTTAGATTTCATTTCAAAATTTAAATTGAATTCACTTTTACATAAAAACTATCTATCCAAATATAAATTATGTCACATTTAATATAATAATTAAAAAAAATTCTACATAACCTAACTACACGTTCAAAATCAATTTTTGTTATAGCAAAATTAAACACATTTAACTTTTTTTTATTAATTAAGTGGAAAAGGAATTATTAATCAAATGTTCTTTATTTCCAAAGTCATGGTCTTTTTCATCGGTAGGATAAACATAAAAAACAAGAGAAAATATATTTTTTTAATCTATCCCTTCGTAATTTCAGGATACTTTCTTATCAACCAATGACAACAAATCATATGAAAATCAACCTATGCAATTTAAAAATTTGTTACAAGTTAACTCTGAATACCACTGTGCAATTTAAAAATTTGTTACAAATTAAATGTATATTCACTAATGTGACTTGTTATCATCGGTTCATGAATAAATATTATCAAATTATGAAATGATAGAATATTTCTCAGGCAAATATTAAAATTTGTGTAATATTCTTTTTTAAATACAAAAATAATTTTCTCAATACAAAATTATCTGAAGAGTTGAGCTTACCAGACAAGTAGCTTTGATTGCGGTGTCAGAATCACGACCGTCTAAATCATGATCATCAACGGTGGAGATGAGCATATCCATGAAGTCATGTTCGCCGCCAGAGTTCCTATTACGTTTGTGTTCATCAAGCAAAACACTAACAAAATCATCCATCTCTTTCGCCGTTTTCTTCATCTCTTTCTCTTTTCCATCCAAATCGAACCATCTCAAATACGGCAGCGTGTCACATATAACAAATGAACCGGTGAGATCAAACAAGGCTCTAAGTGCTTTTCTAATCCGTTGATTCTCTTCATCATTAACGTCAAAACGTTTTCCTAAAACCGTTCTAAATATAACATTTATAGCTATATCACTAAACCATTTTTTCATTTCCGTAATTGCCCTTTTAGGATTACCCTCGTTTTTCATCTTCCGCCAAAAATCGTAACTACCTTTCATTGCTGTTTCCACCTCAGATTCCATCACGTGTTTAAGCATTATCTCTATTCGTTGAGTGTTGAGAACGTGGACGGTTGCGATCTTCCGCATGGTGCGCCAATAAGAACCATAGGGACTGAAACCAAACATGGAAAAGTTATATCCTAGAATTTCAAATGCTACAGATTTAGGACGTGAAGCAAATGCTTTGTCGTTTACTGTGAAACACTGTTTTGCCATTTCATAATTACTTATAACTAAAGCTCGATGAACACCTAAACGGAAGGTGAAGATTGGTCCGTATTTATCGGCTAACTTCCCCAAGACGACGTGAGGTGACTCGGAACCGCTTAAAAGGTGGAGATGGCCGATTAACGGCCAGGCACTGCCGACTTCTGGCGGTGGTGGTGGGAGTGTCTTTGAAGCTACACCGTTAGTATTGTTGCTTCTGCGTAGCCAATAAAGAAAGAAGAGAAACAAGAATGTGGCGCATATGGTAAATGGTAGGGTTGATGGTGAGAGCAAATTATTCATCATATTTTGGATGGTGTTCTGTTTTGTGGTTTGGTTTTGCTCTGTTTTTATAGTGCAGGGATGATGTTATTATATATTATATATCTAGTGTAGCTATTTAGATTTTGATATGGCTTGTATTTGGACAAGAATTTAGTGCAATTAATGAGCCAATCGGTCATGTTACTGGTGTTCGGCACCGGTTAAGGAAGAAAAAAGTGAAACTTTTGTATTGAAAATATCTACACAAGTTTTAAGACACTTTTATTATCCTCCCTCCGTACCAAATTATATGTCACTTTGAAGAAAAAATTTGTACTAAATTATATGTCATTTTACATTATCAAGGAAGCATTTAATGCAACTTTTCCTATTATACCCTTAACTATTTATTACTCTCTCTTCTTTCAATTTTTCAATTTATTTTTTCAATACCATAAATGAAGGACAATTTTGTAAATTAACTCATAATTTCTCTTTTCCATACAACAATGATTACATTTCTTAATATGTGTAAAAGAGTCAAAGTGACATATATTATGGTACGGAGGTATTACTTAGTATTCTTAACTAATTTCTTTATTCCCTCCATCTCAATATATAAATCCTTTTGTAAAATTTTGTTGTTTCATTTTATAAGACAATTTTTAAATTTCAAGTTGTGTTAATTAAATTTTCACAAAAATGCCGCTAATTGAATGAAAAAAGTAAAAGATTAATATGTCTCTCTCTTAATAATTGAAGAGTAAATTTGGAAAGAAACACTATATTATTAATAAATTTAATGCAAAAATTATTTTTTTAATTGGTGTGCTTTTGTACGAAAGAGCTTTTATATATTATATTCGAAAGAGATTAACATTTTTATTTTTCCAATTAATTAAGCTTGTGGCACATTTAGGTTTCAAATTTGGTGCTATTGAAAAAGCACAAAATTACACACAGTAATTAATCATATGTTGATTTTTATATATTAAAAAGAGAGTAACATTTTTATTTTTCCAATTAATTAAGCTCGTGGCACATTCAGGATTCAAATTTGGTGCTATTGAACAAGCACAAAATTACACACAGTAATTAATCATATATGTTGATTTGTAATCACACTATCTCGATTATATATTAATTTTTACACTATTTTAAAATTTCAGCATTAATTTAGATCAGACGGTTAAAAGCAGGAAGTGCATCCGAAAAATCTAATTCCCACGTGTAGTTAGCAAGTTGCCGATTTGTTTTGTTATTTTAGGTTAAGATAGGGATTGGTGTTTGGTTTAAAATAGTAGAGTCTTGTTGTAGTGTTGTCGTGTTGTATTATTGATTAGACGTTGGATTTTTAGCGCAGTGTTTTGTATTTTCTGGACCAACGACAACGACTTGTGCTTAGCGGTTCAAAAAAGAAGTAATAATAATAATAATCGGGTAGAGAAGAAGAGTTTGAATTTTGCTTCATTTATTTCTACCAAAAAAAAACTTGCTTCATTTATCAAGTGTAACTTGTATATGGTCAACTTCATTTATAAAAGTGTAAATATTTAATAATCTCAACTTCATTTATAAAAGTGTAAATATTTGCTTTATTTTACACTTATTTTTTATAATCTCAACTTCATTTATAAAAGTGATAAATGAAGTTGACTATTTTTTTATTAAATATTTTTTGCTTCATTTATAAAAAAATAGACATATGTGATAGATCACTGAAACTTATTTTAATTAATTTTAAGGCGGCTTTATTTAATTATCTCAACCTTGTTAATATTTTAATCAAAAATCAAAACTTATTACAGTATTAAATATAAGATTCTCTAACAAAAATATAAGATTCTCAATATCAACTTTTTTTTTTGTCTCTTTTATGAAATCATCTTTAAATATTTAACCACGTAAATCATTTCTTTACACACATAATTAGAGTTGTTAAAAATAAGCCGGCTTAATGGGCCGTCCATTAGCCCATACATTCGGATGGGTCGGGCCTAAAAAACTAGACTAAATACAATCGGGCTGTTTCATCCTAAGCTCATTAGTCCATATAAAAATTCAGCTAGTCCAATAGACTTCGGACCGATCCATTATACAACAAATTATACCATTTTTATGAAAATAATATTCATAAAACATAAAAATTATACTTAAATGTGTGTAAGCTTAATAAAAAGGTTATATCTGCTTAAAACTTTATAAATATATATTAATTAAGTTTATAATTTATTAATTGGATTGAATTTTTTTACAATGATCAAACTAGAGTTTAGTAATAAATAGTGTTGATATAAAAAGTATTTACATTGCGTCCAATTATATTTCAATAAAATTGATAATTATAAGAAACTAATACATTAATGTGACATAAAATAAGATTAAACAAAAGGGAAAAATAAAACGAAATGGGTCATGCTGGCCCGATAGCCCACAAGGACCATATGAATCGGGTCAGGCTAGACCATTCGACAGCCCTACACATAATGTTAATTATTTCTTTTACTTCTCTACAATAATTTACAATAAATGTTACGGTATTAACACAAATAAACTTATGTGTGTGCGTCTCTCTCTATAGCAATAAACTTGTAAAAACAACATTTATTATCAATAAATATATTATTAGTACCAACATGTTAGATTCTACTAATTAATAATTCAACGAGGTTATATATATATATATATATATGAGGAGGGATCCGTTGACTCCAGGAGTAAGTCTCTATTGACTTACTCCGTTTAATAACTCGATATCGGCATTATATGTCTTTAATCCAACCGTTGAATTCAAAGATCTCATTGAGTAGATCAACTCCACAAATTTTTATAAAAAATCAAAATCGATTGATACATTTTCTGATAACTTCAATTGAACGTACAAAAAACTTTTAAAAAAACCGTTGAATTTCAATAATCTAAATACATAACTACATTTTTTAAATTTTTATAAAAATTTGTGGAGTTAATCTAATCAATGAGATCTTTGAATTCAACGGTTGGATTGAAGAAATATAATGCCGATATCGAGTTATTAAGCGAAGTAAATCAATGGAGACTTACTCCTGGAGTCAACGGATCCCTTATATATATATATCTTTTGGTTTTAAAATCTTTGATTCTCGGGGTAAAAAATATCGGTAATCCAGAGTTTGGCTTTGAGTAACAAAAGTTAGACCAAATATTGTTTCTACAAGAAATCGAACTCAGGTTATACCGAACGATTTGTTCTAGGTGGAATCATTAACTATTTGAGTGTCTTAGTTAACGAGGTTCTATATTGAAGGGCGGATGTAATATTTCGTTCCTTTATATAAATATCTCTTATATTTTTTCACTCATATTAAGAAAAAATATTTGGTATTTTGTTTTGGCCAAAGTAACCTAATTGTTAGAAATTCACATCTTAAGATAAAATTAATGTAATCTCCTTATCAATTAAACTATGCTCTACCGACAATATTTGGTGATTTTAACGTGTTATTCTCGTCGCTTTCAAAACCTCGTTCCTTTTCTCTTGCTCATCTCTCATAAAATGCAATCAATGCATTCATTCTTTTTAGTGTGAAAGAAAGTATCTCACACGGATATCCTATTTGTAGATATGAGTCCGTAATTCTTTTTTTTTTGTCAAGTAGTCTATTGACTAGAAATTTCACCCTTAAGGTGAATAAGTGGGATGACCAGAGTTCAAACTCTGATCCCCTGCATATATAATGTAACGTCTTACCAATTGAGCTATATGGTCCGTAATTCTATTTTATATATATATATATATATATATATATATATATATATATATATATATACTCCCTTCGTCCCATATTATAAGGGGGAAAAACACACTTATTAAGAAAACCAAAACTTGAGAATTTGAAATATGATTTTGTGGGTTTTTCTTGAAATAAGTTGCATGGGAAGATGTAAAAACAAATTTGATTGGTTGTTGTTTATTGAGAAAATGAGAGAGAGAGAGAGAGAGAGAGAAAAAAAAATTAAATGCAATTTGCATTTAATTTTATAAGAATAAGTAAAAAACATTCTTGAAAGTTGTTTTTTCCCTTATAATTTGGGACAAAAAAAGGGTCATTTTCCCCTTATAATATGGGACAGAGGGAGTATATATATATATAGGGGTTTGCTAACTTAGACCCACCTAAAAACATGAAGGTCTAAGTTAGCAAGGTGCACCTTTTCACTTTGGACAAAAAAACCATTCATATTTATTATTCAAAACTAGTCAAAAAGGATAGTTTAGTAAGTTTCATTAAATTATTTAACACCCACTTGCTAACTTAGACCCACTTAATGATAAATATTTGCAACCTAAATAAACAACCTAGGAAATCAAAAAAGGACAAAATCCAAACACAATTCCTTAAAATTAACCAACTTTAACATCAAACTGTAACATATAATCAATCACATTAATTCTACCAATCACATATAATCAATCAACAAAATTAACCTGAAGGAAAAACATCGTTTTCTCTCTTTTTTAAACCTATTTCATCATTTTTTTTTAAACCAATATTGTCACGCTTGTTTTCTTATTTATAGTCAAGCCTTACGTGAATTTAAAAAAATCTGGAACATGTATAAAAAAGAAAATTGGAATATGAAAAAATAAAACTGTAGTTCACATGAATCAATGATTTTAATTAAGCCATGAATTTGAATATATATTCTGGTTTTCTTTTTGGAACATGAGTTTTCATATTTATAACCACAAATAGCATATGCTTAAATAAATTAGAAAATATATTGTTTGCTTATATAAAATTAGAAAATATTCCATAAAAAATTAGAAAATAAATTGTTTGCCCTTTTTTGATTTCCTAGGTTATTTATTTAGGTTGCATATATTTATAATTAAGTGGGTCTAAGTTAGCAAATGGGTGCACAATATTTAATAAAATTTACCTAACTAACCATCAATTTTCTAGTGTAAAATAACTAAATATCAAGGTTTTTTTTGTCCAAAGTGAAAAGGTGCACCTTGCTAACTTAGACCTTCATGTTTTTAGGTGGGTCTAAGTTAGCAAACCCCATATATATATATATATATATATATATATATATATATATATATATATATATATATATATATATAGCTTTGGTAGGTATAAATTTACAAAATTGTTGATCTTCCCTATGAAAAGGATTTCAAAGAGAAACTTATACCTACCAAAGCTAGACCCATTCAAATGAATGAAGAACTTCTCCATATTTGCCAAAAAGAAATAGAAGATCTGTTATCCAAATTATTTATTAGGAAAAGTAAAAGTCCTTGGTCCTGCTCAGCTTTTTATGTTAACAAACAAGCTGAGATTGAGAGAGGTGTCCCCCGCCTTGTCATTAACTATAAACCTCTTAATCAAGCTTTAAGCTGGATTCGTTATCCCATCCCTAATAAAAAAGATCTCTTAAATCGTCTGCATGGCGCTAAAATATTTTCTAAATTTGATATGAAATCTGGGTTTTGGCAAATTCAGATTAAGGAAGAAGATCGTTACAAAACTGCCTTTACTGTTCCTTTTGGGCAATACGAATGGAACGTGATGCCCTTTGGACTTAAAAATGCTCCTTCGGAGTTCCAAAAAATCATGAATGATATCTTTAACCAATTCTCAAAATTTACCATTGTTTATATTGATGATGTTTTAGTCTTTTCACAATCTTTAGATCAGCACTTTAAACACATTAATATTTTCATCTCTACAATTAAAAAGAATGGTCTTGCTGTTTCTAAAACAAAGATTAGCCTTTTTCAAACAAAAATTAGGTTCCTTGGTCATAACATACATCTAGGTACCATCATTCCTATCCATAGAGCAATTGAATTTGCTGATAAGTTTCCTAATCAAATCATTGATAAAACACAATTACAACGTTTCCTAGGTTGCTTAAATTATGTTTCTGATTTTCTACCCCAACTCAGCAATATCATTAAACCCCTTCATGATAGACTTAAAAAGGAACCTCCTCCCTGGACTGACATCCACACCAATGTTGTTAGGACCATAAAAAACCAAGTTAAGAACCTCCCTTGCCTTTATCTTCCTATTCCTCAAGCCTTCAAAATTGTTGAAACGGATGCCTCAGATATTGGTTATGGTGGTATCCTGAAACAAAAAATTGATAACAAGGAACAAGTTATTGCTTTTTTTACATCAAAACATTGGAATCCTGCTCAACAAAATTATTCTACTGTCAAAAAAGAAGTTTTAGCTATTGTTTTATCTATTTCAAAATTTCAATCTGATTTACTCAATCAAAAGTTTTTAGTTCGTGTGGATTGTAAATCTGCAAAGGATATTTTGCAAAAAGATGTAAAGAATTTAGCTTCTAAACAAATTTTTGCCAAATGGTAAGCAATATTAAGTGTTTTTGATTTTGAAATTGAATATCTCAAAGGCTCAGAAAATGCTCTCCCTGACTATCTCACTCGTGAATACTTACAGGGAAAAGAATAGGATGCCGCGAACGGCAAGGTCTATCGCCTCTCGGGGCGGTAGACTATCAGCAGCAGATATAATCTTTGCAAAAGTACCACCAAGGCAAACTCGGTCATCGACCGCTGGGTCATCTACCCAAAACCAATCAATTGGGTCATCTACCCAAAACCAATTAATTGGGTCATCTACCCAAAATGAATCCATTGAAAAATCAACCATTGACACAGCCAGACAAACAAAAGCTGACTATGCCATCCCAATCCAAACTCTTTTAGCCTTCCAAGAACAAGGTTTAGTCAGTCTCCCCAAGCAGACTTGGGCTAGTATTGTTGATGAGGATGAGGAACAAGAATCCCTTGACCAAATTATCCAAGATCTCAAAAATAGAACTATTCAAGTCAATCCTAGACCAACTGAACAAATTGTACCAAGACAAGAAGAAACCAATATAACACATCTCCAGAATCAATCCAATCAAAATGTCAATCCCCAAGTTAGCTATATACCAAAACCAAAATTTTGGCCAGTAATCCAAATGGAACCTGCTTATTGGGACTCAAACCCAAACAAAGTTCCTCCCAAGATCTTTCCCCCTGGTTTCCATTTCCAACCATTAGCAATCAACAAAACACAAAAATTTTATGAGTTTATCTTGGTAGACTCGGACTCAATATCAATCAAACATTATAAAGACCCTAAGGATGCGTCAAATACCACACATTCAACTATCCAAATTCTTAAAATTATGACCCCAGAAGCCTTTAGCCAAAACCCAAACAAAACCAAAACATTCTCCCAAACCTTCGACCCCATTGGATACAATTATTGGGATTATGTCCATGCTTGGACTCATATCTTCTGGAAACAAAACAAAACAAACAAACATTCTTGGCTTATATATTTTAAGACAGGAGTCAATTATACTTTTCCAAATTGGTTTCTAAAATGGTGGGATTATTTTGGTCCCATACACCAGATCCTTCCCTTGGAAGTCCAAGAAGGCTTTCAAGTGTTTAACAAGAGATTCAATAGAGATTATGATGATCTCCCAATCGAATTAAATTTCTTCACAAAACTTTCATTAACATGGATTTTTTCATGGCAATACAAATATGGACAGCATCCAATCCCAAAGATTATGCCTATCCTTCAAAAGCAAGCTTATGTCAAATGGTGGCCTCGCTTTGATGCCACTAAAGCCACAAGAGAAAGCATCATATTGTGGTTTAAGACTAATCCGAAATACTTACAGGTTGCAGACCCTCAAAGCTGTATACTTCTCAATCAAAAAGCTCAAATTGCCGCAGCTTTAGCAGCTTCGTCGTCGGAAGATGACATGGTACAAAATTTACAAGGAGTCCTTAGACTTTTGGCACAAGATAAAGAAAAGAAACATGATCTTCAATCCCCATCTTCATCTACAACATCAGTTCTAGTCGAAGATGACGAATTTGAGACATATTCACAAATCGACCTCGCAGAAGACTGAACAAAAATTATCATCGCAAAATTGTAATTTTTTCCAATTATTTTTTGGTTTGTATTATAGCTACAGTAGCGACTTTTACTGTAGCAATTTAAAAAAAAAAAAAAAAAACGTCAAATTTTAACTGTAGAAATAGTTCCGGTTAAAACCTGAACTGTAGGTACAGTAGCATATTTTATTTTCTATTTATAGGGATGCCATTCCATGTTAAGAGGCACCCTTAGTTTTCACAAGCATAGAGAGTTTTAGAGAGTGTCTGAGCAAGTATTCTGAGGTCCTCTTTGTAAGCTTTCTGCAATCTTTCTTTCAATCTTAATACAATCAATCTTGTCTTCAATTTTTTCTCTTCTTTCTTTGATCAGTCCAGTTTGGCTCTGCCACGTTCTTGATCTTCTTTTATTTTATGCTTTAATCTATTTACGTTTGTTTATGTTTTTGTTTATGGAAGGCTAAGCCTCCTGTTTATATTTTGCTATATTTAACTGATTTTGTTACATTAATTTTACGTTAAGCAGTCTGTCTGCTCTCCTACTTTCCAGTTTTCTTATATATTAATTTTATCTGCTTCCGAACCCCTCTTGGTATCAGAGCCTGATGGGGAAGTAGGAATGTGAATATTAAATATGAATTAACAATTTATTCATCTAAATTATTCTTCACAGTTAATCCATGTTACTAGTGGCAGGCAGGTCATTCCGAACTACTATTCATGCACAGTAAAGACAATTATTCTTGATCTGAATATTCTATACAACTGTAGTAATAAGACCTTGTGTGGGCAATAAGTCTAATTTGTCCATGTTTTATGGGATATTTGGATATAGACTAATATTTTAACTATAATAGTAGTTCATAGGATGATTCAGCTTTAAGACTAGTTTTGGGTTAATTCTAAAGATTAATTTAGAAAATAAATTATTAATTCGTATTTAATAATTATATTTCTATCTATCCAAATGATGGCACTGGTATTAATGGGTGAGGAAATTAAAACCTTTTTAATGTTTATATCACTTTCCTCACGCCTCTCTTGTAAATCTTCTCAACCTTCTTCTTCCTCTATTACTGAACATCAATCTACAAGTTTTTCAAACAAAGTCTTTAAAGAAGAAATTAATTTTGAAGATATCAATCAAGAATTAGACAATTGGGAAATACCTAAAATATCTCCAAAAGAGCTTTACAAACCCGGTGGATCCTTTTTCCACAGATCGGACTATATAATTAGGACAGTGGAACAAAAATTCAAACTTAAATCCGATGATGAAAAAATTCATCTCTTATCTGAGAAAAGTATCAAAGAACACTTAAGCAAGAAATACAATTATATGCATATTGGTAGTGTACAAATAGGATTAAAGCCTCTTACAAGGGGCTCCCTTGACGTTGCTGTTCTTCTTTGCTTAAGAGATATAAGACACAATCGTTTTCATGATTCACTTCTAGGAACTGTTGAATCCAGTCTTAGTCATGGACCAATCTTTTTCAATGGTTTTCCAGACTTAACTATAAGCCTAGATGACAAAAATATCCTTGATGTTTTATTCCTCAATGTTAAACTTCATGGTTACGACATGAAGGAAGGATCTGTTCCTATCACTCTAGTCTATAGAGTTCAGTATAAAGTTATGAATTCTATTAGATCAAATTTTCTTAAAACAAAATGTGACAAGTCTGGAGAGACAACTTTATTTCTCACAGATGAAACTAAAGCCAATGTCATTGTTCCTAAAACTATTCAGTGGAGTGACATAACTCTCCCAGAGAAATGGGCTTTAGAAAAGGCAACACCAGCTCTACCCCGCATTTCTCCCGAATTTCAAGATATAATCCAACACCAAGCTGGTACTGTAGAATTAGTCTTTAATAGGAGAAATTCCTTCTCTATGTCTAGATCTACCAGATCCGATAATCCAACCATGGACGACTTTAGGACTGTAGTTTCTAGGAGATCGTTCTCTATTCCTAGGTCTATCCATAGATCTGAACAAACTCATGATGATTCAACCATTCACCTACAAGGCCTCGAATCCACTACCCCTGTTAGGCCAACCTATCAGAGAGATGAGGACGAGCAAAGAACAGTTCAATCCCCAACATTTTCCTCCCTTAATGAACCTTATGATGTTATATAAGTTCATTATAGATAAGGAATCCCTTAAGAAAGAATTTTATTCTGAGGAATGGTCTCCTCAAAGGGAATGGTTCTTTCAAGAATATAAGGGAAACAATAGGATCAGAATACAGGAAGAATTTTATAAATTCTTAGACAAAGTTGAACTCAATATTCCATTCTTTGATTGGTTTCATGCTTATACCATAAAGAATAATATACACTATCCTTTTCAGTCCGACATAATTGGTGAAAGGACGACTAACGTCATAACTGTTTGGCATTTAAAGAATGGAGAAACAGTTCAATCTGAGTTCCCTCCTAATACCCCTTTTAGGCTTAAACTCAAAAGCAAGGAGAATTCTGTGATGGCTTCTCCTTTCAAAACCAAATTAGATGATGAACCCGTTAATTCCAATGATATTAAGAATCTTATCGAACAATCTAATTATACTAATAAGTATCTTCAAGCCTTAGGTGAGAATCTAGGAAAAAAACCTATAGTTTCCAATCATGCGTCGACATCTTCTAATATTATTGAAAAACCTTTGTTTAAACCTTTTAAGATGTCTAAACAAATCAAGAAAGAATTACAAGATTCTGACCCAAAGATGAAAATGAAAGAGAAAGTTAAGAGTGAGCTTCTTGACATGGTTAATGAACAATTGAAATTATACAATACAAATGTCCCTGATAGTCCCTTACAGTCTAAAATGATAAACATGATAGGACAACAATCTAATTCTGAATATAGTGAAGATTCTGAGATTAATGTTAATCCTGTCATAACTGGCCCTAAGCTCAATTGGAAAAAGCAAACCAAACTTTACTATCCTAGAGCAACCGCTCCTGATCTTTTATTAGAAGAAAAAGATTCCAATTTTAAAAGCTTTAGTGCCAACAACGTCTATGAATGGAACATAGATGGTCAAAATGAGTGTGGCATAACTAAGATACTCCAAAACATGACAATGGTTGCTACTGCCTATGAAACTGCTAACGATTGTCCAGAGACTGTTATTGTTGAAATCCTTGTTGCAGGATTCTCCGGTCAATTGAAAGGTTGGTGGGATAACTACCTTACTGAAAGTGAAAAACATTTAATCCTTACAGCAGTCAAAAGGGATGCTGATGGAATCCCCATTCTTAGTGATGGTACTACTATCCCTGATGCAGTGAATACCCTAATCTTTACTATAACCCAACATTTTATTGGTGATCCATCCCTTATTAAAGATAGGTCTGGTGAACTTCTTTCTAATCTCAAGTGTAGAACTTTAGGAGATTTTAGATGGTACAAAGATACCTTCCTTACTAGAGTTTACACTAGAGATGATAGTCATCAACCTTTCTGGAAAGAAAAGTTTTTAGCCGGTCTCCCTAAGTCTTTAGGAGATAAGGTCAGAGAGAAGCTTAGGGGTCAAAACCCTAATCGTGACATTCCTTATGAGCAATTGAGCTATGGGCAACTAATTGCTTACATACAAAAGGTAGCCCTCAAGATTTGTCAAGACGACAAAATCCAAAAACAACTTGCCAAAGAAAAATCTGTTAATCGTAGAGATATGGGAACTTTCTGCGAACAATTTGGTTTACCTTGCTCTAAAGAGCCAAAATCCAAACCCAGGCATAGCCCACCTAAGCCTAAGTTCTATAGAAAACCCAGGCATAACCCTCATAGAAAGCCCAACAATGAGGCAAAACCAGATAATCAATTTCCTTTCAAAAATAACTTTCCTAGAAAAGCTAGGTCGCCTGTTGTCTGTTACAATTGTGGCAAAGCAGGTCACATAAGTAAGTATTGCAGACTAAAAGGGAAATTAAAAGCCCTTAACCTTGATCAAGAGCTTGAAGACCGTATTAACAACTTATTAATCGAGACATCTGATGACGACTCTATCTCCGAGTCTTCTGAAGATTTAAACCATGTTCAAGATGATGACTTATCTGAGGATGAGTCTGGATCCTCTAGCCAAATTAATGTTTTAACTAAGGAGCAAGATCTCCTCTTTGAAGCTATTAATGCTATTACTGACCCCCAGGTGAAGAAGGTCTATCTCGAGAGATTAAAATCTTCTCTAGTGGCTAAACCCACTAAAAATCCTTTAGTAGCTAATAGGTTTAATCTTACTGATACTTTCAAAAGGCTTGAGAAAGCTACCATTAAACCTGTAACTATACAAGATCTCCAGCATGAGATAAACAATCTTAAGATAGAGATCAGAGAGTTAAAACAAACCCAGGATAACCATCATTTAATTCTCGAGCAGTTACAACAGTATGAGAGTATTGATGACAACCCTACTGAAGTTTACCCTGCCAATCCAACTGATATGAATCAGGATAGTACCCAAGATAAGAGAGATGATGAAGACTTCTTAGGTTTAATTAATCAACTTAAGATCCAAAAATTTTATATAAATATTAGAATTATCATCAAAGAATTTATCCTTGAGACTACAGCCCTTTTTGACACAGGGGCTGATTCAAACTGTATTTTAGAGGGATTAATTCCCACAAAGTATTTTGAGAAAACCTCTGAACAGCTTAGCACTGCTAGTGGTTCCAAGTTAAAAATCAATTACAAATTATCCACGACGATAATTGAAAATCAGAATCTTAAGATTGATACCCCTTTCTTATTAGTTAAAAATCTTAAAAATAAAGTGATTTTAGGTACACCTTTCATTAGATCACTTTTCCCTTTACAGATAACTAATGAAGGAATCATTACTCAGCATTTAGGTCAATCAATTATCTTTAGATTTATAAGAAAACCTATCGTTAGAGATCTCAACCCGATTCATTATAAACAAAATCAAATTAATTTCTTAAAAGAAGAAATTTCTTTTAAAACCATTGATAACCAACTACAACAACCTAATACCAAAAGGAGAATCCAGATTCTCTTAGAGCAAATACAATCTACTATTTGTTCTGATCTTCCTAACGCCTTTTGGGAAAGGAAACAACACATTGTTGACTTATATATTTTAAGACAGGAGTCAATTATACTTTTCCAAATTGGTTTCTAAAATGGTGGGATTATTTTGGTCCCATACACCAGATCCTTCCCTTGGAAGTCCAAGAAGGCTTTCAAGTGTTTAACAAGAGATTCAATAGAGATTATGATGATCTCCCAATCGAATTAAATTTCTTCACAAAACTTTCATTAACATGGATTTTTTCATGGCAATACAAATATGGACAGCATCCAATCCCAAAGATTATGCCTATCCTTCAAAAGCAAGCTTATGTCAAATGGTGGCCTCGCTTTGATGCCACTAAAGCCACAAGAGAAAGCATCATATTGTGGTTTAAGACTAATCCGAAATACTTACAGGTTGCAGACCCTCAAAGCTGTATACTTCTCAATCAAAAAGCTCAAATTGCCGCAGCTTTAGCAGCTTCGTCGTCGGAAGATGACATGGTACAAAATTTACAAAGAGAAACTTATACCTACCAAAGCTATATATATATATATATATATGGGGTTTGCTAACTTAGACCCACCTAAAAACATGAAGGTCTAAGTTAGCAAGGTGCACCTTTTCACTTTGGACAAAAAAAACCTTGATATTTAGTTATTTTACACTAGAAAATTGATGGTTAGTTAGGTAAATTTTATTAAATATTGTGCACCCATTTGCTAACTTAGACCCACTTAATTATAAATATATGCAACCTAAATAAACAACCTAGGAAATCAAAAAAGGGCAAACAATTTATTTTCTAATTTTTTATGGAATATTTTCTAATTTTATTTAAGCAAACAATATATTTTCTAATTTATTTAAGCATATGCTATTTGTGGTTATAAATATGAAAACTCATGTTCCAAAAAGAAAACCAGAATATATATTCAAATTCATGGCTTAATTAAAATCATTGATTCATGTGAACTACAGTTTTATTTTTTCATATTCCAATTTTCTTTTTTATACATGTTCCAGATTTTTTTAAATTCACGTAAGGCTTGACTATAAATAAGAAAACAAGCGTGACAATATTGGTTTAAAAAAAAAATGATGAAATAGGTTTAAAAAAGAGAGAAAACGATGTTTTTCCTTCAGGTTAATTTTGTTGATTGATTATATGTGATTGGTAGAATTAATGTGATTGATTATATGTTACAGTTTGATGTTAAAGTTGGTTAATTTTAAGGAATTGTGTTTGGATTTTGTCCTTTTTTGATTTCCTAGGTTGTTTATTTAGGTTGCAAATATTTATCATTAAGTGGGTCTAAGTTAGCAAGTGGGTGTTAAATAATTTAATGAAACTTACTAAACTATCCTTTTTGACTAGTTTTGAATAATAAATATGAATGGTTTTTTTGTCCAAAGTGAAAAGGTGCACCTTGCTAATGTTTTTAGGTGGGTCTAAGTTAGCAAACCCCTATATATATATATACTCCCTCTGTCCCATATTATAAGGGGAAAATGACCCTTTTTTTGTCCCAAATTATAAGGGAAAAAACAACTTTCAAGAATGTTTTTTACTTATTCTTATAAAATTAAATGCAAATTGCATTTAATTTTTTTCTCTCTCTCTCTCTCATTTTCTCAATAAACAACAACCAATCAAATTTGTTTTTACATCTTCCCATGCAACTTATTTCAAGAAAAACCCACAAAATCATATTTCAAATTCTCAAGTTTTGGTTTTCTTAATAAGTGTGTTTTTCCCCCTTATAATATGGGATGAAGGGAGTATATATATATATATATATATATATATATATATATATATATAAAATAGAATTACGGACCATATAGCTCAATTGGTAAGACGTTACATTATATATGCAGGGGATCAGAGTTTGAACTCTGGTCATCCCACTTATTCACCTTAAGGGTGAAATTTCTAGTCAATAGACTACTTGACAAAAAAAAAAGAATTACGGACTCATATCTACAAATAGGATATCCGTGTGAGATACTTTCTTTCACACTAAAAAGAATGAATGCATTGATTGCATTTTATGAGAGATGAGCAAGAGAAAAGGAACGAGGTTTTGAAAGCGACGAGAATAACACGTTAAAATCACCAAATATTGTCGGTAGAGCATAGTTTAATTGATAAGGAGATTACATTAATTTTATCTTAAGATGTGAATTTCTAACAATTAGGTTACTTTGGCCAAAACAAAATACCAAATATTTTTTCTTAATATGAGTGAAAAAATATAAGAGATATTTATATAAAGGAACGAAATATTACATCCGCCCTTCAATATAGAACCTCGTTAACTAAGACACTCAAATAGTTAATGATTCCACCTAGAACAAATCGTTCGGTATAACCTGAGTTCGATTTCTTGTAGAAACAATATTTGGTCTAACTTTTGTTACTCAAAGCCAAACTCTGGATTACCGATATTTTTTACCCCGAGAATCAAAGATTTTAAAACCAAAAGATATATATATATAAGGGATCCGTTGACTCCAGGAGTAAGTCTCCATTGATTTACTTCGCTTAATAACTCGATATCGGCATTATATTTCTTCAATCCAACCGTTGCATTCAAAGATCTCATTGATTAGATTAACTCCACAAATTTTTATAAAAATTTAAAAAATGTAGTTATGTATTTAGATTATTGAAATTCAACGGTTTTTTTAAAAGTTTTTTGTACGTTCAATTGAAGTTATCAGAAAATGTATCAATCGATTTTGATTTTTTATAAAAATTTGTGGAGTTGATCTACTCAATGAGATCTTTGAATTCAACGGTTGGATTAAAGACATATAATGCCGATATCGAGTTATTAAACGGAGTAAGTCAATAGAGACTTACTCCTGGAGTCAACGGATCCCTCCTCATATATATATATATATATATATATATATATATATATATAACCTCGTTGAATTATTAATTAGTAGAATCTAACATGTTGGTACTAATAATATATTTATTGATAATAAATGTTGTTTTTACAAGTTTATTGCTATAGAGAGAGACGCACACACATAAGTTTATTTGTGTTAATACCGTAACATTTATTGTAAATTATTGTAGAGAAGTAAAAGAAATAATTAACATTATGTGTAGGGCTGTCGAATGGTCTAGCCTGACCCGATTCATATGGTCCTTGTGGGCTATCGGGCCAGCATGACCCATTTCGTTTTATTTTTCCCTTTTGTTTAATCTTATTTTATGTCACATTAATGTATTAGTTTCTTATAATTATCAATTTTATTGAAATATAATTGGACGCAATGTAAATACTTTTTATATCAACACTATTTATTACTAAACTCTAGTTTGATCATTGTAAAAAAATTCAATCCAATTAATAAATTATAAACTTAATTAATATATATTTATAAAGTTTTAAGCAGATATAACCTTTTTATTAAGCTTACACACATTTAAGTATAATTTTTATGTTTTATGAATATTATTTTCATAAAAATGGTATAATTTGTTGTATAATGGATCGGTCCGAAGTCTATTGGACTAGCTGAATTTTTATATGGACTAATGAGCTTAGGATGAAACAGCCCGATTGTATTTAGTCTAGTTTTTTAGGCCCGACCCATCCGAATGTATGGGCTAATGGACGGCCCATTAAGCCGGCTTATTTTTAACAACTCTAATTATGTGTGTAAAGAAATGATTTACGTGGTTAAATATTTAAAGATGATTTCATAAAAGAGACAAAAAAAAAAGTTGATATTGAGAATCTTATATTTTTGTTAGAGAATCTTATATTTAATACTGTAATAAGTTTTGATTTTTGATTAAAATATTAACAAGGTTGAGATAATTAAATAAAGCCGCCTTAAAATTAATTAAAATAAGTTTCAGTGATCTATCACATATGTCTATTTTTTTATAAATGAAGCAAAAAATATTTAATAAAAAAATAGTCAACTTCATTTATCACTTTTATAAATGAAGTTGAGATTATAAAAAATAAGTGTAAAATAAAGCAAATATTTACACTTTTATAAATGAAGTTGAGATTATTAAATATTTACACTTTTATAAATGAAGTTGACCATATACAAGTTACACTTGATAAATGAAGCAAGTTTTTTTTTGGTAGAAATAAATGAAGCAAAATTCAAACTCTTCTTCTCTACCCGATTATTATTATTATTACTTCTTTTTTGAACCGCTAAGCACAAGTCGTTGTCGTTGGTCCAGAAAATACAAAACACTGCGCTAAAAATCCAACGTCTAATCAATAATACAACACGACAACACTACAACAAGACTCTACTATTTTAAACCAAACACCAATCCCTATCTTAACCTAAAATAACAAAACAAATCGGCAACTTGCTAACTACACGTGGGAATTAGATTTTTCGGATGCACTTCCTGCTTTTAACCGTCTGATCTAAATTAATGCTGAAATTTTAAAATAGTGTAAAAATTAATATATAATCGAGATAGTGTGATTACAAATCAACATATATGATTAATTACTGTGTGTAATTTTGTGCTTGTTCAATAGCACCAAATTTGAATCCTGAATGTGCCACGAGCTTAATTAATTGGAAAAATAAAAATGTTACTCTCTTTTTAATATATAAAAATCAACATATGATTAATTACTGTGTGTAATTTTGTGCTTTTTCAATAGCACCAAATTTGAAACCTAAATGTGCCACAAGCTTAATTAATTGGAAAAATAAAAATGTTAATCTCTTTCGAATATAATATATAAAAGCTCTTTCGTACAAAAGCACACCAATTAAAAAAATAATTTTTGCATTAAATTTATTAATAATATAGTGTTTCTTTCCAAATTTACTCTTCAATTATTAAGAGAGAGACATATTAATCTTTTACTTTTTTCATTCAATTAGCGGCATTTTTGTGAAAATTTAATTAACACAACTTGAAATTTAAAAATTGTCTTATAAAATGAAACAACAAAATTGCTCTTTTCGGCAAGAGTTGCAGAAAAATCCTTGGGAATACCTGCAGATTATTTTCTGCAAGAATAAAGGGAATTTCTAGTAGTGAAGAGATAAGAAGAAAATACTACTTTCTCATTTCATAATCATTAAATAAGTCAATACAAGTTTATATAGAGATATCTCTTACATAATTGAGAACCAATAATAACAAAAATACTAACAAATTTATTCTAAAATGTGGATGAGTCACCACTTCATTATATTTTGGACTTGACACTTAGTTGGGCCTTTAGTATCATGACAAGTTACTATTGCTTATACTTCCATAATCTCTTGCGTTTTCTATTGTCATTCCGATGAAAGTTGTGATCATATCGTCCTTTATTGTGCTTGGTAACATCGAGTTGGAATCCTCTCCATTTCCAAGTATATCCATTTCTTCCATTACCAAAGTTTTTAAATATTTTGGGGTGCAAAAAAGTAATTTCACCTCATTTAATGTCACACATTTGCATTTATATTTCCAAAACTATATAGTAATGGAAGAAATGGAAATAATTGGAAATGGAGAGGATATTGACTCGGTAACATCTTATGTGTGGAACGCTTTTCTTCGATTATGTTAAGCTGAATATTGAGTCTTTGAAAAATTAGATAGTTTGTGATTTGTGACTTGCTAGACACTAATTTTGACATCATATAACATAGACGTACATTATTGAAGAACAAAAAATAGTCAAAATCACAATTTTTATAAAAAGTTGTATTTCAAAAATGATTTTTATGAAAATCTATTTGAAATAGCTTCAAAAAAAGTGATTTTTTTGAAATTTTGATATCCAAATTTTTTTTCAATAAAATGATGAAATACCTAAAATAACATTTTAAGAATAACTATTCAAACAAAATTTTCATTTGAAGCTTTTATAAAAAATTTCTTTGTAAATTTTTTTTATACAAAATTTTCTAACACTACCAAATTTATTTTCAAAAAATTCCAAAACAAACGGGCCCTATAATTGAAAGGAAAGCTTTATGTATCAGGGATATTGCTTAAAAAAAATTCCTTGTCTTGAATCTTGTATTGTTGTTGAATTTTGGGCAATCATTCCCTTCTGAAACAGATTTCCTTTTGTATTTGCGGCAATGTAATTACAGTCTCAATCGTCTTATGTAATTGAATGGCTGTGATTGTTTTAATACATGTATAATGTATACTGTCCGATCATAAATCAACGACCAAAATTAATTACTATGTGTAACTTTGTGATATTACTACAACATCAAATCTAAATCTATTCCCTTGGAGCCTCGGGCACTATAATTAGTTCTGCATATCTTTTGTGTGCATCCTTAATTAAATGGCTTAGCATTGTCTAGTGAAGGGGTGGTTTGCTGTTTTATTGGAGGTTTGTAGTGTGTTATTGGTAAGAAGTCTCAAAGCGAATGGAAGATGATATGGATATTAATTTATGAATAGAGATAATTTTCATCTTACATATTAAGTTTGTACTTTGTACGGTTAAATTATATCTAACTCTTAATTCTAAGAGTTTTATGTCTCTGGTTGTTTTGGATGACCCTCTTATTCTTGTGTGTGTATACTAGTTTTAGCAGCTTTGCACATCTTGTGCTAGTTTGCTCTCTAAAAAGGTAAACACTTTTTTGAGAAAAGTTAAAGTCTCTAATAACGGAGAAACTTTTTTGAATTATACCAATATTATTTTGGTTTTTTCTACGCTACTTCTTGAGAGTTTGAACGTATTTATTCAACAACCAATGAAAACAAATTTTATGCGTGCGAACTAAAAGTTGATTAAAAGTTAATTGTGGATATCACTTTCAAATATACTTATGTGGCCTTATTCTCATTTATTGTTTGGGCAAATTAAATACCCAAATTATCAAGTGGTAGAGTAGATATCACCAATTATTTTACTCCCTCCGTCCCATATTATAAGGGAAAAATGACCCTTTTTTTTGTTCCAAATTATAAGGGAAAAAACAACTTTCAAAAATGTTTTTTACTTATTCTTATAAAATTAAATGCAAATTGCATTTAATTTTCTCTCTCTCTCCTTTTCTCAATAAACAACAACCAATCAAATTTATTTTTACATCTTCTTATGCAACTTATTTCAAGAAAAACCCACAAAACCATATTTCAAATTCTCAAGTTTTAGTTTTCTTAATAAGTGTGTTTTTTTCCCCTTATAATATGGGACGGAGGGAATGTCTCTTTTCTACATATTACGATAAAGTATAATTTAATAAAGTCTCTCTCGTAAATTTGTAAAAATAACATTTACTATCAATAAATTTATTATTACTATCATTCTTAATGCTAGTAATTTAAACAATGAAGTCCTATATTTAGAGACAAAGGTAATATTAGAGTATAACAACGAGGATAATTATTTAACCCCTATATGTTGACTGTTGAGCATTAGTTTTGAACAAAAGCTTGGATAGATAAACGTGGTGTGAGAATAACTTCGAGTGGAGAAGTTTTGATAGAAGTGAGACTTTTATATTCCACCATATCAACCGGTCCTTCATTTGGAGTTACAATGTCAAACCCATGCAACAATGTAGCAAGTGTTATTTGCATCAATTGTATACCAAATGAAATTCCAGGACACATTCTTCTACCCGCGCCAAAAGGAATCAATTCAAAATGTTGTCCCTTAACATCAACATCCTTGTGTGTTGTGAGGAATCTCTCTGGTCGAAACTCCAACGGATTTAAATATATCAAAGGATCTTGTTGGAGTTTTGAAAGATTTGTTAGGAGACGTGTGCCAGCTGGCACATGGTATCCACCAACAATACAATCTTCGATGGACTCATGAGGCAAGCTAAGTGGTGTAGGTGGATACAAGCGCAACGTTTCCATGATAATTGCTTGGAGATACCCCAACTTTGTCAAATCTGATTTTTTAGCCATTTTTTCCATACCAATTTGTGTATCTAATTCTTGAATGGCTGTCTTTAAGACTTCACGATTATTAAGAAGTAAAGATAGAGCCCAAGTCAATGTTGCTGATGTAGTATCGGTACCTGCTAGAATTAGTGCCTGCAAAATATTACAATAGTTCAATATTTTTATGCTCTTTATCATTTTAAATAGTCATATAATGTCTTACTGAGGTTTTTTTTTCTTCTTAGTTTTGTTAGTAGGAAATCACATAATACATACAGGCTGGGATTGAACTTAGATTTCCCAATTTTTCACTTCAAGAGATGAGTTTCCAACTAATAAATTACTTAACAAAAAAAATAGTTCAGATCATGGAACATTATGATATTATTTTTTGGGGTTTACGAGAACGTTATAATATTAATAAGGCAAAATTACATCATAAATGATTAAAATGTTACAAATAAATAAGATAATAAATGGTCTTTAGTGCAATTTTGCCTATTAATAATGTGTATATTAATTAAAAATAAAAGTATTGTTTGGTAAAAAATAACGGATTTTTTTTTAAAAGTACGAATATTGATAAGTTAGCTTTGATAAGTTAGCTTATATCAGATGAACTTATAGTTTAGAGCTTATAAAATTAGCTGTTTGAATTAGCAGTGTTTTTTTTTATGTTGATAATTTTGAATTTGTAGTGTTTAATAAAATTAACGATTAAACTAGATTATAAATATGAAGATAACATGGCTAAAATTAGAGAAAATAATAACAAGTTATAAACTAATTGATAAGTTAGCTTATATCAGATGAACTTATAGTTTAGAGCTTATAAAGTTAGCTGTTTGAATTTGTAGTGTTTAGTAAAATTAACGATTAAACTAGATTATAAATATGAAGATGACATGGCTAAAATTAGAGAAAAAAATAATAATAAATTATAAACTAATTGAATTAGCATATCAAACAATAAAATAATAAGTTATAAGCTAATGAGCACATGACTACATGAGAGAGAAAATATTACAAAACAATTATTTTTTTGCGATATGAATTTATAAACTAACTTGTAACAAACTTTTTAATTTACATGTAAATTTGCATATAGTTTGTTTTCACTCATTAATGAATAAATACTCTTAAATTATGAAAGGTTAAATTAGTAAAAACCTAAATAAACATTTACTTATAGTAGTAATAAGAAGTTTGTATATCTTTTTTGAAAATTATTTGTGGCCATTTTTCCAATATATAATCCATTCATAAACACATAAAAAAGTCCCTGAATATTGGATGGAACAAGGTGACAATATGGTAGCAAGAGACGTACCAGACATGTAGCTTTGATTGTGGTGTCAGAATCACGGCCGTCTATATCTTGACCATCAACGGTAGAAAGTAGCATATCCATGAAGTCATATTCAACGCCGCCACAGTTCTTATTACGTTTATGTTGATCAAGCCAAACACAAACAAATTCATCCAACTCCTTCGCCGTTTTCTTCATTTCCTTTTCTTTTCCATCCAAATCCAACCATCTCAAATACGGCAACATGTCACCTATAACAAATGAACCGCTGAGATCAAAAAAGTCCCTAACCGTTTTCCTAATCCTTTGATTCTCTTCTTCATCACCATCAAAACGTTTTCCCACAACCGTTCTAAACATAACGTTTATCGCTATATCACCAAACCATTTTTTCATTTCCGTAATTGCCCTTTTAGAATTACCCTCGTTCTTCATCTTCTGCCAAAAATCATAACTACCATTCATTGCTGTTTTCACCTCAGATTCCATCACTTGTTTGAGCAATATCTCTATCCGTTGGTTGGAGAGTACGTGGACGGTTGCGATCTTGCGCACTGTACGCCAATAGGAACCGTAGAGACTGAAACCTATCATTGAAAAGTTATATCCCATAATTTCAAAGGCTATAGATTTAGGACGTGAAGCAAAAGCTTTATCGTTTATGGTGAAACACTGTTTTGCCATTTCATAATTGCTTATAACTAAAGTTCGATCAACACCAAAACGTAAAGTGAAGATTGGTCCGTATTTATCGGCTAACTTCCCTAAAGTGACGTGAGGTGGCTGTGTGCCACTTAAAAGGTGGAGGTGGCCGATTAAAGGCCAAGCACCACCGGCTTCTGGTGGTGTCTTAGCTGCAGCTTGTGTACCACTGCGGCTTCTGTGAAGCCAAAAGAGAAAGAAGGGAAACAACAATATGGCGCATATTGTAACTGATAGGGTTGGTAAGGAGAGTAAATTATTCATATCCATAGTATGATCAGTATTTCTCTGCTTAATTATAGTTGGATTTTCTAAACAAGGAAGACAAGTACCAACACATAAGATAGAAAGAGCTAAAACAAATTTGCTTCTGTCCAATTTCTCACAGTCTTTATACTGTTTTAATTTAAAGGCGTCTGATCTAAAATATCTAGATGCTATCATTTTAAGTTATCGCCTCCTTCTCAAATTATAATTATGAGGGAAAAACTCCATTTTTTTTTTAAATTCTAAGGGAAAAAAACTATTTTCAAATATCTTTTTTCCTTACCCTCATAAAATTAAATTCAAATTTTATTTAATATATATCTCTCTCTCTCCTCTTTCCGTAATAAACAACAACCAATAAAAATCGTGACTAATATTATTCATATATGATGACATCGTTTGTAAACTTTGAGGTAAAATTTGCTAGAAGATAAGCGTAATCGATTGTTGAAACTCTTGCTAGGACCATCAATTCTTGAACTAGTTATTATAGATTTGAATTTATTCCTTTTAGTATTGAAAATTAATTTATTGATTAATAAACTCCATTAAATTTGTATTGGTAAAAAATCAAAAATATATGAGAGCATGTAAATATTTTTCTACCTAAAATGGGATCATAATTACATGTTGTAACAGAATCCCACCGTTACACGCAGTATATCACAACCATTTATTTTAAAGCGGTCGATTTATATTACATTTTAACAAAATTAACAAAATTAGTAAAAAACAATCTCAACTATTATTTTTTTAATAATAATATTTAACAAGCATTTTTCATCAAAAAAAAACAAGCATTCCATCTATACAAACCAGCACCTTAAAAATATTACTAAATAGGATGCACTAATAATTTTATATCATACACTTTTTTTTTTGACAGAAATTTTATATCATACACTAATAATTATAAATCATTACATTTAAATATTTTAATATTAAAAAGACAAAGGGCATCCGAAAAAAGAGAGCACTTAATGTAGCAACTAGAGCTGTCAAAATGGGTCGGGCTAATGGGTCAGACCATAAGCTCACGGTCTTGAATGGACCGGGCCTTAAAAACGTAGCCCAAAATGCTATCAGGCTTTTCCGAGCCAAGTCCATTTAGCCATATAGAAATCAGGCTTGGCTGGACTAGCCCATCGGGCTTTGACCTGGCCTATTAGCCCATCATTTAATTGATAAAAACACATTTATGTCATTTTTGTAAAAATATTATCAATGAAAAATTATCATTTAATTGATAAATTATTATAAAAAATATATTTAAATGTGTAAACTTAATAAAAATGGTATATTTATCTAAAACTAGAGTTTAATTGATATTTAGTGTTGATGTAAAAATTATTTACACTTGCATCAAATAATATCTCTATAAAATTGATAATGATAAAGAACTAATACATCAAAATGATATAAAAAATATTTTTAAAAAAAAGAATAAAATAAAATAAAATGGGCCGGGCTGGCCCATTAGCCCGCAAGGTCCACGAGGGTCGGACCATGACTTGATAAATGGTAGCTCAATAATAATCAGGATGGGCCGGCTGGCCCATTTATTTTGTCTGACCCAGCGGGTCGGACCGGAATAGGCCGGCCCATTTGACAGCTCTAGTAGCAACTCTTCGGAAATGGATATGTTGCAGTGAATTGTAACTGCATTAGTATACCGTACGATGGTTGTTTTTTAATTTTATAATCAACTAGCTCCATACCCGTGCATACGCACGGGACGCGCCTTCGGCGCGTTATATTGCACGCGGATGTTTGGTCGCCAGGGGTGTGTAATACATTCCGAAAGAAATAATTTAAATGCATATATACCGTATATGAGAAAAGTGGAATTTAGTTGAATAATTGCTAGAAAATTGGAATATAATTATTGCGAATTATATTTTTTAAACATGGATAAAGTTCAATATTAAGTATGTCGAAAAAATCAATATAAAAGGTATTAATGGGGTTATAAAATACAATGAAAAGTATGATCACAAAAATGAAATTAGTTAGTGTAGATCTTAAGCCAAAGCTGGTCATGTGTATGAGAGACTTAATAATAGCTTTTGCGGACAGATAAAAATAACACAAATACATAGATTCATTGATTTTAAAGACAGAACATTACATGAACTTAACAGCCACGCCCAAAATGGTAGTAGAACGAAACATAAATAAAATTTAAAGACTGGAATACATGAATTTATAGAAAACAATGGAAAGCATCTGAAGGTTGTGTTGATGATGATCAATCAATAAAAAATCTAGGTGATGATCATTAAATCCTTTTGACAATAATAACGTTGTTTTCCATAAAACCGTCACTTGTAAATTTCAGTCGATCTCCTTGTAAAATGTTATTGACTTCGCAAAATAATTTCCATCCTTTCCCGAAAATGACGTTGCCTCCGTCATCATTAGTTGTTCCTAAATTACAACGCACAATGTGGTTTAAAGGACCAGAGAGCCTGAATTTTGCATAATCTGATTGTGATAGGAAATTTCCAAATGCTGGTGAAAGAATCTGTCGTAACAAATAGATGTAAAAATTGTTATTATAGTTTATAATTATGTGTATGATATAAATATGAAATAATAACAGACTTTCAAACTAACCAAGTAAGAAGCGGTGACATCTGGAATATCAATTAACATTTGGAATGTGTGATATTCTCCATCTTCGGTACTCATTGTGTGAAACTGAGGAAAGGAAGATCGTGGTATGTTGCGGCAGAAATTCGAAACAATCATGAGGAATGAATTTTGGCCATAGTAAAAAAATGAAAGACTTTGATTCCCACTCCATTGATAATAGTGTCTTATTCGAGGCCAACCAAATGTGATAAGTGGCTTAGTAATTGACATATTGAATTCAACTTGATGTGGAATTCCATCTCCATCATATAGATTCCATTTATTTCCTAGCTCATGAAAGTGTTCTCCAACAAAAAAAGGGCAAACCTCTCCGTTAAGCTGCATATAAAAAAATTAGTGAAAAAACTAATTTTCAAACAATTAAGAAGCAAGTGTAAATCCAAACCTCATTAGGTAAATGTACTGCCATAAACATTCCTTTTGAACTCCCTCTTAGTATTGGATACAATCTGGATGCCATCTATTGTGATTGGTGGTAATAATGTAATGGAGTTATTGTATATATAGTAGATGATGTGATAATATTATAATAGTTTAATTTATATGAATGCTAAAGTATATGTACTACTATATATTTATGAATGCTAAAGTATATGTACTTTCTATATTATAATAGTAATACTGATTACTTTATTGTCTACATTATTCAAATTATATAGAAAGTTGTTTTTTCCATGTAGTAAAGTGAAGCAGTACACCATTATCACATTGTTTTATATAAAAAGCACGATTGTGGAATACCAATGTAACGCTTGAAATAGGTAAAGTACAATGAGTAGTAAATAATACTATTACATCAGAACATGAAGAAACGAAAGATTGGAATTGAAAGAAATGTTACAACATATAATAAAAGACATTGCATTATATACTGCTTGATAATATTATAAGGGCAAGACCGTCTAATTGACTATCTTATAGACGTGGCACTTTCCGTTAAACGGTGTTTTAGGAAACTTGAAACGAATGATATCTCCAATTTGAAAGAATTGGTTTCTTGAAAACGCTTTCCACACATGTCCTAACTGTGTGTTGTTACAATCATCTAATTGGATCACATTGATGTCTTCTTTAAGCCCATTGTCTCCGCAAAGTGTAAGGAAAATTAATAAATTTTCCTTTAAGAAATTCGCAAAGTTCAATGGCAAATTCTGCAGAACATAATAACATAATCTGTTAATTAATTTAATGTGCTGAAATGTATTTTAGATTAACAGAAAGACAGTATGAAATGTTAATGTTGAGAGAAGTTTGAAGCTTAACCAAGTTAGTTGAGGCGACATTTTCAGCATCCATGATGATGTCAAACCAAACGGAGTCATTGGGATTAATTGATCGGCTGTGGTATTTTTTTATTTCAGCAGGTACAGTAACTTCTTTGACCGAAGTGAGTTTGAAAAGGTCGCGATGGTAACAATCAATTTGGACCTCTACATTAGCAGCTAGGTTATTTGCACTTGCAAAGTCAGTCCAACCTTTAGTAATAAGTGGGTGAATATAGTCTTTGTTAAAACATAACTCACTAAAATGGCCTTCATTGTTAACCACATGCCATGTTTTTTCGAGATTGTTGTACTATTGAGCCAATGATTCTGGTTCGATCTCGGCATACATCTATAAAATGTAAGAAAAATAGAATTTTAAAAACAATAATCAGTGTTAAAAAGTTGATAACATAGACTTTTTTTGTAATATTAGAGAATATTGATTATGCATATGTTACCTGGTTTGAAACCTTAGTTATGATAAAAGTTGTAAGTGGTTTTCCAGAAACACAACTAAGTAATCCAGCCATCCTAATTTGGTGTTTGAACAATTTTTGATATACTATAAATTGTGAAAGATGCACACTGAACAATAGATAGTTACTAAGATATATATATATATATATAGCTGAAAACACAAGATTCTTAAAGTTGTACTAAAGGATATAAATTTTATTGGAATAATTTTTTTTTGACAAAAATTTTATTGGAATAATTAAATTGTAAAATATTGTGTGGATTTCCGCTATTATTGTTTGGAAGAAATAAGAAAATGCACAATTAATATTAAGTTATTTCATTCAAAATAAGGATATCGTTGTGGTCTCATAAATGAATGGTAGTATACGTGACATGATGTCAAAGTGGTCAGTCCACTAATTCATGACCTTAATCAATATTTGTGATATTTTATACAAATCTAAGAGTATATTTTTGAAGTCCAAACTAATAGTATTAAGAAAGGTGTCCACAAATCCTAGCTCAAATGGTAGAAATATCGAAATTGTTAGTGTCGAACGCTATTACCGGGGTTAGATCCTTGGTCACTTCACTTTGTGTGTGTGAATTTCCAACCAAAAAAGTAAAAATAATAGTAAGAATGATTAGTTATGAGAAATAAGGAATCAATGTTTTTTATAAATTAGTAAAAAGAATTCTGCTTAATATGAACCGCTATCAATATACTCCCTCCGTCCTAAATTATAAGTGGAATAACCCCATTTTTTTGGTCCTAAATCATATCGGTCCAGTTCATTTTCTTTGTCCCAAATTATAAGGGGAAAAAATATTTTGGAGTATTTTTTTACTGATCCTCATAAAAATAAATGCAAATTTCAATCAGTTTTATCTATCTTAACTTTTTCAATAAATTACAACCAATAAAAATTGTATTTACATCCTATATACACCTTAGACATAATTGAAGAACTAATAAGTAAAACACCATAAAATTGAACTGGACATTTATATTTAGTTATCACAAGACTTAGAATTTGTGAACTGGAAGTTTAGAGTAGTATGTGTTAGCTCTCCTATCATAAATTTAAGTACTACCTACTGGTTCATACCATGGAATCTGAATCTTTACATTTGCATATTCTCGTCAGAATTGATATGAAGTTTGCTTTGAGAACAATAAAGGAGTGCTAAGTTAGATTAGCTGTCATGGTTTGCACAGTGTATCTTTGATAGATTTTGTATACATTAGTAAAAAGAATTATGCTTAATATGAACCACTATCACTATACTCCCTCCATCCTAAATTATAAGGGGAATAAAATAACCCATTTTTTGTGTCCCAAATTATAAGGGGAAAAAATATTTTGGAGAATATTTTTTACTAATCTTCATAAAAATAAATGCAAATTTCATTTAGTTTTATCTATCTTAAATTTTTCAATAAATTACATCCAATAAAAATTGTATTTACATCTTATATACACCTTAGACATAATTGAAGAACTAATAAGTAAAACACCTAAAAATTAAACTGGACATTTACATTTAGTTATCACAAGACTTAGAACTTGTGAACTGTAAGTTTAGAGTAGTATGTGTTAGCTCTCATATCATAAATTTAAGTACTACCTACTGGTTCATACCATGGAATCTGAATCTTTCAATTTGCATATTCTTGTCAGAATTGATATGAAGTTTGCTTTGAGAACAATAGAGGAGTGCTAAGTTAGATTAGCTGTCATGGTTTACACAGTGTATCTTTGATAGATTTTTTGTATAATAACACAATATAATGTGAAATTGTGAACTATAAACTTAGAGGTGTAGAAGCTAGCTCGTACATTGTTCAGTATCCTTCATTAATCTAATAGTACTAAGGCTTATTTCAAAGCTAATAATCTGAATATTGAATTTCCTCATATTATCAGCAAACTTGATATGAAGATTGCAACACTTTTTGAGATGCTTGATAAGATTGAACAGCTGTGTTGTTATTATGGATATCTATCTTGAATATATTAGCTTTGATAGTTTTTGTACGATATAGTGACAGCAAAAACTATGATGCTCCCAAATTCAATAACGTGTAATTTACATTGTCATGATAGTTGTTGTACCATGTAGTGTGTCAGTAAATAATATATGCAAAACGTAGGTGTCTTTGGCAAACTCAGTTTTGATTTGAGGTTTGATACTTTTTATTAGAGTCTATAACATATATCTGCTTTTGTGTTGATTATGAGCTCATGCAATGTTTTTGTCCATGAACCGCATAGTGTATATACCGATGCATAGTTGGATAATACCCAGCTTTGAGTTATAGTTTGGAAGACGCACTATTATAATAGTTCATCAGAATTGGATAGTACATGTAACAAAAAGTTAATAAAGGAAAATAAAAACATACAAACCATCTGATAACTTAAGTCATCTTAATTAAGGTATATATGGAAAATAAAAACATAAGATCAGATAATTAAAACATATATAAGAGAACTGAATATGACAATGAAGCATAATTGTGCTGATTGTTAGATGATACATAATTTGATTATAGTTAAGCTAATTTGAATAGGTGGCATCTTGAGCTGATTTTGTTCTCAACTTGTTCAAATTTGAATCGAATAGTATTCGCAGCTTTGAATTTAAGAGAGTTGCATATATCTTCCCAACTATTCCCCAGTGTCAACAGGTCTGGATTATTGGTGTTAAGAACATATATAAGGAACTTCTTCCCATTATCTCCATAAAGCGTTAAATCATAAAGATTATGTTCTAGCAAAAATGATGCGAAATCGAAGTCCACAACCTAAAGATTTAATAACAGACACTTCAAAATCATTTGGATTATACACAGCTATATATTAAATAGTAATTTGAGTGGTAAGAATGTTTTTGCACTTACAAATTGAGGGACATCGACGTTATTTGGAGTTAGGCTGAAGTCAAACACAGATGTTCGTGTGGGATGAAGACTTCTACTATGAAATGACGGTATTTCCGCTCTTCCTTTTAACTCTTTGATCACATCGACTTGAAACGTATTGTTTCCATGGAAAGACAGCATCACTTCCACATTGTCAGGCAAGTTATGAAATTCCTTGAATTTGTTCCAACCTTGTGTTAGTATCAATGGATTCTCGTAGTCATTGTTGAATCTAAGTTTGTGGTAATCAGTATCATTTTTAATCACTTGCCAATTACCATAAGTTTCGCCCCGATGCCGCTTTCCGAATGAAGTTTCAATTTCAGCATATTTCTATTTATATAAAAAGATTGACAATCAAACAATGTCATGATAAAATCTAAAAAAACGACATTAAATTATTGAATCACATTAATCAAACTTACTTGATCAGAAGTTTTGACTATTGATAAACTGTCTCTCTCAGTATTTGGGAAAACTGGTGTTAGATGTGTCATTGTTGGTTTCATGTAAGGTTTCTTAATGTTCCTATAAACTTTGCAACTATATAATAACGGTGTAAATGGAAATGTGATAGGATTAAAGGGGATTATTTACTGTAGTTTAAACATCGCAATGGGAAAAGACAGACATTATATGTATTTGAATGTTACACCGATCTCTAATGAAGACTTGTGATACACGTGAATGATTCACAATGTTAATGAAGTTGTGAAAAGAGTAAGTAGAGTTTCTTGAGACATATCAAAGCAAGCAGAATATTGTGCTGACATCAACTTTATAGACTAATTAACTTCCCATTGAAAGAGTTTCATCAGAATTTGATAATTAATAAGATTACAGACATATAATAAGTAGAGCAAAAGTATAGGATAGATCCCAAAACAGGTAATAGAATACATATATTGAAAGCAAAAAATAGTTCAACAACTTGTAGAGCATCCGCTTGAAAACTGACTGATATGAGAATAACTGGTTGCCTGGAATTAATCAATGAGTAACAGTTAGACTGCTGGTATTATAAATACCGCACAAATTTATCTTATAACAAATCCTTTATAATTAGTAGTAGATGTCATACCTCTATAGATTTGCAAACACTTCCTTAAAAACGACATTAGTAGTAGGTAGTAGTTGGGACAATGTTATCAGCTTTCTTTTCTTTGTCGTGTATCAAGATTTTCAAACCTTGTTTAGAAGTAACTCTAGACATTGCGACATACAATTGACCGTGGCTGAAAACTTCTTTCGGGAGATATAAACCAACGTTGTCCAGAGATTGTCCTTGTGATTTATTAATCGTCATTGCATACGACACGATTATGGGAAATTGTATTCTGTTCAGTTTGAATGGCCATGGTGATTGAGAAGGTGACATTTTCATTCTGGGTATATAAAGAACACTGCCAATGTTTTTCCCACTTATAATCCTGGCCTCAATTACATGATTTGCAAATTTCGTTACTATCATTCTAGTACCATTGCATAAGCCTTCAGCCTGTTCAAGATTCCTCATAAGCATGATCGGTGTTCCAATTTTCAAAGTGATTTTGTGATTCGGGAGACCAGATGTTCGAAGAGAATTAAGAAACTCAGGTGTTAGAGTTTCAAATATCTCGCAATCATTAACATCAGACCGATCGATAGAGTCACAACTAAAAAAATCTTTTGAATCACCTACACATGTATATATAATTCGTAAGGGATTTATTAACTAACAATGTGAAAAATATATATATGCATTGGTCAAAATAATTAACTACCTGGGATCAAGCCGAGGACATAATTATTGATCTGTTCTACTACTTCAATAGTTGAGGCAAGAATAGCTCTTGATTGTAGATATTGTTGAGAATTGAAATTGTCAATCAAGTTTGGATAAGTACTTTCGACTATAGCAGGAATGGGTTCATCATAATCTAGGATCAACAGTTCTTTTGGAATGTCAACTTCAGCGTAACCATCGTTTGGAGTGGATAATTTGCCTTCTCCTACTTTTAGTAGCCACTCAGAAAATTCCTTGATGTCATCAGTTGTTCCATTTTGCTGCAACCTCATATTTTGAGTCAAAGTCAAGACTTTGCAATGGTCCCAAATCTTGGATGCATTAATGGAGGCATGTACAATATCTGAGCGACTACCTCTAGGCACTACAGGTAGAATTTGCCTAAAATCTCCCCCAAAAACAATGACCTTGCCACCAAAAATTCTGTCACAATTTTTGAATGAACTCATGACATCTCTTAATGTTCTTTCAAGTGCTTCAAATGTGTATCTGTGAGCCATCGGAGCTTCATCCCATATAATTAACTTGGTCTGTTTTAGAAGCCCAGCATATTCATCGTTATGTTCAATCTCACATATTGAATTATCTAATGTGGGAACAGGTATTTTGAATTTCGAATGTGCAGTTCTTCCACCAGGTAGAAGAAGGGATGCTATTCCACTTGAAGCAACAGTTAACACAATTTGTGATTTTGATCTCAAACTTGAAGCAAGAGTTTTCCACATGAATGTTTTGCCAGTTCCTTCATAACCGTGTAAGAAAAAAACACCTCTTTGTTGTTTCCTAACTGCCTTCATGATTGTGTGATAAATTCCTCTTTGTTCATCTAGTACAAATATAAGAATTACAGTTTAGTATGCAAACGGTACATTAATTTAATAACAGGTACTAATAAGGCACATTTTGACTGCATATTTTAATATGAAGTCTAATAATATGAAACTGCATAAGTTTTGAAACTCCAAATCAAAAACTACAATAATTGTATTAGCCATGTTATTATAAATATGAAAATATGGATGTCACTGAAATCACTTGTGCAAAGGTTGATATTAAGGCTGTCCGTACCTGTTAATGATTTAAACAAATTCTGAAATTGTTGTTTTTGTTCATGGACATCATAATTCATCTCATCATATATAAGTCTATTCCCCAAATCTGCAGTGACATAATGGTTTGGATATGGAATACATGGGAAATCTGTCAAACTCCTTCGGTTTGCTTGTAACAATTTTTCGATCTCAATGAGAGTCAAGTTTTCTATTTGTGCATCAGTTAAATGTAGGTCTGCAAGTATAGGTGAAAGGAGATGTATTTCAATATATATGGCATTTGATGTGTAAAGAATTATAAAGTAAATATAACATATACCTTTATTGTTTGAAATGATGCGTTGACGATGCAAAATGCCGTCGGCGAGCCAAACTTTGGTTTCGTCCCACACATGCCTAGGACGGTTCATGGTATTTGCGAGTAAGATAATGACAAAAAGTTTTCTAATGAAGTGTCCTGAACCCCAATCTTTAGCTTCTTTGATAGCATTAATGTATTCTCGATCGTCTTCAAGAAATCCCATAGCAAAGCAAGCATCTCGATAGCTAACATATTGGGTTTCTCGTATTTTTTTTAAATCATCGTAGCAAGTAGGACCTTTTATTACTGTTAACATCATTCTCAAATAATATAGCTCCCCAGTACTTGGTGGTACCCAAATCAGCCTTCCAATTGTGTGTCCTCTTATCCTTGGTTTCCACTCCCGTTTTTTCTTAACATAAACAAACTTTGATACAAATTGGCCATAGGTCAATGTTCTTCCTTCCTTCCATCTTTTGTTTGCTTCAAACCATGATGTAAACATAGATTCAGTGACACTTGGTTTTAGGAGAATGTCATCAATTCTTTCATAATCTTGGAAGTATACTGAATGTTGTCCTTCCAAGTGATAGAACATTCGTTCAACAGCTGGTTTGCGACCATGAATAGGAAATGAGAAAATTCTCCAGCAAGCTTCACTTGGAGATACATATCTACAATCAATGTATTCTTTGACTTCATCTCTTTCTTCATTTTTTTTCCGATTTGAGCTGGATGGCCTATCAATTGAAGCTGTTATCCGATCAAAACCCTTATTTATATATTTGAATAGATATTTAATAGAAGTACATTGGTTACACCATTCCATATTGATGTGAGCTTGATATTTCAATAGTAAAAAAGGGTTATATGGTACAACATTTCTATTATCCATTGTGATGCCACTTTTTTGAATAGTGTAACCATTTTGTCTTCTCCTATAAATAGGGTATCCATCTTGATCAACAACAGTTAGTTCTTGATACTTTTTAGGGTAATATTTTGAACACAACTTATCACGCATGCAAGGTGACTTATCATGTGTGATTCCACAAGGACCATGGATCATGTGTGTTTTTACCAACAAATACAAATCTTTTTGAGTATCAGGGTTTGGTACTTCAGCAGAAATGATTTTGTTAATGTCATCTGGTCCTGGATATTTGCTTGAAGGATGAAGGAAAAGGAGAATGTGTGCATGAGGCAACCCTCTTTTCTGGAACTCGATGGTGTACATGTCTGTTAATAATCAATAAATTTGTTACGACAGATTATTTCACCGGCATTTGGAAATTTCCTATCACAATCAGATTCTTTTACATCTAGTTTGACTATCTTTTCTAATATATTATCAGTAAAAATGCTCAGGTTCATAATAGTATTATTATTTGAATGAGTACATGTCAATTCTTTTCTATATTCTGCATCATAATTAGAGTGTATAGGGAAAAACTTCAAAATCATTATAAGCGACGACAAATACATAATATTGTCAACACATTAGAGTGTATATTGAAAAAGCACAAAATCAGTATAGCAGAAAATAAATGTATAAACTGATGTACTTACGTGCAATGACCCTCCCTAAAACATGTTTCTTTGTCAGATCCTTTAGAAGCTCGTTGAATTTGATTTTGAAAACGCGTGTGATGATATCTGGCCTATCATGAGGTTTTAAATTCTTTTTTGCAAGCAACCTTTTAATTTCAGGCCAATTAGGATTGCAGGTAAATGTGATGAATAAATCTGGGAATCCAACTGATGTTGAAATGGCCATACCATCAAAGTATAATTGATCCATGTACCGTTTACATCCAACAAATGTTGCAGGCAGTACAACTCGCTTACCACTTTTTTGCTGGGTATCAGTATTAGCATTGAGTCTTTGATACTTACCTACTCTCAATGTGGACTGGTTGTTTCTTACGAAGGATAATCTTTCGGCCTCCATCATTGTAAAACCATCAACCAAAAATTGTTGAAAAAGTCTTCTTGAGGACAGAAGTGTTTGTCCTTCATACTTTCTCATTTGTATTCTAAAAGATAGCCAATCCATAATTGTCAGCCGGTTCCTTTTCGTTATAACAACACCCGGTCTCTCTTTGTGCAATGTTCCACGTCTGAAACCATCCTCCCCAAATGGGAAGATAAGAGGATATTCGTATCCAAGGTATGCTGGATGGAATTCATTGATTCTAGTAAGTTGTCCACCCTTTTCTTGTATTATTATATCTCTTGTTTCACCAGCATCAACATCACCAACGATTAAAGCAGCCACTTCTGAAACGGTCGGGTGATTATAAATCCGCCCATCCGTTTTCCTATCATGGATTAGCCGTAACTTTAAATCCTTAACATTTTGATCCTTCAACTTATCTCTTGCCATTCTAAAAGCTTTTGCATGGACATTGTGTTGATCAAGCATTGTAGCCAATTCTCTTACAATATCAGTCTCAATTGCTTTGTTGGAACTAATAAACAAAGCATGAAAATAGTCAACATCATAAACTATGTTAAAGTAAATATATAAAGTAATAATAAGAATTAGATGTGTATAACTCACCCACAACTCAGAATACGATTTTCGACCTCATTATCGGTGTCATAAATATAAAGTTGAGCAAACTTTGGAGAATCGCCGGTTTTTGGTAGCATGGTTCCAATTCGATGACATGGCTGTCCATGTAATCTCAATATTGGAGGGCCTCGACCACCATTGAATTGTTTATCAAACTTCATTCCGGGTGAAGTGAAAGAAAACATGGAATTGTACATTCGGATATTTTGTTGGAAATTTTTGCTCTTTGTGGAATTGACATCAAACAACAAAGTTTGGAGACTCTGTGGTGCATGGTTAAGCAATGGCAATTGTACTTTGCCATTTCCACAACAAAATTGGAAACACGGGTTGGCACTATGTCTTGCTTTTTGGCGTCTCTCTTGGTACCACATTTGAGCTCCACATGATTGACATTCTAACATTGGATCACCAATGTCTGAGTAACCTGTAGCATAGGACAAAATAATCGATATTTGGTCAAGATAACAGTATTTCAATAAGCGACACATATAGTATTAATATAAACGGTAAAGAATAATATTTAGCAACCTTGTGATGATGTTGTACTGTTATCCGACATTAAACCACTTTCAATTTCATCATCAGTGTCGCTTTCGGAAGCATCTTCAAACTGATCATCTTCACTGCTTTCTGAGGAGTCTTCAGTTACAAATGTTTCATCAGGAGGAACCGAGGTTGGTTGCTTTCTTTTTGAGTTCTGGTTTGCATGGACACTTTGTGAGTCATTAACAACCGGCCTTTGTGGGATTGGGTTCAAATTTGAATTGACAGAGTTAAACTTGTTTGCCAAGTTAACTTGTATACTTGGAAAATGAGGAGGCTTAGGGGGTAAAACTGCATTGTGTGATTTCCTGCCAGTACTCAAACACTGGGCTGATGACCGTTCATTGTTTGTTTGTCGGTTGACAACAGAAGCAGTAATATCAGAAAGCGGAGTGTTTTTATTAGATAGTTGCAGTGTGGATTTGTTCGGGCGAATGGATGTGTTTGTGTTTTGAAGGTTAGTGGTATGAGCATGTTGGTGAGTTACAAAACCTGGAGAATGAAAGCTAGAAGTGGCACACATTGATTTTGTTGTTTGAATAGAAGAAAGTGAATTATTTGAATTGTGGTTAACTTCAATATTTTCGACAGATCCATTCTGATTAGTGTTAATTTTATAGCCAAGTGTACTGTTTTGCATTGTGTTACTCCTTGAAACAGGTGTATGAATTTTTCCATTCTTTAAATTCCGTAATCTCCTTTTGTGTTGCAGGATTTTTTTCCTAACTAATCTAGCTTTGGCACTGACAATTTTCCTTGCTAATATATGTTCATCCATCCCTTTGAAATAAACCTGCGAATTCGCCGTTTATACTTCTATAAGATAAGACTTAAGAAAATATAAGCAGGTTTTTTTCTCATTATATCTGATTATTATTATTACATTTTTATATCATAAACACATAATTATAAACTATAATAACAATTTTTACATCTAATTGTTACGACAGATTCTTTCACCGGCATTTGGAAATTTCCTATCACAATCAGATTCTTTTACATCTAGTTTGACTATCTTTTCTAATATATTATCAGTAAAAATGCTCAGGTTCATAATAGTATTATTCTTTTGAATGAGTACATGTCAATTCTTTTCTATATTCTGCAGTAATTCTTTTCAATTATTTTCTAATTCTTTTCTATGCTTGTGTTGCAGGATTTGTGTCCTAATCTAGTTTTAGCACTGGCAATTTTCCTTGCTAATATATGTTCATCCGTCCCTTTGAATTAAACCTGCGAATTCGCCGTTTATACTTCTATAAGACTTAAGAACCTATAAGTAGATTTTTTCCTCACTATATCTGATTATTATTATTATTACATATTTATATCATAAACACTTAATCATAACCTATAATAACAATTTTTACATCTATTTGTTACGACAGATTCTTTCACCGGCATTTGGAAATTTCCTATCACAATCAGATTCTTTTACATCTAGTTTGACCATCTTTCAAATATTCATGGGATAAGGAAGTTAATTTCAACAACATTTGAAGCTAAGTTGCAAAAAAATACGAAACTATAGCTGTCATCTATTCTCATATTTGTTTTGTAAACCTTTCATATTATACGATCAACTCAAAATCTAGATATTATGTAATTCGCAATCAAATCTTGTGCCTCTATTAAATGTCATACCACGAAGCAAATATATACAAATAGATGAATGCCAATAGAAATGCTATTTAGATGAAATAAGTATGATAAAAATATATGAACACTCATATGAACTACAATACCTGGTTAATACCTTTTTTGTTCCAGTTCTAGTGAGTCCTTTAAACAAATCAGTAACATTTGCTCTCAAAGCATGGTTTGTTGTATTGAGTTTGGGAGATGACTAAAAGGTATAAACTTGTTATTTAATTCTCAATGGTAGCAATGGACTCTATATTTACCACAATGGTCATTACCTTGCAAGTTAAAACTCATCTTTATAAATAACAGGCCAATACCTATCAACTGTCATGCTCCGTAAATTGAGCAAAGTTATATTAAGGGATTAAAATTAAGTTTTAATATGGTATAAATTTTTTAAGGATTTTTACTAACCAATACCTATCAACTGATTAGTCTTACATGTTTTACTAATATATCCCATTCAATCTAGTATTGGAAAATGGAGGGAAGTGTAAAGGAGTTTGAAATAAGACTTATTTTTTCGTCTGCAGACCTCGTCACATAAAGTGTGCCATTTTACATCGAAGTTATCAAATATAGAAGCTGGTATACACAAAGCTTATGTGCTAGCTGTCTGAATAGGTGAGCTCTTTCATTAAATGCACATTCAGTTTTCAAAGCATGCCATATAGGTAGGCAATGATATCCAGCTGCAAGTTATTAAATGCAGATAGAGAAAGGGCTTTGTCAAAAAATTGCAGTCGTAGTTGCACGAAATGGGGGATTTAACTGATGAAGTACATTAATATTTTAATACCATTAAATGAATCTATTATCTAATCCTTATCCCAATGGAACTATGTTTACTTTTACCAACAACATCATAGCTAGTCTTCCCTATATACTACACTTATTCAGATCCAGAATGAAGGTAAGAATACTAAAAATATCACTAATTTGATTATTTGGCTGAGGTTTTATTAATAACAAATAAATGGACTCCACAATCAATAGTCTTTCATAAAGATGATAAACTTATATTAGAACATATATAATCAAAATATTAGAGAAGATGGCCCTACATATGGTTCGTGATAATTTGCATTAAGCCACAAATAACTCCTTTAAACTACATTAGTGCAGTCATATTGCAACAATTCTGCAAAGTCTTGGAAACAAAGTTAATTCAAATGGTTTTGTGGATATGAATCAAGTCACATGAAAGAGATTTGCTAATCTTCAACCTAATGGTATCACCTTCGTTGTATCCTTCCAATTTGCAGAATTGTTTCCATCCACTTCCAATTTTGTGTGTAACTTTTGGAGGACCCCTTATTAGCATGGTAGATTGCTGCATGTTCAGATGTTTGTTACATAGTATAACATGTCTGCATTTCGTGGATCTAAAACATTCTCCAAAAACCTTATTCAAAGTCTGTTTCAACATGAAAAATTGATACCATGAGAATAGGCAAAGCTATTTTAAATTCTAGTAAAAGCAGTATATTATTATATAGACAAATGATGTGTACCAATTGTGAGCCAATTGCCGCATATTTGGTTAGTACCACATCAAAGTAAGCAGTCTCATTGGGTTTTGTTGAACGACTATGGAATGAAGGATATTCATCAGTTGAATTCAAAATCTTCCCAACGGCTATAATAAATGATCCACCTCCGCAATATAGAAAGTGTATCTCTTTGGCACGATCTATATTATAATGGTTCAAAAGTTCAACCCAACCGACATCTATATGTGGCACAATGTGTTGTTTGTTGATTGTCACGTAGTGTTCCATAAAATTTATATCCACAAGTGTGCAATCATTTGGAAGATCATTTATAAATTGTCCAACGAATTCTGGAGGTAGTTCTCCGAACACCTGTGTGGTATGTAAACTATAAATTAGGACTTGGAAATTAATTTTTATATGATATAACATTAAAGAACACACAAAATAAGTTCTAAAATTTTAGCAAAGAGTATAGACTTCTCAATACCTGATCTGGATGGACAATGGATTTGAAGTGAGCTCTAGGTATCAATGGTGCCCTTGGTAAGACTCGTTTCATCATTGGTAATAACTTAGCCACAATAGTTTTTGGTGTGAAATATACACTAAGGCAATGTGTATTTAAAGAATGTAAGGAGTAAGAAGAGCATTAATAGTTACATTATTGGGAAGGAATAAAGCAGATCACCCCCAACTATAAATTTGTTAAGGCAGTGCAATTAAGGCTACCCTCCATATACAAATAACTCCCTTATGTGTACACATCAGAGTCAACATATTAATTTAAATCTGATATTATAGTTTGCAAGAGTGAATTACCATTTTCTCGTCGGGACTAACATGTTAGTTTATATGGTAGTTTATTATAAAAGTATAGCTGTTGAATCCACTTGAGAGGATTCATAACAGAAGAAACTGAAGGTAATATGTGGCCATTTATGGCTGACTTCACTAATAATGTAGTATAATAACCAATTGTTATTGCTATGCTCGAAGGAGCAAAAGCTTCAATATAGTAGTTCAAATATAGTGAATTCAAGTTAAATCTTCGGACGGTATGTGAACCTATCAACCGACAGTATAATAATTTGCATACTGCTACACAATTTCTATAGCATCTCACCGGTTCATACTGAATTCCTCAAAGTCATGTTAACATAACTAATGCTAGTAGCCATATATAAAGAGTTGAAAGGTAGGAAAAGCTAATTAGCATGATATGTTCTGCATATTTTTTAAGTCATCATACATTTAGGATGAACAACGGCTCACACCGTCATACAAAGTTAGTTGCTAATTAGCACAAAATATTACAACAGAAGGGCCACATGGAACCTTGACCAAGGTATTAATACTGCAAAACATCTGAATAGGCAGCCCATGTCACATTGGCAAACACATAATGGACCGATATGGTTGAAGATAGACAAAACTTAAACTTGCACCCAGAATATATAAGTATTATTAGGCAAATTATTACAACATAATACTAATTTTTCTCCTTCTTAATCTGCTTGCCGGATCTGGTAGAAGAAAACTGAGCTTCAAGGTTGGTATTATCAACGGCGGGATGTTTTGCAGCAGATCTTTTAGCAGGTGTCTTTTGAGATGATGTAGATGTATCATTGTCGGCGGAAGCAGAAACATTTGGCTGTGGAGTACAGGCACAAATGAGTGAATATGTTGGAAAAGTATAATCACATGTATTCATGTAACAATATGAGTGTAGTAATCATACCGTGGATAAAATAGAATCGTCTAGGCAAGCAAACTTCTCGATGTCAGATTGTGTAAAAGTCTGTACATGCATCAATATAAATTGATATATTATGCAAGCAACACCTACTGAGCTTATGAGGTTATGGCAAACAAAAGAATTTATACCTGTTTTGGAGGTGAATCAGTTAATGCAACCACTTGATCCTGAGTTGCAGTTATGTGTTTGGGTGAGCTCTGTATGTTAGGAAAGATGCATAATGAGCGTATGTAATTTCTTATTCATATGGCACAATTGAAAAAGACTTATGAACCTATCCACGAACCTCTGCCCCAGGGAGTAGTTCTTGGATTTTCTCTACCAACTCTTGACTATCTTTGTAATGCAACACAGTACCTTGACCTCCCCACCCTGTAGTCCACTTTACGCGAAATGCAAATTTCCTTTCCATAATATCGTCGAGAGCGTGAGGATAGTCCTGTGGGTCGGCGAGACCAATCTGCGCAGCAAATACTATGTATGTTAATAACTAATAGCTATAACGTCAAATCATGAAAATAATAATGAACACAATTGGAGTATGCAGAACCTTTTTCTGTTGTTCAAGTAGAGTTGCTGCATTCATACCAAGCAACTCATCAAGTGTGTTATCCCAGAAGACAAATTTTGCAGTGTCATCACCGTCATATACTTCGACATCCAATTTATACCTGCATATAATAATTTCTAACATGTAAGTAATTGATGCAACTAACCGGTGAACTTATTTATTCAAATAAATTGTCAATGTATACTTGATAATCGGATTGGATGTCGAGTGTCCCTTTCTGCAGATAAAAGGTGGAAAAGATCCTTCACACTTGCAAGAGCACTGTTCACAGCTTCGGAAAAACCACCCTTGGGTAGAAACCCTGACATGTGAAGTGGTTGCAACTGTAACACAAAATGTGTCCTGCCATGCAATGGATACAAATAATAATATTACTGACCATATTGGAAAACCAGTTATATGATAAAAATGATATTGTTGTAATTTACCGCTTTTAACTTCTTTATCGCGCCTATTGTTAAAACACGAGCTTCCTTAATGAAATTTTCATCCGAAGAATATTGAGACCCTACATATGATTGGTTAAAAGCCTGACTTGCATATGAAGCCCCAACATGTTGGGTTGGGATCATAACATCCTTTGGTATATTGTAAATTGAGAAAAAATCAATGTAAAAAAGGTAAAAATTAACTTGAGCATATTATTCTATGTGGTCATATAAGTATGCAAGGATTTAAACCTGGATATAAAGGCAGCAATCTCAGGGATGGTAGGATCAAACAGGAGCTTAGTGCCATTCCAAACATTACATAGTTGTAATGGATAAACACCTAATATTGCAACACATGAGAACATTATAAATGGGTAATGGAAGGTAATAATTAACAACCATATGAACATCAGAATGAAAAATATTAACATGACTTGATTACCTTGAGCTTCCTTCACTTTGGCATGTTTGATAATAACAACAGCAGGACCCAAATCAGTTCGTTTGTTGTAAAAGCTTAAGAATTGTTCGGAATAACCGTCCCAAAGGGTGCAGTCCATCACATTATCCCTTGCCATGTTAAGTAAACAACAATGAGACATAAATAATAACATGCTACTGATGATGAGAGTAATTAATATCATATAATTTGTACCTTAAATCCTTAAGAGTGAATGCAACGTTTCCTTTCTTCCCATAGCTTGCAGTGACGCACTTCTTGATAGCTTCAACAAATCCAATAGCATCTAAAAAAACAAAGTTTATTAACATTAATGAAAAAACAACACTGTATAGCAGAAAACAAATATATAAGTGTAACTTACCAACTAATAGATTAGGTTCATAATTTCCAGCTTGGATTTCTGCAAAATCCTTAAAGTTAAACACAGTTGTAGGCATGCCAGGGTAGTCAATTTCGTCAACTTTGGTGGCACCAACAAAGTTCAGTCGGTATTTGTGTGGAGTCATTTTGAATGCAGAGTCGTTGTCGAACACTTTAAAATTGCACATGAAATAGTTCTTCCCTTCCTTCAGCAATGGTTTCCAAATCTCGATTTCACTGTTGTTGATTGTAGCCTGAATTGTGTTACCCTACAACATGCAATTTATAATCTAAATAAAACATGATTCTAACATGGTAAAACAAATAACAATATATTGCAAACAAATTATATCCAAACGGGAAAGTTTCAAACCTTGATATCTCTTATCAACATGTCAATGTAATCCTCCATGTCTCCTTTATAGACCAACCACATGTCTTCAATTATGACCCCTAATCTCAGTATTTCCTTCTTTTTGTTGATATTTTTAATTGGATCAAATTGTAAGTCATTAGCTGATATCAATTTGTCTTTTCCCCCATCAAGTTGATCATTAGTGTTAACAGTCTGGTAAATATATTATCAGTAAAAATGCTCAGGTTCATAATAGTATTATAATATGAATGAGTAGATGTCAATTCTTTTCTATATTATGCAGTAATTTGTAAATAAAAAGAAACATAATAATGAGTAATTTGTCTTTTCTATAATGAGTAATCCAACACCTTCTGCAGAAATTTGTCTTTCTATAATGAGTACATGAAAATTCTCTTTTATCCACAAAATACAGTTCAGATTGTGAATAGAAACAAATGGTCACCTTCAGTTTGTCACTTTAATAAGAAATCCAAGCAATTTAACTTAATTTCACCCACTAATTTAAGTTAATTTATACAATGCCAATTATTTCATGTTTAGTAACAAAAGGTGCTGTTTTGTAATTTCTACAATGTCAATTCTTTAATGATTAGTAACAAAAGGTGTTGGATTTTATGTTTTGAGTTCAGATTTGTTACCTTCAGTTTGTCACTTTCACCGGAGGAGATTTGTACCTTAAAACATGAAAAACAAAATGTACAAATGATAAAATAAACAAACACTTGACAACAATTCAAACTATGTCTAACTTTTTAAAACTTGTTGGTTAAAGTTACCTCATGTTGTGCAGTTTCAGTGGCAGATGTAGGGATGTAACAGTTACAAATATGTTAGTAACTAAACACCAGCCAGTGTGTGTTTTAAAGGATGTTGAGCAGATTAAAGGTTCATGTGGTTCTTACCTTACTATTTTCAGCTTCACATGAAGTAGTTTGAATCTGCAAATTATAAAAAGGTTATATACGTTTATGCTACCTTCACAATATTATTTTTCCATTCAAACATAAAGTGACTAAACATGAAGGATGAAGTTAATGTTACCTTCATCTTGTCCACATTACTTGAAGCTCTTTTGAGTTTCAAATTCTCCTTCGGATCTTTCTTTTCCATGGTATGAATCTGAAAAAAAACAGGCCAATAAGGAAGATGTATGAGACTGTTATTGATGTTGGAAACTAAGATGTATAATAATGAGAGAAATGGGGGAAATAACACTCACTATCCAATGCTGCAGAGAGGGAGTGGTTGTGAAAGACAATATGGAATAGAGTGTAACTTGTAACTTTGGCTATAGTTCCATTGCTCGATGAAATTTAGTCCCATCGTGTACTTTTGCATTTGAAATGAATGGGCCCGCGCGTAGTGTAGTAGAGTTTGCTGTCAAGTTTGCAAAATAACAAAAAGGCCCTTATTATTGATACAATGCCTGATAATTTTAATTGACAAAGTAGTGTAGTTGAAAAGGGCAAAGAAGACCAACTGTAAAAGAGAAGGATGAGACTCATTCTGGAGATTTTGGTTTAATTATGACAAGAATGACCCTAAATTTACTTTAGGTGGGAAAACAGGAAAAATTTGGTTTAGGGGCAATTAAGTAAGATTGGTAGTACATTATTGTTACTGATTAGTAGGTGATTAATATATATATATATATTTGTGTTCAATTGTGAGGGCCTGCAGTTGGAATTTAACCGTAGGTAATCTACATCTCAACTCTTCTATATGTACAATTTGATTTTTCTCTTCTTCATTTGGACTACCTATTGAGGTATGGATGTTTCTTGGGTTAAGCACCTCCCATAAAAAATAATATTTTTATATAGAGGAACAATGAAAATGTCAGAATATTAATTTATGAGTCATGCTAACTTATGTCTCTGGAACACTAATTAAAAAAACATTAAACTTCATATTGAAAATAGTATTTTTTTTAAATTATTCTAACATATTTAATTCTTTAATTGTCCCCTAAAAGTATAGATTAGCATTTGCAGCTTAGTGTTGGCAGTGCCGTGATCATATCCATATAGCCAGCTTAGTGCCGTGATCATAATATCATATTACTTCTCTGGTTACTACTTTTCTAACATGACTAGGATTTATGAAAGTATATCAACATGTTCACCATACTAGGAGCAACGACATGCATGTTTGTTAACAAAATGGACGTTTATCAAAATTTTAGGTCGCCGACAAATTTTATATTTATACAAGACAAATTTGATTTGATTCTCAAATATAAAATTAATTTAAATTTATCCCGTAAACTTAGTTCTAGGATATTGCATAATATATGATTGGCTGGAGTTCGAACACCGGTCATCCCGTTTATCTATCTTAAGGGTGGAACTTCTAGCCATTAGACTACTTGATAAAAAAAAATAGATTTTTTTTACATTACTCTTCGATAATTTAAGATATTTATTTATCGACCAATAAAAAAATCACATACATGTGAAATAAAAATTGTTTAAAAATTATTTATAGGTATCGCTAATGGCTAACACCCATATAATTGAGGGTGTGCACCCCCTGAAATATTTGAAGAACTCTCACTTTTATTAGAGTTGCCTTGATCAATGACAGTAAAAATGTTTGGAATGGTTATATCTCAAGACATGTTTTATTTAGGATCTTTAACTGTGACACTATTAAGTGATCAGAATACTGACCGTGTTCTCATACCAACTAAAAGTGAGAAAAACACAAGAAGATGAGGGTTAAATTGTGTTAACTTTTTCTTGTTTTTTAAGAAAACTTAACTCACCAACTTCTTAACCGGTTCAGAGTCTGATGAGTGTTTTGAAAAGAGTTATGCAGCGGATATAAAAGCGAAGAGAAAGAGAGAAGACAACACAAATTAATTTTATATTGGTTCCTTCCACAATTGAAAGTAGTCCAGTCTCTTGTACTTCCAAGGGAGTTCATTACAATAACTCAAGATTACAAATTGCTCAAGCATCAAGCAAGAGACTTCCTTTGCTCAATCACCTAGAAAGAGACTTCTATGCTCAAGCACCTAACAAAAGACTTCCCTTTGCTCAGTCACTAAAAAAGTGACTTCCAATTTCTCAAGTTCGGATGAGAAGAGACTTTCAAATACTCAAGATTTCAACAAGAGACTTATCACAACTAACTCAAACAAATAAAGTTAGAGGTGTTTCTACACTTGATATACAATCAGATGTGTGGTCAATTAAGTACAGACCTACAACTCAATACCCTAAGAATTTCTAAGATACAAGTTGCCTCAAATGGATAATGTCATTGCTAGACATTTGAAATTCATTGTTGGAATAAGAAGTATCCTATCTGAAATTCTGGCACCTACTGGGGACATATGTTATAACAGAAGTTATAGCACTTGTCGTACGTAACTAGCGTGATGCTAAGACAAATGGTATAACGTGTGTCCACAGTAGCGATAACTGAACAAATAAAATAGCAGACAATAAACGTAAATAACAAAAAATATTGTTGACCCAGTTCGGCGTAAACAACGACCTACTCTGGGGGCTACCAAACCAGGAAGGAATCCACTATAATAGATCTAGATAAAAGCCCTCAGCAAACTTCTCAAGTTCACGACTTATCTCCTAAACTCTACCCGTGCTAACTCAACCTAGGAACTCCTAAGTCTGAGACCCCGTCTCACTTCCTCTCAATCACACACCCTGTGATTATAATAATGATACAAATAGAATGGTTTCACTCACCAAGAAAGCAAATCTTCTCCGTACTTAAAAGCTTAGGAGAGAATACACAAATTACAACTCAAACACTGTACAGTCCTAAACTTGCATCAAGGCATAGGCGGAGCCAGGGGTGGCCACGGCCGGGCCGCGGCCCACCCCGAAATATAGGAAATTACCATTATACCCATAGTATTTTGGAAATATTAAATACATTATATATTAGTTTGGGCGAAATTTTGCAAGTTTGTAAGTGTAGCCTAGCGGTTGGAGCCGTGTTTTAATGTTGTTTCCGGTGTTAATATCCCCAGTTCAACTCTTGGTCACAACAACTCAATTTTTGCATTCTGTTTTTTTTTTTTTTTTGTTAAATCAACTTATACCACAAGGGGTTTAAACCTTTTTTTTTTATTTTTTTTTAGCAAGAATGAGTTTAAACCTACTTTATTAAGCTTATTCTAAAAAAAATTCTTAATCCCCATTTTTCTAAAGTATTTAATTTTCATGGGTATATATATATCAATATAGCAAAATTAAAGATGTATAATTTCTATTTGGGTTTTTCTATCATGTGCAAATTTGCACATGTTAAAAAGTTTAAAATAGTAAATTTGTATTGGAACTTGTGCATTTTATATTAAATGTATAATATTTTAATAAATAATTATTGTTTTTTAATAAAAAAATTACTACTTTTAGTTATCTTAACATGTGCAATGTTGCACATGTTAGACAAACCATTTCTATTTTCTCAACAAACAAAAAACACAACAATTTTTAGTTAAAAATAATATAATTTTCGTATTTAACTTACATGTTATAATTTTTTGGCGGCCCACCCAATAAAAAATTCCTAGCTCCACCGCCGCATCAAGGAGATACAAGAAAGGCTCACAATTAACAAGACTCAAACCCTAAAATTATATTCTTCAAATGACGGCTTCAGTAATCTTTTAGGTTTTAGTCTTCACATATATATACCCTGAGTTAGCATGGGCTAGGTCTTCGTTTTGGGCTTTACAATATAGCTGTTCTTTGGAAAAGTCCAGCACACATATTCTTGGATAAAATCTCTTGTTTCCATAAATGGCGTAGCATATTATGAAAATATAACCTGGTGCAGCCGCCTTATAAAACCTCAATGAAAACGTGCGTCTTGGTATATAAGGAAAGGCGAAAATATTGCTTAGGCGAATCTTCAAAGATATGGCGCATAAATATATCGAGAATTACCGTCACGAAAAATGTTGTACCCACATGCTACGACATCTGGTCCAACATCTTGCTAGAACTTGTTTTTGCAAAATGAGGTCAACATACAAAACACCAACAATCTCCCCATTTGGCAAATTTTGGCTAAAACAAGCTAAGACAAGTTCTGGAGAGATGCAGTACATACCTTCCTTCAAGTCAACGCAAACACACAGCTAAGAAAGAAGATAATACATTGCCACATTATTTTCAAAATAGATCTTCAAGTGAGAAATAACAAACAAGCAGCATCAGAGGCATGCAACAGCAGAAACAAACAACTTAGCCTCATAGAGTACACGATAGGAGAGAAATAAACTCTCACACATTAAGCATGCATAAGTGCCATACAAATGCACCAGGGAAAAATAAATTCCCACATACATGAATCACCATAGGAAAAATAAATTCCTACACCGCTGAGAAAAATCAATTCTCATATATCAAGCACAAGTGGATTTCAATAAATAGACAGGTTGTCATAGCATCTGGATTGACATCTGTCACACACAACATGCATCACAACATTCATACTACTCCCCCTGAGTTCATGCATATCACAAAGCAGAGATTACTCCCCCTCAACATATCAGAGCATATGAAAACAACACATATCAAAAGTCAGATCAAAATAATTATGCTCCCCCTCAAACTCTGCACACAATAGATCATACTACTCCTACACAGTACAAATGGCATAGCATATGTCACACCATTAATCAGCACCAAATACATCACAATCTAATCAGAACATAAGCTGCAGAGAAAAGTAACTCTTACTCCCCCTGAGTACATCAAGCCATGCATATCAGAACAAACACACAACATCAGAGAAAAGAATGCCTTCCTTTCTTACTCCCCCTCAAATGCATCACATACACTACATCATCAACATAGCACATCAGAATAGACACGAGGACGCCTCTTGAATACTTGAAGCACACACATGTATACAACAACATCACACGCAGTATAGAGGTCATATGACGAGGACACATATTCCAGCATGTGGCACCACATCAGAATACTAACTACTCCCCCTTTTTAGCCACAAATTTTGACAAAAAAAGGAGTCATGCATAGAATAGAAATCCAGAACACAGAGTGGCGTATAGTAGGAACCAAGGAGTACCACTATTACATACCATAAGCACATGCAAGTGCATAGAATATCCAGGGCATAGCCCACATAAGGACAAAAGAAAACCATATCACAACATACATATGACAAAGCATATGTCAAAACATCATATAGAGGTACCATCATATTACTCCCTCTTTGTAGCCATAATTCAGACAAACATAAGCTTCATTCATAGAGTACCAGAGAGTATCACAATGAGAAAGTAGCAGAAACATAGAGGTAAATCATGCATATTGATTTTCATCAGAGCCTTCAGCAATGAGTTCATCACCATCTTCATCTACATTCACATCACCTTCTTCTTCTACATTAGTTACCACTTGACTCATACAAAGACTCTTCAGGAGTGTTAACAACACTATCAGCATCTAGCTCAGGTTGACCTGAGGATGCTTTAGCATCCGTCACAACATCTGGTTTGCGACCAGTTTCATTGAGGACAGACTCAACAGTGGCCTTGACAGGGGCAACCACATGATCAGGAGCATCGCCAGCAGGAGATGACACATGCTCAGAAACAACATATTTGGTAGGTGACACATGAGCACTTTCATCAGCGACATTAATTACCAGCGAATTAAATCGCACACACACACAACTTCAAAAGTTGGAAAGCTACTACAATCAAAGGTAACATCGTGGAAGTCATACCGTATCTGATACAAATCAACATTGGAGGAAACATATCATATCCACCACATCAAACATCATAGTCACCACTCATAAAACAGACATCTCCCCCTTGTTTACACAATATCACAAGGGCATAAGAAAACATTGTTCCTAGAACAACATATACAAACCAGCAGACCATGTTAGAAAGATGAAGTTCTATGTCCACATCTTCCTTAGAGTCACACACACAGTCTTCACACAAGAACCAGCCACTTCATAACAAAACACTCAGACACACTTAGTTGTAGTAATCACATCTGACCGCATTTAATACTTTTAAGCATAACCCATATCCACACAAAACTAATCATAATAGGATCAATACTCATTCATCATATCAACCATAGTTTGATAAGGTGAAAGATCATCAGGATCAGTTTCTTCCACCATACCCAGCACTTCAAGACAAACACCTAGATCAACCTCTGTATTCTTATCATCTTGGTTCGCAACCACTTTAATATAGGGTTTTCAGAGTGCTCAAACAAATCAACAGCATTCTCATAAGAGGATTCAACATCATTATCTTTCTGGATACATGCTCCAACATCTGGTTCGACATTTGTAACAGAAGCACTAACAAAAATAGTAAAACTATCATATGTACTAGACAATTCAACAACCTCATTAGATACAGAATCTACTTGACTCAAAGAAACAACACAATGTTCTGCAGGGATATCAATCACAAACTCTTTGACACGACCAATGAGAGGATTCATTTGGCCAGTTGATGGTTCAGGACTGGTTTCTTTAGTGGGTGGTTCACTATCAACACCATCAACAACAATAGTAACAACAGTAGACTTTTCTAGGGTCTCTTTAAAGATAGGATTAACCTGACTAATAGACTTAGAAACCGTTTTCACAGATGCTTCAACATGTGGTTCAACATGGGTTTCAACATTAGGTTCAACATGCAAATTTGAAGCAGTCTCAGAAGGTTTCACAATACTCACAGAAGCAATGAGAGTTTCAGTAACATCAACATTTTTGTCCACATAAGAAAAAGGGATTGTGAGAACATTAATCGAGTAAGATGAAGTTTCAAGAGCACTTACGTTTTCAACATTTTGTAGAATGAAAATGATTTTTCTTATTTCTCGTGCAACTCTAGTTATAGTAAATAGAAAGTATTTGTTTGCACGCTCCAGCAACTGTAATTGCTATAAATTCTCATAAAACAACTACCTACATAGCCCCTTGACTTGTCAAACTGCTCATCATTTAAAACCTTAGAGTAGATATTTTGCAGCTGTTGTTCAGTTGCTATAAGACCTTGGTTCACAACTTTAGAAACAAAACAAGGTTTAGAAATTACATCTTTGGATCTTGTAGTGATTCCTCGATCTGGGTTTCCAATAATTAACTCGTTAGAACAGTTCTTCTGGGTTATAATGATAGGTCCTTTGTTTACTAGAGCATCATTTGATTCAGAGATGGTACTTTCAATGTTGAACTCTGAATCTTCTTCACTTGCATTAGTATCAGACTGATACACAGATGTTTCACCATCTGTCGTAGCATCGGTCTCTTTGTCATGTGATGTGTCATCAATCACAACATTGATAGATTCCATTACTATGGGCTTCTTCATACTTCTTAAATTCAGATGACAATGACAGGTTCACTTTTAGGTGGGGTAAAATTTTCAGGGAACCCATACAACCTAAAACAGAAAGGTCTGATGTGACCTTTTCTATGACAGTGATGACAAACCCATCCTTTGGACTTGGATTTAGATCTAGGCTTAGCAGACCGATGTTGTTGGGGATGTTGTGGCATCTGTCTGGTTACAGTAGGGTCATAGGCCTCATTGGCAGGAACAAAGGTTCTTGCAGAAACAGGCTTTTTCTTTTTAGGATAAGTATAGTCAACTCCAATGCCTTTAGGTTTTCCCGGAACTTGCCCCTCAACAAGAATATCTAACCTTTCAGTTCCATTATTCAGCAGCCTAAACTGTTTATTCAAGCTAGTCAATTTATAGTTCAACGTAGTTGCCTCATCATTAAGAGTTGATGTCTGAGACAGATGCTTCGCCTTTTCAGTCTGTAGTTGAGCATTGAGACCTGATATCTGTGACAGATGCTCCACCTTTTCATCCTGTAGCTGAACTATAAGAGTTTTCTGCTTATCAAGGGTTTGACAAACTTCTTCACTCCTGTGACACAGTTCTTTGTAAGATGCAACTAATTCATCAAAAGTCAACTCATCATCATCTGAGTCAGACATACACATCCCAGTAAGAGCAGTAATGTGCTTGTTAGTTTCAGTATCCAGATCTTCTTCAGAGTCATCCTCATCATACCAAGTGACCATCATTCATTTCTTCTAGTTCTTCAGATATGTCGCACACTCAGTCCTAATATGACCATATCCCTCACACTCATGGCACTGTACACCTTTATCTTGATTATCCATGTCCTCAGGTCTTGGTTTCCTTAGATTACTGAACTTATTAGTACTGTCAAGAGAGATTCCCTTAGCATTTGTCCTGGATCTTCCGTCCATCTGCTTAAGTATTTTATTAAACTGTCTGCCAAGAGAAACTATAGCCTCAGATAAACTTTCATCTGTTTCTGGGACATTCGCTACTTCTTCATTTTCAGTAGTGCTAGAGGAAAAAGTTATACTTTTCTTTTTCTTTTCAGCCCTTTCTTTAGCAGCCAACTCATACGTTTATAAAGATCCAACAAGATTTTCAAGTTTCATTGACGATATGTAATGCATTTCTTCTATAGCTGTGACTTTCATGTCAAACATCTTAGGTAAAGATCTAAGCATTTTTCTTACCATTTTTTCCTCACTTAGCTTCTCCCCTAAGGCATTAAAGTTTTTAGCATACTCCAAGATAGTCATGTGAAAATCATGTACTGTTTTATACTCTTTCATTTGAAGGTTATCAAATTTTACAGTAAGAAGTTGTAGCCTTGAGTTCTTCACTTTCGCGGTGCCCTCATGAGTGGTTTTAAGGATTTCCCATGCATCTTTAACAACAGTACATTGCTTGATCATGCGAAATATATTTTTGTCCACTCCATTAAACAAAGCATTTAGCGCCTTGAAATTTCCATGTGCCAGTTCATCCTCCTCTTTGGACCAATCAACTTCAGGTTTCAGTTCAGTAGTTAGCTTCCCTTCTGCATCATTAACTACTGGATGGTCCCACCCTTTTAATACAGCTTTCCATGATTTGTTATCAAGAGATAACAAAAAGGCCACCATTCTAGACTTCTAGTAGTCATAGTTTGATCCATCCAACAGAGGAGGTCTGTTGATGAAACCACCTTCCTTGTTCATTATGCTAGAAAGTAACTTCCCTGGTCCTCACCCACACAGAATAGGGTGTCTGCTCTGATGCCAATTGAAATTTTGGCACCTACTGGGGACATATGTTATGACAGAAGCTATATCACTTGTCGTACGTAACTAGCGTGATGCTAAGACAAATGGTATAGCGTGTGTCCACAGTAGCGATAACTGAACAAATAAAACAGCACACAATAAACGTAAATAACACAAGATATTGTTGACCCAGTTCGGCATAAACAATGACCTACTCTGGGGGCTACCAAGCCAGGAAGGAATCCACTATAATAGATCTAGATCAAAGCCCTCAGCAAACTTCTCAAGTTCACGACTTATCTCCTAGACTCTACCCGTGCAAACTCAACCTTGGCACTCCTAAGTCCGAGACCCCGTCTCACTTCCTCTCAATCACACACCCTGTGATTATAACAATGATACAAATAGAATGGTTTCACTCACCAAGAAAGAAAACCTTCTCCGTACTTAAAAGCTTAGGAGAGAATACACAAATTACAACTCAAACACAGTCCTACACTTGCATCAAGGATACACAAGAAAGGCTCACAATTAACAAGACTCAAACCCTAAAATTCTATTCTTCAAATGACGCCTTTAGTAATCTTTTAGGTTTTAGTCTTCACATATATAAACCCTGAGTTAGCATGGGCTAGGTCTTCGTTTTGGGCTTTACAATATAGTTGTTCTTTGGAAAAGTCCAGCACACATATTCTTGGATAAAATCTCTTGTTTCCATAAATGTCGTAGCATATTATGAAAATATAACCTGGTGCAGCCGCCTTATAAAACCTCAATGAAAACGTACATCTTGGTATATAAGGAAAGGCGAAAATATTGCTTAGGTGAATCTTCAAAGATATAGCGCATAAATATAGCGAGCATTACTGTCACGATAGATGTTGTTTTTGCAAAATGAGACCAACATACAAAACACCAACACTATCAATCCCTTCATCCAAGAAGTTCTTTGGTCTTTCTGCACAGGATTAGTAGAAGACAAACTTGACTCTCACTCTAATAGTGACGGTACACTAGCTTCTGATGCTGACGTGTCTCTTCAGAATTGACTTCAGCTTTATGAGACTTTAGAGGCCAAGACTTCAGAGTCTGGGACCTTATAGTCTAATATCTTCAAAGTTTGATGACTTCAGCTTCTGATGTTTAAGTTCCGACCTTCATTGCTACAACTTCTCTTCATAATTTGCTTTAAGCTCTTTATATGTTCTTTGACATATAAAAATTCTTAATTCTCCAGAATTTTTTTAGTCTATATGGTCCTGCACATACATTAACAAATCCAATTTGTACTTTTAATACTTTGTTATCGCAAAATTCAAGAGGACTTGTTCACAAACAAATTTTATTCAATCAATTTCAAGTGACGGAATGTCATTAACCACTCATAATCCTAATGAGAACTAACTTGAAGTGATGAATTGATGTACGAAAGTAAGGACCCGAATTTATTACAGTAGCAAAAGCGTGTTGTTTAACGCAATTTTTAATCTCGTCTATTAAAGTTAGATCGGAAAGCTACGATCAACACCAGTGTTTTTCTTATCAAATTAATCGTAGCCGTTAAAATCAAATCGGACGATTGAGAACAGAAACAACGTGTTACTGCGTGCTACTTAAAGGGCAACAAAATTAAAGATAAAAGGTTAATAGAGAGGATTGTCCCCTGTAAGTAGGGGTGTAATTGGACCGCTTTGGATCGGTTTCGAGTGAATCTAATGTCCGAACCAATGAACTCTCAATTGGTTCGGTTTTTAGTGTTTTTCAAAAATGGATCCGAACCAAACTCATCGGTTTGGTTCGGATACTTTAATCGGTTTTACAACGCATTTTTTTCCGATTTATTTCATGCTATTATTTTTTTCTAGATATATATTTTTTTCCTATAAGTTCATAAAATACAAAATACAATTCATAAAAAAAAAATCTTCAAATACAAAATACAATTCTTTTCTCATAAGTTCATCAAATACAAAATACAACCGTATTAACATTAAGTTCATAAGTTTTTCAAATAATAAAGTACAACAAAAATAAAACTTCAAGTCTATTCCTACTTGAATTGTCAATGTTTCTTGCACATCATGTTGTCATTCCGTCAATGTTAAATTCACCACTAAGAAATGTTCTGGCAACGGTTGACATGAGAGATTACCGTTTTTGGAGGATTTGAGATGTGATATATGAGAGTTGAGCAGTGTGAGAGTGTTGTGTTGTGTTGGGTTTTGAAATTGGCTACATTTTGTAAAAACAAGATTTAGTCAGATGTAAGGTCAGATTTGGCAACATCTGGAACCACATCCTGAAGCCAGAAAATGTGCAAAGTTTGTTACATGATAAACACACGTTTTATTTGTGAAGTAAATCCATTAAGCGACTTTCTTGTTCCCCAAGACAAAGAATTCAGCTTATTTCTTGATCATATCAGATTTTGTAACGCCCCTAAAGATATGCCTATATTTTAGGGTTTTTGTTGGATTTACTTAAGAGAATCTTTTGCTATCGGATATGTTCTAATTTTTTGTTATTTGTGAAGCCTGAAATCAAGGAACAGCCCAGGCTATCTCAGACTATATATATTGAAGACTCAGACATATTTTATTCACCGAAACCGAAGCTTAAACAAATATATCAAAGATGTAGTCTTTTAGGGTTTCGTGTCTTTTAAGCCTTGTGCTTTATTTGTGAGCCACTCTTGTATCATCTTGATGCTAGAGTAGGACTGTTTTTAGTTGAGTTGTAATTTTTTAATCTACTCCTAAGCTTTAAAGTACGGAGATAGGTATTTGTTTGAAGAGTGTTCTTCGCCAAATTGTTATTAGTGTTATACGGTCACACTGGGTGTGTGGCTAAGAGGAAGTGAGACGGGGCGTCTCATATCTAGGAGTTCCTAGGTAGGATTGCATGAGATAGTGTCTAGGCGATAAGATAGAAACGGGAGGTTTTGGAGTCTTTGAACTAGAACTATAGTAGTGAATTCATTCCTGGATTGGTATCCCCCAGAGTAGGAGAGGTTGCTCCGAACTGGGTTAACAACATACTGTGTTATTTTAATTTCTGTTTTTTTATTGTTAAATTGTCCATTATGTTCTGCTGGGAACTGTGTTGAAGCAGATGCTGCCCCATCCGGTACCCCATCTGGACATCGCCAGAATTTCATGTTGTTTGCGCAGCGTTGAGAGATGAGAATGAGGTAAGAACTTAGAGCAGCGTGAAGTTTTTTGCAGCTGTGACTGTGAGGAAGAGAGTCTGAGAGTTTCTAAGTTAGAGTTTGTATTGTAAAGTGAGTGAGCAAAATTTTTATTTTTTTTACAAGTAATTATGCTTGTTTTATTTTTTAATAGACGTGGGCTGCCTAAAAAAAATATTAACTTAAATAATATATATTTCATAAAAAAAACTTATATATATATATTGGTTTGGTTCGGTTTGTTCATCGGTTCTTAAAATTAGATCCGAGAACCAAACCAAACCACACCGGTTTTCAATTGGTTTGGTTCGGTTTTTTATCCGAACCATTAAAATCGGTTTTTTTCGGTTTGGATCGTCGGTTCAATTGGATTTTTTTGATCCTCTTATACCCCTACCTGTAAGATATCCATATGGGAGGTGGTCTAGTATAAGGGCCTGTTTGTTTCAGCTTTAAAAATATAGATTTTTTCTTTGTATTTTTTAAAATAGATTTTGTAAAACCGTTTTTCGAAATATTACAAGATTTTTCTATTCGTTTTTTCTAAATTGAAACACTAATTTTGACCTCATATAATTGAAGTTCAAAGCATAGTCAAAATCGCAATTTTTTCAAAAAGTTACATTTAAAAAATGATTTTTGTGAAACTCTATCGAAATAGCTTCAAAATTAAGTTATTTTTTGAAATTTTGATACCCAAATTTTTTTCAATAAAATGATGAAATACCTAAAATAACATTTTAAGAATAACTATTCAAATGAAATTTTCACTTGAAGATTTTAATAAAAAAATTCTTTGTAAATTTTTTTTATACAAAATTTTCTAACACTATAAAATCTATTTTAAAAAAAGTCAAAAACAAATGGGTCTAAATCTCCACCATCCAAATTATTTTTCATTGACTTTAATGTTAGGCAGTAACATAATTAATGACTGACATCTGACTCTAGATGATTTATTTCCTAACAATATTGGTGGCTACAATTTTTCGTATCTTTCAGAATTGCGATGATGCTAATTATCACTTCTACTGCAACTCTCATTGTTAATGTTATGATATAATTTTCTTTTAAAAACAATGAATTGATAAAAAATTATGATTCACATTTCATCAAACAACTTTATTAATTCTAATATATATATATATATATATATATATATATATATATATATATAAAGATCAAAGGGTATTCTCTCATTTATTCATCAACTAATACAACCTATATATAGGCTTAATACAAGTACACAAACAGTTATACCTTGTGACTCAAGGCAACTAATGCTACACATAATGCTGCCCCATTACACACAACATACACAACAAACCCTCCCTTAAATTGAGCATACAACAACACAATTGTTCAATTAACAACGCAAGCTAATTAAGTTCTACCTTTCATAAACCCTCCCTTAATCTGCAAAAGGACTCAAGCTTTAATGGTTTTGTTAAAATGTCTGTCAATTGTTGTTCTGACTTACAACGCATCAGCTCAACTATGTCATCCTTAGTTAGGTCTCTAAGGAAATGAAATCTAACATCAATGCGCTTGCATCTTTCATGCATAATAGGATTCTTTGAGAGCTTGATGGAGGAACTGTTCTCACAGAAAATGACAGTACATTTTCCTTGCTTCAGCTGCAAGTAACTCAATACATTTCTCAACCATATTGCTTGGCAAGCAAAAGAAGCTGTAGATACATACTCAGCTTCTGTGGTAGATAAGGTAACAATTGGTTGCTTCTTTGAACTCCAAGAAATAGTTGATGATCCCAACATGAACACATAACCTGTAGTGCTCTTTCTATCATCCAAATCTCCAGGATAATCTGAACCACTCCAACCTTTTAATTGCAAATTTCCATCAGTACTAGCCTTGTACCTAATACCAAAGCTTAGAGTTCCCTTTAAGTACCTCATTGAAGCGGGTGGAAAAATGCGCGAGCGGAAAATGCTCGCTAAACAGTAAAGTCGCCACCGAACTTTATTTATTCCCGGAGGAAAAGGAAAATATCGATAAAACCTTAAAAGCAATGGAAAGGGGGTCATCGCAACCATTTCCAGGTTCGGGAGTTGATTATGTGAGGGGAAGGTATTAGCACCCTTCACATCCGTTGTATTCAACGGGAACCTTCTCATTAATTTTAGGGTTAAAAATAGTGTTTAATTTGCTTGCATGCTTTTAATTAATTATTATGAGTATTTATAAAAGGGGGAAAAAATTAGTTTTTTATTAGTGTGCTTGACAGGATGTATGAATCCCGCTCCTACGTATTCCCGGGTGCAATGGGAAATTCAAAGCTACACGCAGTTCTGGGTAGAAAATAATTGTTGGTTGATTGATTTTATTTATGAAAATATGTTAGTCGCGCTTAGGCGAAAAAAAATTATTTGATTGAAAAATAAACGCACGGGGCGTGGAAATAGTAAGGTTGGTGTGTTGAAGTTGATTTTAATTTTTAGAATGACGACTACCCAAGTTACGAGCCATACGTCAAGAACTCGGGTAATCGGGAGAAGGAATGATATACACCAAACCATCTCTTTTTCATCCACTTATTTACCAAAATTAAGCTGATATTCATTTAATAATAAAAAAAAGAATTATTTTTGTGGCGTGAAAATAGTAAGGTTGGTGTGTTGAAGTTGATTTTAATTTTTAGAATGACGACTACCCAAGTTACGAGCCATACGTCAAGAACTCGGGTAATCGGGAGAAGGAATGATATACACCAAACCATCTCTTTTTCATCCACTTATTTACCAAAATTAAGCTGATATGCATTTAATAAAAAAAAGAATTATTTTTGTGTTTATGTTATTTTTTTTAATCGTGTGAGGCGCTCTCATGAAGGAGCACCATAAGGAGGCAGATCGGGACCGTATGATCAAGATCAAGTGTCTCTAATCTAATCATGCAGCAGCCACTATGATCTTGACACGTGGCGACCAATAAAAATAGTCAAAATAGAAAACTCAAAGTTATAACAAACAGAACACCAGAAAAATCAAAAATGGAGTTTGATTGAAAAAAGGGAACATACGCGAGCTTCACCGAGAGCGCAAGACAACCGATCGGGAAAGGAGAGTTCCGGCCGAGAGATTACGTCGGAGATGGTGGAATCGCGGTAGTCCGGATGGACGTGTTCGATGATTGCAGCCGGAGATCGAAGCGATGGCGGCGAGTTGTGAATGGAACGACTATGGCACTTTCACTTCTTTTTTCTTGCTTTATTCGGATTCTTCTTTCCTTTGATTCTGGTACATGGTTTTGCTTTGATTTGTGAGTTTGATTTTGGTGAAAAAGGGGGTTTTGGATGAGTGTTGGTGATGGTTGGTGGTTTTTTATCTTTGAATGATGGTGGTTATATGAATATGGTGATGTTGTGACTATGGTGATTTGAGTGGTAAGATGGTTTGTATAGTGTGGTGGTGTTTATGATTGTATGTGGTGGAGGAAGGTTTGAAGCAAGAGGTATGTTTGATATGGTGGTGGAGTTGAATGGTGTTAATACTGGAGGATGATGATGAACTAAAATGTGCAGCAAGGCTGCGTGTTCTTTTTCTTTCTCCTCTTTTCTTTTCTTGCTGTGTTCTTCCTTGTTACTTATATGTACACAATTAGGTTTGAGAATTGAATGTTGATTGTTTTGGTTTAGGAATGCTTTGATGATGATGATTTAGAATTGATGGGAGAATTGATTTTTTCCTCTTTGGTTTGATTTGTCTTGAAAGTGCAGATACTTTCCCTCTCTATTTATTCTTTTGACTTTTGACACATGATGACAATAATAATAACAATAGTAACAATGATACCACTAATAATAACAATCATAATGACAATAATAATAAAAAAATAAAGAAATTAATAGTAATATTGACAAATTAAAGAAAAACATAAAAATAAATTGACTAAAATATTTTTTTGGATTTTTAATAAAAGTTACTAATGATAAAACTTAAACTAAATGAAATAATTATAAAAAGACGACAATAGGATTCGAACTCAAGACCTCACACTAGTAAACCCCTAAATACTCTTTTCAATACCAATTGAGCTAATTCACATATTCAGAAGAAAATGCGGCAATAAACCATATGATTGTGTAAGTGGGCAAAATTTGGGGTATGACACTCATAATTCTCTTTACTGCAGCAAAATGAATCTCTGTAGGTCTCTCCATGAACCTTGCTACTAAGCATACTGAGTAGGCCAGATCAGGTCTAGTTGCAAGCAAGTACATTAGACAACCAACCATTTGTTTATACATAGTAGCATCTTCAGCTTTGTCATTCTCATTTTTTATTAAGTTGCAACTAGGGACAATAGGATAACAGACTTTATTGTAATTTTCCATGCCAAATCTGCTTAATATTTATGTAGCATATTTTTGTTGATGAATGACGATTCCATCTTTATTCTATTTTACTTCAACTCCGAAGAAGTAACTCATCCTACCAAGATCAGTCATGTCAAATTTCTTTTTCATGGATCTTTTGAAGTCTTCAATCATATCTAAGTTATTACCAGTAAGAATTAAGTCATCAACATAGAGACTTACAATCAGAATATCATCCTTAGGACCATGTTTTACAAATAGAGTATGCTCATGAGGACATTTTTCAAATGCTTCAGACCTAAAATATGTTTCAATCTTGCTATATCAGGCCCTAGGTGCTTGCTTCAAATCATACAAGGCCTTTTTCAACTTGTACACCATTTTCTTATCACCATTGTCATATCCCAGAGGTTGCACAACATAGATGTCCTCAATTAATTCACCATGTAGAAAAGCACTCTTTACATATAACTGATACACATTCCAACAATTTTTTGCTGTTATGGATAGCACAGTTCTAATTGTATCCCACCTAGCTACTGGTGCAAAGACTTCACTATAGTCTATGCCATGTTTTTGAGTGTAGCCTTTGGCCACATGTCTGGCTTTGTACTTGTCTACTTCACCCTTCTCATTGTACTTTGTTTTGTATATCCATTTAACTCCAATAGGTTTGCAATCTTCAGGTAAGGATGTGAGTTCCCATGTGTTGTTCTTCTTTATTGACTCAATTTCTGCATTCATGGCTTGTCTCCATACTTCTGATTTTGCTGCTTCATCATAGAACATAGGATCTTCATCAGTTTTAAAAATAGCAAGACTGTGAGGTTCATTATCTTCCTCAGCTTCTCTCCCAATAACATAGTCATTAAGTCTCACCGATGGTTTCCTCATTCTTATTGTTGATCTTATTTGTGTTGGTGGTGACTCTAAGTCATTGTCACTTTCACTGATAGTATTGTCAACTACTGCAACTTCTTCTTCATTAATGTTGTCAGTCAGACCATTAATCACATTCTCAGTAATTTCTCCATTCTCCACAATATCATCTACTGATTCATTGTATTCCCAGTCGTCATTATGGTCACCTCCATTATGTATATTGTTCCAATTCCACCCTTTTGATTCTTCAAAAATAACATCTCTGCTGATTATTATTTTCTTGGCTATAGGGTCATACAACTTATATGCTTTAGACGCTTCACTTACTCCCAACAATACACATTTCTGACTTTTGGCATCCAGCTTTTTCGTCTTAGCATCATTCACATGAGCATATGCTACACACCCAAAAGTTTTGAAGTGATGGACTGAAGGCTTTACTCCACTCCATGCTTCCTCAGGAGTCATGTCTTTTACACTCAAAGTTGGGCTTCTATTCAACACATATGTAGCCCATAAGACTGCTTTTGGCCAAAATTCTTTTGGTACTTTTCTAGCACTTATCATATTTCTTACCATGTTGAGAAGTGTTCTATTTTTCCTTTCAGACACACCATTTTGTTGTGGAGTGTATGCTGCAGTGAGTTGCCTCTTGATGCCTTCTATCCTACAGAATTCATTGAAATCATTAGAGGTATATTCACCTCCTCTGTCACTTCTTAAAAAAAACTATAGAACATCCAGATTCCTTTTCAACTCTAGCTTTAAATTCTTTAAAAACTTCAAGTGCACTAGCCTTATCTTTCAACATATACAGCTATATCTTTCTACTAAAGTCATTTGTAAAGGTGATGAAATACATGTTTCCTCCATTTGATTGAGGATTTATAGGTCCACAGATGTCTGAATGTACTAGTTCAAGTTTTCCACTAGCTCTCCAATTTGCTTGCTTTGGTATGGCCTCTCTGTGTTGCTTGCCAGCCAAGCAATCCACACAGTTCTCAGTGATAGCTTTAAACACGGGTAAACCTTTTACCAATTGCTTCTTAGACAATGTATTCAAGCCTTTGAAGCTTAGATGAGCATATATGTCATGCCAAAGAAGAGTGGATTCCTGCTTGTTTGTCAATATACATCTAGGTGTGATGACAGAAGCTAACATAATGTACATTCTATTGTTGGTCATTTCGTTGGTGAACAATAATCCCTTTTCTTCATGATACACCTTACACAAGTCATTTTGGAATATCATGGTGATTTGTTTTTGTTGCAGTTGCCCAACACTCGGTAGGTTTGTCTTTAACCCAAACACAAAATACACATTGCTAATGATGTGCACAACTTGATTGATGTTCAATTTGACATTCCCTTTGCCCATAACAACCATTCTAGAGTCATCTCCTAATTTCACAGAGTCTCCATAACTATCATCAAAATCAAACATCCATTCTTTGTGTCCTATCATATGATTACTACATCCTGAGTCTAGAAACCATGCTTCATTCTTACTACATTGATCTTGATCAGTTTTAGCCATCAACAAAACTTCTTCATATTGATTAAATTCAGCATTGTTAGCATCATTACCTTCCCAATCAGGGCACTCACTTTGATAGTGACCAAGCTTATGACATTTGAAGCATTCAACATGTTCTTTGCTCAGTCTACCTCTTCCACGCCCTCTAGAAGCATTTGTAGAGTGTCTTCCCCTCCCTCTACCATTGCATCTCCCTGGATTTGAGATCTTTAAGGCTTGTTCTTCACTGATTCCTTGTTGTGCCTTCATTCTTTGTTCTTGCACTATGAGATTCTTTGAAGTTCATCTATGGACAGAGTTGTAACATCGCTCGATTGTTCAATGGAGCATACCACATAGTTGTATCTCAAGATTTTCTCCACCACTATGACTTGTTCCAGTCTTTCTCCCTGTGCAGACATACGATTTGCAATCGCAAGTGTTCTTCCAAAGCAATCATTCACTGACTCATTATCTTTCATAGCAAGAACTTCAAATTTTCTACGCAAAGCTTATAATTGAGCACGTTTCACCTTTCATGGCTTCCCAAATATCTCTTGTTGTATCACGATCAAGAATCGTTTCAAGAATCGATCTTTCTATTGATTGAAACAGGTAATTCTCTACCTTCAGATCTTTGAGTTTGCTGGCTGCAGCAACTTATTGTTGATCGGCGGTGGCGTTTGCATGAGCCACCGTGACACCAACTTCAATAAACCCCCACAATTCCTTCGATCGTAACAAATTTTCCATGAGCATAGCCCAATGCTCGTAATGGCCATCAAATCTCGATATTTGTGGCTTTCGAAAGTCGTTTACTTCAGCCATCGAAGCTGGAAAGAAAGAATTCATCGGAGAAGACGGTGGTTTAAGGCGCGGGAAAAACGGTTAGGAAACGGTTATGATGGTTATTCACTCTTTTCTCTCACAGGTCCCTAGAGTAGAGAACCTGATACCACTTGTAAAGATCAAAGGGTATTCTCTCATTTATCATCAACTAATACAACTTATATATAGGCTTGATACAAGTACACAAACAGCTATACCTTGTGACTCAAGGCAACTAATGTTACACATAATGTTGTCCCATTATACAACACATCCAACAAACCTTAATGCTAGACATAATGCTGCCCCATTACACACAGCATACACAACAATATATATATTGTCATACCCCATTTTTTTGACGATCACTTTTGTTCGGCGTTTAAAATTGTTTTTTTTTCCTTTGTCGTTTCTGACGAAATTTCGGCAGAGAGGTATTTTAAAATACCTCATTTATTGGATTCTTTTTCTATTTTCTTTTATTATTATTTTTATTTCTTTATATATTTTGATTTATTTATTTTTTTATCATTATTATTTAATTTAGTTTTTATTTCATTTTATCTTTTTTTTTTAAGTCATTTTATTATTTTTATTATTATTTTCGTTTTCTTTTTTTGGTGTGTTTTTTGTTGCTGATTAATTTTTAAGTCCAGATTGTGTTTTTGTCCTCATCCAGGCCCAAAAGGGCAATTTTGTCCAAAAGAGGAAATTTTCATCTGCCAAAACCTAGGTCTGACACAGTATTTATACTGCGTTTAATGCACAGTTTCCAAGGTCAGAAATCCACTCAGCCGCAGAAACAAAAAAAACAATTACTTTTTCTTCCTTTTCTGAATCAAACCCCAAAATTAGAACAAAAAAATCAAAAAAAATCAAACTAATTCAGGAATCATCATCATCCAAAAAGAACCCGAAAAGAAAACAATCAAAAAAAATCTTCGTCATCATCACCATAACAATCTTCAAAACCGAATTCAAAAATCCACAAACAAACCTTCAAAACCAAACCCAAATCATCCACAAATTATCAAAACCAAATCATTCATCATCCACAAACCAAATCGAACCCGAAACCGAATCAAAACGGAACCAAAAATAACTGAATGAAAAGCAAACGAAACTGAAACGCAAAGAAGAAGAAGAAATTAGAAACAAAACCGAACCAATCACACAAAAAGGTTGAACCTTTTTTCGTTTCTTTTCTCTTTTCTCGATCTGAATGTTGTGTTTAAACTTTATGTTTTCTGGGTTCATATTTGGGTTTGTTTAGTTTTGATGATTGAAAGCTTTTAAAAAAATGGTGAAGTTTAGATGAGAAGAAAAAACGAGTGAAGGTTGAGAGAAGAAAGAGCTACGGCGGCGTGAGTGAGAGGAGAGAAGGAGAAGTGAATTTTGTGATTTATTTTAGGGTTTTCTTTATTTATACCCTTTCCTGATCCTGTGTGCGCAGGTGCACGATCTTACGGTGCACCTGCGCGCCTGTGTTCTTCTGATTTCAATCATGCGTTCCTGATCTATTCTTCCTGTGATTAAATCATAGTTGTTTGATCAATCAGACGGCTTTGATCCTGTTTTATGTTTTGCTTCACACACCCCCTACTGGGCCACGCCCCCCAGCTGGGCTTGGACCCAGTAGTGCTTTTTGCACCCCCTTTTATTTTCGTTTTGATATTTGCACCCCTTCTGTTTTTTATTTTATTTTATTTATTTTTTAACCTATGATAAAAGTGCTTATGGAATGTGCTTCAATGAGCTATTAAATCCAAAATAAGCACTAATTTGAGGTCTCTTTATTTTTTTTTATTATTATTATTTATTTCATAATTATTTGTGTTTATTTATTTTGCTTATTTCTTTATATATTTGGTCACTAATCTAACATTTTCATTTATGCTCATTATGCCTAATTATTGATACTAACTTACTAACTCATTTTTATTCATGCACATTGATATTATTTGTTGTTAATAATTCATCTAATCTAACAATTTTTTTATTGCCCTATTAATTAACCATTTATTTTATTGCAAGGACCTTAGTATGTATTTTAGGATTTAATGTAAATATAAATGAGAATTGCATAGCATCCATTATCTTGCATCATTTCATGTTTATTTTCTCGCAAATATTTTAGAATGTAATTAGGAACAAATGTACATCATAAATGAAAATTTGCATCTCATGCATATTTATTTTTATCGCTTTCCGCAAAAAACATTAGAATATTAAATTCCGATGGAAAGACATCGTTTTGATCAAAATATCATTACGGATTGTCTTCGTGCTTAATTTGCTTATTGCGACGTTAATATTTTTTTTCGCGCTACCTTTTTATTAATTTGGAACCCAACATTCCAATTGAAATAGTTAGTCATTTTCTTCTCAAAAAAAATGAGGACAAAACCTCTTTCAAAAAATATATATAGGCAATTTTTTCCAAACATCACCAAGTATAAAAATATTTTGTCATCAAACATTTTCAAAACCTTGGACTTTAACCCAAGAGTCTTTTTATCGCAAAACTTGGATTTTAAACCAAGTGCATCTTTTTATCGAGAAAACCTTGGATTTTAACCCAAGAGTCTTTTTATCGCAAAACTTGGATTTTAAACCAAGTGTCTTGGACTTTAAACCAATGGCCCCCTTTTATCGTGAAAACCTTGGATTTTAACCCAAGAGTTCTTTTTTATCGCAAACTTGGATTTTAAACCAAGTGTCTTGGACTTTAAACCAATGACTTCTTTTATCGCTAAAACCTTGGATTTTAAACCAAGTGTTCCTTTTTTCTCGCAAAAACCTTGGATTTTAAACCAAGTGCATTTTCTTCATTCATACATTTTTAATCATGCAAAAACCTTGAATTTTAAACCAAGTGTCTTTTATTACTCAAAACCTTTTCTCAATAAACCTTGGATTTTAAACCAAGTGTTCACGTCTCCTTTCATAATCAAACTTCAATCAATTTAACCATATAGACTTTCTTCACAAATTAACATCAATCAAACTCACATTTTGTCACTTTTGGCTTTTTGGTCTTTAAAACCATTTTCAAAATCTTAAAATTAAACAAACAAATTTACTCGGCTTTTTACCCCGAACTACGAGATTTTGATCCTCTGGGTACTTAGGCATGAGACTTGTCTTTGCGAATCAAATAAAATCAACAAAAAACATTTTTCTTCTTTTTTCATCACTTTAAACTTTTTATCATCAATTTAATTTATACATTTTTTACAAGCAATTAAAAATAAAGCGCAAAGTTAGAAATAAAAACAAAAGGTTCCTATAGAGTACTATAGATACTTAGGGTGCTAGTACCTTCTCTTCGTATAACTAACCCCCGGACCTTGATCTCTAAAAATAGGTTTTTTTCGAACTTTTTCATTTTCCCTCGGATAAATTAAAGATCGGTGGTGGAATATTAAATTGCGATTCGAAGTTAATTAATAACTCGACATCCAAAAGTCACCGCGACATATATATATATATATATATATATAAGTATATTTTCTGGAATATAAGTAAATATATTGTTTATAGAATTACATATGTGATATGTCAATGTCGGTTTTATTATACTCCCATAGTCTAAAATAAAACAAAGTTACATCAAACTTGTGAAAATTAATTCATGTGTAACACACAATCATATACTACTAGCTAATTAATTCCTTGAATTTTTCTTACTTTTGGTAATCTTTATTAGCAAGGGATCAAGTAGTGAGAGTATGCAAATGCCACAAGACATGTCCCCTTCTTGTGATTTAGAGGTACCATCAGAACAAGAACCTTTTGCTAATGGTTTGTTCTCATTTTCTTCAAATCTTAATGTGTTTGGGAAGTATAAGCGTCTCCTTTCACCTGCTCTTATTCCAATCAAATGTCCTAAGGATACACTGTTGTCTTTGAAAAATGATGCTGTTGACTGGTTGTTGCAACACAAGAAATTAAGGAGTTAGAAAAAAAATCATTTATGGTGTACTATGAGATGGTACATAATTTGTGAAATTGATCATTTCCACATTTTTGATGTCTACATTAGCTCAATGCTAAAGTTTCAAACCACTATTTTAACTACTTTTGTAAAAGAGGGAAGAGAATTCAGCTTATGTGGTCTGCATCCGTGTTTTTAAAAACGGATTGAATGAGACATAGTTCAATCAGTTTAACCACAGTTCAATTAGATGATAAATAAAAAAGTAAAAAGTAAAAAGTAAAGTATTTAAAAAGTAAAATATGAAAATCGGTTTAACCACAGTTGGATTAGATGATAAATAAATAATGAAAAAGTAAAAAGTAAAGTATTTTTTTTTTGTCAAGTAGCCTAGCGGCTAGAAATTCCACCCTTAGGTGGATAAGTGCGATGACCGAGGTTCGAACCCCAGCCCCCTGCATATATAATGCGATGTCCAACCAATTGAGTCAAGCTGATGTTTAATCCAATTCAATTCTAAGTCAACTAGATTACGCGGAATCAAACTAATGGACAACTTTTGCATTTTTAAAACATTGATTTGTATATTATTAATAATTAATGGTATATATTGATGAACTCTTTTCCGTTATTTATAACATGAATTTTGATAAAGGCATAGAAATTAATTAGGTTGTTAAAGATGTTCACACACTTAATTGCATTTAGATGTGAACTACAAAGTACAAACATGAGTTATAATCCTACTTATTAGATAGCATTTTCTTTCACCATTATGACTTTAAATTAATGAAATGAGTAAAAGCATTATATACAAGTACTAATAGTGAGGAAAGAAGAAAATTAATTACCTCAGTATCAAGGTTGGAAGATGACAATGAGGAAAAACTAGTGGAAGGAATGTGCAATGACAATGAAAATGGCTCAATTGGAGCAGTTGGTAGTGATTCCACAACTCTTAGTCTCATATTCACAAAACCAAGACCCAATGGCCACCCAATTTGCATCTCATCATTCTGAGAAAAGATAGTAGTAAAAATTAACATGTTAATTATGATTCAATATGACTAAAATTCAAAAGCAAAATACAATATAATTATTAAATAAAAAATAAGATTAAATATATCATATATTCATATGATTCAACGATTTTATGGGCTAGCTTATTTCTCCATATATATTTCTAGATCTATTTTTCACACTCAATATTACATCTTAAATTTTTTAGTTTAATGTTATGTTCCTTATCGGTTTTGAATTTGGCCCCACATCATGTGCCTTTGCTAGATTTCCACCAATAATTATTAAATATCTTTATATCAAATAATCAAAGTATATATATATAGTAGATTCATTGTTCCAAGTGAGATCACATTCAGCATCTAATTTTGACATGGTATATATGCTGAAAATGTGAGAATTTGGACCTGCCACTTTCCTAGCTTTAACCATCTAAGTTACCAAAATTATCCAAATAATAATAATCTTTGTGACAGGGGACCATGAACATTTGTTACCCCATCTTCTTTAGATACCACCACATAGTACATGACATGTTGACATTATTAGAACTGGTCTTTCACTTCAATCCACATTCTTACGATTAACTTCAGACAACAAACTTTGAAGGGTTTTAATGAAATGTTAATACACACAACCACCTATATTTTCAAAACAATTATTTACAATTGGGGCCCTAACTAGAGAAATGGATTGAGTGCACATACTTTCTATGCAGTGAAGCTCTGCTCGGAGCCATTTGATTAAAATTAGATTGCTTAAATTTTAATACAATTTTAGTTTTTTAAAATATAAATTTTGATTTTAAAATCTAAACCGTTCGATTTCAATCAGATGATCTTGATCTCACTGACCGAATGCAGTAAAGGGTGTCGAGTGCATCCAATTGGGATCCCCTAACTTGAGGGTCCTTTTTTTTTTCATGCAAGTCCATTTGGAAAGTACATTTTTTCCAGTCTATACACATTGATAGATATAGTTTTTTATTCTTCATGTCAGTCCATTTTAAAATTGCAAATTTTACTTACATAATTAACTGTATTGCAAATTGCAATGAACATTAATTAATTTCAGCTAATAAGTCACAAATATATCAATCTCAAAAATTAAATAACAAGCAGCTCACATAACATAACATCATATTAATTACATGCAAATTATAAAAAATCAAATCCGAGAAGTATGCAGCGTTCGAATTTAGAACTTTTTACTTAATCATCTTAATAGGTGAATTTATAGCCACTAAATTATTTGACTAAAAAAACAACCACAAGCAAAATAGAGGTAACAACATAAAGTTTCAATTCTTGTTTATGAAGGAGACATGTGCAAAAATATTCACATTTATTCATCAAAATTTAAAAGCAGCAACACACTCAGAATGAAGTCATCGTTATGATCTTCTATTTTATTTTATTTTTGCAGTTTCAACCCAACAGTGATATACATGTATATATTATATGATAAACCATGGTGAATTAATGCAAAATGAAAATGGAGATTAAAAGAAGGCATGCTTTGAATTAATGTGTTGAGTTCTTATTATTTGAGGAGAATTAAATATAATGGCAACAAAGTTAAGATTTATTACCTTTGAAATCACCATGGTGTTTGTGGGCACTACCTAAAAGAAGAAGTTGAATGCAAAATGATGATGAAGGAGGAAAAAATGCAAATGAAAATTGTTGTTTGAGAGAGAGTGAGAAACCAATTGAGAATTTACGTGTCTCCTAACTAGTATAGTAGTATTAATTCTTACTTAAACGTTAGACATTTAAATCAGGGTCCCACTGCCCTGTTAATGTTAAAAATGGAGTAGTCCTTAATTACTTGCCAAAAACATTGTCTATTTTTATATTTAGATCGAGTATTATTTGGTAGGGTTATAATAGACGGTAAAATTCCTCCCGTGAGATTAATTCGGTTGGTAGGACATTACATTATATATACAAGAGACCAGTGTTCAAACTCCGATCATCTCACTTATCCACCTTAATGGTGAAATTTTCAGTCATTAGACTGCTTGACAAAAAAATTAGACCGTAAAATCCTTTCTCAAAAGTTTTAATACTTTGTATGTATATGTAGAATTGATTTCGAATTCATGACATCTAATTGATCACAAAAAAGACTTCAACCAAGGAGGGTATTTACCCATGAAATAATGTGAACAAGATTTGCATTGAATTAACAACTAACTTAAAACCAACTTTTATTTCATATACATATGACTTGTTCACATTGATTGATGGATAAATACACTTAAATTATGAATAGCTAGTTTAGAAGAAGAAAAAAACCAAAAAATTATGTTGAAAATAGGAGACCCAAAATTTATTTATTTTTTATGAGGAAAAAAATATAGTTAAGAAAGGAAAAAAAATATAAAATAAAAAGAAAGAAAGGAGAGAATAGAAGTAGTGATAGGAGGCAACAAGGGGTGTCGGTATTAGTCCACCGTACCATAAACGCAAAAACTATAGCTGTCACATATCTTACTTTGCTACCATAACACTTACGTCAATTTAAGGTCTCTTTCTGAATCAGACATGGTTCCTTCCTATAGTTTCGTACCATTCAAGTATCTATACGTGCACTCTTTCTATTCTCTTTCATTACTTACAGTTCAACAATATTTATTATGTGGGTTAAGGTCTTAAGGATAGTTGGTTTATGGCCCTAATCCTAATGATGATTGATGATAATAACAAGTGCTTATAATTTACGACGTCGTACACAAGGACAATGGATAGTGTCGTTGCTTAAAAACAAGTCTTCCACTGTAGTTTGTATGGCCAAACACGAATTTGTCTTGTGAATAGACAAATAAATTCTCCAATTTGTTTGAAGTCTAGCAATCCAGCCCTTATGTTAAGGAAAAATACAATTCTAGGTAAACCGAGAGAGAGAGAGAGAGCAAACAAAGGAAACGGAGAATGGGAAAAACAATGGAAAGGCATGGCACAGGCAGGACGGATGGGAAAGCACAAGGAACATCCTGTTACTTCACGAATGGGTGAAGTGGTGGACATTTTCATTCCAAGTAAGAAGAACAAATTTGGAAAGTTTTTTGGTTTTGTTAGATTCAAGGAGTTGCTGATCACATGAAAAATATTGAGAGATTATGTGTGGTTCCGGACGGATTTGAATTCTCTACATTTGTTCTTTCTAAATTCACCTACATTTAAACAAAAAGTAACTAGGAAAGAGAAAATATTGCATTTCCAAGTGCATTTATGTTTATTGTAAAGATAATAATACCCTTAAATTTTTCCTAAATGAAGAAAATATAGGAAAATGTGACTTTGGGGAATCCAAATCCGTTCGGGACTTACAAATTGTGGCTCGGTTTTGTAACACCTCAATTCTTAAAAATAATTATTTTATTAGAATATGATTAGCTTTGGTTTATTCTTGTGATTAGTTAAACCATTAGTGGAGGTAAATGTATTAAATTTGAGGAGATAACGGTAGAATAAAGATCGTTTAAATTAATTAGATCAATGGAAGAAATAGGCGAAAAATAGAATTTAAATGAGAAACGGGGTATCAATAATTAAAAGTGTAGTATGAATGAATGGAATTAGAAATTTAAGTGGAGGTGTATGAATTGAATCCAATTGAAATAAAGGGATGTAAGTGAGTAAAGCATTAGAAACAAAAAGAATTTTTATAGAAAATGAAGGTATATCAAAAGTCGATGCGATTAATGTAGAAGTTGAAATGCACAACTTGTAATAGAATACATTTCTTCCACAACCGCCTTGACACGGGAGCCCTCGACTAAGTCCCCACTCATCAACAGTGTAGACGCAATATGTCGAATCCATTGTTAGCAACGGACGGGTATGTGGCAATTGAGCCCAACCTCTCATCTTCCTCCTCCATAAGAGTCTCTTGTTCACACAACCTCGGTGAATCTTCTGGCGGCAGAGACCTCACGTAGGGATGTGAGATCAGAAAATACCACATCATATACCCAGACGCAGCGTACCACAAAAATAGAAAAAGAGCATCTCTCTGCTCTGGAGTCAACCTGGTCCATGTATTGGGCGTGCTGCTCGAAAATTTGTGGTCAACTGGTGAGCGGAACGACAAACTGAGTTGGATGGAAAGGAATAGTCCGCACATGATCGAACTAAAGAATGACCCGCAAGCAGATACATCACCGTCATCAGTCCACTTCTTATCCAGCCAGAGTAGCGGATTTAACCAGTGTATGGAAGAAGAAGAAGAAGAAATGCGAAAACCACGAAAAAATCGAAGAAATGAACAAACCTCATCGTTGAAGTTGTTGTTGAGTAGATTTCGACCACAAATGCCAAGAAACGAGTGGATTTGAAGTTGAAATGCGATATGGGGTTTTGGAACTCGGGTTGAAGAAGAAAAAGGTGTTTTTGAAACTAACAAAATGAGGGAGGAAGGTGGTGGGTTTCCTTATATACTTGATGACAGTCCGCTACTTAAGTAGCTGATGGGAAAAAAATTACATTTTCTCAAGGTGTCTTTGGGGTGTGAAATCTTAAATGTTGGTGGATTTGAATATTTTTTACACATTTACTACTTATGTAGCGGATACAGTTCGTTCGTTAAGTAGTAGACAAAGATATTTTGGTAATGTAGCAGGGCGCGTGAGAAAACTCTCAGGGGTGACAAAAGAAATTCTCCAACACTATAATAGTAAAGAATGGGTCAACCCGTTATAACCAATTTTATTTTTTCCCCAAGTTTATGACTTTGAATTTTTTTTCCACGCCCTCTAAAATGATCAAAATATTTCCTCGCTATCTAGGTAGTGAATTCGGTTTGCATATTACATAGTGAGTGACAATTTTTTTTGACCCAACCTCAGTGTATGCACCCATCATGACTCAAATGAATGAAAATATTATGAAAAAAAATATTTTCACTACTAGAAATCTCATGTTTAGAGACCGATTTAGTGACCGAATTTTTTTGGTCACTTTAGAGACGGAAATTTTGAGTGTGAAAGTCAAAAATTATTTGGTCTCTAAATCGGTCACTGTCTAATTATAGAGACCGAATTGGCGACCGAAAATTAGTGACCAATATTTTGGTCTCTATAGAGACCGATTTAGAGACCAATATTTTGAGCTCAAAAGCAAAAAATAATCGGTTGCCAAATCGGTCACTATAGAGACTGAATTGGAGACTGATTATTAGCGTCCAGCAAATCAGACGCAAATGATTTTTTTTTTTCACAAATCACTAAAAAAAATTAATCAAATAAAAATAAAATTAATTTTATTAATGTTTTATTTTCCTATTTTTATATTCCCAAGTCAATTTGTTCTGCTTTACTACTTCTTATTGAACCCTAAACACCGTCACATTCATTCTCTTCAATTAACATCCCCAATTGATGATATCTCCAATTCATTCACTCTTCCATCGAACTTCAGATCTGTAATGCTCAAAACATCTCTAATCGACAGACCTTGCTTCAAATACATGATGACCTTGCAATCGATCGCAACCTCTTCAAAACTTTCAGAATCCGCTTCTCTCACGAACGTCATCGACCCCTTCCAGTCGTCCGCTTCTTCTCCAAGAATTCCTTCGAGACTCACAAACCCTTCTCTACCCCCTTGAAACCCTAAATTTCCACAACAATATGTTTTCTGAAGGCGACGACGATGACGTTTGCTGCGATTGACGAGGGTACCGGTGATTCATAAGGTATATCATTTTCTTGCATTTGAAAAAGAAAGGAAAAACTAAAGTATCTCCGTCCCTGGGAGAAGAAGAGTAACAACTTGTTACTTGATACAAGGTGAGTAGAATTACCCAGTTTAATCATCTTAGATAGTTCCACATGGCATGCTCTAAGCTTTAACGAAATGTTCAAATAATCACATACAAGGTACATGAGAATTGACCTTACTAATATTTCCTCTCTAGTGTTTAGATTGTAAAGTTATGCTACAAGGTTTTGGTACTGTTAATACCCTGCTAAATAACAAAAGGGAAGTTTATAGAGTTTCCTAGAAGTGATATATGGATCAACTTGGGTTATACAATTTAACGGTAGTTGGGTTTGGGAAAGTATTAGGTGGACATGAGGGATTAGTCGCACCTTTTGATCACACACACTTATTTGATAAAAGGTAGAAACAGAAAATAATTAAGTAAGGTGTATTTTTTTTAAATGATTAAATGATATGTATTTTTATGTGAATGTGATCAAATATTGTACCTAAATGCTTATGATCATCTAAATAACTCTTTTACTTTCTTTGAATCATAATAGTTGTACATGTAATATAAGAGTGATGACATTGATGTGGTACAGTGGTGGTAGTAATTTCTCTACAACACAAAATTGGCACTATCTAAATTGCATTTTCATGTGAATCATTATGGTTCCATTAGATAACATTACCCTGAGCTTTTGAATATATGAAGCTTATGATGATGATATTAGTAATTAATTAATAGAGCAATTTATTTGATACTGAAATGGAACTTGGTTGATTGATACTGGTGAGTCCCTACATGTATACCAATAGATAAATACTGAAATGGAACTTGGTTAATTAAGTTAGTTGTCGTGGATATCAAGTCTATTAATATGATATTTCTTTTCGTATGAGAATGTAGCACTACTATGATGCTTACTTAAAAACTATTTGATTGAAATCCTTACTGCTTTGATTACTAATTACTATTGGAGTACACTATTGATTGGATATGACCAACTCAAATTGTCCGTAAGGACAAGGCCAACTCAAATTGTTCGTAAGGATAGAATCAACTCAAATTATCTGTAAGGATAGGGCCGATTTTAATTGCCCGTCCACTTAACATTTTGGAGTAGAATAATAACAAGTGATGAAGAAGTATCATTGCACTTTCTGTGATTTTTTCATTGTGATTAGCATGCATTATTAAATTTTAATATGATATTGCTGAAGGCCTTTGACATATTGTTATCAGCTATATTATGTTATTACACGACTTTAGTACGTCCTTCTCACTTAAATTTTATTGTGATGGTATTGAACTGCAGGTGACGCCTAATATCCTTGGAGTGGTTGAAGACGTTTTATTTGAAGGCTTATATTATCTATTTCATCATTTTATGTTGACGTCATTGTCAAACGCTCTTTTTATTTTGGGAATTTTCGCTCTGATAGTGACATTGGGTTGGGATTATTATTACTTATATATATTACCAAGTCTAGTTGTGTTATGTCTTCTTTAAAGTTTTGCATTAACTTATATTTTGGCATTGAACTATCAAGATTGATGGATTTTATTAACGATTCTTGGGTCGTGTTAATTGATTGTGCGATACACCTTACCCAGCGAATGATTTTGTTTTATAACGTACAATTTATTCTCGAGGTATTTCATTATTAAAGGATTTTATTTATAAATTATGATTTTGGGTTTTAGGGTGTCACATATCTGATTTATGATTTCAAGAAAGTTGATTAAAACTACTATATATGGTTCATCAGGTATGCTATACTATTCTATGATATATGAAACTACGAACAATATGTGACATGGAGTTGGTTCTGATGCAATAGGGATTTTGTATGTGCAGTAGGGATTTTGCGTGCAGTGTATGTTAGTCTTAAATATGAAACTTTAAGATGCATTTTATAGATTGAGTACTTACTAGTTTAGTTGTATCATATGAAATGATGGATGACAAATGTCTCAAATATCATAACTTAGCATACTCTGTTGTTGTGTCTCTATGGAAGGGAGTGGCATTTATTCTTTGAAATAGCAAAATTTTATCAACACAAAACACTCCAATACATATGAGGCCTCATGTATCTTTTTTATGGTGTTTTCTCTGGTATTTTGTGGTCTGTTATTGTTGTGAGTCTTTCAGTGGCAGGGCCTGTTTTCATCTCTTTTGTGTATTACTACTTAATAAATATATTACTTGTATTTTTGCAGATAATAATGATGACATTAATGAAGAATTTCAAGATTTTGAAGATCAAGATAGTTGTTGGCTTTGTAAGTTCCGTGATTGATTACTTGTATAGTGGGAGGCCTGTTGTTGTTCTAGTGGAAATTTTCCTTGTACTTGACTAGATTTGAGTAGTGATTTAGCATATCTTGTGCTAATTCACTCTTTTAATAATATTTTTGCTTTTCCAAAAAAAGTATTATATTTATTCAGAAGCGAAAATTATCACGATAATATCACCATGCTTTTTACTAATACACTCTCCTCCGCCTTTTTCATTTGTATCACCCACTAGCGGAGAGTTTTTCTGTTTTTTATTGCAATGAGCAGAGAATTAAAGAAAATTATAATAATGTTGTTTATATGATGATTTGTAGGTGTTGATTTCAAGATCAAAACGCTCACCGTAGGTAGAAAAGGCTAAAACTTAGTATTTGGGAAACAGGTATGTATATACTAGATCTTTCGGTCAAGAAGAAAAATCAAGCCGAACCATTATACCAGTTTGGTAAAACTGAATCGATTTCTTAACGGTTATCCCAAACCGAACTGGTGTAAAGGTTCGATGCATCGATTTTGTGGTTCCAAACCAAAACTACCTTTATAGAAAACCGAATTGTATTTTTTCAAATTGAACTACTTTTTGAACTGCATTAAACTGAACCAAAAAAAAAATTGAATTGTGACGGGTAGTTCAGAAACTTAACCAAACAGAATTGTTTCAGTTCGCTTCAATTTGTGAACCGTCAGTCACAATTTAGTTTATATGTTTTTATAATAGCATTGGCCTACTAGGTAACAAACAAAATACTTGGTTAATATTCAAAGAACTATGTTACTTTGATGAATGTTATATATGAGAAATGCATACTAGTTGCTACAAATATCAGTCACAAACCTTCAATTTACATGTATGATGGATGGTTCATGAATGTTGGTAGAATAAAAAATTCTTACTTCTACAGATAAATCATGCATGTGTCAATTCGTTCTTAGTTTGTGTTACGTGTATATCAATCACATGATAATCACATGTACATGATATATTGTGTTCTGTTTATATCAATTAGGGATGGCAAAAAGGGTCAACCCGCCCCGTCCCGCCCCGCCCCGTCATTAACCCGTCTAAAAAGGGGCGGTGCGGGGCGGGCTAACTAGTGGTGGTGGGTTGAAAATCTCACCCCGCCCCTTTTCTTGGCGGGCGGCGGGTTGGCGGGAGTGCCCCGTCAATAAAATAAAAATAAAAAAAATAGATAAATTCGCAAAAATATCATAAAAATTTGCGAATAAAATAAAATTAATAACCATCCAAGAAAATCAAAATATAATTATAAGCCAGTGACCAAAAATTAAAATTATCAATCAAAACTTCAAACATCCATAGTTTATAAAATCAAAAAAACCATAATAAAACCTTATGAAAATACTCGGTTTAAATCCAAAACAAACAAAACTTGAATTCAATGTTTAAATACACACCAACAAAAGTAAACAATAAACTATAATTATTCTTCAATCCAAATCAACAACAACGCTAAAATTTAGATTAGGTTAATTGGACCGAAAAATAGAAATTCATTTGTAATGGGCTGAAACTTCTATAAAAAAATAATGTGGTTAAACCCGACGGGCCAACCCGCCCCGTCGTCGTCCTGTGTTTTTTGCGGGTTAGGCGGGATGGGGCCCGCCACTTTGGCGGATTGAAAATGTCAACCCACCCCGCCAAAAATGACGGGTTAAACGGGCCGACCCGACGGGCTTGACCCGTTTTGCCATCCCTAATATCAATCATATCTTTAAAAGTAATCAATCAATGAACATTTTAATGTTAGAATGGAAAAAATACAACAGTAATGTGTAGATTTAGTTGCTGGTTACAAAAGCATTGGCATTAGTCATCTTTAGAATTTGGAAGATCTAGATTTTCATTTAACAATCCCAATCAGGCAGCATTGACAGTAATTTTCAGGGGAATGAGCTGGTAGTCCAGAATTATCAATCCAACTATCCTGAACACTATCATGAACAAATTGTTTATACTCTCTACCTAGAACTAAAGGTAGAAGGAAGCCTCTAATCACCTCCCAAACTGCATTTAAGATCTTGGGTATCACCCAGAACACAGAAAAATAATTCTTGTTTGGCTCCTCATCTAGAATCTGCATTTCAATACAAAAAATCATTCAATCAAACTATAATTATAAACAAAACACATAAAAGAACATATTCAGTATTCACATTTCATACATGCCCTTTGTAAAGACTTGACATAAAAGCAAGGACTGTTCCGTTTTAATAAGCTATATGAACCAAACCTTGTTTAGCAGTAGTAGCTCACTAGTTTTAAGCACAATCAAAATCAAATGATAGTGAAGTAAGTTTGAATAATTAGCAAGGAAGTTCTAGTGGTTTTCTAGTGGCAATGGTGCAAAATCATTGGCGTTAGGAAGTATTCCGAAACTTAGATTTAATATCACCAATCTTCTTTGGATTTAAAATTTTCTCCAGATTTTTGCTTGCAGGTTTCTCCTTTATGGTTGACAAGTTATTGAAAATTCTATTTGTTGTTTGTTTCAGATGCAGTCCTTGCGGGATGTAATGTGTATGAAAATGCGGGAAACTTTTAGCTGATAAGATTTCAGGAATTGCGGTGTGACTTACTTTTTGTAGTTGTTTTTTATTTAGGATATTGAATTTTTTTTTGCAAGAAAAGGGATTTATTCCCCGTTTTGTATGTGTCTGATGATGGTGAAGATTAATACACTTATGATACACTTGCAAGTGTATGTAATAGTGATAACTTAGTCTTAGTTATGTTTTAGATTGATATTGTATTTTTGATAAGTATTTGGTAATACTTCAATATATTATGTTCATATTGTTGTGTGCATGTTTAATTCTTTGGTGTGTATAATGTTATAGAGATATAAATTTAGACCTAAAAAAAACCAATTAGAGCTAAAAAATTGCTTTTAGGGAATGTAAATTTAATTTTTTTTATAAAAAAAACCTCCTTAGAGACTGAAATAGCGACCAAATTTAATATATAGCGTCGCGAAATCGGTCGCAACAAATCAGACATCAATTCTAAACTGGTCTCAAAATCAGTCTCCATACATGGTGACTAACTCAGTCGCTATAGCGTCGACAAAAGCGTCAGCGAAAGCGTCGCAAACACTAGTCACTAGTTCGGTCCCTAGATTCAGTCGCTAGATCGGTCGCTACAAGCTGTCGCTAGATCAGTCGCTACATAAATCGGTCGCTGCACTGGTCGCTACCAATCAGCGACCAGGGGTTTTGCCACCTAACAAAATCCGTCGCTATTTCGGTCTCTACATGATTTAGAGACCGGTTTTTATGTTTTTTGGTCGCTAAATCGGTCTCTAAACCCGAGATTTCTAGTAGTGTTTGCTACTTAGAGTGCGAACTCCGTTTGCACTTTAATTAGTGAACCATATAAAAATTTTGCCATTGCCCAAGACCATATTTTTATTGGTCACTGGAGCGGTCGTGACATAGTATCGACCACACACACAGTATAATTCAATAAATGGAAACCTCTTTCTTTTTTAATCACTTGCTCATTCAAAATATTTTCTTAGAGGATGAATGAAGGATTCGCACTTTAATTTGTGAACTGTATTTCATTCAAAAAAATTCATGGGAGGTGAGGAAAGGGTAAGGAAAAATTGATTTTTTATAAGGTTCACTACTTAGGTAGCGAACTACTTTATTTCCAGTTTTTACTATTTTACATACTCACTACCAAACCTACAAAGCGGTAAAATTGGAAGTTCAAGGGGCGCAAAGTGAAATACTCTGACTTTTTTTGACCAAAAGTGATGACATTTTTTTTTTTTGAATCAAGGTGATGACATGTTTTAAGCTTTGGTAAGTTTGGTTTATGTATATAGTGGGTCATCAAATCGGGATCTAATAACGGAAAAAATTTCCTTCTGCCCTTACAGTTAACCCTTTATCCCTACATTAATTATCATATTCTAATTTTACTCTTTATTATATTATTTTTAATTTTTTTTTTACTTTATTCTATTCAACTTTTTCATGATCTCTACGCACTTCTTTCACTACAGTCAGTGGCGGAGCTAGGATTAATTCTTTGCGGGGACCGTGTTCGTAAAAATAAAATTTATAGAATGTCGTATTTGTAATATAGATATATATTTTTTCACTATAATATATCATTCGTCATTAATAGTATAATAATAGTATTTTTCATTTAATTTTACTTGCAAAATGATGGGTTAAATTTAGTCAAGAAAAAATGAGGGATTAAATCTCACATTTTGAAATATTATTATAGTATATTTTTGTTAAAAATAGTGGCAAAAAGTGATACCGGGGACTCGAACCCGCACTACTTATATAGGAGACGCACTAAGTTACCACTGGAACACATATTTCAATTGATTTATGAATGCAAATTATAAAAGTTGAACTAAAAATATGCAAATATACCCATTAAAAATGAAAAACTTGAAACGTGGGGCGGGCCATAGTGTTCCCCAGCCCATTAGTAGCTCCGCCCCTGACTACAGTGTTGTAGGTATGAATATTCATACCTGAACACTTTTATAAAGTGTGTAGTTATAAATTAAAATTAATATAATAAATGGTAAAATTGGAATATCATAATTAATGTAGGGTAAAGGGTTAATTGTAGGGATAGAAGGAAAATTTTTCCTAGTATCGTTAGTGTAGTGATGGGCTTAATGAATGATGATAGTAACCGCAACAAAGCTGGGCCGTTTCCTGTTTTGCCGTCCATAGTTATTCTAAGTCAAGATTATTTTGTAGTATACTCCCACATTCCATATATTAGAAAAAAAAAATTAGATCTATTTACTTTGTGAAAATATTTTAATTTTTTAAAATTTGTGTTTTTTTGTATGTTAATAAGAATAAAACATTTTTAAATGTTATTATGATGAAGAGTAAAATGTTAGGGATAATGTATTTCATGAAATAATGAAAATGGATTTTTTAAAATTTTCATTGTTTATAGAAATGTGAGACAATTGTTCACTTCAAGATACTATTTTTTTTTTTTTGTCAAGTAGCATATATTGAGTATTGACTATAATTTTATGTTTTAAGGTGAATAACTGAGAGTAATAGTGTTTGAACCTCAGTCTCAGTATATTACATGCAATGTTCCTGTCAACTAAACTATAGAGATCATATAAAGTTCATATGGCTAGTAAAATATAATTAGTGTGTTTTAAGTTTCATTAAAATTATTATAAGTTTCTTTATGAACAAAAAAAAATCTATTATAAGTTTCTTTAATATTTTACCCTTTTATTAAGTGTATGTTTGGATATATTCATCTAAAAGTGAGTTGAATAAAAAAATTGAGTGTAAGAATCAATTCTAAAATCAGAAGTTACAAGTAGAATCAATTACGGAGTCAGAATAAATTCTACATTTGAGAAACCAAACAAGTCAGAATCAATTTTGACTCCTCTAGAATTGAAACAAAACATACCCTAAGAGATATACTACTAATTAAATAGGTATTAATCTTTTAACTAATTAATCAATGACAAATATTTCTCTCTTGTATAGTTTATACAATAAATTATGACTTGTATATATTATAATTTTTATAAAACTTTATGTAGAAGATATTATCAAGTCACTAACTAAAATATTAGAGAGCAATTAGGAAGAATTTGTTGAAGAGGATGATCAAATCTATTGACTTTTTGAATCAAATGTTTGTTAAACATTGTATATAGTGGGCCACCTATAATCTCCATAATAGCCTTTATGTTACTATTTCTCTTTCAATTCAATTCATCCAAAACCTAACATTTTCAACTGCCGTATGTCATTTTGTGCCCCATCCCTCATCAATTTAACTAGTTAGGGTCAGGTCACTCACTAGCAACTTATACCAAAATGTATTGAACCCAACACAAGTTGTTAGTTCTTATATACTTGTTACGAAGAGAATCTCTAGTTGGCAATATTTTTTGGGAAGCTATTTCAATAAGGGGTCACGTCTAATATTCATAAGTAAAATAGTCTCACATTATATACAAATATTTTATTATCAATAGATCTCATTTGATTCAATAATAAAATTTAAAGTGAATATCTATTTTGGTCCCTCACAAATTTTTGACAGGACAATTTAGTTCCTGATAAAAATAAAACTCAAATTAGTCCCTGACATTTTTATTTCAGGGACAAATTAGTCCATATCTTATGATGAATCAGGGACTAGTTTGCTCAAATATGAAAATGTTATGGACTAATTTGGATTTTATTTTTGTCAGGGACCAAATTATCCCGTCAGATATTTGTGAAGGACCAAAATTGATTTTCACTCTAAAATTTATTAATTCAATAGTAAAAGTTAACTTATGCATAATGCAAGACTCGTCTTTAGAATTGGTCTCAACAAGGTGCATAGTGAAAATGAAATTATATGACTCGAACTGTTGCACACTGTAAAGAGCCAGCTGAGACTTTTTACCTGCATCCTAGTGTGCACCAAGTATTGTGGAATAAAAGAAAAATTAGTTAATTGTTAATTAAATTCATGTAAATGCAATAGTTTAAAATCTTAATATTACATAAAAAACATTACATATTATGGCGACCCCCATTAAAGAGCATAAATAAGTAAATAAATAAAGTGGAAAGCAACACAACACAAAGTACTTTTATTTTTTATCCCCTTGACCGGCAATCACGGAGAGAAGAAAGCTCCCTGATTTGCTTCAACAATGCCGCACTATTATTTTATTTTCTTGGCATGGTAGATCATTCTTTTGTTTGTTATCCTATAAATATATTGTTCAATTATGTCCCTTAAATTTAGCTCAATTGGTAGGAAATTGTATTATATATGCGGGGATCGGAGAATCTCATGCTTCTCATTTATTCTGGTCACTGAGCTACTGGAAAAAAACAATTATATATTAAAAGAGTTGATCATGAAATTCAAATTTCAGATTTTTTATGTTTATAAATGTGAGTTTTTTATACCTATTATTATAAAATACAATATGTGAATTTAGCCTCTAAACTTTATAAAAAGAAAAATTCCTTCTTTCGTTTACATTTTGTACAAATCTATTTATTTTGGACCCAGTGAGAAGCTAGTAGTGAAAAAATTGGTCATTTACTTTTATTTTTCTTATTGAAATTATTATTTATTTATATAAAAAAATAATATTTAACAATAAATTTTAAGTAGTTAACTACATTTCACGTCAGTCTTTGTGCCCGTTTGTTTCCGCTTTAAAAAAAATAAATTTTTTCTTTGTATTTTTAAAAATAGATTTTGTAAAACCGTTTTTCAAAATATTACAAGTTTTTTTGTATTCGGTTTTTCTAAATTGAAACACTAAATTTGACATCATATAACATAAATGTACATTATTGAAGTTCAAAACATAGTCAAAATCGGAATTTTTTCAAAAAGTTGTATTTCAAAAATGATTTTTGTGAAAATCTATTTAAAATAGCTAAGTGATTTTTTGAAATTTTGATATCCAAATTTTTTTCAATAAAATGATGATATACATAAAATAACATTTTAAGAATAATTATTTAAACAAAATTTTCATTTGAAGCTTTTAAAAAAAAATTCTTTATAAAAAATTTTTCTATAAAATTTTCTAACACTACAAAATCTATTTTAAAAAAAATCCAAAACAAACGGTGAAGGAACAAATTGTTGAGAAAAATATGCCTAAATATCTTTTGAAGATTTTAGATTTAAGTATAGTTTAGATTTATATTTCAGTTTAGAATATTTATGATTTTTAGATTTAGTTTGTTTTTTTAAAAGATATGATTTAGAAGTTTGTTTTATTTGTAGCTCTATATATAGAGCCATAAGTCATGATGAATAAAATAAGAACTTGAGTTTTCTTCATATAACAATATATTTGAGGAGAGTTTTCTCCGTAAAATTATATCCTACCAAATTCCGCAAATACAAAAACACAAAAAATCATATCAGTGGCATCCGAGCCAACGTTCATAAGGACCTGTGAAGATGGATTTTTCAAAGGTTGCTCCTCCAATCTTTGATGGAGTAGACTATGATCTTTGGGCGGTGAGAATGGAGGCATTCTTAGATGCTCTAGATCTATGGGAAACTGTGGAGGATGATTACGATGTTTATTCGTTACCAAAAGATCCCACAGCAGAACAGATGAAAACTCATAAAGAAAGAAAAACCAAGAGGGCAAAGGCAAAGACTTGTTTGTTTTCAAGTGTCTCACAAACCGTCTTTATTAAAATCATGACTCTCAAAACACCGAAAGAAATTTGGGATTACCTAAAAGAAGAATATAAAGGAGATGAAAGAATTCGAAGCATGCAAGTTATGAACTTAATGAGAGAGTTCGAGTTACAAAGAATGAAGGAGGATGAAACAATCAAGACATATGCTGATAAATTATTGGGTATTGCTAATAAGGTACGATTACTAGGCACTCAATTTTCTGATTCTAGAATTGTAGAAAAAATCCTTGTAACGGTACCTGAAAGATATGAAGCTTCTATAGCCGCCTTGGAGAACACAAAAGATTTGAGTATAATCACTCTGCCATAAGTGTTACACTTATTGCAGGCACAAGAACAAAGAAGACTTATGAGAGAAGAAAGAACTATATAAGGTTTATATCTAGCCAAAGATTTTGGAAAGAAATACCAACACAAACCATGTCCTTATTGCAAAAAGGATACTCACTCACCAAAGAATTGTTGGTGGAGGCCTGATGCAAAATGTGAAAAGTGTGGTAAATTAGGTCATATGAACAAAGTATGCACATCACAACAACAACAACAACAACAACAAGATATTAACATTGCTCATGGGCAATATGAAGAAGACCAAGACCTACTACTTGCAATATCAGGTTGTACAACCAATAAACCGTCAAAAGAATGGCTTATTGACAGTGGTTGCACAAACCATATGACTTATGATCGAGATCTTTTCAAAGAGCTCAATAAAACTTCTATTCCAAAGTCAGAATTGGGAATGGAGAACAAATTGCAGTAGAAGGCATTGGAACAATTTCAATTAAAACTCATGCAGGTATGAAACAAATTTCCAATGTTTTATATGTTCCAGAAATTAATCAAAATCTTTTAAGTGTTGCTCAGCTGTTGGAGAAAGATTATAAAGTGATATTTGAACATAAGAGTTTTGTGATTAAAGATCAAAACAATAAGGAAGTGTTCAAATCTCAGATGAAAGGCAAGAGATTCGTTTTAGATTTGATGAAGAATGATTATATTATTGAAGAGAGAAAAGAACATAAATTCAAAGAAGATCATGAAGATTCAGGTGCTTTGAAGAAATTTCAAGTTAAGGAGGAGAATAATCATGCTTGTGAAAAGCCACTTAAAAGATGCAATGTTTCTACCATAAAGTCCACAAGGCACAAAGACGCTAAAGCTTGCGAAAAAGGAATAACTTCAATGATGGAGAAATTCAAGTCAAATCAACATGCAATCTCATCCAAGAAAGATATTGACAAGAAATACAACCGAAATAAAAAGAAGAATAAATTTCCGAGAAGCTCAGATTGGATACGCACAAAAGATATTCAGTCAAGGAGGAGTGTTGAGAAAAATATGCCTAAATATCTTTTGAAGATTTTAGATTTAAGTATAGTTTAGATTTATATTTCAGTTTAGAATATTTATGATTTTTAGATTTAGTTTGTTTTTTTAAAAGATATGATTTAGAAGTTTGTTTTATTTGTAGCTCTATATATAGAGCCATAAGCCATGATGAATAAAACAAGAACTTGAGTTTTCTTCATATAACAATATATTTGAGGAGAGTTTTCTCCGTAAAATTATATCCCACCAAATTCCGCAAATACAAAAACACAAAAAATCATATCACAAATTACTTTATTTAGTTAGATTGGGTGAAATTCATTCATTTTAATAAAAGATACATTAGAGACTTTTGCAAAGTTAGATAAAAAAAGAATTTGGTGTTACCTGCCAGCAACTATCTTTTTACTAATTATAACTAACATGGACTTTTACTTTCAATTATTCTCTTGTATGTAAAAAACTTTTGTTTCTGAATTATTTTCTTAGATAATTTTTCCCGGGAAATTTGAGGCAGCTGATTTAGTCATAGATGTCAATGCCATCCATCTCAACTATAGAACATAATGACAAGATTATTTCTTTGTGTTTGGTGAAAGAAACAGTGATCAATATTAATTTATATGTAGGAAGTTTTGATCTTGTTCTGTATCATTGGCAATGGCATGTAACCTATGGTAGTATGGTACCATTTCATAGACAGTTTAGACTTTAGACTAGGATAGTGATTAGTGAGTTTTAGTCTATGATTAGTGTATACGGAGTATTAAAAACTACTAATAGGATAGAAAGAAAAAAAAAAGTTAAATATTTTGATTCCATTTGAAAGAGTGTAACTAAAAGGAACAAAACAGAACAAATTGAATTGTTTCATGTCCAAATGCTAAACTTTTCCCTAGGATACCGGTGTTGATACTTGTGTAGTTGGAAATTTAAGTGTGAAAGTGATTAAAAAAAAAATAGGTGTAAACATCTTTTTTTCCCACTTGATGTCATAACCGATCCCCGAACTAGATTAGGTGGTCCAATGGACCAGATATTGATGGTGAAAAAAAATCACTACATTTTAGACATTACTCTAAACTATGGTTGATTCAACATATTTCGAGAACAAAATGAAATTTTTTATATAACAAATAATAATATTCATTATAAAAAATAAAACATTATAAAAAAACATATGTATTGTTCATGTTTGATCCTAAAACCTCATCAAGGATAGCTAGATATGCTTGACCATCCCAATTAAGTTGTCCTCATGAAAATTTCCAACTAGATAGCTAGATATGTTTTTTAATTTAAAATAAAGATTTGTACCGCCTTATATTTGGGCCGACCTTCCTCTAATTTCAAAAGACATCACTCCAATTACATCGGAGATTTTAAATTTTATACGAAAAATACTTCTATATGCAGATTGCAACCAAAGTTTCAAAACACAGCTCGATACTGAGAAATTGGCCGCAACAAAACAGTATCTTCATATATCATATTCAAAATCCTTTTGATGATTGAACTAAGTGCGAATAAAATGTCATATCAGCCAGCTAATGAAGGTTAATTTAATTTAGCAGTGTGAGATGAACTACTAAACTGTTACATTCCTTGCTATTTGCTAATCATTTGACTTCATAGTTTTGTTCACAAAAAGACATTTGCCACTCAACTTCAACACTGTGTGATACCCCCTAACTTACTCTGTTTCAAAAATGGTATCTATGAATCATAATCAAAGTTGGTAGGTATAAAGACAAGATAGACCACTAATAACAATTTTAAAACTAAATTATGATTACATTTTATCTTTTCTCCTCTTTTTCTTTAATCCTTTAATTTCAAAAGAGAAAAACAAATCATAAGCTTTTTCTTTTTAAAAATGGTAAAAAAGGAAAAGTGAAAAAAAAGTTAAGGGAGATCCAAACAAGATATACTTCATAATAATATTAATTATACAATTTCTTGATAACTTTAAGCACAAAATAAGCATGCTTTCATCATACTTGATGAACTATTTCCAAATCATAATAACACTAAAATTAAACCATTTTTTGTGATTTTTAATCTAACACATAAAAACATTGAACAATCACATTCAAAATTCAAAAGGATAATGAACTCTTCACTTTGTTACAATAATTCAATTTCAAGGCTCAAATTCTTCTTGATCAGCTTCAAACTCCTCTTGATTCTGATAACCATCCATAGAGTTTTTGTTACTCTCATAATTGTTTACATTGTTGTTATTACCAAAGTAACCTTTTTTGTTGTACCAATTCTCAGAGTTCACTACTCCTTTAGATGATGAATCTCCATTGAATGTTGGATTGTATTTCTCAGAACTAACATCATAATAGTACTTTCCACCTTCCATAACTCTTGTGTCACTCATCCCTTGTCTCTCACCATTGTTGTAATTGTTGTTACTAGCAACATTGTTGTTGTAGTAATACTTGTTGTTCTTGTTGTATTCTTCTTCTGCCAACTTTGTGTTGCTCAGTTCATTGGAATTTGAAGCATCCTTAATATTGTTGTTGTAGTAATACTTGTTGTTCTTGTTGTTGGATTCTTCTTCTGTGAACTTTGTGTTGCTAAATTCATTGGAATTTGAAGCATCCTTAATATTGTTGTTGTAGTAATACTTGTTGTTATTGTTGTTGTAACCTTCTTCTGGGAACTTTGTGTTACTAAATTCATTAGAATCATACTTGTTATTGTGGTAGTAATTGTTGTTGTTGGTGTAAGATGTTCCAGTGAGTTTTGTGTCGCTGATTTCATTTGGGTACTTGCTATATGATGAATCTTTCTGGTAGTTGAAGTAATTGTTAACATTGTTGTTTTGATCTTGTGAAGTTTTTTCATATGATTGGTGATAAGTGTTAGGATCAACATTGTTTGTGTTAGTAGTAGTGGTGGGGGGGTGTAGACCAGAATCATGGCCATATAAGCCATAACTGTTTTCAGTTTCTGGTATGAATTCTGGTTGTTGCTGTTGTTGTTGTTGTTGTTCTGGTTTGTTTAATGATCCTTCATTGTTAGGATTAGGAACATCTCTGTCTTTGACATTGTTGTTGTCGACATGTGTGACTTTGCTGAAGAATTGGCTGTCTCTAGCATGAATTTGGAGAGAAAATGAAAGGGTGGTTAAGAATAAGAAAGAAAGGAATTTTGAGATGGGAGCCATAGATGATGATTGTGAAAGAGAGGAGGAGTGTGTGATTTAGACTTATGAGTATGTAGTGTGATTGTTGAAATATATCTTTATATAGAGAACTTTAGCTTTTTTTTTACCCCTTTCAAAATTTTCCACTAAGGTAAGGAGAGTTCTGTGATAATTGTGGTCCTCCATTTAGCAGAAACTTTTACTGATTAAAATGGGCCCTTATTTTGTTTTTTGTCTTGCTAACACTGCGGTAATTAGTGTTTTGATCTCTCATATATGCTAGGTTTATTACGGGAGACTAATCTTTGAATTAACAGCAATACGTTCGATTTTCTCTCAGTGGGTTGGTAATGGTATGCCTTCCTAATGTAGAGTTGTAGTTAAAAATAAATCTCGAATTCTTTATTTAATAGAGTTATGTTATCAACTCTTATGGCTTCTGTTTTAAAAACACAACGGACACAGACACAAACATCGTATTTTAGTACAGTTGAAATATGTTTTGTTTTGACATTTTTTAATATTTTTCGTTTTACCTCGATTTACATGCATAATCGTTTGGACATAAAAGACTCAACTGTGTGGGTATTGTGAACCAGAGTGTTCCAAACTTCCAATAACAGCTCTCTAGTATTAATTTGTTGATTTGGTTAAGATATTATTATATTTTACAATACTGTACAACTATTCCAATTTAGGCTTCTATAAAAAAAAGGTACTTATAATAAAAGGTTTAAGCTAAACACCATAATTTAGGGTACAATTTAATTTTGTTGTGAGTTTTGTAGAATGGCATATGATTAAAGGGACGGCACCCTGCACCCATTATATATAAATAAAGCCAACTTTATATAATAACTCTTGGCATTGCAGGGGAGGCTCTGGTTATATGTTTATGCAAAGAGACATCATGTTGTATTGGTGATCTTACTATTAGTATTAGACCAAAAATTATAATTAATAATAATAAGTGTGCAATTTTATTTTCTTAATTGAGGCTTTTAAAAACTATATTTAAAGTTTGGTACTCATTTTTAATAAATCTCATTATATTTCGTTTCTTCTAAGCAATCCCTTGATTGATTAGTAGTTGCATGAATAATGCTAGTAGCACAAGTGACAAATATTGTAATACTAAGCCTTTTTGTCTTGTATACTAGAATAATACCCAAAAAACTTCCCAATAAGTGAAATACTGTCACACTGATTATTGTTACAATATATAGTTTGTATTGTATCACAAATTTAGCCTAATAATCTCCGGTATGAACCAAACTAATTTTACACATTTTAGCCTTTTGGTAAAAATATATATATATATATATATATATATATTAATTAATCATATTCACACCCCTATCCTGGCAAAGAAAATCCTAATATAAATTAGAAAGTTAAGTGCATATTTAATATCACGGTGGTTTTGTCGGAATTTTAATAAATTGTTGTGATTTTGTAAAAGTTACATTTAGTTGTAGCTTTTACAAAGTCATTGTGATATCAGACGCACTAAATTGGATCAATTAAGTATGAATGGCTAGGTCTAAATGGTGGGGAAGATGATTGTGTTCTAAAAAAGCTGAAATTTGGATGATGATTAGTGCACAAGGGTAGTATGGAAAATTAGACCAAATAAAGAAAGGACTGGCCTAGTAATTATGCGTGGATTGTGGAGTGGGTAGGGTCTAGAGGCATGAAAAATTGAAAATAATAGCATTTGGTGCCAACTCCATGTGCCCTTCCTCTATATTTTGTCTAGATTATGGACTACACCTACCCCTTTTACTGCATTGTGGATATATTAGTAATGATCCTCAAAAGCGCGTTTATAATTAAGTGGATTATTTTGTGATAGTGCATGCGCCACTCTCCCAATTTCCTTGCGCACATATAAAGTCAGTGAAGGTTCGGTACTTAATTTGACTTGCATTATGTTTGTCACATTCACTACTTTGACATTGGTTTTCTTTTATTAATTAAAACACTAATCCATAATCAATCGTTAGCTGTTCAGTGGTGATTGACGTTGAACTTAATAGGAAGACCATGTTTCATCCCCACAACTGCAATTGGGAGGAGGTTGGAATAACTGTTGCAAGAACTAACCACAACCATATTAGCCGGTCCAGTCGACTGGATACGGATGGTAAGAAAAAAAACTAATCCGTAATTAAAATTGAAATTTCAATTAACGAAAAGTTAAACTTTGACAAAAACATTAGCATAAAATTAAAATAGGACAAAGAAATTGACCAACCTCTTTATCTTAGTGGGTGAGGAGATAGGTAATTTCAAGTAATTATTTCTCAAAAGAAAAGGACTTTACGTATTGAAATCTAAGTTGATGAATCTAACATATCTTTAGGGTACAATTTTTGTCATGCACTATGCATGCCAACTACTTTAGGTAGCCCATATGAATGTGATGCTACTAAAATTTATCTTGATTCATTTATGTCATAAAAAGTACCATGTAAATTGGAGAAACAGTAACTGTTTATTGTTGCAATAGACAAGAATAGAAAAGAAAATCTGACTAGGTTGTTAAATGTTAAGATTTATGAAGATTTTACATTGTTCTAGACTGAGGTTTCAATAGAAGAAAATAAAATCCAAACATAAATTTGATTTTCTCTTAATGAGATAAAGATTGTACTGTCATAGAATATTTGTTAGACCTCGAACTAGGCCATTATTAATAATTAAATCTCATGCTGACTAAATTTTAGTCGTTCAAGGGTGTTCGGCCCCTAATTTGTATATTCGGTCTATCTTTATATTCCTCTTAATAAACATTATAAAACGAGGAGAAAATGAATAAAAAGACTAAGGCATTCATTCAACCTAAATAGTAAACGCTCAACTTCGAGCATGATATCTTAGTCCGTAGAAGTCACAAAAGTTACTCCCCATAACACTTACATTTTTTTTTTCCTTCTTATTTTGGGATATATTGCAGCTCTTGGATTCTTGAATAGATCCATAGATGACTTTTGTAAAAGAAATTTGGATAGCTCATCATAAACCAGGGTTGTAGACAAAGAAAAAGAGAGGGATTATATGAACAATCTGAAAAGGAGATATTGAAGGTAAATTGAGAAGCTTCCATGTTGTTTTTATGCTATGATCCATTCATCACTTGGTTATTCCCGTGAAAGGTGCTCCTAAAATAATGTATGCTGTTGATTTTATAAAGCAAAATTCTAAGTCACCAAAAACAAAAGTAAAGCAAAAATCTAAAGTTTAATTCACAAAAGAAAAAGTGTATAAACAATTAGTTGACTAGTCCTTTTTTTTTCCGGTGAGTTAGTCGACTAGTCTAAACTCTAAAGCCCACCACCAAAGGGTAAAATAAATTATTACAAATTTTAACTAAAAAATAAATCGGTGTAAGTGGTAAAATCTCTTATGAATCAGTCATCATTGACATTGACAGTGTTAGAAACTTTGTACCTATGTCATGGTAAAAAAAAATATTCCCTCTAGTCTTGAATATAGGAGAAAAAAAAATGCACACCCTTTAAGAAAGTGGAGTAAATGATTAGACAAAGTATGTCATTTCCAATTTTACCTTACCTTTTGTTTTTTGTTTTAAATTAAATTACTATTTATTATGGGTAAATGTGAAACTAAGGGTAAAATTGGAATATTAATAATAAATATAATGATTATAGTCAGTTTTGCTTATATTTGAGACTTTCAATTTTTTTGTTTTGTTGCTTATATATGAGACTGGAGGGAGTAGCTATTACAAATTTCTTTGTAAGGAGAGAGAAGAAAAAGGTGTAAAAAAAATAAAAGCTTATCTCCCTATGCCATTCAATTTTTTTTAATGATTGATCTACTGCAAAAAAAATAAAAATGAGTGACCTAGATTTAACTGGATTCTCTAGCCATGCGACAAAATTTATTTATTTTTTGTTTTCACCACTAGTATTCGGCCTACTGGACTGCCTAATCTGGTTCGGGAGTCAGTTATGGCATCAAGTGGTTTCAGCCTCTTCCCGATTGCAGTTGCAGGGGATCAAACTGTGATTCTCCCTACAAAGTTCAATGTCAATCACCACTTGACCAACTAACAATCGGGGTTTGAATTTGAGATTTTTTACTTCTATATATTTAGTGAGTGTTTGTCATTAAACTACTTGAACAAAAATAAACAAATTAAGTAATCATATTGACACTCTATATTAACTCTTCAAAGGCAAATCCAATATAGACCAGAGTAAATCAAGTAATAATATTCACACCTTCCCTTCAAAATAGTACAGGTGAAGATCAAGATGAAGAAGTTTCCTTTTTCATAAGAGTACAAGATCAAGAAGTTTATGACAGACTTTGATATTAGAGGTACTGGACCTCTTTGAGAGATTTATCAAAGATATTCTCAACTTATGACATGTACTGTTTTTAATTTATTTTCATAATTTTTTTAAGATAACTTATGAAAATAATTTATAATATTATCATAGTAGTATATGTTTAGGCTATAAATAAACTGCAATTTCTTAATACATTTATCCAAACAAACGTGATAGACACCATTGAAAAGAACACCATAAGGTAAGTGATTGACAAACTTAAAAAAGAATGCCACACAAGTTAAACTGTGAGGTTGAACTACATATATTGCTTTGCATGTATTTTTATTTAAGAATGTTGATTTGGCATTTAAAACGGCAAATTTTTCACTTCATCTATCCTACCAATGCTTCAAGAAATACAATTATTTACTCCACCACCTTGTAAACTAGTTAAATTTTCATGATAAATTTATATGGAGAAGAACTAACGACACAAAGTATACCGATTTATTAATTAATGTGAATATCTATTACAAGAGAAGGGGGAAAAATTAGGCTTAGCCCTCCACTTGAAAAAGCCTAAAAGTATAAGAATCCACTCTGCATGGATAATATACACTATAATTCTACTAACCTATAAAACCTTTGGAGCCATGGCATGAGTTGAAGCACAACTGCACAAGTATCTTTACCTTGTAAAGCCGCAGTGTAAGAAAAAAAAGCAATGCAGCCTTGAAATGCAATCCCTTCTAGTTGATCAAACAAAAAGTAATGTTCTAATCGGAAGAATCTTCGGAGTCGCTCGAGTCTGAGCTTTCTTCATTTACAACTCTATTATTGGCCATACCAGCTGAACCCTCGCTCATAACATCTGCTTCAGAACCCTCCTCCTCTTCCTCTTCCTCTTCCACTTCATTCTCTTCAATGCCATTGTTATTGTCATCTTCAGAAGCTTCCGCATCTTCATCGCTCATTCCAACCAAATCCCTATTCCATCTGTTGGGGGTACCATTAAAACCTATCTCCCAGTTCCCTTGACCATACTCTACTGCTTCGACATTGTCATCAGATTCTACTGCCTGGGCGTTGTCATCATATTCAACCTCTTCACTGCTGCTACTCATGTCAGCATCTTCCATATGGATGGGACCTGTCTTCTCATCATTCCAGTCCCCATCCAAGATTCTTGATGATTCTCTACCAATATTATGATTGGCAGCCCTATCATCCAACAAAAAATCTTCAACAACCCTCTTCTCCGCTCTCCTTTTCCTAACTGTCCGAGGGCCACGTCCACCTGCTTGTCCTTGTGATCCTTGTCCCTGCTGTTTTATTCTTTGACTTAGATTATCAGTGACCATAAAATTGTGGTGGACATTATCTCGTTTGGAATCATTTGTTCTTCTAGACAGCTTTTTAGCCCTTCCTTTATCATGATTCACTCGTCCCCGTTTTTTGCTGCTGCGCACAATAGGGGCAGATTTCACTTTCATTAATTCATCACGATCCAAGTCTGCTGGCTCAACCACTTTAGTAGATTTGACAGAGGCATATCTTGAAGGAAGCTTCTGGAGAAAAGCAAAGCAAGTTAGATGACTAATGCTAATAAGAATAGCATGAAAAATTTCCTGCAAAACAGTCACAACCTGTCCCCACAATATAACAAAATTTGACATCCAATCTGTTCAATAAATGTCTCGGGCGCAATAGCTTCATTGCTATATATATATATATATATATACTTACCAACCGCATCCCAAACGTTTAAGAGCAAGAGCAGTCTAATAAAAAACAAGAAATATATAGAAAGGGACTCACTATGTATCTAGCTTCTTTCTCCTCATACAGCTCAGGTTTCTCTGGCTTAACGTAAGCGATGGATGTGTCAAACTCAAAAAGTCTGAGAGACACAGCTGAAGTGGTCCGCGGAACCCATGGAAGAACAGGAACTGATTCAAGATCCATGGAAGTATGTGCAGCACTCTGCGACATAGTGCTCATCCCCAACAAATCCCCAGTTGTAGAAAAGGATGATGATAAAAAATCTCGCTTTAGTGCTCTCTCAAATAAAGTCAATATCTGCAATATAGATTGTTAAATTTTGAAATGTCTTAACTGATTCTCAATCTTTAAAATGTTACAAAGATATCGCATATAAAGTTTTCGTTGAAATGGCGAACCTGTAGAAGTTCCTCAACAGAAGAAGATCTGTTCAACTTCACACCCCAAAGCCTCCTAATATCTTCTGTCCAAATTGATTGAAATGCTTCAGGTGGAACAGATACCTAAAAATCAGAATATGAATATAACATGTCCCTCAAAAGGCCAACATTTGAAATTCTGTGGAAAAAAATGAGGTAAAAAAATGTCACATATTATCAACTCACCTCAATAAAAGCCAGTATGGCCTTAAGAAGTTTTGTCCGCAAAGGAAGAGAAGAATCCAAAATACAAATATTTTTAGGTAACTTGTCTCCACATTCAAAAGCATGTTTAGAAAAATTAAATCCATCATTTGGTGGAAAAGTGCGGTGGCAATAACTGCAATGGGAATCTTCCAAGCAATAAAGGTCGAGACAGGTATCACATATGTCAACCTGAGGTTTGCATCTCTTTTTCCCATATTTCATTGCACATAATATCGATGGATTATAACATTCTTTCCACAACCATTTTTGAAAATCTTGATATCTTCCCAAGGCAGCTTTCTTGTCGCTCTCACTTTTCCCAAGCTCAATTCTGAAGGATGACGAAGCTTCTGAAGTATCAGAGCTCAAGCCACAAAGAGTACTACTAGGACTGTCAGATCTAGTATGGTTGTCAGGACTGGAATCTGTTTCATCAGCTTCATTTTTAACACGGATTTCATCTGTGTTCCCGATTTTGGCACATTTTGCATTCTTTTGAACATTTTCCTTAAATATATTCTCAATCTTTAGCAACATTAGACGCAAATGAGATTCCCTGATCCCACGTGAATCCAGTGAGTTCAGAAGGGCGTCAAAGGCCTGTATACAATTAGTTAAATATATTATATTAGAACTACTACAACAAAGCCGAAAACAATACTTAAATTCACAAAATAGCAGCACCTAGAGATAAAAAGCACCACATATAACTTCCATATTTGGCTAGCTGAAAAATGAGAATATATAAGAAACTTTAGAAAGACTCAAACAAAGGGATGACTAAGAATAAGCCAGGGCTTTGGTGGTTGGCAGGTTGGACAGGGCACAGCATTCAGTGGTGTTAATGGCCAAAACAGATGTTAGTAGATGGCAGTAAAGGGGCGAAATCGGCAAGAAAGGCAATGTGGCGGAGAAAACAATGACAGGTTATAACCAGATAAGTGTGGATGAAGCTGGATTTAGCCACGACCAATAGGAAGGTGAAAGATTGTCACTATAAAATAACATCAGGTTAATCAAAATATAGGAAGGCAATGGACATGTTATTAGCATGTCAATGTTTAGTCTAGTTTAAAAAGCACTGATATGATATCTATCGAAGTTAGAAATGAGATGATCGGCAAAACATCGAACAGCCCATTAGGGAAAGAGAAAAAGAAGTTACAAGACAGTTTACCTCTTCAGAATCAATAAGCCTCCATTTGCCATCATGATATTCAACAAAGATCCTTCCCGAACCAGGATCATTGCAAGAAGCAGATGCAACAAATTGCCAATATCGATTATGTCTGCGGTCTTGCCCAAGGGGTAAAGATCTATAGATGTACATCTCCTCTGCTAGGTGGGAAATATAAGACTTCAATTGAGATCGTGACCGTTTTGAATATTGAGCAGATAACAGGGTCTGAGAACTATCAGGACCTATGCAGAGATCTTGACTTGATGAGAGCTTTTCAGACAGGTTTTGTCCAACAAGAGCTAGTCTTTTATTTTCTGTTTTGCTAGGAGATTCCTCATTATTATTATTATTATTGCAACTATTAATATCAAGCAATGGGCTTTGGTTGCCCTCCACAGCAGCACATGTAGGCTGTGTTTCAACCTTGATAGCAGGAAAATCTGATTTAATGACATTATCATCTTTCAGGCGAATTTTATCTATCTGTCCTTCTGCCAACATTTGCTTCTTCAGAGCATTTGCTGCTTCCAAACGATCCTGAACAAGTCTCCATGTCAATTTGATAAATAAACAAATAAATAAATAAATATAAAAATCAAGTTGGGAATATATTTATTTATGGAATAAAGTTTACCTCGAGAACAACACGTATTGAATTTCCTTCATTTGCCACACCAACCAATACAACAAGAGCATTTAATCGCTCCTCTACACTGAGATCAGAATATTCTCCTTCAGTAAGCCCTTGAATCCAAGACTCTCCAGACTTACTTTCATCAATTTCCATGTTATCTTCACCTAGATTTCTGGCATTTAGATTTTCACAAGCAACAGGTTGTCCAGAAACTGCACGCGGACGATCAGCACTCTTAGAACCATTGTCAGGATAACAAGGCAGATCCTTATCGAACTCGTCTTTAAGTTCTGCATCATGACCTAGATTTTCTTTTCCACTTGATGAAAAATCATTACAATGTTCAGATGTTTTGTTAACACTTGAAGGATTAACCAAATCATCAACTTCAGGATCCTCATCGACTTCACTTTCTGACTCTTCTCTTTCACCATCATCAGCATCTTCCTCAGCTAGAAACCCATTTTCAAATATTTGAATTTTCTTTCTTGCTTCGGAAAGAATGGACTCAGCATCAGCAGGATCCTTCCTAAATGCAGCACGTACACAATAAGTTGATGGGGCTACTCTTTCAAAAAGCTTGGCATCTCTTGTCAAAGCAACAGAAATTGATGCCTCGGGTGTCTTGCTTGTTGTCAGGTCCCGAAGACCAGATTTCTGACAGGTAGGAAGACACAAGTTAAGAACAGAACAGACTTGACAATAAAGAGCATTTAATATGGGATATGCAACTCACCTGAATTTTTTCGGCAAGCTCTATTACATTCAATCCCTCACCACTCTCTAGCGAGAGAACGTGAAATGCTGCAAACTTAACTGTTCCAGGAGTTAACCGATGCCTAGATCTTCGAGGTCCTAATAGACCTCTCTCCTGCATTTTTGCCACAGCATTTTCAGCTGCTGAACCATTACGAAGTGCAGAAATGGTATCTTCACAGCTTCTTCCCTGTAATTAGATATAGAATGTGATCCACTTATTCGACGCAATGACATTAAGACCCCAAACAAATATTGAACTGTTGATTAAAATGCATGCCGAAAAAAAAAAACTTGATAATATAAGCTTTAAAGGTGCCAGCTGAATATATAAGCTCATAAGAAACCATCCTGACATTATATCTTAACTATGTTTCTCAACTATCACTAAAACATGGAGGTATTCATGTAGCAAAAGAATTTTTATAGCAGCTGGAATTTTAAAAAGCAGAATAAAGAAAACTGAACCTCATCTTTAGTATTTGCACGTGAACTTGTAATACTTCTTTTCTTAAACTGTGGTCCATATCCTGCAGACAATGCTAGCTGTCGGAAAATTTCTGGCCATGTCAATTGATTTAAGTGCTTATGCCAATTCCGTATGTCAAAGCCCCATGCATATGCCTATCATCGTAATAAAGGCAATTATAGGACTGGATTCGGTTGATAAAACCACTATTCCTCTGAAAAAAGGACAAGTGTAATTTAAAAAATATCTAAACTTACCCCTTCTACAATCTCTGGATGGCCACCTCCAGAATTAGCGGCACCATTCTGATTCATTCCTAATCCTGTAACAGGCGTCCTTGCAACATCTTCAATGTCTTTTATTATCACCTTAAGGATAGCAACATGTATCTCACCTAACAATCTTGAATCCTGAAATAAATAATTTGAGCGCCCAGAATGAGCAAATGGTGCACAAAAATAGTCCAAATTAATCACACAATATCACTAGCAAAAGCCAAACTGACTGACGTAATCGTGAAATGCTTGCACGAACTCATCAAGAGTAAAAGGCCATAATTCCAGAACATCAGCAAAGGTAATCAAAAACCTCCAAACCTGAAATAAACCACCACAGCTTTCAAACCTTAAATCAGAAGCCTCAAATCAAGTATAATTTATTGGTGCATCCAAATCAAGTATAAGCCAAATCAAGTATAAACTATTGGTGCATCCACAGAACTGATGATCCAACAAACAAGCTCCCATACACTAAAAGATAATAGGAAAGTAAATTTTTAACTTAGACTGCTGAAGGCCAAAGCTACATGTACCATTTGCCGGAAGTCACATCCACACCAGGTAATTTAAGAATTTTGCAGTAAGTTATGTAATGATGTTTAAGGAAGCAAAAGTCATGATGAGAACATACCATGAGAAGGTTGCCAACATTCTCTTCTGAGTTGAACCACGGTTGGATAGCAAACGGTTTTCTTAGCTTTACATTCTCGGGTGGGAAAACACACAGTGAACCTACGATATAATAACAAGGTTTCAATACTTGAAATTCATTCTCCTTTTTAGTATCTCTAACTCCAGATAAATACTGAACAACTATATGATTTTTATTTTAAATTACAAACAACAACAAAAATATCTCACCCCTAAATGATTCAATGTTTTGCAAAGTATCAAAATCAAGACGGATAATAGAGGAAAGCCCCTTGCTTGAAGCAGCTAACTCCATCATTTCCAGCTGTTCATCCTCAATAAGTTCCATGGATTCCTTAGCTATTTTACGGGCATGTGCCTTCTCAAGGGCAGCTTTCCTTCTCTCTGCCTCTTTCTCTTTCCGAAGCTCTTCTTTTTGCCTCATTCTCTCAGCCTTTGTAAGAAAGAACACGTGCAAATAGAATATAGTCAAATTTTTAAATATTAGCCAAAATAAGGCTATCACCATTGGACTTTACAACTTACTTTTAAATTTTCTCTCAGCAGATACTTTTCCCTTCGTTCAATTTCACGTTTTTCCTCTCGTTTTGTTCTTTCCTCTTCACGCTGTCTCTCACGCATCAATCTCTCTTCTTCCTTTTTTCTTTCACGATCTTGTCTCTCCATTTCTTTCCTTATCCGCTCCTCATTCTAAAAAAATAGAAGGGAAAAGTAAGGATTAGTTTAAAAAATGCAAATGTGACATTGTTATACCTACACAAAATGTATGATAGCAGGCTAAACTAAATTCATCTCAGTATAACCTTTCTTCTAAGGTTATCTTGTTTTTCGAGCTCTTTCTGGATTCTCATCTCATTGGCTTCAACATCCCTTGGAATTTTGCCATCATCACCCTACATACATTCAAACATAAAAAATCATCCTTTGAAAATAATAGATTATATACTTCCAAGAGTTAAAGGATGAACAAAATTACAACATTAATTAATGAAGATAGCTCAATACCTTCCGTTTCCTCTCATTATGCGTTGCATTGTTTTGCAAAATTTGTCCACTGGGTGAAGCATAGGGATTTTCTGACCCACCAGTTTGGGAATCAGTTTGGTGGGAGTTCATTCCAACATTCGCCATGTTTGTGTACAATTCCTGTGTAGGGACAACATCATCATCCCCAGGAGGAGACCGGTAGGGACTCCCTTTCTTGTCTTGTTGAGACAAAAGAGAAACACGAGAAGAATGACCCTTGGTGGCATGAATTCTAGGTAGTGGAGAGTTTCTCGAAGGACCCTCCTTCGGAGTATGTAAATGAGATTGGCCGAACTGTCCAAAAGCATCAGATTTAATGCCAGACTGGTTTGGTAGATATTGATACTCCTGGGATGTCCTTGCCATAGCCTAGAATAAAGCTCATTTCAAATCAAGCAGTAAAACACTAAAAATAAACATAACCAGCCATTTGAAAAAATAATTTGCCAGTGCCTCAAACCAATTAAGGAAACAGACAGAAGAATGTTTGCATCAAAAGAGCATCTAAAAAGATTATCCACAAGTTCAAGACCAAAAATAAACATCATAGACATGCAAACTTACCAAAAGAACACCTAAATCTAAACATGCCATCAACAACAAAAGTTCGGGCTAACTCAACATTTTCCTCTTCTTCCATTTTCCTTGTACAAAATTACCATCTAAATAAAATATGTTTAAGAATTAAAAGTGTGTATTTATCACAAATAATATAGAAAAGTCAGTGTATTCCTGTTTCAAGCTGGTACTACCAGTTGGCCATTCAGAAAAATATAAAACCCCAAACAGAATAAGAACTAAAGAAATATGCAGCTATAAACTGACATTAAAGACAAGCATTTAAACTTAAAGAAGGTACTCAATCATCATAGCTACCTCCAAATTCAGACAAGGTTCATTTTACTGACCAAAATATACTATACTTTTATAGAGTAGAGAAAACCCACCTTGTTTGTTCTAGCATCATGTCTTCCATACATTTTACTGTCATAGGTAAGACGAGGTCGCTTCTGGTGTTCTGTAACTGCTGATCAAGAAAACATATAACAGAAGTGTTAGTAGCTATGCACAGATCACAAACAACTTATAACATTATATTATTATCATTTTAACCAATTTCTTTCAATCGCAGAGAAACAGTCTTAGATATTGAAAGCATACTTATGACAGAAATAGAGCCACAACAGTCAATGAGGGTTCTTTTCACCGTTTCTTTTCTTGTGCAAAACTTTGAAAATGGACAACAAAGTAAGACAGGAAATGAAACAAAAAATGCTTTCTGATTGGAAAAAAAATTGTTTAGTTCTCACGGATTTATACCGGGAAACACTGAAGTGAAACCAGGAAATGACCAGAAATCATTTTCTGGTTTGTTTGGGAAAAACATGTTTTCGTTTTTTACAGATTAAAACAATTTATTTTCATTATGTACTTGACTTCAGTGTTTAGAGCACATATATTTAAAAACATGGAACAAATTAAAAACTAGATGGCATTTTTGCAGTTTAAAGTAAAAACAAGAAATAAAAATATTATACATTTTCTAAAATCCGGCAGGTCTTAACATTTTTTCATGATGATGCCTAAATAGGTGTACAATGCAAGGAAGATAAGAAATTCATATATGCCAAGTTAATTTAAGAATTAAAAAATAACAACAAATGATGTAAAAGAAACTAAAACTACAGCATTTAGTAACTCAATCAAATACACAATCAGTGAAGATAGGATCTATTATCATATACCTATAGGTGCTCCAAAAGCATCTGGTGGCAATTGATCAAACTCCACTCCTAGCATGGGTCCATCTTCCCTCAATGGTTCACCTAACTGATCTTCCACACAAGCAATTGCTCTAAGCTCCATTTCAACCTGCGGAGACTCGTAATAACCAACACTCAAGGGCATTGCATTCCGGCCCTCCAAACGGGTAGATGGACTGGAACCTGAACCCGACCCTGATCCATACCCATTACCATGCTCAGAGCATATTCTGATGTCATCCACTGGGGAATCCGGCAAAGGCTCCACCACTGGCTTCCGTGGTGGCGGCGCCTTCTTGGGAGCCGACTCCTTCTTATCCTTCAACCTCCTATGGCAAAACCACATCTGCAGTTGTCGATCCGTCAACCCTAATTTCTCCGACAACTCGATCCTCACCGGCTCCGACGGGTAATTATCCACTAATCAAACCAAAACATCACAAAATAAACCAAAACAAAATTTGATAATCTCAAAATTCATCAATTATAAAAAAAAACTCAAACACACAAAAACAAAGCAAAATTGATGAAATTGAAGAACAAAAGGGTTATGAGTATAAACAACTTACAAGCATAAGCTTTTTCAAGGGTTTCAAGCTGAAACGGCGTCTTCATCTGTCGTTTAGGTTTGCTTTGCCCCTCATTAGAAACCGCAATTTTGCTATTACTTCCATCGTTATTGTTCTTATTGTTGATATTCTCATCGCTATTATCATCACCACCACCACCACCCCTTTTCCGATCACTATCCCCCTCCGAACTAGCCTCACCTTCCATCACCGAAAATCGATCAAAGATCGTAACTTTGCAGTCTCTGCTTCACAAAAACCTAGAAATCACAAGAACCCTCAAGAAAAAACAAAAACTAGGGTTTGCTCAAAAAAATCAATTTCGTATCTTTATTATTATGCTTTTTTTCTCTCTCTATCTCTTGAATCAAAATTTCGTGATAATCAAGCAATAGAAAAAGCACAAGAATATTGTGAGATCGAAATCAAAATATATAGATGAAAAATAAGAAGAAACAAAGAAAGCGTGCAATGAGGAATTAATTGAAAAGAAAGATTATGAATTATGAATGAAGAAGAATAAAAGCAATAGAAGAATATTAGTAATTATAAAAAATCCCAATCGAAAATCCAAAATAATAAACCAACACAATAGTTGCTCTTGACTTCTACTACTACTAAAATTTCATCACAACCTTTCATATTAAATTTACTTTTTTCTTTTTTTATAAAATTTATTATGTTTATCTTCTCGAATATTAATCAGATTTGTTTTTCTTTTATTATGAATATGAACGAACGGTGTGATTTGTGAGTGGGATAGAGATTGTGTGTGTATGTATGTTGTTCCTGTCAAACATGACTTTTTTTTTTCTTAAAAACAAAAACACGCCAAAGATAAGAAAATCACTTTTGTCTTTCTTTTTGTTTGGGTTAGTTAATGTTAATGTTAATGTTACTACTACCTTAAATAAATGTCTCAGCGTTACTCTATCTTATTCTTATGTTTATTTTAAATTTATACATGTTTTTTTTGGATTAAAAAACCAAGTATACTACTATACGATGATGTTTTATGTGACTGCATGTGTGTGTCTTTTCCTCCAGCTATTTTTCATTTTTTGGATGTTCTTGTCTGGGATTTCTATTTATAATTTATTTATTTTATTATTCTTTTTTGTTGTTATGCTTTTTCTATCTAGAGTGTAAGTAAATTGTTGTAGCTGATTGGGGAAATTTGGATTGTGTGTGGAAGGATTTTTTGGTTTACGAAAGGAATGAATTGGTGACTTTGCTTCGGATTGGTTCTCATAAATTAGAAAGCTTGTTTTCACGTTTTTGGCTAAGGCTCGGACGCTTGGTTTGGTTGATTTTCATTCATTTCGTACGCAGCGATGTTTCACGTTTATGTTTTAGTGGGCCCGATTTGTTGGACCACAATAGATATTGGCATTTCTTTATGGCCGGAATATTAGATGAATTTTTGTTTGGGCACAACTCCAAGAAAATATTAGTTAGGCACACCTACATGAACAAGAAAAATTAAAGAAATAATAATTGAGTGATGTGAGAATTTTAATTTTATTTTAACTTTTATATTTTATGAGTAGGTGTCTAAATATTTTTTCTTTGGGTTTGTGCCCAACTAAGTATTTTCCCGAATATATTGTAAAAAAAAAAAAAAAGTATTTTCCTGAATATCAATAGGGGAAGATCCAGCTGCATCTACAATATTTTCTCCATAGTCATCGTTAGTTGGTTCAGTGGTGATTGATGTTGAATTTGGTAGGAGAACTACAGTTTGATCCCCGCACATGTGATTAGAAGGGGGTTTGAACCATTAATGCTGAAACTTACTTCCGAATCAGATTAAATTGGCGGTAAAAAAAATCTCATTTTCTATTTTGTAGTATTTTTATTTTATCTTCATCTCTACGAATCTTTATAGTTTTCGCAGACATCCATCACCTTAAAAAGTGTCAAAATTTTTATATTTTCAATCAAGCTAATTTTTTTTAAAAAAAAAATCATAAAAAAATACAAAAGTTAAGTCAGTGAGTCTTAGAGCGTCTTCAATGGTGATACCACTATGTGTATCATACATTACTAACAAGTGGTTCATACAATGCTACGTAATACTTATTCAACTCGTTCATATTTTACTCCAATGGTGATAACATGTTGGGTATCAACATACATTAATAACTGGTGGTCCCTTTTTATATTTATGTTTTTAACTTTGTCTTAATTAAAAAGGTAAAAATAAATTGATGATATAGTATCTTAAATAAGGTATCGTATCATCAACTTTGATATCATATATGTCATGTCATGGAACTCTAATAATAAAAATAAATAAGGCACGGATCATTAACCTATGAAACATTCTATGATATTCTTATTGGAGATGCTCTAATATCAATAATAAACATCATATAAACAATTTTTTGCAGGAATATACACAAAAATTTATAATATATGGGGCTAATAGGGTTTTACCCCCTGCAAAGTTGGCGAGTTTTGGATTAACCCCTGCAAAATATTTTTTTAGGATTACCCCCCGTAAAATTCAGATTCCATCAATTTGCATGTGACGTGGATAGAATCTTGACGTGGCATGACACGTGGCGATTATATTTCAAAAAATGATTTAAAAAAATCAGAAAATTGAAATAAGAAATAAAAAAAAATGATTTAAAAAATAAGCATTTTTTTTAAAATCAGAAAATTGAAATAAAAATTGATTTAAAAAATTAATTTTTTTTTTTCATTCAACTTTCTAATTTTGTTAAATAAATTTTTATTATTTCTTATTTCAATTTTCTGATTTTAAAAAAAAATGTCAAAAATATTTATTTGTTTAAATCATTTTATTATTATTTTTGAAATCAAAATGTCAAAAAAAATATTTACTTTTTTAAATCAATTTTTATTATTTTTTGAAATCAATTTTTTTATTTCTTATTTCAATTTTCTAATTTTTTTTAAAAAAATATTTTTTTTTCAATATTTTTTTTTTATTTCTGATTTTTAATATAATTTTTTATTTTTATTTTTAAAAAACAAATCATTTTTTTACACGTGGCAATTTAAAAAAATTAAAAAGTAAAATAATCGCCACGTGTCATGTCACATCAAGATTATGTCCACATCATATGCTTAGTTGTGCATGCAGGAGCAAATTGATGGAATCTGAATTTTACAGGGGGTAATCCTAAAAAAAAAATTTGCAGGGGTAATCCAAAACTCACCAACTTTGCAGGGGGCAAAACCCTATTAACCCTAATATATGGTGTGAAAATAATTAAAAATATAAAGTACTTAAAATAGATTTGTAAATGTTATTTTAATAAAGTGTTCGGAGTATCTGTGGAATGAACATTAAAATCTCAACTCTATCCTCTTACCTCTCTCACGGGACTTTCTCCTCCATCTTTAGAACATCTCCAATGTTAATTCCAACACAAAAGTATTTTATGAGTCCCATTAGAGCCAACTCACTTTAGAGTAACACATTCATTTTTTACTCTAATGGTGTAACTTTAAAGAACTTGTATTGAGTCATGTTCCAGTGAACAAATAAGGGGGTGTAGACAGTAAGTAAATTGGACCATCAAATAAACAAAATAGTCGATATGCTATTAAAATTCCTTTGATGTCCGTCCTGATGAACAAATGATAGAGATTGTGTTTGTTACAATTGGAAGTAAGAAAGATGAATATAGAAGTTTTATATATTTCTCATAAGAAAAAATTGTTATATCTGTCTCTCATAAAAGATAATTGTTTTTCTACAAGAATGAGAAAGTAGTATTTATAGGCCTTCCGTCTCCATTCACCCACTTTGTCATTAGCATGATCATGGGTTAGTGGGCGGTTTATCCTCCTTTCCATCTCTCTTAGTGAGGTTGTTTCTATGCTTAGTGGGATCATGAATTACTTTTCCCGCTTTCTTCGCCCCACGTTCTATGAGTTTTATTGTGATATGAAAATATCTCATGTGAATAGTGTGGTAGATCATGGGAAGGTGGTATGTATACTTGGTACAACAGAAACATTACATAAACATGTGAAAATAGTAGGAAAAAGATAGTGTAGATGGTGATGAAGTGTTTACAAAAATATCTGTAAATGACGAGATCGTGGGTGAGTCGCCGGTACCACAGCGCTATGTTGGAACAAAATATGTGTTAATACACACCCTTAAGTTTTGATGATAACAAAGTATTAAATGGACAATTGATGGTACTAATGTTTAAATTAAGTGCAGGAGAATTCAACGTTTAATCAAGAGCACACTTAATTTAAACTCTGATGAAACCAATGGAAGTCTGAATATTTAAGACTCTGAAAGAGTTCAGATGCTACAACGTGGTCAGAAGCTATACAAAGTTCAGAAGCTCAAAGTAGATAAGAACGTCTGAAAGCTGTTCAGGGGCTCAGAGTAGTTCAGAAGCTCAAGGATGTTCAGAGGCCTACAAGAGTTCAGAGGCTGTCTGATAGTCATAAGTCATTCAGAGGATGAAGGCGTTCAGAATCTGAATTACTAAAGACTATCAGAGGCCAACCATTCAAAGACCAATCAGACTCCAAGTTATCAAAGGTTCATCAGAAGCAAAGGGAATTCCCAGTCATCAGAGGGCTACTTCGACTACAACTTATCAAGCCTGATGACTTGTTCTAAGGTCAACTAAAATGCAACGGTCACAAAGGATGTGATCTCTCTCTCTAGGAGCTAGTTGTACCTTATAACTGTACCATTGGACAGACAGCAAAGGTGAAGCTTCTCTGCAAAGGAAGACGTGGCTTTACTCAACGGATCTTCAATGTCTACAGCTGTCCAAATCGCAACGGGAATTTCTCCAACGTCTCAATGTCTTTCTCAACTCATATAAATATGCCAAAGAAAGAATTGAAGACTAGCGCTCAACATTAGATAAAATCTCTCAAGAAAGTGAGCATTTGAATTGTAATAGATAATATCTCTCAAATGAAGTGAGCATAGAAACTAGCTTAGAGCCTCTGAATTTATTATGTTTGTAATAAGTTTTAAGCTCTTAAGTTAGCAGTAAGTCTTCTGCTTAGTGTAAAAGCAAGTAAGTCTTCTGCTTAGTGTAGAAGCAAGAAAGTCTTCTGCTTAGTGTAGAAGCACGTAAGTCTCAGTCTTAGTGATTAGAGTAGTGAAGTCTTGAGCCTTAGTGCTTGAGCAAGGAAGTCTCTGATCTTGTGTGATCAGAGCAAGGAAGTCTCTCTGTCTTGTGTGACTTAGAGCAGGAAGTCTCAAGCTTGTGTGCTTGAGCAATGAAGTCTTTGATCTTGTGTGATCAAAGCAAGGAAGTCTCTATATGTCTTGTGTGACTAAGAGCAGGAAGTCTTGAGCTTGTGTGCTTGAGCAACTATTGTAATCCGTGTGATTATAGTGGAACTCTCTTGGAAACAAGGGGACTGGAGTACTCTCAATTTGTGAGGGGAACCAGTATAAATTGTTGTGTGTTCTTCTCTCTCTCACTCTCTCATTTACTCCTTCATCATTCATAACGCCATAAGTTAATTGTGTGAATAATCCGCTGTGCTTTAAAGACTCTGAAAAGATTTTAAATATCTTGGAAAGTTTTTAAAATATCCAAAACACAATTCAACCCCCCTTCTTGTGTTTTCTCCATGAACCTTCACGCTAGCCCGCTTTTTGGGCCATATTTCTCTATGAATTGTCGCTCCTTAGTCATTGGGTTGTTGTTTGGATCCTTTCACCATGCATTGGGCCTTGCTAACTGCACCTCTTATATTTTTAAGCGGTCCAAGTCCCATAATTTTATCACACATGTTAATATTTTATTCATATTTAATTTTATTGCAACTTAAAATATTAATTTCAGTATTTATAACAATAATTGAATACACACAAAATTCAAAAAAAAAAAAATCAGTAAAATAAAATAAATAGCATTACATGATTAGTCTAATTACTGGAGATTTTATAATCACACAATCACACAACAAGCAATCTTGATCTGACAAATTTTGTATACAAACCCTAACGAATCTAAACATATTGTACAATCAGCAAAAAAATTGTAACAAATTGGCCGATTGATCAAAGAAAATCTTCCCAAAGATGTGATTATTGATAGAGTAAAATCATGTAAACAATTCAATTCAGAAGAGAAAATCAAAGGAGATATACATTCACAAACGATTAAAAGAGAAGACAAACCCTAACAATCGAATTATGAAAAATTAAATACAAATCAAAGTTGATCGAATGATGATAAATTCATGGAGAGAAAACAAAACCCTAACAATCAAAATCTTAGCGAGAAAATACCTTTAATTTTTGCGGTAAAGTGTGTGCTACTGCTAAGGATTTGTTCAAAGAAACTAGAATTTGAATATTGGTTAAGGGGCTTTCTTCGCTTTTATAGCACAAATTTGACCGCCTTTGGGTTAGTTAGTTGTTTTGCAACCGCCTTTGGGTTGGGGATAGTTTACTTCTAACCTAAGTTTTTCTTTTATTTAACCATATTATTTGTGACAAATATTTTAAGATTTTTTTAAAAATATCTCTGACAAAAAAAATTCTATATTGCCCTATATTTGTTTTCTTTTTTAAAAAAAAAATCGTAACTTAATTAAGTTCACGAGCTAAAAGTCTAGAACATGTTTGAAACAATTTTGTTTTTTAGTTTTTAAAATGTGTTTTATAAATTAAATTTTAAAATAATTTTTAAAAAACAAAACACCTATAACCCATTTCTGTTTTTTAGTTTTTTAAAATAATAAAATTAAAACAGTTTTTGAAAAGAGAGATTCCAAATATAATTTTTATCTTTTAATTTTTGAAAACTAATTAAGGTTATTTTGAAACTGTTTCAAACATGTACTACTTTATTTGGTGGAAGAACTTTGTAGTTTAAGTACCACATTAAACTTTCTATTTTTAATATGAGACTTATAACACAGTCGATCCTTAAAAAGTCGGCGCCTAAAACACCTTTTCACTTCATTTTAACCGATCATCTATGATAACAATTTCTTATTTTGCAGTTTTACTCATCCTATTCATATTTGGTGACGAACCTTAATCCGTACCGCTGATACCCATTTTTGTAGTTCAACTCTCAACAAAAACACCAATTATTTGTTATAATGGTTTTGTTAAAGAATGCCCCAAGACACTCATTAAACATTGAGCTTATAACAAAAAAAAGAAACATTTTAATTCCCTTATAACATAGAGCTCATTTGTGTTAGATTTTTTTTTTTTATAAAATGGCTATTTTTTGCATTAGCTTTTGAGAAAATTATTTTTGATAGAAAAGAGTAAAAATAAATATAATTTATAGTGCATATACCTTTTCAACCATATTAATAAAAAAAAAACTAATTAAACATGCATAGTTTCAACTTCAATGTTTTTCATCCATAATTTTTACCTTTTTTTTTAAATATCTAAAAAATAGTATTCTCTAAATTATTTATATAAAAAAATGATTTTAAATAACTTAAAACAAACATGCCCATAACTTAAGTCCATAAAGAAGGTCTAACTCAAAAGAATAAGTTATTAGATGGGAAAACTTCATAGTTTAAATACCTCCTTGCTACTTAATGTAGAACTTACAACACTATCTCACCACATACACATGGATTTCATCTCGAAAACAACTTAAAAGTTGCATAAGATTTTAAATGTGTCATCTCATACGTTGCTCAAGAGAGATATACTGTTGAGTAGTGATGGTGAGACTCAACAACCAAGAAAGAGGGTTATATGCATTGGAATAACTATGTTCGATCTGAAAGCTATAGACTACATTCATGTGTGTCATGTCGATCGAGCGTGCATATTATGAATTTGATTATGAATACAGTTTTGTTGATAATAGTTTTAAGAACTACTTATGGCAATAATATAATGGATACATCATTTTTCAGTCATCAAAAGAAGACTGCAAATCAGCAAGTCCTTGTTTTCTGAATGAACAAGAAGAGGGAAGATTTGACAAAAATAAATAAGGAAAATGAAATGCGCGCTATCATAATGATAGTACAATACTGAACAACAAAGTCAATTATTTTAAAAGAAATTTGTGATGATTTACAGTGCAACAAGCATCCTCCAAGTTGACGACTTATGCTGCTTTTGCTTGCTGATAAGAAAAAGAAATAATGTCAATTGATGAATTTGGTTATTTTGATATGCAATTGTTGTACAAAAATCAAATGAAAACAAGACTTACTCGCTTCTCTTCCTCAATCTTCGCTTTGATGAAGGAGTAGAGTGCTACTCCAGCAATTGCAATGGCAGTTCCTATGCCAGTTTGGGTGGAAATCTTGTTACCTGCATGTGTGAAGAAATTAGCCAATCAAAATGTTAGATCCTCGAGAAAATACTACCTCCGACTCTAATTATGAGTCCCTTTTGTAGAGTCCAAAAGAGTGCTTATAAAAAGGGACAAAAGTAGAGACGTTTCTTGAATGGAAATTCGACATAAATAAACACAGGTGAAACTTGAATGTGCAATATGATGGAGGGGGAAAGCAATATTTACCGAAGATAATTATTGAAAATCCAATAACAAATACACGTTTGAGTACGTTGCCAACTGCATGAGTAAGTGGCGCAACTCTCTCCAGTGTGTTGGTGGCCACCTGGTGATGAAAATCAGTATAAGCAAATGTTCACAGAGGACTAGTCGGTCCTTGGGCCAGATATCGAGTTATAAAAAATAAAATAAAAAAACAACAGAGCTAGTAGGACACTAAAAGAAAAAATCTTAATATATTCTCATTAAATACTTTCAGCAGGCTATAATATTATCCAAAATTTAAATTATTACATGGAAAATGAGGATTTAATTACCTGGTTGTAGAGATGGTAAAACATACCAACCCAAAAAAGATCTGATACAAACTTGACCAAACCAACTTGAGCAATTGCATCACTGAAGCCACTCTTCAACAGTGTAGGCCCTTCCAGCTATGTGATACAATCAAATCATCAAATGATTGAGGATGCAATGCCAAATTAAACCATAATACAAATTAAGTATTAATCCAGGGAAATATGAAATGTTAATTGACTCACAATTAAGGCCGGTGGTATGCAGACAATTAGAGCAATGATTGAAATATAGGCATAGATATTGGTACTATCCATATCAGTCTGCACAAAGAGTTATTTAATACTAATAATATAATATATGAAAAAAGATTAATAGTAATAAGTATATTAGAAGAAATATAATTAACCATGGCTTTCTTTGAATAGATACTCCTGTATGTAAATGAAATGTTTGAAATCATAGCACTAATGAATCCCAGCCAGTTGAATGAAAGCTCAGTCAAAGATGCAAGTGACACACCTGTATAGTATCACATATAAAATTACCACAAATTTCATTGACAAATTAAATTCCTCTGAATAATGAAAGAGATAATTAAGAAGTTAATTACCAAGAACAACTGGAGCTAGTGAAAGCCATAGAGTGATAGGAATTGATTGTCCAAGTATGAACTGTGAAGCAGCAGCATTAAAGAATGGCTCAAGAGCTGAAACAAACAAGTTTCATTATCATTATTAGAAATTAAAGTAGATAAATTACAATGATAAAATATAACTCCTTCTTTAAACTTTGATCACCTTTAATAGTATGTGTGAAAGAAACAGCAACTGCAGCAAATGAGACATTGCTAGTCACATGGCCTAATGCATGACACACAGCTACTGGAATCAGCAATTTCAGCAGGTTGGCGTCTATTGGCTACAGAACAAACAATAGTCAAATGCATCATCACATACAAGATTAGTATATCATTCATAATTAGTACAAGTATTCTTTAAGATTCAAATAATCTAACATATTTATTTAGTGTGAAACTATAAAATGGTAACACATAAATTAGCTTATAGTTTATTAGATTAACTTATAAGCTTGTTTGATAAAATATATTTGGTAAAACATTTTCTAAGTGGTTTATAGTTTGTCGTAGCGTTTAAGCTTATGATTTATAGTTCAATTTTACCAAACAGAGTCATGCGCCGAGAGACTTACAGCACGCTTAGGAAGGCCCACGGTCCAGCTTATCAAACAGTAAACCACTCCCACAAATAAATGGATAACCGACACGAAGCTGCACATACAACCACAATCAATCAAATTCAACAAACAAGCTAATATAATATAGAGAAAATTGGGAATTTTTTTAAATTTTATCTATCTATATAATATAGCAATCTAACATGTGCATAAAGAAGGTATTAATTTAGCACACATTTAAACAAATTTATAAATAATTAATTAAAATATTGCAATAACACTACATAATTAATTATTCCTCCTGTCACTATTATACGTAAATATTTACTTTTCAAATTTGTTAAATAAGAGATGTATTTGTTATATATTATAAATCAATTATATTGAATTTAAAAAGTTGATTCACCACAAAGTTGTAAATATATAGATAAGAATTTGCAGTAACTTACTAAGGATAGGGGAAATAATTATAGATCTTCTTGTTGAGAATGTTGAAAATCACATTCAAGAAGTACCTGCATCAAAAGGACAAACACGTAATTTCAACACTCAAAGCGATCACAACCACTCACACACGCTACGGTTTATCTCTTTAGTTCAAGGTTACACTAACAAGTTTAGCAACAAAAAAAAAAACAAAAACAGAGTGAGTGATATAGAAACACAAACACTGTTATAGATTGCAGTTAGTTACGTAACCTACCAAGTGAAGAAGAAAAAACCGGTAACAAGAGCCGGATACTTGCTAAAAAACCCGGTCGGAGCAACCTTCTCTTCCCTGTAAACAAAAAAACCGATGACATTAATGAGTACAGCAACGACACCGAGTTCACCGAGTCAGAACGGATTAAACGGACCTCACCCGGCGGAATCTTTTCCATCAGCAGCGGCAAGACAAGGACGGAGTAACACAGAACCTTTCTTAATCGCCGGTGAACACAACTCCGGACGAAGTTGTCTTCCCCAAACAAGGTTCCCGCCATCTGAAACTGATCCGATCGATTTCACGGAAAGGAGTGAAGCATTGGTGGCGATATGTTCCCGATGAAATTTGTTAAGACGAGGTAAGGAGGAGAGAGTGGTGGCGCGTGACAACACTCGTGACTCCATTGGAATCAAAATGTTGAAAAACGATAAACAAGAAGAGAGTGATATATGGATGATGTTTGTGTTGTTTGGTTTTGGTACCTGTGGTTAGAATTAACCGTTTGTGTTTTTTTGATTTTGCGCGGTGGGGTTTAATTCAGTGTTTCGCGGAACATGTTAGGTCGGTGTAGTCTATGGTGTGATTGACGTTGATGTGGTGAGGGTGTAGGATGGTATGGTGGGGGTGAGAGGATATGGTGTGGTTGGATGGGAGTGAGTGGGACCCTCTTATCTGTAGTGTGAGATTTGTGTCCAAGGTGGAATGGTTGATTGGTGGTGACTGGATGAATGAGTGTGTGACTGTGTGTGTTTTTGTGAGTTTCTATTTTTATTCAAAAATATCATCGATGCCTTATCGTGTCATGTTCTCTTTTTTGCTTGTGATCGATAGTAACGTTACGGGTGTGTTAGTGTTAGTGTTGTTAATGTACTTAGTACTACTAACTAATGTCACGGAATGTCACCGAAAAGAAGAAAAGAAAGTGTTCATACACTTAAAAAGCCTTTTATTTGACAAAAGGTCAGTAAAAGGGTTAGTGTTTTTTAAGAAAGAAAGTGATAATAAATGATCAGGGGTAACAAGCATAAGGTGTGAAGTGCTATGATTAGTTTGGGAAAATAAACCAACCAAAGATTTCTATTGCTTTAGCATCAACTGTGGGGCATAAAGCATGATGCCATATTGCCATAGATGCTAATGGTCATGGCAAAATTGTGGTTGGATGCGAAAGATTTAGATCTCCTATAATTGTTGCATGATGTAGAAGTTATGGAAGTTGTTAGATTTAATAAGATAAAATTGTTAGATTTAGTAATGGTTGCGAGACGAATTAGATATGTGTTTATAAAGTAAAAATAATATTCACCATACATGTCGGTTTGTAAGGTTGGGTTAATACCCAATTCTAAGAGTTCTAATTTATTTAGTACAATTTCTCATAATTTTAATCACGACTATTGTTTTTTGATCGGTCAGTTTGTAACACAATAACTGATTGAAATATTAAATACTCTCCCTGAAATTTGGAAATAGATAAATATTTCGCTGAAATTCTAAAACGTCAATCAAATAGCATCCTGCTCTGTTTACTCCATCTATTTTGATGGTGTGACGGTTAACGACATACGTGACACCTACCAATGTGGTGTCATGTGACAGAGGTAATTGATTACGATTTATGATACGCGTCACAGGGGATAATTGACTCAAATTTGCAAAACCAAGAGGTTAATTTCTCTAATTTCAGTCAATTACCCCTCGTGATTTTGCAAATTTTCGTTAATTACCCACCTGTGACATGTATGCAGTTAACAGTCACGTCATCAAAATAGACGGAGTAAACGGAGCTGACATTTTACAATTTCAAGAGGGTGTATTTGCCTATTTCCAAATTTCATGAGGGTAAAATTTAAAATTTAACAATAGCTACATGAATTTGTATCTATGTTGTTGCCGGTTGGCAAGACTTGTTTGCTTGATTCTCTCCCTTGTATTCCAGCAAAAAAAATAGAGAACTTTTTTGAAAGAATTTTGAGAAAAACTTAGGAAATTTTTTTCGGAAAAATATCGAAAACTTTTTTTCAAAGAAACTCCGAAATTGTTTTTATCCAAAATCAAAATTTTTGATTGAAAAATCTCGAACTTTTTTACGAAAAAAAATCAGCACTTTTTCCCGAAAATAGCCGGATTTTTTTTATTGAAATCGAAACTTTTTCTCCGAAAAAATCGGGAACTTTTTTCACGAAAAAAGATGGGAATCCGGAAAGAACTCCAGACTTATTTTTATCTGAAATCAAAACTTTTTTTCCAAAAAAATCGGGAATGTTTTTCGCAAAAAAAAGAATCAATTTTTTTTTCCCGAAAAATGATCAAAAACTTTCTTTCCGGGAAAAATTGGGATCTTGTTTTTCCGGAAAAAAAAACTCCGGAATTGTTTTTATCTGAAATCAGAACTTTTTTGCAAAAAATATTCCGAAACTTTTTCTTGAAAAATTTCGGAAATTTTTTTCCGTAATGAAATGGAAACTTTCTTCTGCAAAAAAACATTCGGAATTATTTTCTTGAAAAAAGATCAGATTTTTTTTTGAAAAAACCTCCAAAATTGTTTTTATTTGAAATCGAAACTTTTTTCCGAAAAAATTAAAATTAGTTTGATCAAATGCAAATAAAAAAACCAATTATAAATTGGTTCTAAACTTGTTATGAACCGGATCCAAATTAGATTCACAAAATAACCAATTTTTCATTGAAATGATTTTGGATCTAATCCAAATCATAAATTAGGTTTGGTGTAGTGTGGTTTTTTAAACCATGCACACACCTAAACATTTATCACTTAAGAAGAGAGAAAAAAAAAGTGAATGAATAATTACGATCGATACAACATGATCAACATGAGAGAAAATATTGAAAAGATCTAAAACCATTTTCTTCTAAGGGCAAGAGTTATGAGATATGGTATTCATGTTTTCTACCATGTTACCTCTCGTATTTATTCAGATTTAAATGATTGTCTACAAACCATCGTTGATAATTTTAAATGGGGGTTGGTATAGGGTCCGTTTGTTTTGAATTTTTTTGAAAATAGATTTTGTAGTGTTAGAAAATTTTGTATAAAAAAATCAAATGAAAATTTGGTTTGAATAGTTATTCTTAAAATCTTATTTTAGGTATTTCATCATTTTATTGAAAAAAAATTGGATGTCAAAATTTCAAAAAAATCATTTTTTTGAAGCTATTTCAAATAGATTTTCATAAAAATCATTTTTGAAATACAATTTTTTATAAAAATTGAGAATTTGACTATTTTTTGTTCTTCAATAATGTACGTCTATGTTATATGATGTCAAATTAGTGTTTGAATTTAGAAAAAACGAATATAAAAAACTTGTAATATTTTGAAAAACGGTTTTATAAAATCCATTTTAAAAAATACAAAGAAAAAATCTATTTTTTTAAAGTTGAAATAAACAGGCCAATAATTGTAATCTCATTAGCTTTTGGATAGATCTTTTGGTTATCTTTGTGGCTAATATACGTTTCATGGTCATTTTACTACTAATTAAGGTTAGCAATTTGTTGCAGCTACTGGAAGAATTGTATCATGTTCATATTTCTCTTAGGCCAACTATTGATCACATAATTTAGAAAGAATCTAAATCGGATATGCTTTCTTTTACAGATGCTTGCTTATTTTTTCATCATTGCGGGGATAAGATACCATGGGCCAAGATGATATTGGCTTCACTCTATATATCCCTCCTTCTAAATCAGATTTTGCTTGAAACTATTTTTTTTTTGCAAACTTTTCACTAATGATTTGCTTAGAATTGTTATTGTTACAACTTACATGGTTAATATGTGTGTTGTAATGAGTTTGTGAATCACGATCCTATTTGGCTGATCATGCTTTTAAATTTTGTAAATTGTTGGGTTTTGTTCGGTGGAATTCAATTCATTCATTAAAGAAACCTTCTTAGATATAGATTACACATCATTATTTTTATTTTATTTTTGTTTTGTTTTCACCATCAGTAGTATTCGATTCATTGTACTATCTAATTTAATTGGGGGATCGGTTCTTGCATCAAGTGATTTTAGTCTCTTTCTGATCGCAATTCTGGCATCCTTATCTTGTACAAAGAATATTTAGTTGAGGGTTTTTGGTCTACCCCCTTGTCTTATATTGTTTCTCTTCCATTATTTATTGGCATGTGATAACTTCGTTATTACACACTAAAAGTAACATAATTCAAGGGAGTTTTGAAGGACTTTTTGATGGTTTTTAAGCTTAGAATAAGAGAAAATCATGGTTTTGAAGAGATGACTTGTGCTGGAAGAAAACAGAAAAAAAGTATTTGTCATCCCAACGCTGGGAGGATGACCAATTTTCGTCCAGCAGGCTGCACGCCGCGCAGGTATCAGAGGGCAATCCTGCGCGCCGCGCAGAGTCATCCCAACGCTGGGCAATATGAGCGAGGGTTACGAACTTTGGGAACAAAATTGAAGATTGAAGCTCATTGGAAGTGGATTCAAGCTAGGAGCAAAGGGTAGAAATACTCCAAAACCTCTTGTCATGATGAAATCTCCTCTTGTCATAATTTCTCTTTTTAATATGAATTGCTAGATTCTTAGATTGAATTTTTAGGTGATTCTCAATGTAATTTGTTTGAACCATGTGAACTTGATTTTGTATGAATGAATTATGATCTAGTTTCAATCGATTATTCTTTGCACTTAAAGCTTCATATATTTATTCTTTGCTTGACTTTATTCTTCAATCGATTATTCTTTGCTCGACTTTATCATGAAAATGAAAGTTGATCTTGAAACTAGTGATAATTGGACAATTACTTGTCACTTTAGACATATCAGATGAGTAATTGTGATTATAGAATTAAGTGTGTAAAACTTCACTCAATCACAAATCATCTATGACAGAGGATCACATTACCAAGACATTGGGTATGATCAATTTTGATTAATTCATCTTGAAACTAGTTGGGTAATCTGTGAGTATAGAATATGATTCACCAAACAAAATACATTGAAATGAACCGAAGAAATCCAACCGCCACCAAACTGTTCTATAAAATTCCTAAATAAAGTTTCATGAACAAAACCCCCTAATATGCCCAGCGATGGATACATGTGTATCATATTGGGAGCAGCTGGCAGCTGCCCCCACATTGGTAATGGTTTGTTAACAAATTTAGAATAATTTTATTTTGATATCTAGTAAAAATCAAGTGTTGCCCCCACTAAATTACTAATATTTTAAGAAGTTTATAGAAACAAAAAGAAATATAAGGAATTTACTTTTAAAGTTAGCTTTGATTTTGTACGTTCTTCAACATAATAAATAATAATATGATCATAATTTAGTCATTTATATATTAATGAATTTTTGTATAATTTTTTTTACAGCATATATAATCTTTAACCCCACTAAGAAGAAGTCCCTGAATATGCCTTTAATTTTACATATAATAAGTAGTCCAATTAATTTTCTTTGATATACAACCATCCTCGTGGATCGATAATTTTTTTACTACTTACGATAATTTGTTTCCTTGCAAATTTTTCATCATCATGCTAATAATGATTGTTAGGGTGATCATGATTCCAACGTAGCCGACATGACCACTTTATATTGATGTCCTTTGCATGGCAAGTCAAACATAGGTTAAACATAATTAGAGAGTTAAAACAAGTTTTATCGTAAGACTTTGAAAAATTAAAAAATTATTTAAAGTTGTATAAAAAAATAAATAGAAAATTTAAATATTACGTACTGAGACTTGATATTAAATTTGAGTCAAAAAAAAAATATGGAGCATTCAACTTTACTAAATCAACTTAGAAAATACTAAAAATTTAATTACCATATTATATATTTATAACTAAATTGAAATAGTTTGAGGCCTTTATTTTAATTAGTCCAAAATTTTTGAGTCTAAAGTTATTACATGGGTTGCTTGACCCTTAATAGAAAAGGATTATTCAAAATGATATTGTCTTCATGAACTCTAATTTTGGGTGGGAGTCTTTGATGACCAAGATATACTTGGTCATAATATGTAGCTAAAATTGTTGGAGATAGTCTCGTAGATTATAATCATCAAAATTAATGTTGATGTATTTTTTTGTTGATAGATGAAATGACAACGCTATTGAAAATTCATACACACAAAGTTGAGTGACCGGAGTTCGAACCCAGTCATGAAGTCCAACACTTGCAATTTCAATATTTCTACCAGTTGAGCTAGGATTTGCGGACTTTTATGTCACCGGATTTTGCCACAAAGTATCTACCAGAATTTTCGCATCTTATTTAAACCTATTGTACATTTGATTCATAAATGTGGATGATGAAACAAGGCTGCAGTTTTAGCCATTCAAGTTTCACAATTGCTTGATTTTAACGCTCTAAGTTTCACAATTGCTCGATTTTAGCCCTCAAATTTCAATTGATCGATCTTGGCACCCAAAGTTTACCTCTTTTGCATTTGCTAGCCCCCGTTGATTTTTTTGGTCTAAAAATTGCATAGATTTGGATTAAAAATATATATTCTTTAAAAATAAAGTTGGATAGTATTCACATAGATTTTCAATACAGGTGCAACCTTATTCAAAGTATGCAACATAAAATAAAAAAAATTAAAATCTATTTTTTAAAAAAACAATTTGTAGTTTTTTAAAATTTCTAAAACATTTTTATTTATTATTAATATTTTTTTAATTTTAAAATGCTATATAACCAATTTTTAAGCAAAAAGTCAACGGGGCTAGTAAATGTAAAAGTTGGTAAATTCGAGGTGCCAAAATCGGGCAATTGAAATTTAGGAGACTAAAATCGAGCAATTATAAAATTTAGAGTGTTAAAATCAAGCAATTAAAATTTAAGAAGTCAAAATCAAATAATTGTGAAACTTGTGTCTGTCAAAACTACATTTAAGTCGCAAAACAAATAGACCAGCACAAACACGCAATGATTCAGTGAGTGCATCACATTTTAATTCTTCTTGGAGTCAGAGAGAGAGAGTAATTGTACCACACGTTAATACGTAATGCGTGACAACACCAATCATCACTGTATATATAAATACACACTTAGTTCATTGCTGAGCAAATAAAAGCACAAGTTCATTTTGTTACAAACACAATAATCACAACCAACTCAATCTTCAATTTCAATATTCAAATGGCTTCTAAAAATGCCTTATTCAAAGCAAGTGAGCTTTTCCAAGCTCAAACTCACTTGTACAAAATCATGTATAGTTTCCTTAATCCAATGTCTGTTAAATGGGCACTTGACCTTAAAATACCAGACATCATCCACAATCATGGCCAACCCATTACTCTTTCCGAACTTGTATCAGCTCTTAATATTCCACAATCAAAAGAAACACGTGTCGAACGACTCATGCGATTATTAGCACACATTGATTTATTTGCAATTGTCAAAATTGATGAGAGCAAAGTAGGATATGCTCTTACTCCAACATCACAACTCCTTGTCTCTGACACTGATCATTGCTTATCTTCCATGGTTCGGTTTTTAAACACTCCAAATCTCGTTGATTCGTATAATCATTTAGCGAAATGGACTTCTGGGGAGGATCTCACAGTTGTTGAGACTGCATTAGGCCCTGAAAGTTATTGGGATTTCATTCATCAAAATTCTGCATACTTGAATACTTTTAATGAGGCTATGGAAAGTGATTCTCATGTTGTGAGGTTGGCTTTGAGAGAATGTAGGTCTGTTTTTGAAGGGATTGGTTCGTTGGTCGATGTTGGTGGTGGAACTGGAAACACAGCTAAGATTATATGTGAGGCATTTCCGGAGCTCAAGTACATTGTCTTGGACCTTCCACAAGTTGTTTCTGGTTTAGAAGGAAGCAATAACTTGAGTTTTGTTGGTGGGAATATGTTTAAGTCTATCCCTCAAGGTGATGCTGTTTTGCTCAAGGTATATATATCATTGATGACACACCCTTTTTCTTGTCTTTATCAATGCAGTATAAATATTGTTAGTAAAGTTATTGGCAGTTTCTTATGCACTAAATGTATTACTATTTTTGCAGTGGGTGTTACACAATTGGAGTGATGATGATTGCATTAAGATACTCAAAAATTGCAAGGCTGCTATATCAGGAAAAGGGAAAGGAGGAAAAGTGATAATCATAGATATCGTAATTAATGAAAAACAAGATGAGCATGAAATGACAGAAGTAAAGCTTTTACTTGATGTGATTATGATGACCAGTCTTAATGGAAAAGAGAGAAATGAAAAGGAATGGAAGCAACTTTTCTTACAAGCTGGCTTCAAATCTTACAAGATATTCCCCACATTTGGTTTTAGGTCTCTAATTGAGCTTTATCCATAAGAATTTCTGTAATTTACTAAATAACTGTATTTTTGCTTGTGTATCAATAGTTGTAAATTACAAGAGGTTGATGCGGTCGGTGTGTGAGTGTTGTAAAAGAGCCGCTCGTATTTAACTCAAGTGATATTCTCCACTTAAATTTAAAGTAAAGCTTAAATAATTTTTTTTGTCGCTACAAATATTTCGTTTTTAGTCCCTATAAATATATTTTTTAAAACAATGATCCTTTAATTGTTTTCGATCAATAGAGGGGGGTGGGGTTTGAATTGGGTTTCTAAAATGAAATTTTTTTCACCAAAAACAAACACAACACAAAGATAACAACAATATAAGATCAAGACACACTTTTTATACTGGTTCACCGTTAACTATGCTCCTCCAGTCCACTCGTCAGAGTGTGTGTTCGCCTTATCACAATGATTTAATCCACTAATCTGTTGAGAAACTGATTGCTTAATTTAAGGGATCTGTTTCATGTTATTAGGGAATTATATATTTGAGATATTTCATGCTTATTTGTAGGCAATAATTATGTATAGACTAATTGCCTAAACTGTTATCATAGGCTATATATATGATTTGTACATTGATTGAAAATATATATGAGAAAATATTCTTCTCCAATTCCATAATCACTTTGTCTCGATGATCCAACTCACTGAAAATTTCAGTTAATTCTCCGTAATAAACAGAAAGTGATTTACCATTCTGTTTTGCAGAGAAGGCCCTCTGATTCAAGGTAAAAACTTGCAATTCATCTGCTCCATCATAAAAAGCTTTTGATAGAGCTTTCCAAATATCCCGAGCAGATTTTAGGCGAATATAACCCATCATAATATCTGGTGTCATAGACATCAACAACTATCGCTTAACTTTCTGATTATCACTGTACCACTTATCGTACCCGTCATCATCTTCGGTAGGTGGTTGTTTGTTTCCACGAATAAATGAGAGCTTCTCCTTTTCAGCAAGATGCATATCCATAATTTGAGACCACATATCGTAGTTTGTTTCATCGAGTATAACCCCTGCATTGAAGGATGAACTCTCTGAATGAACAATAATTGGCGCAGGAGCAAACCTATTTCTGTTGGCTTTAGTACCCTTTTTTGATGATTCAGAATCTGATTTACTCATGGCTCTAGGTTTAGGTTAGTGCTAGGTTTAGATCTAAACCTGCTCTGATACCAAGTTTAATTTTGGAGAAGAATATTTTCTCATATGTGTTTTCAATCAATCGTACAAATCATATATATAGCCTATGATAACAGTTTAGGCAATTAGTCTATACATAATTATTGCCTACAAATAAGCATGAAATATCTCAAATATATAATTCCCTAATAACATGAAACAGATCCCTTAAATTAAGCAATCAGTTTCTCAACATAATCAATATGATTACAAACTCAAAGATCTATTGTTAATGACTTCTCGAAGCAGTTGACTAAACATAGTCTCTCAAGAATTTCAACAAAGTTGATTTACAAAGTGTTTGTGTTTACAAGAGTTGCTTCTCAAAAGCAAATACACAATTTGAATCACAAGAGTATTACACTTTGAAAAATAAATTTTTTTTACAGCACAAAGTATTTTTCTATAGCTCTAATGATTTGAAAATATAGCGAGCTTTGAGCATAAGAATTGTTTTGTACAAGAGAACAGTATTGTAGTAAAATGATGTGTGTAAATGATGTGTGTATCTTCAAATTGTCTTTGTCCTCTTTATATAGCCGATGAAAATTATACCGTTGCAATTGAGAGAATTGACTGTTGTAATTGGCGGTACGACGTAGTGGCAATTTCTTCGGATTACCATGGGTAGTACATTCCATAATGGTCCACCTTGTCCATTCATTTGGTGCTCATTTGTACGAATTCCGTTTGATTTTCTTCAACCATGTGACTTCATATTTGAAATTGTTTGAAGCTTGATTAGATTTCATCATATCTCAGAGTCTTGTAATTTGAAGGTTAATCATCATATAGTGATTTTGTAGACATTTGCAGATGCGTTGATCAAGATGTACTAATAGTCAAGAGTTAGTAGTCCAAGGCCATAATTGTTTGTCCAGAGTCGAGAGTCACATTTGTAATTTGATTCTTTCATAATATAAGAGATGGATTATTGCATACATCAATGACCCGGAAAGAATCAATGAATATTATTTATTATATAAATTATTGATATTATTTGGATGCCTCATTGACCGTCGAAAAACATTATCATAGTTGTTAATCAATAGTTGCACGATGTATTGACAAGATTCCTAAACCCAAAAAATTGAAAGATTCTTTGTCTGAAAATCAAGAGTTGCACGATAAACATAAGCAAATGGAAAATACAGATAGTACAAATGCGGTGTTGGCAAATGTGTTGTCATTAATGATTTGCTGGAGAAGATGTGAATGACATTTTAAGAGCTGCAAGACAGGTATATTTTATTTTACTCTTTGTGTTCATATTTCGAATATTATGAAAACATCAATTAAATTAAGTTTGTAATTTGATCTCTTTTATTTTCTATAGGTTACAGATGCTTCTAGTACCCCTGACCAAACGGATTCTCAAAGTCCATACACTGACGAAGATTGAAGAGAGAGATTAGAATTAAACAATGTAAACGTTGTTGTTTATTGCTTGGTAGGAATGTCATGTACTATATTGTGGGTTGTAAGCCGTTGTAGTTTATTGCTTGGTAGGGATGTCATACATATGTATGTTGTTGTGGTTGCTAGTTTTTTAGAGTTGTAATTTTGGGATGGATATGATTAGAAGTAACTAGTAGTTCTCTTAAGTTATTTGGTGCAATTTCAATTTTGTGAGATATAGCCAGATGACATTGTTTTTGGTGTTTTGATGTGCTTCGTTAGTTTGTAAGACTTATTAGATTTTTTAATCAATATAATGGAAATTCTCTTTTATAATTATAGTTGACTTGGTGTGTAGAAAACATGCATATTGACAAATTATTATTATTTTTTAAAAAATGTACAATCTGTAAATAAAAAAAAATGCAAAAAAAAAAATAAATAATTGAAACCTATACCAACGGACAAATGTGTGGGTAAATCGATTTACAATAGTTTGTAATATCCGTGGGTATAGCTCTCAGGTTTTTCCAATGCCAAAAAATGCCGTAGGTATAGGCTATAGCGACGGAAAATTGTCGTTGGTACATCGAGATAAAGTTGACGGAACAAAACGACCGTGGGTATAGGTTTTACAGCCTATACCCACGGATTTTGGACCTTTACCAACAGAATTTTGCCGTCGCTATATGTCAAGTTTCTTGTAGTATTGGTTTTTCTAATTTTTCGCATTTACTAAATAATGATTTTGTTGCTATACAAATACTTGCTCCGGTATCTATATAGGCATCAGTTTCTTTATTTTCTTTTTCGATTTTAATTTTAAAATATGTACTATTCAGATTATGTTTCTTCTGAGGATGATTCATCTTCTATATATTCATTCATACTACAATCAGTGTCAGTAAGTTCATCTCTAAAGGTTCTAGATTATAGATATTATATACCTTTTTTATTAATTTTGATTTTTCTTTGAGGTCTTTTTCTTTCTTAGTCGTACATTCGTTAGCATAATGTCCTTCTACGTTACATATCCAACATACGCATTTCTTTTTCCCTTTAGGACAATATTTTCTAGGGATTTGTCTTTTCTTTCTAAAATATTTCTTTCTAGTATTTTTGTAGGCTTTTCTTTTTGGATAAGTTTTTCTTAATTTACGTTTTTTCTTATAGTATTTTCTAGTACTTTTTATTGCATCCATAATTTCCAGGTTTCTCTAATTCTGGCAAATCACAACAAAGGGTTGTTCTACCTCTATTTAGATGTCTAAGCCTTTCTCTATTAAGACATTGTTTTCTTTATTCTTCATACAAAATTTGTATAATTCCCGCTATTGTATCTCCTACTTCAACTATTCTTTCTTCCCATAGTTCTCTAATACTAGCATTAAGGCTCTGTTTGGTAATGTTCCAAAACGAGCTTATAGCTTATAGCTTTTAGCTTATAAGCTAAAAGCTCTGTTTGGTAACGGTCTTTTCGTTACGAGCTTATAGCTTATTTTGACTAGCTTATAGCTTATTTTCAAACGCTATTTCAATTAGCTTATAGCTTATAACTTATAGCTTTTTGTTTTTTCTTCCAATTTTAACCTTATTATTTTAACTAAAACCCAATTTTATTATTAATTAATAATGTCCTTTTATGTCATTTTACATCTATAAGCTATTGAACCACTAATTTTACCAAACACTTCAATTAGCTTATCAGCTATAAGCTATAAGCTATAAGCTATCAGCTAGCTTATCAGCTATAAGCTATTTTTACCAAACAGAGCCTAAGTGGATATGGTAATTTAGATATAAATATATCTTTATATACTTCTTGTCCTTTTCTATCTAATTGGTAGTAGTATTTCTTGTATTCACAAATGAAACTATCTATTTCACACATATTACATATTTGCATATTATTTAAATGGTCACATGTTTTTTCTCGTAGTCTTTTGTTTACTTCATTTTTATGCTCAATAATATTAAATCCTAGAAATTCTTTATATATTAATTCTATTATTAGTCTTGCGAACTGTTGGTTAGTTTGCGCTATTCCGGCATATTGTTGCCAAGTTTCTTCTTCAATGCTAGTTAAAACGAGCTTATAAGCTAAAAGCTCTGTTTGGTAACGATCATTTTGTTACGAGCTTATAGCTTATTTTGACTAGCTTATAGCTTATTTTCAAACGCTATTTCAATTAGCTTATAGCTTATAGCTTATTATCTTTTCTTCCACTTTTACCCTTATTATTTTAACTAAAACCCAATTTTACCCTTTAATACTTATTTTGGATTAATATAATTTAGTCAAAATTATCTTTTTTGAACAAGTATAATTAATATTATTTTAATATTTATTATATTTTTATTGCAAAATTTATATAACGCTTGTGCTGTATATTTTTTCGACTTGTTCACAAAATTGACTTTTTATTTGTAAAAGTAGTATATTTTTGCACCCACAGATCTATACAAACCAGTTAATTTACTCTATTAATTTTTTTTAAAAAAAAAGTAATATACAACTCACATAATGCACCAAAAAAAAAAACTCACATGCATTGTGAAATCTCGAATCAAATTAGTATAATATTATTATTATCTATTCATTGTATAGGTTGCAATTAAGTTTTACAATAATATAATTTATATATACATATTAAATATATTTTACTGTAATGTTTACTTTTTTAATAAAAGGTAAAAATATTTAAAACCATTTTTTTAAATAAAAAATATTTTTTTAATAATATCTTAAATATTAATTGATATAAATTTTATTATAAAGTGATAATGCCCTTTCATGTAATTTTACATTATCAGCTAGTTAAACCGCTAATTTTACCAAACACTTCAATTAGCTTATCAGCTATAAGCTATAAGCCATCAGCTATAAGCTATAAGCTAGCTTATCAGCTATAAGCTGTTTTTACCAAACAGAGCCTAGATTAATTTTTGAAAATATTTCATCCGTTGCAATTAGCAAAATCATATCGTTCGACCATCTTTCTAAAATTTCTTCTGGATTCCTTACGCAGTCTAAGTTTAGTAATTTTCTAGTTTTACTTTCTTCATAGTGGAGTTTAAATTCTTCCGAAACTTTTGTCCATTTACCGCTAGCTCTAGTGTAACCTTTACGATTCATAGTTTCATCTTCGTGTTTTTCCCATGAACCATAAGGGTTCCAATATTCTTCTCGTTTTCTTTTTTGTTTTGAATTACTCGTCTCTCCTTTTTCCATAAATATTTCATCAAAATCGGATTCAACTCCAAATTTCGATCCTATTTCAGAGGAGCTATAATTTAATATTACTTCCTCATTTTCTTCCTTAGTTTCAATTTTTTCTACCTTTTCTATTTGTTTATTTTCTTCTTCTATTATTTGTAATTGTTCCATTAATTAATTGTCTAATTTCTTCAACGTCATTAGATTTTCTTAGTGCTTCCATGTATTCAAACTTTATCCCCTCCATGATGAAACTGGTTCAATTAACATGGATGGAGCTAAAGGCTCTCTTTTAACTATTTTATCTAATTGTTTGATTTCTCTTGGTTTAATAGTTAATAATTCTTCTAAATCTTTTATAGTTATATTCCTATTTCTTTCTTCATGTTCTAAAAGATTTTTCTAATTGTTGAAGAATTTCTCTAATTCTAAAAATATATTTGTCTCCAGTTTCTTTATCTATATTATTTAAAGTTTCTTTTATATTAGTTATTTCATTATGTCCGTTCTTAATTCGATTAATTGTATAGTCTGCAATTTTATTAGTATTTTCTATTAATAACAGGATATTTTTATTTATCTCGGTCATTGTGGCGGTTATTTCTTTATACATTATTTCAATTTCCTTGGTTAAAGTCATTACTTTAATATTTTGTCGCAATACTGACTTTTTCTAGTAGTGACCACTGCAAACAACTTCTTAAAAGCCCCACCACCCGCATACATCCTCCAATCCCCTGCCTTTGCTTCCTTTGTCTCTCTCACAATGCAATCTTAGCCTCTCTTTTTTTCTTCTTTTAATTTCACTTTTGGTTCTATTTTATCAAACTCACGAAAGTAGTCTTCTTATTTTAAAATCAAACTTTTTGGTCCCTCTATTTTCATATTTGTTGGAATTTTAGTCTCAATCTATATTTTCCCTGTAAACATGGGGTGACTTATGGAGTCCTAAAAGGTGATTTATTGTCTCTAACATTAAATCTAAAGATGAAATATCACATTTGAGATCAAAATTCACATGTCTTAGCATCAAAAGTTATCTCTTTTAAGGCAAAAAAATGAGATAGGACCAAAATTACAACAAATATGAAAGTAGAGGACCAAAAAGTCTAATTTTAAAATAGATGAACTATTTTCACGTGTTTAATAAAATAAGAGGACAAAAAATGCAACTAAACCAAATAATTATTAAAATAATATTTTAGAAAGAAAAAAAAAGTATCGATAGAATCAATATATGTACTCACTTGTCTTAAAATAAGTGATACGTCTGACTAGTGCATAATTACCGATGCACAATTTTAAACATTAATATCCTTACTTATATATATATATATTTTTTTGAAACATTTAGTTATATATTATTAAAAATTGTAAAAAGTTTGATACTTTAAAAGTATTCCCGAAGACAAATCTAAACAGATCTAATATTAAAATATTGCACACAATCAAACTCTTATATTAAACTATAAGCTCCCTTATTTTATTTAATTCTCCTTCATGTCATCATTTTGTGAACACATGAGTCAGTATTAGTAGTATATAGTTCTTCATCACATGTCAGCATATATAGTATATAGTTCTTTATCACATGTGTCAATGTAATGTATATAGTATAGTTCTGCACATAACCAACCACATTCACATTTTCGCGTGTAGAATTCAAAAAAGAGTAGCAATGACTGTACCACGTTTTATGTATTTAGATTTTAGTATTTATTTTAGTACTAATAGATCTTAGTAGAGTGAACATGCTGTGGTATATAAATAGCAGAGCATTCTTTAGTTCATTCATAGCAGAGCACAAGTTTATTACAAACATATATAAATTAAACAACACAAAGTCACAAAAACTTAATCAATTTCAAATGGCTTCTAAAAATGGCTTATACAAAGCAAGTGAGCTTTTCCAAGCTCAAGCTCACTTGTACAAAGTCATGTACAGCTTCCTCAATCCCATGTCTGTCAAATGGGCCATTGACCTTAAAATACCAGATATCATCCATAATCATGCCCAACCCATTACTCTTTCCGAACTTGTTTCCGCTCTTAAAGTTCCACAATCCAAACAAACATGCGTCCAACGACTCATGCGATTATTAGCACACATTGATTTATTTGCAATTGTCAAAATTGATAAAGACAACAAAGAAAGATATGCTCTTACTCCAACATCACAACTTCTTGTCTCTGACACAGATCATTGTTTATCTTCCATGGTTCGGTTTCTAAACACTCCCATTCTCGTTGATTCCTACAATCATTTGGCGAAATGGACTTCTGGGGAGGATCTCACAGTTGTTGAGACTGCATTAGGCCCCGAAAGTTATTGGGATTTCATTCATCAAAATTCTGCATACTTGAATACTTTTAATGAGGCTATGGAAAGTGATTCTCATGTTGTGAGGTTGGCTTTGAGAGAATGTAGGTCTGTTTTTGAAGGGATTGGTTCGTTGGTCGATGTTGGTGGTGGAACTGGAAACACAGCTAAGATTATATGTGAGGCATTTCCGGAGCTCAAGTACATTGTCTTGGACCTTCCACAAGTTGTTTCTGGTTTAGAAGGAAGCAATAACTTGAGTTTTGTTGGTGGGAATATGTTTAAGTCTATCCCTCAAGGTGATGCTGTTTTGCTCAAGGTATATATATCATTGATGACACACCCTTTTTCTTGTCTTTATCAATGCAGTATAAATATTGTTAGTAAAGTTATTGGCAGTTTCTTATGCACTAAATGTATTACTATTTTTGCAGTGGGTGTTACACAATTGGAGTGATGATGATTGCATTAAGATACTCAAAAATTGCAAGGCTGCTATATCAGGAAAAGGGAAAGGAGGAAAAGTGATAATCATAGATATCGTAATTAATGAAAAACAAGATGAGCATGAAATGACAGAAGTAAAGCTTTTACTTGATGTGATTATGATGACCAGTCTTAATGGAAAAGAGAGAAATGAAAAGGAATGGAAGCAACTTTTCTTACAAGCTGGCTTCAAATCTTACAAGATATTCCCCACATTTGGTTTTAGATCTCTTATTGAGCTTTATCCTTAATTTACGTCTTAGTTATATTTTTTATTGTGTCATATTAGTTATAAATTTAGAATAATGTGTTCGATTCTTATTAATAAAACGTAGTTGTAATGGAGCCGTTCGAGTTTAACTCAAGCTTTCGATTCTTATTGCAATTCATTTTGTAGTGTCTTGCACAAGTTATACCAGACTTTGATGTAACAGATGCTATGTAAAACTTGTTTTATTCAATAAAGTTGAAGTGAATTCCAAAAAGTGTACAATGGAAAGCTTGATATATCATAGCGGATATTCCAACTAAGTCAAAATATAAGCTTAAAGTGATACTGACCGGTGCATCTAAAAACAAAGAATCTCTGTCTAATATATAGTCTTGGTCTCCCCATTGCTTTACCACAAGCGATATGTGACTTCTCCAATAGTTATTTTTTTTTAATCTCCTTTATTTAAGAGAATGTACGATGTGGGACTTGACAATCAACCCCAACAATCTTCACCTTGATTTTAAGAGTTCCATCTTCCGCTTTCATTGTCTATATCGACAACCATACTCCACCATAAAGAGTATACTTCACTAGGATCTGAACCATTTCAAGAATTTCTTCACGTCGAAACCTTGCTGGAAGATTATGGTATAACTCTCATGTTGGCTTTCAGGAAGTTCTTCAGCCATCAACACATCTAACCACACACCTTATATTAATGACAACCAATGTCTGTGTGTTGTTCTGAAACTTCTAGCAATAACTTGTTTTTTTGCATGGTATAGCGGAAATACCATAAGGACACACTTTATCTTCTAGATAAGATCATCATCATCTCCCAAAACAAGAAAGACCTTGTTAGCACTTGCCTTAGAGTCTTTTTCAGATACTGCTCCACATAAACAATTTCTCTTTACATGCCCAAACATTCCACACTTCCAGCACGCCCGATTCCTTGCATATATCTTCTTCCCATTAGCCCCACTTCTAGTTAACAACATCGAGCTTGATGAAGTGCTTTCATCACTTTTCATCCTACTATCTTCAGAAATAATTTTGGTTGCAACTTTTTCAAAAGTCAAACTTTTCTTCTCATACATCCAAATATGTTTGAGATAAACATAAGGTGGGAGGAAAAATGACAATTAACGATTTATCTTCGTCATCAATCTTAACTTTAATAGATTCCAGCTCAGAAACAATATTATTCAAAGTACTAAGATAATCAGAGATTTTTGTACCTCATCCATGCGCAAATTGTGGAATTGCTACTCCAGCAACAACCGATTTGAGATGTCTTTTGACTAGCTAATACAACCCTTCAAGCTTTTTCCAGAGTTCCATAGCTTGTTGATAGATTCTATATATTCACAAGAACATTGCCAAACATAGATGAATTGCACTTGCAACTCTCAAATCTAGTTCCTCCCACTTATCGGCCTCCATGTTGGAAGTGTTTCCTTTCAGCGCCTTGTGTAATCATGATTGTATCAGTAAATCCTTGACTTGTTCTTTCCACAAGCTAAAGTTGATTCTTCCAGCAAACTTCTAGGTTCCCATGAAAGAGAGGTAGGTATCAACGGACACACTTAAATAACAAGTTTTTCCTTAGGCAGAACCTCCCTAAACAACATTTTCACAATACCACCTCTTCAACACCTTCACAATATCACACTTCTTTTCTGATGTGGAAGATCAGACAATGTTGCAACCACAAATCATACTAAGAATTGTGATATCTCATTGAATTGAAGCTCTGATACCATAGTTAAACCACAATCATTATCTAAACCGATCGACAACTAGAGAATTATTACTATGTGATATTGTTTTACAAAACATAGACTTCAAACCATTGTCTAAACTAAGTCAGATATAAGTTTAAAGTGTTATTAACTAACGCATCTAAAAATAAAGAACTTTGGTTCTATATATATGGGGATGAATCAAATTACATCGGTGTAACATTTGAGAAATATTACACCGTTCAATAATGCTTTAACGAATATAAATTTTACAAAATTCACCATTGGATTGAAAGCTTATATCGTTTAGATCATTCAAGTTAAATTTTACAAAAAGCTAAAATCGTTTGATATGTTATTGAGACTCGTCAAGATTGACGGGTTATGCGTTTTTATTGAACACCGATAATCTCGATCGTTCACAATCACACATCAAACGATTTTAGATTTTTGTAAAATTTATCATGAATGATCTACACAATATAAGTTTTCCATCTGACGGTGGATTTTGTAAAATTTGTATTCGTTAAAGCGTTATTGAGTTCTCACTTCATATACTCATCTTGAATTCTCACTGACTTAACCGTTAGAGTGATAACGTTCTTTCATGTACCTTTTTCCACATGTTAAATATTTATCTTCTCATCTAAGTGTTCTTGGGTGTGTTTCATTAAAGCCGGGGGAGGTCATGGTCAATAAAAGTGAATATAATTGGTCTAAATCTTTAACTAACATCAAATTTTTTTAACTCATTGTTGCTTATATTTTGGAACGGTTAGTTAATGTAAATATTATATATATCACTGCATTTAAATAATACTTGAAACTTGTGTTTTGGTGGTTGTGATGTGCCCCTAGTGAGAGAGAGAGAGGCGTGTGTTCAAGTCCTATTTCTTTTTTTTTGAAATATCAAGTCCTATTCATTCCAACAAGATCATATCAAACATGTGATTTTGCAAAATTTTAATTTATTATTTTCTTAATAAAAAATAATCTTAGCTTGATTACTTTTATATTATTTTAAATATAAAAAATATAGTTCTGTATCACATGGGAGTATAAAAAATTGCACAACCCAGTACAGCATTGACTTGTGTAGAATTCAAAAAAGAGCAGCGTGACTTATGTACCACGTTTTATGTATTCATTCAGAGTTTCAGTATTTGTTTAGTAAAGTAGAATCAAACAGTGAACTACAGGCTGTGCTATGGCATAACAACAATAATGTGAAAATGAATAAACAATTTGTGATGTGTTTGCATTGCACCAATGACCTTTAACTACACGCTGTGTTTCTCTATAAATAGCAAGCACATCACCCTTTAAGTTCACTTCATTCATCGCAAAGCACAAGTTTATTACAAACATTAAATTAAACAACACAATCATCATCTTTCAACATTATTAATAATTGAAATGGCTTCTAAAAATGGCTTATACAATGCAAGTGAACTTTTCCAAGCTCAAGCTCACTTGTACAAAGTCATGTACAGCTTCCTCAATCCCATGTCCGTCAAATGGGCCACTGACCTTAAAATACCAGATATCATCCACAATCATGCCCAACCCATTACTCTTTCCGAACTTGTTTCCGCTCTTAAAGTTCCACAATCCAAACAAACATGCGTCCAACGGCTCATGCGATTGTTGGCACACATTGATTTCTTTGCAATTGTCAAAATTCATGACAATCAAGAAAGATATGCTCTTACTCCAACATCACAACTTCTTGTCTCTGGCACTGATCATTGTTTATCTTCTATGGTTCGGCTTCTAAGCACTCCCATTCTCGTTGATTCGTATAATCATTTAGGGAAATGGACTTCTGGGGAGGATCTCACAGTTGTTGAGACTGCATTAGGCCCCGAAAGTTATTGGGGTTTCATTCATCAAAATTCTACATACTTGAATACTTTTAATGAGGCTATGGAAAGTGATTCTCATGTTGTGAGGTTGGCTTTGAGTGATTGTAGGTCTGTTTTTGAAGGGATTGGTTCGTTGGTCGATGTTGGTGGTGGAACTGGAAACACGGCAAAGATTATATGTGAGGCATTTCCAGAGCTCAAGTACATTGTCTTGGACCTTCCACAGGTTGTTTCCGATTTAACAGGAAGCAATAACTTGAGTTTTGTTGGTGGGAACATGTTTAAGTCTATACCTCAAGCTGATGCTGTTTTGATCAAGGTATATTATTCAATAAGAATTATCATGACACCCTTTTTCTTGTCGTAATTAGATGTTATACTCGTAGTAGTTCAATCGTTTTCTCAAATTATTATCAATAATGTTGATGCATTAGTGTCGTATTCAATTTATGCAATTTTGTTCGGTTTCCTTTCTCAACTGAACCACAAACGTTCCTACTCGTCAACAGTTGTGGTTCATAGCTCATACTAGTACTTGTTTTGAAACTCAAATATAGGTTCAACTCTTTATTATGCAGTATAAATATATCATTACCAAAAGTTATTGGCGATTTCTTATGTGCTATATGTATTACTATTTTTGCAGTGGGTGTTACACAATTGGAGTGATGATGATTGCATTAAGATACTCAAGAATTGCAAGGCTGCTATATCAAGCAAAGGAAAAGGAGGAAAAGTGATCATCATAGATGTCGTAATAAATGAAAAACAAGATGAACATGAAATGACAGAAGTAAAACTTTTATTTGATGTGATTATGATGACCAGTCTCAATGGAAAAGAGAGAAATGAAAAGGAATGGAAGCAACTTTTCTTACAAGCAGGCTTCAAATCTTATAAGATATTCCCCATATTTGGTTTTAGGTCTCTAATTGAGCTTTATCCTTAAGCCTTTCTGTAACCTACATCATAATTGTATTTTTTATTGTATCTTAATTGTTGTAAACTCAAAATAACGTGTTTGATTCTTACTGGAGCTGTTCGGATTTAACTCGTGATATTGATAAGAAACAACAATTAGTAGTGCCATTATTTTCTCAAGTTAAAATGCAATTCAGTTTGTAGTGACTTGCACAAGTTATACCAGACTTTGATGTATCAACTTGATGTTATATAAAACTTGTTTTATTCAATAAAGTATCAGCATGATAACCAAATATTGAAATTCAATTATATTCATATATATCAGAATATTAAATTAGAATATAACAATATCTTCTATATTTTAGCAAAGTTCACATTGACCTGTTTTGAAGTGTTGGGTTGTGAGGGAGGAGTTTCACTGGTTTTGATCAATATATTTGACATTGAGCAATCTTACAAATGACTCTAACAGCACACTTTCACCGAAAACCTTAAGGCATTAGGTTTATGGGTCATCTCACTTATAAAGTGGTCAACATTTACTCTTCCAAACAAAGTGGGACTTAACTCACTTGATATATCTTAATACGAAGGCCACACTAGTTTATTGTGATAATGTCGGGGGCGTGCATCTCTACGTGCTCCGGCAATCCTGTTAGACATCAACGCACTAAGCACATTGAGATGTCACTTTGTGCGTGAGAAAATTACTCGTGGCCAAGTTCGTGTGTTACATGTCCCTTCACGATATCAAATAGCCAACATTATTACTAAGGGTCTCCCACGAAAACTTTTTTATGATTTTCGACTTATGTCAACATCTGACAACCTCCAGTTTCGACTACGGGGTGTATTAGAATATGTAAATTAGAATATAACAATAGATTAGAATATAACAATATCTTCTATATTTTAGCAATAGCTTGATAGCCAAGATAGGCTTTGTATATATATATACACACATGATTATGAATAAAATAGTAAGGCAAATATTCTCACAATATATAATTGTTACAAACTTGAGAATTAATTTCATAAATATAAATAATATAAAATGGACCTATATATAAAGTGTTAATTTGTTGAAACTGGGAAGCCAATTCCATGTCTATGAGTAGGAAATGCAACAAACAGCATGCTACACACAACACCAATTCCAACTGGCAATGCAGTAAGAATTTCACGCATCTCATGTGAAGGCGAAGGAAATAAGCACTTTACCACATTATGATCAAACAATGCAATAGCAGAAAACACCAAGATTGACATAATTGCATGCATGAAATCAATAAACCTTAGTTGATATTTAGCATCAAGTTCATGTGGAAGTTTTGCTGATCCATCAATGATCCATAAGCCTTTAAATGTGGCTAAACCATAACATATGTTACCTTTCTTGTCTCTGAAGCTATCAGTGAAGCATAGTAGAAAGCATGAGGCACCACAAAGTGATAAAAGTGATAAAGTCATTAACTTGGTAACTGAGTCATCACATTTACCTTGGTTTGTGAATATTGGTGATAGAATTTGGAAAGATAGGACAGTGCCTGTTGGTAAAAGATTGGCTAAATGTGCTGTGCTTTTACATGTTTGGTTGATGGTTCTATGAATAAGGTTCTTTTGTGGTTCTATAAGATCCATGTTGTGAAGAAATGGTAGCTTTTGTTCATCATAGGGGTGTGATACTTTAACATTCATGGTTTAAAGAACTTTTCTGATGCCTAATTTTCTGTTTTGCTTTGATCAGCTTTTGTTTTGATGCATAGGTTTGTTAAAAAGATATATGTTCTGTGTATATGGAAGTTGGGGGGAAAGTATGGGATCTTTGTATGCAATAATGAAAATTCAGTTGAATGGTAAAAGAAAAAATAATAAAATAGAAATTGAGTTGAATGGAAAAAGATTTATGTCTGTTTATAAGGTCTAATTCAACTGATAAATATCGATATTGTTAGATTGGACACCCAGGACCTCGCAGTTGTGTGTGTGAGTGAGTTTCTGGTGATGTTTGTCACTTCGTCTACTAAGCAACAAAATAAAAAAAAATATAAAAAGGATTTATGTTTAGAATTTCGATACATTTAACCAAGTGAGTTAAATAATAAAATTGAGACTAAGAAGGATGTTTGGAAACAAAATATCATTGACGTTCAATTTAAGGAACTAAATGTTTTTTCACAACAAAAAAAAAATGTTTACAATGAAGCTAATGATCAAACACAAGACCTCATACGATTTGTCCTAAGGAAAACTCATTATTCACTGGAGTTCAATGTCTTAGTTTACTTTTTCACAAATTTGAATAACTAAATTACGAATTCAACCACTAAATTGTTGATTTGCTGAAATATATATTTCAACTACTACTTAGAATCAATTCTAAAGACAAAAGGAAAAATGTAAATTTTATGTTTGTGGAATTACTCTACCCCTCATAAAATTTAATCAAACATAGCCAAAAATAGGGAAGGTAAGGTAATATTGTCTTTACTTAATTACTTGTCCAAAACACCAACTATAACTTGATATATCCGATTTTAACTTAATTCGTGGTTATTTTTTACCACTGCTTAAAGTTAGTTCGTTGTAAAAAAGTTATAGCTATGATGCACATGTACTCTGTTTGAGGAAAAATACCGGTACCGAATACGTACCCGTATCAGTACCGGGTACACATTCGTACCTTAATTTATGTCCATACACGTGTATTAGTTTTTCTAAAAATGTTGTACCCCGTAATTAATCAATTATTTATTAACTTCCATATTCTTTAGCATCAAGCACTCACGGGTACTGGTACCCGTATCGGCCGGTACCGTACCCGCACATAAGCAACACAGGGTTATAGCCTTATATAGGAGATGTTGCGTCAGATTTCAATCATTATTAACTTGTGATGAAGAGTATTATAGTTTGGTGGCAGAGGAAATTTTTTGCTGAGACGCAATGACTATAAACTAACTTGGATTGCATGGGTATGCTTTATAAACACATGATGCAACGTGAGCCCAATTATTCTGCCTAATTTAAAAATATTATTTACATTTACTAGAATTAAATTGCACTCGTCTAGTCCCATGAGCTTGACTCAATTGGTTGGACATCGCATTTTATATGCAGGGGGCCGGGGTTCGAACCCCGATCATCCCACTTATTCACCTTAAGGGTGGAATTTCTAGCTAATAGGCTACTTAACAAAAAAAAAAAATTGCACTCATCTAACTTCAGCTAGTAGTTATATGAACTATTTAAATCCTGAATCTACACTTAATGTATGTTCAAACTCCAAATTCCTCAATTCTCCACTATATTTAGAGTATTAGAGTTTAGGCTACTTGACAAAAACAAAAATAAATTAAAATCTACTCCTTCCGTAACATAATAATGGTCACATTTGTAACAATTTTGTCCCATAAAAATTGTCACTTTAAATTTTTAATCCAACTTTAATTGTTCTTTTTCCAAGATTACCCTTAATTACGTTTTATTAATCTCCACTTTATAATCATGGCAATTGAAATACACCAAGTGAATGAGAGTTATAAGATTGAAATACACCAATTCCGTAACAGTAATGGCCCACTAATGACAGTCCAAATACTGGGGCGGGAAACTGTAAGATGGCATTTTCAAAAAGAGAACATGTTCCCCACTTCGGGTGACCCATGACCAAGAACCGCCCCACTATGCACAATCCATGAATGGGAAAGCAATTGGTTTGAAGAAAGGACTCATGATCAACACTACGCAACATGTACTATCTATAAATACAAGTCTGCTCTTCATTGAGAAGGGATCAATTTTTTCTTGAACCAGACGATAACACATAATAAACATAACCCTTAATGTTCGCCGGAACATAGTTGAATTAGCCTCTATTTATCAAATTTTCTTAATTTATGTGATATAGTCAAATGTGACGATTATTATGAGACGAGGGTTAACGATATTGGTACTTTTTTTACAAATGGAATTTAATGCATTTCATTAAAAATTAAGGACTCTAAAATAAAATAGGACAATCTAATAGTGTTTCTTAGGACTGGAAATGAGTCGAGTCGAACTCGCTTAAGCTCGACTCGACTCATTTATTTAACGAGCTTAATTTTCAACCCAAGTTCGACTCATTTGATTCATGAATCAAGTGTTGAGACAAAATCCTATTTTGATGTTTTAAAAATAACAAACTTCTTTAATTATTTTTAATTGGATTCTGATCATATTGTAATCTAACAAGTGCTTTTGAGTGATTTAATATTAGACAGATGCAATGGATTAAAATCATTTGGTTTCACTCATAAGAAAAGAATTAAAACATGTTTCATGCAAAAATGTGCTCAAGAGAATGGTCTGAGACCATACCACAAGTTGATGTTCAAGTTCACGTGATCAATGAATAAGCACTTATAAATGTCAACGTGAAACAAGACAAGATTACACTTTATGTATGACTTATTTAAAGCATTCAAAACAGAAGAAATAAGTCATTTAAGGCATAGAATCAATTTTGGTTCATGGACATGCTCTTTGAAGGGTCTTTAAGAATAACAAGCTCACATTTTATGTCAAAGACTTTATGTTCTCCAAGAACATCATTAAGAAGTAATCTAGACCAATAGAAACTCAACAACAAGGTACAAACAGCTTGCTAATGTATAGTAGCTGAACAAATTCAGATTTGCAAGAAATGGGTGGCTACATTCTCCCATAACAAGTGTCCTTATTTCACTATTTATTTGTACTTGCAAAGGACGACTTGAATAGTGCACTACTACTCTATTCTGCATATTAACAGCAACAAGACAGCTTGCAACAGCTCCTTGAGCTCTTTGATCTTATCCACATCTGTTTGAAGAATGGTCTCCAGAAACTGAGAGAATGGTCTCCCAGATTTTTCTTCTAGAAGAAGCAAGCTGTCCTAGTTTTATTTCCACACATGGAAAAATACTTTACAACTTATATCATCAGAAACAACTCATTACAGTTGGCACAACGAATATCTCTGCCATCTTTGCAGTACCAATGTCAGAGACCACCAAAAGAATGATCTCCAGAAGCATCTAAAGTACATAATTGGTTGGACTGTTTTGTTTCTTTCACAACGGCTATTTCTACACTCACAACAGACTTATTTGATGTCCAAGCAACAAGGGAACATCTCCATCTATAAATAGCACGTTAGTTCAAGATGAAGAGTAAGAGTTTCAAGCACAAAAAGCATTCATACTTGTTTGATCTTACAAGCAATCAAGCTCTTCTTTTTCACTCATACTCCAAACTCTCTAAGAATCTAGGATCTATAATTTCAGTGAGTATCTTGAGTGTAATTTATTTGTAAGCTTCACAACCGGTTATGTGTGTTTAAGCTTAGATCCAAAAAACCTTGATAATCTTTGTAAAGTGTAACTCAAGTCAATTGGGTATAATTGTTTGAGTGTACCTTGATAAATCAGCTTGTGATAAGCTGGAAGTATTTTGATCTTGGTCTAGATCAAAGGAAGGACTGTAATCTTGATCTAGATTATAGTGGATAATCTCACTCAAGTGGGGACTGGAGTAGCCCATACTATTAAGGGGTGAACCAGGATAAGATTGTGTGTTCAATTCTTCTTCTCCCTACTCTTTTATTTTAAGCAAACACTTAACACACAACTCACTTACTTAAAGTTATTTATTATTTTGTTGTGTGGAGAACGTTCTCTAAACATTCTAACAATCTTCTTGTTCAAAGTTTGCAATTAACTTTACTTGCAGTCAAAATTTTAAAAGGTCACAATTCAAACCCCCTTTCTTGTGACAAACCTTGTTACTTCATCAAGTTCAACGAGTTAATTATCGAATCGATTCGAGTCTCGAACTATTTTCGAGTTGGTTCGGTTCATTGTCAGCCGTATTTGGGAGTATTATCACACTTAGAAAAATGTGAAACAATAACAAACCTACCATAAGCATTTTGTTGTGCTTCCAAGACATGTAGTACACCACCTATTTATTTATAACAAAGTTTTCTCTCAATGATAGATAACTTAACTGATGTGAGACTTAGTGTTAGTGCATAAATTGTGAAGTATCAAAGAAACAAGTATCACTTATGCTTCCAAAGAGAAATCATGCTAGTGTCTTTTATTTTGTATAATTTATTTTTGAATATATATATATATATATTATTCTTGAAATGTTATTTAAAAATATATTCTGAAGTGTTATATCTATAATCGAGCCAACTCGTGAACCAAACGAGCCAAACTATATATAACTCAAGTTCGGCTCATTTGGTTCATGATCCAAGTCCAACGAATCAATTTTCGAATCGAGTCTCGAACTTTGTTCGGGTTGATTCAGTTCATTTCCACACCTGGTGTTTCCTTTGGAAAGAAGATAAATCACAGTCCTGTAAATGTAGCTTAGTTAGTAGCTGGTAGGAACATTAAGGGTCAAACTTAAAACTTTAGATTCTCCCCTTCTCCATATTTAGAATACTATGAGAATATAGTCATTGGAATATTTGATCCAAAAAGATTAAAAATTAAAATATACTCCTTTGGTCACATAATAGTTGTCACATTTGTAACAAAATTTTGTCCCATAAAAATTGTCACTTTAAATTTTAAATGCAACATCCTTTCCCAATCTTAATTCCAATTTATTATTTTCCCCTTTACATTTAAAACAATTGAAATCACCAATAGTTAAGATGAATAATTTGGAAAATTTATTTTTGTAGATAGACGAAATGACAAAATCATTATAAACTCATACACACAAGTGAGGGAGCTAGGTTCAAACCTAACAATTTTGACATTTTTACCAGTTGAGCTGAGAGTTATGAATATTTATCATATTTTCTTAATCTGTGTGAAATACAGTAGAGTCGCTGGGATTTTTTTTACCAGGGGCACTAAAAAAGTTATAGTATATAAATTAAATATGAAAATTATATTGTATACAAAAATTTGGTTATCAATAAATCAAGTTACATACTTTAAAATAATACCCTGTGTGCCAAGTGACTTGAAATAATCAGTAATTGTTTTGAACAAGTACTCGCACAAAGTTGATAATTAAAAAATCATATGTTTTATTATTAGATTACACATATAGTTAAAAAAAACGGTGTTTTTAATTCAAAATAGTTGTGTTTTTATATAAAATAAATAAATGTTTTGTCACCAAATTATTGATTTTCTTTTAAAAAGAAGAAAATAAAAACACTCGGCCAACTACCAATACTATTTCCTCCATCCCTAAATATACGACCTTTACAAAAAATATCAATGGTATACTAATTTCTTATTTTTCGAGGGGTGGTCGTGGCCACCCTCAACCACCCCCCTGGTTCCGCCACTAGTGAAATAGTTAAATACGACGATTATTATGAGATAGAGGGAATAACAATATTAATACTTCTTTTGACAAAAAATTAAGGACTCGATAAAAGTGGAACATAAATAATAAAAATAAAATGGTACAAGCTAATAGTGTTTCATTTCCAAAGAAAATGAACTGCAATGTCATAAGTAACGCTCAGTTGGTAGCTATCAAGGATAATATTGTAAGAGCCGGAGTTTTAAGTCAAAATTCTTTAATACTCCACACTTAAAGTGTATAAATTTAATCACTAAATTACTTGACAAAAAGAAAGAAAATGAAACACACGATTTACTTAACCCCTTTCCACTAAATTTTTTTTTATAATTAATAATTAATTGATATATATATAAAAGATAATTACACTTGGATAGAAGGCAAACGGGCAACAAGCTGCACCGCTAATCATTTTTGGATGGGAAACCCAATTCTCTTAAATACTACATCTACAGACCTATAGGAGACACTACATTGCTATGTAACAAACTAAAATTTGGTTCTGTAATTAACATTTTTTCTACCCAAGTTTTCATAGAAGGCCAAATTCAAGTGTTTTTATTTTGTTTCCATAGGTTATTTTCACCGGAGCTAATTATAACTGAGGTGTCTGTCAAATATTAAATGTGAATATCTCTTTTAGTTAAGATTTGAACTTTGATCGACCATATTGGGCCCGTTTGTTTGAGATTTTTTTTCAAAAAAATCTACTTTTTTTCCAAAAAAATCACTTTTTTTATTTTAGTGTTGTTTGTTTTAGATTTTTTCAAAAATCATTTTAGTAAAAAAATCTATTTTTCCTTCAAAATGAAAAGCTATTTTCAATAGCTTTCTTCAAAATCTATTTTTTTTTAAAATCATTTTCTAAAAAAATAGATTTTTATGATTGTAAACAAACGGAAAATAGCTTTAGATTTTCTTCAAAATCTCTACAAAAAAATCTCTAGATTAAAATCTTTTTTTTTTTAAAGCTTAAACAAACAGACCCATTATTATCCGCTAGACTTAACGCACTTATTGCCCATGAGACTTATTGTACAACATTTTTTTCAGTATATGTTATAACAACAAACTAAAGACAAATACCTATAACCTATGCACACAAGTTTGATATTTAAGTATGATTGTTGCATTATCAAGAAGATATTGTATACTAAATGAAATAGAATCTGAAGGTTTGGGTGTTGAAAAGTCATATTGCATTATCACCTATGGATTTTCTAACTAATTATCCATATGACTATGATACCTAAACCACTTTTAAATTTGATATTGAATGAATCATATTTAGATTTATCAGAGCATAAACCAATTGTTCCAAGAGCATAAACCAATTAAAGTAGATGCTAATACATGGCATCAAGTACCACTTGCCCTGCTTCTAATTCTCACGTGATCGATCAATTTTCAAACAAGCATTCAAATTCAATATATATCGGAATTCGGAACTTCTCGTCATACTAGAACCATCATAAATTCATAATCATATATATGCAAACATACATCAAGTGTGTATACTTATTATGATAATTTGCATACACCTTTAATCTTAAATTTGAGAGATGAAATCAAACAAAATATATTTGTACCTACCGGTGCGATTTGTAACTATTTTTACTTACCGTATAATTTGTAAGTATTTGTAATAAGGCTCATGTACTTTCATTAAAAAGTAACATTATACTCTCCTGGAAAATGAAAGTATGAATTATATCTCACTTAAGTTTCAATTAGGTGTGGCAATGGGGCGGGGTAGGGATATTGCAAATTGCTTCCTATTTTTCAAATTTTAAATTTAACCCAAAACTTTTCTAATTTATGGTCCAAAAATTTCACAATATATTTTATATTGCTCTATCCAAACACACATTTATAACTGAAAGTGATTCAAATAAAATCCATTTGAATTGCTTAGAATTATTCTTTTTTTTGACAAAAATTGCTTAGAATTCTAAATCCTCTCTAAAAAGGTAATAATATAAATTTGATACAATCGGGGTGGGTTCGGGATGGATACTAGTGTCCCAGTGTCCCCATTACCCACCTCACCCTGTCTTTTTGAAATCGGGGAAAATTCAAACTCAATCAACCCGGATTTTCTCCGTCAAAATCGAGACTAGTTCGGGCAGGTACCTACGGTTACAGATTCTATTGCCATGCCTAGTTACAGCATTAAGAGCTTTTGTTAATGCAAAATGTTTGGATATGAGGCTTAGAATGAGGCGTACATGATGGTAGGGTGTACTTGCAAACACGCAACACTCAAAATCAATATATAATTAAGTTGGGCGAGAGGTTTATAATGAGACATACCTTAATAAGTGACGATATGTGGCTTATATTGCATGACGGAGGTGGTATTGGGCTTGGCCAGCACAAAATCTACTCCATAACACTTTTTTTCCCTGCAACAAGATTGAGGTGGTTTAGCTAACGGTGAAATATTGGTGGGAAGTCAAATCTGATAAAGCTGAAGTATGGAACTAAAAATTGTGCTAAAACCATTACATCAATTCTAATCAAACTAGAGCAGAATACTACCTTAACTTCTAGTCTTTGAATGCATACAACAATAGAGCACAATAACTATATAGTCCCACAATGCTGTTATGAAAACGCTGGTAGTATCATTTTTCTCTCAAGACTATCATAAGATGGCATAGTCTCTATAACTATATAGCCTCACAATGCTAGCTATGAATGTCAATCTTATCCGGTGTTACCACTTGTAGGCTCAACAGGAACAATCTTTGCAACCATTATTCAGGAAAGATTAAACTTACTTTAGAACATACATTCAACAATATCGACAATACAATGTGGTTGATCAGGTCAACATTAGAAAACCCTTGGAAATACATAGCTCCTCTATATTACAGCAGTGCACGACTGTTGAATAAAGTTTCTCTATATATAAGAATTTACTTATAAAATAAGGTCTTTGTGAACTTCGAATCTATCCTTGTGTCCATGAATAATCGAAGAGAAAACTGAGCTACACTAAAAGACAGTACAATCACATTCTCATCTCCTATCTATGCAGACAATTTAAGCATTGTGATTTAAAAACATTAGCATACACCTCTATCATAAATCTGAAAGATGCAACCCAAGCTAATAAAAGAATGTAGATTTTCTCAATAATTACGCAATAAGGTGTGTCTAGCATAGCCATAAAGTCACAGCACAATTGCAAGAAAATGTCATACTAAAGATTGTCTGAAAGAAAGGTCATCATAACAATTATATATGTTGCACCTGGTGCACCACCTTATAAGAGCTCACATGTATTCAATTACTAAATCCAAGACTTGCATTTACAATTATCAACACAAATTTAGGGCTATCTGATTGTTATACCATCATCCACCAAATTTATCCATTGATCATACACCATCATTTTATCCGATTTTTATAATAAGTCAACAAAAAGAAAACGATTAATCAGAATATTAGACTTTCATAATATGTCTGCAGTCAAAAATATTGACAGATTTCGTTAAAAAAAAATATTGACAAATACATTGTCCACCATATAATGCTTTCTGGAAATAACCTACCTTTGTGATCCCACTGAAAATTTTATGCTCCCAAATACAGCCAAGACCATCCAACAATAACAAACAGGGTAAATCCTGATGTCCATCCCCAATTGGAAAAGTTAGCACTGAATACTGAACGCATTTACAGTTTCATTCCCATGCTATATGTGTACAGTAATTGATGGTAGCTTGCATTACCATTAGGCCATAAGGAAAGAGCTGAATTCCACTACTGCCAAGGTTGGCAGCAGCAGCAAGCTGAAGATTACCACGGTGACTAGCAACCGCAAACAATTTGCAAGCTAGAGGGAAGAGAACATTGAGTTCAATCCAGGTGCACGCATTTAATGTTTGTGTATCAAACATTTGCATTTAAATTGTGGATTTTGATTGTTTGCATTCATATTTACAAATAGATATTTACAGTTAAGTTCTCATTGCTTAAACCAACTAGATATATTATTCAAATATACCCTTATATAACAAATTCAACTCCCTCTCCTTCTCGTAACTAACTCACCCACTTCTTAAATTTTCCTCTTTCAATGACTCTAAGTGGACCTTGGACAATTGGGACTACAAGGACATACAAGGTACCTACCGGAAACCTTATCAGTAAGCTAATCAAACACAAGCAGACTCCATTTTGCATTTGAACAATCACTTCATATTTTTGTTGCAAAATTGCATTTAGGTAATAGCGTCACGTCACCAAAGCATGATAGGTACCATAATGTTAAACACTTTTCTCAATGAAGCCTCGAATATGCATATACAAGTTTTAGTTAGTAATATTCGTTTATGATAAGGTAACTATGTAGCACTACGACCATATTTCATCTCCTATTGATCTGTTGGGTACCAAGGTTGCTAACAATCATTTAACTATGATTCCTACATAATTATGCAAAAAAATATTTGTATACTATAGAGGACATAAAATCTGAAGGTTTAGGTCTTGAAATTCTAAGTTATCTTGTATCGTCGCCTATGGTTTTGTTAACTAACCATCCATATATTTCTATGATGATCTAAACCACTTTTCATTCTTGAAATGATTCATATTTAGTCTTATGAGAGAATAAAGAAATTAAACTATGAGGTGCTAATCCTTACAAACCCCTTCCAAAATCTGAAATCAACCTTACATGCCAATGATTCCATTAAGTACCATTTGACATATGTCTAATTATCATGTAATTAGTCAATTTACAAACAAGCATTCAAAGCATATTATAAAATAATCTTGTCATACAGCAACCTTCATAATCATATTTATGCAGATATATATCAACTGTGGGTATCAATAGGGCATAACAAATCTTTGAAACAGAAAACAAAAGCATGTAATATCAATCATGTTCATCATTCATACAAACCTTTTACTCATGAATTTCCCATGTTGGCCTTGATACTTGAACTTTGTCCTTTCAAATAGAGAATCAAGTCACACACAAGGACATACAAAGTACCTACCAGAAACATATAAGTAAGCTAATCCAACACAAGCACACTACACTTTGCATTTACAAAATGACTTCATCTTTTAGTTGCAAAATTGCATTTAGGATTACGGTTATCAAAGCACAATAGATACCATTCATTCCTTTTTGTTTTTAAGGCAACAACTAGCTTTCACAATAGGCGTCATCCAAAAACTTTGGGTCATCAATTCAAGACACTCGGGTCTATTTGTTATAGATTATATATGAGACAAATATGTTGGAATGAAAATCCCAAAAATGTGCAAACTCCATAATCGTAACAAACAAACAAAATTGTCTTTCAAAATATTTGGGTCAAACAGGGTCTTAGGACACAACATGTTTACTCAATTAAAGTTTTTTTTCATGCAGAAGATTGAATGTCCTCGACTTATCACAACATGTATCAACCGTAAACCAATATGTCAGAATGAAAATCCTAAATCATTTACAATTGCAAGAAGTTTATATACTGCACCACCTACATGTATTCTGTTACTAAATCCAAGACCTGCATTTACAATTCTCAACACAAATCTAGTGCTATCTGATCATTATAACAGTGTCCCCAAATTTTATCCATTGATCACACACCATCATTTTATCCAATTTTCGTAACAAGTGAACCAAAAAAAAAGATTAATCAGATTATATTTTCGTAATAAGTCTACAGCCAAAAACATTGACAGATACAGTCTCCCTTTGTGATACCACTGAGAATTTGATACTTCCCAAATACAGACCATCCAACAATAACAAATAGGGTATTCTTCATATCCAGCCTCAATTGGAAAAAATAGTACACTGAGTACAAAACAGTAAACACATTTATAGTTCAATTCCCATGCTATATGTTTAAGTAATTAATGGTAGCTAGCATTAGCATTTGGCCATAAGGGAAGAGCCGAATTCCACTACTGCCGCCAAGGTTAGCAGCAGTAAGCTGAAGATTACCATAGTGACTAGCAACAGCAGACATAAAGTTGTTGATCAAGTAAATGAGGATAGCCTTTCCGGCGAGAGGGAAGAGAACTTTGAGTTCAATCGATGTGCATTACTGAATTTAAATTTTGTGTATCAAACATTTGCATTTAAATTTTAGATTTTAGATTTTGATCCTCTCTGCATTCATATTTATTTACAGTTCAATTCACATGCTTTATAACTCTGTCAGATGAGGTAACAATTAGCATTCATATTATTTGTTGATACACTATTCTATTCTTCACTCTATATAACAAACTCAACTCCCTCTCCTTTATCTCTCCCCCTTCTCATATTTTCCTCTTTCAATGACTCTAAGTGGACCTTGGACAATTGGGACTAGAAGGTTACTGAAAAACTTATCAGTAAGTTAATCCAGCACAAGCACACTCCACTTTGCATTTGCAAAATCACTTCATATTTTTGTTGCAAATTGCATTTAGGTAATAGCGTCACCAAAGCACAATAGAGATACCATCCATGCCTTATTATAAGGTATCTAAGTAGCACTACGACCTTATTTCATCTCCAACTGATCTGTTGGGTAGGTACGAAGGTTGCCATTTAAATATGATTTCTACATAATTATGCAGAAAATGTTTGTATACTATAAAGGACACAAAATATTAAGGTTTAGGTCTTGAAATTCTAAGTTATCATCATGCATCATCACCTATGGTGTTGTGAACTAACCATCCATATACTTCTATGATGATCTAACCCACTTGTCCTTCATGAAAGGATTCATATTTAGTCTTATGAGAGAATAAAGAAATTAAACTATGAGGTGCTAATCCTTACAAACCCCTTCCAAAATCTGAAATCAACCTTACATGCCAATGATTCCATTAAGTACCATTTGACATATGTCTAATTATCATGTAATTAGTCAATTTACAAACAAGCATTCAAAGCATATTATAAAATAATCTTGTCATACAGCAACCTTCATAATCATATTTATGCAGATATATATCAACTGTGGGTATCAATAGGGCATAACAAATCTTTGAAACAGAAAACGAAAGCATGTAATATCAATCATGTTCATCATTCATACAAACCTATTACTCATGAATTTCCCATGTTGGCCTTGATACTTGAACTTTGTCCTTTCAAAAAGAGAATCAAGTCACGCACAAGCCTCATTATGCCGATCAAGGGAAAGGAAACGAGCTCATTCACTATGTCTCATCTCATTATACTTTTCTAATTTTGCTAACAGTGTCGTTCAGCATCTTCTCCAAATACCAATTGGGCCTACAAGGACATATAAGGTACCTACCAGAAACATAATTAGTAAGCTAATCCAACACAAGCACACTCCATTTTGCATTTGCAAAATTACTTCATCTTTTAGTTGTGAAATTGCATTTAGGGACTAGGGTTATCAAAGCACAATAGATCCCATTCATTCCTTTTGGTTTAAGGCAACAACTATCTTTCATATTAAGCAACATCCAAAAACTTCGGGTCATCAAGACACTCAAGTCTATTTGATATAGATTAAAACAAAAAGTTATTTTGATATAAATCATAAGGAAAAAAACTATCTTTCAAAATATTGGTGCCGCACACGGTCTTGGGAGTTGGGACTGTTTGCTCAATTAAGGTTGCAGTTTTCTCAAGCAGAAGATTGAATGTTTTTGAACAATCATAAAAGAGAACATGGGTATCCCAACATGAATCAATGCAAATATATTGGAACGAAAATTCCAAAATTAACGGTCGCAAACCAAAATATATGGTATCTTTCAAAACATTGGTGCTGAATAGGCTCTTGGGACAAAGTGCGTATTCAACTATAAAGAAATTCAGTAAAATGGAAAATCAAAGACCAAAAAGAAACGTATAGAATGATTTGTTAAACCGGTTGCTGTCAAAAGAAACGTACCAACACCCACCAAATTTTATCAGAAATAGTTCAGACTCCAAAAGAGTTCGTTTCTTTGTACTTCGCTTCGCTTCAGTTGATTCGTTTCTTCCTTAGATAATTCCTTTGAAACCCTTACCAGTAGGCTAATCCAACAGAAGTCACACTGCATTTTGCATTTGCAAAATCACTTCATATTGCTGTGCAAAATTGCATTTAAGGACTAGGGTCATTGAAACAAAATAGATACCAGCCAAGCCTTAAATTATGAATAACATTTCATATTAAAATTGCAGTTTAGGCAACAACTAGCTTTCGCATCATCCAACGTTTTTGGGCCATATTGGGCTCATTTATACCACACCACCCTTCATAGATAATGAAAAAAAAAATCATCTCAGCGACAGTTTCACAATTAGGGTCATAAAAGGACAATAGATACCATCCCTTAAATCCATCATCGTAACAAACACAAAAAATTGCCTTTCAAAATATTTGTGCCAAAGAGGGTCTTAGGACACAACATGTTTACTCAATTAAAGGTTTTTCTCCATGCAGAAGATTGAATGTTCTTGAATTATTAAGAATAAAAAACTCAGTATCGCAACATGTATCAATATGTCAGAATGAAAATCCTAAAATTACCAGCAGCAAATTAACAAATTACTTTCAAAATACATTGGTTCCAAACAAGGTCTTGGGACACACTGTTAGGGTTTTTTTTCTCTGGCAGAAGATTGAATTGAATGTTCTCGAGTATTCAAGAATGAGAAAAATGGGTAAGGTTATACCTTCTTTTTTTTCTCAAGCAGAAGATTGAATATTCTTGAATAATCAATAATGAGAAAATGGAACAGAAAATTCTGGAATATTCTTAAATTCTTGAATATTCATAAAAAGTTAATCTTTCAAAATATCGATACGTTGGGAAGGACAGAACACCTTTGTTCAATTAAGGTTCTTTTGTTTTTTCTAAAGCAGAGCATTGAAATTTTTATAGAATTAAGAATGAGAAAAATGGATATTTCAACATGCAAATATGTGAACTGAAAATTAAAACATTACCGTAGTAAAAATATGGACTGATATAACCTCGTTATGGTTTCTTTCATTGATGCAAAGCATCCTTATATGATATAGGTGGTGTGCATAATGACATATATACCAGAAAGATTCTATAAGAAATAGTTCAGAATCCAAAAGAGTTTGTTTCTTTGTACTTCACTTCACTTCAGTTGATTCGTTTCTTCCTTAGATAATTCCTTTGAAACCCTTACCAATAGGCTAATCCAACAGAAGTTGCACTGCATTTTGCATTTGCAAAATCACTTCATATTGTTGTGCAAAATTGCATTTAGGGACTAGGGTCATCAAAGCGCAATAGATACCATCCAAGCCTTAAATTATGAATAAAATTTCATATTAAAATTGCATTTTAGGCAACAACTAGCTTTTGCATTAAGGCATCATCCAACATTTTAAGGCATCACTCCACCCTTCATAGATAATGAACAAAAATATTTCATCTCAGCGACAGTTTCACAGTTAGGGTCATAAAAAGACAATAGATACCATCCCTTAAATCATATGATTACAATAAAATTGCACTGAAGGCCATCATCCAATTATGAATAGAGAGTTCAAAATGCATTTTACTCTAAGGTAATTGAAACATCCATCCCTTAGAAAATTTAAAAAACAAAGTATATCCATCAATTCCAACGGTCAGATTTGGGATTCCATGTTTATTTCAGCATGCTTTGCTTCAAAACAGAGAAGAGCGGAAACGACTACGAGAGCAGTTACTGTTAGGGTTTTTTTTTCTCTGGCAGAAGATTGAATGTTCTTAAGTATTCAAGAATGAGAAAAATGGGTAAGGTTCTACCTTATATTTTCCTCAAGCAGAAGATTGAATATTCTTGAATAATCAATAATGAGAAAATGGACCATCAACACACAATAGATACCAGCCAAGCCTTAAATTATGAATAACATTTCATATTAAAATTGCATTCAACAACTAGCTTTCGCATTAAGGCATCATCCAACGTTTTTGGGCCATATTGGGCTCATGTATACCACACCACCCTTCATAGATCATGAAAAAAATATTTCATCTCAGCGACAGTTTCACAATTAGGGTCATAAAAGGACAATAGATATCATCCCTTAAATCCATCATCCTAACAAACACAAAAAATTGTCTTTCAAGATATTTGTGCCAAAGAGGGTCTTAGGACACAACATGTTACTCAATTAAAGGTTTTTTCCGTGCAGAAGGTTCTTGAATTATCAAGAATAAAAAACTCACTAACACTTGTATCCAAAAAAAAAAACTCAGTATCGCAACAGCAGCAAATTAAAAAAATTACTTTCAAAATACATTGGTGCCAAACAAGGTCTTGGGACACACTGTTAGGGTTTTTTTTTTTCTCTGGCAGAAGATTGAATGTTCTTGAGTATTCAAGAATGAGAAAAATGGGTAAGGTTCTACCTTCTTCTTTTTTTTTCCTCAAGCAGAAGATTGAATATTCTTGAATAATCAATAATGAGAAAATGGAACAGAAAATTCTTAAATAATCAATATTATTGAATATTCATAAAAAGTTAATCTTTCAAAATATTGATACCTTGGGAAGGACAGAACACCTTTGTTCAATTAAGGTTCCTTTGTTTTTTCTAAAGCAGTTGATGTTGCAGATGATTGAAGTACCCCACATTGAATTCAAAAAAGTTCGATCAAGAAACAACAATGGCAACTGTCAGATTTAAAAAAACAATGGCAACATTGATGTTTCAGAATATTTGTGCGCCAAATAGGGTTTTAGGAGACAACATGTTTACTCAATTAAGGTTTTTTTATATGCAGAATAAAAAAAAATCAGTATCAATAACCAATTAACAGCACATGTTTCCTCAATTAGGGTTTATTTTTCTCACGCAGAAGATTGAATGCACTTGAATATTCAAGAATAAGAAAATATGTAGAAATAAAAATTAAAAATTACCGTATCGTTTCTTGATCGAAAACTTTGATATGTTGCTTGCAGATGATTGAAGGATCCAACATTAATTCATAAAAAATCGATCAAGAAACAACAATTCACGTTTCATTCTTTCTTGAAGAAAAATAACCTGACAGAAGACTTGAAATAAACAAGTGTTGCGTTAACTCTAAGTCGGCGTAAGATAGAAAGAGCGAAAACGAGTGAGCTTTATAATCTATATTATGGGCTTTTGTAATTTATTGGACTAAAGACTTCGGCCCAATATTGAGTTAGTCATCAAGTCTTTTTTAACTAATTGGTTATTAATACTAACAAAATACAAATTGATGGTTACATTAGTTAAAATGTTTAATTGCTTTGAATATCTGTAAATTAGTTGAAAATATTTCAACAGATAACAGAATTTTTATAAAATAATAATAATATTATTGTCAAAAATTAAAATAATAATAATAATAACTGGATTAAAAAGAATATATTAAGTGTGTCAAAAAAAAAAAGAGAATATATTAAGTGTCTTGAATGTAAAAGCATATAATTGAGTCGTTCTATTTTTTCATAATTTTATCAGTCGATTTTTTTATTAATTTTAATTGTATTTAATGTATTTTGTAATTTTATTTCAATTCCTATATTTATTGATCCAGTTGAAAATTATTAAAAGTTAATTAATAGATCCTAATTGAATCTATTATCTAATCTCTCTTTAAATCACTTTTATGAGGTAAAGATGGGGAGGCTCCGAAGATTCATTGGGATACGGTGTGTCGTGAAAGAGGTCGGGGGATTTCTTGGTGTTAGGGAGGCAAATGAGTTTAATGTTACTTTGTTAAGTAAATGGTGTTGGAGTTTGAGAACAAAGAAGGACGGACTTTGGCGTCAGGTTTTAGTTCATAAGTATAGAGAGAATAGAGTTGTCGTTGGTGTGGATGTGTGGAAGGCTTAGAGGTGGTGGAATGACATTAGTAGTATTACAAATGGGTCTTTTAATGGGATTGACGGGTGGTTTGACAATTTTATCTCTAGACATGTGGGTAATGAGGAGGATTTTTTGTTTTGGGATGACCCTTGTTTAAAACTAAAATTTTGTCCGAACTTTATAAATTTTCTAGCTCTGCCACTAGGAAGACTCATAACGATTGTTATTTTAACAATAAAAATAATTTTTTTTTATGTGGGTCCAATGATTTTTCAAATTAAATTACATGTTTGGTGTTGGTTCAAAGTGAAGTTCAAAGATTTCGATTGTGCGTTTAATTTTTTAATTTTTAATCCTTTACCTTGTTTGAGTTTGTCTGTTGTGTAACTTTTATTTTAGTCTCTTTAGTTAATTAGGTTTATGCTCTTTCTTTTTTTTCCTTGACATATTTTTAACATCTAAATTATGCACACACCTTGTGCTAATTTAGAGTATTTGTTTTTCAATATATGGTTCTTTGGTTGATTAAAAAAATTAATATATCTAATTGAAGACTTAATTAAACATTCTTTAGGGATATTTTGACAATAAAATTTCTAGGATTTATTCGAATTAAAAAAAATATTTGTTTTTTAAAAAATAAAATTGACATAAAAATAATTTTTTTTAAAAAAATTCAAAAAATTGATGGAATCTGCATATTACAGGGGGTAATCCTAAAAAAAAAATTTGCAGGGAGGTAATTCAAAACTCGCAAACTTTGCAGGGGGACTAAAACCCTATTAACCCAAAAAAATATTACTTTATATTTCTAAAAGTGATTTTTGTACAAATTTAATTAAAAACAGTTGAATCTCTTTCGTACTTATTTGTACTCCAATTAAAAGAGTGAGTTATTTTACTAGTATTTACTATTTACATTCATTTGTTGTGAGCGTTTATGGTATTTTACTATACAACTTACAAGCATGTTTTTATCTAGTAATCTAGTGGCTAGACTCACACTATTGTGGAGACAGAGAAATCTTAGTAGCTAACATTATCAACAAAGCTATTCTCACGGGACTAATAAATTTTACTTTATTTTTTTTGTTTACAACAGAGCAGAGAATCGAATTTATAACCTCATACTAATAAATTTTATCCCTCACCACTAGACCAAACCTAGTGGTTTAATTTTATTTTATTTTTACTAATAAATAAATTTTGCTTGATAAAAAGAAGAATTAATGATAAGAACAGTTTTTATAATAAGGAAACTAAAATTGAAGTGTCGGTGGTGGTGGTGGTATAGATAGCATATTGGGGGGTTAGATGGGCTGCTTATAGTGACTTGATTTGGTTGCAGCTTGTCGTTTGATAGCTTTCATAAATAATGAATGATTATGATACCAAAATTAATTGTGAGAGTTAGAGGCAAGAGTATGACAGCATCAACGATATATAGATATATGAAAGTGACATCAGCAGTAGCAACTAGCAACCGTAAAACAAATCATTATTGATACTAAATGTATTAGTATTACTTTTGTCAAAACTACTGTGTACTACATGCATGCTGGAATTAATGTCCATTTGTACTCTATAAATAAAACAAAATTTCCTTAAAAAAAAAAAACTCTATGTACTACATGTTGGAAGTAAGTAACTTTTGTCAAAACTATCTACTACTGAATAGAGCTAACAAAATTTAAGTTGTTATCAACTATTTATAAATATGAGGAAGAATATAGAAGAGAAGAGATGAAGGAGAGAAATAGAAGAGAGAATAGACTATTGTATTGTATTCACAAGTGTATAATTACATTGTAATATATGTTCTATTTATAGGACAATATATGGGTCAATGAATATGGGCCAATACTAATAGACATCCACTATATTATTCATAACACTCCCTTGGATGTTCATTAAGGATATGCCTCATTAAAACCTTTACTAGAAAAAACCCAGTGGAAAAAATTCTAGTGAAGGAAAAAGAGTACAACATCCTTTTGTGTGATAATCTGCCTCGTTAAAAACCTTACAAGGAAAACCCAATGGGAATAAAACCATGGTTAAGGGAAAAAGAGTGCAGTACACATTTATTTTTTCCCCTCATAAAGACAATTATATATGAGATAAAGAATGCCACTTAATCTCTATACTAGTTGATCAGAAGCTTTGCTTGGCGATAACTTTGTAGAAAGATATGTTTTATCTCTTTTGATATACCTTTCTTTGAATTAGTTGTTGCTATCATCTTCAAGTTTCTTGTATGTGTAGAATCAAAAACTTCAGCAAAATCACATTCTGAACTTTCTGGATGTAGTGCTAAAACTTCCACGTAATTGGATGATATTGTTGTATCTCTAAGATACAAATTATATACTTGACTTTGTTCCAATACCTTTGAATTTATTGATATTGACAAATAAAATACCACAACATGCATAATTTGCAAAATTAAATAGTGTCCTCAATTGCAGGGGCGTCTCCAACTTTTTGGAGACCCTATGCGATTATAAAAAATAGGCCCTAATAAAAAAATGTAAAAAAATCAAAAGAATTATCATCGATTTAAATTACAAATAACATCAATAACACTAAAAAAAAAATCATTTTTTACTAATATAAAAAAGTTTGATAAACAAGATAATCTCCATTACACACCTCTCCATTTGATAAAACTCTATATCAATTAGCTATAAAGCGTCTAAAAAATTTATTCACAATAGAAAAATCTCTTTTATGACATTTTGTAATTAATAAATCCATCATTTTAGAACAAAAGAGAATCTCAAATATTTGGACTCCAGAATCTCTCATTTGGAAGCATCAAATCCCTTATTTTATACCTCCTATTTACTAATACTACTACCCTATAATTGTGTTTAGAGGCCCCTATTATTATGTGGCCTTATGCCGTCGCACATGTCGCCCATGTGCTAAAGACGCCTCTGCTCAATTGAACTAAAACATGGTATTTCAAGACCAACTCAAGTAACTTATCATTTTCATGAGACGTGGAATAATCTTTGTTCACATTAAGTGACGTCATACACGAATTATATCTTTCCATATCAAATTTGTTTAGTGCATTTGATATATAAGTTTCTTGATGCACAAAACCTCATTGAAATACTAAGTTTGCAATTCCAAACAAACTTTGATCATCCAACATATTTCATTTCAAATTTTCTTTAATCAATAGATTTCAAGAGTTCTTCAGGAGTTCTGATCAAGTATATATTATCATCATAAAAATCAATTAAAACAGATATTTTTAAAAGTGGACAAATCTTGTCATTCTCATATTCCTTATTTGGAAATATTCTCTAAAAATAGTATACAATATGTATTTATATTGTTTGAGTACACAATGAGACTTATTCATTTATCAAGTCATCTCTTCAAATTCAATTGTTTGAGTTGTGTGTCTCATGGAATTAAATCCTTCAGGGGGTTTAATGTAATCATCATTACAAGTAAACCATACAAATATATTGTAACACATTTTTTCAAATAAATCGAGTCTTTCATGTGTTACTAAACTTAATCAAAAGAAAGATTTTCATTTCACTTCAGGTGAATATTTCTCTTCTTATTCGATGGCAAACTTTTACCAATATGCTCGAATAACAAGCCAAACTTTTAATATTTGTATTTCAACATTTTCTATTCACACAAAAATTGATTCGTATCTCATCATTTTTTACATCTTCGGGTGTATGGACTACTGGTCCAAAAATCTTCCACTTTGCAAAGTGAGTTTAATTATGTATCAATTGTGTCTTTTCATTTAGACAATCATTGTGTTGTCTATAATTCTCAATAGAATTTGGTTTATGATCCTCATTAACTCTTATCACAAATAGCGCTATATTATATATAAAATTATCGTCAACGTTGACTTCCTTTCGGTTTCATCATATTTCATTCATGACATAATTTTCATTCATGACATAATTCGTCAAGATCTCTTTATTTTCATATATTTCAGGTACCTGTTCAGTTCTTCTGGAACTGAAAAATCAATTATGTCAAATAATCTTTTCACATCCTCACTTGGGTATCTTTTGTTTTAGCTCATTTTATTATTTGAGGGATTTTATTTTTGGAACCGACTGGCCTACCACGCTTCAGGGTGTTTAAGACTCATTTGCAATATAATTAAGATTGTCCAACAGGGACATCCATTTTGATTGGAGCATTAACAACTGATGGTTGTTTTCATGAACTTTGCAAATGATTTATCTTTTGAACATTTGGTTCAAACTATTTTATATGAGGATCAAGATGAGATAATAAAAATTTATTTCAAGTGATTTATTTGAACTTATGGTTCATATTTTTCAGCTGCTTATCCTCTCCCCTAATATTGAGAAAATTAATTCATCACTTGATAATCAGCCTACCGAGCTTTAGACAAGTGTCTCCAATTTTTACCTCAAAATACTTTATAATAGATGGAGATTCATATCAAATATATTTTCTCAATATTCTTTAAGAACTCATCATTGTGCATTATATTGGAGCATACACAACACATCCAAAAATGCTTATATGAAAAATATTAGGTTATAAACTTAAACTTAATTGCAAATTAAGGGGAGAACCTTCATACAATAACTTATTGGCTTGATGCGAAGTAAAAACTTATTATAAATGATCGTATGTTTCCAAAGTAGAATTATGAAGTTATGATTTCATAAGTATCCTTCACACATTTAACTTTAGACGTCTAAAGGATGGATCTCCAGGTCCATTTTTTTTTTTATTAGCATATACTTCAAGATATTCCACATCAATTTTGATTTACATATGATACTTATCAAATACTTTTTGAAAATGAGCTCTCTGTCAAATCAACTTCACAAACTTCTGGTTGTTAATTGACTAATCATTTAGTTGATGCGTCAATTAAAGTAATAAAATATCTAAATGGTAATTGGTGAATTGATTTACAAATATCACCTTATATACATTCTCAAAATTGTGAGACTCAATTTTTCAAATTTTCAACTTCCTTTGGAAACTAATAATACAAATTATTGGATTGAAGAATCTTCTACCTCTTCAATACATATCCAATAATATTATTTTTCGCATCATAATAGATCCGGGATAACCCAACCGGTCTTGCCAAAGACAAACTTAATATGATTTGTAAACTTCTGGTTTACAATAATTTATGTTTCGATTGCACTAGTATATATATAAGTGTAGTATAAACTTCTGGTTTATATAACTTTTTCATTACACTTATTTTATTCAAAACATGTATCGTAATATATAGAGATATTTGGCATCTCTTCATTTCTTGTTTCAATATATGATATTCATTTAGATGAATATCCTTATAACTTAATAAATTTCTTTGAAGATTTAAAAGAATATAACATTAGCTCTTTTGGAGCCTTTAATAAGTTGGAGTATTTAACAAGAAATTAATTGATAATTATATAGAGAATTTCTAATCTCTAATTTATTTATTTATTTTTAGAATATTCCGAAAAATAATAACATTTTTATATATAATTGCACATTTATTATTACAAAGGAGTAGATAATATTGAAGACAACTTATTTGTATATGCAATTATAAAATAAGTCACAAGAGGATAAATTAACACATCACTAACCTCCAATAGTGTGACTTTCATCCTTGCAAATAGAGTTGTTGAGAATTGATGACTTTACGATATATTATCGTAAGATATTTGACGGTATTATCTCAAATAGCTCACAAATCAACGACAAACCGTTATATCATAATAAAATGTCTATAATAATAAATCAATGCAAGAGTAATTCAATTTTCAAATACCTTAACAATTGCTCAAAATAATAATTTCAATAATATTTTGCAAGTGAGCATTCAAATAACAACAAGGAAATATAAAATTTACAAAATATTTACAAATTCATATAAATAACATTTGGTGTAATAATTAACAAAATTGAGCCTAAAATAAATTCCCAAATATCACTTTAATAAAATAATTCATATTAGTGTTATAACTTTTAAAATTAAAGAGATTTTCTCATATAATATTTTAGGCTCAAATCGCGAAATTATATAGTTTAAAATTATGTATGATTTTCACATTCAATCAACAACAAATATTTAAAGATTTCACAAAATAAATTCAACTCATAGAAACTAAGGATATGATATTAATATCAAACAAATATTCTTGAATTGAATATAAAAAAAAAAAAATCTTTGTATAAAATTATAATTTTGTTTTCAAAAGAAATAAACTATCAAATTGATTTATTATGGAAGAAAAATAATTCCTTAATAAGACACAATTCATACCATAAGCACTCAGGTATCTGAATGAATTCATAATAGCACACAAGACAAAACTCTTGTTGTAAATAAAATGAATAAATCATGAAGAAAGTATTAAGCCATGCACACCTTTTATCTTATATGATGACAATTGTTCATGAACAGAAAAAATGAAAGCAATAGGAAACATCACAATTGCCAAATATAATGTAAATAAATAATTCCTTAATTCGTGATTTAAAAGTTCGAGTCAGTTTCATCTTGCGAAAATCCCAGAGGCAAGGTAGCATCACAATTACCAAAATTTAATAGAAATAAAAAAAATCACAAATTTTATATTTGGTCAAAATTTTAATTCTTCGAGAATTCAACCATCAAAGAAAATTACAAATTTCAATCCTTCAAGAATGTTTGATGATTATTAGTTCTTCAGGAACTATTTCACAAATATAAATAATGTTCAATAACATTACTTTGAGCAATTCTACAAGAATGTTTTATATTTAGTTACTAGTTCTTCAAGAACTATACTATCAATATTTATAAACAATAATTATGAAAAGTCTTTCTTTGACCAGCCATATATGGATATTACATTTAAGTTCTTCAAGAACTACACAAGTGATTTTCATAAACGATGATAAAAAAATCATTTTCTTTGATGCTTTATAGTATTAGTTCTTCAGGAACTATAGTGTAAATTATGTTAATATATAGTGTTCAAGAGCAACTTATTCTTGCGCAGTCCTTCAGGGATGGTCGATATTAACTTTTTAGTTCTCCAAGGACTATGTCCAAATGTTCAAAACAATAATGTATATAATTCATACTTTGAGAAGTCCTTTGTTTCAATATTAAGAAGATTTCCTTCTATAGTTCTTCAGGAACTATATCATGATTTTCATAAACAAAAACAACTATCAATATTTGAATAGTCTTTTAAAGATGCTTTAATGTTGAATTCTTCTAGAATTCATCAAGATTAAATATGATTAATACATGAAAATATAAATAAAATAAATAATATGGACATGAAATAGAATATCTCAAAAAAAAAAAGGTACTCATCAAGAAATTAAGTGGTCATATGGAATCAAAGTTCACAAAATTAATAGAATTAATTGGTCATAATGCATATTCCTTAACGAGTAATGAATTGATTGATAAAATAAAAGAAAGAAATGAATTACCATTAAAAGAAATAACTGATATGAGTATCATATCCCTTGTATTTTTCTTTCTTACTACAAATTCCATTCAATTGTCTTAATCATCAATCTTTTGTAATAATTACATACAAATATTTACGGTCAATAACAAAAATTGGCATATGGATGACATATAGGTTATAGAAACAATATATGATAATAAAAATAGATTATAATGAAATTACATATTATCAAAATTCTAAAAATAAATTTGATAAGACTATCTTTAGGGATATATGTATATATTGAATTCTTCCGGAATTCTTCAATAACCCTATAATAGATCATATCAATTATTTGTACATCCTTCATGGATGTATAACTATTGAATTCTTCTGAAATTCATGGAGAATAGAATAAAATTTGGATTTTTAAGTTCTTCAAGAACAATATAATTAACAAATTGAATCAGTTATTTATGCAATTCTTCCGGGAAGATGAATATTGAATTCTTCTGGAATTCAAAAAGATTCATATTTTAAAATTTCATCTTGTTATGATTATTCAGGATTCATATATTTTATAAATATCACCATGATGCTTCTGGACCGTAGGCTATGAATCGATATCCCAAAAGAAATAAAAAAATCATACAAAAAAAATAAAATTAGGAATTCTCCATAGAATTCTTTAAAAGAGACTATCGTGCCGATAACGTGTTATGAACTATTTATAAATATGAAGAAGAATATAAAAGAGAAGAGATGAAGGAGAGAAAGAGAAGAGAGAATAGACTATTGTATTGTATTCACAAGTGTGTAATTACATTGTAATATATGTTCTATTTATAGGACAATATATGGGTCAATGAATATGGGTCAATACTAATGGACATCCACTATATTATTCATAACATAAGTATAGTTTTTCTTTTCTTTTTTTTTTGGACAAAATATGAAGTATTCTAGCTAAGGTGTTTCACAAAAATAATGGGGGTGTTGATTCATGCTTTGCAATATTTTGGATTCGGGCAAGGATCGGAATGAGGACCGAAGGTGAGGTTCTACGGGATGTGGCCGTCATTCACCACACTTAAGTTGGTGAGAGTTGTAGTAGTTTGCAGCTTTTTTCAGAGAATGAAGTTGTACCTTCTACGATGAATGAACCTCTTATATAAGTGGTTGGAGTGACCACATCCATGTAGGACTGTTAAACAAAATGTGATTGTTAAGCTTGCACATATTTTAAAAGCGTAATTCGAAGCACATGAGTCAAATCTAATTGAGATGAGATGGTCCAGATTCTCTGCCCCATACTAACTTTGTGGTTTTTGTCTGGATTGAGAATCTTATTAGGCCTTTGCATCCCATAACTAGAGCTCGGCTCCGTTCAAAAAGGTTAATTTTAACTCAACTCTACAAAACGACTCGTAAGATGGAGATTGTTTCCACTTAATTATAGTAGAAACCTGATAGTAGGTGACTCAACGGATTTTTAACCAGACTCTGATACCATTTTAAAATACCAAACTCTGAGAGTACTATTTTAGGATTTTAGATTTAGTCTAACTCAACCACAATAAGTTGACGTATAAGGTGATAATTATCTCTATTATTTTCATGTCATCTCTCAACCGATGTTCGATATGAGACTCTTAACTTATACTATTGCATTTTTATTTTTTTTGTTAAATAGATCCGTTAGCTACATTGGTCGATTTATTAAACCATTTTAAAATATAAACACAAAATTAATAAAAAATTCAAAACTATAGAGACTATAATGGAATAAATTAACCTTTTATTATTTGTTTTAGTTCATGAAATATACTTCACTTAGTTTAAGTACCTATATATTGTTAAGGATGAATATCAGAGAGAGTTAAGAGAAGGAATGGATCAATAAGGGTTGATCTTTATTAATCACACAAACGCAATTTATAGTGATTACAATTGCATAGCTTGCAAAGCAAGTAACTGGAATTAAACTAAACAACTAACTGTCGTAACTATCATAGTTAGTTATAACAGACTAACAAACATAGACAGTTACAACTATACACACATAATGCTATAGCATTATGTACAACATCTTTGTCTGATTGACATACACACAATGTTGTAGCATTGTGTACCTCATCTTAGTAATTGAATTGCTTTCTCAACATATATCAGTGTGTAAATTGCATAATTAATTGAACATAAATCAGATAGTACAGAACTAAAACAAAAAGTGTACAAAACAATAAAATCTAAAATAAAATCAATCAGACCACTTCAAAATGAAAATCAAATATATTATGCAGAATGAAAATATATTATAAAGCCTAATTTCTGTGTACTAGTACAATTTGTTCAGTTTTCTGAGGAAGAAACTTTAGGGAATATCAGAAATTCTAAAGTGCAGAATCTGGTCACCAGGATAGCAGCAACATACTCCTCTACTCTCATGTATAAGCAAAATTTCAAAAAAACGCACCGTTTAAGAAGTATGTAAGTGCAATGATTGAGAAGAAAAAATATTTTCAATTATACTCTTTTTGAAAAGTGTAGAACATTTTGCATTTATTGGTTGAATCAATGTTTAATTTAATGGTAAAATTGTAACAATGACATAAAACATAATGATTGAAGTAGACCTTTGCTTATATTTGAGACTTTTAATTTTTTTATTTTGTTGCTTATATTTGATATCGGAGGAGTATATTCATATACATATACTATTTACATTATTGTTTTTAATTTTTGAAGTTCACCGATTGCAAAATCAACTCATAAAAGTGAGCCTGGTGACCATATTTTTGAGGTTCACATATCATATGTTTTGTGAATTCGATTAAATCACACCAATAACTTTTAGTGTGTGGAGCAAAACAATTGAGCAACCAAAACAAGCAAGACCGGCAATAATAATAATAACAAAAGTAAACCGCGAAAACGTAAAGAACACAAGCGTATTGTTTACCCAGTTCGGTGTTAATGAACCTACTCTGGAGGGAGGGCAGCCCTCTCCGTTCCACTATCAATGAAGTTCTTGATTACAATGAAATTCTCACAACAAGAGTTACAAGAATTAGAAATTCCCTAATTCTACCCAAGTCCCAAATTTCTTCCCATGACCAAGAAATTCAATTACAAGTGTTTCCAAGGTGATAGAATGTTTCTCCAACCCTAGAGTCTTCCCAAGATGTTACTCCATTAACCCTAGTCTTTATGTTGGCCTTAGAAACCCTAAAACATACCATACTCATCAGAAAAACGCACACAACACATATATAAAGGCGCGCGGCACGCAAACATAGGTGCGCGACGTGCCAGCAACAAATGCACCAGCCACTGCACGCAGCAGCCCACCTCTTGGTTTCTTCTTCTTCATCCAATTCAAAGGTAATTCCCAACAATAAGCTCCCGATAACGATAAGTAATTTCTAACTTTGCTTCTGAGGTAAGAAAGGCTAAAAGGACTAGTAAAATCATTGACTTTTCTAGATGTTTTTGCCTTCTAGACTCTTGAGAAATACGGGTATGTAATTTTAAGACATCCAACTTTTTAATACACCATCCGATCCAAAATATAAGACATAATTTGACTATTACACGTATGCCAATGCACAATTTTGACCACTAATATTTTTAATTTTTTATCAGTAAAAATTATAAAAACCTGATAATACTCATCAAAACAAATCAAACAAGATCTTATATGCTAATATTTATATCTATATATTGTTAAAAAAATATGATCAAAACAAGATAAATAAATAGTGTCATTTAGTCAAAGTAACTCTTATAAAATGAAACGAAGGGAGTAATAAGGATACTATAGTACCTATTATATTTGGGTCATGCTAACTAGCTAGTACCATGAGGTATTAATTAAGGAAATAAAAAGAAAATTATATTGAAAAAATCACTCTATAAACTTTTTTTTGGAAAAAAAATCACTGTATAAACTTTTAAAAAGTTGATTACATAAATTTCAAGACACTTTTGTTAGTACTTAACTTCATTAACTAGTGCGGAACAATTTTTAGCATTTTTCATTATATTTAGTTTTTTTACGACTACCAAGTTAAGTTTAGCAGGGGAATGAATACTTTTATAAAGTTATCTTCAATTGAGATTTATTATAAGGAGAAAAAAAATTGAGTGATATGTCAAATATCTCCTGAAATTCTAAAATTTGTCAAATACCTCATTGAAATTTAGAAATAGGCAAATATCCTCCTGAAATTGTAAAACGTCAATCAAATTGCCCTCTTATTCTGTTTACTCCGTCTACTTTGATAACATGACGGTTAACGACATACGTACACCGGCCAACGTGGTGCTACGTACATGGGTAATTGAATAGGATACACATCACATGAGATAATTGAGTAAAATTTGCAAAATCAGTGGGCAAATTGCTCTAATTTCAGTCAATTAGCCTCTTGATTTTGCATATTTTAGTCAATTACCCTCTTGTGACGTGTATTCTGATCAATTACTCCCCTCATGTGACGTGACATGTATGCCGTTAACAACCATGTCATCAAACTAGACGGAGTAAACGGAGCAGGGGGTAATTTGATTGACATTTTACAATTTTGGGGGGTATTTGCCTATTTCCAAATTTCAGGAGATATTTGACAAATTTTGAAATTTCAGAGGGGTATTTGACATTTTACTCGAAAAGAATTGAGAAATATTGCATTGAGTTATAAATTTTATTCAAAAAGTTAAAAAATTATTATATGCAAAAGTACTTATGGTACATATATTTGATAGTAAGTTATATATGAATTTTTTCTTATATTGATCCTCCGATGGAATGAGTTTTTAGTAATTCGGAGTTTTGCCTCAATTTTTCTTGGTGTAAACTAAATATCTTCTGTGTTCAACTGTAGATAGATGTGGAAATAGGTTAGACCGACATAGGCTTTGCTAAGCCTGGCCTGTCAAAAAAATAAAGGTCTGGCCTGTGGCCTATTATAGGCTTATTTTTTAGGCCTGATATAGCCTATTAGCCTGTTTAAAAGCCTATTTCACATAAACATATTTAAATAAATAATTATATTTAATTTTAAATATACTAATGAACAAATAAATCAATGAGATTAAACTTTCTTTTGATATTTAACATGATATTTTGGAGAATTTGACTATATAGGACATCATATTTCGATTTTAGTTTATAATAATACATTTATATATGTGAAAAATTAATGTGGATTAATAAACTTGAATTACTGAACAAGTTAATAGATTTATAATTTAATCAAAGTACAACTTTTAATATATAATAACAATATATGTAAAAATATTATTCATATTTACTTAAATAAGCCGGCCTAGTAGGCTTAATAGGCTTTTTTATTGGCCTGGAGCCTGACCTTTTTAGCTAAATAGGCCTATAAAAAAACCTTGGCATGAGCCTATGTAGGCTAGGGCGCCGTAGGCTTATGTAGGCCAGTCTGGCCTCTTTCCACCTATAACTGTAGAGACTAATCTTTCAAATTTTGTGAGACTTAAATATGTGGCAAAATCTCCCTAACGTTACTGCATGCCCAAATTAAGAATCAAAATCATAACTTAGATTAAATTAGAAAAGATTCGCATCATCTCATGTAAGTATTCTTATGTTGCTCGACCTCATTTTTATTAGTACTATATAGAAGTTACATAAATAAAAAGCGGGCATGGCATTTTCATTCCTTAATTACCACTTCAAAATTATGTCTTCAACTTCAAGATTGTGAAATTACTGGCCCCAGCCAAGTGGACCTTTGCTTCTAGTCTACTAGTTAATTGAGTAAATAATAAAAATGAGCACTTCTTTGTAAACTAGTTGACAAAAATCTATGTCTCTAATAAACTTTCACTATTCATCTTATAATCAATGTTTCACCTTTCAACTTCAATTGTTTCAATCATGGGAGATAGAGGATGGTGGAAGAGGTGTAGGTGAAGTAATGCAATGATGGGTTGCATGGACCGTAAAAGGTTTAGCTAGATTTTTACGTTACAAAGGCACAAACAAGAATGTTGATAGAGCAATAGCCCTTATAAATCATGAAGGATAAATATTTTTCTCTCCCTAATAATTGACAACCTGAACTTTTTGTTCAATCGGTTTCACTTTCTTTTTCTAGTACTATTTATTATTTATTGATTTGTTTTTTTGGTCATTACCCTCAATTTGAGGGTAGGTAGGGAAAGGAAATTACTGTTGATTGTGTATTCATCATAATGTTATATTTGTAGTGTGCACCAAATAACATGAATTGTGTATTATTCACAAAAAATAAAATGAACAGAGTTTTGTTGGATTGATGCTTACATTCTTTTCTTACCCTAATGACCGAGGGAGTACATGCAAAAAAAAAAACGGATTTTGATTAAATGCAGTCACTGATTTGTGACTGCACATAACTCAGGTCCGCAAAAAACACTGATATCAAAGTCACTCTAGACATAATTTAGTGAGTGAGAGTAAAAAGATAGAAAATATCTAAATTAGGGAGAATCATTGCTCTTTACATAGGAAGTGAGAGAAACACCTTCGTAGACCTTATGTTTTTGGGCCAGAGGACAACCAAGTCACATATTTATTCGGTCGGCTTAACATTTTAAATGTAGTCGATCTTTCCTGTTTATACACATTCAAAAACATCCTTGCGTGGTATCCACTCGATTTATTTATTTTTGACGAAAATAAGTATCTACTCGATCTTATGTAGCGCGATACTTGGTACATACATATAATATGAAAATCCAATTATAACTTCCAAAATGTAGAGACAAAACTACAAAGTAAACATGCAATGTTTTATACCATTTGAATACATATGATATGCACCACTCCTTTTCTGTATGAAGGGTCTACAAGCAACTACACTACACTTCAGTCCTATATATGTCTAAAAGGAATCAGTACCCACCCAACACTTGAAGGCCTACATTTGTGATTTGTGTGTTTCTACTTTCCAATACGTCTTATACTTTCCCTCCTCCATTTTTTCTTGTATTCTCTTTTATACTTCAATAATTATAAAGGGTAAATGCTAAACCTTTGGCTACAGCATTTGATGGGATATAGGTTCGTTGTTGTAGCTATTTCACGCAGTAGACAGTCTTGACCGTAAATTTATGATATCAAGCGATTTATATTAATTCATTGTTCATTTAACATTTTAACACAATATTTAATTTCATCCATTCACATTTTATTGAACGGACTATAACAGTTACTACGTTGACGCGGTAACTGTGTGATATCCGATCTCCATTTGATGACCCATTTTCAAAGTGGATTTGTATATACCACTCAATTCCACTATCTCTTTATTCTACAGCATATGTGACCGGATGGATATGATGGATAGTTGTAAAATGCAAGTTATAAACACATGCCAAGGGTATATCCATCCATCAATCAATTTTCCATCTTGGGATATGTTGTCTTTAGTGGGGATTTAGATCGGGTGTAGTCACAGATTGCATTTAGTCGTACGATTGGCAATTTGTGATCGTCTAATTGAGATCAAACGGTCCAAATTTTAATATTAGAATTGTATATTTAATTAGAATAAAATGCTATATGAACATCTAAATCATCCGATTTTGATTGGATGGTTATGAGAAATTGATTGCATCCATTATGACAGCATGTAATCTCATTCCAATAGCTCTTTTGTCGAATCCTCTAATGATAAATTATATCTCTAATCACTAATTAGGTACAAAAGATGGTCATACTATAGGTCTCTTAGCTAAGTTTATAGAGAAAAAATATAAATATTTTAAAAATTGAATTGAACCGATCGATTCAACCAGTACGCTGTTGAACCGAGAATCGATTAATTTTTAAATTTGTTTGATCATAGTTGTATGTAGTATACAATTGATTGAATTGAATTGAAGTGAGGTTGACATTTGGTTTTGGTTTATATTGTTTTTATTCATTTGTCTTCATGTTTAACTATGGTTGTATCAAAATTTAACCATAATTTGGAAATGTTACTGATTCAATTTCATGTCCCATTTTTAGAACATTGAAAATGATTGCAGCCTTGTAGGCCTCACCATATCCTTTTCTGATTTGTATTTATGCATGGTGTGCCTCTGCTTAAGCCAATATCATTCATATTTGTGATAAGTTGATTTTGGATTTTTGCAATCTTGAATGGTAATTTTAATCTAGCAAAGATTCTCACTTTCAAAGTGTCAAATGGCTCGAGCAATTTAATTAGCGAGTTGAAACTCTAGTCAATTGTTATCTCAATTAGTGTATATTAAAAGCCGATGTGAGATTGGCAGAATTACGGTTAACTACTATAATTATAACAAAAACTACACATTGAAGTTTCAATTAAATTACGATATTGCTAATTTTGCTAAACTCTCAATCCATCCAAACATACACTTAGAAAAATCACTTTATTATTTTTGTCACCATAGTTCAAATTTTATTACAAAACTACTCAGAGCATCTGATATATTCTACCACAAGATACAATGATTCACATCTTATATGCCAATGCTGCCATTTTTATGTATTGAGCAAGAATTTACTTCCATTATTTTCAACTTGTAATTATCAATTACATACACAATAATGCAATCCAATAGCATTTTATATATGGACCATATAATTTATCACCATTTAGGCACTTTCAATTCAATGATGAAACAATTCATATGGTCCTGACCCATCTCTTGGTTCAAGACAATACATCAAAATAGCATCAACATCATCACCATCCTGGCCACTCTTGATTTCACAATGATTGTCAAAAAATTACAATAATCTTTGATTTTTCATGGATGAGAAACAAATATGATAATCTATGCACAAAATTAGCTGGCCAATTGAGTCACTAATATTACATATTCCTCCACACAAATTCCCTCAACGATGAGCATGTGACTAATTAATGAAAGAATTTTTAAATAGGATGATGTTATAGATATGAAGTATAGCCTAATTGTATAAACATATATAATATTGAATTAATGAATCCTAATTGGTTTGTGCTTCATATATAAAAGAATCATGAAATAATTTAAAAAGAAAACTAAAGTAATTAAGAGTTGGTGTGAATTTGATCTCTTTGATATAGCCTTTCTCTTTAGGCCCCAGAAGAGAGTTTGTAGAATATGCATGTGTTCCCATATGAATCATGATTTATGTTGTAAACAATTTGATGAAAGTTCATGCTTGCAATTAATATATACATACACATTTTTATACAGCTAAGTATATATGTTCTTTTAAAATTAGCCTTTGTCAAAAAGGAATGAACTCAACAGATAAATTACTAATTATTTGTGTTAAACACTTAAACTATTAAAGATTAAGGGAATAAGTATGCAGTGGGATATATCTTCTCCAAATCTTCTTCCACTAATCATTCACAACAGTAGGAAACTAGAGGGTTTGTACCAAAAGTTGAAAAAGCAACCTCCAAAGTTGAAAAAATAAAATTTCCCCAAAGTGGCTTCAAAGTACTCTTTTTCCACAGTTTTAAACAGAGAAAGTTCTGTGCCACTATGAAAAAGTGGGATATGGTAGCATGCATGAGGAAAACTAGGTAGACTTGGATCCACCTTTGCCTTTACTCTCATTTTGCACACATTTGGTTAGAATCAGATCAATAGTGCTTAAGATAGTTACAACTTAGTACAAAATTAGTTACATGCAGTTAGTTGAAATTTGATTATGATTAGTTAGCTGAATTAGGATAACCATATAGTCAAGCATGCATTTTAATTCTATTGAATCTAAATAATCATTACTAATTTGTAAGTTTGTATTCAACTAATAATTCTAACGTTTTCACGAACTTAAAAAAACTTGACCTAATTTGACTTGAGTTTATAATTAATTAAAAGTTAGACCGTAAAGCCCTGTAAGTCGGTCTGACCTATTCGCACCTTAAGAGTCACACATTTGCACCTTAATTTTATAAGGGATAAATATGTTTTTGGTCCCTATAAATATTTCAAGTTTTGTTTTTAGTCCCTCTAAAATTTTTCTTCAACTTTTAGTCCCTCAAAAATTTTCAATTAACATTTTTAGTCCCTACTTCTAAATCAACTCATGTATAAACTTCATATTTTTGATTGAATTTTTTTATGAATGTTTAAAATATTATAAGAATCTCTCCCAATTTGTTTTGAATTTTTTTAACAAAGCATAAATTAAATATAAATTTTTATATTTTTGGTGCTTAAAAATTCATATTTAATTCATGTTTTGTTAAAAAAATCTAAGTTTTTTTGTGAGTGATTGTTAAAACATTCTACACTTTTCTAGAAAATTTCATTAAAAAATATGAAGTCTACACATGAGTTGATTTAAAATAAGGGACTAAAAGTAGAAGAAAATTTTTAGAGGGACTAAAAAGAAAATTTGGAATATTTATAGGAACCAGAAACATATTTATCCCATTTTATAATTAACAAATATGTTATATATTTTATATGAAGCTGGCTAATTAAGTACTAAAATTTCATCTAATTTATTTTGTTGGACCACTAATATTTTTCATATGATAAAGTAAAACAATGTGAAACCTGCCATGCTACAACAATTTTTCTATCTTAGCTTAAATTTGAAGCAGATTTCAAGTCATCATTGAAGAAGGTGATTTAGATTGTCTATTTAGTAAGGACCACAAGTTACAACTACATAGATTGAGGAAACCTTATAGATTATTACAATATTACAAAGTTTAAAATCAATCTTTAATTTTATTTATTTTTTACATGTTGTACCACATCGATCGATCTCGTGCTTTATTCTTTTTTGTACAAATATCTTTTTCCAAAAATCTTTATCTTCTGAAAAGAAATGGATTTGTGTGTTTGTGATGGGTCACATTGCAACCTTTTGGCAAATGGAAACAGCTTCTAAATACATATTTTTAATGTTGTATAATATAATGCAATCTTACATCATGAATGAGCATGACAAACACCCAACCAACGGGACCTTCTCTTAATTAGCTTCTTTTTTATTTTGGGACGATGAACTTTTTGTAGCATGAGCTCATCTGTTTTTATTTTTTTTTTATTAAAATCTCATCTACTATATTTTTTTTTTAGTAAACCACCAAATTAGTCATTGACTCTGTAGATCACTTTCAAAAAGGTCCCTGACTCCGTTAAATATTATTCAAATTAGTTCTTTTGAATGTAGGTTACGAACTAAACTGATATTATGCGGATAAAGTTAGATGCCAAATTGATAATAAGTTATTAAAATATAAGAACTTATTTGATAGTAAGTGGCTAAACATTTGGACTAACTTGACAGATTAATAAAGTCAGGAACCTTTTTAAGATATTCGCAAAGTCAGGAACCTATTTAAGAGTGTCTTACAAAGTCAATGAGTAAATTAGTGGTTTGCTCATTTTTGTTTTTGGACAGAATCTCTTCTCATATTTATTTTTAACACACTCATCTAATATTTATTATATTTCCTGAATTATGTATTTCATTTTATCTTCTTGGGAATTATACGCATGTGTGAAAGTGACTTGCTGGTAGTATAGTATATAATCTATGAAATGGACATCTCACATTTCCACCATCTATCTACTTTCCATTTATCACAATCGTCGTCGTCAACGAGCACATATGCAATTTATTATATAGAGTCAACTATAGGTTAATTTACTTTCTTTTTCTTATAGTAAAAGATATTTTATTTTTTATTAAAAATTTAGGTTAAAAATTAGTGTTTCAGGAGTATTATTAAAGAAATTACGTTGAAAACAACATTTTTACAATTTTAAGAGTTTTATTACAAAAATTTTAAGATATTCTTACTACATTTATTTTTTAACTAATAATCTCAAGAAATTAGTTAACATTTTAGTTTTTGTTATTTAATTATACTTAAAAAAAGAATTATTAATTTTTTATTCAAATAGATTTTACCGAGATTTTATTACTTTTTTTTTAAGAAATATAATTAATTATTTTTTTTAAAAAAGTAACTTAGTAGCTAAAATTTTCCCCTTTACTTTGTTAAATATTTGTATTGTATAATGTATCGAAAAGATTAATTATATATTTTTTGTTTTTAACCCTCTGCTTCCTAGGGGAAGGGGGTTCTAGTAATTCAGAGTTCGGCCGTGAAGTAAGTAAAGTCTGGCCAATAAATTATTCAAAATAGCAGGATTTGGTGGAAGGAGTTGATGGGGATGGGGTTGGAAAAGGAAATGGTGCGGGATTGGATCCAAGAAGTTTTTGCAAAGAAGGTGGGAAATGGAGGTTCTACTAGATTTTGACTTGATCATTGGATGAGGGTAGCCTCGTTGAAAGAGGTGTCTCCACGACTTTACGATGCTTCGGTACAAAAGTGTTGAGAAAAATATGCCTAAATATCTTTTGAAGATTTTAGATTTAAATATAGTTTAGATTTATATTTCAGTTTAGAATATTTATGATTTTTAGATTTAGTTTGTTTTTAAAAGATATGATTTAGAAGTTTGTTTTATTTGTAGCTCTATATATAGAGCCATAAGCCATGATGAATAAAATAAGAACTTGAGTTTTCTTCATATAACAATATATTTGAGGAGAGTTTTCTCCGTAAAATTATATCCCACCAAATTCCGCAAATACAAAAACACAAAAAACCATATCAGTGGTATCCGAGCCAACGTTCATAAGGACCTGTGAAGATGGATTTTTCAAAGGTTGCTCCTCCAATCTTTGATGGAGTAGACTATGATCTTTGGGCGGTGAGAATGGAGGCATTCTTAGATGCTCTAGATCTATGGGAAACTGTGGAGGATGATTACGATGTTTATTCGTTACCAAAAGACCCCACAGCAGAACAGATGAAAACTCATAAAGAAAGAAAAACCAAGAGGGCAAAGGCAAAGACTTGTTTGTTTGCAAGTGTCTCACAAACCGTCTTTATTAAAATCATGACTCTCAAAACACCGAAAGAAATTTGGGATTACCTAAAAGAAGAATATAAAGGAGATGAAAGGATTCGAAGCATGCAAGTTATGAACTTAATGAGAGAGTTCGAGTTACAAAGAATGAAGGAGGATGAAACAATCAAGACATATGCTGATAAATTATTGGGTATTGCTAATAAGGTACGATTACTAGGCACTCAATTTTCTGATTCTAGAATTGAAGAAAAAATCCTTGTAACGGTACCTGAAAGATATGAAGCTTTTATAGCCGCCTTGGAGAACACAAAAGATTTGAGTAAAATCACTCTGCCAGAAGTGTTACACTTATTGCAGGCACAAGAACAAAGAAGACTTATGAGAGAAGAAAGAACTATAGAAGGTTTATATCTAGCCAAAGATTTTGGAAAGAAATACCAACACAAACCATGTCCTTATTGCAAAAAGGATACTCACTCACCAAAGAATTGTTGGTGGATGCCTGATGCAAAATGTGAAAAGTGTGGTAAATTAGGTCATATGAACAAAGTATGCACATCACAACAACAACAACAACAACAACAACAACAACAACAACAAGATGTTAACATTGCTCATGGGCAATATGAAGAAGACCAAGACCTACTGCTTGCAATATCAGGTTGTACAACCAACAAACCGTCAAAAGAATGGCTTATTGACAGTGGTTGCACAAACCATATGACTTATGATCGAGATCTTTTCAGATAGCTCAATAAAAGTTCTATTTCCAAAGTCAGAATTGGGAATGGAGAACAAATTGCAGTAGAAGGCATTGGAACAATTTCATGCAGGTATGAAACAAATTTCCAATGTTTTATATGTTCCAGAAATTAATCAAAATCTTTTAAGTGTTGCTCAGCTGTTGGAGAAAGATTATAAAGTGATATTTGAACATAAAAGTTTTGTGATTAAAGATCAAAACAATAAGGAAGTGCTCAAATCTCAGATGAAAGGCAAGAGATTCGTTTTAGATTTGATGAAGAATGATTATATTATTGAAGAGAGAAAAGAACATAAATTCAAAGAAGATCATGAAGATTCAGGTGCTTTGAAGAAATTTCAAGTTAAGGAGGAGAATAATCATGCTTGTGAAAAGCCACTTAAAAGATGCAATGTTTCTACCATAAAGTCTACAAGGCACAAAGACGCTAAAGCTTGCGAAAAAGGAATAACTTCAATGATGGAGAAATTCAAGTCAAATCAACATGCAATCTCATCCAAGAAAGATATTGACAAGAAATACAACCGAAATAAAAAGAAGAATAAATTTCCGAGAAGCTCAGATTGGATACGCACAAAAGATATTCAGTCAAGGAGGAGTGTTGAGAAAAATATGCCTAAATATCTTTTGAAGATTTTAGATTTAAATATAGTTTAGATTTATATTTCAGTTTAGAATATTTATGATTTTTAGATTTAGTTTGTTTTTTAAAAGATATGATTTAGAAGTTTGTTTTATTTGTAGCTCTATATATAGAGCCATAAGCCATGATGAATAAAATAAGAAATTGAGTTTTCTTCATATAACAATATATTTGAGGAGAGTTTTCTCCGTAAAATTATATCCCACCAAATTCCGCAAATATAAAAACACAAAAAACCATATCAAAAAGAAATCACACAATTCGAGAAATGGGTGATTAGGTGAATGATAAATGGATTTGGTACATCAAGTGGAGGAGGGTCTTCTTTACTTGGGATGAGGAGATGGATCAGAACCTCACTACAAGAAAACAGCAATTTAGTGACCACCATAAATGGCCACAAAGTGAAAAAAATGGCGAATTTAGTGGCCACCATGTTTGGCCGCTATTTTGCTGGCCGCGAACACATACCGGCGGCCCAAGTGGCCGCAAAATTGTTGAGACAGACTGACACAAAGTCAGCTGCAGCAGTAAATTTAGTGGCGGCCAAAGTGGCCGCAAAATTTAACTTTTTTTTTAAAAAAAAATAAAATAAACACCACCGCAACAGCTGCAGCCTCCACAATCATTTTTTTTTTTGAACTGCATCAAATATTATTAAAAACCACAACACCTAAACACAAGGAGTGTTTGGTGAGGGATTGAACCACCGAAAAAAATCAGGGCCACATACACCAAAAAAGGTACAATCCAGTACAACAATACAAAAGGGAGATGAAAAATACAGCAGCAACACTGATAAACACACAAACAGCAGAAACAAAGAAAAGCCAAAAAACCACAGCACAGACAATGTCTTTCCACTACTCGTCAGAGCAGAAACCACCACCAATGAACCTCTCAGAAAAGCTTCAATCGCTTGCCGCTACCAAAAACAAAAAATCCAAAACACACTCAAATCAAAATCAACAACACAATGCTGAAAAACGAAAACGCATTAAAAATTTCAAATCAGAAACTCAAATACTCAACACTGAAATTCTTGAAATAAATACGAAAACGAAGAGAAAGAAAACACCGAACCTGAAACTTATCGATTCGGAAATCATAAACAGAAGCAAGTTCATCAGCATCAATAACAAACAAACGAAAAGAAGGAGAAGAAGAAATACAGAACAAACAAACAGAAACGAAAACGAAACGAACAGAAACAGAAACGAAAAACTTCCCTTCTTTTATTTTTTCCGATCTAGGGATTTTGGACAAGATTTAGGTATTTTTGCTTTTGGATTTGTATTTAGAATAGGGTAGAGAAGAGTTTTGATTTAAGAAGTTTTGATTTTGTGAAGTTTTTTATCAAAGGTTGAAGAACAAGTGAGAGAGAGAGATAGCCGGCGGTAGAGAGAGAAGAAGAGTGTAAAAATGAATTTTTTAGGGTTTTGGGGGTATATATACCATGAACTTACGAGGGCCAAAGTGGCCACAAAATTCTGGCGAATTCTGGCGCCTTTTTTTTTTATTTCCAAGAAACTTTGCGACGGCTTAAACCGTCGGTAAATTTGGCCGCAAAATTTGCGGCGGTTTAAGCCGTCGTTAACTGCAACAGTTATTAAATTTTTATTTTATTTTATTTAGTGGCCGTTTTTCCTTATTTTGTGGCCGTTTATGCCGCCACAAAGTTTATGGGGGCTAAAGTGGCCACTAAGTTAAAATTGAATTCCCACAAAATCAAGGTTTTCTTGTAGTGCCTTTAGAACCTAATTGAATGGATAGCTATCAGGAAGGATCCAAATTTGTGGTATTATGCTTGTGGAGAAATGTTTACAATTAGTGTCAATTATTTATACTTGTATAGAAAATTTCTACCGTCTTCTTCTTTGGGTTTGAATTCTATTGCGGTTCTGGCTCAAGTATTGGGGAGTTGGGTACCAAGGTGATACTCTTTTCTTGGCAAAGCTTCTAGGTCATCTACCTACGAGAGCTAATTTAGCTTGTTACAAGTGGTGTGGTTTCATGGTGTCCGTGGTGTGAGGGAAAAATTGAATCGGAAAATCATCTTTTGGTTTCTTGGCAAACGCTGTGGTTTGGACAATATGGCGCGCGAGGAATGATAAGATTTAAAATGCAAAAGACGTTACGATGGAAGAAATTTTTGATAAAATTCAGATTTCTTCATGGAAATAGCTAGTAGTAAAGAAGATTAGTACACCATGTTTATTTTATAAATGACGTGCTAATCTCATTGATAGTATAATAATCCGCTAGTTTTGGGGATACATGTACTATTTCCTTTTATAATACAATACATATTTTTTATGTTAAAAAAAAAAAAATTGGAATGATCAAGAGAGTATCTTTTATTGTCCTACTCCTAACATTATTTATAATTATTATGTAAAAAACATTATTTTTAACTATAAATTATGATGAATTGAAGATTAAAAAAGACAAAATTCACTGCAGGGGTGCAAAGAAAACGCTTTTTATGTTTCTTTACCCAAGCGCATGCATGTTGGGTAAACTATAAGGTGTAAAAAGTACTCTATATTCAAAATCACTGCAGGAGTAATTTACTTCTGTTCAGTCATTATTTATTCTTCATATTCAAAATCATAACCAATACTATACTAGTATGTTTCTATTCTACCAAACCAAATAATAGAGAAAGAAAGCTCACAACAGCATAGGGAGACAATAAGTAGCATCAATTGTAGAATACGCAACAGCATATGAGGACAATTTTCACTATGCATGTTAGGCATACACTATCATCTAAAAAAATGATTCTAAACAATATAGTGACAAATACACATGTCTAATAAATATTTGAGCATATTCAAGCCTATTTTATTAAGGGAAACACTCAGGTATATATATTATGTGGATATATACCAATATATGACTTATGTGGATAATTTTGATTGGTTCATAAATAGTATTTAATATAGAAAAATTAATAAATATTATTTATAAATCAATCAGAATCTCTCACCTTAACAAATATACCGATACATATCGACATACCGAAGAATTGCCATGCAGCTAGCTAGCAGGCCAAGTCGTAGTCATAATAAAGTCATATATAATAAGGTGATTACTGAATTTCTTTTCCATGTTTTCCCGCGGGTGACATGCTATGATTGATCACCAAAACATTTTTCACCTAACCATTTATATCAATATGTGTTGTTAGATCAAGGAAACATATGAATATGATTAGAGTAATAGATCAAGGAAACATATGAATATGATTAGAGTAATACATTTACCTACATAATACATCAATTGACTGGACATATGTCTGAAATCTATAGTATAATTTGTTCCGGATCAAAACCAAATGTTCCCAACTGTTTTTTTTTTACATTTATATCTTCCAATACGACGAACGCTTCTTCTATATAGAGCTGTCAAAAATGGATCGGGCCGATGAGTCGGATCATTAGTCACGATTTTGGATGGGCCAGTCTGCAAAAAACTAGCTCAAATGCAATCAGGCCTTTTTTGCCCTAGTCCATACGAAAATATCGGGTTGGACTGAGCTAGCTCGTTGGACTTTGGGTCGGCCCATTATAAAAAAAAACTATGTCATTTATATAAAAATAAAAACAAAAAAAAAAATTATCTAATTGAAAAAATATTATAAAAATTAAGTTTATAAGTTATTAAATTGATTCAACTTTTTTACGAGAATCAAAATTGCTAGATCATATCTAAATAAAATTGATAATTACGAAATGAGTTGATTGGCTCATTAGCCCACATTGCCTATATGTGGCCAGGTCGAGCTTGTTATATGCGTAGCCCGATAGTAATTGGGTCGAGTCAATTTGACTCATTTATATATAGTTTGGCCTATTGGACCAAATTGGACCAACCGACCAATTTGACAACTCTACTAAATATCGTTATTGTACAAAAAATTTAGAAGCAATATAGACTATTGTACAAATAATTAAATTAACTTGTCTCGCTTTAAAAAATCTTATTAGGGCAAAACTATAGCGACTTAATGAATTTTAACCGCATTCAATATAATTGAATCAAAGAAACATTTTTGTATTGATATCATCGTTAGTTGTTGTTATGGGTACCCCCACACCCCCCACACACGGTTAAAAAGTAAAATACACAAGAGTCCCTACAACTCAACCACCAAATACACGATCCCCAAATAGAAGAAGAAAATAAACAACGGCTAAGAAAGGAAAAATACAAGTTGCCCCCCCAATCACCCAGAAATACTGAGACCTAGTTGTACATCCCAACAAATTCTAATGGTTTCAATATAAAATAGGATGTATCTCCCACTCATAAAAGGAATAAAGATTGTTAGGATTTTTCCAAAATAAAAGTTCCACTATACACCAAATATTCAATAGATGAGATTTCCTGTGAAAATATTAAATCATTATGAGATCAACATCACGTAGTACAATGTTATCAGAACCGGACCGGCCGGTCGGACCGGGAACCGGTGGTACAAGCGGTCTGATTGGGCCTGAAAAACGGCCAGCTCAAGAACCGGTGGAAAAGCGGTTGAACCGGCGCGGAACCGGAAAAAACCGATGAACCGGCCGGCTTGAGCGGTTCGGCGGTTCTGCTTTTTTTTTATTACGGAAAAACGACGTCGTTTTGATTTTTTTTTAATAAAATCAGAAAGAATTGGAAAGGTTGATTTTTTTTTGTTAAATAAAAAATATTGAAACTTGCAAAGAAAGAATTAGAAAGGTTTAGTCTAAAAAAAATAGTTGCTTCTTTCTTTTTGTTTTTCACATTCCCTTCCCTCTTTGTTGTTCCCAGATTTGTGTTTAAAAACATATTCAAATACCATGAATATTTTTTTTATTAGATAGATCATAAACTTTGACAGCATCATATTTTGAAGATAAAGAAGTTTTGAAATAAACAAATAAAATAAAATAAAGAAATGAAAAAGGAAGAGAAAGAGAAAGATGTAGATGTGAACTTCAATCAATCTATAATAATAGAATGAAGGAGGAGGAGTGTTAGAATAAAAGGAGTGAAAGAGATGATGAGAGAAAATGAAGCCACACATAGTCAAATATGAGATGAAGAAAGAAAATTAAGAAGAATTTCATGAGGCATAGATAACAAGGAGAAAGGGGAAAAAAAAGATGAAAAATGTGATATGATGTTGCGGCGGCTCTCAGATTCATTTAGAATATTAGGGTTCCATACAATACAAGTGGATTGAGCCTTTTATGTCTTGACATTTGTGATAAATAATAATCTATAAATAAATAATTATTATATAAATATTATAAGAATTACAGTACTTCAATTGTACTGTATGTGAATGCCTAATTGCACGTGAATCTTGTCTTTTTTCAAAAAAATATTCTCAATTATTTATTATATTATAATAAAATATACATTTTTATTGAAATATTGTAATAAAATAATAATAAAAATTATATTTAATTAAAAACGGTCCGACCCGATTGAACTCCGGTCTGACCAGTTAACCTTTGAACCAGCAAGCTCACCGGTTCGATGACCGGTCCGATTCTGACAACCTTGCGTAGTACTTTGTAGTTAGAGGTCGTTCACCTTTGTGCAATATAAGTTGACTATCATGAAGGATGTTCTTGGCATATTTTTATTGAGATCCACGTCGCCCTTAATAAAGATTTTTGACGTTTGGTCGAGTTAGAAGATCAATAAAAATCTTATAGATTATCACATTGAGTCTCGATCATTAGGCTATCGATGTTGATGTGAACTATAGTCTTGAACAATCATATTGAGTCTTGAACCATAGGAGATCATTAGACTTTGGATGTTGATGTGAACGATAGTCGTCTTGTTGAGTTATGAGAAAAGTATGGAGGATCATCGCATTAAATTCAAAGAAACTGCACAAATTAAAAGAATTTGACACCAAATTTTCACGGATCACTCAAAATCTTAAGAATCATGTACTCCTTCTGGTCTCATATATAAGAAACAAAAAAAAAATTACAAAGTCTTAAATATAAGAAAAAGTTACTACAATCATCACTTTTATTTTGAATATTCCAATTTTACCCTTTGTTTTACTTTTCCCCATAATAAATAATAATTTAATTTAAACAAAAAGTAAGGGTAAAAGTGGAAATGATATGTTTTTCCTAATCATTTACTCCACTTTCTTAAAGGGTGTGCCTTTTTGTTTTGTTTCTTATATATGAGACCGGAGTATATGATACGATACATTGCTCAACAGTCAACACTTATCACATTTTTTTTTTACTATGAGACTTCTAACTTACATTTTCACACCAACACATCATTCCACAATTCACCATTAAAAAATGACTATTAGGATTTTTAGGAACAAATTCTCGCAAAAAGTTATGACAAACGTCTAATCGCATGATCATAATTTAACATCTAATATAAAATTTGCAATTAAAAAGAATAATGATATTCATTAATTTGATATCAAGAAGATTTATTTTATTTTTTTAGGAAGATTTGATATCAAGATATAGTCCATGATTAATGTTTTGTATCCATGATTAATGTTTTGTAGTTCAAGTAGACGACTAGTAGTATTAATATATTACTACAGTGGGACCCCTTAAAGGATAGGCATTATATGACCTTAGTTATGTATCAACAACCCACTTGGAAAATTTGGTAGTGAGTAGTGAGAGTTATGGTGATACCTTTAAATCAAGAATAATCATGAATCTACCATATTAGTTATTCTTGTCTTACTTAAATCTAAATTAAATACTATCAACCGTTAGTTGGTCAGTAATAATTGACGCTAGACTCAATAGGAAGAACCACGAATTAATATCCGCAACTGTGATTAGAAGGGGGTTGAAACCACTTGATATTAAAACTGTCCTCCGAACTAGATTAGACGGTCCAGTCAGCCGAATACTGGTGGTGAAAAAAATCTAAATTAAATACTAGCATGTCCTTCTTCAATGTAATAGGTTATGGAATTTATATGGGGTCTTAGTCTTTACCGTTGTTGGCACATTGATGAAGCAATATATATGTATCATAATATATGCAGTATTCTGTAGTAATTCCTCTGTCATATGGTAGCCAACAGCTCAATGTTCTGTTTTGAATGTAAATCAATCCAGTTGGTAGAGTTACATATGAGTGCCACCTATTTCTATACTTTGAATTGGAATCTATTAATCAATTTTGATATATATTGTTGTGTAGATATAAGTCATGCATGGTTAAAAATTAAAATTGAAATGCAGAGACTGCAGAGCTAGGTAGTTGAATGAATATTCAAACATAAATGTAACATATAGAAGTGAATTCTCCCGTGACTCTATTTAATTTGTTTTAGTGTCAAATGGTCCTGTGGGACATTGAGAAGCTAAATATCATGCATAAGTCATTTAAAACAATGACCAACTTAGTCTAAGGAATTATGTCAACAATAAAAATAAAAAAAACTTAGTCTAAGGAAATAACTCATGTATGAATGCTTATAATTAAATTCAATCACTAAAAAAAAAATTAAAATTAAAAACTTGGTTTTTTTTTAATATTTCAAACACATTTTGTGGTCTTTTCCGAAACAAAAACACATTTGGTCATTCTTTAATGTTTAAGAAGTACTACTCCATAAAATAAGCCTACACCCTAATTCTTTCTCTCTTCTCTCCCTGCCACCTCTCTTTCTCTTCTCCCTTCTTTGGTTTTTTTCTTTGTTTATCAATTAGAGAGGGGTGGTTTAGGATCAATTTTGATCCGGAATCACCCCTCTTGATCGTTTTTTTATTTCTTTTTATTAAAATAAGTGATACCAACATATTTTTAGGTTTTGTTCGAGTCTTTTTTTTCGTGTTTTTTTATCTAGTGTTGTTTAATCATGTCTTAGTGCGGAGTTTTGGTTTTGTCCCGTCGTCTTAGTGCGGAGTTTTGGTTTGTCCCGTCTAGGTACGGTGTTGTTTTTGTTCATTTTTGCAGGTTTCCTTCGATCCAAATTCAGTGCAGATTCAATGATTTTAGCGCCGTCAACGTTGCAGATCTGGATGTATGACTATTCCAGACATTTGAATTTTGTCAAATCAATTGTTGGCTTTGTCATAGACATTAGACTGTTTTATGCTATTAACTCGGGTGCTATGAGCATGTTCGCAGATTCATCCTTATTAGTTTTTAGCGAAATTGAACATATAATAGTTAATGAAATGTATTAAGTTTTGATTGATAATGATTTTGATTGATGTATTCCTAATGAATTTGAATGAATGAATACTGTTATTTTAGTCAAAAAAAAAAGTACTACTCCATATTGCACATATAATAGTTAATGAAATGTATTAAGTTTGTTTGATTAAAATAAAATAAAATATAGTTTACATATTGTAAAAAAAAAGTATTATGCACAGATATTAAAAAAATATTTATTACATTTTTTTTACGAAATTTACTATATTTATATTCTTAATGTGTGCTGATTTTCCATTGAAAAAAAAAAATTATGCATGTTAGACGTATGTCATACTATTTTTTTGGTTCAAGACGTATGTCAAACTATGTGTATGCATCCAATTTTAAAAAGTGGAATAAAAAATAGTACTAAACATTAAGATGACAAATTTTAAGATTCCATAACATTAAACTATGTGCCTCAAAACAATACTAACATCAAAGCACTTCAATTCCTCATTGATTTTGGGTCCGTTTACATTGATTATTAATTTTTTAGTTTAAGTAAAATAAATTTAAACAAATAAATAAATTTTATATTTTATTTATAAATTTGTTAAAGTAGTTTATAAAAGATAGTTTATGAAGATACAATTTTCGTTAACAAGAATTTATAAGTCAATTTTAAGTTTAAATGAGCTTTTAGTATTGTTAATGTACCACCGATTTTTTTTATAGATAATTAAAATATTATGCTAACGAATTGGTTTAAAAATCTATAAAAAAAATTACCTTAAAACTATAAGTCAAACATTTGTTAAAGCTAAAAGTACATTAATTTTTTGTCAAAAAACTACACAATTTTTCATTCTTGAAACAATTTCCTAAAGATAATTGTTAGAATTTTTCATGTTAGCATATTCATAAAAACAATGCATCACCAAACATAATAAAAACCACCAACCAAGTGATTACACAGAACTTTGTAGTTGACACATTAGTAGAGATGTTTGGTAGGAGGCAATAGATTCTCATTCAAGAGACACACACGAGGCAGAATTCATATTAAATTTCTAAAATTAAAATAATTAATTGTACCATGATAGAATTGATCTATCACTTTATCATTTATTTATTTATTTTTTTTACAAAACTTTATCATTCTTTTTTTTTGACAGAAAAACTTTATCATTCTTGTTAATACATAGTTTAATGCTAAAAACTCAACTATTAAAGTTGATAAGTGGAGGATGTAAATTCGAATTTCAACTCTTACCTATAAAACGTGACATCTCGACCCACCAACAAATATATTTACAGGGTACTCTTAGAAGTGTCACTTTTGTAATATTTTTATGTTTACTGTTGTCATTTTAAATATTAATATAGTGTTTATTAATTTTTTCTACTAATATATTTGTATCTATTGCATTTCAACACGCCAAACTATTAAATACATATAATAAAAATGTTTTAATAAATAATAGAAACTAAATTGTTGGACTCAATATAATTTTAAAGTTTCAAGGTTTCTATTATACTTTCTAAATATTTTTGGACTCAATATAATAGAAATTTAGAAACTAAATATTTAATATAGTTTCAATTACTTAAACATAAATTTAGTTTCTATTACTTAAAGAAACTAAATTGTTGGACTCAATATAATTTTAAAGACGAAATTTGTGTTTGAATCTCTAAAAATGCTTGCAGACATTTGATTTTACTAACAAAGTCATCTTACTTAATCAAACTCCATATCCAATGCGGTGTTCTTTTTCTCAATTGAAGAGATGAAGAAAACACAAGACCCAAATGCAGGAAACACAAGACCTTAATTTTAACGCCTGTCTTTAATTAATTAACTCTCAACAAATTTAATAAAGCTTGGGGTTTTGAATGTGTTAAATAAATCTGTGTAAATTCGTGGAGAGCCATTAACTCAAGTTCTTCCTTTGTTTTTAGTAAATGGTTAATCTACTATTTTAACCACGAATGTATAATTCTTTAAAGGGAAATGTTAACGCATGTTCTTAAAGACACATTTTAAGAATACAAATGTAGTAATATTCTCTTATAACTTGTGCATTATACTTTTTAAACATTAAATATTTTTATGTGTTATAAAATGCAGATTTCTACTTTTAGCTACCTTAACATGTGGCTAAAGGCACATGGTAACCTGACCCTTCGCGTTAAATTTACAAATGGATTCACAAATTTATCATTTATTTTACTCGACGAATATATTCGTAGGTAGTCAAATTTAGTCTTCAAATATATTTTTTATTGGTCAATTTTAGTTGATAAAATTATTATAAAATGAAATATTTAGGTATTAACAGTTTTAATACATTTAAAGACTAATATGACAACAAATTATACTTTTAAATGTCAAAATGACGTTTTGTCCGTTTTTAAAGATATTAATTATGTTCAGTCGGTTGAACATACAATCACGCAGTCACTAAATAGTGACTTTTTAATTGAGATCAGACGGTTTAAGGTTTAATATCAGATTTAATATTAAATATACATAAAAAATTGCTTTAAATGTAAACGATCCGATTAAAATCAGACAGTAATAAAATGCTGATTGCACACATATTGCATCAATCTTGATTACATTTAATCCATTTCCTTTTTAAAATGCAGCATCAATTACTATTGTAGGTAGAGGTGTCAAAAAGACCCTATTTGATATGACCTCAAATTTTAGCCCCATCCTAAAAACTCATTAAAATGTGAACCCATATTGTGACACACTATCTTTGTTGGTCCTCAGGTAATTATGAGTCTCATTGTAACTTTTTTTAAGGCCTAATAAGGCTTTCAACCCTATTTTTATTTGGAAAATGTTAAACATTATCCTCGGAGTACTAGTTAAACATATTAAAAAGGAAATATTATCTCGAAATTTGTGTATTCAAAACCTTAAAAATGTAAAAGTTACTTTTCTATTATTAATTTTATCTTTAATTTCTATTTTTAGTATGCTTAACAAGTGTCGCTGGGCATTATTTAGCAAACTCTTTTTATTTTAAATTTAGAATTTTTTCTTCTGAAACAATATTTAACCAACATGTAAAATAACTTACAATTTAACAAACAACAATATTTATCAACATTTATTTGTTAAAATAATTTACATATAATACATTCTTTTTTGTCAATTTGTCCAATGACTAAAAGATTTCTCTTTAGATAAAATATCTTTAATTTAGATCGTGGCCCGGCATATAAAATATAATATTTTTATCAGTTAAACTATGTTCACGAGTCATATACATACACTTTTTTATTAGCAAAACTTTGATATCGAAAAAAAATATCAGAAATAAATCAATTTGTCGTCTCATTTTATATATATAATACTCTCCTTCCATCTTTCTCTTTTATAAAAACTTTCAAGTTTCAACAAATAATTTTTACACAAATGTTTATGCCTAATAGAGGTGGAAATAGGCTAGGCCGAGCTAGGCTTTGCCAAGCCTGAGCCTGGACTGTCAAAAAATTAAAGGCCTGAGCCTGGCCTATGGCCTGTCATAGGCTTATTTTTTAGGCCTGAGTCTGGCCTTTTGAAAGCCTGACATAGCCTATTAGCCTGTTTAAGAGCCTATTTCACATAAACATATTTAAATAAATAATTATATTTAATTTTAAATATACTAATGAACAAATAAATCAATGAGATTAAACTTCTTTTTGATATTCAACATGATATTTTGGAGAATTTGACTATATAGGGCATCATATTTCGATTTTAGTTTATAATAATACATTTATATATGTGAAAAATTAATGTGGATTAATAAACTTGAATTACTGAAAAAGTTAATAGATTTTAAAAATATTATTCATATTTACTTAAATAGACCGGAGTACTAGGCTTAATAGTTTTTTTATTGGCTTGGAGCCTGACATTTTTAGCTAAATAGGCCTATTGAAAAGCCTTGGTCTGCTCTATTTAAAGAAATAGGCTGACCTGGCCTGAACCTATGTAAGCTAGGCCATAGGCTTATGTAGGCCGGCCTGACCTCTTTCCACCTCTAATGCCTAAATATAGCTTACTAAATTTGCTTAAAAATATAACTGCTTACTAAAATTGATACCTAAAAGTAAAATTTACATGCTTAATGGAAGACAAGAAATTTTAGCTTGTGGTATATCATCATAATATGTATGTTTTTTTTTTTGGTTGATAAATCATAATATGTATGTTGTAACTAACACCAACATCAATGATGTATTTTTTTTCTTACTTGTTCAATTCAACCTTGCATTGGTTCGTAGTTGTTGCTACTTGTTAGTAACAAGTTGTTACTACCATTTCATTCACATTATGTTTGTTTTGTAGAAAATAAAAAAGTGAAGGAATACTTTTTTATTTTACAGTAAAAAGCGAAGGAATACTTATATTATTAAAAATAAAAGGAGAAAATTAATTAACATGTAATTTTTTCTCCATATTTTTCTTGGATAAAAAAATAAAAGGAGAAAAGAGTATCCATACGGGAATCTATTATCCAGAAGATAATGACCCTGTCTTCTACTGGTTAACGACATTGTCGTCAACCAACAAATTCAAATTCCCATATTAATATTTCTTTCTTTCACAGATTAATGAAAGTGCAAAAACAAATTCCAAGTTTCCACCGTTTCCAACTCATCACCACTTGTTCCTAAAAACCAACTCAGTAATCACTACCACAGTACCATGCGTGGCACACCACACTCAAATACTCTCTCTCTCTCTTCTCCCCCTTCTCCTTCACATAAATAACTTCACACAACACTCTAAACCGTTGCAAAAAAACTCCTTCACAATCACAATGAAAGAACAAAAACAACAACAAATCCCTTTCATTTACATTTACATTGTTGTTCTATCAACAATCTTATCTCTATCAACAACAGTAACATCATTGAACCAAGAAGGTTTATACCTATACCAATTCAAACTTACCTTAGACGATCCAGACTCGTCACTTTCTTCATGGAACCCAAAAGACACAACCCCATGTAACTGGTACGGTATAACCTGCGACACCACAAACACCACCGTAACCGAACTTAACCTCTCTGACACAAACATTCAAGGTCCATTCACAGCATCAATTCTCTGCCGTCTCCCTAATCTCTCTTCCATCAACCTCTTCAATAATTCCATTAACCAAACATTCCCTCTCCAAATCTCTCTCTGTAAAAATCTCATCCATCTTGATCTCTCCCAGAATCTCCTCACTGGTCCTCTCCCACAATCACTCTCTCTCCTCCCTAACCTCCGTTACCTCGACCTAACGGGTAACAATTTCTCTGGTTCAATTCCTCCTTCTTTCGGAACATTCCAGAAACTCGAGGTTTTATCATTAGTCTCGAATCTTCTAGAAGGTACTATTCCTCCTTCTTTAGGTAACATAACTACTTTAAAAATGCTTAATCTATCTTACAACCCGTTTTTCCCGGGTCGGATTCCCTTAGAGCTCGGAAATTTAACTAACCTTGAAGTTCTATGGTTAACACAATGTAATCTCGTTGGTGTTATTCCTGAAACGCTTGGGAAACTTAAGAAGCTTAAAGATTTGGACCTTGCTTTGAACGATTTATATGGTTCTATACCGAGTTCACTCACTGAGTTAACTAGTTTGAGACAGATTGAGTTGTATAATAACTCGTTATCTGGTGAGTTGCCTCGGGGAATGGGGAATCTTACTTCGTTGAGGCTACTTGATGCTTCGATGAATCATTTAACGGGGAGGATTCCGGTGGAGCTTTGTTCTTTGCCGTTGGAGAGTCTTAATTTGTATGAGAATCGTTTTGAAGGCGAGTTACCGGCGAGTATAGCTGACTCGCCGAATTTGTATGAGTTGAGATTGTTTGGAAACCGGCTTACCGGAAAGTTACCGGAGAATCTTGGGAAACGTTCTCCGTTGAGGTGGCTTGATGTTTCGAGTAATCAGTTTTTGGGGAGCATTCCGGCGAGTTTGTGTGATCTTGGTGAGTTGGAGGAGCTTCTTATGATATATAATTTGTTTACCGGTGAGATTCCGGCTAGTTTGGGCACGTGTCAGAGTTTGACGCGTGTTCGTTTAGGTTATAATAGGTTTTCCGGTGAGGTTCCGGCGGGGATCTGGGGTCTACCTCATGTTTATCTGCTTGAGCTTGCTCATAACTCGTTTTCCGGTTCCATTTCGAAGACTATTGCCGGAGCAGGGAACCTTTCGTTGTTGATTTTGTCAAACAACAACTTCACCGGAACTGTTCCCGATGAGGTTGGATGGTTGGAAAATCTTGTCGAGTTTTCTGCCGGTGATAACTTGTTCAGTGGCTCACTTCCTGATAGTTTGGTGAATCTTGGCCAGCTTGGGATTCTTGATTTTCACAACAATAGGCTCTCTGGGGAATTACCAAAGGGGATTCATTCTTGGAAAAAGCTCAATGATTTGAATTTGGCTAATAATGAGATTGGTGGGAAGATTCCTGATGAAATTGGTAGCTTATCTGTGCTTAATTTTCTCGATCTTTCTCGGAATCAATTTTCCGGGAAAATCCCTCATGGATTGCAGAATCTTAAGCTCAATCAGCTGAACTTGTCGTATAATCGTCTTTCGGGAGAACTTCCTCCTCAGATGGCTAAGGAAATGTACAAGTCTAGCTTCCTTGGTAATCCTGGTTTGTGTGGAGATTTGAAAGGTTTGTGTGATGGTAGAAATGAAGTAAAGAACTTGGGTTATATTTGGTTGCTTCGAGTAATTTTCCTTGTTGCTATTTTGGTGTTACTTGTTGGTGTTGTCTTGTTCTACTTTAGGTACAAGAATTTCAAGGACGCAAAAAGGGCTATCGATAAATCGAAATGGACTTTGATGTCGTTTCATAAACTGGGTTTTGGTGAAGATGAGATTTTGAATTGTCTTGATGAAGATAATGTCATTGGAAGTGGTTCATCCGGGAAGGTTTACAAGGTTGTACTTAATAGTGGAGAAGCTGTTGCTGTGAAGAAGATATGGGGAGGTGTTAGGAAGGAAGTCGAGAGTGGAGATGTTGAGAAAGGTAGGGTTCAAGACAATGCTTTTGATGCAGAGGTCGAAACTCTTGGAAAAATCCGACACAAGAACATTGTCAAGCTATGGTGTTGCTGTACCACTAGGGATTCCCAGCTTTTGGTTTATGAGTATATGCAAAATGGTAGTCTTGGTGATTTGCTTCATAGCAGTAAAGGAGGGTTGTTGGATTGGCCAACAAGATACAAGATAGCCGTGGATGCTGCCGATGGACTCTCTTATCTGCATCATGACTGTGTTCCCCCAATTGTTCATAGAGATGTTAAATCTAACAATATCTTGTTGGATGGGGACTTTGGTGCAAGAGTGGCGGATTTTGGATTAGCTAAGGTTGTCGAAACCACGGGTAAAGGGATTAAATCCATGTCCATCATAGCTGGTTCTTGTGGCTATATTGCACCAGGTTAGCATAAATTTCTTTATTTTATTTCATTTCATTTTTTCTGCTAGTGTTCTATGTAGTACTGTACTTTTTAAGAATCTGATATACATTTAGTGATACTACTTTTAGTGTTGTGCTTGACTCATAGTATTTGGCTTGTTAGACACTAGAAATCACAATGACAGTTTCATGCATGGGCAACACCTTAATTATTTTTGTTGCTTAGTGAAAAGTGTTTTGTTTTTTCTTTTGTTGGCATTCTAGCTCATTATTTTACTAGTACAATTAATAGTGTATGGATATTACATGGTCCTAGTATTTGTTATCTAGCATCTTGTGATCTTCTTTTGCATTTAACAAACATCCACCTAGTTTCTTATATGATTCACATTTTTTCCTATTCAATGTTTCATAATGTCTAGTATTTGTGTTTCTTTGGAGACAATCTAACATGATCCATTTCTTGTGCAGAATATGCATACACACTCAAAGTGAATGAGAAGAGCGACATTTATAGCTTTGGCGTTGTTTTACTTGAGTTGGTTACCGGAAGACGCCCCGTGGATCCTGAATTTGGAGAGAAAGATTTAGTCAAGTGGGTTTGCACTACTTTGGATCAAAAAGGTGTGGATCATGTACTTGACTCAAGGCTCGATTCATGTTTCAAAGAAGAAATTTGCAAGGTCTTCAACATTGGCCTCATGTGTACTAGTCCTCTTCCAATCAACCGGCCTTCAATGAGAAGAGTAGTGAAAATGTTGCAAGAAGTAGGAATAGAGAACCAAATGAAACCTGCAAAGAAAGATGGAAAATTAACACCTTATTACTATGACGATGTCTCAGATCATGGAAGTGTTGTTTGAATCAATAAGTCCTTGCAAAGGGTTGGATTAATTGATTCTAAATGGGGAGTTTTGAAGCTTTTTAATGTATACTATAAGCCAACTTCCCTCCATATTTTCCACTTATGCATGCTCTTATCTTTACAAAGTGGAATAAAGAAAAAGGGTTGATTTTGTTTTTTAATTTGGGGGGAAATTAGAGGATTAAGGACTTGATGTTTTTACCCTATAAAGTAAGTCCAAATCAAGGCACATCCTTGCCAAATTTAAGTTCGTGTTAGTTAAATAGTAGTTAGTATTACTAACTCTTGTATTCAGGAAATATATTTCCATACCTAAAAAAAACAGTTTCTGTCAATTTCTGTTGGGTACATTTTGTTAAAAGATTTTTACCTGCCTCTTGGGTGGGTTAGGTAGGTGGTTCCAAAATTGTGATTGTTGTTTTGATAACTTTTTGGTTATGGGGAAGGTGTTATTATTGGACCAAAGAGAATCTAAGAGGAATCAAAATTCAATGCACATAAGTTAACTAAATAACTTTTGCTTGCCCTTTCATAAATATCAAGGAAGATCTTGGAAAAATCCAAAATAGAACTTCTAAGGTTTTGGCTATAATCGTTTTAGTTTTGGAAAGTTGAGTTAGGTTTAATTATATCTAATTACTTTGAACATTATAATTTGTTATGTTTGGTAACTGATTTTGCATCAATTTAGTAAATTTCAATTACTATTTAGAACCTGAAAGTGGAGGGTTGATGTTGTTGTCTTTGTGTATGTTGGGCCAAAAGAAGGGACAAACTAGGTGAAAGTTTCTCTTCCTGATTCTTTTCTACTCCCAGTTTTTCCATTTTTACCCTTGGTTAAAATCTTTGAAACGCGTTTTTCCAAAGTTTTTCTAGTTTAAATTTGGAAAAAATTCGGAAAACACATTCTGAAGTTGTTTTCAAAGGCAAAAAAATCGGAAAACGCATTTCGAAATTTTTAACCAAGGGCAAAAATGAAAAACTGAGGGTAGAAAAGAAATACGGGGGTGAGAAGAGAAACTTTCAAGCTAGGTAACATGGAATTTGTTCGACCCAGCCTGCTACCGATGGGGGTAGAATCTCGCAAGATTGGTTAAACTCGACCCAACCCGACCTATGAAAATTTATATCCTAGATCCATAGTTAATGTTTAGCTTGTAGATGTTATCTAAATTCACATGATTATCACTGAAATCATATTTAGTAATTTTTATTTAGAATCCATTTAAATTGACTTATTTTCAATTTATGTCGGCTTATCTACTGATATAAGTTGTTGCAATAGTGTTTTGGTAAATTAATTAAAAATGTTTATAATAACTTCATAAGCTACTTATGTCATATTATAATAAGTTTTCATAATATTTTTATCATTGAACTGAAAATGAAAATGAAGTTTGTAAAAAGTATTTCACTTCACTCCATCCTACACAATATTAATATATTTTTTAAAATTTATTTTTTGAGTCGATCTTCAATTTAATTTTTATCAGAATCAATTCACTTAAAATCAATTTTTATTGCCTAAGATCTAAACATAGATTATCTTTAAGATTTGTGATAGGGACAGCTATTATGAGGTTGTTAAGCAGGCCTTGTCCTCTCTGGGCCCTATTATCTTTAAGCCACACTATTACAAGTTCTGTCCATTAGGACAAGCTTCTACTTTTGTTTATGATTATTAATGGTGATGGGATATATTGTATACATAGCTGTGGTGGATTTGATCTTTTTGCAGCATAGCTGTAGAATTTTGACAGTTCTTTTCTTGCAAGCGAGTTCTTATTCTATCCAGTGGTTATTTACATGTCAATTCTCAACTACTCTATTGTCCTAAGAAATGTAAATGAAATTGATAGGTTATGCTCTGTGCAGTGTAGATAAGCACCCATTGAAGGTGGCACAATGTTATTATTTGGTGTGTATCGATATTCTCTAGTAGTATAGCAATTCATACAGTGTCAAATCTATCCTTTTTATGGCTACTTCCTTGGTTTAATGGCTCCCAAAAGTGCCACAGCTGCATCTGGCTTTGGAAAGCAGCGAATGTAGTGAGTCAGTAGTACAAAATGAAATGGCTACAGGCTAGCATAATGCATTGCTTGTAGCGGGACAAGTTCTGTGCATAAGTCTTGGTTATGCACACCATGCATAAATACTCCAGATTGCTTAATGCACCATTTAGATTTTTCACGAGCCCCTCAAATTTCTCGCGCGCACACCCTAGTTTTTTTTTCTCCCCCCAAATTTTTAGCCATTTTGCTGTTGGAATAGTTTCAGAGAGTTGTACTCCAGAACCATTAGGTGTATAAAATGGTTTTGGAGTACAACCCTATAAATATGCACTTAACAGATTTTTTTTCCTCCCCCGAGATTTCTAACCAAAACCATTTTATGCATTTAATGGTTTTGGAGTGCAAATCTCTAAAACCATTCCCACAGTAAAATGTAGGGGTGGCAAAATGGGCTTGACCCGTCGGGCCGACCCATTTGACCCGCCATTTTTTGCGGGCTGTACAGAGGTCTTTAACTCGCCATCTTAAGTTGGTCCGCCCCGCCTAGCCCGCTTAAAAAACGGGGCGGGTATGCCCACTTTGCCACCCCTAGCAAAATGTTTTTAGCATGATTCGGGGGCGCGCGAGAAATTTGGAGAGCGCGTTAAATAATTTTTCCTTATTTATGCATGGTGGAGGCTTATGCATCATAACCACTCCCAAATATTATAGGCTTAATTACAGTTTGACCCATTTATTTTTACACTCACGAAATTGGTCATTTAATTTAAAATAATTTAGTTTAGGTGTTTTCATCCTACTTTTGTACATAAAAATGGTAACATAACACATTTTAAATGATGTGGTTTACCACTTCATAATGCATAATTATCCAAGTGAATTAATTATATATATTTATTCTCAGTTGACAGGAACATCACACTATATGTGTAGGGGTCGAGGTTTCAACTCCGGACACTCTATTTATTCACTTTTAAGATAGGTTTTCTAGCCATTTAACTACTTGACAAAAAAATTAAACATTTCATTAATTAAATTGCAAAAATAAACAATTTTTAAAATTGAAATTATTTTTTTATTATTTTACCTGTAATTTTGTGACTTTTGATCATTTAGTATGTTCGGGCCGTATACTATATCAATTAAAACATGTTAAATTATAATTTTTAAGTTCCAAAATATGATTTTCTTCAAAAAAAAAAAAGTACCAAAATATGATGAAAATATCAAAATTGAATAATTTTAAAATAAGGAATTTAATTTTATGAATGGATAAAAATAAGAGACTCATATTTGTAATTAAGCAATCAATCGTTAGTTGGTCTAGTGATGATTGACACTGGATTTAATAAAGAGGACCACAATTTAATCTCCGCAACTGCAATTAAAAGATGACTGAAATCAATTATTGACGGAAGTGACCCCGAACAATATTAGAAAATTCAGTCGATCAAATCCTGATAGTAAAAAAAAAAATAATTAAGCACTACTCCACTAGTAATAATCCGTCAATATTATACACTACTGTGTTAGCAAATCTCAGAAAATCTCAGATGAAAGGATAGTACAAGTACGAAACTACTGCAACTTTGTTCCCTTGACTTGTTTTCTATTCTTGTAATTCAAATTCAAATTTTGCTTTTTGTAGTGATTTCCATTTTCTTTCTAACAAAAATAACACCCTTTAGCTAAAATGAAAGAGTAAGATAAGTGGTGCACGGTGTATCACTTATTGATAATACAATAACAAATACGAATTTTATTAAATTTAACGTTGGATTGAAAGTTCATATCAATAGATCATTTATACAATTTTTTCAAAAAATTGAAAATAATTTGATATGTTATTGAGACTTATCAAAATTAACGGTTTATGAATTTTTATTGAATACCTTTAATCTTGGTGAGTCTCAATAACACATCAAATAATTTTCAATTTATTTTAAAAATTTGTATAAATAATTTATATGATATAAACTTTCAATATAACGACAAATTTTATAAAATTCGTATTCGTCATAGTTATCGACAAATGGTGCACCGTGCATCACTTGTCTCACTCTTTCATGATATAATTCACCCCAAAACAAATGCCCTTTTGTTAACTCTTTGATCTTGTAAGTACTAGTTCTCATTCAGTCTAATCTAGTTGTAGGAGCTTTGCTCCCTCTATTTTAAATTTGAATTTTGTGCAGTCGTTTTTTTGCTGCAGTCATTCAACTTATAATCATCCGATCAAGATCCGACGATCACGATTTAAACTGACTGCATTTGAGTAAATCATTTGATCATGATCGGACGGCTGCAAATCGACTGCATCAAAAAATCGACTGCACTGGATTCAATTTCCTCTATTTGACCAAAAAAAAAAACCTAGTACTCATTCTGAATTTTATTAGTTCAAGCCTAAAAATACTACTGATATTGTTTTGACGGAGACTAATATTTTTTAGAAAAATTTTAAATTTCTTTTTTAGTCTATGTAAAAAAATGATCAAATATTTTTTAGCCATAAATATTGTAGCAATGTCTTGTTGTAACTCTGTTGCTCCCAAGTTGGCAAGTTCCAACCTGCTATTGACGCACATTTTGAGCTCAAGAGTTTCCTCCCGCACATGACACTCTAAGAATGTATTGTCCTACACACGACCATTCTTCGTTCTAAGCAATCTAAATTATGACAAACGAATAATGAGGTTTGTTCTTATGTGAATTGGGAAAAATAATAAGTGTTCTATGAATAAAGCTTGTATAATTGTATTTCTTAGTCAAAAAACGGTCTCTTTAGAACTCTGAGACCTTGTCTGGCAATATATTTAAAGAGGTTGCTTGATAGTGAGGAAGTTAAGAAAGTTATTGAATCATGAAACATTTCTTATTGAGCTTAAAGGTCTTTTTTAACTAATGTTTTTTTCCATTTAATCCTATTGGGAGAATAAGGAAAATTTGAAAGTTTTCTTTTTTGGAAGGAAAAAGAAAGAGAGAAAGTGTATGTAGACCGAACAAAAACTTTAGATGAAAAGCCAAGCAAAAGCCCAAAATAAAGGAGGAATCAAATTAAAGGCCCGATAAATGCAATCAAAGCACATATGGATTTTTAATTGGTACCCCCCATCTAGACGATATACACCGGACTGGTATGGAGGACCATAACATATGTACTCAATTATATTTTGACCATCCATGATACTATGAACTTCACCTCAGTATGGGTAGCTTAATTCAACCATGAACTTCATCTTCAACATGTCTAGCTCAATTCAGTCATGAGCTTCACCTTCAATAGGCCTAGGGCCACAGCTTATGCAATATAAATTAGGTTTAAGCTATTTTATAAATTCACATTAGTGAAAATTGTATTTTTATAAACTATTTTACTCTATTATATTTTGACCATCCATGATACTATGAACTTCACGTGATTTACACGGACGAGTCACGTAAGCACAAGCTACCTGTGCCTCGGCTCCACGTGCCATGTACGAACGCGCTACATATGGATATTAGAGTCGTAGATTATCGGATCTGGATATCAAAATCTAAGAAAAAGGCCATTAGGTTAAGGAATGATAGACTCTAAAAGGAGGCACTTTGGAGGAAAAAGTGAGAGATTCATTCTATTATAAACAGTGTATTTCAACCTTAGTTATTTTTTGAAGTGCTCTAAAAATCTCTAGAACAACTCACTTGTATTATTCTTGTATTTACATGTGTGAGCATACACTCATATTGTTTTTTTCTTTCTAAATTACGTTATTTACCCACTACATATGGCACCATATCATTATCATTATCATAATGGTTAAATAATTAGGCCGAGCCACACATGTGTCGGGTGTGCGGCGGCATCATGTCTCAAAGTTTTGAGGTCATTTTGAGGGCCTCAAAATTTTGAAGCCCTATAATAAGACTTATATAATTTTAATGTTTATAAAATATCAAACGTGTCTCAGTATATTAGTGGTATCCATAGCGGAAAAGAAAAAGATTAGCGGTAGCATTTAATGTTTATGAGTACAAATTCCTACAATGTTTTTTTAATGATTTTATTTCTAGTCATTTTTTTACTCAAAAAAACAACAATAATAGTCATTCATTCATTCAAATCTATAGCGAATGTATCAATCAAAATCATTACATATTCAATTTTGCTAAAAACAAATAAGGATAAATCTGCAAACAGACTCACAACATTCGAGTTAATAACATAAAACGGTCTAATGTCTATGACAAAGCCTACAATTAATATGACAAACTTCAAATGTCCGGAATAATCATGTATCCGGAACTGCAACGTTGATGATGCTAAAGTCATTGAATCTGCACTGAATTTGGATCGAAACAAATATGCAAATATGAACAAAAAAAACCGTACCAAGACGGGACAAACATTGTACTAAAATGGGAAACCAAAACAAAAACTCCGCACTAAGACGGGATTAAAACAAAAAGAGAAAATTCGAATAAAATCAAAAAAGAAATAAAAAATAATCAAGAGCGGGGATTTCGGATCAAAATTGATCCTAGTTAGTTCTAGTCATTTAAATCACCGATTATGATGTCCTTTTTATTTATTTATATACTATATAATTATTTTTTATGTTTTTTTGGTTATTTACAATTTAAATAAAGAATAATTTTTTAAAACTTTTTTGCATTTTTTATTAGACGCCATTTTTAATATTCGAGTAGGACCTTTAAATAGTCGGAGATGAGTCAGTAAATAATGGTTGTCAACAAGTACAACAATACTAAACAAAAAGAGTTTAAAAATTATGCAGTATATTTTACACTGATATCTAATAAAAATCATTTAATTTTTTATCTTTTATGTCTAAAAAAAGTGGGGCAAAACAAAATGATGCGACGAAATACACGATTGTTGTTAACTAATGTATTTTATTTTGTTGGTATATATTATTTTTTTCAAACAAAAAATGGATACAAAAATATCTTTGCTGTCCACTGCATATACAACGATAACTGTTGTGTATGAAAGCAACATTGATTGTGAATTTGTGAGGAAAGAGCCCGATTGCGGTTAGTATAACAATATTCTCGGTAATAGAAAGGAAGAAAAATACGTCCCGTGACCGTAGCTCGGTTGGTAGGGACATCACACTATATGTGCAGGAGCCCGGATTCGAACCCGGGACACTCAACTTATTCACCTTTAAGGTGGATTTTCTAACCACTAAGCTACTTGACCCAAAAAAAGAAAGGAAGAAAAATACAAAAAAAAAAAAAAATCCTCTACTTATTTTGGTTATGATTACACTCAGGTCGTTTCAAATAATTTGGAGTTCTAGTTTAATATTCAAATTAAGTTTATAATAGAAAGAGACACAATTTATTTTTAAAAAGAGTCATTCATGTATTTAAAATATAAATAACATAAAAAACTTATAAATAATATCAAAACATAAAAGGGTTAGATTATAAAAAAAATAAAAATAAAAGGGTTATATTCTAATTAATAACATTAAAATATAAATTTAAACTAATATTAATATCTTTGTCAAAAGGATGTAACTAAAATTCGAGGGCCTTGTGTAGGTGTGCTAAAGGTCATGTTGCCCTTGACCATAGCCGATTACTATAGCATAACTAAATTTGAACCGAATTAGAATTATTGAATCCAAATTGCTCAAAATATATTGATCTGAACATTAAAATTTAATTGTTTCTAGAAGTAAAAATATATTTGTTCACGAATGGCCTTATGCTCAATCCATGAGGAACTTGCTTGTTCGAACGTCCAACTCGGCCCATTACATTAAAAGCCTAAGGTCGCGCCTCTCCGTCTAATGGTCAAGGAAGCTAGCCTTCCATAATGGACGACATTGGAATGTGCAACCTTTATTGTCTATTATGACTTTTCAACCGTTATTCTAACAATTATGACTTGTCAAAGACTTCATATCCGTCCTCACATTAATAGTTTTGGCTCCGTAATATAGCTTTCTCATGCAAATGGCTCAGATACTTTTGACTCGCTCTCTAAAACCTTTCACTTCACACATAAATTGACTTGAACGTCTGCAGGTACAACTCCCTTCACCACAACCGTACTAAAGAAGAGAACCACTGACCACGTTGATTGTGACCAGGTTAGATCAATCTTTAAATTGAACCAAATTTTTTGTAAGGATTAAATTTTATCAGGGATAAAAATAGATTTAACTATAAACTTAATCAATAAGCAAAAAATATCAAAATAAATTTACCTTGATATTTATCTAACAAAATAAATATAAAAAAAATGGGGTTTGCTAACTTAGACTTACCTAAAAACATGAAGGTCTAAGTTAGCAAGGTGCACCTTTTCACTTTGGACAAAAAAAACCTTGATATTTAGTTATCTTACACTAGAAAATTGATGGTTAGTTAGGTAAATTTTATTAAATATTGTGCACCAATTTGCTAACTTAGACCCACTTAATTATAAATATATGCAATCTAAATAAACAACCTAGGAAATCAAAAAAGGACAAACAATTTATTTTCTAATTTTTTATGGAATATTTTCTAATTTTATTTAAGCAAACAATATATTTTCTAATTTATTTAAGCCTATGTTATTTGTGGTTATAAACATGAAAACTCATGTACCAAAAAGAAAACCAGAATATATATTCAAATTCATGGCTTAATTAAAATCATTGATTCATGTGAACTATAGTTTTATTTTTTCATATTCCAATTTTCTTTTTTATACATGTTTCAGATTTTTTTTAAATTCACGTATGGCTTGACTATAAATAAGAAAACAAGCGTGACAATATTGGTTTTAAAAAAAATGATGAAATAGGTTTAAAAAAAAAGAGAAAACGATGTTTTTCCTTCAGGTTAATTTTTTGTTGATTGATTATATGTGATTGGTAGAATTAACGTGATTGATTATATGTTACAGTTTGATGTTAAAGTTTGTTAATTTTAAAGAATTGTGTTTGGATTTTGTCCTTTTTTTATTTCCTAGGTTGTTTATTTAGGTTGCAAATATTTATCATTAAGTAGGTCTAAGTTAGCAAGTGGGTGTTAAATAATTTAATGAAACTTACTAAACTATCCTTTTTGACTAGTTTTGAATAATAAATATGAATGGTTTTTTTGTCCAAAGTGAAAATATGCACCTTGCTAACTTAGACCTTCATGTTTTTAAGTGGGTCTAAGTTAGAAAACCCCAAAAAAAAAATATATCTCTTAAATTGAAAAATGTCATTATAATTTAAAAAATGTCACTAATTTGTGTTGGAAAATGATTACGAAATTGTAATTATTTTTTGAGTGAAATTTATTTAGTTACTATAAAATTTCACAATTTTTAAGTTAGCCTCTACTCCAATTATATTCATCATTTTGTTTTTATGGGAATTGATTAAATACATTTATTTGCAAAGGATATAGGGACTGATGACTACATTTTTATAAAGAGATTTTACAGTTAAATATGTTTTTAATTCTTATAACATATTCTTTTAACTTTAGTCCTTATTAAAGTTTAATGGTAATTTTACTATTTTAGTCATCTATAATATTACAATTTTTTTCTTGTTCGTTCATCAAAATAGTCCATATAAAATACAAATAGACACTAAAAATGAATTAATTTTTTTTGAGAGATTAAACTTTTTTTTTTTTGACTAATTGAGAGATTAAACTTAAAAGGTCGTTATTTTGTAGAGACTAAAAAATATATTTCACCCGAATGCAAACATTACTTGGTCGACTTCCTATTAGACTTAACTTGGCTTCAAGACGGAGAATCCCTTGTTTTTGTTGTGTTCGGCGGTGGCGTGGAAACTGTGGAATATTGGCTTGCACAAGTGGTTTGGTGTGTGTACTTCCAGATTGAATATTTAATACTTTCTTTGATAGTTTTTTTACGCCATTATAAAGAAAGAAAAATCAGAGCATAAAGGATATTGATGATATGACATGCAACGATTTGGATAATTTAACGTGCACGTAATGAGAAAATTTTCTTGGCCAAGAATATTCAGGTTAATGACAAAATTGATAGAATAAAATTGGTGTCGTGAAAATGGTTGCTAGTAAAGAAAGATCATTCGCAATACCTTTATTAGTGGATGATGTGCGAATCCATTTGATTGTATAGCTAGATAGTTTCTTGGGAAGTGTCGCGGTGATTTTTGGATATCGAGTTATTAATTAACTTCGAATCGCAAATTAATATTCCACCACCGATCTTTAATTTATCCGAGGGAAAGGGAAAAAGTTCGAAAAAAATGCATGAGATGCAATTTTTCATTTATAGTGTACATTTGTTCCTAATTACATTCTAAGGTATTTGCAAGAAAAATAAATATGAGATGAATGCAAGAGGATGCTATGCAATTTTCATTTAAGTTTACATCAAATCCTAAAAATACAATCTAATGTCCTTGCAATAAAATAAATGATTAATTAATTAGGCAATAAGTTAAATGTTAGATTAACAAGCAATAATAATAAAAGATGTTAGTGACAATAATAATGATAAGTTAGTAAGCAAGATTAAGCACAAATAATCATGAAATAAATAGTAAAAAATAAAAACCTCAAATAAGTGCTTATTTTGGATTTAATAGCTTATTGAAGCACATTCCATAAGCACTTTTATCATAGGCAAAAATAAAATAAAAATAAAATAAGGGGGTGCAAATATCAATTAAAACAGAAAAGGGGTGCAAAAAGCAACTCTGGGCCCAAGCCCAGCTGGGGGGCGTGGCCTAGAGGGGGTGTGCAAAGAAATTAATGAAAATGGAATCAGAGCCGTCTGATTGATCAGACGGTTCTGATTTAATCAAAGGTGAAAAGAACAGGAGCAGTTAGACTACAATCAGAAGGTTGAAGGCGCGCAGGTACACCGTAAGGTCGTGCACCTGCGCGCACATGATCAGAAAGGTAGTATAAATGGAATGAAACCCTAAAAATAACACAAAATCACAGAAAAACCTCACACTTCTCTCTCTCGGCCGCCGTCGGCCTTCTTTCTTCTCAAAATCTCTCTATTCTGCTTCTTTTTCAAAATCCCTTTTTCTAAAACAATTCAATCATCCGAAATTAAACACGAACAAATTTTAAACCCCATCCAATAAACCAAAAACCCAGGAAAAAAACGGATCGAAAGAAAAGGGAAACAAATTCAACCTCTGATGTTTTAGATCCTGCTCTGATTCTCTTCCTCTCCTTCTCGTTTTTGTTTTTGTTTTCTGATTTCCAATTTCTTCTTCTTTCTTCTCGGTTTCTGTTTTTTTTTATCTGGAAATGATGGTTTTGATCGGTGATGGCGAAGGTTGATGGTGATGAACAGATTATGAATGATGTTAGGGTTTCGCGATTCGTTAAGGGTTTGATGTTGTGGGTTTTTGATTTCGATTTGGGTTTTGTTATGGATGGTGATGTTGACGAACGATGATGATGATGCGAGAGTTTTATGGTTTGTGATTGTTTTCTGGTTCTTGGTTTTGTTGAGCGATGATGATGATGAATTCTGGATTCGTGGTTTAACTTGTTTCTGGATTTCGTTTTTTGGTTTGATGAAAGGTTTATGGTTTGAATCTGAGATGGGTTTTTTCTATTCTGGAATTCGTTCTGGGTGTGTTGGGGATGAACAATGATGATGGAATTTGTTGATTATTTCATTTGATTTTGGCTTCTGTTTTTGATTTGATCCGGAAAAGGAAAAATGTGATTGTTTCTTTTGTTTCTGCGGCTGGGTCCAAATTTCTGACCTAGGGCACTGTGCATTAAATGCACTATAAATAGTGTGTCAGAAGCTTAGGGTTTGCAGATGAATTTTTCCTCATTTGGACAAAAATGCCCTTTTGGGCTTGGACCAGGACAAAAATCAGATATTTGGACTCTTTGAAAAAAACTGATAAAAAACACCAATGACATAAAAAACGAAAATTGCAATTAAAATTAAAAATATACACATATAAAGAAAAAACAATTTAAATAAATAATAAATAAAAGAATAAAAAGAAATAAAGATAATAATAATAAAAAGAAAATATAAACGAAACCAAATAAATGAGGTATTTTAAAATACCTCTCTGCCGAAATTTCGTCAGAAATGACAAAGAGGGCAAAAAGGTTTTAAACGCCGAACAAAATCGATCGGTCAAAAAATGGGGTATGACAGATGCCCCTATTTAAGTTTCTTCCATCGGAGATAAAAAGAAAAGGACGATTTTTGATGATGTTCTTGTTTTGGTTCAACGGTGGAAGAGACTTAAATACAGAGTACACCATTTTTTGACCGGAATAAACTATAAAATGCTATGATATGATGTTATGAATGTTATGCTTATGAGTGTCATGTTTACAAGTGTTTGAATGTAATGAAGATTATTTGACAAAAGTAATGAAGACATAAGGTGATAAAGTCCTGTATGCGGACAGAAAGCAGTAAAGTCATGTGTATGGACAGAAGTAAAGACAGAAAGCAATAAAGTCCTGTGTGCGGACATAAGCAGATAAAGTCCTGTGTGCGGACAGAAGTAAAGACAGAAAGCAATAAAGTCCAATGTGAGGACAGAAGCAGATAAAGTCCTGTGTACGGACAGAAGTAAAGACAGAAAGCAGTAAAGTCCTGTGTGCGGACAGAAGTAAAGACTGAAAGCGATAAAGTTCTGTGTGCGGACATAAGCAGATAAAGTCCTGTGTACGGACATAAGTAAAGACAGAAATCAATAAAGTCCTGTGTACGGACAGAAGTAAAGACAGTGTCCACCAATATTGTGGGATGGTAAGGACACAACGAGGGGATAAATTGTCTGCTGTCATTGTGGGAGAGCGAGACATGACAAGAATATGTATTTGTCCGGACCAGACACACTGGAGATGACTTCTTTTGGGGAAATTAACTACAAGTTTGCAGTTGATTTTTTTGCAAAACCTGGCACTTGAAATATGAATGATGGAGACATCTCTGGACCAGACTCACTAGGGATGACTCTTTTTGTGAAATTAACCACAAGTTTGCAGTTGATTGTTTGCGAAACCTGCTACTTGGAATATGAATGATGGAGACATCTCTGGACCAGACTCACTGGGGATGACTCTTTTTTTTTTATGATATATGATTGATGGAGACATCTCTGGACCAGATGCACTGGGGATGACTCTTTTTTTTTTTATGTATTGAAGCAAGACACATGATGGTTAATGCAATATGTATGAATGATTTTGTGTGTATGTTGCATATGAATGTATGTATACATATGTGAATGATTATATGTATGTATGTATATATGTATGTATGTATGTATGTACGTATATGTGTGTATGTATGATTGTATGCATGGATATGTATGTATATGTGAATGATTGTGTGTATGGATGTATATATGATTGTATTTGTATGAATGTATATATGATTGTATGTAAGTATGAATGTATGTTATGAAGCTTGTATTTGTATGATTGAATGATATTTGTACATGACTGGATGAGACAAAAGATTTGATCAGGTAAGATGAGCATTGGGCCGACGTATCCGTACAACCACTCGGTAATTCTCCGCTGGGGACAGCACCCTTAAAGGTGAAATAAATCAAATCTCGGGGTAAAACCCGGTATGGTATGTCAATCCATGGTAAGAATGATTGCTTCTTGGGGTGAAACCCATCGGTCAGAGGTCTAGCAGAAGTCGCCATTTTGTACACTGAAACTGAATATTTTCTCGTGGTCTTGTTTCAATAGTCATGCTTTTTGCTTTTTTTTTTTGAAATCCCTAACTTTTGCCTGGATCGCCCTTTCGGGTTTTCAATCCACCGGGAATATATTTCTTTTTTTGTTTTGCCCCTAATTTTTTCCTGGACCGCCCTTTCGGGTTTTCAATCCACCGGGAAGCTCATTTTTGCTTAAGCCGCCCTTTCGGGTTTTCGACTTAGCGAGCTGTTCTTTTTTTTGCTATTTTTTCTTTTTTCATTTTTTTTTCTCTTTTTTTCTTTGACAGATAGAAACAAGACTGATATGCTGATGCGCAAACTTCTCCAAGAGATGCCATTTGTTGTTGATATGCTGATGATTTGCAAACTTCTCAAATAGATGTCATTTGCTGCTGATATGCAAACTTCTCAAAGAGATACCATTTGCTGTTGAATGAGCCTCTCAAAACGGGTCTCAGCTTTTTCTTTCACTGGGGAAAAGAAAATCATACAAGCTTTTTGAAGATAACCACTTGCTGGAGGTTACCGGAGAACAGTCAAGTTCAGTATTCAATTGAGGAATGTTGGACCACATGCTCAACATATCATAATAACACACATGTCCGTAAGAACCCAAAATATCAACTCGATGATTATCGGCTCAAGGAGGAACAAACATAACAACTATCTTGGCAGATCTGGATTGCCCCTGGAAACCTCTTTAGGTGCCCCAAGTGAGTGAAACATTGACTTTGAATCTTTGAAGGGTATGCCCCTGGATGTAAGGTCTTACCCCTGATTGGCAGGTTCTTGAGGTAACTTGCCCCAAGTTAGGAGCGTTTTGAATTGATTTGCTCTTGATTAGACCAATTGATTGAATTTCCATGATGCCAAATATAAATTTGCAAACAAAATTGTTTCTTTTGAAAAATGTTTCTGATGTAATGTACATGCAAGTTTTGGAATCGAACTTTTTATAGAAAACACATGTGGTGTGTGTAAAAGATTGTTACTCAACAAACAGGTGGAGTCAGTTTTAACAATAATTTTGCTGATTATGCTTTCAAAGGAAACCTAGCTTCAATTAGGTCTTTTGAGGGTTATAACGTGGCCTGGTTCATGGTTTTGAAAAGAAAAGATTAATAGGCTCAAAATTCTGTTTTAACCCACCCACTTTTCTTTGATGTCCTTCATTCCTACATTCAATTAATTCATCATACATGCTTTGGTTGACAAGAGGATTTCTTTTGACAATGATGTTTGAGGTTGACACTTTGATGAGATTCTTGAAGTAACAGTCACTTTTTCATTCACAAGCTTATCTTCAACATTTTTGCTCTTAATCCCTTATTTTTGCATGGACCAATTCTTTTGGATTTCGTGGTCCATCGGGATGCCCTGGATTTTGCCTAAGTCTTTTTACCTAGCGGGCTTTTGTTGTTTTTTTTATTTGTGTTTTTTTTTTGTTTGTTTTGGTGTAGGATGTTTGTGACTGCCACATGTTATTGTGAGTTTTGTCTACTCATGACTTCTTGTATCTCAACAGATTTATCCTCTTATATTGGGATGTGTCATTGAATTAATTGAAAGACTACCCTGCCCCGGGTTAAGATTAAGGGTTTTTTTTTTAGAAAGAACACCAACTTCTGGCTCAAAGGGGTTGACTACGGATTATCTCCTTATTTCTCCGGTGTTTGGGAAGTGAAACAATGCCTTACATCATCAACCGGGTCTTACTAATGAAAGCATAATCAGCACATATCAGGAATTTTAAACATTTAGTTCACATCATTCTCCCCTCAAGTTTGAAAAGTGAAAATAGAAAAACATCGACGTTTGTGATGGCACAAGAAAAGAGTGAATACGAATGGATGATTCCAAAATATGCATGCTCATCGCTTAGAAATTTTAATTAAAAGATACAACTTTAAAATGCTTAGCAAGAAAGAAATTGCAATTGGAACATAAAGTGCCTAGTGATCCTAGGGACAAACTTCTTGATTCTCTTGAAAATAACGGAGGACCCATGATTAGGCTGAAGATGAACCTTGGACATTAAGGTTCTCATCCTTGAAAGATAGCACCTTGTTGCGGACTAAATCCTGAACAACTTTCTTGAGAGGATATCAACGTTCTACATCATGGCCAGGGGCCCCTTGATGGAAGGCACAAGTTAGATCACTGCGGTACCAGGGAGGTAGTACTGCTGGCACAGGTGGAGGTGGTCTCGTCTGGACAAAAATTTTAGCAAGTAAGGCGGGGAGTAGGTCGGCATATTTCATGGGTATGGGATCAAATGGTTGATTTTTCTGAGCACAGTTATGATTGAATGATTGTTGCGGAGATGGTAGGTGATGAGATTGTGGGTATTGTGGTGGTAGTGTTATGGCTGCAATATGTTGATAAGCTGGGTTTCTTGAATGAGGTCCTTTTTGAGCCACCATGCCAACTTCAGATTCTTTCTTCTCTGAAAAGTTGTTGCCATATCTCTTGGCAGTATTAGTCAGAGCTTTCTCTCTTGTCAATCGTCCCTGACGGACTCCTTCTTCTAAGCACATTCCCATTTCCACCATTTCGGTGAAGCTTCTTGATACAACACCAACCATTTTCTCATAGAAGAATGGGCTCAGAGTATGCAAAAATAACTTACACAATTCTTTTTCTTTGACTGGAGGACGAATCTGAGCAGCAAGCTCCCTCCACTTTTGAGCATATTCTTTAAAAGATTCACTCTCTTTTTGTGCCAATGCTCGTAACTCATCCCTATCAGGGGCTAGATATGAATTGTAATTGTACTGTCTGATGAAAACACTAGCCAAATCATTAAAAGAACTGACGTTAGCCCTATCAAGGTCCATGTACCACCTCAGAGCTGCACCGGTCAGACTGTCTTGAAAATAATGGATCAACAACTTGTCATTACTGGTTTGAGTAGACATTTTCCTGGCATACATTATCAGGTGAGCCTTGGGGCAAGTACTCCCCTTATACTTCTCAAAATCCGGAACTTTGAACTTATGAGGCACCACAACATCAGGGACCAAGCATAGTTCATGAGCATCCTGGCCAAACAAATCTTTCCCCCTAAGGGCCCTCATCTCTTTTTGTATCTCATCATATTTGATCTGTAAGTCGTCAACCCTGTCATAACCTCCCACACTTTCAGCGTGAAAGATGGGCATCTGAGTTTGCTGGATAGTATGAACCAAAGGTGCAGTAACAGTTGCCGTAATATGAGGAAGTGTATTGCCGAGCTGAGGAATTGGCACAGCTGGTTGGACATGAGGAATCTCTGATATTACAGGACGTGATTCTGCCCCAAGAAAGCCGACTGACATGCCCCATGGGTAACCTTCGGGCATAACAAACTGAGGAGCGCTAAGAGGCGCAAACGAAATAGGAGGAGGTACAAGATCATTACTAGGCCGAGGAACTGGCGCTGACACCTGATTCTGGGCAGCCATCAAAGAAGCCACCATGCTAGTCAATTTCTCGATTTCTGATTGCATCGTTGTCATCTGTTCACGGAGCATATGGTTTTCTTCCTCAAAACTAATCATCTTGCTCTTCAACTTAGACCGAGTATTGTAGACACGGGTTGCTTTGTAATGGATAGCCGGGCCACTTTGACTGAGGCGGAGAGAAAAGGGAAAATATGAGACTCGAGTTTGGAAACTTATGAATGCATTATGATGTATGATGTATTTATGCTAAAATATGCAATGCGTTTTTTTTTTGTTATCGAAGGACTTATCCCAAATTGGTTGTAAACATTTAGGTATGGATTTTATAAGAAGAAAAAAGAGAAAAATTTATTATGTGTCATTTTGAAATGAATGTTCTCTATAATGTTTGCAAAAAAATTGTTTAAGTCCTTCGATGTTGGATGAGGAAAAAGAATTTATGAATGAGCGCATGCATGCATGATGCAGAAAACATGGTGGGGTTAAAGTATAATGTTGGAGTCAAAGGTGAAACCCTCTCATATGGTATGTACTAGGGTTCATTTGTACTTGCATGACGGGTTCTACAAAGTTCCCAAAGTCATTAACCACCTCATGAACATCACTTGATTACGTGACTACTCTCGTTCCAATAATATTCACAAGATGATCTCGTTTGAGTTTAGTCTCGCGTGACAACTAAATTCAAGACTTACTCTTGATTAGCCACCGCACTACGCCCTAAAAAGGCCAAGATGGGTTAAAGGTAATACAAATGTTCTCGGCTTCTCCGGACACTCACATTGAAAGTAATAACACCATCATGACTTATCATGACGACGAGTACTACCGTCGTGAGGCCTCCACCGAGCGGGATCATATCACATGTGCTTCATAATCTAAAGACATGTCACTATGATTTCATCCCATCCTATCTTATTGTGTCACTCAAGCCCGAGTTAGGACTTATCTCACCGCTCAAAATCAAACCCCAAGCACGTATATACAAAACATATATTCAAGCAAAAAGCGCAAAAATAAAGATTAAAAACAAGTTAGGTTCAACCCGCTTGGTTGTCCCCAGTGAAGTCGTCATTTCTGTCGAGTGATTTTTGGATATCGAGTTATTAATTAACTTCGAATCGCAAATTAATATTCCACCACCGATCTTTAATTTATCCGAGGGAAAGGGAAAAAGTTCGAAAAAAACCCTATTTTTAGAGAACAAGGTTCGGGGGTTGGTTATACGAAGGGAAGGTATTAGCACCCTAAGTATCTATAGTACTCTATAGGAACCTCTTGTCTTTATTTCTAACTTTGCGCTTTATTTTTAATTGCTTGTAAAAATGTGTAAGTGGGAACTAAAGTGATGATAAAAAAAGAAGTTTAAGGTGATGGAAAAGGAAAAATGTTTTTTGTTGATCTTATTGATTGGAGAGACAAGTCTCATGCCTACGTACCCAAGGGATCAAACCACCGTAGTTCGGGATAAAAAGTTACGAGTAAATTTGTTTGTTTGATTTTAAGGTTTTGAAAATGGTTTTAAAGACCAAAAGCCGAAAGTGGCAAAATGTGAGTTTGATTGATGTTAGTTTGTGAAGAAAGTCTATATGGTTAAATTGATTGAAGTTTGATTAAGACGCGGACACTTGGTTTAAAATCCAAGGTTTGTTGAGAAAATGTTTGAGTGATAAAAGACACTTGGTTTAAAATCCAAGGTTTATGCATGATTAAAGATGTATGAATGAGGAAAATGCACTTGGTTTAAAATCCAAGGTTTTTAGGCGAGAAAAAGGGACACTTGTGTTAAAGTCCAAGGTTTTAGCGATAAAAGAAGCCATTGGTTTAAAGTCCAAGGCACTTGGTTTAAAATGCAAGTTCGCGGTTAAAAAAAAGACTCTTGGGTTAAAATCCAAGGTTTTCACGATAAAAGACGCCGTTGGTTTAAAGTCCAAGGCACTTGGTTTAAAATCCAAGTTTGCGGCAAAAAAAGACTCTTGGGTTAAAATCCAAGGTTTTCGCGATAAAAAGAAACGTTTGGTTTAAAGTCTAAAGTTTTGAAAAATGCATGATGACAAAATATTTTGATGCTTGATGTCATACCCCATTTTTTGACCGATCGATTTTGTTCGGCGTTTAAAACCTTCTTGCCCTCTTTGTCATTTCTGACGAAATTTCGGCAGAGAGGTATTTTAAAATACCTCATTTTGTATTCATTCATTATTTATTATTATTATTATTATTATTATTTATTATTATTTTGCTTTTTCGTTTTTATTTTTTTATATGAATATATACATCAGTTTTTTATTTTTATTTGTTTTATTTGTTTGTTTCTTTTCCTTTTCTGTTTTTTAATTAATTCAAAAATCATTTTTTTTGTCCAAAGTCAACTTCTCTTCTACAAGAGAAACATAACACTTTTCTGCAGAAAAGCAAAAAAGGCATTGTACTTGTTTGTCCAAAATTCAGTCTTTGTCCCTTTTTTTGAGTTTTGCAAACCCTAGCTTTGGGTATATATCAGAGAAGGAATCAGAACAGAAAAAAGAAGGAGGCCAGCCGCAAATCATCCAGCAAAAACAGATCAAAAAAAATCAAAACTGTTCATCATCATCAACAAATTCCAGCGAAAAATCAGAAACTTCCATCATCAATCTTCATCAAAACCCAGAAATCCAACCATTCAAAATCATCACCATCAACACCAAACCAAAAAAACAGAAAATCCAGAACTCAAACAAAATCGAAAATCAGAAATCAAAACTCATAACACAAATCGCAAAACACGAAGCCCGGATCGAAACAAATCAAAATAAAACAGAATCAAAACCGCGAAGAAAGAAGAAGAAAACCGAGATTCAAATCAAACCGAAAACAAACCCATACTCGAACCAAAACAAAGACGAACAGCAAAGGTTGAAATCCGTTTTTTTTCCTTTCTTTTTGTTCGATCTGGTTTGTTTGATTCTTTTCGTTGCTTGAGTTTTGATTGGAGTTGATGAGTTGTTTGTTGTATTTGACATTTAAAATTGATTGAAAAATGGAAGTTTGAGAGAAAGAAAGAAGAGAGGGCGGCGGCGGGTAGAGAGAGAAGGAGATGAAAAAATGGCAAATTTTTTAGGGTTTGGGGTATATATACCCTGACCCAATCCTGTGTGCGCTGGTGCATGACCTTACGGTGCACCAGCGCGTTTGAACCTTTCAGATCTTGATCAGACGTCCCAGATCTCATCTGGTTATGATCAAATCATGGCTGTTTGATTTAATCAGACGTTCCTGATTAAATCTGAACTTTCTCACATATCCTTTGGGCCTTCCCCCCACAGTCCAGGCCCCAAATCTCAGGGTTGCTTTCTGCACCCCTTTTTCATTTCGTTTTACTATTCACACCCCCCTGTTTTAATTTTATTTTATTTTTTTTAGCTTATGAGATAAGTGCTTTTGGCATAAGCTATTTTAGCTTTTATTCTAGCCAATCAAGCATGATGTCGAGGCTTATTTATTTATTTATTTGATATTTAGATATTGGTGATACTATTTCATGTTTTTATTTTGTTAGTTAATTTTATTTTTTACCTTATGAGATAAGTGTTTTTGGCATAAGCTATTTTAGCTAATTCTTAGCCTTGTAAAGCATGATGTCGAGGCTTATTTTCATCTTTTAGTTTCGTATTTATTTATTTATGTTATTTGTCCATGCATATCATATTACTTCATTACATCCATTTATTTACCATTTTTACCTTTATTTTTGTAATATTATTATTATCACAATATTGAGTGTTTATTGCTTTTATTAATCACCATTTACTTTTGCTCTTGAACTTAGAATGTAATTAGGCCAAGTGTAAATTCTAAATAAAAGTGCATAGCATACCCCCTCTATCTCTTGCATCATTTCATGTTTATTTTCTTCTTGCAAAGATTTTAGAGTGTGATTAGGCCAATGTACTCATAAATGAAAAATTGCATCTCATGCATATTTATTTTTTATCGCATTCCGTCCATATGCGTAATTTTAAATTCCGAGGGAAAAGACACCGTTTTGATCAAAATATCATTACGAATTGTCTTCGCGCTTAATTTGCTTATTGCGACGTTAGTATTATTTTTCGCGCTACCTTTTTATTAATTTGGAACCCAACATTTCAATGGAAATAATTAATCACTTTATTCTCAAAAAATGAGGTCAACACCTCTTCAAAAATCAAAACAATTTATTCTCAAAAAGCACAAAAATATTTTGTCATCATACATTTTCAAAACGTTGGACTTTAAACCAAACGTTTCTTTTTATCGTGAAAACCTTGGATTTTAACCCAAGAGTCTTTTTTTCTCGCAAAACTTGGATTTTAAACCAAGTGCCGTGGACTTTAAACCAACGGCGTCTTTTATCGTGAAAACCTTGGATTTTAACCCAAGAGTTCTTTTTTTTTTATCGCGAAATAAGATTTTAAACCAAGTGTCTTGGACTTTAAACCAATGGCTCCTTTTATCGCTAAAACCTTGGACTTTAACCCAAGTGCCCCTTTTTCTCGCCTAAAACCTTGGATTTTAAACCAAGTGCATTTTCTTCATTCATACATCTTTAATCATGCATAAACCTTGGATTTTAAACCAAGTGTCTTTTATCACTCAAAATATTTTCTCAACAAATCTTGGATTTTAAACCAAGTGTCCGCGTCTTATTTTCATAATCAAATCTCAATCAATTTAACCATATAGACTTTCTTCACAAATTAACATCAATCAAACTCACATTTTGCCATTTTTGGCTTTTGGTATTTTAAAACCATTTTCAAAACCTTAAAATCAAACAAACAAATTTACCCGTCTTTTTACCCCGAACTACGGTGGTTTGATCCCTCGGGTACGTAGGCATGAGACTTGTCTCTCCAATCAATAAAATCAACAAAAACATTTTTCTTCTTTTTCATCACTTTAAGCATTTTTTTATCACTACTTTAATTCCCACACTTATACATTTTTACAAGCAAATAAAATTAAGCGCAAAGTTAGAAATAAAAAAAGAGGTTCCTATAGAGTACTATAGATACTTAGGGTGCTAATACCTTCCCTTCGTATAACCAACCCCCGAACCTTGTTCTCTTAAAAATAGGGTTTTTTTCGAACTTTTTCCCTTTCCCTCGGATAAATTAAAGATCGGTGGTGGAATATTAATTTGCGATTCGAAGTTAATTAATAACTCGATATCCAAAAATCACCGCGACACTTGATGATGTTGAAAAGAAGTTGTGTTGATATTTTTGAAAGAGGTTTTAACCTCATTTTTTGAGAAGAAAATGGTTAATTATTTTTGAAGAGGTGTTGACCTCATTTTTGATACAAAAGAAACGGATAATGGCCAACGCGCGAAAAGAACGATATTAACATTATACTAAATAAGTGCGAAGACGAACCGTAATGATATTTTGATCAAAACGGTGTCTTTTCCCTCGGAATTAATATGCTAACGTTTTTTGCGGAAAGCGATAAATAAATATGCATGAGATGCAATTTTTCATTTATAGTGTACATTTGTTCCTAATTACATTCTAAGGTATTTGCAAGAAAAATAAATATGAGATGAATGCAAGAGGATGCTATGCAATTTTCATTTAAATTTACATCAAATCCTAAAAATACAATCTAATGTCCTTGCAATAAAATAAATGATTAATTAATTAGGCAATAAGTTAAATGTTAGATTAACAAGCAATAATAATAAAGGATGTTAGTGACAATAATAATGATAAGTTAGTAAGCAAGATTAAGCACAAATAATCATGAAATAAATAGTAAAAAATAAAAACCTCAAATAAGTGCTTATTTTGGATTTAATAGCTTATTGAAGCACATTCCATAAACACTTTTATCATAGGCAAAAATAAAATAAAAAAACCAAAAGGGGGTGCAAATATCAATTAAAACAGAAAAGGGGTGCAAAAAGCAACTCTGGGCCCAAGCCCAGTTGGGGGGCGTGGCCCAGAGGGGGGTGTGCAAAGAAATTAATGAAAATGGAATCAGAGCCGTCTGATTGATCAGACGGTTCTGATTTAATCAAAGGTGAAAAGAACAGGAGCAGTTAGATTACAATCAGAAGGTTGAAGGCACGCAGGTGCACCGTAAGGTCGTGCACCTGCGCGCACAGGATCATAAAGGTAGTATAAATGGAATGAAACCCTAAAAATAACACAAAATCACAGAAAAACCTCACACTTCTCTCTCTCGGCCGCCGTCGGCCTTCTTTCTTCTCAAAATCTCTCTATTCTGCTTCTTTTTCAAAATCCCTTTTTCTAAAACAATTCAATCATCCGAAATTAAACACGAACAAATTTTAAACCCCATCCAATAAACCAAAAACCCAGGAAAAAAACGGATCGAAAGAAAAGGGAAACAAATTCAACCTCTGATGTTTTAGATCCTGCTCTGATTCTCTTCCTCTCCTTCTCGTTTTTGTTTTTGTTTTCTGATTTCCAATTTCTTCTTCTTTCTTCTCGGTTTCTGTTTTTTTTATCTGGAAATGATGGTTTTGATCGGTGATGGCGAAGGTTGATGGTGATGAACAGATTATGAATGATGTTAGGGTTTCGCGATTCGTTAAGGGTTTGATGTTGTGGGTTTTTTATTTCGATTTGGGTTTTTTTATGGATGGTCATGTTGACGAACGATGATGATGATGCGAGATTTTTATGGTTTGTGATTGTTTTCTGGTTCTTGGTTTTGTTGAGCGATGATGATGATGAATTCTGGATTCGTGGTTTAACTTGTTTCTGGATTTCGTTTTTTGGTTTGATGAAAGGTTTATGGTTTGAATTTGAGATGAGTTTTTTCTATTCTGGAATTCGTTTTGGGTGTGTCGGGGATGAACAATGATGATGGAATTTTTCTATTATTTCATTTGATTTTGGCTTCTGTTTTTGATTTGATCCGGAAAAGGAAAAATGTGATTGTTTCTTTTGTTTGTGCGGCTGGGTCCAAATTTCTGACCTAGGGCACTGTGCATTAAATGCACTATAAATAGTGTGCCAGAAGCTTAGGGTTTGCAGATGAATTTTTCCTCATTTGGACAAAAATGCCCTTTTGGGCTTGGACCAGGACAAAAATCAGATATTTGGACTCTTTGAAAAAAACTGATAAAAAACACCAATGACATAAGAAAATTGCAATTAAAATTAAAAATATTCACATATAAAGAAAAAACAATTTAAATAAATAATAAATAAAAGAATAAAAAGAAATAAAGATAATAATAATAAAAAGAAAATATAAACGAAACCAAATAAATGAGGTATTTTAAAATACCTCTCTGCCGAAATTTCGTCAGAAATGACAAAGAGGGCAAAAAGGTTTTAAACGCCGAACAAAATCGATCGGTCAAAAAATGGGGTATGACAGGAAGTATATTGGGGAAAGGATTATACAAAGTATATGAAGATTTACTATTGTTTTAGTTTTAGCTTTTGGGATTGAGGACTATCTCTATTTCCATTTGCATATAATATATGATTCCTTTTGTTGTTCAAAAACAAGAAAATATTTTTTCCTGGATTACAATTAGACAAAATTTGTCCCTGTGAGTTTAGCTCAGTTGGTAGAGACATAACGTTATAAACGCATGATTCAAAGTTCGAACCTCGAACACTCCACTTATCCGCCTTTAAGGTGGAATTTCTAGCAAATAGACTACTTGACAAAAAAAAAATAGACAAAATTTATGCAGAAACTAAACTTAAAATCATAATTTAATAGTACCAAAAACAAATTTAACACTTATAATTTTTTGGGTTTAATATGTTTTTGGTCATTGTAAATATATCAAATTTTGTTTTTGGTCCTTATAAAAAACCTTAGCAACTTTTTGTCCCTTAAATATTTTTTGTCATGATTTTTTTTCACTGCATTTCAGTCAACTTATGTATATGATTCAAAATTTTAAATTTTTTCGCGGTTATGTTTAATACATTATAAAAATCTCTCTTGCAAAAATTTAAACTTTTTAACAAAGGATAAACTATTATATATATATATTAATAGATAATTCATTTTTTTAAGCATTCATACATAATTCATTTTATGTTAAATATTCTAAATTTTTATGGGAAAGACTCTTATAATATTTTAAACATGGTTACAAAAAATCGTTCAAAAATGTGAAAAGTATACAAGAGTTGATTAAAATTAGGGATCAAAAGTTGTGACGGAAAATATTCGAGGACCAAATGATATTTTTTATAGAGGCTAAAAATAAAATTTGAAATATTTATAGAGACTAAAAACCTATTTAACCCTAATTTTATATTACTAAAATTTGAAAACATCTAATATAAATCTTATATAACTGCAAACCTTTCTATTTTCAATAAATTTAAATAAACTGTGAGGGTCGACCCTTAAACTATTTTTAAGAGGTTCACATGAGACAATTTCTTAAAATAATATAGGCTTAATTAGTCTATTGGTCCCTTAAAGACATTTTAGGTTTCACAATGGTCCCTTAAAGAAAAAAAAGGTCCGTTTAGGTCCCTTAACTATCTTTCCGTTAGCCACAATAGTCATCTCCGTTAATTTGTTTTGATCTGAACCATTTGATCTTTTTGTTAAAAATGTAACGGTAGGATTTGCATGTCTACTGAATATAACGGTGAACCATCATTAGGCAAATATTTCCCTTGTTCTCCATCTTCTTCTCTCTCTTGTTCTTCATCTTCATCTTCATCACCAACTTCATCAAACAAACCAAAAAAAAAAAATCCCTAAATTGGTAAGTGAAATCCCTAAATCCCATGTCCCAACCAAAAAATAGCATAACCAAAACAACTAGAACCTTAAAAACAAATCCATATCCCCAAATTGGAAACAAAACAAATTTTGTCTGATCCCAAATTTTGTCATCTTCATCGTGTTGATTTGTTGTTGTTGTTTGGTAATGAATGTTACTTTTGATTTGGTTTCCCCTTTAATTTTTGCATAATCTTAATCAAACTCTGATTTGGTTTTGATTTCCCCTTATAGTTTTTTGTCTAAATTTGTTTACTGTTGAGACAAATCTTTAGTTGGGGATTCATTTTGTTCAGGAGGAAGGTTGAATGTTGCTGGGTTAATTTTTTTTTTTTGAAGATATGGGTTTTTAGAGAAGAAGATGAAGAAATAGAGAAGAAAATTAGTTGATAATGGTGCACCGTTAGATACAGTGGACATTAAAAAATTCAATGGCTATTTTTTTTTCCAATAAGATCAAACAGCTTAAATTAAAAAAATTATTGAAATCTATGGTGGACCACATGCAATGGTGGTACACATAATACATTTAGTGTTAAAAACTAACGGAAATGATCATTGTAACTAACGGTTGTATAGTTAAGGGACCAATTCGGACTATTTTTTCTTTAAGGGACCATTGTGAAACCAAAAATGTCTTTAAGGGACTATTAATGAACCAATTAAGTCAATAATATACTATTTGCTGCAGTAGAAAGCATGCACGTCCAATTCTTTTAACCCTCAATTCATCTGAGTTGAACTACACATCCCACCTCAATCCTGATCAATGGCGGAGCTAGACTAAAAACCTGGGGAGGGCCGCTATAGATATAAATCCAATATCGAAAAAACTTATTAAAAAAAAATGCATATGCATATCATATTTCAACAAGTTTTGGACTTTCCGAATGTTTTTCATCACGACATTTGTCCTATTTTTAAGTCTATTCATGTGTAAACTTCACATATTTCAATTAGTTATATTTATGATTGTAATATTATATGAATCTCTCTTACAAAAATTTATAATTTTTTAACAAAAGATAGAGTAAACATGAATTTTATACACTAAAACTCTATTTTAAATAAAAAAATGTAAGTATTTTTTTCTCAAAAAAATAAAAAAAAATTGAATGCTTTGAAAAAATAAATAACACATTTTAAAACATTTAATACATTATTAAATAATAGAACATACTAGAAAGGATGCTTAAAAAAATAATTTAAAAAGGACATTTGAAAATAGGAAAAAAAGTTAGCTGAACATGTTAAGGGGGGTTTTAAATACAAAGCGTCTAAAACCCCCGCAAAACTGAAGAGAAGTCGCCAGTTTTGTTAGCGAATTACACTAGAAATTCAGGGGTTTTAAACCTCCGCAACAAGTTAACAAAACTGCCGCTAAATACGATACTCATGAAAAAAAAATTAAATTTTGGGGGCGGGCCATGGCCCTGTCCAGCCCACATGCAGCTCCGCCCCTGATTCTGATAATTACGTTGCAGTTACAAAAGAGGTCAATTCTAATATGGAAGACTTGATCAAGTCGTCCATGTTGCACAAGTTGTCAATATTATTATAACGAATATGTTTTACAAAATTGGCCGTTGGATTGAAAGTTTATATCGTATAGATCTTCTGTAATTTCTTACAAAAAAACGAAAATCATTTTATATGTTATTGAGACCCATCAAAATTAACGGTTTATGGATTTTTATTGAATATCGTTAATCTTCACTAGTCTCAATAAATATCAAATGATTTTCGATTTTTTTTTAAAAAATTATGGATGATCCAAACGATATAAACTTTCAATCCAACAATCGATTTTATAAAATTCGTATTCGTTATAATAATATTGGCAACTTGTGCACCATGGAAGACTTGGTGAAGTCAGTCTTCCATGTTATCCAAAGCCTACAATAGAAAATTTATTTTTGTTATACGCGATAGCACAAATCAATTTTTTTTATTTTTTATACTCCTTCCGGGTCAAATTTATAAACAAATTTGACTTTTTCGGTACATTAAAACATGGATATATATGGTCCATAATATAAGTCACATACATTTATTCTTTAATGTATTAAAAAGTCAAATTTACTTATAAATGTAACGGAAGAGAGTATTAAGTTAGTTTCTTTTAATTTCTTGGTCTCTCCTTCTTTCCCTCTTTCTTCAAACAAATTACTAATAATCTCAAACTACAGAAATTGCAAGACAGTAGACATTTTGGAAAACCTCAAAATGTGTACGCGTATATATATCTCGAGAAACAGCATCGTCAAAAAAGCCCTAAAACCCTACCCCAAAACATTATTAAAGTTATTAAAGAAAACAAATACAAACAAAACTAGCTGGAACTTCTTGCTCAAGTTTCTCGTTGCGTGGCTTCTTTGAGAAGTTCACAATGACTTGTCGGATACTATGTAGATACTAACATACACACATGAAAATAATTCACAATTCTTAGTGAATGGTTATGCTAATGGTGTCCTATGTGTCAAATAACCGATTATCCCAAAAATTTAAACGTGGATAATGTATATAGGCTCATCTATCATATACTTAAATTCCACTTTTTAATTAGAAAGTGAGGGGAGCGAGAATCGAACTCTAGACCATTTAGTCATAAAGGTTATAATACCATGTAAAATAACCGATCATACTAAAATCTTAAGCTTTTAGGATAGAGCCACATCAATGGTTTTATATTTATATTATTTCTAACAAAATGTGAGTTGGTCAGTTGAAAGTCCTTTTAAAACGTAAAGGCTGAATAATATATAAATTAGATATGAAAAATGCTAAACAGTACTCTTCAACATTAGTTAAGTTTATTAATAAAGAAATTCTATTTTAAAATATGTCCATTTAATACTTTAAAAATATAAAAAATTATTTTACCAACTTTAATTTTATTTTATTTTGTTTACTTAACAAGTGTTTCAGGGCACCGCTTAGCATATTCCATTAGATATTAATAATCTTAACGTAAAAGTTTTGAATAAAAATATAATGTGAAATTTTGTGAATGTTTTTGTCATATCATGAGTAATATGGTTACTAATTAAGGGGACCGACACTAACCGCAATCGTTGTACAAGTATATTTAGATAAGTCAAACTCTCGCTTGATAAATGAGGGTAAGTGGGTAACTATATATAGAATTGTGAGTTGGATTTATCTTATCACTACAAAATCGACGGCTTGTAAGATCAAAATTATCTCTACTTCTTGTATTTAGTGTGAGATTTTTTAACACACTTCCTCGTGTCCACCAGTATTGAACTTGGTGTGCGGAAGACTAGTGGGCTCATAATCCAAAGGTGCCTGAATCGAAACCTGATTCTGTTATCTTCTTAAAATTGTGGGTTTAACCTAACTTATCGCTACAAAACTAATTTATAAGGTGAAAATTATCTCTACTTTATAAATATATATTCAAACCATCTCGCAATTGATGTGACTTTTTAACACTTGGTGTGAAATTACATGTATGTTACTTTTGCCCCATGACCCAACATTTTCTTTGTGCCAGTCACTTCAAAACTCCAAACCAATTGTGTACTCCCTCTAGTCTTGAATATAAGAAGAAGAAAAAAATGCACACCCTTTAAGAAAGTGGAGTCAATGATTAGACAAAGTATGTCATTTACAATTTTACCTTTACTTTTTGTTTTAAATTAAATTACTATTTATTATAGGTAAAAGTGAAACTAAGGGTAAAATTTAACTATTAATAATAAATATAATGATTATAGTTACTTTTGTTTATATTTGAGAGTAACAACTTTTTGTTTTGTTGCTTATATTGAGACAGGATGGAGTATATTATATAGTGTATAAATTTCTTCAAAGTGAACTGACAAAAACGGTGTCTTGGAACAGCAACGAAAATGTTCAATGACTTTAGCAGCAAGTATCATACACCGGATTAAAATCACTTTCAGTTTTATAAATTAAGGATGCTGTTTGTGACATTCATGCATATGTAAAATCAACGAACTTACGTTGAAAAAACATGAAAATTCAGTATAGTTACATATATTACATCCGTTTTCTTCATGCATTTTTTTCGTCTTAAATATTAATCACTTTAAAATATTAAAAAGCAGTCTCATAAGTCCTAGTTCAACTGACAATAAAAATGCCGAAATTGTTAGGCTGGACGTCGTGAGTCGGGTTCGAATCCGGAATCTCACAATTATGTGAGTTTAATTTCAGTAGATTACCACTTCGTCTGAGACAAAAAAATTTAAAAAGCACTTAGCAACTTTTTTTAACAATACTTTTAATAATTAAAGACTTTTTATGTTACTTTTTAAAGACTTTTTATGTTACCTTTGAAGAATTGTGAAAAAATCAGCTAACAAAAATTAGTCACCTGAAAATTTGCTTGATTACCAATTGCAAGCACCTTGTATATGAAATCTGTATTAATTTTCGCTTAACTTTTTTTTTTCTTCTTTTTTTCTTGCAAACGTTATTCTTGAAATCGCGACTGTGGATTATGCAAGTGCGAAAGGAAAGGGAGATAAGAAGCAATTGCATATATATATATATATATATATTTATATAGTGTTGTTTTTTCTTTATTTTACGATAGAGCTGAGAAACAAACTCAAGACATGTAACATAATGTTCAAACCTCTCACCACTACACTAAATCTAATACTTTATGTAGTGTTCGTTTAATTTGTAAAATGAATAACACCTAAAAAGGTACAAAACACACCCACACCCCAAAGATACTGAATAACATTTTATCCTATATATATGACGTTTCCTGAACAATGAATAGTTCAAACGAATTTTTATTCATTAAACTACTTAACAAAACAAAAATAAGTACAAATAATATGCATCGTATAACAATCGAACCATTTTAATATTGTTGACACTTTAAAAATATCATCTATTATTGAAAAATAATTAGATGAGCTAATACTACTAAATATAAAGAATTAAGTCCATATTATCAACAAAAAGAAGTCCACGTGTGATAAAATTAAGGGGTGTAATTGTGTTAAATAAATGAGATTAAATTAAATTATAAATTATTAAGAGTATCTCCAATAGTGATACTGTCTTGGGTATTATACATTAATAATAAATGGTCCACACAATGCCACATAATATTTATGCAACTCATACATATTTTGTTCCAATTGTGATACCACTTTGAGTATCATACATTAATAACAAGTGGTCCCTTCTATTTTTTATTTTTTTAACTTTGTCTAAATAAAAATAAAAAATTATTTAATTTAATAAATATATAGATAAATAAATTAATAATTAAATTTAATAAAAAATACACGATAATAAATAAAAAATGGTCAAAAATACATAAATATGACGGAAAATATATAATAAAAAATATAATAATTTATTTTGATTATTATTTTGTCCGAAACGCTCCCAAATGTGTTCCATGAGATCTGCTTGGAGTTGTCGGTGATTTGTTTGATAGAGAAGACTTCAGAAAATAAGTAGAATTTGAGCAATATATATATATATATATATATATATATATATATATATATATATATATATATATATATATATATATATATATATAATATGAAATACTATGATGGTAAAAAAAAGAAAGGGATCAAGAGGTATTTAATTCAAACGGTCATCTCTTGTATATATATAGAAACTAATAATGATGATTTATATATCAAAAAAATAAAATTAAGTAACATACCGTATCATCAATCTTGATACCCTTCATGTCACGTCATGAAACTCCAATGATAAAAAAATTAAGGTACATATCATTAACCTATGAAACTCTCTTAGATACCCTTATTGAAGATACTCAAAGTACTGTAATGTAATTGTTGGTTGGTGCAATACGTATACGTAGATTGTGTACGTACATTTCACTATAGTCATAGACGTATCCCTTGTTAAGTTACATTCTGTGTCGGTTCGTATGTACGTGTCTGAAATTTTACATTACATAGCTTTAAGAACACTCAAATTTGACACTGCAGCTATAAACTCCCCCAACACAAAGACACACACACACACATATATACTCTCTAATTAGTCTAACTCTAAAGAGTTGAAACGTCCACCCATGAAGAATCAGGTTGCCCCATCTCCACTCTTACCCACCACCCTTTTATTTACTACTTTTCTTTTTCTTTTCTTATTTACTTATTAGTGTGTTTTAATTTATCAAAGTTAATTTTATTTACTTTGTCCTCTATTAATCTAACTAATCTTTCATTCATTTAAAATATTAATTAACTACCAACATAGTGTGGCATAAGTGGTAGATACCTAGGCCCCTTAACTATTTAGTCTTGGGTTCGATCCCCGATCGGTGCGTATGGAGAAACATTTGTTGGGAGAGGTCAACCCCTTAAATGGATCTCAGTTACCTCGAGGGGATTAACAGTTGCGCGCGGAGGATACATTTGGTTTACCAAAAAAATATTAATTAACTCGTGTTGGTATTTCAAGTGTAATTTGAGTCTGACATCGGATGAAACAATGAGTGTTGAATGGTTTATAAATGAGATGACCCATAAATCTAACGCCTTAAGATTTTGAGTTAAAGTATGATGTTCAACTCTTTTGTAGTTGTTCATAGCCCGGTGTAATGATCCACGCACCCTTTCATGACCCAACAATGATATAAGAGTCGAAATCTTCCTGACAAAATATTCAGGCGGCGTGTCCACCCATATGTGATGATCTTTGAACCTCTTTATCACCCAACAGCTCGAAATAAATTTCGATTGCAATCACGATGTAAATTTTAATATATATTGTCTACAAAGGGTCTGCCCAAAACCTAAACTACTAAAGTAGGACTAAAAACAATTTACTTAATAAAGAAAAACAAAACTTCCAAGCAAAATAGTCTATATGTTATCAATAATTACTATACAAATTTAATTTAATTTATTTGTAAATTACCTCAGTTTTTTTTTATTTTTAAAAGTTGTTAATTACCTACCTCAGTTGGTAAAATACAGGCTATGATATAATTTTTTTTTTTTTTTAAGTTTCAAGGATATACATTAAAAGAATTTGGGTTGGCAATTTTAAGTGTTTTTTTTTAAATTGAAAAAATTGTTTATATTATATTTTTCACATTTCTATTTGTGTAAGATAGTTTTTTTTAATGACAAATATATTATATATTAATATAAAAATGAAAAAAGTATTAAAGAAGGTTCAGAACAATAAAAAGGTACAAAAAGTATACTCCATCATAACCCAACAATCTCTAAGGTAAGACAAAACGAAAACAAACAGACAAATAAAAGTACAAGAAAACACCAAACAAACTAGAGCCCCTCAAAATCACCACAACGAGAAGAAGAAAATCCTTCGTGAAGATTTGTTTTTTGAACGGCAAACAATTTTTTAATGTTACTATTAAATAAGTCTCACATCCGTTGTGAGATGACCTGAATATGTGTTAATCTAGAGGCAATGTCCACCTTACAAGTCGGTTTTGTAGGGTTGAGTTAGTCTCAATACTCAATTTTAAGATTGTATCAGAGTCTCTCTAAGATCCGCTGGACCGCCTGCTATCAATTTCTGACCGGGCCATCCCCCATTTTATATTCGCGCTCCAAGCCCAATAGCGCTGGGCACGAGGGGCGTGTTAAAGAAGTATCACATTGATTGCGAGATGACCTGAATATGTGTTTATAATGTAGAGGTAATCTTCACCTTACAAGCCTGTTTTGTAAGGTTGAATTAAACTCAATACTCAATTCTAAGAATTACTTCTTTTAATTCAAAGAGTCTTATTTAAAATTTAGATCTCTAAATTTGTTGATTTTGACGGATAAATATAGTCGATATGACCGCAATTGCAATTATGATAGTAATTACACTTAACGAGCAATTACTATACTGATACGAAGTTTGCACCGCCGTTAGCGATAATTAATTTCGTTCGAGAATATGTAAAATACACAAAATGAATTCTTTAACCAAATTTTTTCGATATAAATGAATTTTTTATTTTTAAATATTTTTTTGACTCAAAAACAACATTAATGTTCATTCATTCAAATTTATAGAAAATACATCAATCATAATCATTACATATTCAATTTCGCTAAAAACTAATTAGGATAAATCTGTGAACAAGCTCACAACATCCGAGTTAATAGCATAAAACGTCCTAATGTCTATGACAAGCCTACAATTGATATGCCAAAATTCAAAATGTCCAAATAGTCATCCATCCAAATCTGCAACATTGACAACGTTAAAGTCATTGAATCTACACTAAATTTGAATCGAAACAAACCTACAAATCTGAACAAAAACAAACGCCGTAACAACACGAGAAATCAAAACAAAACACCGTACTAAAACTCAACAATCAAAACACCACACTAAGACGAGATTAAAACAATTCCAAATAAAAAAAAAATCTCGAAAAAACTCGAATGAATAACTTAACGAGGAATTTAGATAGTAGAGTATAAACTGATTTATTCTATGATAAAGACAAGCGTATATACGGGGACATAAAACATAAGCAAACTTGGCGTTCAAGCAGCCTTTTCCTTATATATGTAGACCCCACACTTCTTTTCTTTATCTCTTACGCTCCATTCTTCTCTTCTCTCTATCTCTTACCAAACTCTATGCACTTCAATCATACACAACAAGTTTTTGCAACCACAAGAGGTGATTCAGGTAAAAAACAAAAACGTGTTTCATAAAATATTTTATTTATTTATTTTTCTTTTATTTTATTTAGTTTTGGATTATTATTATTATTAGTTTGGGAGCTGAATATTTTTATTGTTGTAGCTAGTGAAGGTGTGAAAGAAGAGACCATGACATGGTGCAATGGCTCAAATGATCAAGATAGAGGCATTGAAGCAATCACATCCCCCATTATTCCTAGAACAACAAGCAATGAAACTACTCTTGTTATTCATCAAGACACAAAACAACCCCAAATTCAAACCTTAACTTGTCCCTCATGTGGCCATAATATTGAAATCAAAGATAAGGTATTTTCATTTTATTATCAATTTATTACGACGATGGACTCGTAGCTACAACCTAGTGGTTGACTGCGTAAACGTTTTATGCGGATGTCTGGGTTCGATTTTGGATTTTCCACACTTTCTCCTGAGATTACAACGCTCACAAATCCGGCGCACAACCACTTAAACTAAAAAATTTAATTATTTTACATTTTTGAAATTTTTATTGATTATGTGTGAATGAATTAATTATAGTGTGGAATTATTATTATTATTTTTATTTTATTTTTTATTGATTGTGTGTGAATGAATTAATAGAGTGGAATCAATGAATTGCCGGGGTTACCAGCTGGAATGAAATTTGATCCAAATGACCAAGAAATACTACAACACTTGGAAGCAAAAGTTTTGTTTGATGTGAAAAAACTTCATCCTCTCATTGATGAGTTCATACCAACACTTGATGGAGTGAATGGAATATGTTGTACACATCCAGAAAAGCTACCAGGTCTTAATTTCTAACTTTTTCTCTTGTTAATTTCATGCATGCTTTGGAAATACCGTTTTATGCATACTTCAAGAGAAAAAAATTATGACCAAAATTTGAAATTTGTCTTTAAATTTTTTTTGTTACTAAATTTAGTGACAAATGAATATTAGAGATATTTTATGGTCTATATAATATTTTTATATAATAAAAATAAAAAAATTTAATATGAACCTGATCCAAATGGGAATCTTACTATTTTTAATAAATTTTAATAAAATACTAAAATGAGGTTAATATGGATCTCTCTAAAATGGTTCAAAGATGGACAATTAATTTTTTTAAATAAATTTTATAATAATAAAAAATATGTAACATCTTATTAAACTTTATTAAAATTAAAAAGTTTTACCAGCCGCTACTAATTTATAATCCAATTTTTATTATTAATTAATTATTAATAAGAGAAATCAATTTTTCTTTTTCTCTCTTTTTTTTACTATTTTTGAGAGGTACATATTGAATGGACCTAAAAATAGTAATTGATTGTTTAACATGAACATGACAATTTGATGCTAAAACCTTAACTACACAAAGGTGGAGTTGGTTTCTGAAAATAAATAGTGAAGAAATCAATTAAACAAAGACCCTAGCTAGAATAAGATAGTTTACCAGTCAAAGAAATAACGTATCGTTTGCTTCGTCTTTCTTTCTTTGCATTAATTTGTAATTAACGTGATAACGAAAAATTTGTGTCACTCTTACTAGATTCTATCTTTGAAGAAATTAAGAAAATGAGAGACTAATCACATGATTTTAAGTATGTCACAAGGAATGATATTATGGAAAATACGTATACTTTAAAATGTACACCAAACTATGCATGACTAACATATGATCAATTTTTAGAAACATTTTAAAGTACATATATTAAAAATAAAAGTTTTTTTTTCCTTGTGAAAGGGAGTGATATATTAAAAATAAAAGTTGATATATTAAAACACTAACTTTTGTTTAATTACTTATATATCTTCATCAAATTTTTTTGGCTCATATATCTCTTATAAAAATGAACTAGGAAATATCATCATTCTTTTAATAGGAAATATTAATCTCTTATAAAAATGAGAAAGGTGTCTTGAATCCTAACTACCCTAAACATTAATCACATGTCAAGACGTAATGTAACTGTATATAATTATCAAAAGGGTTAAAGTAGTAGTACTACAGCTCAAAATCTTGGAGATATGTTTTTTCTTTTGATAAGCTTTTCATATCTTCACCAACAAGGAGTTATATCCAGCTAGTGCTAGCAATCCGAGTAAAGATTCTCTCCATTTTTCGAAAAAAACATAATTGTCGATTACGATTTTGAAATGAATAAAAGCTGCGTGATTTTAGTTTAAAAGAAAATGGCCGAACTGCTTTTATCACTTTAATTTTAGATTTGGCGAAAAACGACAAGTAGTTGTGTTAGTCGTGAGAAGATTCCTCGTGATATTTACCATTATTGATAAGAAAGAGAATTGCAATATTACCGTAACTCTTTATCACGAAAATTTCGTGAAGTGTGCCTTAAGTTTGAAAGAAAATGACCAAATCGCTTTAATCACTTTAATTTTGGATTTGGCGGAAAAAACGACAGGTAATTGTGTTAGTCATGAGAAGATTCCTCGCGATATTTAGCATTGTTGATAAGAAAGAGCATTGCAATATATAGCGTAACTCTTTATCACGAAAATTTCGCGAAGTGTGCCTCAAGTTTAAAAGAAAATGACCAAATTGCTTTTATCACTTTAATTTTGGATTTGGCAGAAAAATGACAGGTAGTTGTGTTAGTCGTGAGAAGATTTCTCGTGATATTTAGCGTTATTGATAAGAAAGAGCATTGCAATATCTCTTTATCGCGAAAATTTCGCGAAGTGTGCTTTAAGTTTAAAAGAAAATGACCAAACCACTTTTATCACTTTAATTTTGGATTTGGCGAAAAACGACATGTAGTTGTAATAGTCACAAGAAGATTCCTCCCGATATTTTCCATTATTGATAAGAAAGAGCATTGCATATGCAATACATATTAAAACTCTTTATCACAGAAATTTCGCGAAGTGTGCTTTTAGTTTAAAAGAAAATGACCAAACTGCTTTTACTACTTTTATTTTTGATTTGGAAGAAAAACTGACATGTAGTTGTGTTAGTCATGATGACTTAGTGAGAAGTTCCCTCGTGATATTAAGCATTATTTATAAGAAAAACATATGACTTTGGATTCTCCGCAGTCGGAGAATTCCAACTTAGTTCATGCAGCTGGAACATTGGTGTCCATTCAATTAAGGTCGACAATTCAAGAAAATACATATTTTAATTTGTTTTAATATTTTAAAATACTAAACTTAAATCTAAACATCTAATAATCTTGATCAGACGGACACTGATGCCCGACTTTGTGAATGCGGGAAATCTTAGACATATAAATACATAACAAATTACATATGTGCATGCACTATTGTGTGAAAATGCAGGTGTAAGAAAAGATGGACAGATCAGACACTTCTTTCATAGGCCATCTAAAGCATACACAACTGGAACAAGAAAAAGAAGAAAGGTTGATACTGATAAAGATGGAAGTGAGACAAGATGGCATAAGACAGGGAAAACAAGACCAGTTTTCATTGGTGGTGTTATGAAAGGTTTCAAAAAGATTCTAGTTCTCTACACTAACTATGGAAGGCAAAAGAAACCTGAGAAGACTAATTGGGTGATGCACCAATACCATCTTGGTAGTAATGAAGAAGAGAAAGATGGTGAATTAGTTGTTTCAAAAGTCTTCTACCAAACACAACCTAGACAATGTGGTGGTAATAGTAATGCTCTTATTATAAATGATGCTTATGAAAATGAACTTATGAGTGCTCAAGGAAATGTCCAAGATGACAATGAAGCTCCTCCTCCTATGGATTACTACAATTCTCATTACATGAATTATGAAAATGTTGTTGGTCATAATTTGGAAAGCTCATCAATGCCTCAATTTATTCCAAACATGGTTATGCAAGGTGGTGATAATTCTTCCTTTATTGGATTAGCAATGGATGCAAGCAATGCAAGGTTGGACAGAAATTAGCTATGTGATGAAAAACTTATTGGTTGATGATGATTAATGTATGGATGTTGATCGCATGATGTTGAAAAACAACGCAGTTTGCTAGCTGCACTAAGAAATTACAAACCACCGTTTCAAGTTGAACGGTTCAGATTATATATAGTAAAATTAAGTAAAAGTTATCTTGGTCGTCCATTTAAATTGGACAGTCCCGATCTGTTGCAACGGACTGCCGTAACAACGGAAAATCTTTCCTTAATGTATAGTGGTAGCAATATGGCTACCTAGATGTTGGTGGTTATTTATTATTGTTATTATTATATCAGTATTTATTCTATATATATGGATTATATGTAATAATAGAGAAATATCAGGATGTAGAAATAAGGTTAATTATCTTCCGTATTGGAATTGTAATATATATGGAGGGCATTACCCTAATTGACCCTGTTGAAATTTGAGGATTTAATATATATGGAGAGCATTACCCTAATTGACCCTGTTTATTTTAATTCTTTTATAACAAAAAATTGGTGAAGGTCATTCAATGTTATTTTAGGTTAATAAAATTAAAATATTACCATTAAGCTGACACATCTTAGATATTGTTTTTGGTAAAGTAGCCTAGCGGTTAGAAATATCACTCTAAATGTGAATAAGTGGGATGACCGGGGTTCGAACCCCGAGCCCCTGCATATATAATGCATTGACCTACCAACTGAGCGAAACTTACGGGACCACATCTTAGAATTTTATGTGGCAGGAATTAAATATCAATTAATAGTTTAAAATAAAATAAGTACCAATTAAGTATCATTAAATACAATCCTAAAAGATAAAAATGTAAAATGACATAAAATAATCTATCATTTAAAATAAACTATTAATTTATACTTAATTTATATCACATTTTATGAATGTTTTGGTCTCAAATTATAAATCATTTTGAAAATTTTATACAAATTAAAAATGTCCTTAATTTTCTATGGGAAATAGAAATTGAGTTTTTTTTTTTTTTTTCTGCAAATTACATTGATAACATAGAAAAATAAATTATATGAAATGGAAGAAAAAAGTCATAAATAGTCAAGGATATAAGTGAAACAACATTAATATTTCACTAATATTATAAAAATGAATTTTAATTTAGAATAATTTTATTTACAAAACAACTTATAACTTAAAAGGGAACACATTAAAAATCTTTACATGTGAAAAAAATCTTGATTTTACTCTAAACCATAACCCCTAAAAATACCAAAAATTATGGCAAGAGCCTTGCCCACGAGAAAAACCGCCTATGTGCCGAATGCTTCTTATGAATATGTGTTGTTTAAGCTTTTAAAAATATAATTTCGTTTTGAAAAAATTTAGAGAATATTTTTTATAGATTTTTAAAGTCATTTTCGTTTGTTTACTATCACAAAAAATAGATTTTAAAAAAGCTACTAGGATTTTCATTTTATTTTGGCTTAATTGTACATTTTGTCCCTATGTTTATTTTAGGTTTCAAGTTGGTCCCTTTTGTTTTAAAAATTTCAAGTTGGTTCCTTGTGTTTATTTTAGGTTTCAAGTTGTTCCCTTATGTTTTAAACGTTTCAAGTTGGTCCTTAAGTTTCGAAAATTTGAATTAGTTAGTCCATATTAGTTGGTCCTTAAGCTTCAAAGCTCTTGTGAAGCAGAAATGGATGCGATCTTGAAGTTCAATAAAAAGTGGTGGGATCTTTGCTTTTCAAAACTTACTCCTTGGAAACCAAACCTGGTGTCGGAGAGCAGAGAAATTTGGATTCAAATTTTTGGCATTCCTCTGCATGCTTGGGAGGAGAGTAGCTTTAAGATGATAGCTGGGAGATTTGGAGTGTTCCTAGACTTTGATGTAGCTACTGTGGGAAAAGAAAGTCTCGATGTTGCTAGAGTGAAGCTTAGAACTGTGAGAAGAGGCATGATCGATACTGTACTGCAGCTGATGGTGGTGGGTGAACGTTTCGATGTATGGGTGGTAGAGGAAAGGTGTAGTTGCCGCAGTAGGGAGGCTGATGAGGAGGAAGGATGTCGTGGTTCTGTTCGATCAAACAGCAATCTAGGGGAGCGAGGGTGGCAGAAGGATGACGGCGATCTATTTTCTGATGGTAGGACAGATAGTGATAGGTCGGAGTCTGCTCAGCTATTGCTAGACCTACAAAGGAAAGAAAGTGATGGGTCCTTGGAGGTGACAGGTGAGAAAGTAGGAGGTTCAGCTGTTGACCTTTTGGGTCAACCCTTTTTGAAGGTGACGATTACGGAAAAGGAGGTAGATTTGCCTACCTCAAAAATTCACGTGGAGAAAGTGAGAGGTGGTGGTGTGGAGCCCACAAATGAGGTGCTGCCAAGTGGAGGGGTGGTGGGGACAGAAGTGGACCTATCCTTCCTGCTGCAACAGGAGGAGAGAATGTTGGTAGAAAAGGAACAACCTTTTGTTCCTGTGGAGGTGGGGTCGGTTAGTTTTAAAAATGGTTCTTTGCCTTGGGATGTTAGTGGACCGTTTGTTGGGCCTTGTTTGAACCAAGAGATCCCGCGAGATGCTGCTGTTGACCAGTTTGTGCTGGGCCTTAATCTCTCAACTCAACCCGTTTCTGTTTCTGGTCCTGCTGAGGCCCAACGGGAAGTTGTTGAGAATAGGTGTGTTGACGTGGCGGATGAAGGAGTAATTGTGAGAGAGGTTACTTCTGACTTATCAGAGTCTTCGTCGTTTGGTGTGTCCTCATTACCAAAGGGGAAATCAACCAAAGTATGAAAATCAAAGAAGATAATCTCAAATGGAGGTCGTCCGCCAGTGCAACAGGGGGGTTATTCCTTGTTCCCCAAATTGGCTCTATTAAGGAGACCTACAGGGAGAAGAAGTAAGGAGGCTAAACCGTCAAAATCAAGTAGCAGGAGTAGGCGTTCTGGAGCTCCGCCGCAGCCTAACCCTTTGGTCTCGCAGCCTGAGCAACTGGGTTCCTCCTCAGCTCAACGGAGGATCGAGAGACCTGGGATCGATCTCCAGGTAGTGTTACCTTTGCCTCCCTCTGGGTTAATTCATTTGGTGGATGAGGAAGGTGTTTCTGTGTCAGATTATGGTTCAGCATCAGATGGTGTGGATTCTACGAAGATAGGTGAGGCGAAAGTGCTTATTGATATTCAAAAACAGGTGGGTTTTACGTTTGAAGCTTCGGACGCAGAGATACAAAGCAGATTGGTTGTTTTAGATAATAATGACAAAGATCACAATGTTGTCAGGGTGCAAAATAATAGTGATCAATGATTTTGTGCTCCTACAATATTAGAGGCCTTTGGAGTGCTGTAAAGAGAAGGCGTATCAAAGAGATGATTCAAGCCCATAAAGTTGATTTTATGGCAATACAGGAGACAAAAATGGAGGTTATTTCAGAGTCACTTTGCTACAGTTTGTGGGGTGGTTTTGATTGTGATTGGGCGTTTCTTCCTTCGGAAGGTAATAGTGGTGGGATTCTATCTTTATGGAGGAAGACAAACTCTTCTCTTATTTTCACGTTTATTGGAGAAGGGTTTGTGGGGGTGTCTTGATTGGGGGGTGTTGAAGAAGAGGTGTTTTGTGGTCAACGTCTATGCAAAACGTGATCTTAATGCTAAACGTCGGCTTTGGGAGAACATTGCAATGTCTAAGGGTGGCTTCGGAGAGGGATGGTGGTGTGTGGTTGGTGACTTTAATGCGGTTAGAAGAAGGGATGAGCATAGGGGGGTTGGTTTATTGACTCCTTCCTCTTTGGCGGTGGAGATTAGGGAGTTTGATGAGTTTGTGAGAAATATGCTTTTGGAGGACCTTACACCGGTAGGGGGTAAGTTTACTTGGTTCCACTCTAATGGTGTGGCAATGAGCCGGATTGATAGAGTTTTGGTCTCGGAGGAGTGGGTGACCTTGTGGGGGGCTCAAATTCTTCGAGTTCTCTCAAGGGATGTGTCCGATCATTGTCCTTTGTTGCTTAAAAGTTGTAGTATTGTTTCGGGCCCGAAGCCTTTCCGTTTTTGTAACCATTGGCTTCTCCATGGGGATTTTAAAAGGGTGGTTGAAGAGCGTTGGGGTTCTTTGCAAGTTACGGGTTGGATGGGGCACATTCTAAAAGAGAAATTAAAGGTGTTGAAGGTGACTATTAAGGAGTGGAATAGGAGGGAGTTCGGTAAGATGGAAGAGTCCATTAGACTTCTTATTTCTTGTATTAAAGATAAAGATAAAAGGGGTGAAGATGGCTTTTTGTCGCCTTTTGAAGTGGAGGAAAGGAAGAAACTCTTCGGAGACTTATGGAGGTTGCTTAAAAGTAAGGAGGTACTTTCGGCACAAAGGTCTAAGGCTAGATGGGTGAAGGAGGGTGATTCTAATTCTAAATTCTTCCACTCTTGCATTAAATCAAGAGAAAGAAGAAATGCTATTTCTTGTTTAAAGGTGGAAAATAGATGGGTAGAGGAATCTTCGGAGATTAATGAAGAGGTGTTTTCTTACTTTAAAAACCATTTTTCATCTTATCATTGGGCTAGGCCAAAGTTGGATAGGGTAGACTTCCCTAGTATCTCGGTGTCGGATAACTTATTATTGACGGCTCCGTTCGGGTTGGAAGAAATTGAGGATGTAGTGGTGAAGTGTGATGGTAATAAAAGCCCGGGTCCGGATGGTTTCAACTTTGCTTTTGTCAAGTCTTTTTGGGCTATGTTGAAAGGGGAGGTGCGTATTATGTTCGACCAATTCCATGGAAATGCTTGCCTTCCAAAAGGTATGTTGTCTTACTTTATTGCCCTCATTCCGAAGGGGGCATGCCCTTCCTCCTTAGGGGAGTTTAGGCCAATTTCCTTACTAGGTTGTCTCTACAAGTTGATTGCGAAAGTCTTGGCGGCTCGGTTAGCAAAGGTGATAGATTCGGTGGTGGCGTCGACGCAATCGGCCTTCATTAGTGGTAGAAACTTGGTGGATGGTGTTATGGTGGTTAATGAGGTGATTGATCATGCAAAGAAGTCGGGGAAGGAATGCCTTGTTCTAAAAGTTGATTTCGAGAAGGTATATGACTCCGTCGATTGGGGTTTCCTTGACTATATGCTTAGGAGGTTTGGTTTTGATAGCAAATGGATTGAGTGGATCCGTGCTTGTGTTTTTTCCGGGAATCTCTCGGTTCTTGTGAATGGAAGTCCAACTTCGGAAATAAACATTCAACGAGGGTTAAAACAAGGGGACCCCCTTGCTCCTTTTCTCTTCCTTTTGGTGGCGGAGGGGTTTGCCGGGGCAATGCGTAGTGCGGTGGAGAAGAATCTCTTTAAGGGGTTCCGTATTGGGAACGAGGGGTTAGTGGTTTCTCATCTTCAATATGCGGATGATACTCTTTGCATCGGGGAGGCTTCTTTGGAAAATCTTTGGACGTTAAAAGCTTTGTTGAGAGGGTTTGAGTTGGCGTCGGGTTTAAAGGTTAATTTTTGGAAGAGTTGCTTGATTGGAGTTAATGTTGCTTCTCATTTTATGGATTTGGCTTGTAACTTCCTTAATTGTAAGCAAGGGGTGGTCCCTTTCTCTTACCTAGGTCTTCCGGTAGGGGCAAATCCTCGGAGAGGTTCTACGTGGGATCCTTTAATTGATCACCTTCGAAGAAGACTTCGTTCTTGGAGACACCGTTATGTGAGTTTAGGAGGTCGGATTGTGCTTATTAATTCCGTTCTCAATGCTATTCCAATCTTCTACTTATCCTTTTTGAAGATGCCGGCGGTTGTAATTAAGAAAATTGTTAGAATCCAAAGAGAATTCCTTTGGGGAGGTGTCAAGGGGGGGAGGAAGATAAGTTGGGTGTCTTGGAAGGAGGTGTGTAGGCCTAGGTGCGAAGGGGGTCTTGGAGTGAGAGATGTCGGGAAGGCAAATCTTAGTCTCCTTATCAAATGGAGATGGCGGCTCCTTCAAAATGATTCTTCTTTATGGAAAGAGGTGTTAGTTGCGAAATATGGCCCTTGTGCTCGCCTCAATGTGCATTGGATGGGGAATGGGCTTCCTAGCCGAGCCTCCACTTGGTGGAAAGATATTTGTGGTTTAGATATGAGGGAGGATGGAAGTTGGTTTGCAAGTAATATTACTAGAAGTTTGGGTAACGGGAACTCGACGCGCTTTTGGTTAGATTGTTGGGTGGGTAACATGCCCTTGTGTGATCGTTTTCCGCGTCTTTTTTCAATTTCATTGCTTCAAGAAGGAATGGTAAGTGATGTATGGGTGGAGAGGGATGGTGTGTATCGGTGGGAGTTGGGATGGAGTCGTAGATTGTTTGTTTGGGAGGATGAGTTATTTGCTAGCTTGAGGGAGTTGCTTCCGGTGGAGTTGGCTATCTCGGAGGTGGATGATGTGTGGAGTTGGCGGCTTGAGGTGGGAGGTCTATTCTCGGTAAGCTCGGTTTATAGATACCTTGGGAGTATTTTCTCCCCGGCTTCGGCGCTTAGTGATCTGGAGCTCGGTGTTTTTAATAAGATTTGGAAAAGTCCGGCACCATCAAAAGTCCATTGCCTTCTCTTGGAAGCTCCTTCGGAACCGGGTACCAACAAAGGTTAATCTTGCTCTTCGTGGCTTCCACCCTGATGATGGTTCTTTGAATTGTGTGCACTGTAGCCATAGAGAGGAATCTGTTTTGCACTTGTTCCTTTTTTGTGATTTTGCAGGTCAGGTTTGGAATAGGATATTCCGGTGGCTCGGCCTGGTGATTGTCATTCCACCGAACCTGTTTCTGCTGTTTGATTGTTTCTTAGGGGCTGCTGCCAATAAGAAAGTGCGGAATGGGTTTGCCTTGATATGGCACACCACAATTTGGATGATCTGGAAATCGAGAAACAACATTATTTTTTCAAATGGAGAGATAGACTCGGAACAGGTGGCTGATGCGATTAAGCTCATGTCGTGGCGGTGGGGGATGAGTCGGCATAATATCCCGGTCTGTTTGTTTTACGAATGGTGCTGGGATCCGGGGTTATGCTTGCGGTAGTAGAGGGTGGTTTCTCTGGCGTTGGAGCTGCTGTGGGTCGGTGCTTGGTTTTGGGTTGGATAGTTTGTGGAGGGGCTTGTTGAGTTGCGTGGTCTGTTGGGATTCTTTTAGAATTTCAACCTTTGTTTTAGTTGGGGGAGATAGCCAGGGGTCTGCTACTTTCCTTCTGTTTTTGGCTTTTGTAGTGTAACTTTCTTGGTACTTCTTGTACCTTGTTCTTTATTAAATAAAGTTTTGCCTTATTCAAAAAAAAAAAAAGTTAGTCCATATATATTTATTCATCTTTATAGGACTAACTAATTCAAATGTTAGAAACTTGAGGGACCAACTTAAAACTTTTAAAATATAAGGGACCAATTTGAAACAAAATAAACATAAGGGACCAACTTAAAACCTAAAATAAACATAAGGGATCAAATGTGCAATTAAGCCAATTTTAATCGTAATTTTAGTCCTCCACAAGACCATAATATTGTAGTTTGTAAGAATAGTCTTGATTTTGAATTTTTACTTTTTACAAAAAATGAACATTTTTAATCCTCAAAATAGTCCTTATCAAATATAAATTGGGACTAAAAGTGAATTAAATTGTTTTAGGATTAAACTTATAAACTCGTAATTTTATAAGAACAAAAATATATTAAACCTATAATATAATGTAAGAAGTGTATGCAACAAAAGAGTATACCAAAAGTATCCTTAAAATCATTAACCATTGATATATTTGTCTTTTATGACAATTTTTTGGTAATATATATTGTAAATCACATATAATATTATTTGACGTTATTGTATCATAAAATAATAAATGTCTAAAAGAATATAACTTATGAATCCCCTAAAGATAACTCAGATAGATAGTAGAAATATCGTATTAGATTTGTAAGATCATTGATTTGAATTTAAAATTCTTCATTTATATATTTTAAGAGGTGGATTTCTAGTCATCAACTTGTTTGCCAAAACAAAATAATAGACATTTATATTTTATTTTTTATTAAAAAACAATGATATATTCATTTTAGGTCAAATGCATCCAAAATCTAAAATATAACATTCATAATAAAATTATATTTTAAATTTTTTAAGTACCATATCAATGATTTAAGTTTGTAAAATATTATGATTTTTTTTGTTAAGTAACACAATGACTAGATATTTACGTAACCGTTAAAGTAGATAAGTGAATTGTCCAAGATTTAAGGGTCCGTTTGCTCCGACTTTTTTAGGTCTCAAAAGCTGACCAAAAGCTAAAAGTGAAAATAAGAACTTTTAAAAAAAAGTAAAAGTTGTTTGGTAATTATTGTTTTTTTAACTTCAGAGTTATTTTTAATCTAAAATTTGTTTGGTAAAATATATATTTTTCAAAAAGATTTGTAAAAAAAAACAAAATTTAGAAACAGATAATAACAACTAATAATATTTAAATGAAAACAAACTAAAAAAAATAATAAAAATAGCCTTTAGTAGAATTTGAAGCCTGATCATTACAAAAAAAACTCCCAATTTTTTTTTAAAAGTAGGTTTCAACTCTTTTCCTAGAAACTCATTTAATTCAATTTTGCACATTGAAAAAAATCTGTTTTTTATGATTAATAGCTTTATTAAAAATGTGTTTAACCAAATTTTTAATTAAAAAGAAAAATAAAAAACTAAAAAAAGTCGGATGAAACGGAGCCAATACTCAGAGTGAAAGTGAATTTCATTGCAATGTGAGTGGGAAAAATGGCAATTCAAAAAAAATTGAAAACACAACCAGGAGCCGTTAGGCATTCTCAGTCATAAAACTCACAAACTCTTAAACCCTTTAAATTTAATAACTGCTGGCTGGATCATCCGGACTTTATACCTTTTGTGAAGTCTGTATGGGAAAGTTTGGATTCTAGAGGTAAAAACGCATATGTTTTAAAGGAGAAACTGAAAAAATTGAAGGAGAGATTGAAGACTTGGAATAGACAGGTTTTCGGCATTCTTGATCTAAACATTGATAATACTGTGAAGGAATTGAATGAAGTGGATGATTTGCTGGCAAGAGGGCTATCTGATCTGGATGTTGATAAGCCTAAGGAGTTGGTTCAAAAGTTTTGGGAACAATAGCATCACAAAGAAAGTTTACTTAAACAGAAATCAAGGCTAAAATGGGTTCAAGAGGGAGATTCCAACACTCGATTTTTTCATGCCGGCATCAAAGGTCGAAGACGAAGAAATCAATTGATGACTCTAAAAAAGGGCGATGAATGGCTTCAAGGGGTGGATACAATCAAAAAAGAAGTGAAAGATCATTTTTCAAAGAATTTCATAGAGGAATGGGATAATAGACCATTTTTACAAGGTATTGACTTTAATATGCTTTCCGTTGATGATAATTCTTTTTTAATGGAACCTTTCGCTGAGGAAGAGGTTAGGGAAATTATATGGAGTTGTGACGGTAATAAGAGCCCGGGACCAGATGGATTTAATTTGAACTTTTTGAAATCTTTTTGGAACATTGTGAAAGCGGATGTGATGGCTTTTTTATCTGAATTTCATGCTACTGTTGTTCTACCGAAAGCTATGACAACCTCTTTTTTGACTCTTATCCCTAAAAAGGATCATCCACAAGATCTATTCGATTACCGTCCTATATGTTTGATCGGATGTTTGTACAAAATGCTTTCAAAGTTGTTAGCTTCTAGATTAAAAAAAGTTTTGGGGAAATTAATTTCAAAGTATCAGTCGGCTTTCCTACCTCAAAGACAAATATTGGACGGGGTTGTAGTGTTAAATGAGATTATAGACCTTGCTAAGAGGAGAAAAGATAGTTGTATGTTGTTTAAGGTGGACTTCGAGAGAGCTTATGATACTGTCAGTTGGCGTTTTCTAGAGCGCATGATGGTGAAAATGGGGTTTGCGGAGGGATGGTTAAAATGGATACGAGCATGTATTTTTGAAAGCTCAATGTCGGTATTAGTCAATGGGAGTCCAACAGAGGAATTTAAAGTTTGCAAAGGACTTCGCCAGGGTGATCCTCTTTCACCTTTTCTGTTTTTAATAGTTGCTGAAGGGCTAACAGGCATGGTTAGGAGGGCAGTAGAAATTGGAAAATTTCATGGATACAAGGTTAATGAATCTTTACAAGTTCAAATTCTTCAATTTGCTGATGATACGATCCTAATGGGAGAAGGCTCTTGGGACAATTTGTGGACCTTTAAAACAATTCTAAGAGGCTTTGAATTGGTGTCGGGTTTGAAAATTAATTTCACAAAGAGTAAACTCTACGGCTTGAACGTGGATGATAGGTTTTTGGCAGCAGGGTCTTCGTTTTTGTCATGTCGTTCAGATGTGATACCATTCAAATTTTTGGGTATCCCGGTGGGCGCAAATCCGAGGAGACGAGAGACATGGAGACCGGTGGTGGAGGCAATGTCTAAAAGATTAAGTAGTTGGAGTGGTCGTCATTTGTCATACGGCGGTAGAATAACTCTGATAAACTTGGTTCTAGCTAGTCTGCCTTTGTATTTCTTTTCTTTTTTCAAAGCTCCTGTTTGCGTATTAAAACAACTAGTGAGGATTCAAAGGAATTTTTTATGGGGTGGCGGTTTGGAAGACAAGAAACTTTGTTGGATAAAATGGGAACATATTTGTTTGCCTAGAGATCAAGGTGGCCTAGGTGTTAAAAATTTGGAGTTATTTAATTTGGCGCTGCTAAGTAAATGGAAATGGAGGTGTGGCACTGAAAGCGATTCGATGTGGAAGGATGTATTGCAATTCAAGTATGGCCATTTATCAACCAAACTTCTCTGTGGAGAGCTGTTTTCATGTGGTACAGAAGATTCTATTTGGTGGAAAGATTTGGTTAGTGCGGGAGACTCAATTACGTCGGGTTGGTTTAAGTCGAATATAAGTTGTTGTGTAGGTAACGGTAAAAATATTGATTTTTGGAAGAATAAATGGTTTGGTAATAATACTTTCTGTGATTTATTTCTTAGTCTTTGTTCAAAGGATGCATGTAGCGAAGTCATGATAGCGGATAGGTTGAGTATGAAGGTGCGTGGAGAAAACACAAGAAGGGGGGTTGAATTGTGTTTTGGATATTTTAAAAACTTTCCAAGATATTTAAAATCTTTTCAGAGTCTTTAAAGCACAGCGGATTATTCACACAATTAACTTATGGCGTTATGAATGATGAAGGAGTAAATGAGAGAGTGAGAGAGAGAAGAACACACAACAATTTATACTGGTTCCCCTCACAAATTGAGAGTACTCCAGTCCCCTTGTTTCCAAGAGAGTTTCACTATAATCACTCGGATTACAATAGTTGCTCAAGCACACAAGCTCAAGACTTCCTGCTCTTAGTCACACAAGACATAGAGACTTCCTTGCTCTGATCACACAAGATCAAAGACTTCCTTGCTCAAGCACACAAACTTGAGACTTCCTGCTCTAAGTCACACAAGACAGAGAGACTTCCTTGCTCTGATCACACAAGATCAGAGGCTTCCTTGCTCAAGCACTCAGGCTCAAGACTTCACTGCTCTAATCACTAAGACTGAGACTTACGTGCTTCTACACTAAGCAGAAGACTTTCTTGCTTCTACACTAAGCAGAAGACTTACTTGCTTCTACACTAAGCAGAAGACTTACTACTAACTTAAGAGCTTAAAACTTATTACAAACATAATAACTTCAGAGGCTCTAAGCTAGTTTCTATGCTCACTTCATTTGAGAGATATTATCTATTACAATTTAAATGCTCACTTTCTTCTGAGAGATTTTATCTAATGTTGAGCGCTAGTCTTCAATTCTTTCTTTGGCATATTTATATGAGTTGAGAAAGACATTGAGACGTTGGAGAAATTCCCGTTGCAACTTGGACAGCTGTAGACATTAAGATCCGTTGAGTAAAGCCACGTCTTCCTTTGCAGAGAAGCTTCACCTTTGTTGTCTGTCCAATGGTACAGTTATAAGGTACAACTAGCTCCTAGAGAGAGGGATCACATCCTTTGTGACCGTTGCATTTTAGTTGACCTTAGAACAAGTCATCAGGCTTGATAAGTTGTAGTTGATGTAGCCCTCTGATGACTGGGAATTCCCTTTGCTTCTGATGAACCTTTGATAACTTGGAGTCTGACTGGTCTTTGAATGGTTAGCCTCTGATAGTCTTTAGTAATTCAGATTCCGAACGCCTTCATCCTCTGAATGACTTATGACTATCAGACAGCCTCTGAACTCTTGTAGGCCTCTCAACATCCTTGAGCTTCTGAACTCCTCTGAGTCCCTGAACAGCTTTCAGACGTTCTGATCTACTTTGAGCTTCTGAACTTTGTATAGCTTCTGACCACGTTGTAGCATCTGAACTCTTTCAGAGTCTTAAATATTCAAACTTCCATTGGTTTCATCGGAGTTTAAATTAAGTGTGCTCTTGATTAAACGTTGAATTCTCCTGCACTTAATTTAAACATTAGTACCATCAATTGTCCATTTAATACTTTGTTATCATCAAAACTTAAGGGTGTGTATTATCACATATTTTGTTCCAACAATCTCCCCCTTTTTGATGATGACAAACACAAGTATTAAATACAATTGTTGTTGATAAAAATCAGCTATGTTGACATTAGGCTTTTGAGTTTTGCAAGCTCCCCCTAAGTCTGATAACCCATAGGGTTAGGTTTGTAAGCTCCCCCTATTTTGTATCCATTGTTAATTTTAATCAGTTTCAGAAATACTTTATTATATGATTTAAATTATTCATATTTCACTATGTAAAGAACAAGGTTTACAAGCTTCTTCATTCCATAGTGTGATAATCTTTGAGTAAAGTTGCACCCTTACTCAAGAATTAACTATGAATAATAAACTTCAATTAATAAATGCATTCTCCTTGAAAATTAAGCCCTTAATGCAGATGCAAGATGAAGCAGTATTTAAATTGAAGCAATATTTAAATTGAATGACAAAATAGAATCAGAGGCGCTTAAAGACTTCTACATACACACTTGGTTCTGATGGTTATCATTAACAGCTTCAGAGTTCAAAATATTTTCAAACAGTTCAGAGCTTTAAAAATCTTTTCAAAGAAAATAGCTCAGAGTCTGAACAAAAATTTGAAAACAGTTCAGAGCTCTTTAGTACAATATTTTGAAATCCTCAAAGATCAGATTGTCATAACAAAGCATGTACCTCATGCTACTATTTTGACCACTCTCCTACGTTCTCTCTCTGAAGCACTACAAGGCCCTAAAAAGCCAAGTAATTTCACTTCTTCCAACAATTGATTTACCAATATTCTTTCTCCCCCTTTTGTCATTATCAAAAAGGTAATATAAGCAATTAATAGAAATTCAACTTTCAATGCCGTCAAATCAGAGTGGTTGAACACATTTAATATTCGGCCTTTGAATTTTGCTTATAAAGGAGAGAGATACCTAGTCATTTTACTCACACAGAGTAATCTTAGGTTATTGATAGATCTCTTGAGAGAAAAAATGAAACGCTCAGAGAAGAAGAATGTAGTTTCAGTGAGAGCCAGTCAAGATAGGAGAAAACACAAAGAAGAAACATCAAGAAGAACAAAGCCAAAGTCTGAGATTCCGCCTACTTCAGAGTCTGAACAAGCAGATTCTCATACAGAGTCTGAAGAATGGGATTCTGACTGGTTAGAGTATTTGAGAACAAATTTTCCTGAAGAAGACCAAGCTGATGATCAAATCTTAGATGAACTAAAATCTTCTCCTAAGGAAGAGTTAGAGGACTCATATTCCCCAAGAGAGGTGCCATCCAAGCTGGGTCACCCAATTCCACCATCTAAGGATACCAGTTGATTGTCTTTTGGAAGATTATATAACAAATACTCATTTTTAATAAAATTATTTCTTTTGCTTGTTGTAGATTGATGTTTTTATTGTGTTCATTCTCTTACTTTCCAATTCCAGTCCTTAAGTTTAACCAATTATTTGTGCAACAATACTTATTTTTAAGATAAAGACATTAGTATTAACAAATCATGAATAAATATTTCATAGTAGCACAAGGAAATCAAAGAACATACAAATATATGAACTTAATCTAACTATGTGCCTAACAAAATATTAATCAAGATACTTATTTTAAGCAAGAAAAGGGAAATCCTAGGAGGTTGATTGTGGTTGGTTATTAAGTGAAGCTAGAAGTTTTGTGATTTCCTTCTGTTTAGCATTGACTATCTCCATCAGCTCTCTTTGCCTTTTCATTTCTACCCTAAGGTCGTCAATTTCAGCCTCATACAGTGGATTTCTAATGTGCACTTGATGTGCTCCTAGATTATCCACAATAGGCTCATTCAGTCTTTCCTCAAGTGATGTTATCTCTTCCATTAGATTTTGCCTATCACTTGTTCTTTCAGAAGAGGATCTAGGTTGATTCCTCTCTGTGTCCTTTTGAAACTGAATGACCTCTTCAGCCATTGTGTTCTTTCCCTTGTCACTTCTCCTCTGTTCTTCTTTACCAAATCCTCAGTTAGGCTTCCCCATTGAGCCATATGCTCAGATGAAGATATGTTAGAATGTCTTAGCTCAGGAAGGCCATGTAACCGTTTAATCAGGCTGTTGCATTCACCCAGGACCTTAGGAATTATGGAATTGGTTTGAAGAGACTCAGGGTTTGATGGAAAGGATTGTGTTTGTTGTAGATGTTGGACATGATCAGATTGATTAGATGAAATTAACTGCTCATGAGTTAATTCATTGATCATTTCATCAACCTGATCATTGGTTTGTAAGATTGAGGTCTGATTTGATTCATTCTCAAGTTGGGATTCTGTTTGTTCAGGGAATGGTTAAGGTGTGATCTGTGAAGGAACATGTTCAGGTGAGATGTATGGTTCAGGTGGTGGATGAACATGTTCTAGTTGAACTGTCTCAGATATTTCTGGATGAGGGATTTCAGAGATAATTTGGTTTGATGGAGAATTTGTTTGTGGGGGAAGTTCACCAGTAAAGTGTTGTTCTTCTAGAGGTGATTCTGATGGGTGGTTTGAATTTGTGGACTGTCGAATATCTTGAGTTAATGCAACAGGACCTTTAGGAACAGTTACAGTATCTGAAGGGGCAATGGTAGAGCTTTCAACATTCTTCTTTATCTTCAGCTGCTTAGAAATTTTTCTTTTCTTGATCTTCAGAGGCTCATTATCTTCATCTTCTAGAGCTGCCACACTTGTCTCTTCACTCTTCTCAGACTTAACCCTAGTTCTTACCAATCTTTTTCTTTTCCCTTTTACCTCTTCTGGTTCAATTTCAAGGGGTTCACCTAGACTTTCCAATAACTTAATGTACTGATTAACAATACCTTTTGCAGTAGGAGGTATGTTAATGTTGAAAGTAGTTGCCCATGAGGGTCCTAGGTTAGACAGATGTTCTAGAGGCTTAGAATGTGACGGTGTTTGCCCAGACAGAAGACGCATGTTGGACAAAGTACTCACTAATATGGCAGAGGCTCTTAATTCTCTTAGCAGATGATCTTGACCAGCCGCTTTGATCACATCAATTACACCACATTGATAGAAAATCTCACTGAGAATCCTTGGGTAGATGATGATGTGAACATTTGGCTTGGTCTGTCCTTGAATGGCATTTATAGCTTTGCACATATGACAGAAGATGTATCTAGCCCAGTTGAGTTGATAGCCTTTAGTGAGAAAATAGATAAAGTATCTATGATCCCAGGAGAGTTGATCAGAGCTTCCACTCCTTGGGAAGATTGATCCTAATAAAATCCTGGCTAGGAGCTTCTGAGTTAACTTTAGATCACCACTCCTGTTGCTCTCACAACTCTTTCCTTCCTCATAACAACTCCTTGTCATATCTTCTAGACAACCAGTGGTTTTAGCCTCAGTAGCGTTGTAGGCAAGAAATTTTCCCTCATTTGGAATGTATAACATCCTTGCCAGATTTGACTGAGTTAGGACTACTTCAAAACCGCAGACGACTGATCTGACTTCATCTTCCTTGACTTCTCTTAACCCTAATTCAACGGAAGTTTTGTTCTTGTTTTCAGGTTTGGCATTCCTCAAGCTAGTCAGTTCTTCAATGTAGTCTTTGACAGTAAAAACCTTGCTCCGAAGCCAAAAGTCTTTAACCAGGGTAGGATAGATTGAACCATTTAGTACTCTCATGTATCTAAATCCTCCATTTTGATCATTGAAGAATTTTTCAATGTCGTGCTGGTTTAATCTAAGACTTTCAAAATCAACCAGTTGTTCCATAACCAAATTGAATGATTTTCCCTTCATTTCCAGCGATTTTTCTTTGCTGAAAAGTTCTGAACAATTGACGACGTTGATAGGTAGGTCATTTGGAAAGGAAAATGAAGAAGATACTGACAAGGTAGAGATTGTCATTACAGAAGTTAGGGTTTTGGGGTTTTTCTAAAAACAACGATAAAGAAGGTTTTTCAAAGATTTAGAAAACTATAGTGTAGGTTGTGGAAGTGCAAGGTGTGCAATTGCTCAGTGATTTTGATTAAAACAGTAAGACAAATCAAATCACAACATTTTTAACTTATCAAAAATAAGGCAAACCATCATTAACTGTTTCAACCAATCAGAATGTGTGTACGTGTTGTTTATTTAGTGCCAAAACGTTTTAGTAAAAATACTAAAACGTTTCCAATTCATTTTCTATTCAGAGGCTTAACCGTCAGAGGTTGAAACGTTTCTCAGAGTCTGAGATTCTTCTGATGCTGGAACCTGAAGAACTTCAGAGGCTGAAAAAACAAGTCTTTCAGGACACAAGAAAATATGTTCAGACATGATTTTTCAAGGTTTTTAGTACTGAACACGGTGTATCCTAAGAAGACATTTTCAACCTTTGAGAGTTATTTCTCTGAATATGTCATTCAGGAGTTAAGCATACTTACCTTGCATTGAAGCTTTCTTGATTAGGTGTAGTCAGAGTTATAGCCAGAGCAATCACTCCACCACACTGAGCTGTTATCATCTTCAAAGCAAGCTTTCATATCTTCATACTCCCTTCTGCTCATTACGTACTCCTCTTCATCTTCTTCTCCATCTGACTCTTCATGAATGTGCCTTCTATGCACAATTGCTCTTCTTCCATTCACAGTCACATGCATCCATGTGATTGGAAAGTTCAGAGTCTTAGTTTCACCTGCAATCAAGTAAACAATTTTGTCTCTTGGTACCCACTTGCTTGAGGGTCCTAGACTGTTAGTTGCCAAATCTTCATCCTTCATTTGTTTCATTTGAGAACTATCAGATACAAATGTAGTGTAAAGATTTGGAAGTGAGAAGCTTCCATCAATAACTGATGAGCTTGGTTCCTCTAGTGTTTTACTACTAGAGTATCCAATCCCATTAGTATTGTTGGTCTTAAGGTTGCAAAGCATGGAAACAATTTTATTTTGATCAGCATTAATGTTACAATACTCTTTGAGAGCTAGAGAGTGCTCAAGGGGTTTGTAACATATAGCAAAATCATTCTCAAGGTCTTTGGTTTTGATAAAATCTTTTTGTTCAAGACCTTCAGAGTGATTTGCTTGCTTACTTAAATTCTCATAGTCTGCTTTAAGCTTTTTATACTTCTGCTGACTCTTAGAGAGTTTAAGTAAGGTCTTATTAAGATGCTTGATCAATTTAGCTTTGGAAAGACTAGAATATACCTGATTTATTGTTCTCTGGATGCTTTCTTTGCTCTCAGGTTCTGACTTTTTATCAGAGCCTGAGTCTTCAGAGTCTGAGCCATCTTCAGAACTTGATCCTTCAGTTCTTGGTGCTCTTTCAGACTCATCTTCAGAGAAGTTGTCTAGTACATCCCATGTTGTCATTCCTTTAGCCAGTCTTCCTCCATTCTTCTTGAAGTTGTACCATTTTTGAATTTTTCTTGAAAACCTTTCAAGATACTCTTCATCAGGTTCTTCAACAAGATCTTCATGCTCCAATGCTTGCTTTCCTTTCCTTGCTGCTTCTGCTTCTTCAACGTTCAGCTCTTGCATATCCTTCAGAGCCAATTCATGGACTCTGAGAAAATCAATCAATGATTCAGGACTCATTGAATTGATGTCTTCAGTTTCCTCTATAGAATTTGGAATTTCATTCCAGTTCAGAAGCAAACTTCTCAGCAACTTGCTTACAAGCTCTTTGTTGCTGAGTTTGTTGTTGTGCTCTTCAAGCTTGCTTGTTATAGCTTGAAATCTTATGTTCATTTTCTCAATGCTCTCAATTATCTTCATCCTAAACTCCTCATATTGATCTAACAAGCCATTTACTGTTGCCCACTGAATGCTTTTATTATCATTACTTATGAGGCACATAGTAGTAGCTGTAGAACCAATATCAGAAGTTTGATTAGCCCCTGAAGTGGAAGGATTTTGATTGTTGCTCAGATCTTCATTTAACCTCAGTTCATCTTCAAATTTCTTGCTAAGATCAGCAACTTGTTGATGTAGCTTCTGCTTCCACTCATCCATGTCTTGAGCCATGGAGGTTTTCTCCTTTGGATCTTGACTGTCTCACGGTTAAGTGATTTACCAACAGAACCGGAGCTCTGATACCAATTGAAGGTGCGTGGAGAAAACACAAGAAGGGGGGTTGAATTGTGTTTTGGATATTTTAAAAACTTTCCAAGATATTTAAAATCTTTTCAGAGTCTTTAAAGCACAGCGGATTATTCACACAATTAACTTATGGCGTTATGAATGATGAAGGAGTAAATGAGAGAGTGAGAGAGAGAAGAACACACAACAATTTATACTGGTTCCCCTCACAAATTGAGAGTACTCCAGTCCCCTTGTTTCCAAGAGAGTTTCACTATAATCACTCGGATTACAATAGTTGCTCAAGCACACAAGCTCAAGACTTCCTGCTCTTAGTCACACAAGACATAGAGACTTCCTTGCTCTGATCACACAAGATCAAAGACTTCCTTGCTCAAGCACACAAACTTGAGACTTCCTGCTCTAAGTCACACAAGACAGAGAGACGTCCTTGCTCTGATCACACAAGATCAGAGGCTTCCTTGCTCAAGCACTCAGGCTCAAGACTTCACTGCTCTAATCACTAAGACTGAGACTTACGTGCTTCTACACTAAGCAGAAGACTTTCTTGCTTCTACACTAAGCAGAAGACTTACTTGCTTCTACACTAAGCAGAAGACTTACTACTAACTTAAGAGCTTAAAACTTATTACAAACATAATAACTTCAGAGGCTCTAAGCTAGTTTCTATGCTCACTTTATTTGAGAGATATTATCTATTACAATTCAAATGCTCACTTTCTTCTGAGAGATTTTATCTAATGTTGAGCGCTAGTCTTCAATTCTTTCTTTGGCATATTTATATGAGTTGAGAAAGACATTGAGACGTTGGAGAAATTCCCGTTGCAACTTGGACAGCTGTAGACATTAAGATCCGTTGAGTAAAGCCACGTCTTCCTTTGCAGAAAAGCTTCACCTTTGCTGTCTGTCCAATGGTACAGTTATAAGGTACAACTAGCTCCTAGAGAGAGGGATCACATCCTTTGTGACCGTTGCATTTTAGTTGACCTTAGAACAAGTCATCAGGCTTGATAAGTTGTAGTTGATGTAGCCCTCTGATGACTGGGAATTCCCTTTGCTTCTAATGAACCTTTGATAACTTGGAGTCTGATTGGTCTTTGAATGGTTAGCCTCTGGTAGTCTTTAGTAATTCAGATTTTGAACGCCTTCATCCTCTGAATGACTTATGACTATCAGACAGCCTCTGAACTCTTGTAGGCCTCTGAACATCCTTGAGCTTCTGAACTCCTCTGAGTCCCTGAACAGCTTTCAGACGTTCTGATCTACTTTGAGCTTCTGAACTTTGTATAGCTTCTGACCACGTTGTAGCATCTGAACTCTTTCAGAGTCTTAAATATTCAGACTTCCATTGGTTTCATCAGAGTTTAAATTAAGTGTGTTCTTGATTAAACGTTGAATTCTCCTGCACTTAATTTAAACATTAGTACCATCAATTGTCCATTTAATACTTTGTTATCATCAAAACTTAAGGGTGTGTATTAACACATATTTTGTTCCAACAGAGTAATAGTACATATGACATTATTTGGAGTTGGGATTGGCGTGAAGTGTTATCCCGTCAGGAAGAACAGCAGCTGATTGATTTAAAGGAATTGTTGCTTGGGTTTTCTTTGAAAACGGATTGTAGCGACAAATGGCGATGGCTGCCGGAATCCAATGGCTTCTTTACAGTAAAGTCTTGTTATAAGTGGTTGATTCAAAGTGTTCATTGCAATTCTATCCCTTTGGAGTCACTTGTGGCTATTCGAAAGCTTTGGAAGAATGATTTACCGTCAAAGGTGGGAGTATTTGGATGGCGATTATTATTAGAGAAGTTACCTACACGAGATGCCTTAGCTCATAGAGGAATTTTAACTGCATATAGTGATTTAAGCTGTGTTTTCTGTTCAAATTCCATGGAGGATCTTAATCATTTGTTTTTCTCTTGCTGCCATGTGAGAGCTATTTGGAAGAAGCTTTATGCTTGGATGGGTTTGCATTATAATAACCAAGAGGTAGGCTGCCAACATTTTTTATTCTTTGGTTCTACTGTGAAAACGAAAAAAGGAATGAAATTTCGTCATTTGTTATGGTTGGCAACAACGTGGTGCATTTGGCGTTTGAGAAACAACATTATATTTAGAGGTGATATTGCAGATTTTCAGGGTATTTTTGAACATATTAGAATTATCTCTTGGTATTGGTTCTCTGATAGAGTTGAAAATCTGTGTAATTTTTCTTTTCATGATTGGTGTAATAACCCCTTAAAATGCCTGAGTAGCTTCTAAGGGTGGTTATTTGTGAATTGTAAGGGTTTAAGTATCCTTGTACTCCTTACTAATTCCAACTTTGCTTATCAAAAAAAAAAAAAAAAACTCTTAAATAACACTTCTCAGTCTCAAACTCAAAAAAACTCAGTCACTAAAAAACTCGTAAATTAACACTATCCTCTCTCGCACAACAAAATGGAACAACAAGATCTTCCCTCTCTCGCACTTCAAATCCTCGCCGGTCCTCGAAAAGGTGAAACGCTCCAATTTCAACCCGAATCGACAATCAAAATCGGTCGGGTCATCCGCGGCAACACTCTTCCCATCAAAGATCCAGGTATATCTACAAAACATCTCTCTATTCAAATTGAATCCGGTAATTGGATACTCACAGATCTAGATTCTTCAAACGGCACCGTTTTAGATAACAACCGCATTCCTCCGAACACTCCTTTTCAACTTCACGATGGATCCACCATTAAGATCGGTGAAGTTACTTCCATCGTTGTTAACTTTGTTAAACCCCAAAGTAACCCTACTTGTACTGAAGTTGAAGATAAACCAATGAGGGGTAGAAGAGGTAATAATAATAATAAGGGTTTTAAAGTTAGGGTTCCTGTTCAGAGTATTGATGAAGACGCGATTTTAAGTGATGGTGTTGATTCTGATTATGTGGATCAATCTGAGATTATGCCGGTTACACGAAATACGAGGAGTACACGGAGTCGGGTTGTTGTTTCTGATTCTGCTGTTGATGAGAAGGTGGAAGAAACCAAAAATGTGAGGGTGACGCGGAATGCGAAGAATAAGAAGAAAGCGGTTGAGATTTGTGGTTCCAGTATTGTGAATTTGGATACTCCGGAAGAGAAGGTGGAGGAATTGAAGAATGTGAGGGTGACAAGGAATTTGAAGAATAAGCTGAATAAAATGGGGATTTCTGAATCGAGTATTGTGGATTTGGATGCTGCGAATGAGAAGGCGGAGGGGCCGAGGAACGGGAAGGTGACGAGGAATATGAAGAATAAAGGGGTTGTGATTGAGGAAAATTCAAACTTGGTGGATGGGGTGGAGAATGTTGTGAAGAAGAAAACGAGGGGTGGTGCTAAGGGTAAGAAGAAATTACAGGAAGAAGAGTGTGTTGGTGATGGAGATGGTAAAGACAATTGTGATGATGGGAGAGAAAAGGAGAATTTGAATGGGGATGATACTTGGCCTGATTTGAATAAGATGACTTTAGGCGAGTGGTTTGATTTCATGGAAGTTTATTTGGTTAAACAGATAGATGATGAAACCGAAGCCATTATTGATTCCATGAGACAGAAAGCCGAGAGACTCCGCGAGTACGTCATGATGTATCAAAATCAAAATGCTTGAACTCTCTTAGAATGCTAGTATATGTAGTTACTGATAGTTATTTGATGCATTAGCATAACTGTTTGATAGTTAGATTTTGTTAACTGAATGAGTTCTTAGTTAGCACTCTTCTGTTAATATATTGTAGCTCGATTATTGCTTTTAATGAAGTAACTCAAATTTACAGAAACTATTGTGTTTTACCTTAGATCCTTCAATGTTGTTTCTTCTTTTCAGTAACAAAGTTAATTCCTCGCCTGTTTTACAAGTTCCATTCACTTTTTAGTTTGTAATTATTACTAGTATACAATAACATAAAGCATGGTCTTGACTCTTGATGAATTTAACTCGTATTCGACTGCTGTATCATATGCATAACTGTAAGGACTGTTTTGTATATTATTTTCTTCTTCCACAGTGGTGTGTATTAACATGATTCCATTTCTATTTTAAGTTAGCTGATAGTCGATATTTCTAGCATATATGCCCAAACCACATGGTGTGTATTAACATTATTCTGTTTTTATTGTTAGTTTTAATAACTACATTTTTTTTATAATGAAGATTATGGTGTTTCCTTTACATATAAGGTTTTGATATAAGTTTCCATTTAATTTGCATCTTCTGAAAAGATTTTATATGTTTCCTATATTTGATAATATACGGGGCAAGATATTGGGTAGTCGAAGTATCACTAAAGGCTTAATTTTTGAGGTTGTTCAGAACAGAGAAAGTGTTAAGGTGTTAATCCTGGAGAATTCTGAAAATTCGTTCTACGGGCATCATATTCTCTTTGTGGCAATGGCTTTCTAATCCCTTAGAATGCAGTAGGATGACTAGTATTCAGTAGGGTCAGGAAGGGTTCGTTGTTCTCAATAGACATTTTTCCGGAGTTCTAATATTCTGTTTGTTTAAAGTGTCTGCTGTTTTATGAGGTATTGCAAGGTCTGTTGTGCTTTATTTTGCTCTCTTTCAGGTGTTGCTGAGGTGCAGAGTTGGCGGATCAGCCTGTCTTGTGCTCAAGCCTGATCTGTGAGGCTTATATACTTATGAAGTGCATATTTTCATATTGTAATCCTTGTTACATAATCTTGGTGGCAGCAATGGTATAGCCTATAGGAGCTGAGTTTTGCATTCTTGTTAGATTAGTTTAGGTGCACTGGTTGTATCTCAAAACTCAAAAGTCCTTGTCCATATTGCCGGGGACTGAAGTTAATGTCTCTTTTTCATTTTCTTTGCCTGCCCTGTTGTTTGCGGCGTGGTTGGAGATCCCAAGGCGTCTAAGCGAAATTGTGTTTCTCTGCTCCGTTTGTAATTATTTTGTGTAAGGATAACCAAAAGTAGTGCAGGTGTTCTTTTGGGACCGACGTTTGAATATAGCGGCTAGTATATGCTCTCAGTTGCTATGTCAATTCTGTCATCAAATTGTATGTGCATTGTGACTGAAAATTTTCTGCAGAAGAGGTTGCTGTTTGGAATCTTAATCTTGCTAATGGTTCTTAATTGTCTCAGTTATGGCGCAGACTGCTTTTTGAAGTATAATGGCAGCTTTGAGCAGTTCTTGCAATTTTCTTAGGGTGTTGTGTTTCAGTAGAGGTTTTTCTTCTTATTGTAAGGGTGTGTTGGCTTGGTGCTAATTTACAGTACTGGGTAAATCCCAATCTTGTAATGGACCTTTTTTTGTTGATCCATTCTCATATGGTACGTCTTGTGATATGAGAATTGTGTGGTTTTAATAAATTTTCTTCTTTGCCTTTGCATAAAAAATAATATATAATTTACTTGATATTAGATGCATTTGTTCTTTTAGTGGAGAATGTGATTGTAAGGTGTCATGCAAAATTTAGTCTGTTAATAGTGTTTATTTGAATTCATCTTCTACTCTTTCAATGTGTTGTGGCCTCTTTGTTAGCCAATTTTAGTCCGAGTCAAAGCTTTCAAGCTTTATGAGACTTGGCTAATATTCTTATGTTTGGGTAAGAAATTTACTTCACCCTTTCGAGGAATCTCTACATCCACTGATATTATGTATCATCTCCCATCCCAATTGTTTGATTGACTTCATTAGGTTGCTTATATTGAATGAAGAAACTACAGGAAGAGTGTGTTGGTGATGGAGATGGTAAAGAGAATTGTGATGTGAAAGGAAAGGAGAATTTGAATGGGGGTGATAATTGACCTGATTTGGATAAGATTTTCTTTAATATAATTTGATGTATTTAAATAACAGCAGATCGTTTAAACTGCATATTACCATCATTTTACACGTGTGAGGTATGTATCATATCTCAATTTATTTATCTTGTCTTGTGGCTTATGTGTTTGATTTGGGTTGTGGTGGAGTTTTCATCTTTCACTTTTTAGCACAAGCTGTTTCTTAACTTCACAAGTCAATATGGCTTGCATATAGTAACTCCAGCAGTTGTTCAGTAAGCACTACAACATAAGCTGGTCGTGAATGGTGAGTATTAGTAGAATGTATGAGAGGAGATAAATCTATACAAAATATTGCAAAAGGATAAGCTTATCATATCTATTCTTCCATTTCAACCTTATTAGTTGAAACTGTGACTTGCTGAAATACTCTTAATTAAGCAGTTCTTGGTAAAAAAAATTGTTATAGGTTCTAAGCTTTTTAAGTTGAGGTACTTCTGTCAAAAAAACAAAGTTGAGATACTTGCATTTGAGAATGGAGTAATATTTCTATTAAGTTTATGTTAAATATAATATAATATGATATAATTAGTTTAATTACTTGCCTTTTTTTGTTTTTGGTTGTACAAGACATGATTATTCAATACCGGTGGAAAAAATATTAATGTGATATAGACATCCTTGTCCTCATAGAATAAAGACGTTTCAAAGTTAAACTCTTGCTACACACTTTTTTCAAACAAGAAAGTGGGCTACAGTAGCAGTATATAATAGTGTAAAGTGATTTTAGAAACATCAAGTCACTATAAGGTTTATCAACAAGTTAGAAATGGAAGAAATTCAAGGTACTCTTCCTCTCAGTACCTGCCATGTCCAAAACGGGTTGCTTATCATCAATAGGTTACACATGCTCCTTCATTCCACAGCTTTAAGCTTCTTGTTCTATTACAGGTTGAGCTTTCTTTTTCAAGACCCAGAAAACAGTGGAAGCCATTTGTTACCATGGTTCCTTGTTTTTGCTTCAGAAATCATTCTCTCCTTCATTTGGTTTCTTGGCCAAGCTTATCGTTGGCGTCCCGTTTCACGTTCTGTCTTCCCAGAGAGATTGCCACAGGATGATAAGCTTCCTGCTGTTGACGTGTTCATATGTACTGCAGATCCAATTAAGGAACCCACTTTAGAGGTGATGAATACTGTTTTATCATCCATGGCACTAGATTATCCTCAAGAGAAGCTTCATGTGTATCTTTCAGATGATGGGTGTTCTCCCTTGACCCTGTATGGTATGAGAAAAGCTTATGAGTTTGCAAGGTGGTGGCTTCCCTTCTGCAGAAGGTACAAAATAAAGAACAGGTGCCCCAAAGCCTACTTTTCTGCTTTGGAGAATGATGATAGTGACTTTTCCAGGAGTAGTGTGTACATGGAAGATAAGCAAAAGATCAAGGTTCAATATGATTGTTTTATTGAATTTCCATAGGTTGCAGAACTCATATAGAAGCATTGCTTTATGATGAAAATCAACAATTTGCAGGGAAAGTATGAGGCTTTCAAAGAAGAGATAGAGACATTCAGAAAAGATAGTGTCTTTTTCAGAGACAGTGTTACTGTTGGAGATTACTCATCTGTCATTGAGGTATAATAAATAACACTTCATTGTCAATATGTCATTTTAATTTCTTTAAGAGATACAATTAATCTGAATTATGTAGGTGATGCACGAAAATATCATCGATGATGTGGACAATGTCAAAATGCCTCTCCTTGTCTATGTTTCTCGAGAGAGAAAGCTTTCTAGTCCCCACCATTTCAAGGCTGGAGCCCTCAATGTCCTTGTAACACTATTATTTTATCTTCCAAAATATATTAAAAATAAATAAATAACTCTTTACAAACACAACAAATGTAATGATTCCATGTCTTACATAATTTTTCAGCTTCGTGTATCTGCTGTGATGAGTAATTCTCCCTACATCTTAGTTCTAGATTGTGACATGTTTTGCAACGATCCAACTTCAGCTCGATATGCCATGTGTTTTCATCTTGATCCAAAGATATCATCCTCCTTAGCTTTTGTTCAATTTCCTCAGAAATTTCACAACATTAGCAAGAATGACATCTATGACAGTCAGCTGAGATCATTATTTACAGTAAGCACGTCAAAACCAATCCTCTAAAATATACATGAATTGGTAATGGAATCTTTGCAGTGTTAAACTTAATCTTTTTGTGAACAACTTCAGCTACAATGGCAAGGTATGGACGGGCTTAAGGGACCTGTGATGTCAGGTACATGCTTTTATATAAAAAGGGTATCTCTGTATGGAAATCGCGCAAATGAAGGTATTGAACACAAGGTTTCTTGTAAAACACTAGATTGATTGATTTTAACAACATTAATACATGAATATGTCCATTTGTGTTATGATGTAACATACTTTACTGTTATGACTTATGAGTTTTAAATGTTAGGAGGGATTGATATGCTGCAACTTCAAGAATATTTTGGTTCATCTAATGAATTCATAAAATCACTTGCCCAAAACTACACAAGTGTATTTTTGTCGGGTCGGAATACATTGCTTCAAGAACCTCACTTGTTGGCTTCTTGTAGATATGAAATTGGTACTAAATGGGGACAAGATGTAAGTAAACTTTAAAACTCAAAGAATACATCAAATTTTACACAGATAAAAAATAAATGTATAGTTTTGATTTGTTTCAGATAGGATTCTTATATGATAGTGTTGTAGAAGACTTCTTGACCGGATTTATCTTGCATTGTAATGGATGGACTTCGGTTTTCTGTGAACCATCTAGGCCGCAGTTCCTTGGTACAGCTACGACAAACTTGAATGATGTACTTATCCAAGGCACTAGATGGTACTCTGGTTTGTTTGAAAATGGTATAAGTAAGGTTTGCCCCCTTATATATGGGCCTTTAAGGATGCCACTACTCCAAAGTCTATGTTTTGCAGAGCTCACATATTTCCCTCTTTATTGCTTGCCCCTTTGGTGTTTTGCTACCATCCCTCAGCTATGTCTACTAAATGGAATACCCTTGTACCCTAAGGTAACAACTATAATGAGCTCAACTTCTCATCATTTTCAATTCAATCTCAGATTGTTAATTACATTCATGTCATACTAAACATTCGTCTCTTTTAACATCGATTTGGACAGGTTTCGGATCCATATTTCATTATCTTTTTATTCATCTTTCTATCATCTCTTTCAAAACATTTACTAGAAGTCTTCTTAACTGGGGGAACACTACATAAGTGGATCAATGAACAGAGAATCTGGATGATGAAATCAACTACTTGCGATCTATATGGTTGTTTGGATGCTGTAATGAAGAAAGTTGGTATAAGAGAAGGTAGTTTCTTGCCTACTAATAAAGCATATGATGATGAACAAACTCTTCTATACCAAATTGATAAGTACGATTTCCGAGCATCGAATATTTTTATAGCTCCGATGATTGCCATCCTCACAATCAACATATGCTGCTTGGTAGTTGGAATCTATAGAGTGATATTTGTGAGTGATTGGGACAAAATGTTGATACAGATTGTCCTTGCAAGTTTTATCATTACAATCAACTACCCTATCATTGAAGGGCTGGTGATAAGAAAGGACAAGGGACGCATTTCACAGTTGGTAGCTACACATGTTATCTTTGTTACTATGATTCTTTTGACATTTTGTAAATTCATATAAAATGCATAGTAATATGTTAAATAGGAGTTCCTTCCTCATCTATTAAAATGGACAATTAAGCATTAGGATTATCATTAATATGAATGAATATGACACATTGGCACTTTTCCATGCTGTAGAATTTGTTTCCTGTTTGTATTATTGTATATTACTCCCTCCTTATTACAATACAAGTTTTTTTTCATTATTATTACAGTATAAGTTACTTTAGCAAATGATACACGAATTAGAATTAACAAAACTTTGTTGATTTTATTGATTGTATAAGAATTATAATTTTATTTAACAAAATTACTCTTCATCATTAACTGAAAAAAATACGTAAATGGAGGACTAAAAGTTGTTAGGAGTATAATAAGAAAAACAAAATTATTATAAAAAAGTAAATAAGAAAAACAAAATTAATACTACCTCTATCTTAAATTATAAGTCACTTTAACAATTTTGCACAAATTAATAAATGTAGTTAATTTTTTATAGAAAAAAGAATGAGTTACTATAAAAAATATCATTCATTACAAGCATAAAAGAAATTAAAAGAATTAAAAAAAGATAATAAATAGTAAAAATTATGATAGAAAAAGTGACATAACATTTCATTAGTACTTTATATTATAAAATGAATGATGATTTGAATTGTCATTTTTTTTTTAAAAGTAACTTAAAATTTAAGAGAGGTAGTAGTACTTCCTTGACAAGGTAAAACAGCATACGAAGTAGAATGACCTCTTTTTTTTTGTTAAAAGTTACTAGTTACTTGGAGTATATTGGAACAAGGAAGTTGTATATGACTTGATTTCCATGGAGGTTGTAGCAGTGTGGTTAAAAGAGTCATTTAAGTATGAATGGTGTAGAAGGGACATTGGAAATCTTGACAGACGTGATTGTACATTTGAATTAGTTTTCAGTATTATTAAGGGCACTCGTGCTGTAGCAGGAACTTGCTAACCATGCTATGGAATACAGACCTACCCAACAGGTTCCTGTTATTCTAACTTCAATGGGAGGCTCATACAATAAGTAAAACACATCAAATATATTGATAAAAGACCAGTCTCAGTTAGTAATTTAGCTCATCTAATATCGAAACAATGTTAATAGAGTTTTCAATAAAATGCTAAATACTACTACTACTATACAGATGCATTAAGTACAACAACTCAAGCAATCAACCAATAAAAGATGGTGCCATCAAAACTTCCTATGGCCTAGAATATGATAATCATCACTAGCAAACACAAGTAATCACAACCAATATGAAAAACCACACAGACAAAAAGAATAAAAATTCATGCAATATTTCTAGTTTGTCGTATGTAACCACGGCATCAATGAGATCTAGACAGAGTGATTAAAAGCAGCATGCCGATACAAATCCTTTTCAAAACCAGTTATGACTTCTGAAGAATACATTTCTCATACAGAGCAACAATATCTTTCTTCGTGGGATTCTTTAACCGAAGCAGCTGATCACCATAGTTGTGTTTTGTCAGTTCTTGCTTAAGCTTTTGGACAGTAAACTTTTTATAATCCTCTTCATTGTTTTGCTGACTAAGATTGTCCTCTGCACCCTCAAAGATTGAACCACCGTCTTCTGGCTGCGAGTACTTAGGACTGGTTGTACTCCTAGCTCTTTTAGTTCCCCTTAAAATTCTAGGGCTTGCATCCATGTCTTGTACAGAATCAACATCAATGTCATTCTCTACTCTCAATCGCTTCCCAACAGAAGCTGTTTTTAGCTTACTGTCCAATGTTTCGTTCAGTCGAAACTTAGTCACCTCTTGATGTAGAGAGTCAATTTTGGCTTGTGCAGACTGTAGCTGCAGAGAGAGCGCCTCAGCCCGGTTATTTGCCTGTGTATGTGCTTCACGTTCTGTTTCCAAAAGTTGTTCAAGAATCTGAGCATTATTTCTCCTGTGTGTTTTATCTTTATCCAGAAGTGCTCCTAAATCCTTCTCTCTTTGTTGTACCTTCTCTTCAAGCTGCGCAACTCTGGTAAGTGCATCCTTCTCTGAATCTATTGCTCTATGCAATTCACCTGCCAGACTATCTTTCTCCCTCCCCAGAGTTTCAATTTTCCTCTCAGCTCTCTCAACCTGTGCTAGCCTTTCCATTGCTAGTCTCTGCATCTCACTCTTCTCCTTCTGAGCCATGACTGCTTCAGCCCGTGCTCTATCAGCCATTTCAGTAGCCCGTGCAGATTCTTTTTCAGCAGTTTTACACCTTTCTTGAACCTCCTCAAATCTTTTGAACTCAGATTGGTACTTCTGCTCAAGATGGCTCTTCTCCTGCTGATATACTATTGCTTCCCTCTCATATGACTGGGCCTTGGCATTTTCACTTTTCAACCTGTCAGTCAAATCTTTAATTTCATTCCTCAGTGATGATATTTCTGTATCATAACTCCTTATCTTGGACTCAGCAGCCTGCAAGTACAAGCACAATATATCAATCCTGAAAGAACCGAAATATAAAAGCACTAAAAAATATTTTATGATAGAATTAAGCCTATCTGAAGGGTGTAAATTGTTGTCTGAACCAATTCCAATTAAAGGACCCAACTAAACTTCATATAATTGAACAATATTTTAGTTAAGTGAATGTGCCATAAGACAAGAAATCATGAGATAGGATTAAGCCCAAATGCAAGAACAATGTACAGTATCTCCGCTCTGGCCTCCTTCCCCACACAATACCATAGTAAAAAGAATAGAATATGAAGAAATAGGACAGATGTAAAAGAGAATTTGTAAGAGACAAACACTTCTAAGAAGCCAAAAAAAAAAACTCACCTTCAACTCTAATTTCAGAGTTGTTAAACACATCTCAGCATGTTCAATTTTCGCAGTTTTTTCTTTTATTTCTTCATCCTGCAAAGTTAGCAAACAAGTCAGAACCCAGGTTGGCAAGGAATTATGGATATTTATATAATGCCATTACTAATTAAACACATATGAAAAAGGAATGGGCCGGTATCAGGAGGAGAGCTCACTTTTTCAGCCAAAGTTCCAGAGAATTCTTCTCTCAAGACATCTTCCCTCAACTGTGTCTGTTTGTTTGTGCGCTCCTGAACTATTGCTGCCTTCTCTAGCGCAGATTTTGCTTCTCTGACAGCAATATCATACTTCCGTTTCCACTCCTCAGCCTCCTCTTGAGCAGAATGAGCTTGTTCCCTTGCTGCTGCCAACCTTGCTTCAGCAGCACTACTGCGGGACTTGAGGGATGCTATTTCAGAACTAGCTTGATCTTCCTCAGCCTTCTGCCTTGATAAAACCTGTTCATATTTTCTTTTCCAATCCGTGGACTCATGCTTAGTAGAGTCCAATGTTTTCAATAAATTAGAATATCTCTCATCCAGTGAGCGGCGATTAGCTTGCAATTCAGTAATGCGATTCATGTATTCATCAGTTAATTTCTTCTTATCATTGATGGCATCCTCATATCGCTTGATGTACTCAGACTTTTCACCTTCACTGGCTTCCAGTCGCTTGGTCAGTAAGGTCAACTTATCTTCATTCAACCGACGTTGCAAAGCAAGAGAACTCTTTTCTGATTCAACTTTATCTATTACCCTCTTGAAAAGGTCAAGCACAGGGCCTTCAAAACTATTGACAGAAACATGTTATTTTAGTAAGAAAAAATGTGCAAAAAACCCACTCCACCCTCAACCAAAAGATAACTTGACAGAAATAACTCTCAACAAACCTTTGTTGTAAGAAGACAGCAAGTTTTTGCCACTTTCCAGGACCTTGAATTGACTTATCATATTCACATAAAAGAGCATCAAGAACCTGCATCAAAGATATTTTATCCAACCTGGTCGTCATTTCAATTTGGCTACCTTGAATTTTGCAACAAAAAATAATGCTCATAGAAGGTTTACGGGAGCACATGCATGCTCTCTTGTTTTTCCATTTCAGGTTTCAAACAAGATATTACAATACAACCAACAAAATGAATGAATGCATGACTTAAAAGTAAATATTCTTTTGTTCTTCACCAAATCAGTAGCAACTAACTACTCAGGATAAACACAACAGAACTATAAGTCTCACAATTAAACCAAAGTTAGCAGATTCACAAATCTCCTTAAGCATAAAAAAACACAAAACCGTAAAGAATATTGCATGACAAGAAACATTATAAAAAAAATGCTGTGATTTTGCATGACAAGAATCTTAATCACGTTTCTAATTTTGGGGGAGAGATAACAGACAAAATATATAGTTCCACAACTTGGTGAAAAATAATACAGATCAATGAACTGGCACACTATTAAGAAAAACATGTGCAGAAGGGGGAACTTTAATAAAAAAGGGGAGGTCCGTCTTCGATATATAGAAGCCAAAAAGAAGATATTAAAATACAACAGGTAAAATTGAGATTTCCAATCAGGCCCCAACAATTACCTTTGCAACATTGTCAATCTTAGCATCAGAAGCATTACAAGCTGCCCTCAGCCTCTTTTCCATAGAATGTATGGCGTTTGAGCACTGTACATCTGCCTCCATGAATGCATTCCTTTTGTAATCCTGTTGGTCAATATTAATATATTAACAAACATAACATTTGCTGCATTGCCTCACTCCAAAAAAAGGACAAATTTTTACACCATAAGAAAAATAACAGATGTATACATACAAACATAAGCATAATACACATGCTGATTATCATTAGGAATTCTCCCATATACTATTACAGGGTGTGAGCCCAAGAGCCAAAATAGGTTTGTTAAAGCCAAAAATTCATCTTTCGAATAAATACATTTTTTAAAGCACTTCATGATTTGTGTGCGCAAACAATAACATGCTTATAACTTTTATGACATGAAGTTTCATCTTAATCACACTCATAATATTAAATACCTCAAAAGCCTTTTTGAGGAATTTCTGAAGTAGACCTTCATATTTCTTCCTAGCTGCACCAACTCCAACAGCACTAGCATTAAAAGCAGCCATTGACTTTTGAACTGCTTGTTCATGAGCTTCCCTCAAAGCAACCTACAACCATGGCAGTAAAAATTAAGGAAAGAAAAAGAATTACACAATCAAAATTTACTTCATCCAGATAGATTACTCACTTCCTCAGGTGGCTTGGAACGGTCAAAGGAAGCCATATAAACTTCAGTAGCCGAATCATAAGCCCTACGACACTCTGCTTCTTCAACACTCTGCAAGCCATTAACAACAAAACCAATATTGAGTAAATCTAAGTCAAGATTGTTGACTTATCATATTTTTCGATCACAAACTCTAGCAAACTCTATTTTAGAAAAAGATTGTTTCTTCATTTATCAATAACTTCAGTAGAATGACATTCTTAACTTCAAGAGACAGAAAAAGAACAGTTGGTGACATTAAAAGGGCATTGATGTAGAGTGTGATTCAAAATATCAATCGGAGAAAGAACTTCCTTCAATTGCATACTAAATATCTACTTCAAAGAAATTGGTTTTGTAAATTGTGGATTGTGAAAAATATTGGTTTGTTCAAATTATGCTACGTTACAGTGCTATAGGCTGCTATAGCTGCAATTTGACAACACTTCGTTTTAAATGGCGTACCACGGAACAATAGCAGTTTGTTCAAATTCTGCTATACTATAACCGTTGACAACATTAAAGGAAACTTTGTGGTGGTAAATGAATATTGAAATTCATGTGTCAACTATATCAATAGTGAAAAAACTTTATCAATCATCTTATTTCCTTGATAGGCTAAATCATTAATGAAATGAATAAGTTCAACTAATACATGTAGAATATAGCATACATTTATTGGCAGATGGTCAAATTATAACATTCATTTAATGTAACTCATTTACTTGTAAAGAACCCTCAAATCTCAACATGTTTCAATCTTGCAGAAATAAGAATCTACACTTGGCTTTAAAACTAACCTGCCAAGAGGAAGAAATTGTAGGCACGGCACCATGGTTGAGTGCATCAAGATAAGATTCAGTGATACCAATCAATACAGGACCTGTCATCATAGTTGCCCCAACTTGCTTCGGCTTTGTTCTCTCCAAAACAAAAGTTATCAGAGCATTAAGCTCTCTTTGGAATTCAGGTCTTAGTTTGTCCAACTGCATATTTAAGGCAAAAAAAATTTGGAGTTTAAGGCAAAAAATTAAACATAAAAGTGACGAAATGTCTTGACAAGAATGTGGCAGGTGAAAAGTTACTCACTGATATCTGGTCCAGACGCTGTAGATCATTTTCATTGTTCAAAGGTCGTACTAAAGTGAAGCATTCCCTATCTGGGAATAAAGCACGAATGGACTCTCGAATCTACCAATTGAAATTGTCAAAAAATTAGTCAAAAAATTACAAAATTATCCTAGATCGTCTGCTAGATATGTTTGTCTGTGCCTATCCCATTCTAATTCCTTTGAGCTTTGGTCTTGGATAACTTTTAAAATTAGATGAACTTGATAATATTAGCAGATGATAGAATAAGTCATGCAAAGAGGGTCAAATATTCTACTACTCCTAGTACAAGCCCAATCCAATCAGACTACTTCCTAACATTAGTAGACTAATTTCTTTTTTATTTTTATTAATATAATAAGGAGATATAGACAAAGGATGGGGGCGAATCCTGCTTTGTCCTCTGATGTCTAGATACTCTTCGCCTTATCAAAAAAAAAAAAAACCCAATCAGACTACTAACCTGGCAACATTCCTAGGTTCTAAAATAATGAGATCCTGATATTGTAACATTTATTATATACCTCAACTACTTCCTGGGATGACAAATTCGGAAGATGAAAATATACCTGATTTTTAGCCTCTATATCTTTCTGTTTCCCTTGAACAGACCTCAAAGCAAGTTCCAGATAGTCTCGGGGTGTTATTTTTCTGTTATCTTCATCAGTTAAGTCCAAATAGAAGTCCTGCCACCAATATTATTCACAAACAAAGCATATGAGACTAAACAGTCAGATCATACTAAGTTACCACTAAACTAGAATATCATGATTCCAATATTTGTAATGGTTTGCAACCTACCCGTAATAGCCAAACAAAAATTGGGGAAAATTGTCCTAATTCAGACGCAGAATTATTTCCTCCAGATGCTCTAACACGAATGTGCTTTGTCATTTGAGTGACTAGAGAAAGACGATCAAGAGCAGCCTCGTCTATACCACCCATCTGGAAATGGAAACATCAGATTCCAATGTCAGCAAAAATATCCAGAAAAGAACGGAGGACGATAAATTTCCATGCTCGGTAACAGACCCTCAAACCAGTGGTCATGGAATATCAAAACAAAAAATAACACAAGTCATTATTCCGAAGTATAGGTTTTGATAAGCTGTGCCAACCTGGTTATAAATGAACAGGCTAGACAAAAGAACAGCCAGTGAGAATATCTGGGTACTGTATGTTCCCTGTGTAGTAAAAATGAAATGCAGAGTAAGACAACATAACAAATATTAGAAAAAAGACTACATGCATGTACTCCAGATAATAAGCATATGTAAACGCTTAAAAAACTGAAAAAATACCAACCGTTTGATCATAAGCATCTATTCCTTCACTGTCTAATAGCAGAAGACTGTACTCTGTTCCATCAAGAGCAGTCCTCTTAATAGGTGAGCTCCACAACCAAAGCCCTTTAGTACAGGGTCGATGTGTAGATGCTACTTGAAATCCACTACTCCTTCCCAAGAGCTGCAATACAAAAAAAACATAAGCCACAAATCTATAATATTGCCGACAACAACAAGAAAAACAGCAGCAACAAGGTCTAATAACATATTTATGCCAGTGGAAAAATTAAATTTCAATGTTGGATATATTAAAAATAAAAAGTTAATTCCAAAATGTTGTCATTGAAGTATAGAATTCCAATGCACAAAATGAACTCCAAAAGTATCTCTCTCCAACTATGCTAGAGATTAGCCACAGAATTTTGCAATCAAATTTTGAACGAAGAAAACAATAAGCACAAACCAACAGTTGTTAACCGAATACGAAAACAAGCATATACAAGTTTAAAATCAAAGAGTCACTTTCTCATTGTGGTCAAACAAGTCAAACACAGTCCCAACACAACCCAACAACTACATTTGAAACAGATTAATTTGTGATCAAAATTTTAACTAAAAAATTAAAAAAATCATATACATTTTCCCAAAATTTTCCCAAAATTAATCAAAACCTAACACACATTACTCGCAAAAAATGACACTTTACCATAAACCCAACAAAAATCCACAATAATCACACTGAATACACACTCCACATCATAAAACCCTAATTACCAATACTAAAATCCAAACCAAAACCCTAACCTTCAAAAACGATGAAAAAACTACAATCATAACACAAGAAGTGAATAAACAAACACCTGATTGAGGATATAGCTCTTTCCCTGACGAGCACGACCGCAAACGGAAACAACGCCGATGGGTTCCTTGACGAGTTGCAGCGTAGCGACGGCTTCCGGATCCATTCGGAACTTTCCCTTTTCATCTAAGTAAACGAGGCGTATAGGCCTCGGTGGTCCGGTGAACTGAGAAGACGATGAAGGGGTTGTCCTCACCGCCGGAGAAGGCGGTGATGCATCGGCGGGATTATCCCTGCCTCGGTTAAGGAAATTGAACATTTTCTTTCTTTCTTTCTCTGTTTCGCACTTTTGCTTTTTTATTTTTCTTTTCTGTTTTATAAGTATTGCCTCGGTGGTTTTGTTTTTTTTTTTAAAATTTAAATTAAAATAAGAGATCACTTTTCTTTTTCTTTTTTTTTTTTAAGACGGTTGAGAAGGGAAAACAAAAAGGACATAGAAGACAGAGAGAAGAGAAGTGAAGTGAAGTGGCTTGTGTTTTGTTGTTTTTGCGTGAATATAAAGCAAGCAAACGTTTTTTTTTTTTTTTAAATAAGAAAAATTGGTGTTGGTTCAAATAACGACTACTAGAGTAAAAGTAGATTAGAATTGGATAGATTTAAATTTAAATTTGAAACATTAACCACCCTATCGAATAATATGGGTTAGCATTGCAACCAATGAAACCTAGTTCCATGTACAAAATTCATTATTTTATTTATTTTGACAGCGTTCAAAATTCGTGTTAACTTTAACTATAGATTTTAAAAAAAAATATATCATGTCCACAAATTATAGTTCAACTGGTAGAAATATCGAAATTGTTAGCGTCGGATGTTATGATCAGGATTCGAACATCGATCACTCCACTTTGTGTGTGTGAGTTTCAATGACTTTGTCATTTCGTCTATAAAAAAAAAATCATAATTTTAGAAAATAATTTTTTTTTGACACAAAAATAATTTTTTACTATGCTAAGCCTTTGATAAACATGATTTTATAAAAATAATTTAGTTAAATGACAATGAAGTTTGAAAAAGGAAAAGTGGAGCACAAAGCTAAGGACAAAACCAACATCAAAGCTAACAAAACCTATAACAATCAAGTCTTTAGAGGCTAGGTCTGCTATGATCTCAAGATGAGCAACAGTCCAGCTAAGCACAGTTATTACCTTCTTTGTAGAAGGTGTTTGGATATTTTTGTTCTATGATAATTTTATACAAAATTTAATGTAAGAAAGTAACTTTAATCATTTTATTAACAAAAACATAAATACTAGTAATGTTTTTTTTAATTGTATGCAAATTGAAATTTGGAAACAAATTAATTTTCGAACTAGAATAACTGAACCCTTATGTATTTCATTTTTTTATTCAACTTAGTCGATGTTTGTTTTTGCAACAGAGATGCGGATTCAATTGCCACAAGAAATTTTAGCTTCACAAATTCACGTTGAATATTGCCTTGGGACACAAGAAAGACATGCTTGACATGAAACTAAACATAGGGATCAAAATTTTCTCCCACGAGAATCCGTGAGAATATCAAATAGAGAATCTAGTGCAATTCTTTACCAGTCAAAATTGTGCATAAAGACAAAAAATTGGAATGCTTATATTTAACTTGTCAATGGTGCCATTGCAGATAATCCTTTTCCCCAAACATAGCATTATAAGTTCAAGTCATTTTAATTTTATTAAAAAAGAAACCACTATGTAATGAATGTAAAAAGTTCAACTAATTTTTTCATGGTAAGTTGTGGTTGACATTGTTGCTTATTGTGGATAATTGTCTTAAACCATCATTTACTCAGAAATGGAACAAATACATACAAGATATGTTAACACAATATTGAGGTGCCTCATATAGGTCCATAACCAGTGCATAAAAGATTAGTACATGAACTTCAATGTAGTCATAGCTAGCCAATTTAAGATCAATGTCTATATTCAGCAAATTAGTTACAATCACTTTTGGTTCTCAATATCCTAAGCTGTTACAACAAAGAACACAAGTACAACAACAACAGACATTCTCTTCCGCTGCACGAAGCCGGCTTCAGTGTTAGCATACTTCACGATTTTCAGGTCAACACGGCAGCACACCCTGCAGACAATATTCAATTTATTACATTAAAGATCAACGATGTATAACCTCAACAATTCCAGTTCCAAAAGCTACAGATTCTATTTTATTTTTACGTGCACTAGAATACTCTATCGATTACCATGTTTCGCACAGGATGAAGATTGCTTACTTTGGTACAGTAACTTTCAACTGTTTTGCTCCTAAGTGAATGCGTTGGATTGAAATCATTGTCAACATGTCTTGTGAAGGAGGAGGGTCCAGGGTTTAGCTGACAAGTAACAACAGATGGTTCGACATCTTTATTTGGAATGGGAGCACCCTCGGTTAATGAAAAACCAAATACTCTGCAGCTATTTTTACATGTGGAAACCAACTCTTGACCGCTTCTTGGTAGTGAAACCGAATCATGCAAATGTGTACTGAATGAATTTGTGTCTTCATGAGCTAGTCCGCGGAAAATAGGCTTGTAGGATGGGGTTGATGCAAATGCACCAACTTTCACTTCAAAAACATATGAACCTCTTTGGTGGACATTATCCTCCATCACCGGATAAATTTTGTTATTGTAATCCAAGTTCAAAACTGGATTGTCTCTTTGCTGGTCCATTAATGCTGATGGATAGAAATGCAAGTTGTTATTCATTTGAGAAGACCATCCATTTCTTGATCTCAGTACTTGGGGGTGACCATCAAAAAGTCCAAAGCGACCATTTCTACAAGCCTCGTCAACAGACAAGGATCTTGCATATGGTTGGCTAGGAAGTATTTCTTGACCTTGCAAGACCTTCTGGAATCGGAATGATTCGTTGAAGCCATTGCAGGAAACATCAGAATTCATTTGAGGGATTCTGATGCTATTTCCTGTTGATGCAATCCCGGGATAGTTTGAACCGGAATAACACCTTTGTAATTCAGATAACTGGTGGTGACTCTGAGCACTAATACTATCGAAAGTAGTATTAACGCCTAACATTTCTTGACCTTGCAAGACCTTCTGGAACCGCAGTGATTCACTAAAGTCTGATGTCCCTGTTCCACCTGTTAGAAGAATGGAAAAGTTCATCAATGATGTTGCATTGCATGAGCTAGAACAATTCAAAAGTAAACCAAAAAAATAAATAAACTGAGATATACTCGGAACTGGAAATTCAAGCTTTGATAAAGGCAATCCAATCTTGGTCCTCTTCAAACTAGCTGCCATCAAGGTATTGGTGGTGGAAGCTGAGCCAGAGGGCTCAATCTCCCATGGAGAAACCCTGTTAAGCCTTGAAGCTTCCGAGTCATCCCACCTTACCTACAATCATCAGAAAGACCATTTGATTTCAACCAGTTAAGTTACTCTGAATATGACATCACATAGCAAGTTGTAATGAGGTTAATGGGAAGAACAAAAACAATCATAGCTTCCATTAATAGGAAATGCAATTAATCTTCAAACAGGCGCACTAATGGCCTTTTATATATTAATCAGTAGTCAAGAAATGCGCTCGCTTACGTTTACCAAAAACTCGAGCTACTACAAGAACGTAAAGCATAGACGATCTAAGCTAAAAACAATATGAAGGGAAATACGGTGTTGGTTTGAAAATACATTAAAGCCAATTCACTCATGGAACTATTTGACGATATAATAGTCTTTCCCACTCTAAAGGAATACAAAACAACAGTACAGAACCCCTACGTTTTGAAAGCGTGCCACTAAAATGTGTAGTTAGATGGAAGGTATAAAGGTATTTTGCTATAACACAAGCACTGAAGCGCAGATTATATAATAAATAAAATGACAGTGCGATTATACCAAGGAAAATATACCAATAAACGATCTGCAAAATTTTATTAAACGAAGGTATAAAGGTATCAGGATTTAACCCTATATGACAGGTAGTCATTAAAATGAGGAGCCACAACATCGACAATAAAACATGAAACTTAAACATAAAAACTCCATAGGAGTTTCCTTAACATTGGTCAAAACAACCCATCTCCTAAAACCCAATATCGAGCATATAAATCATTATCCTAATAAACAGTTAGAAAGGTTCCAGATATGTACCACTAGGCATTTCCATTTTGATCCAGGCCATCTGACAGGATCCACGTCAGTAATTCCAATAATTAATCCTGTGAATCTAATAAAAGAAATACTATTAAGAATTTCTTTAATAAGATTATCTAAATGGAAAAAGCATAATCATGAACAAACCTTCCCTCTGCAGCATCTTCAAATTCAAAACGCATCCTGAACCTCATTCCAACTGAGTAAGAATAATCCAGGCTCTTTAAGAATTTGTGCATAGGTATGATGAACTCGGACGAACCAATCCTACAATGAAACAGTAAAAGTATTGAAAACACTGATTAGATCTCAAGCATAACACTCTTCAAATTGTAGATAGAAACGAACGATTTCTCTACCTCGGATTGTAGTGAATGTTAAAGGTGAAGGTGCGTGGAGAAAACACAAGAAGGGGGGTTGAATTGTGTTTTGGATATTTAAAAACTTTCCAAGATATTTAAACCTTTTCAGAGTCTTTAAAGCACAGCGGATTATTCACACAATTAACTTATGGCGTTATGAATGATGAAGGAGTAAATGAGAGAGTGAGAGAGAGAAGAACACACAACAATTTATACTGGTTCCCCTCACAAATTGAGAGTACTCCAGTCCCCTTGTTTCCAAGAGAGTTTCACTATAATCACTAGGATTACAATAGTTGCTCAAGCACACAAGCTCAAGACTTCCTGCTCTTAGTCACACAAGACATAGAGACTTCCTTGCTCTGATCACACAAGATCAAAGACTTCCTTGCTCAAGAACACAAGCTTGAGACTTCTTGCTCTAAGCTAGTTTCTATGCTCACTTCATTTGAGAGATATTATCTATTACAATGCAAATTCTCACTTTCTTCTGAGAGATTTTATCTAATAGTGAGCACTAGTCATCAATTCTTTCTTTGGCATATTTATATGAGTTGAGAAAGACATTGAGACGTTGGAGAAATTCCCGTTGTAACTTGGACAGCTGTAGACTTTGAAGATCCGTTGAGTAAAGCCACGTCTTCCTTTGCAGAGAAGCTTCACCTTTGCTGTCTGTCCAATAGTACAGTTATAAGGTACAGCTAGCTCCTAGAGAGAGGGATCACATCCTTTGTGACCGTTGCAATTTAGTTGACATTGGAACAAGTCATCAGGCTTGATAAGTTGTAGTTGATGTAGCCCTCTGATGACTGGGAATTCCTTTGCTTCTGATGAACCTTTGATAACTTGGAGTCTGATTGGTCTTTGAATGGTTGGCCTCTGATAGTCCTTCGTAATTCAGCTTCTGAACGTCTTCATCCTCTGAATGACTAGCAAACAGCCTCTGAACTCTTGTAGGCCTCTGAACATCCTTGAGCTTCTGAACTCCTCTGAGTCCCTGAACAGCTTCAGACGTTCTGATCTACTTTGAGCTTCTAAACTTTGTATAGCTTCTGACCACGTTGTAGCATCTGAACTCTTTCAGAGTCTAAATATTCAGACTTCCATTGGTTTCATCAGAGTTTAAATTAAGTGTGCTCTTGATTAAACGTTGAATTCTCCTGCACTTAATTTAAACATTAGTACCATCAATTGTCCATTTAATACTTTGTTATCATCAAAACTTAAGGGTGTGTATTAACACATATTTTGTTCCAACAATCTCCCCCTTTTTGATGATGACAAACACAAGTATTAAATACAATTGTTGTTGATAAAAATCAGCTATGTTGACATTATTAGGCTTCTGAGTTTTGCAAGCTCCCCCTAAGTCTGATAACCCATAGGGTTAGGTTTGTAAGCTCCCCCTATTTTGTATCCATAGTTAATTTTAATCAGTTTCAGAAATACTTTATTATATGACTTAAATTATTCATATTTCACTATGTAAGGAACAATGTTTGCAAGCTTCTTCTTTCCATAGTATGATAATCTTTGAGTAAAGTTGCACCCTTACTCAAGAACTAACTATGAATAATAAACTTCAATTAATAAATGCATTCTCCTTGAAAATTAAGCCCTTAATGCAGATGCAAGATGAAGCAATATTTAAATTGAATGACAAAATAGGATCAGAGATGCTTAAAGACTTCTACATACACACTTGGTTCTGATGGTTATCATTAACAGCTTCAGAGTTCAAAGTATTTTCAAACAGTTTAGAGCTTTTTAAAAAATCTTTTCTAAAAAAATATAGCTCAGAGTCTGAACAAAAATTTGAAAACAGTTCAGAGCTCTTTTAGTACAATACTTACAATAATTTGAATTCCTCAAAGATCAGATTGTCATAACACAGCATGTACCTCATGCTACTATTTTGACCACTCTCCTACGTTCTCTCTCTGAAGCACTACAAGGCCCTAAAAAGCCAAGTAATTTCGCTTCTTCCAACAATTGATTTACCAATATTCTTTCTCCCCCTTTTGTCATTATCAAAAAGGTAATATAAGTGAAATCTGGCACGCCCAGGAACTAATGTGGAATGCAATGTTCCAACACTTCTGTGAACACAGTGTTGTAACCAATGTTCCAACCTTATACGAAGCAGCAGGAAATGATTTGTTAACCCAGTTCGGCATAAACGAACCTACTCTGGGGGATACCAATCCAGGAAGGAAATCCACTAATGTAGTGCTAGATCTAAGCCCTCAGTAAACGCCCCGTTTACAACTTATATCCTAGACACCTACTTGTGCAACTTCTACTTAAGAACTCCTAAGTATGAGATCCCATCTCACCTCCAACTTATCACGCACAGTGATTACAGTAACACAAAGATGATTGCGAAGACACACTTCAAAACACAAGTTAACTCCGTACTTAGAAGCTTAGGAGTAACTAACACACACAACAAAATCAGTCCTTAGCTTGTGTTATAGAATCCACAAGAAAGGCTCACACAATAATACAAAACTCAAAACCCTAGAATGCTATTCTTCAATGACGGCTTTGATAACCCTACTGGGTTTTTCGTTCTTCATATATATACTCCAAGCAACACGGGCTAAACTCCACTTTGGGCTTAGAACACACATTAATCAAGAATCAGAACCATACATAAAGTTTCCTAAAATGTCAGAACATCTTTAGGAAAATATCTCATCGCTGATTCTTTATAAAAGTATACTCCTTGGCGCACAAGAGTAAAACGTGGTTTCCTTTTAAAAACGCGCTTTCCTTATATAAAACACGCGCGCAAATCATTTGGACACTGGTTGTACCAATGTTGAAACATTTGGTCCAACATCTTGCTTGTATATTTGTTTTAGCAAAATGCGGCCAATTCAAATATCCAACAATAAGCAATTAATAGAAATTCAACTTTCAATGCCGTCAAATCAGGAGTGGTTGAACACATTTAATACTCGGCCATTGAATTATGCTTATAAAAGGAGAGAGATCCCTAGTCATTTTACTCACACAGAATAATCTTAGGTTATTGATAGATCTCTTGAGAGAAAAAAATGAAACGCTCAGAGAAGAAGAAAGTAGTTTCAGTGAGAGTCAGTCAAGATAGGAGAAAACACAAAGAAGAAACATCAAGAAGAACAAAGCCAAAGCCTGAGATTCCGCTTACTTCAGAGTCTGAACAAGCAGATTCTCATACAGAGTCTGAAGAATGGGACTCTGACTGGTTAGAGTATTTGAGAACAAATTTTCCTGAAGAAGACCAAGCTGATGATCAAATCTTAGATGATCTAAAATCTTCTCCTAAGGAAGAGTCAGTTGACTCATATTCCCCAAGAGAGGTGTCATCCAAGCTGGGTCACCCAATTCCACCATCTAAGGATACCAGTTGATTATCTTTAGAAATTTATGTAACAAATACTCATTTTTTAATAAAATTATTTCTTTTGCTTGTTGTAGATTGATGTTTTTATTGTGTATATTCTCTTCCTTTCCAGTTCCAATCCTTAAGATTAACCAATTACTTGTGCAACAATACTTATTTTTAAGATAAAGACACTAGGATTAACAAAACATGAATAAATATTTCAGAGTAGCACAAGGAAATCAAAGATCATACAGATATATGAACTTAATCTAACTATGTGCCTAACAAAATATTAATCAAGATACTTATTTTAAGCAAGCAGGGGGGGAATCCTAGGAAGTTGATTGGGTTTGGTTACAAAACGAAGCTAGAATTTTTGTGATTTCCTTCTGTTTAGCATTAACTACCTCCATCAGCTCTCCATGCCTTTTCATTTCTGCCCTAAGGTCATCAATTTCAGCCTCATACAGTGGATTTCTAATGTTCACTTGATTTGCTCCTAGATTGTCCACAATAGGCTCATTCAGTCTTTCCTCAAGTGATGCTATCTCTTCCATTAGATTTTGCTTATCACTTGTTCTTACAGAAGAGGATCCAGGTTGATTCCTCTCTGTGTCCTTTTGAGAATGAATGACCTCTTCACCTATTATGTGCTTTCCTCTGTTCTTCAATACCAGCCTCCTGTAGACTGTGCAACTTCTTTACTAAATCCTCAGTTAAGCTTATCCATTGAGCAGCATGTTCAGATGAAGATATGTCAGAGTGTCTTAGCTCAGGATGACCATGTAACCTTTTAATCAGGCTGTTGCATTCACCTAGAACCTCAGGAATTATGGGATTGGTTTGAGAGGGTTCATAGTTTGAGAGAAAAGAGTGTGTTTGTTCAAGTGATTCTAGAGGTGATTCTGATGGGTGGTTTGAATTTGTGGGGTGCTGAATATCTTGAGTTAATGCAACAGGACCTTTAGGATCAGTTAAAGTACCCGAAGTGGAAATGGTAGAGCTTTCGACATTCTTCTTTATCTTCAGCTGCTTAGAAATTTTCCTTTTCTTGATCTTCAGAGGCTCATTATTTTCATCTTCTAGAGCTGCCATAATTGTCTTTTCACTCTTCTCAGACTTAACCCTAGTTCTTACCAATCTTTTTCTTTTCCCTTTTACCTCTTCTGGTTCAATTTCAAAGGGTTCACCTAGACTCTCTAATAACTTAATGTACTGATTAACAATACCTTTTGCAATGGGAGGTATGTTAATGTTGAATGTAGTTACCCATGAAGGTCCTAGATTAGACAGATGTTCTACAGGCTTTGAATGTAACAGTGTCTGCCCAGACAGAAGGAGCATGTTGGACAAAGTACTCACTGATATAGCAGAGGCTCTCAATTCTCTTAGCAGAAGATCTTGACCAGCCGCTTTGATCACATCAATTACACCACATTGATAGAAAATCTCACTGAGAATTCTTGGGTAGATGATGTGAACATTTGGCTTGGTCTGTCCTTGAATGGCGTTTATAGCTTTGCACATATGACAGAAGATGTACCTAGCCCAGTTGAGTTGATAACCTCTAGTGAGAAAATAGATAAAGTATCTATGATCCCAGGAGAGTTGATCAGAGCTTCCACTCCTTGGGAAGATTGATCCTAATAAAATCCTGGCTAGGAGCTTCTGAGTTGACTTTAGATCACCACTCCTGTTGCTCTCACAACTCTTCCCTTCCTCATAACAACTCCTTGTCATATCTTCTAGACAGCCAGTGCTTTTAGCCTCAGTAGCGTTGTAGGCATGAAATTTTCCCTCATTTGGAATGTATAACATCCTCGCCAAATTTGACTGTGTTAGCACTACTTCAAAACCACAAACGACTGATCTGACCTCATCTTCCTTGACTTCTCTTAACCCTAATTCACCAGGAGTTTTGTTCTTGTTTTCAGGTTTTGCATTCCTCAAGCTAGTCAGTTCTTCAATGTAGTCTTTAACAGTAAAAACCTTGCTCCGAAGCCAAAAATCTTTAACCAGTGTAGGATAGATTGGACCATTTAATACTCTCATGTATCTAAATCCTCCATTTTGATCATTGAAGAATTTTTCAATGTCGTGCTGGTTTAATCTAAGACTTTCAAAATCAACCGGTTGTTCCATAACCAAGTTGAATGATTTTCCCTTCATTTCCAGCGATTTTTCTTTGCTGAAAAGTTCTGAACAGTTAACGACGTTGATAGGTAGGTCATTTGGAAAGGAGAATTTTGAAGTTGATACTGACGAGGTAGAGATTGCCATTACAGAAGTTAGGGTTTTGGGTTTTCTAAAAACAACGATAAAGAAGGTTTTTTTTTTAAAGATTTAGAAAACTAGAGTGTAGGTTGTGGAAGTGCAAGTGTTCAGTGATTTTGATTAAAACAGTAAGACAAATCAAATCACAACATTTTTAAAATTAACAAAGATAAGGCAAACCATCATTAACTGTTTCAACCAATCAGAACGTGTGTACGTGTTGTCTATTTAGCGCCAAAATGTTTTAGTAAAAATACTTAAACGTTTCCAATGCATTTTGTATTCAGAAGCTTAACCATCAGAGGTTGAAACGTTTCTCAGAGTCTGAGATTCTTCAGATGCTGAAACCTGAAGAACTTCAGAGGCTAAAAAACAAGTCTTTCAGGACACAAGAAAATATGTTCAGACAAGATTTTTCAAGGTTTTTAGTACTGAACACTGTGTATCCTAAGAAGACATTTTCAACCTTTGAGAGTTATTCCTTTGAATATGTCATTCAGGAGTTAAGCATACTTACCTTGTATTGAAGCTTTCTTGATTAGGTGAAGTCAGTGTCATAGCCTGAACAATCACTCCACCATACTGAGTTGTTGTCGTCTTCAATACATGCTTCAAGGTCTTCATACTTCCTCCTGCTCCTTATGTACTCCATCTCATCTTCTTCTCCATCTGACTCTTCAAGAATGTGCCTTCTATGCACAATTGCTCTTCTTCCATTCACAGTCACATGCATCCATGTGATTGGAAGGTTCAGAGTCTTAGTTTCACCTGCAATCAAGTAAACAATTTTGTCTCTTGGTACCCACTTGCTTGAGGGTCATAGACTGTTAGTTGCCAAATCTTCATCCTCCATTTGTTTCATCTGAGTGCTATATGATACAAATGTAGTGTAAAGATTTGGAAGTGAGAAGCTTCCATCAATAACTGATGAGCTTGGTTCCTCTAATGTTTTACTACTAGAGTATCCAATCCCATTAGTATTGTTGGTCTTAAGGTTGCAAAGCATGGAGACAATTTTATTTTGATCAGCATTGATGTTACAGTACTCTTTGAGAACTAGAGAGTGCTCAAGGGGTTTGTAACATATAGCAAAGTCATTCTCAAGGTCTTTGGTTTTGATAAAATCTTTTTGTTCAAGACCTTCAGAGTGATTTGCTTGCTTACTTAAATTCTCATAGTCTGCTTTAAGCTTTTTATACTTCTGCTGACTATTAGAGAGTTTAAGTAAGGTCCTATTAAGATGCTTGATCAATTTAGCTTTGGAAATACTAGAATATACCTGATTTATTGTTCTCTGGATGCTTTCTTTGCTCTCAGGTTCTGACTTTTCATCAGAGCCTGAGTCTTCAGAGTCTGAGCCATCTTCAGAACTTGATCCTTCAGCTCTTGGTGCTCTTTCAGACTCATCTTCAGAGAAGTTGTCTAGTACATCCCATGTTGTCATTCCTTTAGCTAGTCTTCCTCCATTCTTCTTAAAGATGTACCATCTTTGAATTTTTCTTGAAAACCTTTCAAGATACTCTTCATCAGGTTCTTCAACAAGATCTTCATGCTCCAATGCTTGCTTTCCTTTCCTTGCTGCTTCTGCTTCTTCACGTTTCAACTCTTGCATATCCTTCAGAGCCAATTCATGGACTCTGAGTAAATCAATCAATGATTCAGGACTCATTGAATTGATGTCTTTAGTTTCCTCTATAGTATGTGGAATTTCATTCCAATCCAGAGGCAAACTCCTCAGCAACTTGCTTACAAGCTCTTTGTTGCTGAGTTTGTTGTTGTGCTCTTCAAGCTTGCTTGTGATAGCTTGAAACCTTATGTTCATTTTCTCAATTCTCTCATTTTCCTCCATCTTAAACTCCTCATATTGATCCAACAAGCCATTTACTGTTGCCAACTGAATGCTTTCATTATCATCACTAATGAGGCAAAGAGTAGTAGCTGTAGAATCAATACTAGAAGTTTGATTAGCCCCTGATGTGGAAGGATTTTGATTGTTGCTCAGATCTTCATTTAAGCTCAGTTCATTTTCAAATTTCTTGCTAAGATCAGCAACTTGTTGATGTAGCTTATGCTTCCACTCATCCATGTTTTGAGCCATGGAGGTTTTCTCCTTTGGATCTTGACTGTCTCACGGTTAAGTGATTTACCAACAGAACCGGAGCTCTGATACCAATTGAAGGTGCGTGGAGAAAACACAAGAAGTGGGGTTGAATTGTGTTTTGGATATTTAAAAACTTTCCAAGATATTTAAACCTTTTCAGAGTCTTTAAAGCACAGCGGATTATTCACACAATTAACTTATGGCGTTATGAATGATGAAGGAGTAAATGAGAGAGTGAGAGAGAGAAGAACACACAACAATTTATACTGGTTCCCCTCACAAATTGAGAGTACTCCAGTCCCCTTGTTTCCAAGAGAGTTTCACTATAATCACTAGGATTACAATAGTTGCTCAAGCACACAAGCTCAAGACTTCCTGCTCTTAGTCACACAAGACATAGAGACTTCCTTGCTTTGATCACACAAGATCAAAGACTTCCTTGCTCAAGCACACAAGCTTGAGACTTCCAGCTCTAAGTCACACAAGACAGAGAGACTTCCTTGCTCTGATCACACAAGATCAGAGGCTTCCTTGCTCAAGCATTCAGGCTCAAGACTTTACTGCTCTAATCACTAAGATTGAGACTTACGTGCTTCTACACTAAGCAGAAGACTTTCTTGCTTCTACACTAAGCAGAAGACTTACTACTAACTTAAGAGCTTAAGACTTATTACAAACATAATAACTTCAGAGGCTCTAAGCTAGTTTCTATGCTCACTTCATTTGAGAGATATTATCTATTACAATGCAAATTCTCACTTTCTTCTGAGAGATTTTATCTAATGGTGAGCGCTAGTCATCAATTCTTTCTTTGGCATATTTATATGAGTTGAGAAAGACATTGAGACGTTGGAGAAATTCCCGTTGTAACTTGGTCAGCTGTAGACTTTGAAGATCCGTTGAGTAAAGCCACGTCTTCCTTTGCAGAGAAGTTTCACCTTTGCTGTCTGTCCAATAGTACAGTTATAAGGTACAACTAGCTCCTAGAGAGAGGGATCACATCCTTTGTGACCGTTGCAATTTAGTTGACCTTGGAACAAGTCATCAGGCTTGATAAGTTGTAGTTGATGTAGCCTTCTGATGACTGGGAATTCCTTTGCTTCTGATGAACCTTTGATAACTTGGAGTCTGATTGGTCTTTGAATGGTTGGCCTCTGATTGTCCTTCGTAATTCAGCTTCTGAACGTCTTCATCCTCTGAATGACTTATGACTAGCAGACAGCCTCTGAACTCTTGTAGGCCTCTGAACATCCTTGAGCTTCTGAACTCCTCTGAGTCCCTGAACAGCTTCAGACGTTCTGATCTACTTTGAGCTTCTAAACTTTGTATAGCTTCTGACCACGTTGTAGCATCTGAACTCTTTCAGAGTCTAAATATTCAGACTTCCATTGGTTTCATCAGAGTTTAAATTAAGTGTGCTCTTGATTAAACGTTGAATTCTCCTGCACTTAATTTAAACATTAGTACCATCAATTGTCCATTTAATACTTTGTTATCATCAAAACTTAAGGGTGTGTATTAACACATATTTTGTTCCAACAAAAGGCACATCTAGTTGATAAAGCGTTAACTATATCCGTAAGGCTTCCAGGATTCAATTGCTGGCCAGAGATAGATGAAAAGTTACTGCTGCTTTTCAATTGAGCCGCCCTACGGACTCCCAATCTCAAATCTCCATCCTCTCCCCTGTCAATTATCGCAAAATCTAAAATGTTGGTCTAGTTCTTGTTACACTATTTAATATTTTGATAGAATCTAGGTCATCTTACCTGAGGAACAGAACAGCGTCTCCAGATACAAGCTTCTTCTTGTTAACAAATGCACTCCATCCAGTTGTAAGCAAATGCCTCCGTGGCTGCCCTGTGTTCATTAAAAACAGAAAATACAAAGACAAAAAATCAATTGGTATTCTACCTGGTATGTTATTGTCCTTATAAACATGAGAAATGAATGAGAAACCTCTATAAATATGTCAAAACTTCCATTCATGGCCATGTAGATCCTTTGCCACAAGCTCTTGTGAAGGTCTTTGTTGAGTGTAATCTTAAAGAGGAAGTGGACTTAAATTCAAATGCTTTGAAAAAACTATTTAATACAACTTAAGGAATTAGATACCAGTTATGACAAAATAAACTTATAAAATTGGACAGGGTGTGTCATTTAAAAAATTCTACATGTGCCGACTTAACTGTAGCATATACAAATATTTAAATTAAGTACCATGGGAGGAAAGCAATCTTCAGCTGCTCGACGAGGCACAGAGAATCCACCATGAGTGCTAGTATCAGAAGCAGTCAAAGTCTTACAAAACATGTGAGTTGTTGTTGACTTCATAACAGTATCAGTATCCTCTCCTTCACCATCAACGTCAACTCCCCCGTCCTTCAACTTTTGTTGCATTTGCTACAAAAAGTGGCCAAGTTCATTCAAAATCAGTTCAAAAAGTGACTTCAGTTAATACTAATGTAGCTCTCTAGTGTTCAAAAGGACTAGTAAATGAACAAAGACATAGAATAAGACTATAGCTTGCTACTTATGACTCTTGGTAATATGACACAGCTTAGCTCAATCAAGCAATTTCATTATAATCATCTAAATTGGTCAATTTTAATTAGACCCCTAAGACAGACACTAAAGAAGATTTCTCAAGATTCTGAGTTAAGATTTCTTTCCATTTTCAGCACTCTCTCCAAAACAGAAATGAACCAAAATGACAATACACCTCATCACTCCCTTCCTCAGCCTGCACAACAGAAGGAAAAACACAAACACACATTCAATGTCAAGCAACAACAAAACCAAACCATAGCAACCTTCACAAGTTTTACTCAAAAGAATAAAAAGAGAATGAGATATAGCACGGATAATAAAAGGGTCATTCACAAAATTTGTCAATAGAACAAACAAACAACAACCTATGCTGAATTTGACACTGAGACAGATAATTTCCCATCAATTTCCTCACCAATCAAACAAAACCCACATGTAAAAATCCAAAAAGAAATCAAATTTCTGAACAAAAAAGCAAAACAAAAAAAAATTAAAAATGAAAATAGAATACTGAACTATGACTCGACCAGTAAGAGACAATATTCGATTTGTACGCTGAAAAGAAAGAAAATACTCACATGAAGCTTTACATCAACAACACGACAGAAAACATGAGAAGGTATATTATCAGTAAAAGATAAAGGAAAATCATGAAGTTGTTCCAAGTGTCCTTGAGGAAAATACACAACAACACTTCCTTTCTTCGGCAAAGATATCATAGGACCAGCACACGCATGCCATAGCTCCACACAAATAGAAGAACCAGAAACAGAACCAATAGCACTAGCTATACTTGTAGTTTCATCATCCTCAGTAGTGTTGAGATCAATCAAATCCATCAGTTCTTGTTTTTGTTACTGTTGTTGATGATGATGAAACAGAAGAGAGAGTATTTGAAAAAGAGTGGTGAATTTGGATTCATCATAATAATGATGGTTACTAATGCATTTTTAATTTTTCAGAGAGCGTGAAGAACTTTGACATTTGCAAAAGAAACTGACCCAATACTCCAAAAAAGAAAGAGACCCTTTTTTTTTCTTCCATTATTCACTCACCTTTCAGTTTCACTCTCTGCCAATTTTTCCTTTTGTTTCTTTTTTGGGTTGTTTTCTTTTACTTTATTTTTCCCTTTGAGTGAATGGGCTTCTAGGTAGGCATCAAAACCAGCTTTCATTGGGATTATTTTTAATTTTTTCAGTCTAATAAATAAAAATGGCTTTTTTAATATTTTTTATAAAAAAAAATTGGTTTTTTGATGTGGGTATTAATGGTAATTATTGTTGGTATTATTATTTTAGTTTACCATTTTGGTCGTCTGTAGTATGGTGCAGCAGTGTTGCAGAGGCTGCAATGCTAAAGACTGTTGTTGGGTGTGATGTGTGGCAGACAATGAGAGAGAGAGAGCAACAAAAACTGTGGTACAGTAGTAAGAGTGAGTCACTTTTTGTTTGTGAAGGTTATTTTTGTTGGTGAAAAAATTGTACGGTCTACCTGTATTTTCGGGGGGATGTGAGGATGTCTATTATGTCCTCTTTTATTTCATCAAATCTCACACCTATCCTTCTTCAAATTAATAAATGAGTGTTGTTTAATTGAGTTATTTACTCCTATGTATTACTAGTAGATATGAAGTTTTTATTGTATTTCAATTATGACTACTAATATTTATGGAAAAACTATTGGACATAAAAGCGCCTATCATTTGTGTATCGATGAGCTAATTGATTCCTCTCATCTTAAATGGCCTGGTTATTGGTTAGGTATATGGCGACTCAATGTTCCTCCGAAGGTTAAAAATCTAGTGTTTCGAATATGTCGTGGTTTGTTTTCCAACTCGGGCTCGGTTGCGAGATAAAGGAGTATATTGTCCACCAAATTGTGTTTGTATGCGACAATAATTATGAGGAATGAGAATACAAAACATATCTTGTTTACTTGTCCTTTGTCCACAGAAGTTTGGCGTGCAACTAGGTTGTGGGATAGAGTCGAAAGCACTTTGAACAGTTCAGCTCATATTGCTGATGCGATTTTCTTGCTATTACAACAATTAAATGCACAATGTGTTGCTCACATGGCTGGTATATTGTGGAGTTCATGGAAAGATACGAACATGAGGTTATGGCAAAATGCAGTAGAAACATGTACTCAAATTATGGATCGTGCTTTTCATTTAATTGAGTTTTCGAATGTGTTGATTGAATGTATACGTAGTCTTAAGTCATGTTTCGAAAACTCTCGTGTTGAGTTTAATAGAAGACAAGTGAACGAGGTAGCTCGTGTTTTAGTCAGGGTAGTCCCATCTATAGCTGTTTCTCGACAGCCCCATTTATTTTTGTTTAGTATTTACTATTTCTGTTTCTCGACCCCCCATTTCATAAATTCCTGGATCTGTTCTTGTTCATGAGGCACATTAATTGTCTGGAATTTATATTGTGTTGGATGATATCTTATGAGTTTTTATGTTAACATGTAGGTGATTCATTAATTATGGACACATTAAACTAAGAGCAATTATATGAGTGTTTTTTTTTTTTTTTTGACAAAAATCATATAAGTGAGTTAAACACTAAATTTTCACCAAAATTCTAAAAATATTGACTTAACATGTGATCTCACATAGTATACGTTACTCAACTTCAACTCTTACGTCCAATATGAGACTTTAACTCACTTAAATGTTGGATGAACGGTTCGATCCTCCATCTTAAAATTACATTGCATCGCATCATGTCAAAGATATGAGAGAATCGTCTTCGACATTGTTGATTAGGATTGTAGAAACAAGATAAATTTAGGAAAAGAAAGTGAGTTATATGAACCCTAATTTAGTTAAATAGGAAAAAGATTAATTTGAAAAGAATGTTTAACAATAGGTGAACATTCCGGTAGTTAAAGTTGAATCGAACACTAGAACCATAAAATTTGAATAAATTGCGTATAGATATCGATATTGATATCCCACAAAACTCTAAAAGATTTCTAAAAATTTAACTTAACAATAACCCTCGTTAGCTTCCATATCACATGACATATTAGCCAAAAATCGACGTTTTTTTTATAAAAATGACTAACGTGACAAAGTGGGTGATTCTGATTGGTTAATTTTTCTATATTAAATACTATTTGTGAACCAATCACAATCATCCACCTAAGCCGTGTACCGGTACATATCCAGATAATATGTTTACCAGAGTGTTCACCATAAAATTAAAGGGTCAATATGCCAATTTTTTTTTGTTAAAGGACAAAAATAACCTCAAAATTAAGTTAAAGAACAAAACAAATAATTAAACATATTCAATAAAAAAGTTTATTTGCATAAATGTTTTGGTTAACAAGTTAGTTCCGGCATCATGTGATTTTAGTCCCCTTCTGATCAGAGTTGTGGAGGATCGAACCGTGGTACTCCCTACCAAGTCAAACGTCAATCACCACTAAATTAACTAATGATTGGTTATATTTGTGCCGACTTAGTATCCAATTCACTGGATCGTCTAATCTGATTTGAAAGTCCATTGTAACGTCAAGTGGTTTCAACACATTTGCGTCGATTTAAATTACCTCTGGTTTAAGAAAAGATTCCATTGCTAATTAATAGTATGGTTATAATATATGGCTTGAGGAACACGTACCTTCATTACCAGATCCATCCCAAAATCTTCTTAAGAAAATAATGCTTTACACACGCTCATTTTTTTTTTACTAAAACATAAAATTCATTCATTCAAATAGATAAATACATCAGATACAAACACAAATTCAATAGCGTTAAAAATAGAAAGGATAAATCTGCGAACAAACTCACAGCATCCAAGTTAATAGCATAAAACGGCATACTCAGGCTTACAAATAATGTGACAAAATAAAAGTTACCGGAATATTCATGTTTTCAGATCTTCATCGTTGATGACCTTGTCAATGATTGAATCTGTAGTTGATCAAAGTAGATCTGTCAATCTGAACCAAACGAACACCGTAAAAAACAAGAAAACAAACGAACTTCGCACGAATACAGGAAATCAAACAAACACCGGACAAAGACGGGACACACTGAGGCAAATAAATCACAAAATAAAATTCTAAACTGTGTGAAAACCACTTATTTAGATTAAAACAGAAGAAAACATATGCACATGGGTGATTCCGGGTCAAAGAACGGCCCAAAACCACCCCTTTTTTAAACAAGAAGAAGAAAACTTTATAGAAAAAATTAGGACCGGCTGTGTTTGGTGTGGTTGCCTAACAGACAGCAAATTTGGTCTATGAATTTAAAATATTAGTCTTTTATCTTATTTAATCGTAACATATTGGTCATTTATTTTTATTTACATTTTAAAATAAGTGTCACGATTTAATTATGTGCAATAGTTACATACTCTGAGCATATGTTTTTGTTTCCAGTTTTGTTGACCTGTGGAGTTACTTATTATTTGACAATAGTGGAGTTATTTGGTTTGTATGACCTGTGGTTTGAGGATTTTCCACGTTAAATTGTGGTGTTCTTATTTACAGTTTTTACTCCTTTATTGCTATTATATTATTGGTGTTGGCTGCGCTAGTTAACTTAGTTGTTCAAATTCCAGACTAATTAAGTGCTTCCGTATATTTCACTGTGCACTCTAGTTCCCATCAGCTACAAGTATTTTGTTATTAAGTAAAAAAAAAAAGTATTTTGTTGTTATTGATTAAAATAAGAGTTAATGATTTTTTTCTTTCATTTTTCAAGTATATATAGAAATAATTACACATGAACCAAAGGTAGACGGACAACAAGCTGCGTCTGTATAGCAAAATCTAATCTTTGAAAAACTATATTCATAAACTTAGGCGACACAACATTACTATGCATGACATTTTGAACTCTTTACAAATGGTTTACCGCCTCTGGTGCGAGAAATCCAAAAGTGTCAAATGCAAACAATATAAAATCATGTTGATTATCAGAGCACGTTTTCTTTCATACTTCAAGCAATGATATTTCTCTAGCTGTTCATTCTCAACGGATCTATTCATCAACGTCTCTATTTTATCCTAATATAAATAGAGGTCTTTGATTGAAAAAAATGTGTGACAACATAGAGACATCCACGAATGCACAGAGAAATACACACACATTCAAATCTTCTAAAGAACTGATTAAGCCTCAAAAGAAATCTTTTGTAATTCACTTATTGTGTTAAGTGTCTTAATTTCATAGAAAAGCTTAATAGTTAAGGAATACTCCTGCGTGAGTTATTCAATTTGGAAAAGTCTCTAGTTCTGTGTAACTTGGGCAAATTATAAGTCTCTTGTTTTGTATAACTTGAGCAATTTGTAAGAAATTTCTTGTCTTGTGTTACTTGAGCATAAGAAGACTCTTGCTTGTGTGCTTGAGCACTAGGATTGTAATATTTAGTGTATTGAGGCAAAATCCCTAATTGATGTTTTAAAGATAACAAACCTCTTAATTATTTTTTAGTGTAATTCTAATCTTTTTGGTATCTAACAAGTGCTCTTGAGTGTTTTAATTAAACTAGGAACAATTGAGCTATTTAGATCAAATATCATGTTTTTACTTTGATAAAAACAAAAGCTTGGAGAACGGTCTCAGATTGATCTTTAAGACCTGCGCAAACATCATTTTCACACAATCAATGCAAAAGGACTTATGGATAAGTCAACTATGTACAAAGACAAATGATCACTTTTACCTTGGGCTTCACTCACAAAATCTCCACAGTTCAAGAAATCATTTAAGGGAAAGATTTCCCTCATGAATAGAGAACTTACTACTTTTACCAAGTTCTATGTTTGAACATGTGAAGATTGAGCATATGACACAAGGATATTTTTATTCTCAATTAATGGAACTGATCTTGTATGGACCATGGAGAATTAAACAGCACAACCTAGCCTTGGAAATTGACTTGTACTTTAAAGGAATAAAGAAAGAACATTCTCCAATGTTGTTTCTCTTTCTCTATGACAATTGTACTTGCAACAAGGACATTGTGAAACATCAAGTACAATCTCCAGCTGTTGTTTTTATCCAAAACAGCTGGCCTTTTCGTGCTCTAGCATCTTTGCTCCAAAAGGAAGAAATTCATTCACGCCAGAATTTGGAGAACGGTCTCAGACCAATGCTGGAAAGAGAAAATCTTCACTTAGAGTGACACCAGCTTGCATACAATTGTTTAAAGGTTATCCAAAAGCTGCACAACCACTATACTTGTTTGTTAAGCAACATACAACAACATTACAGCTCAACAACAGCTAGTCATATGCTCCTCTTTTAAAAGTCAGAAGAAGAAACTTTGGAGATCGATCTCAGACTGATCTGTTTTCTTCAAAATACATGAGCTGTCATTATGCAGAGCTACTAGCCGTTATTTTCAAGCTTCCAACGGATATACTTCGTGGCCAAGACTCCCTGATCATCACTCATCTATATATAGAGGTCCTTGGCAACTTTGAAGAGCAAGAGTTTCCACTACAACTTCAACACTTGTTTTTGCAATACAAGTTTTTATCACGAGCTCTTCTTTTCTCTCTCACTCAGATTTGTAATTCATATATATAGGATCAGAATATCCAGTGAGTATTTTGAGAGTTTATCCATCCATTTTCAAAGCTTCTCATAGTGTATTGAGTGAATAGGCTTTGATTCCAAAATCCTTCATCATTGTAATCATTGGCTCAAGTTAGTACGTAACTACTAATTGGGTGACACCTTCATAGCCAGTGTGACTGAGGTAGATAAAGCTTGTAGGGCTTAGAAGATTATTTGGTCTTGGATCTAGATCAAAGGAAGTGTAACTTGAAATCATTAGCATCTCTTAGTGGACAATTTCACAAGGAGTGTGGGGACTGGACTAGCCCAAGCATTTTGGGTGAACCAGGATAAATTATTGTGTGCATTCTCTTCCCTTACTCTGATTTAATTTGTGCAATCACTAATCACACAAATCACAATTTAATAAGTTATATATATACTGTCAGAGAGTGTTGGGAGAACGTTCTCCAGACTGCAACACTTTTGAATATTTGTTTTAACTAACAATCTAATTATATTCTTCTAGTATATTGTGTTTGATAATTTTTATAGGGAATATTTTAAAGGTTCACAATTCAAACCCCCCTTTCTTGTGAAAAAACTTTGCTACTTCAATTGGCATCAGAGCATTGGCTCTAAGGATAAGCATCTAACAAGTGCTAGAGGAAAAGATTCAGGAAGGAAGTAATGGCCAAGAATGCAAAGTTTATATCTGAAGGAGGATCATCAAACAGACCACCTCTATTTGATGGTGATAACTATTACTATTGGAAGGACAAAATGGAGCTCTTTCTTAGATCACAAGATAACAACATGTGGCATGTATTGGAAGTTGGAGAATATGTTCCATTAGCTAAAGATTCAACAAATCCTAAACCTCAAGCTGAATGGACAACAACAAAAGCTGATAGAGTACTCCTTAATACTAAAGCTAAACTGTTTATTAAAAGTGCTTTGTGCAGGGAAGAATATGATAGAATAATGGAATGCAAAACAGCAAAAGAAATATAGGAAACTCTGCAAACTCATCATGAAGGAACCAACAGTGTCAAAGAAACAAGAATAGACATTGGAGTGAGAAAATTTGAACTGTTTGAAATGAAGGAAGAAGAAACCATAGATCAGATGTATGGTAGATTCACAAGCATCATAAATGAACTCAACTCTTTGGGAAAATCATATACTACACATGAAAGAATAAGAAAAATTCTTAGATGTTTACCAAAGACTTGGAGACCAATAGTCACTGCCATCACAGTGGCAGAAGATCTCACTAAAGTATCACTAGAAGATCTTATTGGATCATTAAAAGCTCATGAATCTGTTCTTCAAGAAGATAAACCAAAAAGGAAGATGATTGCTCTTGAAACTCAATCTGGAGAATGCTCTCAGAAAGATGAAACACTTTGTGAAGATGAAGAATCACTTCAAGAAGATGATGAAGAAGAATTAGCATTTCTATCAAGAAGAATTCAGAGATTGATGACAAGAAGAAATCAACTCAAGAAGAATTTTCAACCCAAAAGGAATGGAGCTAAACCAGAAGTGGATTTAAGCAAAATACAATGTTATGGATGCAATCAATTTGGTCATTACAAAAATGATTGTCCAAAGAACAAACAGAAGAAGCCCTTCTTCAAAAAGAAATCCATGATGGCTACTTGGGATGATCTAGAAGAAGCTCAATCAGAAGATGAAGAACAAGAAGCAAATGTATGTCTTATGACACACTCAAATGCAGAAGAGGTAACACTTGATCCTTGTTCATCTTGTCAAAAAACTGAACATCTCTTTGATAACTTACTATATGACTCTCAAATCCTAAATCAAAAAAAATGCTAAACTAAGAGATGAGATTACTGTATTAACAAAAGAAAGAGATGAATTTAAGAAAGAGAGCAGTCTTAAAAGTGAAGTTATCAAAGGTATGCAAACTGCTCACACAGAACTTTCTAAAAGATTTGAAATTCTTAGAAATGATAAAAAAGAATGTTCTTAGGTACTAAAAGAAAACAGTATTTTGAAAAAGACTATTTCAAAATTAGAAAATGATTTAACAAAGTTTATTAACACTACTACAACTTTTGAAAACATTTTGGGATCACAAACTGCGTTTTATGATAGATCTGGTTTAGGACATAATCCTTATCAGAACAGAAAGCTATATGAAAAATGTCTCATTCCAAATAAAGAAAAGAATTTTCAAAAATACAAATGTGATTTCTGTCATAAGGATGGACATCTTGAAGCCTTCTGTTTCAAAAAGAAAGCAAGAAAACAAGTTTTCTATAGAACACCAGAACATTCTCAGAACGGTCTCAGAAACAGAAATTTTAGAAAACATGTACATAGACATTCTCTGAACACTCTCAGAAGAGATGTCTATAAGAGAACACCTTATAAGAGATCATCTTATTCTCAGAGGATCCCTTATAAGAAATTTGAGACTAACACTCAAGGACCCAAGAAATTGTGGGTACCTAAAAACTTATTAAACTCAAATGTAGGAATGCCTTCTAGCAGTCAAGAAAAGGCCTTGGTACTTGGACAGTGGATGCTCAAGACATATGACAGGAGACAAGAATAACTTTCTGTCATTTGAAACAAGAGAAGGTGGATCAGTCACCTTTGGAAACAATGAGAAAGCTAGCATCAAAGGTATAGGTACAATTGGTAAGTCTGACTCTGCTAAGATTGAAAATGTTCATTATGTGGATGGCTTAAAACATAACTTAATAAGCATAAGTCAATTGTGTGACAATGGCTTTGAAGTTGGTTTTAAATCAAACTCATGTGAAATAAAACAATCTTCATCTAATAAAGTCCTTTTTAATGGATCAAGGATAAAGAATGTATATGTATTATACTTAGATGAACTACCTCCTGAGTCATGCTTTGTCTCTCTTGAAAAAGACAAATGGATTTGTCACAAGAGGGCTGGTCATGTAAGCATGAAGACTATGTCAAAACTTTCCAAACTTGATCTAGTTAGAGGTTTGCCTAAGATTAGTTTTGATCTAGATAAAGTGTGTGAATCATGCACAAGAGGGAAACAAGTTAAAAGCAGTTTTAAACCAAAAGAATTTATTTCCACAAAAAGACCTCTTGAGTTACTTCACATAGATTTATTTGGACCTGTCAAAACTACAAGTCTTGGTGGCAAAAATTATGGCTTTGTCATAGTAGATGATTTTTCAAGATTCACTTGGGTGTTATTTTTAAAACATAAAAATCCCTAATTGATGTTTTAAAGATAACAAACCTCTTAATTATTTTTTAGTGTAATTCTAATCTTTTTGGTATCTAACAAGTGCTCTTGAGTGTTTTAATTAAGCTAGGAACAATTGAGCTATTTAGATCAAATATCATGTTTTTACTTTGATAAAAACAAAAGCTTGGAGAACGGTCTCAGATTGATCTCTGAGACCTGCGCAAACATCATTTTCACACAATCAATGCAAAAGGACTTATGGATAAGTCAACTATGTACAAAGACAAATGATCACTTTTACCTTGGGCTTCACTCACAAAATCTCCACAGTTCAAGAAATCATTTAAGGGAAAGATTTCCCTCATGAATAGAGAACTTACTACTTTTACCAAGTTCTATGTTTGAACATGTGAAGATTGAGCATATGACACAAGGATATTTTTATTCTCAATTAATGGAACTGATCTTGTATGGACCATGGAGAATTAGACAGCACAACCTAGCCTTGGAAATTAACTTGTACTTTAAAGGAATAAAGAAAGAACATTCTCCAATGTTGTTTCTCTTTATCTATGACAATTGTACTTGCAACAAGGACATTGTGAAACATCAAGTACAACCTCCAGCTGCTGTTTTTATCCATAACAGCTGGCCTTTTCGTGCTCTAGCATCTTTGCTCCAAAAGGAAGAAATTCATTCACGCCAGAATTTGGAGAACGGTCTCAGACCAATGCTGGAAAGAGAAAATCTTCACTTAGAGTTACACCAGCTTGCATACAGCTGTTTAAAGGTTATCCAAAAGCTGCACAACGACTATACTTGTTTGTTAAGCAACATACAGCAACATTACAACTCAACAACAGCTAGTCATACGCTCCTCTTTTAAAAGTCAGAAGAAGAAACTTTGGAGATCGATCTCAGACTGATCTGTTTTCTTCAAAATACATGAGCTGTCATTATGCAGAGCTACTAGCCGTTATTTTCAAGCTTCCAACGGATATACTTCGTGGCCAAGACTCCCTGATCATCACTCATCTATATATAGAGGTCCTTGGCAACTTTGAAGAGCAAGAGTTTCCACTACAACTTCAACACTTGTTTTTGCAATACAAGTTTTTATCACGAGCTCTTCTTTTCTCTCTCACTCAGATTTGTAATTCATATATATAGGATCAGAATATCCAGTGAGTGTTTTGAGAGTTTATCCATCCATTTTCAAAGCTTCTTATAGTGTATTGAGTGAATAGGTTTTGATTCCAAAATCCTTCATCATTGTAATCATTGGCTCAAGTTAGTACGTAACTACTAATTGGGTGACACCTTCATAGTCAGTGTGACTGAGGTAGATAAAGCTTGTAGGGCTTAGAAGATTATTTGGTCTTGGATCTAGATCAAAGGAAGTGTAACTTGAGATCATTAGCATCTCTTAGTGGACAATCTCACAAGGAGTGTGGGGACTGGACTAGCCCAAGCATTTTGGGTGAACCAGGATAAATTATTGTGTGCATTCTCTTCCCTTACTCTGATTTAATTTGTGCAATCACTAATCGCACAAATCACAATTTAATAAGTTATATATATGTTGTCAGAGAGTGTTGGGAGAACGTTCTCCAGACTGCAACACTTTTGAATATTTGTTTTAACTAACAATCTAATTATATTCTTCAAGTATATTGTGTTTGATAATTTTTATATGGAATATTTTAAAGGTTCACAATTCAAACTCCCCTTTCTTGTGAAAAAACTTTGCTACTTCATAGTGATTATAGTGAAATCCATTGGAAGTGCAAGACACTACTACAAAATGTGGAATTGACAGCGCCTTTTAGACAACGCTTATTCACGAAAGCGCTGTTAATACTAACACGGAACTCTTAGACAGCGCTTATTGTGAAAAATGTTGTCTAATGTACTATAATTTTACAGCCCTTTTCTGTCAAAGCGCTTTTATAAAGCTTTCATAAAAATGTAAAATCTACAAAATTTAAATGTTTCACTTTAGACAGCACTTGATAAAGAAAGCGCTGTCTAAGTTTATAGCATTAGACAACACTTCTTCAATTCATAAAAAGCGCTTTTATAGAGTATAACATTAGATAGTGCTTATTATTTGTATCTATATTTTTTTATATAAAAAAATCTATATATATCTATGTTTTTTTGTAAACCATATTTCTATTTTATTACTTCCTCCGTCCTAAAATAACTGACCTATTTTTTACTTTGAGTACTATTTATATGATTTACTTTGACCATATTTTTCTACTAATATATATGTGCAAATATTAACATATGAGATGTTTGATTTGTCTCGATGAGTACTTTCAACATATATAATTTTTAATAAAATATAATTTAAGATATTAACAATTAAAGTTGAACATTGGCAAACGTGACAGTGGTCAACTAGGTCAGTTATTTTGGGACGAAGGGTTAAAAGATAAATAAAGGAAAAAAGAAATTATTTCTTGAAAAAAAAGAAAGAAAGAAATAAAGTATATATGAATCAAATCATAAACTGTAACCAAATTGTAACAAGAAAAAGATCATATAGAATCCCTCCCTTTCATCATCTTTCTCTTGAATCACACAAACTTCTTCTGAAATCTCCGAGAACGATTCATATAGAAACACATCATAGTCTTCATCTGAATCACAACAAAAACCTTTGATTTAGTTACTGTTTCTTCGATTTAGGGTTCTTTCCTGCAAAACCCATGTCACGCTGTTTTTAGCTGCGAAACCCTCGTTCCGAGACCCTCTTGACGTGATGCCCTTGTTGATATGAAATTCTTTTTGCTGCAATCTCATGTAGAAACCCTCCATCGAAATCTCAGTCAATCTCATTCAAAACCTAGCTTATTGCCATGTTCGTAAGAATCAAAACCTTAATTGTTCATTCAACTACTTCCTCCCTTCAACTTCCTTCTAAACTCGCCCAATCAATTTCGAAACCCCAGATCAAATACACAACTCAAATACCCTCTGACTGATGTGTGAGTCGTCGATTGAAAGAGATGCAGATGTGTGAGTCATCGGTTGAAAGAGATGCCCATGGTTTTGAGTAAAGCGGCGATTTTGGGGATAACCACATTACTACAAAGATGGTGGGGAGATGGAACACAGGTCCAACGAGATGAGGAGGAGGACAATAGCCACTCTCGTGTATCATAAATCGGACTTCATTCTCAGGTTTATTCATTGTTCTCACAACCCATTATTTTTATATTCAATTTGTTCTTCTTTTAGTATTTGTTGGTTGAATTTTTTAAGTAACTATACATTCTATTAATTAATGATTTTGAATCTGAATTAATTTGTATATTGTTTTGAGGTCTATTGGGATGGATGTGTACAAGGCTTTACTATTTGCTATATGTGTATGAGGCTTTGTTGCCTGATATAAATATACTAGCAACTGAATTAACCTTCCTGTCATCATGTGTTTTTACTTTTGTTTTGCTAAAAAGGTGTACTAGTCACCGTAGAACTTTTCAGCTAACTATTGATGACATGTTCATTTGTTATAAGATTGAATTATTGAAATAGAGAAAGTTAGCATTGTACCTAATAAGAATATGCCAAAACTTGCATAGTGTTTTGATAATTTGCAATAACAAATAGAGGGTTGTAGTGTGAAAAAAAGAGGATCAAATGGAAGATGAAGTTCTACTAAAAGAGATAGATAAAACTATATGTTCTTATAATATGACATTACTAAAAACAGTTTAGTTGAATATTTTGATTTGACCGTTGTTGTAATATTAGTCATTGAGCTTGAAGTTTAAACACATTATAGGGCAATATTTCTTTAGTTAATTTTTGGTATATATAATTTGAAGTAACTCTCTTCATGATATAGGTGATGATAGCCTTTCAATCTTGAAGGCAGAACATAAAAAGTCAAAAGAAGCAAGTTAAGTACCTCCAAAAGTTTGGAGGAGGTAACAACACATTTCAGCTATAGATGAATGTAAAGTGTATCTCATCTCATATTCTTCTCTAATCTATATGGTTTATTCTTTCTCTGTATTCTATCCATGTATAATAATGAGACTGGTAAATGCACTAAGATGCTTTTTAGATGGCAGAGGTGGATTCATTTTATGTATAACATACATGAGAATAGAGATAGTATAGTACAATTTGTTATCTACAGGTTATGGAAAAGCTTGTAGACATAGTCCACTTTATCTTTCGTCTTCGTTGCAATTGTATGCTTCATGTTACTGAAATTGCTTTCACATGTCACATAGACCAGACACATTTTGCGTTATGCATTTTCATTGGTGCTGTCCTTAATTCAAGACCAGAGGTAAATCAAAGTTTATGCTCAACTTGCCTATAACTATGGCTATATCAGCTATAGTGACTTCAAGTTTTCCTTTCCAATAACTCAATTTTCTATACATATTTGTTGATTTATTTCCTTAACTCAGTACAAAATTACCTTCTGTAATGTGCCTTTGTTCTAGAAATTATTAGCAAATGTTTATTTTGGCTATATTGTGAAGGTATAGATGCACCTTGAGGAATTCATATATGGAGCAGGTTCAAATGAAATAGTTGGAGTAAAAATGGTACTTTGATCTAATTATTATGTGCATTTTTATCTCTCCATTCCTCTGTGTACTTTGAAATGTTGAACCTGTCTCTTTTCGACTTTTAAAAATTCTGCTCAGCGCCTCAAAATGTGTGATAATGTGCTTTTGAGACTTAACCTGGTTCAGGTATCATAATTAAGTCTGACATAACTATATTATGTCTAGTAAGTTTTGCGTGTCTCTTACTTTCAAGATGACTTCTATGTCTAGTAAGTTTCGGTATACAATTCTTTAATAAACTAGACTACATTTCTTTGGTAGTTTATCTTGAATGCATTAAGGATCAAGAATTCACTAAACCTTACACTACACGACTACAAAACTACTACAAACTCATGATTATGTTCATGCTGACTTATATGACAGTTTTCCAACTCACAGACCTTTTTTAGAGACTGAGAAGATTCTTGATATTGAGCACCATTTGCTCTATAATGTATTTCTGTAAGCTACTCTTTTGTATTCTATTTTATTTGTTTTTGTATCATTTATTCTATTATTGTTAATTACATTATTTGAACCCATGCTAAGATTGATGCTTTGATGAGATTGTTTACGGAAATTCCTTATAAACCCCTACTGAGATTTGTGTCTTGTTTGCTGTATTTGCTTTGACAGACCATGCAACAACGCAACGATAGAATCAGGTATGCTAGTGAGGTTGGACGATGAAGGGGGCCATTAAGCCAGACAACAACTATCAATTCTCACTCGTCCATTTCTGCAACCATGTCATCTGTCATCCCAACTTTTGCTTCACTGTGTACCTCACTCTGCAATTAACAATGAAATTGCCATTCAAAGAACATTTTTAGAGAGTTCTCTTACTATCTTCAAATTAGAATCATGTCCTTGTTCAGGATTTGGTTCTCAATGGTGGTTAGAGCTTTATATTGATAATGTTCATATAGTGTGGATTAGAGTCAAATAATTTGAGATATGTGTTGTAGATAGATGTTTAGTTAATGAATGGGTGAAAATTGCAATATAGAATTTTAGGGAGAGTGATCAACTTAAGTAGTTTTCTTACTGATTGTAATGAAATATTTTTAGGTGTTGTCATTTTATTCTTTAATCAGCTATATACTTCACTCATTTGTGAAATTGATGTATTTTGTTTAATATATTTATGGTGATTTTACATGCAAATTTAGTATTTTAAATGGTTTTATTGGATTTTCTTGTGTTTTTGCAATTGTTAAAAATGTTAAGTGACAGTACAAAAGAATTTTATTTTTTAATTTTACATAGATCTTTTAACAGCGTTTATAAGTGAAAAGAGCTGTCTAATGGTCGTATATAATAGTGTTTTCAACAAAAGGCGTTGTCTAAAGATTACACTAGACAACTTTTATATTTAAAAGCGCTGTCTAATGGTGGCATGTAATAGCGCTTTAAACCAAAAGTGTTGTCTAAAGATTACACTAGACAACTTTTGTAAGTAAAAGCACTGTCTAATGGTAGCATATAATAGCGATTTAAACCAAAAGCGCTATCTAAGGATGACATTAGACAACGCTTTTACTTGATTATTAAGCGCTGTCTATACTTTTAACAGCGCCAGAATAGACAGCGCTTATAAAGCGCTGTCTAAGGCTAAAAAAAGCGCTATCTAAAGTCTTTTTTGGCATAGTGAGAGGACTGGAGTACTCTCAGTTTGTGAGGCGAACCAGTATAAATCTTGTGTGTTCATATCTTTCTCTCTCTCTCTCTCTGTTATTTTGATTTATTGTATTAAGTTTTCCGCTGCCTAAAAACTCTGATAGATAGCAATATCTTGAAAAAGTTTTTATATTCTAAAAACACAATTCCACCCGCCTCCCCCCCCCCCCCCCCCCCCCCCCCCCTTGTGTTTTTCACTCCTTCGGTGTAAACTTGGATTTTAGATAAATTAAAAAATGGAAGAAAAAACAATAAGCTATACGTTAAAAGCTATAACCTACTTGAAATAGCGTTTGAAAAATAAGTTATAAGCTAGTAAAATAAGCTATAAGCTCATAACAAAATGACCGTTACCAAACAGAACTTTTAGCTTATAAGCTAAAAACTATAAGTTATAGGCTCTGTTTGGTAAAAATAGCTTATAGCTTATAGCTTATAGCTGATGGCTTATAGCTTATAGCTGATAAGCTAATTGAAGTGTTTGGTAAAATTAGCTTATAGCTGATAAGATAATGTAAAATTACATGAAAGGGCATTATCACTTTATAATAAAATTTATATCAATTAATATTTAAGATATTATTAAAAAATATTTTTTATTTAAAAAAATGATTTTAAATATTTTTACCTATTATAAAAAAAGTAAACATTACAGTAAAATAGATTTAATATGTATATATAAATTATATTATTGTAAAACTTAATTACAACATATACAATGAATAGATAATAATAATAATATTATACTAAAAAGTCAATTTTGTAAAAGTAGATAGTGAAAAGTTAATTCAAAAAAAATTGTGAGGATGTTTACTCGTCATATATAACACAAGTGTTATATAAATTTTGCAATAAAAATATAATAAATATTAAAATAATGTTAATTATGCTTGTTGAAAAAAGATAATTTTGGCTAAATTATATTAATCCAAAATAATAATCAAAATAAGTACTAAAGGGTAAAATTGGCTTTTAGTTAAAATAATAAGGGTAAAAGTGGAAGAAAAGACAATAAGCTATAAGCTATAAGCTATAAGCTAATTGAAATAGCGTTTGAAAATAAGCTATAAGCTAGTCAAAATAAGCTATAAGCTCGTAACGAAAAGGTCGTTACCAAACAGGGCTTTTAGCTTATAAGCTATAAGCTATGAGCTAGCTTTTTGTGCTTACCAAACAGAGCCATAAGCTAGCTTTTTGGCCTTCCCAAACAGAGCCAAAGACGACAAAAAAATAACTAACTAAAGGAAGAGGCAAACAAAAATACATTAATTTCTAGAAGATTACAAAAACAATTTACAAGTCTAACCATGTACAGTACTAGTAATGAACTCTCTGAGCTGGCGTGCATAACTAAATAAAGGAAGAGGCAAAAACTAAAATACACCAGCCACACTGTTAGTTATCATGAACCAGCATTGATCCTTCGATATCTTGCTTTGCAAGTAAACTATCATTCCCTTTTTCTTGTGTTGCAGTCTTTGTATCATCAGTTTGGTTTGCATTATTTAACAAAAAAAAATTGATTAAAACATTTGAAAATCAAAATGAAAATGACTAATAAATAATAAAACACTTGTCACGATTCCCTACTTATTAGGTGAATTTTTCACCATTGAAAAAAAAAAAAACTTGTATTATGCAATTAAAAATAGTAACATCGTGTCCCCATAAAACACTTGAATTTTTTTATTGAAGAGAGAGAATGAAATCAAGAGAGAGATAAAGAGGAAGAAGAGAGATAGAGAAAAGTGAAGGAGGGGATCAAAATCCCCATAAACACACATCATATTTATTGGATCCATAATTTGAAAATCAGATGTCAAAAGCAAAATACAAATTACATAAGTCTCAATGGCTAGTAGCGGCAACAAATTAAATAAGTTATAGTAGCAAATTATATATTTTCAACAAAAGCAAATTGCAATAGCAACAAAAAATTCTTGTAACAACATACATTTCAAATATATATTCAATGACCGGATTGAGTTCACGGGTAGACGGATTTAAAAACTCAAATCCAATATCCGAACTGATTGCTTGTGGGTATGGACGGGTTGGGTTCTACCCACTAATGGACAAATTCGGATAAATAATGGATTGAGTTGGATTGAGCTGGCGGGGAAGGAGAGCTACCTCATCTTGCTTCTGGCGAAGCTTCTAGAAGGCCCACCAAGGTTTGGGGCTGAATTTGATCCAAAAGAAAAAGAGCTTGCCAGATTTGAAAGAAAAAGGTGGTGGCCGGGACGGGAATCATAAGAATCACCTGCAACTCGCGGATTGACTCGTATCCATGAACACCCCTATGCAGGGACAAATCTACATAGAGGCATGCTGTGGCCTTGGCCACAATGAAGTATATAGGTTGTATACATATTAATGTCAATTTAAATCACAAGGTTGTATATGCTTTAGTGGTAATGTGGCGCACTCTATCATTGGAGTAGTGTGAGTTTGAATGCTGGGTACAATTTTTACTGCTAATTGATTTTTTTTTTTCAAAAATTGCTATGTTGCACCACAAACAATAATAATAAATCAAGAATTATAATAAATCAAGGATAATTGTTGTAGTTAATTTTTTTTAAGGGAATGGTCAATACATATATAATACTAGAGAAATTAAATTGTATCGATGACATTTTAATTATTATAAAATTTATCATTAAAATTGAAAATTTATATTATATAAATAAAAACCATGTAAAATTTTATAGAAATTTAAAATAATTTGATATGTTTTTCACTTCTAATTGATTTTTTTTTCCAAAAAAATTAAGGATTTATTGACACCTACTGAGATTAAGAATTTGTATATTTTTATTGTACACCGTTAACCTTAATGGAGCTCAATAACATATGAAATTATTTTAGATTTCCTTAAAAATTTATATGATTAATATATGAATTTAGACATTATTGAACGATGCAACATTATTCGAATGTTAATGGTGTATAAAAAAAATTCTCCAATCAATGCGTTGTTAACTAGAGGACTAAGTTTAACAAAAAAAATTGGTGTTTATAATTTCTTGATCTTTTCTTTTATTTTTATTATAAATTAATTTATAATTTCTTTGATATTTGGCCACACCATTACTAAATGTCTGGACCCCTATGGTTATGAATTTTGATGGAAAATGGTGGTGATGGTTTGATGTTAAAAGAAACGTTTTTTATTCTTGACCAAAATAAAAATAATTTTTTAAATTTTTTTTTGGAAAAATAAATTATGACGTGGCAACGTGATGCCACATGTCAATGGAATCCAGTGTGTCAACGCCACGCGGACTTCCGCTAATAAACAGTTAGTTGACTTAATATTTGAAACTAAAACCAAAACTGAAAATTAATTGGAACTAAAAAGAGTACGTGATTTTAAAGTATTTTGACGAAAACAAAAACTCAATATAAAAGTAGGACAGAAAAACATATTTTTACCCTTTTGTATTTAAAATATTTATTTTTGTTTCCATTTTTTTCCATTAACTATTGTTATTGAGACACTAGTTTTTATTTATTAGACTTTAGTCTCAAAGAATAAAAAAGAATGAATTAATAATAAAATAGGTCCAAAATACATCGGTTAATCTAACAAACTAACCGATATGATTCATCATTCTTTTAAATCCTTCTAAAAACATGATTAATCACCTAAACTTAGCCAATATTTTATTCTCTATAACCTATATTAATTCATTCTTTTTTATCCTTCTAAGCACGGAATGAGCCATACACACTTTTTGGAATAAATTGATCCAAACAAAAATACATTAATTTCTATAAGAGGACAAAAACTATATACTACAAGTCTAAGCATTTAGTCAAAAAAAAAAGTCTAAGCATTTAGTAATTAGCTCTATGAGCTGGCGCATGGCATCTATTAATATGAAAAAGCCACACTTATTTGCTTTTCTCTCTCCTAAAAAATTCTCTCTTCTCAAGCATCCTATCTTCTCATGCATTTGACAATTAATGTTATTATTACAATTAATGAATCTACTAATATTCTACAACAAATAAGTCAAAAATTCAAAATTCAAATGTTTTCAAAATCAATATTAAATGTGGTAATTTCAATTAAATTTATTTGATATTGTTTTCAAAATTCAAATGTAAAAATTAATTGTGAATTGTCATGATTTCTTCCTAACTTGGCTATATAAGGTGGTGGTGATGAAAAAACTTTATTCAATACTAACAATATTTTTTTTATTCTTTTCCTATTACTTTGGCAAAAATCAATTTTTCGTTCTTCTTATTTCTATTGCGTAAAGGATGAGGAGAATTGAGTTTTTCTAAAAAAGAAAAAGAAATGCATGATATCTTTTTAAAGTTAAATTGAATTTGATTGTTTTATAATGCTATCTATTTATTTGTTGTTTATTCTTTGTTTTCATTATTTTTTTAATTGTTTCAATGTTTGGTTTATTGAATTGTGTTCATGTTGTGGTTATTATTTTATTTCATTAGTATTCCATGTTGGTTATTGTTTGGTTTCATTATAGGAATAACATAATCTTTTGATTTTTCTTTTTAATTAGTACTGCTAATACTTTTGCCATTTTTATTATTGATTCGTAGAAGAAAAAAAAAACATAACTTTTTCTAAATTCTAATACTTTTCTCATTTTCTATTTGATTTGCTTTACAAAAGAAGGACAAAAGTTTGCAATGATGTCTTGAATGAGTTGATTTGATGAAACATAGATACATGTATATACTTTTTTTATGGTACAAGTATTAATGTTATTCTATTTTAAAGTCAATATCTTATAATATCAGGGTTGCATTTTTACAGGATTATGCTCTCTTCAAGAACTACTCAACCATATGAGGCCCATTGGTGTAGACGTGAAAAAAATTGTATTCTAAGTCATTGAACTATTTGTTTTTTTGCTTGAAAACTTTGTATTTATAATTTATTTTATTCGTACTTTGTTTAAAGTGTTTAAAATTAACAAATTTGTTATTTGAATTCAAGTTGACATCGCTATACTTTATTTTTAATATGTTTAGAGCTTTTGAAGATGACTAAAATTATTAAAGGATCAGAAATTAATATCTTGATGCATTTTTTTTATATTGATCTTAATCAATGCATGCTATTCACTATTTGCTCTGTATATATGTTTTACCATTTACTTCATCATGTATTCAGTGGTGGGAGGAATAAAGTAAGAAATTTCGAATAAGAAAATAATTTTTTATTTTAAATTGTTTCTACCCATCATTAGTTGGTTCATGGATGATTGACGTTGAACTTGATAGGAAGAACTACGATCCGATCCCTGCAACCGCGACCAGGAGGCTTGAACCACATGCCAAAAATGATTTGTATGTCAATTGGTTACTATTTTCAAAATTCTTAAATAATAATTGCTATTGATCACATATTTAAATTTGGAAAAGGGAATTATTATTATTTATTAGCATAATATCAATAATGAAGAGCCAAACAAAAACAAATTGTATATCATTCATATCTATATTTAGGTAAAATTACTCTTTCAGTACCGATTTGTTTTTTTTATGTTATTTTTGTCTTTTTCGATTTCTCATCCATATTTGTATAAAAATTTTCAAGCTTTAAAATTATAATTTTTTTGGCCATAGCATATATGTATCAACAGGAATTTTTCTAATAGAATATCATTACGGTTTTTCTTGGAGATGGAAAATTCGTCCACTTGGTCGTATCAATTTATAATTATTCCTCAATCAGTTAAAAGAATGAAATTGACTGATATTATGACAAGGAAAATGGCAAAATGCTTGTATGAATAAATTTGAACGAAGAAATCGAAGAATACTTAACATTTTTATCTCTTTTTCAAAATGGTTCACAGTGTAATTTTTTTTCTTCGATGATCCCTTCGTAAGATTTAGCAATCCCCTTAGGACAACACTAGGTACTAGGTAGCATAGATATATATCATTATGGTACATGTATAATGTTGCCCTATGCCTATCTTGGGTAAAAAATCTATATCCAGCTATCAATATGTTAAAATGGATTAAAGTTTTCTACATTAACATAAAAAAGGAGGAGAATAATATAAGATTTACCCATGCTTGACACGGGTCAGGATCCACATATGGTCCGGAGACTAGACATGTTATTTTTTAAATAGCATTTTTATTATACACCTTTTTATTTTATTCTATTTTTTATAAATATTATACACTTTTTTAATAATATTATATTATATATTAAATTTAATCAAAAGACACAAATATTATGTGTGACTTATTCATATTTAATCATGCATCTTATTTTTTTATTATTGTTCTATTTTATATTTTTAAAGTTAAAATATTAAATTGTTAATTTTTTATGTCATATTTTTTCCGTGCTTGGCACGGGTCCGGAGACTAGTAACTAACTAAAGGAAGAGGCAAAAACTAAAATACACGAGCCACACTGTTCGTTATTATGAACTAGCGCTGATCCTTCAGTAGCTTGTTCTACAAGTAATGTATTATTATTTGGGTTAAATATGTTTTGGTCCTATAATTTTGCCAAATTTTGTTTTTAGTCTTTAGAGATTTTTTTCACACTTTTTAGTCCCTAAAGTTTTTCCCGTCAGTGTTTTTAGTCCCTACTTTTCATTCAACTCAGTTCAACTCGTGTATATCATTCGAAATTTTAATTTTTTTTCTGCGGTCATGTTTAATACATTATATGAAAAAATTTCAGGGACTAAAAAGTATGAAAAAAATCTTCAGGGACTAAAAACGAAATTCTCCGAAACTATAGGAACCAAAAACATATTTAACCCTTATTCCTTTTATCATGCGTGGCAGCCTCTTTGTATCATATTTTTTTTATAGATGAAATGATAAAGACATTGAAAATTCATACATACAAAGTATATGAATCGGAGTTCGAAACCTTGTCATGACATCCGACACAAGTAATTTCGATATTTCTACCAATTGAGCTAGAATTTGTGGACTGTATCTTCATTTTGATTGCATTATTTAACAATGCTCCAGAGTTAAATTGATTATTCAAAAACAAAATAAAAATGACCAATAAATAAGAAAACAATTGTCTCCAAAATTTCTCATTTATTGTGTTAATTGAAAAAAAAATGAAAAAAGGAAACACCGTAGTTGCAATTCTGATAGGAACAACGAACAACATGTCACACATGCATATATTATTATTTTACATGGCCACTGTATATTTTTTATTTTTTTTATAGACGAAATAACAAAACCATTGAAAATTCACGCACATAAAGTCGAGTGACCGGAATTCGAACCCTGTCATGGCGTCTGACCCTAACAATTTCGGTATTTCTATCAATTGAGCTAGAATTTGTGGATCTCTATTATTATTATTATGAACAATGATATTTATGCAATTTTATGACAACATTATTCTTTCCTCTTTTTTAGGACAAAAACAACGGAGAGAATAAAATAACAATAAAAATGAAAGAAAAAGTTATCTAAAAAATTATCCATTAATAGTCAACAATTAGTACAACTAGAGTTTAAAAACAGAATGAATTAAATAAATAATAAACTTTTCAACACTCTTTCTTCCACTCTATATAAATAAACTCTTCAGCTATTTCATTTCATTTTACAATTACAACAACAACACGCCTCACAAGACCTTTTTTGTTTTGAATATTGAATTCCCTTTTCATCTTCTGAACCCTTTTTCGTGCAAAGATTTCTTCACATTTCTATTCTGATCAAAGAACCATCTCCACTTGATCCGTTTGATCTCTCTAGTACTACTTACTCTACAGTTAATGAATGGTGGTTTTGACATTTTTTTTCTCGGTTGATTGCGAAAACAATCTACTCTCATTTGTTGTATTTGTAGTAGAAAAAAATGTTGAAAACGGGTTTAGCGTTTACTGAATCTGAATAATGGATTAAACATATAACAACTTAATAATACCCTTTTCTTTAAAATATTTTCTGATAGTGAATTTGAAGAACTCAACCATGGCAAGGAAGTTCAAGAAAGCAAAGAATCTACTCAAAAGGGCAAAGGAAGAAGTCAAAATCGAAGACCGCATTTCCGACCTCTCGGAAGCCATAACGATCATGGTAAAGTTAATGTTCCTCAAATCTCATTATGCTGTTTGTGAGCTAAAGGGTTTGAACTGTGCATGGTCTTTATCTTTAGTTTTAGTGTATTCTTTGTGTTTATGCAAGCTTGGTGTCGACATGCTTCAAAAGGAATGTGTCGATAGATAGAGATAAGTTCAAGTTTCAGATACAACTCTATTGAATTTTTTTTTATGAGAGTAAATAAATATATAATCGCATTGAGCAATATTTCGTCTAATTTATAAAATTCTATCTGGGAAGTCATGACAGGAAAATAGTATTAAGCTTCAATTTCAAATGGAATTTTACAGATGGCAGAGGATTTGACATTGTTGTGGTATTATTTTCATTAAAAGTACCCCAAGGATTTGGGAAATTGTTCAGTATTGATAATGTTAATTTTTCACCTTGAAATTGTTCAGCTATTGATAATGTTTGTGAAAGCTATTTTAAGAATCATACTCATTGTGCTTTCCAAGATGTTGTTGCTTCTGTTTCTTTCTTATATTTTCCATTTTGTAATTTCATCTTCCTTCTCAAATAATGGTTTTGCATTTGCAAAAATGATAATCTCCTTGCTCAATTTTGTTTGGTGTTGGTTTGTTCTACTGTTGTATAATAAAATCTCAATGTTTTTATACCATATTACTGGTCAAAGTTGCATACAATGACTTTAATGATGATGTTAACCAGTTAGAAGATGATACTCATGTGGTAGTGTCATACAACTCTATAATTTCACGTGAATATGTATCGAATGATTGTCTTTAATTTTGTCAATGACCTGTTGAATGAAAAGAGTTAACCTGTTGAATGAAAAGTCTTCTCCTAAAGATACATGGATGGTACATGCTGAAATCCTGTTAGAAATATAAGTGTTGTTAGTTATGTGTCTATTATGTAATTAACATAAGTGTTGTTAATGGTGAGTGACATGGTGTTGCCTATTATCAGATTTATTACTCATTTGCTTCGTTTGTCAAATTTATTATCAATTCTATTTTGACCTCCTCTTCTATATATTTTTTGGATATCTTCTTGCTGGTTTCCTATTCGGTCCTGCAAGCTCCTATAGAAATAGTTATGAGAAGTTTCTAAAAAATCCACCAAGAGTGTAAAGTTTGAGTTCTAAAGGAAAATGTAGACTTCCATGAAACTGAATTCATGTGAAGAAGCTATGAAGGTCGATAAAACTCAATCATGGCTATAACTTGAATTGGCCGGTGGTTGAGAATAAGATATCATATTAGATCGATTAATAGAACTAATGATGATACAAATAATACAGCTCTCTCGAACATAAATGTTGTTAATGGTGAGTGAACAGTGTTTCCTATTTCATTAAAAAATTAAATAAATGTTAATGCACTCCCATTTATTTAGCAGCAGGGTATCCTTCCCAACTTTGTTGGTGACAAGATTTCGTTACATCAGCATTTATTTGAGGTATGAGTGGCTATGTTTTCATATATGGTTTTACTGTTGCTTTCTTCCCGCACTCTTGGGGTTTTGTATCTTTTATGCTAATTTATTATTGTTTTTATATCAAATAGAGAATTGCTGAAGATCTCAAGGCTGCTCTTTCCCTATGGCCGAATGACGAAACGTTACCAGCAATTATGTTTTATGACATAATTGATTTATTGCAGATGAAGGTCTTTTTTCTTCTTTAATAATAAGTAATTATTGGTTCTGCATTTTATTTTTGTCTGTACTATCTTTTTGCTTCAATTCCATTTCAGGGTTCAATGGAAGATGTGAACTCGCTGCTCATCAACATTCTTCAAAGTACATCCTCCACGGACTGGTTAAGTGCTTTATGGACGGCGAGAAGACTCAACCATCCTTTGTGTTGTTCACCTATAAGCGAGTCATTCATACCGCATCTGTCAGAGCAATTTCAAGACAAATCATCTACCCTCTTTAAGGATGCTGGTGATGAAAGATATTATGTTGAGAAGATTTCAAAAGATGAAGATCCTCCTAGCTATACATTTGGGCTGGCGTATGCTCACCTTGAAAAGAGCAGGCAACAAGCCTCTACCGGGGATGTCAACGAGGTACACGTGCATAATATTCACCTTTCTCTTTTTAATCTAATATATGTTTATCTTAAAATGTTAATTGTTTATTTAATGACAGTAATTGTAAACTATTTATATTGGAAACTTTATTTTCTAAAAATGCATACACATGATAAGTACAACTCTTTTTTTTTTCTCTTCATTTTTCATACGTGCCATGGACAACTTTGCTAATTTTATTGATATGGTTCTTATAAGGCATTTACCTATTTTTTATTTAGTAATTATATGCATCTATTGTCTGTTTTTTATTAGGCTCTTGTGCAAGCATTGAAATCTCACGAATATTTTAACAAAATAGCTTAGCTTCTGAACCTCGAGAAGTTATTTTTAAGGGAGTCGAAGTATGTGTGTTGGAAAACAGACAAATCGACTTCAAAGGCAATTGCATAACCCCATGGAAAGGGATACAAGGTTACCTAGAGTGTCTTCTCCAACTTGGAGTCGTATATGAAAGGATGGGACATGGGTTTGATGCTAAGCGTTTTCTCCTTGAGGGATTAAACATCTGCGAAGCGTTTCATTTTCCTCTTCATCTGTATTTCTCGATCCATATTGGTACAAATGTTCTCTTTACCTGGTTTATAAGTTTTCATATACTCAGAGTGATGTAGAGCTAATTTTGCTTCTTTGTGTTTGTGTGAACGTACAGAAAAATTACATGCTAGAGGATTTAATGGTGTAAACCTTCAGGGTGCAATTCAAATTTTTGAAAATGGCAGGGATTGTGGGGTTGCCCAAAGTGTCATTCCTTAATTCGATCTACCCTTTATGGGGATCGCGGTGAATTGCAAAAATCAAAATCCACTGCAAAGGCAAGGGAAGACTACACTGTAGCTGTCAAGGAAATAAACAGTTCCTTATGGAAAAGGAAAAACAATGTTAGTTGCAGAGAACGGTTTGACACATGGCAAGATCTTTCATCCCACTTCAGTGAATCTAAATCGCTATATGATTTAGTTAATTTCAAATGGGAATGTTTTCGAAGGCAACTCGCAATAGAGTTACAAATTGGATTAGGTTTGATGCATTTCTTTCTTTATTTATTTATTTATGGTATTAATTTATTTGTTTTTTCTGTTTTTAATATATCATTCACTCATTTATTCATTCGTAGGGGAGTGTTATTCTGGAGAAGATGAAGCAGGAAAAGTTCTCCTACAAAACATATCCCTTTTAGCTGGTGGAAATCCTTTCAGCCACACTCTGAAATCAATTGATCAAGATTTCTTTGGAAATTTTGTTGCAATAGAGAGCACAAGCGACATGTTTGCTGTACAGCAGGCTGAAGTAATTCATACCATATGCTGGTATTGTTTGAAGTACTACCACTCAGGTTTTGTGAGGTATCTGTTCTAAGTTTTATAATATATTGATGCTGGACTTGTGACAGAATTTTCTTTCGATTCAGAAACATTTATTTATAGGTGCCCTGTTCATAATAAGGGGAAATATTACCTAGACTAAACTTACCGAAGGGGTTCTATTTATAAGATAACATACTATCATGACACAATCACCCAAATTTTTTAACGGTATCTTGGACTGAAACATCAAGGACCTAGCTACATTTAAAAGATTTTGCTGTTTTGTTTCCACTAGTCTCCAGGGCTTTGTTGGGGTCTATAGGGACAAGAAAATTGATGAGTTGCACCCACTTTAATGTTTAAAAGGACCCTGCACATCACAGTGGATTATATCAAAAGGGTTATTAGAATGATTTCCATGAGCCATAAAAGAAGGCTTACAAATTTAGAGAAAGGGAAAATGTTGCAATCATGTGAGTCAAAAGGGTTATTAGAATGATTTCCGTTGACTTTGACATCCAAAACATTACTCTCTTAGTGACTTGGACATATTCTGATAAATGAAAAACACATGAATACAGTACGAAAAACACAATGGTAGCGTTCTGGTTTTTAGCAAATTTGGGTGCTGGTTTTTAGTTTAAATTGTGTGCTATTAGTTGTGTCACTTATTGGGAAGGTTTTGTTTCCTGTTTGTTTTCTGTTAGTTTGGGCAGTGACTTTTCGAATTGGAATTTAGGGTGTGACTTAGCTGTTTTGTTCTTGTATCAATTCCATTTAGGTTCTGATTTTTATGTGTTTAAGTGCCTCATTCAAAAAAGTATGAAAAACACTTACTTATTCGAGACAATATTTTAGTTAATTGGTTTATTTTATAGTTGGCTGAGTTTTTTAATCTCCCTTCAGGTGTCTACATTACTTTGTGTGATGTATGTTATTTCTTGTTCAAGCAAAAAACTTTCTTTATCACCTATTGCTGATGGTTTGAGGGAGAGTATTTGGTGCTTTCATCAAATCTCAATCGGAACAAACCTAACCAACAAGTTCCATTGGGAATTGACTGAAATTTTTAAGGTACAATCCCTTCTTTATTAGTATTTTGAATATTTTTATGTGATTCCTCTTTCGCTGTCAATCTTCTTCCTTTTTTTTTTAATTTGCTTTGAAAATAGAAAATGCACAACTTATTAAATGTTGATAACTTTAATTACAGGGTCCACATGTTGCCAAATCTTCTTCCATATTCGACTCAGTCGGGTAACTGTTGTTCTTTTTGCATAATATATAAGAAAAAAAAGCAACATGTGCAATATAGTCTGAATCACCGTCTTATCACGTTCTTTTTATTACAGGTATATCCCTAAGAACACAAAAGATCTCACAGAATATGTGAAAAAATTTATTGTTGGTCTGTCATCGGCAACAATCACATGCTTGAGTATACTTGAACAAAAATATGTTGCATTATTAAAATGTTTGCCGCTTCCTCACTATTTACCGAAAGATACTAAAGCCATGATGCTAGTTTCGCGGTTGGATTTTGAAACGGACCCTTTTACAATGATACAATCTATTCCCAAAGGTACATTGCTCTAAGTCTAATATTTTAAATCTGACATTGTTAATTGTTTAATGGGTTTATTCGAAACTTTTAATTGCGTTCTACAGGCTTTGAGGTGGGTGCCTTAAAAAATTGAGAGATATTGTCAAAGATATACCAATACCTATAGAGGCAGAGGATCCAGCGTCTTACGATGATGATATGATGGCTTTTCATCCTGCATAGAATAGTCGTAATGGAAGTTTGAAGGCATGACTGAGGTACTACTGTAATATTTCATATCACTTGTTATGTGTACAATAATGACACAGAAGGAAATAACTTTGAAATCTAAACAATTGACCGTTTATATTTTTATTTTGCGACCATATCAAAGAGCTTGAAGAGTCATGGTTTGGTCCATGGAAGTGTTTGTTTCAAGGAGAACTGAATAATCAAATTATGGACTCGGTCTTAAAATACTTCTGGATGATCTTAGACCTATTTGTGCTTCGGTAGATAACATTAAGAGTCTTCTAAAATTTCTTCTTGGAGGCTATCAATTGTTTGAAGTAACAAAATTGAAAATAGATCTACACACAAAGAAGGATTGTTGTTTTATAGCTGGAAAAGTTTTTATGATGCTTTATGTAACATGCCGACAAAAGGAGACCATACTTTTGAACAAGCATTGGGAAAAACATTCAATAGTATGATGAAAATGCAAGATCTTGCCAAAAAACCTATTATGTTTGTATTTGATTCTCAGCGGCAGGTAAATGATTTAATTTGCGTGTTTTAACTTTAACATGCACTCAAAGGTTTTTCTAGTCTATTCATATATATCAACTCTATTAAAAACTACTCTCCTAATTGCCTTGATAGACGTTTCCTTCGGAAAATATCCCACTAGGAAGGGACCATGAGATATATCGAATGCCTTCGGTCAGCTCCATATTTACTGTTCTCGAGTATCATAAAAAATTGAATACAAATGAGCAATTGGGAATGAATTTAGTGATGTTTCCTTCTATGAATCCGAAAGAAGCAATTGGTGAACTTTGGCTCTCATTGGTTTCATTATATAAAATGCTTTTTTCGGATCCATAGAAGGAAACATCACTAAATTCCTTCCCAATTGCTCATTTGTATTCAATTTTTTATGATACTCGAGAACAGTAAATATGGAGTTGACCGAAGGCATTCGATATATCTCATGGTCCCTTCCTACTGGGATATTTTCCCAAGGAAACCTCTATCAAGGCAATTAGGAGAGTAGTTTTCAATAGAGTTGATATATATGAATAGACTAAAAAAACCTTTGAGTGCATGTTAAAGTTAAAACACGCAAATTAAATCATTTACCTGCAGCTGAGAATCAAATACAAACATTATAGGTTTTTTGGCAAGATCTTGCATTTTCATCATACTATTGAATGCTTTTCCCAATGCTTGTTCAAAAGTATGGTCTCCTTTTGTCGGCATGTTACATAAAGCATCATAAAAACCTTTTCCAACTATAAAACAACAATCCTTCTTTGTGTGTAGATCTATTTTCAATTTTGTTACTTCAAACAATTGATAGCCTCCAAGAAGAAATTTTAGAAGACTCTTAGTGTTATCTACCGAAGCACAAATAGGTCTAAGATCATCCAGAAGTATTTTAGGACCGAGTCCATAATTTGACTATTCAGTTATCCTTGAAACAAACACTTCCATGGACCAAACCATGACTCTTCAAGCTCTTTGATATGGTGGCAAAATAAAAATATAAACGGTCAATTGTTTAGATCTCAAAGTTATTTCCTCCCGTATCATTATTGTACACATAATAAGTGATATGAAATATTACAGTAGTACCTCAACCATGCCTTCAAACTTCTATTACGACTATTCTCTGCATGATGAAAAGCCATCATATCATCATCGTAAGACGCTGGATCTCTCTATAGGTATTGGTATATCTTTAACAATATCTCTCAATTTTTTAAGTAAGGCACCCACCTCAAAGTCTGTAAAAAGCAATTAAAAGTTTCAGATAAATCCATTAAACAATTAACAATGTCAGATTTAAAATATTAGAGCAATGTACCTTTTGGAATAGATTGTATCATTGTAAAAGGGTCCGTCTCAAAATCCAACCGCGAAACTAGCATCATGGCTTTAGTATCTTTCGGTAAATAGTGAGGAAGCGGCAAACATTTTAACAATGCAACATATTTCTGTTCAAGTATATTCAAGCATGTGATTGTTGCCAATGACAGACCAACCATAAATTTTTTCACATGTTCTATGAGATCTTTTGTGTTCTTAGGGATATACCTGTAATAAAAAGAACGTGATAAGACGGTGATTCAGACTATATTGCACATGTTGATTTTTGTCTTATATATTATGCAAAAAGAACAGTTACCCGACTGAGTCGAATCTGAAAGAAGATTTGGCAACACGTGGACCCTGTAATTAAAGTTATCAACATTTAATAAGTTGTGCATTTTCTATTTTCAAAGCAAATTAAAAAAAGGAAGAAGATTGACCGTGAAAGACGAATCACATAAAAATATTCAAAATACCAATGAAGATGAAGAAGGGATTGTACCTTAAAAGTTTCAGTCAATTCCCAATGGAACTTGTTGGTTAGGTTTGTTCCGATTGAGCTTTGATGAAAGTATGCAGACCAAATACTATCCCTCAAACCATCAGCAATAGGTGATAAAGAAAGTTTTTTGCTTGAACAAGAAATAACATACATCAGACAAAGTGATGTAGACACCTGAAGGGAGATTAAAAAACTCAGTCAACTATAAAATAAACCAATTAACTAAAAAATTGTCTCGAATAAGCTTTGGAAGATATCACGGTTACTAACAATATCTAAATTGTTCATTGTGTAAATATTTTTTTTTTCCAAATCATCAATTTTTATAGACTTTTCATCGAGCTTTTCTTTCTCCTTCCTTTTGGCCACCTTTTGACCCATTGGACGATGTAACGAAGCGGGTGATGGTGGATTATATTCGCTACTTGTTGGGTTAAGTGGGTTAGAAGATGATGAATATGCTCCTGAAGCTGAATTCTTTGTTTTTTTTGCGAAATGTTCTGTGAAACCTGCAAGCCATTTAGGTTCATATTACATACCTCATGATAACCTATGCCTCACGATAAGGACCCGATAATGTGCGGTCAGTGACTGCATGCAGTTGTAGGTTACGTGTTTCAGACAATCATTAGACGGTCCATGATAAAGATATATTTTGATTTTCTTTTTTGACAAAGATATATATATATATATATATATATATTCTTTTTTTTGCATAAAGATGTATTTTGATTTTATATAGAGTAGTTTTAGTCTTTAAGTTTTAAACTGTTTGATCTAGACCGGACAATAAAAAACGTGTGACTGCATAACTGCACGCATTCACTGACTGCAAAGGATCCGGACCCCTTACCACCACTCATTAGAAAAATGTACTCCCTCCATCTCAAAATATATGCAAAAAGAAATTTGATGTATTTGATTCAAAATTTAGACCAAATAATCCACTTTTGTTGACCAATATTTTATTATATTTTGGGACGGGGAAATACTTACGTTTAAAAGTGTTCACGAATACAAATGACTTGTTTAATCTGGTGATACAATCCAAACTAACCCGCATTTTTCCCGATCCACTCATCTTTAATCTCCCCGCCCCGCGCACAACGTTACATTGAGATAATATATGATTTAAACAAAACAAAAATGAAAAATATTTGAAGCAGAGCCAATTATGTGCAAATATGAACAAAATTGAGGCTCCTTGAGTCATGGCCTACCAAACTCCACCTACTCCTCCGTTCAAATAAGAACACAAATTATTTATTACTCATTACAACAGTATCTAACCCTAATACATGGCCGCCTCAATAATGAATTCACAATCGCAGTCAAACAAGACACAAGACAATGTTAGACCATTATATTTTGTTCAACATTTGAAACATATAAAAAGGGATCATATTAGTTTATTTTTACATATCCATTTCCACCAAAACAAAATAATACATTATCTAAGTTAACCAACAAAAAAACTCAATAGAAATGGCTTTGAGTACAAATGGTTCTGAAGAAAGTGAACTGTATCATGCTCAAATTCATTTGTACAAACATGTATACAACTTTGTAAGTTCCATGGCACTTAAATCTGCTATGGAACTTGGCATAGCTGATGCAATCCATAACCATGGAAAACCAATGACTCTTACTGAATTAGCTTCATCTTTGAAACTACACCCTTCTAAAGTTAACATCCTCTATCGATTTTTGCGCCTGTTAACACACAATGGTTTCTTTGTAAAAACAACAGTGAAAAGCAACGAAGGTGAGAAAGAAGAAGATATAGCATATTCTCTTACACCATCTTCAAAGCTTCTCATAAGTGGGAAATCAACATGTTTATCATCACTTATTAAAGGAGCACTTCATCCAAGTTCTATAGACATGTGGAGCTCTTCAGAGAAATGGCTCAAGGAGGATAAGGAACAAACTTTGTTTGAGTGTGCAAAAGGGGAGAATTATTGGGATTTTCTTAACAGAGATTCTGATACATTGAATATGTTTCAAGATGCTATGGCTGCTGATTCTAGAATGTTTAAGCTTGCTCTTAAAGAGAACAAACATGTGTTTGAGGGTTTGGAGTCTCTTGTTGATGTGGCTGGTGGAACTGGTGGTGTCACAAAACTCATTCATGAAGCTTTTCCTAACATCAAATGCACTGTTTTTGATCAACCACAAGTTGTTGGTAACTTAACCGGAAATGAAAATTTGAACTTTGTTGGTGGTGATATGTTCAAATCCATCCCTCCTGCAGATGCTGTTTTACTCAAGGTATAATGTTACTAATTCATTTCATTTTATTGTGTTCATGTTTTTGTTTGTCCATGTTGACACTGACACAGACATAACACTGACATGTGTGATTACATTCAGTCACTTCTATATCGGTAACATGTGTCTTATGAACGCGCATATTTTGTTTCAACCAAATAGCTAGATTAAATATAAATTGTTTGTATTACAGTGGGTTCTTCATGATTGGAATGATGAACTATCCTTGCAAATATTGAAGAACAGCAAAGAAGCTATTTCTCACAAAGGAAAAGATGGAAAAGTGATTATTATCGACATATCGATTGATGAAACAAGTGATGATCATGGATTAACTGAGTTGCAATTGGAATATGATTTAGTGATGCTTACAATGTTTCTTGGTAAAGAAAGAACAAAGACAGAATGGGACAAACTCATACACGATGCAGGTTTCAGTAGCTACAAAATTATCCCTATAAGTGGCTTCAAGTCTCTAATTGAAGTTTATCCTTGATTTTAATTTGAAGTTGTTGCAATGAAGTTTTAACTACGAATTCATTAAGTTTCTATTTGGAGAGTCAAATTAATAGTGATATTATTGTTTCCTGTGAGAAATTAATTTCCAAAATTTGTTATTTGCATAGATATCATTGTGTCATACTGGAATGTAGTTATTTTCCTTTTCCTTAGGAAATAAAAATAACAGAAAGTTTAATGTACTGAAAACAAAATTGTTCGATATTGTTATTAAATAAAAAAGCTTATAGAGTGATTCTCCCGCAACTCAACTCATATTTCTTCAAGGTTATTCTATAATTGTGTACAATATATAAGAAGTACAATAATTTTATAAATAAATTCGAAATGTAGGTGATAATAAAACATATACCTCAATAAATACATTTTCGAATCTAAAGAAAAATCGGTCACAAGCTGGCATCAATATATGAAACTTAAAACTATGAGTTAAAAATCGGTCAATAAATACGTTGCCATCATATAAATCTAAGTCCCATTCTACTGTATTTTCTAATCAGACTTGGATTTAGCTGGCATCAATATGTGACCGTATTTATTAACCGATTTCATTGCAACAGAGTCCAGGAAACATGTTTGATAATAGAACATATACCTCAATAAATCGGTCACAAAATGGGACTTAGATTCAGTGATGTGGTATGAAAACCTTGCCATCCATTTAGTTCTGAATGCCTCATTGGCATCTAAATTATTATTTTTCCCATAATGAACTGTTATTTCCTTGACATTATAATGTAGTTTTCTTCGGCCTCTATATTCGATTTTGATATAAGCAAATCATTGTGATCTTGAATTAAGGAGTTGCACTTTGTGTAGTACCACAATGCCTTGTTATTTCCTAAAATTCACAGTGCATCCGGAAGGTTTACTTTATCCAATAACTTCAAGTCATATGCTAGAGCATATAACTTTTCACACAAAAAAATAGCAAAATTAGCCCTACATGACTTAAGAAGAATTGAGAAAAACAGAAATGGAAGAGGAAAGTGAAATGTATTGTAGATGTTTAATTCCTCAAGGAGAACATGTTCAGCCTCAACCCGGTCGGTCGCGTCACTTCCTTTACATAAATGAGCAAACTTCAACTCCTTGGAAATATACATGCGATTTAAGTGCATGAAAAAGAGCCCAATAAAAAAACTAGCCCTAATCCTAAACTGTGATACCTTGACCTGGAGTACTAATGTCTGCTTCTTACTACAATTGAAACACTAATCCTACACTTAGTAATGCAATCCCACCCCACACCATAACTAACCTATAACAAAATTGAAACCAACATACCAGAATTTTACACATGAAAGCTATAGAATCCAATCACGCACACAACTATTAAATTAAGTTACTAATAGAAGTTATATACACAGCAACACACATATTGCAACTAATGAATCATATAGTATTGAACTTGATTTTTTTTTCTTTCTAGTATGCTCTTTACCTGATTAATCAAGGAAATCACAGTAGTTGAAGTTGCATTATCAAGTTGTTCCCTGGTGATGGAGATCAAGGTAAGTAAATAAATGTAATATAAAACACACTTTCCAACATTATCCCATCAGAAGTCTCATTTTTATGTTCATATATATGACATTGTCCTAAACTCATAATCAATAGTATATTGTAGGAAGGAGCTTCTGATGAATAATATTTTGAAAACTAGAATTGACTACTTAAAACAATCAAAACAAGTTATGATATTTCAACAGAACACTGGAGTCAAATAAATTCATGTGTTTTCATACAGCGTTCATATTGTTTTCATTTATCAAAAATCAATTAAGTTAAACAAGCAAGTATAGCAAGCATGTGTTTTTCATACTTTTTTGAATGAGGCAAGAGGTATTGCAGCACTTAAAAACATAAAAATCAGAACCTAAATGGAACTGATACAAGAACAGAACAGCTAAGCCACACCCCAAATTCCAATCCGAAAAGTCAGTTCCCAGGGCCAAAAGAAGTAACTCTACAAACCAACAGAAAACTAACAGGAAACAAAACCTTCCCAATAAGTGACACAATTAATAGTACACAATTTAAACTAAGAACCAGCACCCAAACTTGCTAAAAACCAGAACACTACCATTGTGTTTTTCATACTGTATTCATGTGTTTTTCATTTATCAGAATATCCCATTAATTGTCTGTTAACACATTCAGTTATGCAATTTTTCCATGTCACTAAGAGAGTAATGTTTTGGATGACAATGGTTGTCAAATTTTGACTCACGTGATTGCAATCATTCAAACAACCCTTTTGATATAATCCACTGTGATGTGCAGTGTCCTTTTAATCATTCAAGTTACAATGGGATGAAACATTTTCTTACCTTGGTAAATGTTAGTAGTAGATTAACTTGATACATTTGATGCATCCACTTCTCTCATTTAAAATTTCATTAAATTTGTTAGAACCCGATTTGATAAATGTAATCTACGTGTTAGATCGGATCTGATAATGCTATGGAACTGCAGCTCACTGATTTTTTAATTAAAGTGGGTGCAACTCATCAATTTTGTTGTCCTTATAGACCACAACAAAGCCCTAGAGACTGTAAACACCAAAATCTTTTAAATGTAGCTAGGTCCTTGATGTTTCAGTCTAAGATACCTGATGGAATAATATCATTTGAGCGGTAGTACTTCAAACAATACCAGCATATAGTATGAATTACTTCAGCCCGCTGTATAGCCAACATGTCTCCTGTACTCTCTATTGCAACAAAATTTTCAAAGAAATCTTGATCATTTGATTTTTGAGTGTGGCTGAAAGGATTTCCGCCAGCTAAAAGGGATATGTTTTGTAGGAGGACTTCGCCTAATCCAATGTATGAATGAATGACATATTAAAAACAGAAAAAACAAATAAATTAATACCATAAATAAATAAAGAAATGCATCAAACCTAATCCAATGTATTGCTCTATTGTGAGTTGCCTTCAAAAATTAAATCCTTTGCAATTTTCAAAAATTTGCATTGCACCCAAAAGGTTTACATCATTAAATCTCTAGCATGTAATTTTTCTGTACGTTCACACACATAAAAAGAAGCAAAATTAGCTCTACATCACTCTGAGTATATGAAAACGTATAAATCGGGAAAAGAGAACATTTGTACCAGTATGAATTGAAAAATACAGAGGTAGATGTAGAAGAAGACAATGAAATGACTGCAGATCAATCCCTCAAGGAGAAAACGCTTAGCATCAAACCCGTGTCCCATCCTTTCATACACAACTCCAAGTTGGAGAAGACACTCTAGATAACCTTGTATGACTTTCCAGGAGTTATGCAATTGTCTTTGAAGTCGATTTCTCTGTTTTCCAACAAACATACTTCGACTCCCTTCAAAATATTTTGTTAAAATATTCATGAGATTTCAATGCTTGCATAAGAGCCTAATAGAAAAAAAAGACAATAGATGCGTATAATTATTAAATAAAAAAATAGGTAAATGCCTTGTAAGAACCATATCAATAAAATTAACAAAGTTGTCCTTGGCACGTACGAAAAAGAAGGAAAAAAAAAAAAGTTGTACTTATCAATTATCATGTGTATGCATTTTTAGAAAATAAAGTTTCCAATATAAATAGTTTATAATTACTTTCATTAAATAAAAAATTAACATTTTAATCATCAATTTAAAGAAAGGGCAAATGTTGCAATCTTGATAGGTAACATTTCCCCTTATTAAGTCTTAATGAACAGTGCACATAAGATTTTGGATGTTTGAGCTATGTTTGATTTTCAACCAAATAAATTTAATACTTCTAGAGATGTGTTGCTTCATTCATCTAATTTTCCTTTTCATGCTATGCAAGATCATTGTTACTCTCCTAATTTGTTTAGTCAAAGTGTTATTCCCCACCCCATCCCACCCTCCCCCTTTGGCTCAAATTGAGCCTCTGAACACAGCATCTCGGTAAAGAGATTACCTAGCATACCCCCTATTCAGGTATGTTGCCTAGATCCAAGTTATGAATGATGCAGATCAAATGTTACGAGCTATGAGATCTAGCAGCCTATAAATAAATGTTATTGAATCTAAAGAAAATTTAGTCACAAGTCAACATCAATATATTATGAAAACTTCGAACAAATACCTGCTTCGCTGCAACTAACATCTTCAAATCTCATTAATCAAAGAAATTACAGTCGGTGACATAGGGTACGGTGGCAGGAAATGCTGAAGTTTGTATGTGTATCTGAGACTGGGTTGATCGGCATTGAAAAGTAAAGGGGAATCAAAAACAAAACAGAAAAGGAAATGAAGGATTTAGGAGAGAGAGAGAGCTGGAAAAGGAAAAAAGGGTTCGGTTGATAGAAAGGATTTGGAAGAGGAAAGTGTAAATTTAGGGTTTGGGTAAATCGATTTGGATTTGGAAGAGGAAAGTGTAAATTTAAATTGAAACAAAAGATTGCTTACCAAAGACAAAAATGGTCATTAGTGCAACCATTTGCGACAAAACAGAAGAAATATGGAGAAAAAAATGCTACAAAAGAGAGAAAAAAAATTTTCTACCGATACAAACTTCTCTATACCCCCTACACTTAATGTTGAAATGACAAATATGCCCTCGTATAAAAGGTAAAACTGTAAAAAAATTTCATTTTCATCATTATTTGAAAAAGTGTACCGAGCAGAAAATTTTCGAAAAACAGAGAGTAAGTGAATTTTTTCATTCCGGTACACTTTTTCAAGTGTACCGCAATATATATTGCTAGCGGTACACTTTGAAAAAGTGTACCGGAATTCAATTTTTCAAACATTGTACCTCGCGGTACACTTGGTAAAAAGTATACCGCGCGTTTTGCATTGCGGTACACTTTTTTATCAAGTGTACCGATCGCAAATGCACTGCGGTACACTTTTTATCAAGTGTACCGAGTGTGTAAAATTTTATAACTGCGGTACACTTTTTTTGAAGTGTACCGCAGTGCATTTCGTTTTTTTTTTTTTTACTTTTTTTTTTTAATTTTTTTCTTTCTTCCATTTCAGTGGTGCGTACAAGAGGGAGAGACGGTAGAATTAGACATGCCGGCGTAGGATGTGGAGTTTCTATTCCTGTTGAGCAGGAACAGGATATTGAGCAGCCTGTGTTTGTCGAGCAGCCTATGATGCAGGAGGATGAGGATGTTGCGCAGCATGGATGGCCTGGAGGACCGCTTGATACGAGTATTCTGACGCGGTACTCAGACCATGTTGCTCGTTATATATGGTTTGGCACGGTATAAATTATTTTGCGTTGTTATTATTTGTTAATTATATTGATGAAGTTATCAACATAACTCTGATAATGTTTTTGTTTAAATGTCATTTTAGTTGTGATACTGATTTCGTTTAAATATATGTAGGAGCGTATTGAAGGACCGAAACCTGAGTTACGTATAGCATCTCTTGGTACGAAGCTTACTGGTTGGGTTCCTGGTCCTGGTGAACATCACCCAAATATTCAAGGCTGGTTGGATGATTCTGGGTTGAAATTGCTTGAGCGGACGAGTTTAAGTAAGGTGGATCCGCAGCTTTTATCAGCCTTTACTGAGAGGTGGCATCCAGAGACATCGTCATTTCACCTGCCGTTTGGTGAAATGACGATTACACTTGATGATGTGGCGTGTCTGTTACATATACCTGTTAGAGGTATATTTTACACGCCTGCACCGGTTTCCATGGAAGAAGCTGCTGCACTTGCTACTGAGTTGTTGGGAGTCCCGTATGAGGTGGCATATATGGAGACATCACGACAGAGGGGAGGAACTTTTACACAACAGTGGGTATATGATTGCTGGCAGAGGAATCTAAATATGTACCACAGATATGATTGTGCTGCCAGGGCGTATTTGTTGTTGTTGGTTGGATGTACCATTCTAACTGATAAGAGTTACACACGAGTCAACGCAAAATGGTTACCCATGTTTAGAGATTTGTCCACATTGAATAAATTTTCATGGGCTAGTGCTGCGTTGGTTTGTTTATATGATAATCTGAATGATGCATCCATGTTTACCACACATGCTCTTGCAGGGTATCCGACACTTCTACAGGTAACAATCGTATTAAGTAGTTTTTATTTGGATTATAATTTGATTTTTTTTTATTTTATTATGAATATGTTCTGTTTTAGTGAAATCATGATTCTAATATATTGTTTTTGTTTTTGTTGTTTTGTAATAGTGTTGGATTCACAAGTATTTCCCTACCCTTGGTAGACGTGGAGAGTCTGTACACCGTTGTGATGACATGAGTTACCCTCGAGCTATGCGGTGGGTATATAAGCAGGGGAAGACGAAGCTTCCTGCTTATCGACCTATCATGGATGCACTGACTCCGTCTGATGTGATTTGGCGTCCGTTTGAAGGTCATAGAGGTAGCATTCCTTCTGATCTGATTACCTGTTTCAGTGGTTACTTGCGTGGGTGTACCGTCGTTCCTTACTTGCCTGAGAGGTGTCTTAGACAGTTTGGATTCGTGCAGTACATACCACCACCACCACCACACCCAGCTCCATCATATACGGATATCGATACTCTGTGGTCTGGTTATCACACTTCTGTTGATCGGATACTTCAGTTCACACGTTCAGTGAGATTTGATGCTGAGACTACAGCTGATTACCTGCCATGGTACTATACTGTATCACATCCTATACTGTGTCGTCCGCATGATGGCCCGCATGGAGCACCACCTGTTCCACAGTTTGTGCCTGCATATGCACCACCAGAAGCAGATCCAGTATCACAAGATGCACCACCAGCACATGCACCACCATCTGGTGAACAGAGACGGATGGATGCGATTGCTTCTGCACTGGAGAGATTTATCGGACATGTGGATGCTGGTAGAGACGATGACGTGTTTGACGATCTTTTTTATGCATTGGATGTGGCCCATGGTGATAGAGATATAGACGATGACTAGTTTGCTTATGTACTTTGAGTTTCATTGTGTACTTTTATTATTGTTTATGTACTTTAAGTTTGATTATGTACTTTTATTATTTATTGCATTTGGAATAATATAGAAGTTTTATTAGTGCAACAACACATAAAATGTTTCACATAAAATCTTTGACAATAAAATATTTTGACTTAAAAATTAATCAACAACAACAACACCAACTGAAGGTTTAACTGAATGATCTAGAATTCGCCAATATTGTAAGCGGTTGGTTAAATTTGACATCCAAGATGTTGCTTCAGGTGAACGATATTTCTTCCAATCGAGTGTCACATCGGGCAACGGATACCCTGGTCTCATGTTAACCTGCAAGAACAAACTAATAGGTTAATATACTTATATAAATAATTTTAAAATAAAATAGGTTAAAATACTTATATAAATAATTTACCGGAATCCAATGATTTCCACCCACAAAACCGATGCAATGAAATTTTGCTGACGATGAATATGAAGTCATCATAGGAAAGAAAGTCGTGCTAGGTTTACCCAATGTCACCAAAATGACATTATACCTATTTGCTACCAAGTAACCCATGGCAGGTATGTTGAACCATTTATCTTCTAACTGATCTCCTAAACCATCTATCTGCAGTAAATCTCTCACGTGTTGTAAATTTTGTCCAAATAACTGCTCATACAAATTGTTATTAGTTGTCAACTCATTATCTAACTCCTGGCGGATAATGGGCCAACCATCCTCTGTGTAACCAAGTAAACACGCAATAGCTCTAAAACCACAATTTCCATCTGGATTTACTTCAATAAAGTCAATAATATGTGGATGAATATGATTAGGAAATTGTATCAAATACTTATCATTTCTCAGCTTTCTAGATGTCTGGGATAGTTGCTTCTGAGATGCCTGAGATAGTTGCTTCTGAGATGCCTGAGATAGTGCCTTCTGAGATGTTTGTGTACATAACCTCTTCGATGTCGCTTGTGAATCATTAACTTCTCTTTCAACATGTTCAAAGTATGACGGGTCACGATACACATCATAATCCTTTGGTGCTTTGCTTTTATCTTTCTTCTTCACTCCTCCTCTAGTTTTTATTGGTTCAGGTGGTGGACACAATGAACTTGTAGATGGATAAGCAAGTTCAAACACTTTACTCTTCAACGCTCTTTTACCAACAATATCAAGTGACTGATATCGAGTCATTATTGCATCAAATGCAGGAGTCAAGTCCAACTCATAGTCATCCTCTGTGTCATCCTCTAGTGGAGCTTCCATAGTTAGTTTCTTCCAATGACCATGAATTGAATCTAACGGTATTGGTACACCTTTTAGTGTATACCCACTCAATTCACACGCACAAGGCAATTCATGTGTTGACCTAAGTGCACAACCGCAAAGGTTCTTATTAGTTCCAACAGCGCCTACCCTCTCAAACTCATCAGAAATTAGTGTCATAGCATCCCTGGAGACAAAACTTCTTAAATTCTGATAAAATGGACCACTATGAATGTGCTCTGTATAGTAAAAACTTTTTTGAAATGACGCCTTAATTTTGCCAACTTGTAGAATTATATTTTTATTCATGGCATCCAAATCATGGCATAAGTCACCTTTGCTGTGTTCCAACATTTGCTTTAGTTTCCAATGTGCAGACTCAGCTCTAAATATTAAATTGCACACAAAAGTAAATTAAATCATACCTAAAAACAAAACAAAACAAATTATTACAATTTTCAAAAAAAACAAATCATACCTATTACTCGTTGTGTTTCCTAAATGCATCACTTTATTGGTCCATGCTGCAACAAATCTTTCTTTATAATTGTTCAACCATGAATTCTTGACATAGTCAAGAAACTTGCTTGAATTAACACATGCTTGCTCAAACTCATTCAAATTCAGCCCATACTCAACCTCATTTGAACTGAATACAACATTATTCCACATTTGATCACGCATATCCTTAGGTACAAGCACTGAGCATCTCGCAGACACATTTTTGTTTACGTGCCACGTACAAAGCAAATTAACAGCATGCGGAAATACAGATTCAATTGCATTCATCAAAGCAAGTTCTCTGTCGGTCACAATTACTTGTGGCAATATATCTTGCTTAGTAAACAAACCCTTCAGTTTCTCTAATGCCCAACGATAATTGTCCGTCTTCTCAGATTCCATATAAGCAAAACTAACATTAAATGTCAAGTTAGTTGACGTGGTACCAACAATTTCAAGAAGTGGTAGCCTGTATTTATTAGTTTTGTATGTGCAGTCCATCGTCAACACAGTGGGAAACAAGTTCAACAACTTTATCGAATCTGGATGTGCCCAAAAAATATCACTCAAAACATTAGAGCCATCATCTCTTCTTCTATTCCAGGTGACAAAATTAGCATCATCTAACCTTTGCAGCAAGTGTTGAGTGTCTGTTCTAGGACCTCTTTCCTCTTTTTGTAGTTTGTTTCTCTTCCTATATATCTGGTTGGCATCAACAACAGACTCTGAATTTTTTTCTTTCAAAGAAATAACGATGTTGCTTGGTGCTACACGACACTTTGTCAGTTCTTCAACATGTTTGTTTTCTTCTGCAGTTAAATGTGCCTTACGAGGATGACCTGCATATTGGTCAGGTAGTCCGTGGTTGTGAACTCCACATTGAACTTGAACTTTCCATCCTGAACCATCTATCGAAGGTGTGGCTCTAAGTTTGAATGGACAGTTACACTTTTTTGATGCAGTTGACGTCGAACTTTGTGAAGTGTCATATTTTCCACCTCTATCGCAGCCCAAAATCAACTTGTCATTCCTTCCTCTTACGCCGTTCTTTTTATCTGACCTTGTAATAATAATACTGACTTTGTTGGCAATTCCAACATCTTCCGCCCATTTAAGAACATCTTCTCGTGTATCAAATTTATCATTCGTAGTAAATACATCTGTAGTATCAACCGAGTTTTGACCTGTTTCGCCGGATTGCGCCATATCTGTTGAAGAAAAAAAAAAAAGGAAAATTTTTAATTTTCACGTTAACATACCGGTACACTTTATAAAAGTGTACCGGTTCCCATTTTTATTTTTGTAACCGGTATACTTGAAACAAAGTATACCGCAATGTTAAATTTTTTTCCAGAATCGGTACACTTATACAAGTGTACCGCAATATACTTTGAAGAAAAAAAAAGCATTCCGGTACACTTAGAAAAAGTGTACCGGTAAATGTAACGTACCGGTAAAGGAATCTTGTCTGATCGGTGCACTTTTCAAAGGGTGTACGGATTTTACCGGCAAAGTGATAAAAAGACAAAGTAAAAAACATAAAATATACAAAAATATCATAAGGGTATAACGGGAATATTTAAAAAATTGTAGGGGTATAAAGAGGTTTGTAGGGGTAGAAAAAAAAATTTCCAAAAGAGAAGGTAAAGTGAAGTAAAGCAAGAGAGAAATTTGTGTGGTGTTTTATGGTTTATTTTTCAGTTTTCATCTCTGCGGTAGATTAAATCTGACGGTCAACAATAAAGCAGCAGAGAGGGCTGCAGAAAATTTGGCAGCTGAGGATCCAAATCGTTGGGCAAATTGGGTTTGAGTTGGGTAAAATTATTTGGGCTTGGGCTAAAAAATGGGTGTTCTCAACAAAGAAAATTGCTTTTCCGACCCCTGCCCATTTCTTTTCTACCCCCCAAACTGATGTTTTTGCCCTTGGGGTATGAAAAAAAATTGCCAAGAAAATTCGGTTTTTACGAACCGAACTGTTTGCCTAACCAGTTTGGTTTATATTAACCGAAATTTTTGTTCCATTTCTTTAAAAAGTTTACATATTTTCTTTGGATCAGTTTATTAGTTTAAACACTCCTAACAAAGGTGGAGGTGAGTGTGTTGTTGAACAGGAAGGTCTCAATATATGCTTACAAAACACTTTCACAAGTTTCACACCAGACAAACAATATGATTGAAAACCTATTGTTATTTGTTTCTCAGTGTTTCCCATCTATACCTTGTCAAGAACTTATATACCCATATTTCAAACATAAATTGCACAAAAAAATGCAATAACAATCATAACAACAGCAACAATGGAATGTGCAATCTGAAATTCTGAAGGAGGTTCAGAATCAACAACTACGTATAAAAGTAACAGGATGTTAAAGACAGTTCAAAGTAGATCAGTAGTGCAGCTTAGAAGGAGGTGAGATCATCTTTAGAAGATTGCTGCTTCTTTGTATCATGTCCTCCATCCGATGCACCCCCAACTTTACTCCCGAAAAAGTTCGGTTAATATAAACCAAACTGGTTAGGCAAACAGCTCGGTTCGTAAAAACCGAATTTTCTTGGCAATTTTTTTTTCATACCCCCAAGGGCAAAAACGTCAGTTTGGGGGTAGAAAAGAAATGGGCAGGGGTCGGAAAAGCAATTTTCCTCAACAAATAATACCACCTCACTCTAATCATTTTTTAGAGAATTATTTTTGCAAATTACAGAGTAATAGGTAACAATTTATTTCTGTCAAAAAAAAAAAGGTAACAATTTATTTTGATATTTTTTAAGAAAATCAAAGGACACAACTGATATATAATTATATACAAGACAAAATAAGATATGCTATTGATTTAAATACGGGAACTGCCACGGCGAGCCATAGCTATGATAAGCGATGCGCAGCAGAGCTCTTTCAGAAGAGCTCTGATACCATCATGAAGTTCACAATTATGATGGATGTTGAAGATGAGAATGAACACATATTGAAGGGAAAAGAGAAGAAAACTAGCTTCTGTTATTGATATCAAAGATGAAAAAGATACAATGAATGCAATGATAGCATTAGAACTCTAACTAACTTGACATCTAATCTAACTAGCTCTATGTGGAGTGTTAAAGTACAGGTGGTGCATTGTATCTAATTGTATGTATACAAGATCATCAATAACTTGTTAATCAAGGAAGCTGTGTGGTCAGTTCAACAAATTATGACCTAAATTAGTGCTCCAATCCTAACAACATGTCGCTGATGAATATTTCGTGCAATGCAGAAACGTTCCCTTTTTCGTCAGAAGTAAATTTTCTTAAAATTGTGATCAGAGTGTAGCGTGATCATCCAAGAATAGCATATTATGGATCGAGCATTGCAAATTCAGAAATTTCTTTGCAGTTTTTGTGGATGATACCGTTTGCTATTCCATATATAATAGGTGAAAGTCCATGAGAAAACAACATATTAGTTATATAATATATACAATTATACCATACTTAAAGATGAATATAGTTTAATGAGCTTTTTATTATGTGATAGACATGTATAGATACATTTTATCAACAAAAAAATAGACATATATAGATATACTTTTGTATGCTTCTTTGTGAACTGCTAAAAATTCATTAAAATCAATTCAAGCATAGGTTGTACCTGAAATTACTACAATAGTTATGCAGTAGCAGTAAAAGAAACAAACGGAAATATGACCAAAAGAACATACAAAAACAATCCAAAACTTCATTTCACATGTCATATTAAATTTCATTTCACATGTAACTAAAAACTTCATTTCACATGTAACAACAAATAATTTAGTATTCATATTTTAGAGGAACCTTGCTTAATGATGGAGCATGCATTTTGATAGCTAATCATAATTTAGTGTACCTTCAAAATGTTACAGTAGAGTACCTCGTTGATCATTCAACAAAATAATGGAATCATGACATGGTTAGTGCTTTATTTGATCAACACCATTAATTCAGCAAGTAACTATGGATAAGCGGTGTGAAAAGTAGAAAAAAAGGGAATTACTCTGTAAAAAGTGCGGTATCGGTTATGTGTTGATGAGCTAATTGACATTTTTCATCTCAAGCGGCCTGGTTATTGGTCTGGTATATGGCGGCTGAAAGTTCCTCCAAAGGTTAAAAATCTAGTGTGGCGGATGTGTACGTCGTGGTTTCTTTCCAACTCATGCTCGTCTACGAGACAAAGGAGTTCAATGTCCACCGAATTGTGTTCTGTGCAACGATAACTATGAAAATACTGTACATATCTTATTTGCTTTTCCTTTGTGTGCAAGTTCTGCGTGCTGCTAGTTTGTCGAACAAATTGAAGGAGCTGTGAACAACACAAGTAGCGCTACAGACACCATTAGCAGATAAATGTACAGAAGTATGCGCGTATGGCTGTTATTATCCGGAGTTTATGGAAGCATAGAAACCTCAAGCTATGGTAAAATGTAACAGAAACGTGTGCACAAATTGTGGATCGAGCGTTGCAAATTTGCGACTGATTGAGGGTTAGGTTCAGGCCAAGAATAGCATTCCGTGACAGCAAAGTCTCGATGATTTTTATTTTCTAGAGTTTACGTTATAAAGTTTTACTCATTTATTGTTATTAGGTAATTTTATTGTTCAGTTTCGGAATATTCTATTGTGCATTTTGATATACAATATAGGTAAACACTCCATTTTTATTAGGCAACAATGATCACTATTAATTTGAGTACTCTCCAAACAGAAACTTATTGAAATCGTAGTTAAAATTAAAATTTGTAGCAACATGAAATTAAAATTAAGGATAAACTTCAATGAGAGACTTGAAACCAGATATAGGGGATATCTTGTAGCTGCTGAAACCTGCATCACGTATGAGTTTATCCCATTCTTTCTTTGTTCTTTCTTTACCAAGAAACATTGTAAGCATCACCAAGTCATAGTCCAATTGCAACTCAGTTAATCCATGATCATCACTTGTTTCATCAATTGATATGTCGATGATAATCACTTTTCCGTCTTTCCCTTTGTGTGAAATAGCTTCTTTGCTGTTCTTCAATATCTTTAAGGATTGTTCATCATTCCAATCATGAAGAACCCACTGTAATATAAACAATTTATATATTTAATTTAGCTATTTGGTTAAAACAAAATATGCATCTTAATTTGTTACTAGTTACTACTATTGATCCTTATTCCTCAACTATGAAGTTACTTGTTGGGCCGTGAAGGAGGAGCCTCACTGGGTTGGATCAGTAAATTAAGCATTGATCAACCTTACGGTGACTTTGACACAACAGTTTCACACAAAACTTTAAGACATTAGGTTTACGAGTCCTCTCACATATATATTTCTCAACCTCAACTCTTTCAATCAATGTAGGACTTAACTCACATTTAATATATCTCAACAATACTGACACGACACAGACACAACATGTAACTTATAGAAGTGAACCATGAACAAAAAAAATGAAATGAATTAGTAAGAATTGAATATTATAGACATACCTTGAGTAAAACAGCATCTGCAGGAGGGATAGATTTGAACATATCACCACCAACAAAGTTTAAATTTTCATTTCCAGTTAAATTACCAACAACCTGTGGTTGATCAAAAACAGTGCATTTGATGTTAGGAAAAGCATCATGAATGAGTTTTGTGACACCACCAGTTCCACCAGCCACATCAACAAGAGACTCCAAACCCTCAAAAACATGTTTGTTCTCTTTAAGAGCAAGCTTAAACATTCTAGAATCAGAAGCCATAGCATCTTGAAACATACTCAAAGTATCAGATTCAGTATCTTTGTTAAGAAAATCCCAAAAACTCTCCCCTGTTGCACATTCATAAAGTGTTTGTTCCTTTTCTTCATTGAACCATTTCTTTGAAGCACTCCACATGTCTAAAGAACTAGGATGAAGTGCTCCTTTAACAATTGATGATAAACATGTTGGTTTACCACTTACTAGAAGCTTTGAAGATGGTGTAAGAGAATATGCTATTTCTTCCTCCCCTTCTTTGTTTTTCAGTGTTGTTTTTGCAAAGAAACCATTGTGTGTTAACAAGCGCAAAAATCGATATAGGATGTTAACTTTTGAGGGGTGGAGTTTCAAAGTTGAAGCTAATTCATCAAGAGTTATTGGTTTTCCATGGTTATGGATTGCATCAGCTATGCCAAGTTCCATAGCAGATTTAAGTGCCATGGAACTTACAAAGTTGTATACATGTTTGTACAAATGGATCTGAGCATGATACAGTTCACTTTCTTCAGAAGAACCGTTTGAACTCAAAGCCATTTCTATTGATTTTTTTTGTTGTTGGTTAACTTTGATGATGTATTGTGGTTTGGGTTGAAATGGATATGATGAAATTAACTAGTGTTGGACCTTTTTATATGTTTCAAATGTTGAATAGAATATAATATACCGTGAAGATAGAGAAAAAATAATGTATTATATACCTCCAGAAATCACATAAATTTATGGTGAGAGGATGATGTCCTAGTTCCTGAATCTCTCAGATTTAAGATTTATCTTTTTATGACTAGACCAAAATTTGGAGCAATTACAAGAGTTTGATCATAATATTTTTTCATTTTCACAAAATTGAAAAAATTTAAAAAGAGAATAAATTAAATATAATGTATTTTATCTCTATCAATATAACTTAGTTAGGAGAAACATTAACTATAACATGTGAGTGTGGCCAAATTTTATGATCAAATATTGGGATTTGGATATGGTGTTGTGCAAAAAGCACGTGGTTTCACGTTGTACTGCATCTTGACCATTCGATCATGATCCAACGACTTAGATTAAATATAGTAAAAAGTAACTACTATAGATCTGATCTGTTGGTTCGTGATCAGACGGTCAGAACTTAGTATAGTGTAAAATCGCGTGTTTTTTGTACAGCACCAAATCTAAATCCCTTTGAGTCCATTCAAGTATTTCCTTGTTGTGTCTTGTTAGGCTTTGAATTTTATTAGGAATTAGTATTGATTATTGAGAGGTCCATGTACTAGGATTATTACACAAAGTTGGAAGAAAAGTAATAAGTCAAAAAAGAAAGAAGAAAGTGATGTTGTTATTTGAGTTGAGTAGGTGGAATTTGGGTAGGTGAGTAGGACTCAAGAGTGAAGATGGCTGGCTTAGTGTTTGTAGTAGCTATTTTACTTTTCCTTGTTCTTATTTGCACATTCCACCTACCAATTTTGCTAATCATATGTCTAAATCAAATGTACTTTTTTATAATTAATTTGGATCTATGTTTAGACTTTAGAGGGAGATTTTGCACCTACCAATTTTGTCACTACTTGTTCATCTATCTATTCTATTATTGTAGATTAAAATTATTATCTTAAAACTTATTTAAAAATTTAATAACACATAGGGACTGACAGGGTAATATTCGTTTTTTGAGACAACCTAAACAATTTTTCTTTATCATTTTTAAACGTAATTACATGTACTTAAAAAATTGGAATCTTTTTTTTAGGATTTTTTTCCCCTCAGTAAAACATATTAAAGTATATATGTAATTAAGGTATATCCCCTTGAGTCAATAACACACTTATTTTTCAATTCAAGGAATGAAAACATATTAAAATCAACTGATTAGTACAGTTCTATTTTTTGGTCAAAAAAATACTTCTATTTTGTTTAGTGTACCTGGGAGCCACATACTTTTCCTTTGAATATTCTAATTCACATCTCACTCCGCTACCAAAAATTTTGATTCAGCTTTAAGTGGAAATTTTACTATGATGTCATTTTTTAAGTCCTTAAATAGTAAAATTTTTATAAAATTTTTATGGAAATATATAAAGTCAACACATTGAAAATTAAAATGGTTTACTTTTTAAATGAATTATTTCTTCAAATGAAATATTTAAAGAGTGTCCCAAAAAACTATTTACCAAGACGGAAAAGAAAAAAAACAAAGTATGCCGGTCCATATCGATGCACAGCAGCAGCCTATTTGCTTGACGGTTCATACACGGCAGCCAAAATGGAATAATTAATATTTGTTTCATTGAAGACCGTTGAAACTCCATCCTCTATATCGTCAGTATAGCCTATACTTTTCTGGACTGAGGTTATTCACCACAGTTTAGAGTCTTACTAATAATAGTGAATGTTTGAATATTATCAATTCTCATTTTAGTCGATTTATTTTTATGTTTATGTAAAATAGTTTATCTAAATATTTTTTTTTGTACTATTTATAAATTTGTCAAAATAATTTATAACGATATAATTTTTGTTTGTGAGATTATTTTTTATAAAATTCAAAAATAAGTCAATTCGAACGATATGTTTCCAAATATTTCTAAAAAAATAACAAAATAAATCGCACAAATATAATCACTTTTGTATTTAGTTACTATAGTTTTTTTTTAATAAATATATTGCTTTTTACTTTTTTTTTTGTCCAAATATTACTTTTTACTTAATTTTAATTATTGTTGCTTTATTTTTTCTTTAAAATTTGATAATGTTTTTTTTCTAAGAAACCAAAGAAATTATATATAAATAATAGGAAAACATCCCTTTGAAGCACAAAGTGTCTAAAAAGGTATAAAAAAGTATGTACCGATATTACATCATAGTACCAACGTTACCAACACAAGCTAAAGGATTAAAGAATCAATGATTCAAATCAAAACTAAAATCTATTTTTTTTGCTATATTACATCATAGTATCAACGTTACCAACACAAGTTAAAGGATCAAAGAACCAATGATTCAAATCAAAACTAAAATCTATTTTTCTTCCTTTTAGCCACCTCCAAGCCTGAACTTTGATTGTGTCCATCAACCTATCAAGAGGTAGAATCCTATTACCAAAAACACGATTATTTATTTCTTTCCAAATGCCCCAACAACAAGCCAACCAAATAGTTTGAAAACACAAACGAATGTCCTTCCTAAAAGGAGAAGCATTGCATAATTGATCAGCATGCAAAACTACATTATTATGTAAAACCGAAGACACACATAACCAATGAAAAATAGATCTCCACACCAACCCAAAAAATTAACAGTTATCAAAAAGATTATTAGAATATTCCTCCTGAATGGCACACCCAAAAGAACATGTCGAGCTATAAACTGGTAAACATCGACGGCGCACTAGATTGTACTTAGTCGGGAGACAATCATTAAGAAGGCTCCATGCAAAAAGAGAAACATTCAACGGTGTTAATTTATTCCATATAACTTTGCTCAGAGAAGACAAATCTGAAGTAAATGTTGACATAAAAAAATGGTACGCCCCATGTACAGAGTAACCTTCCTCCATTCCCAAGAATCAAGGATGTTTTCCTGCAAAACAAAATTATCTAAAGTAGTACAACACTCCCCGAATAACTCATCTTCCCATCTGAAATCCTACCTTCAAATAACACATATTTGCACTCAAAATCCTAAACAATAAACACATTGGTTCCGCTAACAACCTCCAACACCTCTTCACAAAAAGAGACATGTTAAACTCTCTCACCCTACGCACCCCCATACCTCCTTTCTCCTTATCAAGACAAACTTTCTCCCAATTTATCTAATGAATTATCCTACAATCCTCACACCCACCCCATAAAAAAGATTTAAAAATAGGTTAAATTAGATAAATAGTACATGATGAAGCCTTGCAGAAGAAAAGGAAATAAACTGGTAAAGACGACAAAACATAATTGAGAAGAACCAGACGACCTCCTATCGAGAGGTTTCGACTTTTCCACCGAGAAAGCCTATTCTGATCTTGTCAATTAGAGGAACCCAAAACAAATGGCGGTGAGGATTACTACCGATCGGTAAGCCAATATACATAAAAGGAATCCGACCTATCTTGCAATTCAACACATATGCATCACCACCCAACCATGAGTTCGAGACATTGACCCCAACCAATAAACTTTTGTGAAAATTAACCTTCAACCCTCAAATCAATTCAAACAAAATTAAGTTAGCTTTAATAATCCTAACATTCGCCCAACTTTTTTCACCCAAGATCAAGGTGTCATCAGCAAATTGCAAATGAGACACTATCACCCTCGACAAAGGATCACTACCAATATAATAATCCTTAAACAAGTCTGAGTCGACCGAAGCCTTCAAAAGAACATTCAACCCTTCAGCCGCAATTAAAAACAAAAGGGTGATAACAAATCACCCTGCCTCAACCCTCTACCAATACTGAACTCCTCAGTAGGACTACCATTCACCAAAACTGACGCACTAGCAATGCCAATACAAGACATAATCCATTGCCTCCATTTACATTTAAACCCCATCTTATCCATCACAATATCAAGGTAAGACCATTCCACAGAGTCGTAAGGTTTTTCAAAATCAACCTTATTTGATAATCTTAAAATTAATTCTTATTATATGTGCGTATAGTCGTATGCTAATACTTATTTAAATTCTTATGCAATTAATATTTGAAAAATTAAAATAAAATGTTGTAGATTATATCAGAGACATTATTTGTTTAAATGCATAAAAACATATCATATATATGTAAATTATAGAGAATTTTTTTGTGACGATATTATTGTTGTGAATTCGATTAAATCACACCAATACCTTTGATGTGTGTGGAGCAATACGATTAAAGTAATCAACAATTGGGAATAGAAATAATAATAGTAATCAACAAAGTAAAACCGCGAAAACGTAAAGAACACAAGATATTGTTTACCTAATTCGGTGTTAATGAACCTACTCTGGGGGGAGGGCAGCCCTCTCCGTTCCACTATCAATAGAATACTTGATTACAATGAAATTCACCACAAGAGTTACAAGAATTAGAAATTCCCTAATTCTACCCAAGTCCCGAATTTCTTCTCGTGACCAAGAAATTCAATCAAGAAGTGTTTCCCAAGGTGATAGAATGTTTCTCCAACCCTAGAGTCTTCGCAAGATGTTACTCTATTAACCCTAGTCTTTTGTTGGCCTCAGAAACCCTAAAACACACCATGTTTCATAAAAAACGCATAACATATATATATATATATATATATATATAGGCGTGTGGGCGCGCGCGGCACGCAGACATAGGCGCGCGACGCGCTAGTGGCAGAAAGCCACCCATTTCACAGCAGGTGTTGCGCGGCGCGCCACCACCAGTAACCCACCTAAGCTGCTGCTTCTTCTTCTTCATCAATTCAAGGTAATTTCCAAAAATCTCCACCTTACCTTTAAATTGATGTTGGTGTCAACTTCCCACCAACTACCATGCTGCTCCAAATGATTTAACACCACACCTCTTCGGCCCCCGGAGTTTACTTCTCCGTACTCCCGAAAGCTTGTCTTCCATTGCCCTTGGAATTTTAGGACAATCCACAAGTTACACCGTGCCATCTTCAGCCCTCGGAGTAGCTAAGTCCGTCCTCCTGAAGAAACGCTTGCTCCCAACTATCATCGAATTTTAGATAGTCCAACAAGCTCCACCACCCTCTTCGAACCCCGGAATGTCTCCCGTACTCTCGAAGAATTTGCTTGCATCAAATCAACCTTGGAATTTTAGGTAACTTCCACAAGCCGTAACATCGGACTTTCCTTGTATCCAACTACCTCCAATAGCACTACAAGTTCCCAAGTCTGATTGTCACCTACTTCCAATTGCCTCCCTGATGATCTTCCAAGTTTTGCACTTCTTCAGCCACAATTGAAAAATATACTCACAAGGTCTTCATAGCCATACACTTCTTTGGTCCAACAATACCACTTTTCTCCCTATCTCCTAGATAGCCAAGAGCTATTGTTGATTGTTTGTCTTCCTCTAGTCACACTAGTAACAAACTCCACCTCAAACCGAGATTCCTCCACCAAAGACTCAAACCGGTATTTCCACTGTGATTCTCACCTTGTAACGCAAAACCTTTCAACTACTTTTAAACACACTTCAAGCCATTGTTAGTCTCTAACACTTCCCGTTTAGTTCTACCACCTAGTTAAACTTTGTTTCACTAGTCCAACTAAAACTCATGTCACTAACAAGTTCCACCCGAAGTTCCACAACTTTGTCATATCATGAGAATTTCCACTAGTAACAAAATGCATGACCACATTATGGTTAGGAATATACCACACATCATGTAAAAGAACCTCACCATACCTTGAACCTTACAAGCTTTCCCGTCTTCAAGGTGAATGCCTCCACCTTCAACTAGCTCTAGGACTTCAAAATATTCATTCTTCAAACACATGTGACAGGAGCATCCAAAGTCCATGACTCAAAGCTCCATCGATTCCCAACTTCCACTAGCATCTTCACATCTCATAATAACATTGTTGTTTCAGTAGTAACCTGAGTATTCTTATCACCGCCTCTCCAGACTGATGTTGAGTATTATTCCACCGCCTCTCCAAGCTGAGCAGTCATCTATGGTTCCCAGCTTGTGACTATGAGTGCTCCCGCACTCTCATAGCTTTCCTCATAAGCTTCATCGCACTTTTGTTGAGTTAAAATTGCCCTAACCTTCACCTTCCACAACCCGAAGCCGTTACTCCCGGTGAACTTCTCAATCTCCCACTTAGAACCCATGATACCTTAATCGTTTGATCCTTGCCCCACGGTGGGCGCCAATTGTTGTGAATTCAGTTAAATCACACCAATACCTTTGATGTGTGTGGAGTAATACGATCAAAGTAAAACCGCGAAAACGTAAAGAACACAAGATATTGTTTTCCCAGTTCGGTGTTAATGAACCTACTCTGGGGGGAGGGCAGCCCTCTCCGTTCCACTATCAATAGAATACTTGATTACAATGAAATTCACCACAAGAGTTACAAGAATTAGAAATTCCCTAATTCTACCCAAGTCCCGAATTTCTTCCCGTGACCAAGAAATTCAATCAAGAAGTGTTTCCCAAGGTGATAGAAAGTTTCTCCAACCCTAAAGTCTTCCCAAGATGTTACTCTATTAACCCTAGTCTTTTGTTGACCTCAGAAACCCTAAAACACACCCTGTTTCATAAAAAACGCACAACACGTATATATAGGCGTCTGGGCGCGCGCGGCGCGCAGACATAGGCGCACGATGCGCCAGTGGCAGAAAGCCACCCATCACCACCAGTAACACACCTACGCTGCTTCTTCTTCTTCATCAATTCAAGGTAATTTCCAACAATTATAATTTATAGAGACTAATTAATGCAACGCATGGAAGGAGAGTACCAACAATTGATTACTAAATTGAAATTGAAGTACAAAAAAACCATTGACTACTAAATTAAATATATGGATATTACTATTATATTTCAAAAAAAATTAGTGATTCAGTATTGCTCGTGGGTCTTCTAGATGAATCACGTGTGTCAAGATTGAATTCTGCAATATAGTACTCCACAAATATCACATTTTCTTTTTTGTTTTGTGTCAAGAGTGAATTCTGCAATATAGTCCACAAATATCACTGTGTGAAGATTGAATTCTGCAATATACTCCTCAAATATCACTTTTTTTTTTTTGACAAAACAAATAATGTTATCTTTTATTGACTATAGTACAGTGTCTAAGGCAATTTTAATATGGACAATCGAAGATTGGTATTGTAAAAATATTTAAAATATTATTGATGATATATGTTGTTATTTAGAAGTATAAGTTAATAGTTATTTTTATTTTTATAATTTAAATAATGATTTAATTGTGATTAATTTAAATAATGATTTAATTGTGATTAAAACAACATATGCTAAATATGTAACACGTATTGAATTAATGTTAATAACGTTATTTTTTTAGTGTAAAGACGAGGAGAGTCGTGATCTTTTACTTTAAAAAGTATTGTCAACGGTCGTTAGAATATCTAATAATTTTAACTCATTTGAGTTGGTTTGATGATATTGGTATGAGACCAGAGAATGTGATTCTCCTTAAGGTCGTAAGTTTGATTCTTTCTAATGTCAAATTGAGTGGGCTACATTAGCTTCTTAAAAAAAAAAATAATAATAATTTTAAGCATTGCTCTACGGTGGACCATGTGTATGTATCTTTTCTTTAGTTTTGATAAACTTCTTGACTATATTTATGTAGCAAATTCTAATATGGACCATGGTCCATTGAGAGCAGTACTTTAAAAATATTTAACATATTACCGATGATATACGTTGATGTTTGAAAGTATAAGTTAATAGTCGTATTTATTTTTATGATTGAAATAATGACTTAATTGATATGAGTTTGATTGAAACAACAAACACTAAACATGTAACTCGTATTGAATTAATATTAATAATGGTAGTATTTTTTTTAGCTGTAAAAACGAGAATAGTCTTACATTTTTAATTACTTTTAAACAATATTCTCAATAGTCATTATCTTTTATTTATTTTTGATAAATTTCTTGACTATATTAGGGCAAACTAATTTCTAACATATATTTTTGATTAATTTGACTTTTTATTTTTATCAAGTTCTTAATTGTCCAATAAATTTTTTGCAAAATATGAAAATAAATCTTGAATCTATATTTTATTAGTCACTATATTGCCCATACATGTGTACCTAGTATTTTATTTTTGACAATATAATTTGATAGATATTTTTTTTTTAAAATCAAAGGTATTCTCCGCGCTCAAATTGCAGAGACTAATTCCCTCGAGATAACTGAGATTCATTTAAGGAGTTGACCTCTCCCAACAAATACTTCTCCATATGCACCGATCGAAAATCAAACTCAAGATCAAATAATTAAGAAAACTAAGTATCTACCACTCGTATCACACTAAGTTGATAATTTGATAGATATTTAATTATTACAACATTATAGTAATGTTGCGAAATAGTGAGGAGTAGGCAGGCAGTTTTGGCCATCTACTACTTCGTTCATGCATTGCTGGCATTAGGTACTGCCAAAGCCCACGTGCTGTTCTCTTCTCACTCCGGTTTTTCATACTCACAAGTTTGGATTTTCCCTATCAAATTTCGAATAACTGACGGCTTTCTAGTTTCTACTTTTATTTTAGATTTTTTGTAAGAAAATATATATAATCTAAACTAGAGATTTTACTATTTTAGTAAAAAAAAAAACAAAAATAGTGGTTTTACTGTGATCAAGTTAAATATGCGAAATGCATAAAATTCAGATGTACCACACACTGGGTTGTTAGAATATGCAAAATGTATGGACCTAGATTGGGTGAAGTCGGCACCCATAACTGCATGTGCAGTCAATCAAGTTAAAACCGTTAGATCGAGATCGGACGGCTTATGTTTAAAATCAGAATTGTTATATTTTAATTGCATTTAAATCAGAACCATTTGATTTCAATTAGACGAATGTGATACACTGACTACATCACAGTGACTGCACTGTATCCATGTCCGAAATGTATGGATTCTAATTTCAATAATTCATTCTTCATTCACACACGGTGTCCCCCCTTAAGCCAAGTTGCCCTTCACCTCACAAGTCACACATTTTTTTTTTATTTTTTTTTTCTTTTCTTTTTGATAATAACCTCTGATTTTTAGGATTAGGAGAAAGATGTTTCGGTAATTCAAATTTTGTCTGTGGGATAAATATAACTTGGATAATAATTATTTTAACCAAAAATCAAACTCAGATTATTCGTCGTAGAGGGAGTTGTCTCAAACAATTCTTGTTTTTTTGGTTACACTAATTTATGGTGAGGGGATGTTACATCAGTACAAGATAGAGAAAACGTTAGGACTCAAAGAATACTTATAAAAGTGATTATATTTACCCCTTAAACAATTCTTGTTTTGATTGTGATGGTAGCCCTAAAGTCACGTGTACTTAATTCTATTGCATTGGTGTTCATATTTTGGACTAAAAAAAGCTGAAGTAAGCCATAATACACATCAACTTAATTGCACAAAAAAAATACTTTATTGTAAAATTTTCATCTTCAAATTAAGAAGTATATAATATAATTTTAATTGGGCTGCTCAAACAAAGTGTATTTTATTTTTAAGTCAAAAATTAAAAAAAAATAAAATTTATTCAACTTCAAAACACTTGGTCACTCGTAATACAAATATACAACCATAGAAATAAAGATTAAATATCTTTATGAATATAATTTAGTTGGTAAAGATATTACATTATATACACATGTAAGAGCTGAAGTTTGAATCTGAGATTCCCAACTTAATTATCTCAAATGTGACTTTCTATCTACTAAATTAATTTTAAAAAAAAAAATTATTGTAATCAAAATATAACAGCTTAATTTTGCATTAAATTATTCAAATTGAAATATAATAAACATTTTTGCATTGAGTGTCAAACATGTAAGAATTAAAAACATTTTATTTCCCAATCACAGTTGTAACTGTAGGACCCCCCCCCTAAAAATAATTGAAAATTAGCACCAAACCGTAAACACGAGTTAGAACTAATCTTACACACTTACTACATAATAATCTAAGTAGTGATATGTGCTTATAAAAAGGGATCTTTAGAAATCTATTTTCTCAGGCCAACACAAACAAAAACCTCAGCAACAGAAAATTTGCTATCTCTTACAATTTAGCAGATACCAAAAAATCTGCAACCATGTTGGTACAAATTGCAGTAGCTTTATTGGTCATTGCTTTGTTTATCTATTTGCGTCCAACACCTACCGCTAAATCAAAAGCACTTCGTCATCTTCCAAATCCACCAAGTCCAAAACCTCGTCTTCCATTCATTGGTCATCTTCATCTTCTAGATCACCCTCTTCTTCACATATCTTTAATCCGTTTAGGTGAACGTTATGGCCCTTTGTATTCTCTATACTTTGGTTCTATGCCTACTGTTGTAGCTTCAACCCCTGATTTGTTTAAACTCTTTCTTCAAACTCATGAAGCTACTTCTTTTAACACTAGGTTTCAAACTTCTGCTATTAGACGTTTAACCTATGATAACTCTGTTGCTATGGTTCCTTTTGGACCTTACTGGAAGTTTGTTAGGAAGCTTATTATGAATGATCTTCTTAATGCTACCACTGTTAATAAGTTAAGACCTTTGAGGAGTAAAGAAATCCGTAAGGTTCTTAATGTTATAGCTAACAGTGCTGAAACTCAACAGCCACTTAATATAACTGTTGAGCTTCTCAAGTGGACTAATAGTACAATTTCGACTATGATGTTGGGTGAAGCTGAAGAAGTTAGAGATATTGCTCGTGATGTTCTTAAGATCTTTGGTGAATATAGTGTTACTGATTTCATTGGACCTTTGAAGATTTTCAAGAAATTTGGAAACTATGAGCAGAGGATTGATGCTATTTTTAATAAGTATGATCCTATTATTGAAAGGGTTATTAAGAAAAGACAAGGGATTGTTAACAAAAGAAGAAATGGAGAAATTCTTGTTGGTGAGGAGGAAAATGTAGTTTTTCTTGATACTTTGCTTGAATTTGCTCAGGATGAAACCATGGAGATCAAAATTACCAAGGAACAAATCAAAGGTCTTGTTGTGGTGAGTTTCTTTTTCTTCTAATTATTTTGATATTAAATACTCACTCTGCGGCGGCTCTGGTCTTTAATATAAGAAAAAGTTTACTTTTTAGATTCATTGAAAAATCGATCTATTTAGTTTAGTCCTTAATATAAGAATTTTTTTTTCTGTGTGTAGGATTTCTTCTCTGCTGGTACAGATTCAACGGCTGTGGCAACAGAATGGACTTTGGCGGAGCTTATCAATAATCCGAGGGTGTTGAAGAAAGCTCGCGAGGAGGTAGAATCGGTTGTTGGAAAAGATAGACTTGTTGATGAAACAGATGTTCAGAATCTTCCTTACATCAGAGCAATGATTAAGGAGGTATTCCGCTTGCACCCACCACTACCCGTGGTTAAGAGAAAATGTACCGAAGAGTGTGAGATTAACGGGTATGTGATCCCAGAGGGAGCATTGATACTTTTCAATGTATGGCAAGTTGGAAGAGACCCAAAATACTGGGAAAAACCATTGGAATTTCGTCCTGAGAGGTTCTTAGAAAATGCTGGTGAAGGCGAAGGTGAAGCGTCTTCAATTGATCTTAGGGGTCAACATTTCACACTTTTACCATTTGGGTCTGGAAGAAGAATGTGTCCTGGTGTCAATTTGGCTACGGCCGGAATGGCTACACTACTTGCATCAATTATCCAATGCTTTGAACTACAAGTACCTGGTCCTAATGGACAAATATTGAAAGGTAGTGATGCTAAGGTTAACATGGATGAGAGACCTGGTCTATCTGTTCCAAGAAAACAAAATCTTGTTTGTGTTCCACTTGCAAGAGCTGGTGCAGCTAAACTCCTTTCCTCTTAAATCAAAAATGGAACAAAAGAAATTGTTGACATTAGTCATGGTTGATGTTTTTATATTGTAGCAATAATCCTTTGCAATAAGATATTATTGAGAGACATTGTGAATCTGATGCACGTTGTCTCTCTTTGTTATATGTATGATGTAATTTTCTTCCTTTTTGTTCTTGTCACAAAAGTGTTGTAACTGCGTACAAAATCTACAGATTTTATCGACATATCCCCATTAATATTATCACACTACTCTTTGATCTCTCCTAATTATTGTCGTAACCCTGTATTAATTAACAAACTTGTGTTAAAACCAACTTGTGTTAAAACTAATTAAACAAACATTTTATTTTATTTTATTTTTGATATTTTAAACAAACATTTTAGTTTTGTCATTATTGCATCTGTAATTTCTTACATTTTAATATATGTTATATCTTTTTCATTGTTCCACTTTATATTTAATGTGTATGTCAACGAATTTAGGTACATTCAATTTTAGTTATTTTTGTCTTTTGTATTTGTTAAATAACAAGATAGCTTCTTCATCAAGTAACAATCATGAGGAAGCTTCTCTAGCTAGTAATGATCAAGTGAAGAGTGTAACCACTTGTAACTAACTCTCAACAATATGTAACCAACTCTCTAAGGTGTTGATACTCTAGTGGTAGCTTAGATTTGCTTATGATGCACCCTAGCAGCTGTATATAAGCAGAACTTGTAATCCTTTTCCAATTGAATTCAATCTAATGAGTTTCATTTCCATTCTTTCTCCTCTTTACATTCTCTCTTAACATGGTATCACCGCCATAATAGATCCAGCTTCCGCCATAACCGTTTTCTGTTATTTCTTTTCCGGCGACAATGCCGCCGCGTGTTGCACCACCTGATCCTTCCATAGATCATTCTTCACCATTCTATGTTCATCCTGGAGATGGACCTTCATCTGTTACCGTTTCACCACTTCTCACAGGATCGAATTACCACTCCTGGTCTCGTGCGATGAAGACAGCTCTTGGTGCAAAGATGAAGCTCGATTTCGTCGACGGTTCTCTTCCTCCACCAGCTGATGCTTTTGATCCCTCATTTCGTGCATGGAATCGGTGCAATCAACTCGTTTCTTCTTGGCTCTTGAATTCCGTGTCTCAATCCATTGCTCAATCAGTGATTTTCTTGGAGAATGTTGTTGACATTTGGAACGATCTACGTGAGCGTTTCTCGCAAGGTGATCTGATTCGTATCTCTGAATTACAACGCGATATCTATGATCTGAAGCAAGAAAATCGCTCTGTTACTGAATTTTATTCTGAGTTGAAGCTTCTTTGGGAAGAACTTGAGCTATATCTTCCAATTCCAACGTGCACATGTCATGTTCGATGTAATTGCGCAGCCATGCGTGCTGCTCGTAATAATCATCTTCTTCTTCATACAATTCGTTTCTTGACTGGTCTTAATGACAATTTCTCTGTTGTTAAGTCTCAAATTTTGCTCATGGATCCTCTTCCTACTATGAACAAGGTGTTTTCTATGGTTATTCAACATGAGAGGCAAGGTAATTTTCCACTGCTTGATGAATCCAAAATTTCTATCAATGCTGCTAAGTTTGGAAAACCTTCTAGCTCAAAGTCTTCCTCTCGAGGTTGTTCTTATTGTGGCAAGGACAATCATGTGGTTGAAAACTGCTTCAAGAAGTATGGAGTACCTCCACACTTCAAGAAATCTTCTTCTGTGAATGTTGTAGCGGAGGGAAGCAACACTGATTCATCTACCACACTTGCTCCTTCAATCTCTCAAGATCAGTATGATAGGTTAATGTCAATCCTTCAGAACTCAAATCTTGGATCCAATACTGCTGCAAGCTCAAATCAGGTTGGTTCATCCATGAATTCTGATCATACATCAGAAATTCACAAAGGTATAAACTCTTCTTCATATACTACATGTATACTCTTAGCACTTGGATAATAGATTCTGGTGTTAGTCATCATATATGTAGTTCTTTAAATTTGTTTCAATCATATATTGAAATCAATCCTATAAACATAAAATTGCCCAATGGAGCTTTTGCCATTGCAAAATACTCTGGAACTGTCAGTTTTTCTTCATCTTTCACTATCACAAATGTTCTCTATGTGCCAAAATTTTCTGTTAATTTGATTGCAGTCTCTAAATTGTGTCATTCACACAACTATCTAATACAATTCACTGGTTCCAAATGTCTTATTCAGGACCAGAAGAATTTGAGGATGATTGGTTCAGCTGATGAACATGAAGGATTGTATCACTTGAATCTCACAGATAAAATTGCACATGTGGCTGCTATTGATGGCACAAATTTCCCTACCATACCCCCATCTGCTATTTGGCATTTCAAACTAGGACATCCTTCCCATAGTAGACTAGTTAGTTTGCAATCCAAGTTTCCTTATGTAACAGTTGATCAACATGGAATTTGTGATATTTGTCACTTTGCTAGACATAAGAAACTTCCCTATAAGAATAGTTTTAATAAAGCATCACATGCTTATGATGTAATTCATTTTGACATTTGGGGTCCTATATCAATAAAGTCCATTCATGGTCATTCATATTTTCTTACTGCCATTGATGACTATAGCAGGTACACATGGGTTATATTGATGAAAAATAAGTCTGAAACTAGACAAAATGTCATGCATCTTATAAATTTAATCCAAACACAATTTAATCATAAAGTGAAAATTGTTAGGTCTGATAATGGACCTGAGTTCTTAATGAATGATTTTTATTCTGAAAAGGGCATTTTACATCAAACAAGTTGTGTGGAATCTCCACAACAAAATGGAAGAGTGGAGAGGAAGCATCAACATCTTTTAAATGTTGCTAGAGCTTTATTGTATCAGTCAAACTTGCCTAAGCATTTTTGGTGCTATGCTATTTTACATGCAACTTGCATCATAAATAGGCTTATTACACCTATTTTGCATAATAAATCTCCTTATGAAATGCTAAACAATTCATTACCAAACTTGCATGAGTTGAAAGTTTTTGGTTCACTGGTTTATGCTTCTACTCTAAGTGTTAATAGAACAAAACTGTCACCTAGAGGAAGAAAGTGTGTTTTCTTAGGGTACGAGCAAGGTGTCAAAGGCACAATTCTATTTGATCTAAGTGAAAAGAACATTTTCATTTCTAGAGATGTCATACATCATGATCATATTCTACCATACTTAGATACATCCACCAAAACCAACTGGCATTATCATTCAAATTTTGACTTTGACCATGAGCCAAGTTCACACACTGATACTACACTTATACCAGACATACGAGATGAACTTGACACACCATTCATTCCTCATGAACCTAACACCATGACTGCTCCACAACCTAACCATCATACTGCCACTAATACACATGATCCTCCCATTTCTGATAATCATAGAGAATCTAACCAACTACCTTCCAGACCACAAAGAGCAACACATAAGCCATCCTATCTGTCAGACTATGTGTGCACATCTTCAAAGACATCAGCTACTACTTCATCATCCACAGGTTCTATCTATCCCATTTCTTCTTATCACTCTTTAGAAAATTTATCTAGTAATCATAGTGTCTTCACATTGTCTCTCACACAACACACTGAACCTAAGACCTATGCTGAAGCTTGTAAGTCAGATCATTGGATACAAGCTATGAATTCTGAACTTGAGGCATTATCTAGAACTGGTACTTGGAAGATTGTTGAAATGCCTCCTAATATCAAGCCTATAGGTTGCAAATGGGTGTATAAAATCAAGCACAAGTCTGATGGGAGTATAGAAAGATATAAGGCCAGACTTGTTGCTAAAGGCTATAATCAAATTGAGGGACTTGATTTTTTTGATACTTTCTCACCAGTTGCTAAGCTTACTACTGTGAGAACTTTGCTTGCTATTGCATCTATCAAAGGATGGTATTTACATCAGCTAGATGTCAATAATGCATTTCTACATGGTGAATTACAAGAGAATGTATATATGGTCATACCAGATGGTGTTTCTGTTTCTAAACCAAACCAAGTATGTAAGCTCCTCAAGAGTCTCTATGGTTTAAAACAGACTAGTAGAAAATGGTATGAGAAACTCACATCCTTGTTGGTTAAGGAGGGATACAAACAATCCACATCTGATTACTCACTTTTTACTCTTAGTAATCAAGATAATTTCACTGCTCTCCTTATATATGTTGATGACATTGTTCTAACTGGGACATGCCTAAGTGAAATCAACAGGATCAAAATTATTCTAGACACCAACTTCAAAATCAAGGATTTGGGCATTGTGAAGTATTTCCTTGGTCTAGAAGTAGCACAATCAAAAGAAGGTATTAGTGTATCTCAGAGAAAGTATTGCTTGGATTTACTTAATGATTCTGGTCTGCTTGGATCCAAACCAGCCTACACTCCCTTGGATCCATCCATAAAGCTACATAATGATAATGGAAAACCTTTTGAGGATATTAGTCTATACAGAAGACTTGTTGGAAAGTTGTTATATCTGACAAACACAAGGCCAGACATAGCTTATGCCACACAGCAACTGAGTCAATTTCTCCATAATCCTACCATCACACATTACAAAGCAGCTTGTAGGGTTGTTAGATACTTGAAGCACAATCCAGGTAGAGGACTCATGTTTCATAGAAACTCGGATATTCAAATCATTGGATACTCTGATGCTGACTGGGTTGGTTGCTTAGATACAAGAAGATCAACTTCAGGCTACTGTTTCTTTTTGGGATCATCATTGATCTCATGGAAAGCAAAGAAGCAATTGACCATATCAAAATCTTCTTCAGAAGCTGAATATAGAGCTCTGTCATCTTCTACATGTGAATTGATTTGGCTATTGTACCTTTTGAAGGACCTACAGATTGAATATACACAGCTACCAGTTATCTTTTGTGATAATCAAAGTGCCTTACATATTACCTCAAATCCAGTCTTTCATGAGAGAACTAAGCACATTGAAATAGACTGCCACTTGGTCAGGGAAAAGGTTCAAGCAGGATTGCTAAGACTCTTGCCTATCTCTACACAGGACCAGCTTGCTGATTGCCTCACAAAGGCTTTGCCAACAGCCAAATTCAATCACTTCATAGCCAAGCTTGGATTGCTTGACATATATCAAGCATCAGCTTGTGGGAGGCTGTTAAATAACAAGATAGCTTCTTCATCAAGTAACAATCATGAGGAAGCTTCTCTAGCTAGTAATGATCAAGTGAAGAGTGTAACCACTTGTAACTAACTCTCAACAATATGTAACCAACTCTCTAAGGTGTTGATACTCTAGTGGTAGCTTAGATTTGCTTATGATGCACCCTAGCAGCTGTATATAAGCAGAACTTGTAATCCTTTTCCAATTGAATTCAATCTAATGAGTTTCATTTCCATTCTTTCTCCTCTTTACATTCTCTCTTAACAGTATTCACATTAAATTCGTATGTACAATTTTGTGGAATATAAATTAAATTCATATGGCCCTTATGCACAAAAAGAGATACTTATAAAATGGTGAATCTTATCGTCCATATGCGATTTTGATAATTTAATACAATGTAATAGGCAGTGTCTCTAACCAACTGAGCTGAGCTCAGTTACATCAGCTCAGTTACATATTTTTCAATGGTCCATTTTATATATTATGTTGAGTGTCCAGAATTTAGCCACATCAAATTTTTAGTTATTCTTGTAATCTTATTATCCTTATGAAATACAGTACTTCTTCCGTCCCGTAATATAAGCAAAAAAACTTCTTTTTGATGTTCTAAAATATAAGCAAAAGACAACCTTTTTAATCCTATAGTTATAAAATTATCCTTAGTCATAATTTACTATTTAGTTCCCCAATAAACTTTTGGGGTTCCAAATAGCTTCTTTACAATATGGCTTTTTAGCTTCCATCATTAGGTAATTTATTTTGTTTTTCATTTATGACAAGGGTAATTTAGGAAACTCAATTGTTTATTTTGACAACACTTAAAAAATACCTAAATGCATGCATTCAATAATTGATACTCCCTCTAGTCTTAATACAGAAGAGTTCACTTTTTAAATATTCCCTCCAGTCTCATATATAAGAAGAAAAAAAAAATTACAAGGTCTTAAATATAAGCAAAAGGTACTACAATCATTATATTTATTTTGAATATTTCAATTTTACTCCTAGTTTTACTTTTACTTTTCCATACTACTATAAGACTACATCCTTGGAAACCGTAGAAAAAAGAAACCAAGGCTTAGTTTTACTACTTCCACACTCTATGCTTCACTAGTGGCTTAAAATGTGCATATGTAAGCAAATTTTAATTTATTTGAAAATAAAACTAAGGGTAAAATAGTAAATGACTTTTTTTTTTTTTATACTTTATCCACTTTTCTTAAAGGGTGTTTTTTTTTTCTTTCTAATATTCAAGACTAGAGGGAATACATCAATCTTTCAAATTTTAATGTATCTAAAAAGTGAGTTTTTTCTTATATTAAAGACGGAATAAAGTAGTATATTATTTTACCTCTTTGTCTAATATGCACAAATAAAATAATTTTTTTATCATGTAAAATATATTGTCACCACCTAATCAATGAATTCACAATTGAATCAATCTGTCATGATCTAACATTACATCTTACTTGATTCAAATATTGAGAGTTATTGATCTAGTGGTGAAGAAAAATTTATCTATATAGGAAAAGATTTGTCTCACTTGTATGATGACACCAGAGTGCATAACAAAATACTCTTTCCGTCTCATAATATAAGTAAAAGAAAAATTCACACTTATTAAAATCTATTGATGAAATTAAAATTTCATCAATAAATTATCTACGCCTTAAATTAAAATTTACTTCTAAAATTGAAAAAAAGTTTGTTCATCATGTTTATGACCACCTTTGTCAGGAACACTTTCGATACAAAGAGTCGGTCGAACCATCAACTCTAATACCACTGTTGGGTCACGAGGGGGCAGCCGGAGGATTATACACATTAGGTTCAAGAACAACTCTACAAGTGAGTTGGATACCACACTTTAACCCAAAACTTTAAGGTGTTAAGTTTACGGATCCTCTAATTTATAAAGTGTTCAACCCTAACTTTTTAAAACAATGTGTGAGTTAACTCATTCAGGCTTACCACAATCATTTAGATAACATAGACACTTGATATTAAAACCCATTAAAATAAAATCTTAGTTAAAAAAACAAAACCCACATAAATAAGACATCAGTTCAAGCAAATTAATTAAGTTCAATATTCATTAGTGTAGTAAAACGCTGCATAGTAATTGTTGCGTATGCTAGGACACAAATTTTAATTACTCCCTCCGTCCCAAAATAATTGATCCAGTTGACCATCTTCAAATTTGCCAATGTACAACTTTGATCGTTAATATTTTAAATTATATATTATTAAAAATTATAAAAATTATATATTTTAAAAATATTCATCGAGACAAATCAAACAACATCTCATAATATACATATATTTACATGTACATATAAGTAGAAAAATATGATCAAAGTATATCATATGAATAGTATACCAAATCAAATTTAAGTAGTTATTTTGGGATGGATGGAGTAGTCGGTAGTAGTATGTGTTTGGAATTTGGATGCAGTGTTCCGCAGCCACGTTTGACTCAATGGAGTCACAAATGAAGCGACACCTCTGTTGTGGACTAGTAGAATTGAACAGTAGTAGTAGTAGTAGGTGTCAATCATACACATCATTTTCCTAAAAATAATTGGTACAAGTTTTATAAAATTGGATAAGTCAAAAAAAAAGTTTTCTAAATTAGTACAAGTTTGCTGTACTGTATTTAAAAACAAGGGCAAATGCATCTATAAGTCCTTTAAGTTTTACGTTTGTATTAAATAGGTCCTTTAAGTTTTTTAAATATCAGATAGGTCCTTTAAGTTTTACGTTTGTATCAGATAGGTCCTTTAAGTTTTTTAAGTATCATATAAGTCCTTTAAGTTTTAAGTTTGTATCAAATAAGTCCTATTTCTTAAGGACCTATTTGATACAAACTTAAAACTTAAAGGATCTATATGGTACAAATGCAAAACTTAAAGGACCTATCTGATACTTAAAAAACTTAAAGGACCTATTTGATACTTAAAAAACTTAAAGGACCTATCTAATACAAACGTAAAACTTAAAGGACCTATACATGCATTTGGCGTAAAAACAAAAAAGTGTAGTAGAATTTGGGGTAGTTAATGAATTTGGGGTAGTAAAAGTTTACTCTTTAGTATTTCTTATGTCACTTTTTATTAATAATAATTTTTTTGTCTTATTAACAAGTGCTTCCGGAATATTTTTTAAACATTCTCCTTAAATAAAAAAAGATAAATGGTCGTTTATCCCATTGTAGAATTAGAGATTTTTCATTTACCTTCTGCTCAGATTTTTTTGCTTTTTACCCCCTGCAATATAAAGATTCTGTCATTTGCCCCCTTGTGTAGTCAAGTGTACATCTTGTTGAGGTAAAATTTCAATTTGATGTTTTAAAGATAACAAACCTCTTAGATTATTTTTAAGTGTAATTCTAATCTTTTTGGTATCTAACACGTGTTCTTGAGTGTTTTAATTAAGCTAGAAACAATTGAGTTTTTAGATCAAATATTATGTTTTTATTTTGATAAAAACAAAAGCTTCAGGATTGGTCTTTGAAACCTGCGCAACATCATTTTCACACAATCAAGGCAAAATGACTTATGGATAAGTCAACCATGTACAAGACAAATGATCACTTTTATCTTGGGCTTAACTCACAAAAATCTCTACAGTCCAAGAGCTCATTTAAGGCAAAGAATTCTCTCATGAATAGAGAACTTACTATTTTTACCAAGTTCTATGTTTGAACATGTGAAAATTAACCATATGACACAAGGATATTTTTATACATAATTGATGGAACTGACTGTGTATGGACCATGGAAAATTAGACAGCACAACCTAGTCTTGAATTTGACTTGTACTTAAAAGGAATAAAGAAAGAACATTCTTCGATGTTGTTTCTCTTTCTCTATGACACTTGTACTTGCAACAAGGACATCTTGGAACATCAAGTACAACCTCCAGCTGCTGATTCTATCCATAAACAGCTGGCTTTTACGTGTTCTAGCTTCTTTGCATCATAGGGAAGAAATTCATTCACGCCCAGAATTTGGAGAACGGTCTCAGACCAATGCTGGAAAGAGAAAACATTCACTTAGAGTGACACCAGCTTGCATACAGTTGTTCAAAGGTTATCCTAAAGCTGCACAACGGTTATACTTGCTTGTTAAGCAACATACAACAACATTACAGCTCATCACACGCTCCTCTTTCAAAAGTCAGAAGAAGAAACTTTGGAGATAAATCTCAGACGGATCAGTTTTCTTCAAAATACATGAGCTGTCATTATGCAAAGCTACTAGCCGTTATTTTCAAGCTTCTAACGGATATACTTCGTGGCCAAGACTCCCTGATCATCATTCATCTATATATAGAGGTCCTTGGCAACTTTGAAGAGCAAGAGTTTTCACTACAACATCAACACTTGTCTTTGTGATACAAGTTTTATCTAGAGCTCTACTTTTTCTCTCTCACTCAGATTTGTAATCCATATATCTAGGATCAGAATATCCCTTGAGTGTATTGAGAGTTTTTTCCATCCATCTTCAAAGCTTCTCATTGTGTATTGAGTGAATAGGTTTTGATTATCAAATCTTCCATCATTGTAACCTTGGCTCAAGTTAGTACGTAACTACTAATTGAGTGACACCTTCATAGTTAGTGTGACTGAGGTAGATTGAGCTTGTAGGGCTTAGAAGAATTGTTGGTCTTGGATCTAGATCAAAGGAAGTGTAACTTGAGATCATTAGCATCTCTTAGTGGACAATTTCACAAGGAGTGTGGGGACTGGACTAGCCCAAGTATTTTGGGTGAACCAGGATAAATTGTTTGTGTGCATTCTCTTCCCTTACTCTGATTTAATTTGCGCAAACACTAATCACACAAATCACAAGTTAATAGTTATATATACTGTCAGAGAGTGTTGGGAGAACGTTCTCCAGTCTGCAACACTTTTTGAATATTTGTTTTAACTAACAATCTAATAATATTCTTTAAGTATATTGTGATTGATAATTGTTATAGGCAATATTTTAAAGGTTCACAATTCAAATCCCCTCTTTCTTGTGAAAAACTTTGCTACTTCAATTGGCATCAGAGCTTTGGCTCTAAGGATAAGCATCTAACAAGTGCTAGAGGAAAAGATTCAGGAAGGAAGTAATGGCTAAGAATGCAAAGTTTATATCTGAAGGAGGATCGTCAAACAGACCACCTCTATTTGATGGTGATAACTACTACTATTGGAAGGACAAAATGGAGCTCTTTCTTAGATCCCAAGATAACAACATGTGGCATGTTGTGGAAGTTGCAGAATATGTTCCATTGGCTAAAGATTCAACAAATCCTAAACCTCAAGCTGAATGGACAACAACAGAAGCTGATAGGGTACTCCTAAATACTAAAGCTAAATTGTTTATTAAAAGTGCTTTGTGTAGGGAAGAATATGATAGAATAATGGAGTGCAAGACAACAAAAGAAATATGGGAAACTCTGCAAACTCATCATGAAGGAACCAACAGTGTCAAAGAAACAAGAATAGACATTGGAGTTAGAAAGTTTGAACTGTTTGAAATGAAAGAAGAAGAAACCATAGATCAAATGTATGGTAGATTCACAAGCATCATAAATGAACTCAACTCTTTAGGAAAAGCATATACTACACATGAGAGAATAAGAAAAATTCTCAGATGCTTACCAAAAACTTGGAGACCTATAGTTACAGCTATCACAGTGGCAAAAGATCTCACTAAAGTATCTCTAGAAGATCTTATTGGATCATTGAAAGCTCATGAATATATTCTTCAAGAGGATAAACCTAAAAAGAAGATGATTGCTCTAGAAACTTAATCTGGAGAATGTTCTCAGAAAAATGAAATACGCTGTGAGGATGAAGAATCACTTCAAGAAGATGATGAAGAAGAACTGACATTCCTGTCAAGAAGAATTCAGAGATTGATGACAAGAAGAAATCAACTCAAGAAGAATTTTCAATCCAAAAGGAATGGAATTAAACCAGAAGTAGATATGAGCAAAATACAATGTTATGGATGCAATCAATTTGGTCACTACAAAAATGATTGTCCAAAGAACAAACAGAAAAAACCTTTCTTCAAAAAGAAATCCATGATGGCTACTTGGGATGATCTAGAAGAAGCACAATCAGAAGATGAAGAACAAGAAGCAAATGTATGTCTCATGACACACTCAAATGCAGAAGAGGTAACACTTGATCCTTGTTCATCTTGTCAAAAAACTGAACATCTCTTTGATAATTTACTATATGACACTCAAATCTTAAATCAAAAAAATGCTAAACTCAGAGATGAGATTACTGTGTTGACTAAAGAAAGAGATGAATATAAGAAAGAGAGCAGTCTTAAAAGTGATGTTATAAAAGGTATGCAAACTGCTCACACTGAACTTTCTAAGAGGTTTGAAATTCTTCGAAAGGATCAAAAAGAATGTTCTGAGGTACTAAAAGAAAATGGTATTCTGAAAAGGAATATTTCTAAATTGGAAAATGATTTAACAAAGTTTATTAGCACTACTACAACTTTTGAAAATATTTTGGGATCACAAGCTGGATTTTTTGATAAATCTGGTATAGGACATAATCCTTATCAGAACATAAAGCTATATGAAAAATGTCTCATTCCAAATAAACAAAAGAATTTTCAAAAATACAAATGTGATTTTTGTCACAAGGATGGACATCTTGAAGCCTTTTGTTTCAAAAAGAAAGCAAGAAAACAAGTTTTCTATAGAACACCAGAACATTCTCATAACAGTCTCAGAAACAAAAAAATTTAGAAAATCTGTATATAGACATTCGCAGAACACTCTCAGAAGAGATGTCTATAAGAGAACACCTTATAAGAGATCATCTTACTCTCATAAGATCCCTTATAAGAATATTGAAACTAACATTCAAGGACCCAAGAAACTGTGGGTACCTAACGATTTATTAAACTCAAATGTAGGAATGCCTTCTAGCAGTCAAGAGAAGGTCTTGGTACTTGGACAGTGGATGCTCAAGACATATGACAGGAGATAGAAACAGCTTTCTATCATTTGAAACAAGAGAAGGTGGATCAGTCACCTTTGGAAATAATGAGAAAGCTAGCATCAAAGGTATAGGTACAATTGGTAAGTCTGACTTTGCTAAGATTGAGAATGTTCACTATGTGGATGGCTTAAAACATAACTTAATAAGCATAAGTCAACTATGTGACAATGGCTTTGAAGTTGGTTTTAAATCAGACTCATGTGAAATAAGACAATCTTCATCTAACAAAGTCCTATTTAATGGATCAAGGATAAAGAATGTTTATGTATTATACTTAGATGAACTACCTCCTGAATCATGATTTGTCTCACTTGAAAAAGACAAATGGATTTGGCACAAGAGGGCTGGTCATGTAAGTATGAAGACTATGTCAAAACTTTCCAAACTTGATCTAGTTAGAGGTTTGCCTAAGATTAGTTTTGATCTAGATAAAGTATGTAAATCATGCACAAGAGGGAAACAAGTTAAAAGCAGTTTTAAACCAAAAGAATTTATTTCCACAAAAGATCTCTTGAGTTACTTCACATAGATTTATTTGGACCTGTCAAAACTACAAGTCTTGGTGGCAAAAATTATGGCTTTGTCATAGTAGATGATTTTTCAAGATTCACTTGGGTGCTATATTTAAAACATAAAGATGACTCTTTAGAAGTTTTTAAAACTTTTTGCTTAAGAGTTCAAAATGAGAAAGGTATCAATATTATCTCTATAAGAAGTGATCATGGTGGAGAATTTGAAAACTCTCTCTTTGAATCATTCCTTGATAATAATGGAATCTCTCATAATTTTTCTTGTCCAAGAACTCCCCAACAAAATGGAGTTGTTGAAAGGAAAAATAAAACTTTGCAAGAAATGGCAAGAACAATGATTCATTAATCAAATGTTGAAAAATATTTTTGGGCTGAGGCCATTAACACCTCTTGCTATATTTTAAACAGAGTCACCATTAGAAAAGTTTTAAACAAAACACCTTATGAACTTTGGAAAGGCAGAAAACCTAGTATTTCTTACTTTCATATATTTGGATGTTTTTGTTACATTTTGAATATCAAAGACAATTTGGGTAAGTTTGATTCAAAGTCAGACAAGGAAATATTCTTAGGATACTCTCTGACCTCAAAAGCATATAGAATTTACAATCTGAGAACTCAAACTTTGGAGGAAAGCATGCATGTGAAATTTGATGAATTTGAAGATCAACCAATTGTGCACGCCACTGATGATGAAGAAGATGAACCAATCAGTGCACAAAATCATGATTCAGATGAGAACCCTACATCTCAAGGACCACCAAAGACCTGGAGAATTGTTGGCTATCATCCTCCTAATCAAATTATTGGTAATACTGAAGATGGTGTAAGAACCAGAAAAGCCTTGCAGGATGTAGAGACCAAGCTGGGATTGATCTCCCAAATTGAGCCAAGATCCATAAATGAAGCAATCATTGATGAATCCTGGATTGAGGCTATGAAAGAAGAACTACATCAATTTGAGAAGAATGAAGTTTGGAATTTGGTACCATTTCCAAAAGATCATTCAATTATTGGAACAAGATGGGTCTTTAGAAACAAACTTGATGAAAATGGTAAGGTTGTCAGAAATAAGGCAAGACTTGTAGCACAAGGTTATAATTGTTGGAACAAAATGAGTTTTAATTATAAAACACCCTAAGTTTTGATGATAACAAGGTATTAAATGGACAATTGGTATTACTAATGAATGATCTAGTGTGCAGGAACAAAGTAAAAATATCATCCTCGTAGATCATCATTTGTGCATCTGAAGGACACAGTCTGAAGTGTTCAGGCTCTGATATTGCTGGAAGCATCAGAGCCTTTGAAGAAGTCCTCAGAGGCCAAAGAAAGAAACACAGTCTGAAGCGTGTGTACATCTTCAGAAGATCAAATAAACGGTATCATCAGATCCTGAAGAACTCTCTCTGAAGAAAGACAGCTAATAACCAATGCAATAGTACAACGGTCCTGTCAAAGAGTACAACCGTCTTGTCAACAAAAAGAGAGTGTACAACCAACGGTTCTCTTCTCAACGTCTGTATACCTAGAGTATAAATAGAAGACATCCTCATAGAGAGAAGACTACTGGAAGATCATCTGAACTTAGAAAGATTCAAATCATATTCAAAGCTGTGTATTGTGCTATTCTTTCTAGTGTTATATTCTAAGTTAAATATCTTTTGATATTACAGACTCTGAGCTTAGTGTTTAGAGAGTCTTGCTTAGAACTTTCAGTCCTACTTAATCTTTGTATTAAGTTAGTTTGTGAAGTCTCTTTGTCTTGTGTGACTTAGAGCAGGAAGACTTAAGTCTTGTGTGACTTGACCAAGGAAGTCTTAAGCTTGTGTGCTTAAGCAAGGAAGTCTCTAATCTTGTGTGATTAGAGCAAGGAAGTCTCTTTGTCTTGTGTGACTTAGAGCAAGGAAGTCTCTTGCTTGTGTGCTTGAGCATTAGTTGTGTAATCTTTGTGATTATAGTGAAATCCCTTGGAAGTGCAAGGGGACTGGACTACTCTCGTTTTGTGAGAGGAACCAGTATAAATTTTCTGTGTGGTCCTTCTTTCTCTCTCTCACTGTTTTATTTGTGTTTTGTGTTTAGTCTAGTTTATCATATCCGCTGCATTTCTATATTTCTTAAGACAAAAGAAACAATTTTTCAAAACACAATTCAACCCCCCTTCATGTGTTTTTCACCTTCAATAATCAACAAGAAGGAATTGATTATGATGAAACCTTTGCTCCTGTAGCCAGGTTAGAAGCTATTAGAATATTGCTTGCATATGCATCACATAAGTGTATCAAACTTTTTCAAATGGATGTAAAAAGTGCTTTTTTAAATGGATTTTTAAATGAGGAAGTTTATGTGCATCAACCTCCTGGTTTTGTTGATAAGCATAAACCAAATCATGTTTATAAACTTACCAAAGCTCTTTATGGACTTAAACAAGCCCCAAGAGCTTGGTATGACAGATTAAGCACTTTCTTACTTGAAAATGGTTTTTCTAGAGGAAAAATTGATACTACACTTTTTACAAAGAAGGAAAAGCATAATTTACTTATTATACAAGTGTATGTTGATGATATTATCTTTGGTGCTACTAATGAAAAAATGTGTGAAGATTTTTCTAACCTTATGCAAAGTGAATTTGAGATGAGCATGATAGGAGAACTTGGTTTCTTTCTTGGCTTGCAAATCAAGCAACAAGAAGATGGAATTTTTATCAGTCAAGAGAAATATGTAAATGATCTTCGCAAGAAATACAAGATGAATGAAGCCAAGATAATGTCAACTCCAATGCATCCATCTACAAGTTTGGACAAAGATGAAAAAGGAAAAGATGTTTCTGAAAAAGAGTATAGAGGAATGATTGGATCTCTCCTCTATTTAACTGCTAGCAGACCTGACATAGTGTTTGCAGTTGGTCTTTGTGCTAGATTTCAAATATCTCCAAAAGAATCACACTTGATTGCAGTCAAAAGAATTTTTAGATACTTGGTTGGAACACCTGATGTAGGATTATGGTACAAAAAGGGATCACACTTTGATTTACAAGCATATTGTGATGCTGACTATGCTGGGGATAAAATTGAAAGAAAAAGCACAAGTGGAACATATCAATTCCTTGGAGAAGCATTGGTAAGTTGGTGTTGTAGAAAACAAAACACCATTGCACTTTCAACCACTGAAGCAGAATATGTTGTTGCATCAAACCGTTGTTCTCAAGTCATCTGGATCAAAAATCAACTTGAGAATTTCTCACTAAGGTACACATGTATCAAAGTTTTATGTGATAACACTAGTGCTATTAATTTGTCTAAAAACCCTATTCAACATTCAAGATCAAAACATATTGAAATAAAGCATCATTTTATTAGAGATCATGTTAACAAAAAAGATGTGGAATTAGTTTTTGTTGATATTGAAAATCAGCTTGCTGATATTTTTACTAAACCATTGGTTGAGGATCGTTTTAATTTTATCAAAGAAAAATTGAAAATCATCAAAAATTCCAATCCTATTTGATGTTTGCTTATTTGTGTATCTGGGAGACCGTTCAGATAACGTTCTCTGAATACTGCGCTGAGTTGTGACAAAACAAATAACGGTTTTTGCCTTAAATGGGCTTATGGACAAGGCTTTTATGACAAAACATTTGGGTTTTTCTCTCTCCTCCCTCATTGGTGAAACGGTTATGTTTCTTTCTCTTTCCCATGCTTTTGCCAAAACCAAAGTACAATCTCACTATTCATCTCTCCCATCAAAGTACACCTAGCCTATACTCTCCCTCTTCCCCAAGTTTCTGATTTTTCCTTTTTATAATCTCTCAAACTCTCTCAACTTCCATTAAACAAACTCAAGCTCAGATCTATGGCTCGTACCAAAAATGCTGGTGGAAGAAAGGTTCCTAGAACCAAAAACCCTTCAGTTTCATCTTCTCCACCTCGCTCTCCATCACCTCCCAAACCACCTACTCCAAAATCATCATCATCATCATTTTATGAAACTGCTTCTGAGTCTCACAAATCACTCTCAGAACGTGAGGTCACTCCAGAAATCCAATCCTCACCTGTTACCACCAACATGCAAACTACTGTTGAAAATCCCCCAAATCTTCAAAATTCTCCAAACACTGTTTTCCAAACCTCACCTTCTAATTCACCAGAAAATTCGCCTATTCACCTCACTCAAAATCAACCACCAAGTCCATCACATGTTGATTCACCAAAACAATCTCCAAATCCAACAAATGAGGAAGATTCTCCATCTTCAACTGCTACTATACCAAGTCCAAAGGACTCTCCACCTGTTTTGGTCAAAATAAAGAAATCCAAGTCTTTTGATTCCTCTAAAATCAGAAGATCATCAAGAATAATGTCTGGTGCTGGTAAGAAACCTGTGGTGGACACCATAGTTCATGTTTTAGATCAATCTAACTCTGAGATTGATCTCTTGGAAAAAGAGATTGATGAGTTTGAACTTGAGCCTGTCACATCTACAAAGTCAGAACCTGTCAAGCCCAAGAAAACTCCAACTCCAAAGAAAAAGAAGGTTGAAACTGCAGTCAAGGCACCACGAACAAAGAAGAAGATTAATGTGAAGAAATCAAAGGAGAAATTGTTGCCTGCTCCACTCATTCAACCTGAAGATGAAGAGATTTTTGACAAGTATTGGAAGACCAAGCCTGTAGCGTATCAAGGATGTATAATTTTGTTGAATTATCAATTGGAGGAGTTGATTTAGTCAAATTTGTGGAACCATTTGAGTGGAAAAGTTTCTTTCACATCAAAGAAATTGTTTACCCTCTATTGGTTCAAGCATTCTACTTCAATGCCAAGGTTTTTCCTGAAAAAGACTTGATCACATCAAACATCAAGGATGTTGAACTAGTGTTGGATCCTTATGTTATTGGAAGCGTGATTGGAATAAAAAGTGAATGGCTGGAAGTTTATGGCAATGATTGGTATGACCAAGTCAAGATCAATAAGGAAGATCTCAAGAAAAAGATGTTCACTAAAGAAGGATCCAAGAAGAATGCACCTCCATCATCCATGTTGAAGACTGAGTACAAGCTACTTCACAACATGTGTCAACATTCCTTTTTACCTCGCACTTGAAGCAAAGATAAGGTAACTGATCTTGACCTACTCGTGATGTATCACATGGCCAAAGGAGTTAAATTAAACCTCCCATACATTATTCTTCACCACATGATCCATGCTGCCACCTCTGGTTTTAAGAAAATAGCCCTACCATATGCCATGCTTTTGACAAGAGTTTTTAGGCTTTATTATGCTGACATGAATGACACACCCTTTGAAAACCACTATTATACTTTTAGTTTGAAAAATGTGAGTCGTATGAAGAAAGAAGCTGAATCCTCTGTTGCTGATGTTGGGGTTAAAAGAAAAAGAGAAGTTTTTGAAAAATCAAATTTAAATGTGCTTGCTGATGCTTCTAGAGACCGTTTGGAGAACGTTCTCCAGACTGGTGGAAATACTCAAATCAGTGGTGATGCTGATCCCACCACTGAAAGTGAGAAACTTGCAACCACTGCTGCTACTACTCTTCAAGGTTTTAAGCCTATGCCTGTTCCACCAAACACCACTATGTTTTCACCATTAATGACCTCAAGCCAAGGAAGTCTCTCTTCCTTTTGCACTTCTGAGTTTATAAGAAACATTCTCACCTCTGATACTCCAGATATTTCCACCATGCCTATCCCAAATCCTACTGATAGCACACTACCATCCATTCCATCATCATTTGATTCATTTTGCTCATCAGTAAATGCTGCTAATGTTGGAACTAAACAGTTAGTGTTTGAGGGAAATGTCAATTTTGACTTTCCTGGCCCTTCAAGGCCCACCAAACGCTCTAGATTTGAAACTGATATGGAACAGATGAGGAAAGATTTAGACAATGTGATTAAAGGTATGACTGTCCAGCACTCTATGATGAATCACCTAATTTTGGAATCAAAAACTTTAAGGGATTGGTTTGTCAATGTTGTTTGTCCTCAGCTTCATATTAACCCACCTCCTGCTGTTGAAACACCTCAATTTGATCCATTCCCTACTTCAAATGACAATTCTGATGATGATGATGATTGTCTTCCCACTTCACCTGCTCCTGATGGAGCTACTGAATGATAAACTTTGCTTGTAAATTGCTCCTGGAACAACCCTTTTCAATGATGACAAAGGGGGAGAATGAATAGATAAATCAAGGGGGAGCTCAATGATGTTTTGAAATGCAAGCCTGTCTGATGCATGCTCTGGATATTTGATAATCTTGTTTTTAATTTTATGAACTCTGTTTTTAATGATCATGTTTAGTGATTAGATATTTTGGGAAGTTTCTTTTGATGTCATATGAACTTCTCCTACTATGTATTTGTTGTCTAAACCAGGAGTTGTTTATTTAATCTGCTTTTTGATGCATGTTTGAATCATTTTGTATTAATCATGGGCTGTAAACTGTGTTTAGATGCTCACTTATGTGAGATTAATGAATGTTGCTTGATTCAAATCATATTCATGATACTCAATTCTTTTAAGTCATAAGCATGATCATTTTGAAAATTTAATGCTTGAATTGAGGGGGAGCTTACAAATTAAAAACACTAGACATTTTATTTCAAGCACTTTTGAATTTTGATTAAAATTAGAATTTCATCTCAAAACATAATTCAAGAAGTTTGTCTTCATCAAAAAGGGGGAGATTGTTGAGGCAAAATCCCAATTTGATGTTTTAAAGATAACAAACCTCTTAAATTATTTTTAAGTGTAATTCTAATCTTTTTGGTATCTAACAAGTGCTCTTGAGTGTTTTAATTAAGCTACGAACAATTGAGCTTTTAGATCAAATATCATGTTTTTATTTTGATAAAAACAAAAGCTTCAGGATTGGTCTCAGATTGGTCTCTAAAACCTGCGCAACATCATTTTCACAAAATCAAGGCAAAAGGACTTATGGATAAGTCAACCATGTACAAGACAAATGATCACTTTTATCTTGGGCTTAACTCACAAAAATCTCTACAGTCCAAGAGCTCATTTAAGGCAAAGAATTCTCTCATGAATAGAGAACTTACTATTTTTACCAAGTTCTATGTTTGAACATGTGAAAATTAACCATATGACACAAGGATATTTTTATACATAATTGATGGAACTGACTGTGTATGGACCATGGAAAATTAGACAACACAACCTAGTCTTGAATTTGACTTGTACTTAAAAGGAATAAAGAAAGAACATTCTCCAATGTTGTTTCTCTTTCTCTATGACACTTGTACTTGCAACAAGGACATCTTGGAACATCAAGTACAACCTCCAGCTACTGATTCTATCCATAAACAGCTGGCTTTTCGTGCTCTAGCTTCTTTGCATCATAGGGAAGAAATTCATTCACGCCCAGAATTTGAAGAACGGTCTCAGACCAATGCTGGAAAGAGAAAACATTCACTTAGAGTGACACCAGCTTGCATACAGTTGTTCAAAGGTTATCCTAAAGCTGCACAACGGTTATACTTGCTTGTTAAGAAACATACAACAACATTACAGCTCAACAACAGCTCATCACACGCTCCTCTTTCAAAAGTCAGAAGAAGAAACTTTGGAGATCAATCTCAGACTAATCAGTTTTCTTCAAAATACATGAGCTGTCATTATGCAGAGCTACTAGCCGTTATTTTCAAGCTTCTAACGGATATACTTTGTGGCCAAGACTCCCTGGTCATCATTCATCTATATATAGAGGTCCTTGGCAACATTGAAGAGCAAGAGTTTTCACTACAACTTCAACACTTGTCTTTGTGATACAAGTTTTATCTAGAGCTCTTCTTTTTCTCTCTCACTCAGATTTGTAATCCATATATCTAGGATCAGAATATCCCTTGAGTGTATTGAGAGTTTTTTCCATCCATCTTCAAAGCTTCTCATTGTGTATTGAGTGAATAGGTTTTAATTATCAAATCTTCCATCATTGTAACTTTGGCTCAAGTTAGTATGTAACTACTAATTGAGTGACACCTTCATAGTTAGTGTGACTGAGGTAGATTGAGCTTGTAGGGCTTAGAAGAATTGTTGGTCTTGGATCTAGATCAAAGGAAGTGTAACTTGAGATCATTAGCATCTCTTAGTGGACAATCTCACAAGGAGTGTGGGGACTGGACTAGCCCAAGTATTTTGGGTGAACCAGGATAAATTGTTTGTGTGCATTCTCTTCCCTTACTCTGATTTAATTTGCGCAAACACTAATCACACAAATCACAAGTTAATAGTTATATATACTGTCAGAGAGTGTTGGGAGAACGTTCTCCAGTCTGCAACACTTTTTGAATATTTGTTTTAACTAACAATCTAATAATATTCTTTAAGTATATTGTGATTGATAATTGTTATAGGCAATATTTTAAAGGTTCACAATTCAAACTCCCCCTTTCTTGTGAAAAACTTTGCTACTTCACATCTGACTGTACAAAACTGTTGACATGTCATGTACATATGGAAAACAATTTATTTTTTATTTATTTTAAATGTCACGTCAGCAAAAAAAAAATTTAAAATAAAATATGAAATCTTTTTTTTTAAATAAAATCTGTGCTTTTTTTTTAAAATAAAATCTAAAAACTTTATTTTTTTTAAATAAAATCTGAAAGCTTTATTTTTTTTAAAATAAAAATCTGAAAACTTCTTTTTTTAAATAAAATCTTTAAACTTTTTTGTTTTTAAATAAAATCTGAAAAAAAATTTTTTTTTGATAAACAAAATCTGAAAACTTCTTTAAAAAAATAGTTCGATTTTAAACTTTTTTTATACTTTTTTAAATAGTTCAGATTTTATTTAAAAACAAAAAAGTTTTCAGATTTTATTTAAAAAACAGATTTCATATTTTATTTTTAAAATAAATAAAAAATAAATTGTTTTCCATGTGTACATGACATGTCAGTATTTTTGTACAGTCAAATGTACACTTGGCTACACAGGGGGGCAACTGACAGAATCTTTATATTGCAGGGGTAAAAAGCAAAAAAATATGAGGAGGGGGTAAATGGAAAAATTGCTAATGTTGCAGGGGGTAAACAACCATTTACCCATAAAAAAAAAATATTTAAAAAGAGAAATATTTCAGTTCTCAATATGTTGACTTTTTTATGCAATTTTTTTATAAAAACTTACTACAATATTTAAAATACTTAAAGAATACACCGGAGCACTCATTGGCATATTTTTTTAAGGCTAAATTGCACTTTTCGCCCCCTAAGTTTCAGAAAGTTGTAATTTTGACCCCTAATTTTTAAAATAGCACTTTTTGTCCCCTAAGTTTCAAAAAATTGTAATTTTGACCCCCTAATTTTCAAAATAGCACTTTTGGCCCCTATATTTATGCCCTTTTGCAAAAGGTCAATTCTAACCAAGTCAACACTGATGTGACAAGCTACTTGAGTGACTTAGCTGCCACATCACCTTTTTTTCTTCTATCAAATACTTTTTAAAAAAATAATAAAAAATAAAAAAAGAATGGATGGGATGGTCACGTGAGACCATCTTCAAATGGTCCCAAATCAATTTCAAGTTTCAACCTTCTCCTTCTCTCTATTTTCATTATATGCATAATATAGGTTCAATATGGTGATAAGCAATGGCGGAGCTAGCCCAAAAATTGGGGGCGGACCGCTACAAATATAAATCGAATATGCAAAAAAAATACTAAAGAAAAGACGTGTCATATTTAAGGTTGTTAAAATTCCGATTTAAAACATAAAAAATCATAGATTTTACGTTTCTATGTCATCATTTCGAGTTAAATTGCTGGTAGAATTCTTTTTGGGTAAAATCCTAGTCTGGAACGATTTTACATGATTTAAATCGCTATAAAATCGTTGAAATCATGTAAAATCGTAGGTTTTAACTCTTTGAGACGATTTTACCTTCTTGTTTTTGGATAGTTTTTTAGATGTTACTTGATGATTTGGTGGATAATTTGTGTAGTTTCGTCCAAGTTCACGAATATTACATTTATTATGATGATTTAGTATATTTTAACTTTTAAATTAAGTTGAAACTTTAAATTATTGATGCACTTATAATATTATATAAGTATATATATGACTTAAATATAAATATAATATTATTTTAATATGAGGTAAAATCGACAATTTTACGATTCGATTTTACCTAGGCAAAACGAGTTAAGGTAAAAATTTGATTCTCACAACTTTGATAATATTGAAGGCATATTAAATATGGATATCTCAGAAAATAGGTAGACCATTACCATATTTAATAAACAAATATTAAAAATAATTTTTATGTGAATATGTGTAAACTTCATAAGTTTTAATTAGTTCTTGTACTTATGTTTATAATATTATGTGAATCTCTCTAGCAAAAATTTAAATTTTTTAACAAAAGATTGATCAAACACGAATTTTTATACACAAACTCTATTTTAAATAAAAATTTGAGTACTTTTTTCTTCAAAAAAATATACTTGAATACTTTGAACAAATAAATTACACATTTTAAAACATGGATAAATTATTAAACAAATTAGAAGGGATGCTTCAAAAAATAAATTAAGAAGTATATTTAAATTATTGAATTCTGGATTTTCAAATAGAGGGGGTTCGAAATCCCCGCAAACCTGTTAAAGATTTATGTGCCGTCCAACAAAAGGGACTTGAAACTCCCGCAAATTCAAAAATAACAAATTACACAGACTATTTAGCGGGAGTTTATAACCGCAGCCTAAATAGTATACATATAAAAAAAAATTAAAAATTATGGGGCAGGCCATGGCCCTGTCCAGCCCATAAAGGGCTCTGCCCCTGAGTGAAAAGTCTCATTTTAAAGAAAACTGTACAATTAGTGACAGATACAAGGACAACCACTGCTAAGTTGATATGAATGTTGTAGACACAGTGCAGTGCAGTACAAAAGTAATGAAGATTTAACGGGTAACTTGGAGATCGATGTGATAAAATTCGGTTATAGTTAGTATGTAGCATTATAGAAATTAATTAATAAGGGTATTAATCCTATATATCCTATGCTTTTTTGTTTTGAATTTTATATCTATATAGTGGATTAATCTTATTTTATGAGATTGATGAAACAGATATGTACCTTGATAACAAGATAACACCAATGCAATTAGTCAATTTCTTACACTTACGCACAAAAAACCATAGGAAAGAGTCTTCATCGTGCTATTCCTTTTTTGTTTTTTTTCTCCTTTTTAAATTATAAAATAAAAAAGTGATGTGGCAGCTGAGTCACTTAAGTGACTTGCCACATCAGTGTTGACTTGGTCAAAATTGATCTTTTGCAAATGGGGGTAAAGATAGGGGGCCAAAAGTGCTATTTTAAAAATTATGGGACCAAAATTGCAACTTTCTGGAATTTAGAGGGTCAAAATTGCTATTTTGAAAATTAGAAGGCCAGAATTGCAACTTTCTGAAACTTAAGAGGTCAAAAGTGCAATTTAGCCTTTTTTCTAAATGGACAATTGTTATGAAGTCACGGATAAAAATCTTAAAAAATGATCAATTGCATGGTACTAAGAAATTGAATTAATGTGTTTCAAATGCATCAGAAAAAATTAAATAAAGGAGAAGATAATTAAATGAGAGAGGAACCGTTAAGGAGAAGAATGTTTGATTTGTAGTATACCGATGACATCGTATCATTACTATCTTTTTGAAGCAAAGGCAAACAAACCAATATGTTTTTACCATGTTTTTAGCACAAAAATAAGAAGAAATAGCATTGAAGTATGAGATGAATTAAATTACAAGAAAAGAAAAAAGAACTGAGAAAAATGAGTTTGATTCTGTTAACTGAGCCCAGCTCAGAAAAGTATGAAAAGGAAAAAATTGGATTCTGCCAACTGGGCTCGGCTCAGAATTATGAGCCCGGCGCAGAAGCGTGTTTCTGCACTATATATTGCAAACAAATTTTCAAAAATAGGGTTACGAATAGGGATGGCACTTAAGCTCAAAACCCACGGGTTCGGGTGACACCCGATTCCACGGGTGTGGGTTTGAGATCAATCAAACCCGCACCCGAAACCACACCCGCTTATATATTAAACTACTTAATTACCCCTTAGTTTATATACCAAACTATTTATTTATTTTGTATCATGTGGGGTGAAACTTATTTGTTTAATTTGGTTGATTTCTAAGCCTATTGATACTTTATTTTGGTTGAATATGGAAAATTACTATTACTTCATTTTGGTTGAATATGGAAAATTACATTTTTTTTTCTTTTAGTTTTTCTTTTAGTAAATATGTTGCTTCGGGTGGAAAAACCCGAACCCAACGGGTGTGGGTATTGTTTTGCCACCCGAACAGCCTTTGGGTTTGGGTTCGGGTGGTGATTTCGGGTGCGGGTTTGGGTATTATAAAACTCGCACCCGTTGTCATCCCTAGTTACGAATTTTGGGATCAGTGACTACTTTTTTACGGCGATTTCAGAGGTTCAGAGGAGCGTTCAAGCAAGGATTCAAGTGTGGAAACACGCTTACAACCTTCTTGTAATGATGAATTTTTTTACTCTTTTTGATGTAATTTCTTATTTATCCATGTCCGGCTAAATCCTTATGATTGGTCCTTGGGAGATTTTAATTTGAATTTGTCTTGAACCATGTGATCTTTATTTGCTATGTTAATGAATTACAAAGTTAGTTTCAGTCAATTATTCCTTATACCTAATGTTTTGTATAATCTGATCAATTGTGTGATGATTTCAATAATTTATTTTACTATGAGAATAGGAATAAATCATCGACCTAGGAATAATCGCTCTATTTAAAAATGATTATGGTTTAAAGTTATTAAAAAATATTATATTTATAAAAATAAAAATAACCTTATTAACTAGTATTTATATTTTCTACCTCATAATTGTGAAGTAGATTATAGTATTTTGATAATAATAGTGTACATAATAATAATTGGAGGACAATCGGACACAATTGAGATAATATTTATTTTCACATAAGAAAATGACTGCGATCATTAGTTAGTCCAATATGATTGGCGCTGAATTTAGTAAGGAGGACTACGGTTCGATCCCACAACTACAATCGGGAGGTGATTAAAATCACTAGATACTAAAACTGATCCAAAAACTAAATTAAACAGTTTAATAGACCGAATACTGGTGGTGAAAACAAAACAAAAAAATATACTTTCATTTTATAAAAAAGATAGCTCCAAAATTAAAGAGTAGCTGTTGCTTAGCAGTAGTAGATAGAAAACGGACAATTTGTACATAGCCGCCCGCCATTACCAATTTTATCAACAAAAAAAGAGCCGCCACATTTTACTTTTGAATTACAACTTTTTTTGGAAACCGTTGGGCTTATAAAAGGGAAATGTAGCAAACCTTTTCTCTTAGGACAAAACAAACATAAATCATAGTAATTTGCCCTCAACTCCTCATAGTAATTGTTGTTCCTACTTTCTTAGTAGACACAACAAAGTTGATCAACACAAATACAAATACTATACACCATGTTGGTTGAAATTGCAGTTGCTTTACTGGTCATTGCTCTTTTTATTCATTTCCGTCCAACGCCCACCGCTAAATCAAAAGCACTTCGCCACCTTCCAAATCCTCCTTGTCCAAAACCTCGTCTTCCATTCATCGGTCATCTTCATCTTTTAGATAATCCTCTTCTTCACCATTCTTTAATCCGTTTAGGTGAACGTTATGGCCCTTTGTACTCTCTTTACTTTGGCTCAATGCCGACTGTGGTAGCTTCAACTCCTGATTTGTTTAAACTCTTTCTTCAAACTCACGAAGCTTCTTCGTTTAACACAAGGTTCCAAACCTCGGCTATTAGACGTTTAACCTATGATAACTCTGTTGCTATGGTTCCCTTTGGACCTTATTGGAAGTTCATTAGAAAGCTTATTATGAACGATCTCCTTAACGCAACCACTATTAATAAGTTGCGACCCTTGAGGAGTCAAGAAATTCACAAGTTTCTTAAGGTTATGGCTAACAGCGCTGAAACTAAACAGCCGCTTAATGTCACTGAGGAGCTTCTTAAGTGGACAAACAGTACAATTTCAACTATGATGTTGGGTGAAGCTGAAGAGGTTAGAGATATTGCTCGTGATGTTCTTAAGATCTTCGGGGAGTATAGTATTACCGACTTCATTTGGCCTTTGAAGATTTTTAAGAAATTTGGAAACTATGAGCAGAGAATTGATGCTATTTTTAATAAGTATGATCCTATCATTGAAAAGGTTATCAAGAAAAGACAAGAGATTGTGAACAAAAGAAGAAGTGGAGAAATTAAAGAGGGCGAGGAGAATGTAGTTTTTCTTGATACTTTGCTCGAATTTGCTCAGGATGAGACCATGGAGATAAAAATTACCAAGGAGCAAATCAAAGGTCTTGTTGTGGTGAGTTTCTTTTTCTTCTAATTGCTTTGATATTAAATATTCGCTCTAGTCTTTAATATAAGAAAGAATTTAGTTTTTAGATTCATCGAAAAGATTGATATATTTAGTCTGGTCCTTAATATAAGGAAAAAATTACATTTTAGATAAAATTGACTTTCTTTATTATATGCTAAGTTAAATTTCTTGTCTGTAGGATTTCTTCTCTGCTGGTACAGACTCAACCGCTGTGGCAACAGAATGGACTTTGGCGGAGCTTATCAATAATCCGAGGGTGTTGAAGAAAGCTCGAGAGGAGGTAGAATCTGTTGTAGGAAAAGATAGACTTGTTGAGGAATCGGATGTTCAAAATCTTCCTTACATTAGAGCTATTGTGAAGGAGGCATTTCGCTTGCACCCACCACTACCTGTGGTCAAGCGAAAATGTACTCAAGAATGTGAGATCAACGGGTATGTGATTCCAGAGGGAGCATTGATACTTTTCAATGTATGGCAAGTTGGAAGAGACCCAAAATATTGGGAAAAACCATTGGAATTCCGTCCTGAGAGGTTCATAGAAAATGCTGGTGAAGGCGAAGCAGCTTCAATCGATCTTAGGGGTCAACATTTCACACTTCTACCATTTGGATCTGGAAGGAGGATGTGCCCCGGTGCCAATTTGGCTACCGCGGGAATGGCCACACTACTTGCATCTATTATCCAGTGCTTTGATCTACAAGTACCCGACACATATGGACAAATATTGAAAGGTGGTGATGCTAAAGTTAGCATGGAAGAGAGACCTGGTCTCACAGTTCCAAGAGCACATCATCTCATATGTGTTCCACTTGCAAGAGCTGGTGTTGCGGCTAAACTCATTTCCTCCTAAAACATATGTAAAATACAACTGAATGTTGCCAATTCCATAGTTCATTTTTTCTTCATAACAATAGTCATTTTCAATAAGGTACCATTGAGATACAAAATGAGCGGAAGTGCTCACATATGAGCTCGAAGACACTTCCATTGACTCGTCTCAACAAAGATATCTCTTTGGTACAATGATGTAATTCTCATATTTTTCATTTTTGTTACGAAAGTGTTGTTGTAACAGTTTACAAAATCTATAAATTTTACATGCTCACTTATTTTAGTATTCTTGCTTTTGATTTCTATCTACAAAATGAACAAGTTTGAAGTAAATTATATATTTTTTCATCTCAAAAGGTTATGGTGGTGAGTTACTTTTATTAATATATAAATGAAATATACAATAGTTCGAGATAGATCAGTCAATAAGGCATTACGAATAAATCTTGTACTCCAAGCCATCTTCAAACTGCTGAAAATTCTCCAAAACTCCGCTTCAAGAACTGCACAGAGACGCAATGATGCAACACATAAAGGTAATTACCATTATCATTGAGCAAAACTGTACCATCTATCTGTATTCAGAGCTACCGATCGATCGGATCCTAATAATAAATTGCTGGTAAAACTGATATTATTACCCGCTTACACATTATTAGCCCCAAAATCTTGTTCTCTCTTCAATTTGGCGCCCTCTCTAGTTTTGTTCTCCCTTCCACATTTCATCTCTTTCACTGCAAAGGTGAGATTCAATCTCTTAGTTTCAGTCTTCTACTCCTATTTCTTCTCACTTTCAATGAATCGTTGAAATGAACTTCATTCTTCGAAGTTATTCTTCTGGTTTTTTTTCTCATTCCTTTACGAATAGGATCAATTTGAGAAAAATCATGTTATGTTCAATTATGTGTGTGATTAAGCAATTTCTGATTGAATATGAGGCTGTGATATCATTTCCTTATTTGTGTTTAACATAAGTTCATTTCCTTCTTGTCAGACACACTTGTGAAATGAAAATGTCACGTTTTAACCATCAAAGCTTCCTCCATATATAGATGATTACAACGTCATACAATCAATATGTAAAGTTTACATAATATCACTACGTATTTTGCGATCTCCATGGAAAGGATTCTCTAATCAGTTGGTAAGAAGAAATCGGTCGTATGGATCGATATACTCATTCAATGTCACCAGGCACCTGGTAAGACTTGCTTCATTGATTTATCTATGGTGTTGGTGTAGTGAATTCTGTTGATCTCTATCAATTGTAGAAGGATGGTAGCATTTGTTTGATTTTGGAAATATACAATTATACACACACCGAAATATAGGCGCACTTTGTTATTGTTGCAATTGGATACTAATGACAATTAGTAATGGCTATCTTGTTTTCTTTCCAGGTTTCATTGATGCAATTAGTAATATTGATCTCAGTTAGTGTTTTGCTGATTATTTTTATTTCCTCATCTTCTCTTCTACTAAGATTTTATAAAATATGAGAGTGAATACAGTAATTATATTTCGCAGCTGAATTTTTTAATCTCATACTCCAGCAATGACAAAATATCAAATATGACCTGTTATGCATATGTATGCCAATACTGTCATGATCTTTATACCTCGTCTTTCTTATGGTTCTTTCTTGTTCTATCTTACGTTTTCAGAATGGTAGAAACACTGAAATATAAAATTTATAGAAATATTAAGAGTTTAATACTAAGTACAGACTATAACAAACTTAGAAACCAAGTAACCACCCTATATCACTAGCCTAAGTGTATTGAATGATTTCACTTAACACTTTATTTTGGTACAACATAGACATAAATCTGTCCTTAAAGTGGTAAAAGGATTAACTAAGCATAAATTTCAATAAGTGATCTGAAACCGAATATAGGATATATTTTGTAGTGTGTGAATCCTGCTTTTGTGAAGATTTGTTTCCAATTTTTTTCATCTCTTTCTCTTCCATTAAAACTAGCCATCATAACTATGTTAAAGAAGAGCTTCACTTCTGTCATTTCATGCTTATCTTGCTTTTCATTTATAACAATATCTATTATGATCACTTTTCTTCCTTTGCCTTTTCTTAAAACTGCTTCTTTGCATTTTTTGAGTATCTTGACACAGTCATCATCATTCCAGTCATGCAAAATCCACTACAATAGTGAAACAAAATAAAAGTTAGACATAGAGAGACTCAGAATAATAGCTTTTTTGTGATTCAATTATTATATATCAAGTAATTAACCTAATGAGTAATGTCACAACAATAATATGCTTAGTTACATGACAGAAAGCAAGTAATTTGATAGACTAGTCATTTCCGAATTTTGCATACCTTCAGTAAAACTGCATCAGCTTGAGGGATAGATTCGAACATGTTTCCGGCAACAAAACTCAAATTTTCATTTCCTGATAAGCCTGCCACAACTTGGGGAAGGTCCAACACTGTGCATTTTAACATAGGAAATCTCTCGCAAATAATTTTAGCTGTGTTTCCAGTTCCACCTCCAACATCGACCAAAGAACTCAAACCCTCAAAAACTGATTTGCAATCACTCAGTGCTAATCTCATGACATGAGAATCACTTTCCATAGCCTCATTGAAGGACTTCAAATGTGCCGGATTTTGATAAATAAAACCCCAATAGTCCCCTGGGCCGGTTGCGGTCTCAAAGATTGTGAGCTCGTCTCCACAAGTCCATTTACCCAAATGATTATACAAATCAACAAGATTTGGATTTGTTAACAGCTGAACCATTGAAGATAAACAATGGTCAGTGCCTTTCACAAGCAGCTCTGATGATGGAGCAAGAGCATATGCTTCCTTCCCTTCCATTTCCACAATTGTAAAGAAGTTATTGTGTGCCAATAAACGCATGAGACTATGAACACGAGCGGCTTTTGCTTCGGGAATTCGAAGAGCCGAGAGAAGTTGGGAAAGAGTAATGGGTTGGCCATGATTGTGGATGATATCTGGTATACCAAGTTCAACAACCCACTTGATAGACATTGGTTTCAAGAAGCTAAGAATGTGATTGTACAAGTGAGCTTGAGCTTGAAAGAGCTCACTTGCTTTGCACCCATTCTCAGAACTCATTAAATGATTACTAGATTTAATTGAACTATGTGTGGTGTATGGAGTGGCTAAGTTTGCTTGATAGTTGTGATTGGTGAATGTTATGTTTTCACTTGCTGAGTTTAACATGCTTTTATAAGCATCCATGGACACTACAAACTGAATAAAATATGTATTTTTTGTTTAATCTTTATTTGTTTAAGCCATGCATAAGCTTACTACTGTGGAATCTGGATGTGACGTGGTTTCCTGTGGTGTGGGAACACTCATGTTTGTTGAAGCTAACAGTGAAACTACAGTGGAGGATTTATATGAAATATGTGACTGTATTTACGCTGCATTTGTTTGACTGTTAAAATAAGTTTTTCCAAACCAAGATATCGGTCAAGGGATTAATAAGTTCTCCCTAAAACGAATTGTTTGAGAGAACGGAAGGAGTATAATTTTATTTATCTTAAAATCTATGATAAAACTTTTTTTTTCTTTTTTTTTTGGTACATAAAACTTTTTTTTTCTATGATAATAGATAGTAGAAGTAATCATTTGCTGAATTTCAATCCATCTCTTACAATAAGCCGCCATGAAATAATTTAAATTTATCAAAAGAAAAATTACACATATAGGCATGGGAAAAATAAATTCACTTATTGCATATGTTTGGTTTGACGTGTAAGTGTGTAACCACTAACCATCACATTTATTCGGTCTTTGTTTAAGCTATATGCATAAGCTTAAGTTGGTTTTTCGCAGAGAAAAAAAGAAAATAGAACTTAAGTTGGAGATATGATACACGTTTCCTATGGGAACACTCCCCTTGTTATTGCATTGCATATACATGTTGAAGGAAAAAAAATGAATTTCAATTATTGTATTGTTGGTTTGACCAGAAGGATCGGAGGCTTTAAGAAGTAGAGAATTTCTTTTTCTCGTGTCCACCTGAAAACTTAAAAATAATTTCCTCCAATTTAGATTTTGAGAGATGTTTTACTTGTTTCTAGTTCTAGAATTTGAATTGGAGGAAAACACGATTCAAATTTATCTTCCTGTACCCTAAGTCTCTCGGACCTCCAAAATACTCTTTTTAAAGGGGTGTTTTGTTTATTTCAAGTTCTAAAACTCTTTTTTTTTTTTTTTAAATAAACAAATATTATTAATAAACCAAATTGTGTACAAGAAGTACCAAAATAGAGTATTGAGCAATACTCAATGTATTGATACACAAGTGACTTTGACTTGAAGATTCACACTTGTGATTGGATTAGCACATTTGGACATTGATAGCAATCATACAAGTGACTTTGACATCACACTTTCACCAAAAATCTTAAGATAATAGGCTTATAAATTTTCTCACTTATATGTTGCTCAAGTGTGAATCTTTTCGTATTCACGGTCCATCACCACTCACTTATTGCTCCCTCAACCAGGCTCTGATACCATTGTTGGGTCGTGAGAGAGGAGCCTCACTGGATTGGATTCGCACATTGGGCATTGAGCAACCACACAAGTGACTTTAACACCATATTTTCACTCAAAACCTTAAGATTTTGGGTTTATAGACCCTCTCACTTATTATATGTTGTTCAACTTCAATTCTTCCAACCGATACAGGAATTAACTCACATTTGATATATCTCAAGATCTCCCCTCAAATGAGTCTCTCCGAGTCCACGATTCATCACCACTCACTTATTACTCCCCAACCGGGCTCTGATACTAGTTTGTTGGAACAATTTGATTTCTTGGGGTTGAAGAAATTGAAAATGAATGAAAAAATTGAAGATAGAATTAAGAGATTGTAGTGAAAATAATGTGTTGTATATTGGGCATGTTTGTTTCAGCTTTAAAAAAGTAGATTTTTTCTTTGTATTTTTTAAAATAGATTTTGCAAAACCATTTTTCAAAATATTACAAGTTTTTTTGTATTCGTTTTTTCTAAATTGAAAAACTAATTTTGACATCATATAACATAAACGTACATTATTGAAGTTCAAAACATAGTCAAAATCGCAATTTTTTTCAAAAAGTTGTATTTCAAAAATGATTTTTGTGAAAATCTATTTAAAATAGCTTCAAAATTAAGTGGTTTTTTGAAATTTTGATATCCAAATTTTTTTTCAATAAAATGATGAAATACCTAAAATAACATTTTAAGAATATCTATTCAAACAAAATTGTCCACTCGAGTATCTAAACAATAGGTAAAATTGATCGTCCTACTAAACTACAATGCTAAAACATGTATTACAAACAAGAAGAGTACATAGAGTTGTTTTTTTTGTAAACAATGTCAATATGTCCACCTCTAAGGCTCCGTTTGGCCCAGCTTATTTTCTACATTTTTATTTCACTTTAAATGAAGTAGATCAATAAAAAATTATGTTTGACCTTATTTCTCATTGCTTTTGACTTCTTTACTTTATTTCTCTATTTATTTTACGTAGAAATAGGGTCAAAAACAATTTTTTACTTCCTTAATTTTTTAAAAAAGAAGTAGAAAAGTAGAAAATAAACCGGGCCAAACGGAGCCTAAATAGAGTCGTTTGTTGTATCTTTTATTTTAACCTTATTTAGAGGTGGGCACAATAATGTTGTAAGTTTGTAATAGTGTAGTTTTTTTCCATGCAAGCATTGTAAATTTTAAAAAAAAAATCCTCTAGTTTGGATTATAAAATTTCATACGGTATTTTGGGGTTTTCGGGATGGGGATTGAGGGAAGCTGGATTTGAATGTTGTTTTTTCTATGGAGGAAATATATGGCCGATTTGAAACATATTTTTTAGTTTTTAAAATGTGTTTTATAAATTAAATTTTAAAAATAGTTTTTAAAAAGTAAAACACCTATAATTTGCTTCTTTTTTTTAGTTTTTAAAACAATAAAATTTGAAATAGTTTTTTAAAAGAAGATTTCAAACATGTTTTTTCTTTTTTAATTTTTGAAAACTAAAAAAGAGTATTTGAAAATTGTTCAAACATACCCACAATATTCCTTCTCAAACTAGAATACTAAGTGTCTGTTTGAAACGATTTTTGTTTTTTGTTTTTAAAATGTGTTTTATAAAAGTATTTTAGAAAACTGTTTTTAAAAATCAAATCACATATAACCTGTTTTTGTTTTATAGTTTTTAAAACAATGACATTGGAAACAAATTTTAAAAAGGTTGTGAAAAGAGTTTTCAAATAAGTTTTTTCTTTTTTTAATTTTTGAAAACTAAAAGAGACTATTTGGAAACTATTTCAAACAGACTCTAACTTGTTACTACTCCCTCCGTCCCAAAATATAAGACTTAGTTTGATTACTGCACATGCTCCCTCCGTCCCAAAATATAAGCAAAAAGTGGTCAACAAAAGTGAATGTATTTGGTCCAAATTTTTAACCAAATACATCAAGTTTCTTTGACTCACTTTTGCTTATATTTTAGGACGTAGGGAGTATGTCAACGCACAATCTTAATCACTAATATCTTTTACTTTTTATTAATAAAAATTATAAAAAATTGATATTTTAAAAATACGCATCAAAACAAATCAAATAAGATCTTATATGTTAATATTTATATCTATATATTATTAAAATAATATGGTCAAACCAAAATAAATAAATAAATAGTATTATTTAATTAAAATAACTCTTATAAAATAGGACGGAGGGAGTATTAATTTATCATTTTTTATCAAACTCGAAATAAGCAAAACACTTCTCAAATTCTAGAACTCCAGCATTTGGTCCTCGTAAAAATATTACTCCAGTGTCCGCCACTGTTACGTGTAAGCATCACATTTATTATGTCTCTGTTTAAGCCATATGCATAAGCTTAAGTTGGGGGATATGAGACACGTTTCCAATGATACGGGAAGACTCCTCGTTTGTTCACACCGCAGTCTTCTACTTCTACCCATGAAATCTTTGAGCTATTTAAATTGCTCCAGAAGCACCGGCTAGTATGACCATTGATTTTAAACTGCATTTTTTTACTATTTACAGGACTAAGTTTAGAAACTCATATGAACATAAACAATTGAGATATTAAACTGTAAGTTAACTTTTAAATATAGCGAATAAGCTAATTGATTGAATTTGTAGTGTTTAATAAAATTAGCTGCTGAATATAAGTATGAAATGACCTAAAAATAATATGTTTTATTAATATTTAATTTTTTTCAAATAAGAAGGCAGGGGTAAAATTGTAAGAAAAAATGATAATCTATAAGCTCATTAGCTACTTGAAATAGCGTTTGAAAAACACTCTATAAACTAGTAAAATAAGATGTAAGTTCTTTTTAAAAAATGTTTACAAACAAATCTTTTTTATCATATAAACTTATAAGTTTATAGCTATAAGCTCAAAATATCACTTTACCAAACAGAACTTAAATTCAACGCACATGAGGGAAAACTTATGTATACAGTCAAACAAATGAAGCGAAAAGGCGCACAGATTTCACACGGGCACAGTACACTGCAGTTTAACCATAGTTTTAAAAACCGGACCGGCCGGTCGGACCGGTCCGGCCGCGAACCGGAAGCTTGACTGGTTAGATTTGTCTGCAGGACCGGTTCAGTGAGAAACCCGTTGCAACCCGCTTTAAACCGGCCGGTTCGCTGGTTGAACCGCGAACCGGATAAACCCGCAAGTGAACCGAACCGGTTTGAAAGGTAACAATAATTTCAGAAAAATATAAAATTTGTGGCAGCAAGGATTTGAACACAGGTACTTTGGATTGATACTCATTACAACTACCACTTGGCCAAAGGAATCTATGTGATATTATATGTAACTCAAATATATTCAATACTAGTTAAGAAACACCATATCATATATTGATAAATATATTGATAATTTCTTTTCCTTATTATTTTAAATTTCATTCATGTGTGTGTATATATATAATATATTCACTGTTTTTTTAGAGTAATAATATATTAATTATGTTGTTATAAGTTCTATCAAAATATATATTAACACACACATATTCATTGTTTTATTTTAATATAATATATTAAATTATGTTGTTCTAATTAAAAATTATGATATAATAATACTTTTATTGATTAAATTATAGGGTACGTAATAGATATGTGAATCAAAATATAAATAATTATGAAAGCTTTTGTATTTTTTCTTTTTAATATGTGAAATTTTATTGAAAAAAAGTTTGAAGGAAGTTTTTTTTATTAAATTTTATTGTTATGAAATTCAAGTTAATATATTTAAAATTTTTATATAAGCCGGGTCAATAGTCATGCGGTCTGACCAGTGACCCACTGGTCTGACCAGTGAACCAGTGACCCAGTGCCTTGACCGGGTCGATCACCGGTCCGGGTTTTAAAACATTGAGTTTAACTATTTCAGGGTCAACAAACAAACGTGAGCTTATGCATGGCTTAAAGCCTTAAACAAATAGAGAATAAATATGATGGTTACACGTCAATTAAACATGCAAGAAGTGGATTCATATTTCTCATGTCCATATATCAAAACTATTTTATTAAAAACTAAGTCAAAACAAAATATACCTATTTTATTCAGTTTGTAGTGTCCATGGATGCTTATAAAAGCATACTAAACTCAGCAAGTGAAAACATAACATTCACAAATCACAACTATCCACTTCATAGAACACACATAACTTAATTAAATCCAGTAATCATATCATATCATGGGTTCTGAGAATGGGTGCAAAGCAAGTGAGCTCTTTCAAGCTCAAGCTCACTTGTACAATCACATTCTTAGCTTCTTGAAACCAATGTCCATCAAGTGGGTTGTTGAACTTGGTATACCAGATATCATCCATAATCATGGCCAACCCATTACTCTTTCCCAACTTCTCTCGGCTCTTCGAATTCCCGAAGCAAAAGCCTCTTGTGTTCAAAGTCTAATGCGTTTATTGGCACACAATAACTTCTTTACGGTTGTGGAAATGGAAGGGAAAGAAGCATATGCTCTTGCCCCTCCATCAGAGCTACTTGTCAAAGGCACTGACCATTGTTTATCTTCAATGGTTCAGCTGATAACAAATCCAAATCTAGTTGATTTGTATAATCATTTGGGTAAATGGACTTCTGGGGACGAGCTCACAATCTTTCAGACTGCATCCGGAAAAGGAGACTATTGGGATTTTATTCATCAAAATCCCACACATTTGAAGTCCTTCAATGAGGCTATGGAAAGTGATTCTCATGTAATGAGATTGGCACTGAGTGATTGCAAGTCTGTTTTTGAAGGCTTAGGTTCTCTGGTTGATGTTGGAGGTGGAACTGGAAACACGGCTAAAATCATCTGTGAGACATTTCCTTTGTTAAAATGCACAGTGTTGGACCTTCCACAAGTGGTGGCAGGCTTACCAGGAAATGAAATTTTGAGTTTTGTTGGCGGAAACATGTTCAAATCTATCCCTCAAGCTGATGCAATCTTACTTAAGGTATGCAAAACGAGGAAATGGCTAGTAAATCAAATTACTTGCTTTCACTCATCTAACTAGGAATATTATTGCTCTGTGACACTACTCATTAGCTTAACTATTTTATATATTGAGTCTTTCTAACCTTTATTGTTGTTTACTCTTGTAGTGGATTTTGCATGACTGGAATGACGATGACTGTGTCAAGATACTCAAAAATTGTAAAGAAGCTGTATTAAGAAAAGGCAAAGGAGGAAAAGTGATCATAATAGATATTGTTATAAATGAAAAGCAAGATAAGCATGAAATGACAGAAGTGAAGCTCTTCTTTAACATAGTTATGATGGCTAGTTTTAATGGAAGAGAAAGAGATGAAAAAAACTGGAAACAAATCTTCACAAAAGCAGGGTTCACACACTACAAAATATTTCCCATATTCGGTTTTAGATCACTTATCGAGCTTTATGTTTAGTTAAGCCTTATAGCACTTTAATAAACAATTTTATGTGTATGTTGTACTAAAATAAAGTGATAAGTGGAACCACTCAACACACCCGAGTGATATAGGGTGGTTGTTTGGCCACTTATGTTTGTATTCAATAAATTTGATTTTCAGCAAGTCTTTAATTTTGAATTTATCTAATTTCAGCAAGTCTATAAATATATGCCAAGGAGGGTCCTATCTGTTTCTATAGTTTTTATCAACCTATAAATAGAAGTAAATAAATTATGCTTTGAATTGAACAGAGCTAAGTATCTTAATATATAAAGCATTAAACAAACATACAAATGCCAGAGTATCCATTGAGCTTTTACAGATCTTCCATTGTCTGATATGTTATAAATTCATATCACTAAAATTTATTATTGTACTTGCTAATGAAAAGGAATGAACTTCGGTCTAAAGTATACTATCAAGTTCATTTACTAATATAATAGTATTATCATGATAAGATTATGCCGAACAAAAAGTTCAACTTCTCAAATAATTTTTCAATTAAGACCAAAAGATGGTATGTGACTGAAGAACTCACTTTCTATTAACCTTTTTGTCAATTTTTTAAGCACTGAATGCAAAGGTTTTCAGTAAGTACACAATACACTAAACTCTAAAAAGGTCTCCTTAATCAAATACAATATTAAGCAAGAAAAAGTAAAAACTTTAAGGCTTTTGTTTGTGAGTTGGATTTTGGAGGTTTTGGAGGGCTAGGTCTATGTTTTGATGCATAGTTAATATTTTAAAATAATTGAAAGAAGACATAATAAATGATCATATAATACTTCAATCGGCGTAGATTATTTTAAAAAACATTTTATAGTGTTCTTAATTTAAAAAACAAAAAATAAGTCTTCCCCTCCAAAAAGCAACTCGCGAACAAAGCTTAAGATAACTAGATGTTTTATAAATAAATGTTCTAGCTAGTGTCTATCAGGAGAAAAAGGAAAATAGCTAGGCATTAAATGATTTTCAGTAAATATTTAAGATACTGATTCTCAATACCTCAAAACAATAATGATAGTTTTCCTATATCTTACAAGAAAATAATGTCACCTAAGAATCTGTTGATGGTTTCAGTATATGATAGTGGAAATCAATTACTGATTTTCGCAATTACTTTCAGTTTCCATTTATACGGACTTTTTTATCTGAAGATGAATGGAGATGATCAAGAATACCTGTTCAATACAATATACACAGCTCTGCACTAGAAACTTCAACACAGCCTTCACAGAACTTCGATGGCATCATTCTTCAGTGTCCTTGTGTGTAGAAGAGCTTCGATGGGATCATTCTTCAGTGTTGATTTACCACTCTGAAAACACAAGATAGAAACAGAAAGAACCATAAAAGAGAGGATGTATAATGATTAAGAGCCATAAATGAAGTTTGTTTTAGTTTGGTCTTTTAACTATTACAAGTTGTAAGAGGCTTTCATTTTACATGAAGTACAGTTCATCAAAAAGTAGTAATATTTCTCTAGAATTTATCTTCACCAAATCTCTAACTTCGAAATTATCTCGTTTGGAACATTTATCAATGAGAAACAGATTAGTTACCTTTGAGAATCAACTTTATATGAAATATTGGGAGAATAAATGTGCACAGAATTTTATATGAATTATGGAACAAGAATGCTTCTTTGGAGATTCAAGCTTTGTCTCGGTTACTGATCATGGATAGGTTATTAACAAAAATTACTTTTCATAGGAGAAATTTTGAAAGAGAAGGTTACTAATAATTGACTAGTAGTGCATACATTAAGATTGAATCATCATACATAAAAAAAATATAATAGAAGTTATACTAACTGAAAAATATAAGAAGTTCGGGTCTCTACTGCTAATTCTCAACATGAAATTGAAGTAAACCAAATTAATGACTAATCTAACTTTAAATGCAAAATATAGCCATTAGGGTTTAGGGATCTATCTGTTTGTACTTTGTTGTAGGCTTTGTCAACCTAAGTAAATAAAATATTCTTTGAATTGAGTTGAGCCATGTTTCCCAATAATGTATTAAATAGACATAAAAATACCAGGGCATATACAGTTTAAAAACCAAGTATCCGTTGATCGTTTATACTTCTGCCATATACAGTTTAAAAACCAACTCGCAAACAAAGTCCAAGATAACTAGATGTTTTATAAATGAATGTTCTAGCTAGCGTCTATCGGGGGGTGGGTGGGGGGCAAAAAGGAAAATAGCTAGACATGAAATGCTTTTCAGCAAACATTTAAGATACTAATTCTCAATACCTCAACAATAATGATGGTTTTCCTATATCTTACAAGAAAATGATGTCACCTAAGAATCTGTTGATGGTTTCAGTATATGATAGTGGAAATCAATTACTGATTTAATCAGTTGCTTTCAGTTTCCATTTATAAGGATCACTTTCTGGATTTCTTACACAATCTAAGCATTTCATTTGTGTTGGAATTAGTAATAATAATTTTCTATTAATGGATGAACCAACTGAAAAAGCATATAATGAAGAAACATATGATAGAATATTAGTTAATCAACTTTCAAGTATATCTTCCCAATGTCAATCTCTTGGAAAAGATTCATGCATAAAAATGCTTCACAAAAATCCAAATGTCCTTCTTCAAAAGATATTCAATCTCTAGCAAGTTATGAATTCTCCTTTTAATCATTGGACAAAAAGGTGATGAATTACAAAGAGTGGGTCCTCAATGAATTATGTAAAAGCATAAAAGGTAGTGAGGATCACTTATGTGGAAGATGTATGCAAGAAAAATCTGAAGCAATTGACAAGTGTAAGGAAGAAAACAAATGCCTTGAAGAAGGAAAGGGAGCTGCCGTGTTACAAGAGTAAAGAAGGATGTGGCAAACATGCATGAAATACCATTTAAACACAAATAGCATGAATAGTCATTCATGCAAAGAAAACCAAATGTAGTGAATAGTGGTTCATGCAAAAAGAACCAAATGTAATAATGTAAAATAGTAGTTTAGGAATCTAGTAGAAAGAGGCATTTGGCCTATAAATAAAGTCATCTTCTATCATAATAGGCATTGTGAGAAAAATTCAGCATGTATAAGTTTCTTTAGAGAAACTAGGCCCTTTAGTATTTAGCTAAAAGCACTCTTGTGCTTTGTTCTTGTATCCACTTATTTCAATCAATAAAATTCAGCATTTCACTACAAAATTACTCATTCCACTTATCACTATATAAACCCCATATCAAATTTTTCAACTTAAAGCTTTAGAAGCAGTGGTGGACCAAGAAGAAAATGAAGCAAATGAAAGATATCCTCAGGTATAACTAATTAACCACTTATATTTTTATGCAAAAGTTATTATAAATATTTCTAAGTAGTTAATATAATTTTTTATACTAATAGAAAGAAAAAAAAATAATGGATATAGAACATATACATATTACAGAAGAAGATTGAAATTATGAAGGAAGCCCCACACTACCAAAAAAAGATCCCAGGAGTTATCCACAAATCATATACAACAAAGGAAGAAGCAGAGAAGGCATTAAAAGAACATAAGGACTCAGAAAGGCCAAGAAAAGAAATTTATCTTGGACCAAGAACTTTTTCAGAAACTGCAAAAAAAACTCAACAAGATTTCTTCAATGAAAATCTTAGGAAGAAAACCATCTTCCTTAGATAACTTTCCAATTATTTCCCGAAGAGAACATGAGTTACAAATTCAATTCTCTGAGGAAAAATTTAAAGAAAATTTCGCGAGATTAACTAATTGGAGCGAAAAGGAAAAAATTAATTGTTTCTATCTAGTAGATAGAAAATTATTTGGAATCAACGCAATAATCACTCCAGGAGCATATCAATTACTAACATTTAATATGTTCCAATTTGGACTTATTGAATGTCTCTATCTAAGCAAAAATCTTGAAGAAATCAATATGTTCCCGGAAGGTATTAAGAATGCAGTCCAAGCATATAGAGAAAATATTGCAGGCAAGAGGACTATTTTTCTAAAGTTCTACTCAGCTTATCCAGATTTTTCAACTAATCAACCAGCTAAGCATTTCATCTGTGCTGGAATTAACAATAATAATTTTCCATTAACGGATGAACCCACTGGAAAAGTATATAATGAAGAAACATATGATAGAATATTATTAATCAACTTTGGAGTATATTTTCCCAATGTCAATCTCTTGGGAAAGAGTCATGCATAAAAATCCTTCACAAAAACCCAAATGTCCTTCTTCAAAGTAAAACCAGAGGGAAAGTACTTAAAGATAGAGATATTCAATCTCTAGCAAGTTATGAATTCCCCTTTTACTCATTGGACAAAAAGGTGATGAATTACAAAGAGTGGGTCCTCAATGAATTATGTAAAAGCATAAAAGGTAGTAACTAGTAAGAATCACTTATGTGGAAGATGTATGCAAGAAAAATCTGAAGCAATTGACAAGTATAAGGAAGAAAACAAATGCCTTGAAGAAGTAAAGGGAGCTGCCATGTTACAAGAGTACAGAAAGACGTGGCAAAGATGCATGAAATACCATTTAAATACAAATAGCATGAATAGTGATTCATGCAAAGAAAACCAAATGTAGTGAATAGTGGTTCATGCAAAAAGAACCAAATATAATAATGCAAAATAGTAGTTTAGGAGTCTAGTGGAAAGAGGTCTTTGGCCTATAAATAAAGCCATCTACGATGGTGGAAGGCACTGTGAGAAAATTCAGCATATGTGTAAGTTTCTTTAGAGAAACTAGGCTAGTCCTCTAGGGTTTAGCTAAAAGCACTCTTGTGCTTTGTTCTTGTATCTTTGTATCCTCTTATTTCAATCAATAAAATTCAACATTTCACTACAAAATTACTCATTCCACTTATCACTATATAAACCCCATATCAAATTACTCATCTCCATTCAGTATAACATACTAATTCTCAATACCTCAACAATAATGATGGTTTTCCTATATCTTACAAGAAAATGATGTCACCTAAGAATCTATTGATGGTTTCAGTATATGAGAGTGGAAATCAATTACTGATTTTAGCAATTACTTTCAGTTTCCATTTATATGGACTTATTTTTATCTGAAGATGAATAGAGATGATCAAGAATACCTTTTAATACAATATACACAGCTCTGCACTAGAAACTTCAACACAACCTTCTCATCTGTCATCGCATTATAGTTCACAAAACTTCGATGGCATCATTCTTCAGTGTCCTTGTGTCTACAAGAGCTTCGATGGCATCATTCTTCAGTGTTGATTTACCACTCTGAAAACATAAGATAGAAACAGAAAGAACCATAAAAGAGAGGATGTATAATGATTAAGAGCCATAAATTAAATTAAGTTTGTTTTGATTTGGTCTTTTAACTATTACTAGTTGTAAGAGCTTTTATTTTACATGAAGTACAGTTCATCAAAGAGTAGCAATATTTCTGTAGAATTATCTTCACCAAGTCTCTAGCTTTGAAATTATCTCGGTTGGATCATTTATCAATGAGAAACAGATTAGTTACCTTTGAAAATCAACTTCATATGATAGTATTGGGAGAATAAATGTGTACATAATTTTATAAGACCTGAAAATGTTCTGCAGAAGTAGAATTCCCTTTCTATTGAATACACTAGACTAAATTCTTAAAAGATAATGAATATAAAACTAAACAGTAAAATCATTTAGTTAAATACATTTTCATAACTGTTCTGGTGTCTAAACACAATAAATATTACTACTAATTATCAATGCCTTAGCACAATAAGTATTTTTTCCCTGTCTCGAGATAATAATGTCGCCTAAAAGTCATGTTGATGGTTTCAGTATATGATAGTGGTAAATCAATTATTCATATTAGCAGTTACTTTGACCAATTCAACATCAATTTAAGCAGAAAGGAGACGATCAAATATACCTATTCAGTACAAGATACATGTAGCTCTACTCAATAACCTTCTTCTCTAACAAGTCATTCGCTTTATAAGTCACAGAGTCTGAATAATCCATTGTATTTACAAGTGCTTAGGTGGCATAATCATTCAGTGTTTCTACAATTGTAGCACTCTAAAAACATGAGAAAGAACCATCAAAAAAGGAGTATAAGGAATATGACAGTGTTGCATAAATTATAAATATATACCAGCGCTAACATAGCAACTCACGTTTGCTTTTGGTCATAGCAGGTGTATAAGATTCACAATATTTAGCTATGATTAATATCTATGCATGAATAAAGTAATAAAAAATTACTAAGAACTAAGGGTGAAAATGTTTTAATAGCTCTAACAAAGAACTTGTACACTTAATGAAAATAGAAAGTGGAAAATAATCAAAATCCTTTTTCCATTTCCAAATTATAATTCATTCAAACTTCAGACATATCCCTAATCATATATTCATAACTAACAATGATTATTAAATTACTAAATACTAGAAATAAGTGAAGCATTATTTATTTATGTGGACCTGCAAGATCATACTACTTTGGAACCAAATAAGTGGGACATGCACATTTTGGTATAATTTTCAGATGAATGCACGGTAAGTGTTTGATAAAAATGCAGAATGGAGATAACAGAATGAGGAATTAGTACTAAGAAATCAGATAAATGTGGGAAATAGGAATACAGATAAAATGTCAAACCATTGAAAGTGAGCGGAAGCTAATATGGTGGTGGAGGAGGGCGTCGCCGCCGAATACAGTTGGTGATCTGGTTTTCGATTTGCAGGGGCTGTCACAGTTCATATGCTGTGATTCATTTTTATAACGGAGCCAAGCAATGTGTCAGGTGAGGGGAGGAGGTGTCTCTGTTGTTTAAGAAGATCTCGGGTCGGGTCAATGTATTTTTCTATGGAAAAAATGAATTGTAAAAGTGTTTTTTTTTTTTTAATTGTAAAAGTTATTTATCAAATGTTATATGGAAAATTTAATTGAAATTAAAAAAAATGTAAAATTGATGATTACTAAATTTACTAATTTGTCCTTACCTATTTTAATAATATTTCAAACTTTATATTTTTTTATTGTAATTTTACTCTATTAATAAGATATGCATATAAATTGATAGATTTAGAGTTGATTTGAATTAGTTTGTTTTTTAAATAAATTTTTATGTTAGTTCATAAGTTTCATAAGTTCTCATTATATCTTCGTAAATTATTTTGTATAAATTCAAAAATAAGTCAATTCAAACGGGTAGTTAATAGTGTGGTTAAATAGTGGCCCTGTATATAGTATAATTTGTTGAAATAAATTGAGGTATAAAATAATCATATTATCAAGTGTTACTAATAATAATAATAATAATAATAATAATAATAATATTTTGGTTTTAAAAAATTGTAAAAACAATACTAATGTTTTCAATAAGATTAAATTTTTAGTACCTTCAAATTATGTTTTTAGATTGTATTTTTGGTTTCATTTTTAATCTATTATTTTATGACCTACCACAAAACTAGACAAATTGAAATGCTTTTAGTCAAGCACTTTCATTTCAAGTGGCTGGAGTAATAGACATCAAAGAAATCTAGACAAAAAAAAAATTGAGAGCTCATTGAGAGTTTAGTTTCATTAGGTGGCTAAAACTAATACATGACCTTGTCTAAATCTACAAAGTGGTTGCTCTCAAATTGTTCCTACAATTTGTCCCACATTTCACGATAGATACGTGGCACTATTTCATTATAAGAATTTTCATATATTAGTAGCTTGTTTCCCCTTCTAAAGTTTGTGACTAATTTAACTTCATTTCTTGTGATAAAGTAGGTTCAGAAACAGGTTTAATTAACAATGAAACAAAGAGAACACACCCTTGCTTTCACTACTAGTTTAATAAGTGAATGTGTATAATCCATTCATTTCTTTCTTAATTCAGTTGCTCTCTTTGAGCAGTAAAAAAAATAATGCTCTCTTTTATACCTCATAAAGATCCTTTCAAAGATAATATGATTTACCAATCTCTATTGCATTTGTATAAATTGGTGCTGCTAACATTCTCTTCATCTCACTCAATTGCTTAACCATTACTGCAACTGTTGGGAGAGAATAGTAGTTGAAGAAATGGATTTTGTAGCTATAGCTTTCATCTGTTTACTTTCATTATCAAGTAAGTTTGAAATACTTACATTCTTTTTCTGTTGCTGTATCGTGTTTCATTAAACTATATAAAACTTTTCCTAACTCTGCAGGTGTAGAAGCCTCTAGCAACATTGGTGTCAACTATGGTGTGCTTGGGAACAATCTACCCTCTCCGTATCGGTCCATTGAATTACTAACAGCAATGAAAGCTGGTCGCGTGAAGATCTATGACGCTAACCCGGATATTCTAAGGCTTTTAGCAACCACAAATCTCAAAGTTTCCATTATGATCCCAAACCATGAAATCTCAGGCATTGCTGCAAACCAAAGCATAGCAGATGAATGGGTGAGAAACAATATCCTCCCATACTACGAAAAAACCCTGATTCGCTACTTACTTGTAGGAAATGAAGTGCTAAGCTACAATACAGAACAAGGCCACAGAATGTGGCATGATCTTGTACCAGCAATGAGAAGTATCAAAAGAGCACTTAATTCTCAGAACATTAGAGGCATCAAAATTGGCACCCCATTAGCCATGGATGTTTTACAAACAACTTTCCCACCATCAAGTGGGACATTCCGATCCGACATAAGAGACAGTGTGATCTTACCGATGCTCAAATTCTTAGACGAAACCAATTCCTTTTTCTTCATTGATGCATACCCATATTTCCCATGGTCACAAGACCCCAAAAATATTAACCTAGACTTTGCTCTCTTCAGAGGAAATTACACAACACAAGACCCTGGCAGTGGCTTAATCTACAGAAACTTGTTAGACCAAATGCTTGACTCAATTATATTTGCCATGTCTAAACTAGGATACTCCAACATCAAGCTTGTAATATCAGAAACAGGATGGCCAAACTCCGGCGACATAGAAGAAACAGGCGCAAACATTTTCAACGCAGCCACATACAATCGAAATCTCATCCAAAGAATGACAACAAAACCACCCATCGGAACCCCAGCTAGACCAGGAGTCCCCATTCCAACCTTTATCTTCTCACTCTTCGACGAAAACCAAAAGTCAGGTCCCGGAACAGAACGACACTGGGGTTTGTTACACACAGACGGAACCCCAGTATATGATTTAGACTTAACAGGAAAAAAATCCATGACAGAATATGCACCATTACCAGTTCCAAAGAACAATGTACCATACAAAGGTAAGGTCTGGTGTGTCGCAGCAAATGGAGCAAACGAAATGGAATTATCAGCAGCTTTGTCCTATGCCTGCAGTGTAGCAAACATGACCTGTGAAGCACTATCACCAGGAAATGAATGCTATGAACCAGTTTCAGTCAGGAATCATGCAAGTTATGTTTTTAGCACCTATTGGGCTAAGTTTAAAAGTAATGGAGCCACTTGCTTTTTCAATGGCCTTGCAGTAGAAACAACCAGAGACCCAAGTAAGTTCTTACTTTTATCTCTTTAATAACATTATATACACACAATTTCACAGATATAATTTGATATTTACTTTCAATAAATAACTTAATGTAATTGCTGTTATTGAAACAGGTCGAGCTTCTTGCAAATTCCCAAGTGTAACCATCTAGAGACAGAAGTTTCCTGACCAGAGCAAGGATTATAAAGTTTCAAGTGACTATTATCTTTAGATTTGAATAGATAACTTTAACATTAAATTTATCTTTGAAATTAATTGTACTAATCAATAATTATCAAGCTTTTCCAGCTTAGGCAATTTGTATTCATGAATTACAAAAGGAACACAGAACAAATTGATATAAAATTAGGTTATAAGAAAGAGGAATAATCGACCAATAGAAAATTGATTCCAGTGAATAAGAAACAACAGCCTAATAATTTGAATTGAAAATAATTATGCTAATCATAATGGTTATCAAGGTTTTCCATAGTATAAAATGTCTTAATGAATGATACAGAGAACGCAGCAAATTAACATGAAATTAGGGTTTAGGAACAGATCTCAACAAGAAATCATTGAACAAAAGACGATTCATTCCATTGATAACTCATTCAGCACAATTAAGCTTAAGAGACGATCCTTTAGATTTCCAGATATATCATCAGCAACATTAAATTTGGCTTTAAAACTAATTGTATTAATCAATAATTAACAAGCTTTTCCACAATAAGCAATGTGTATCGCGAATTACAAAACAAACAGAACAAATTGGTAGAAAATTAGGTTAAACCAAAAAGGAATAATTGAACAAAACACCATTATTTCCAGCGATTAACATTGTTTTGAAGATAATAAGTTAATCGAACTATTAATCAAGGTTTTATAAATTATACTACAGTTATGTTAATCAGATTCAACAAAATGTAGGAAAATTAAGGTTAAAGAACAGATCTAAACAAGAAAGAATTGAACAAAATACGATTCATTTCATTGATAAACCATTCAGCACAATTACAATATAACAAGATCCATAGTGAAATTCATAACAACGGTTTGTGATTAACTACACAATGAAACTATCTACACAAACCCTAACAGAAAGACAAATAACAAGATCATCAAGCACGCTCGCCTCTAATACGCCTAGCAAGCTGAATATCCTTAGGCATGATTGTGACACGCTTGGCATGAATGGCGCAGAGGTTAGTATCCTCAAAGAGTCCAACAAGATACGCCTCAGCAGCTTCTTGAAGTGCCGACACAGCGGAGCTCTGGAAACGGAGATCAGTCTTGAAATCCTGAGCGATTTCACGAACAAGACGCTGGAAAGGAAGTTTGCGGATCAAAAGCTCTGTACTCTTCTGGTACTTACGGATCTCACGGAGTGCGACGGTTCCTGGCCTGAAACGATGTGGCTTCTTCACTCCTCCGGTGGCCGGAGCAGATTTGCGAGCAGCTTTTGTTGCGAGTTGCTTCCTTGGTGCCTTTCCTCCGGTGGACTTGCGGGCGGTTTGCTTGGTACGTGCCATTGAGAAATTGAGAAATAACTGAAAAACGGTTTCAAAGAGATTATAACTTTGTAGATTTGGAATTCTACGATGGTTTGAGAGTGATGAGATTGAAGTGATGAAGATGGAGTGTATTTATAGTGCGGTTTTGAAATTGAGAGGGAGTGAGTGGGTTATGATCTGGCCGTTGTTTTTTATGAGTTATCGACGGGTGTTGTTTGTTTGGAGTTGTTGTGGCACGCGGATTGATGACGTGGCGTGTAGATGAGTTTGGATTGTATGATGATAGTCGTTGATCTGATTGTTATGGAAGGTTGAGATTGAATTCGATGGATTGACGCGGATCGATGTTTTCTTGGGGGAATTTGGGGGAAAGTGAAAATTAGGAAGGGAAATTTGTCTTTTGGCGGGTTTGGAGTTTTTTTATTTGGGCGGTTTTTTGAAAATGTGTGTTATTTTATGGAGTCAAAAATTCAAACTATTGGGCTTTCGAACTCTTTTCACAAAACCATACTCCCTCCGTCCCATATTATAAGGGAAAAATGACTATTTTTTTGTCCCAAATTATAAGGAAAAAACAACTTTCAACCTATGAAGCACGGACACCTCTATGATTAGGCGTGTCGCGGTGTCCGACACTCGTCCGACACCTGTCCGACACGTGTCGGATAGCTCAAATCGGTGTCCGAAAAAATTCAATTTTTTCTTTACTTCGACACTTCTTTGATCGGTGTCCGACACCTGTAAGACACTCGTACACACGTGTCGGTCAGGTGTCCCCAAAAAATTTATTTTTTCTTTGCTTATAATCTTCGAAGACACATATTAGACATACCTATAAGAGTTAGAGATGTGTCAAAATAATATCATTGATCAAAAAAGTATTGAAAATATTATATTTTGATTACAATATTTTTAGTTTTTTCAAAAGTAGATGGATAAATAAAGGCAAAATATTATCATACTTTGCTTAATTTTTTTTTAAGAAATAACTTTCTCAACTTAGATTTACATGTATATATTTTGATTCTAAATTTATATTTTTTATAAATATGTAGCGGTGTCGGTGTCCTATATTTTTTACGTTAGCGGTGTCGCGGTGTTCGTGTCAGAGTCCGTGCTTCATAGCTTTCAACAATGTTTTTTACTTATTCTTATAAAATTAAATGCAAATTGCATTTAATTTTTTCTCTCTCTCCTTTTCTCAATAAACAACAACCAATCAAATTTGTTTTTACATATTCACATGCAACTTATTTCAAGAAAAACCCACAAAACCATATTTCAAATTCTCAAGTTTTGGTTTTATTAATAAGTGTGTTTTTTTTCCCCTTATGATATGAGACGGAGGGAGTAAATCTCTAATGCTTGAATTTAATCCTCCATTAATCAAACAATTATTCTAACATGAATCATTTATCTAAAATTTCACTAATTATTAAACAAATCGTTTTGTTGACTCGTCGTACGGTTATTAACCTATAAATAGGAACTCCGACATAAACATCTAACACGATACGGACACTTATCGACACTGATAATTTAAAAAAATATAGTAGAACATTGACATCCCTACATATATTTATTTATTTATTATTAAAAATTTCTAAAATGAGATATGATGTGTCCAATGATGTCTGAGGTGTGAAGCAAAGAAAAAATAAATTGTTTTGGAATACTTGTCTGAGTTGTCCAAAACGTATTGTACGAGTGTTATACAAGTGTCGGAATTGCCCGTTAATTTTGATGTTAATCATGATAAATTTGAGGCTCAATTTTTGTAAAAAAAAATAAAAATTGAGGCTCAATTTGATATAAACCATGAGGCCCAGACGATTGAGGCCCAGCTGAAAGCGATAATAACTGGAAGAATGGTAACGATGCAACAAGTTAAAAACTTAAGGGTGTGTTTGGTTCAATCGAGGGGAGGTGAGGGGAGAGATTTTAATGAATGTGAGGGGAACGAAGGGGAGGAGAGATCATTTAATTATTTATATGTTTTGTTCAATCGAGAGGAGAGGAGGGGAGAGATGATAAAACTAAATTACTTTTTATCCTTACTGTTTTACAAGTCTCCTAATTTTAAAAAAAAAAATCACTTTATAAATAATTAAATTATATAAAAACTCAATAGACTCAAAAACTCCACAAATTAAATTATCTGTTGATAATAACATTTTGATCTTGGTGATCAATCTAACCTAATAAATAATTTATAAAATTAAACTCTACACAAATTTATAAGCAACTATATATAGTATATATACAGGGGCGGAGCCAAGGCCCGTGCATGCCTGGGCACGTACCCAGACTCTCCCAATTATAATTTTTTTTTTTTAGGGTTCTTACTTCAATCTGAAAATTCGAATTCTTGAGTAAGAATTAATAAAATTTAAGTGCATATTCATAATTCTCATGAAATTCTGAGCAAAATGATATATTTACATGTCCAATTTGGTGCAAGAATCAAAAAACAATTTTTGAGGTTGAAGATGATGAACAGTAACAAACGTTTCGTTTATAGATATATATTATTTACGCTATTTTATAGCAATTGACCATTTTGGTTTCCCTTGTAGGGGAGCTGGGTTCAATTCCCAGGTTTGCCACTTTTGTTTTTTTATTTCATTTTCTTTTAATTATTTATTTATAATTTTATATATTATTAAAAATATCTAAAAATTCCAAAAATATATATTTATTTCCCGTTTGTTTATTGTTTTTTTTGCTTCATTTTCTTCTATTTGTTTATATACATTATTAAAAATTCCAAAAATATATATTTCTTTGTTTTCTTTATAAAAAATGCTAAGAATATCAACTTTGTTTCCTTTTTATATGGTAAAAATATGTTGTGATTCTACCTTATTTTATATGTTCTTTATTTTTGTAACCAAAAAAAAAATATGTTCTTTATTTTACCCTTTTGTTTTTTTTATTTCATTTTCTTTTATTTGTTTATATACCTTATTAAAAATATCTAAAAATTCCAAAAAATATATATTTCTTTGTTTTCTTTATCAAAAAATACTAAAAATATCAACTTTGTTTTCTTTCATATGTAGGATTGTGGAGAGTTTATGACATTCACTTATGTAGTTATTATGAATCAAATATTTAGATTAAATCCTTAAAATTATTTACTTTTATTATAATTTTAGTATATATATATATTAGTTCAAAATGGTCCGATCCGGTTAAACTCCGATCCAAAAACCTTAAACCAATAAACATTTGTACATTTGCGGTTAAAATTATGCCCAGACTTGATATTATTTCTGGCATTGCCACTCTATATATATGTATATATAACGATAAATACATACATAGTGCAATGAAGAAAAAAAAATCTATATATATGGATGACGATGGAAAAAAAGAGTTTTGAAAAGAAGAAAAAAATGCAAACACAGTGCAATGTTACAACTCTTTAGATTAAAAAAAATAGCAAAAAAAGAATCTTGAAAAAACAAATATTAAAGTAGGGATGATTTTGGTATTTTAAAATAAGAGAAATGCTAGTTATTACGGAACTATACGCGCAAGAATACCAACGAATGCATCTACACCGTTAATCAATGTCATGTGCCTGCCTGATTTCCACCAAATCCATATTTTATATTTTCCTCCTTTTATAATACACTACTTCTTGCATTTCTTCGCTTTTGAATTTCGTCAAATATAGCACCTCTCATAAATACAAGGATAATCATGTCAATATAATTCAAATTGTAATAAAATATATTGTCTCACCTCACCTCTCCTCCAAATCCCTCCAATTTGGGGGATGCAAAAATTGAGTTTACGAGGGATTTTGCTCCTCTCCTCTCCCTTCTCCTCCCCTCGAAAAAAATGTACCAAACACATAAAATTTAAAATATTTCCTCACCTCCCCTTCTCTCCCCTCCAAAACCCCCGAACCTAACAGACCCTAAAAGACCGATTTGTTAGCTAAAAAACTAAATAACTTATTTGTTACATAAAAAACTTAAAGGATCTAACTATTAAAAACGTGAAACTTAAATGACTCATAGATGCATTTTGCCTTATTTCTTTTAATTAGATTTAATTTCACTTTTAGCCCCTCTAGTTTCCAATTTTGCAATTTTGACTCCCCTAAATTGTTTTGACCAATTTTATACCTCAAATTTACCTCCTATTTTATTTGGTAGCCCCACGCATATTTTCCAAGGTACTGTAATTAAAACTCGATATGACCGACATGTTGAGTCGGGAGTCAGACCAATATTCGGGTCCAATCGAGCATAAAAATCATTATGCCAATAATTTGGGAATCAAACCGGTGAACCAGTAAAGAAGGGCCAAAATATGCGGTTCCATAGATTAAACCGTGTGTTTGATGTTTTGCTCTAAAAGGAAAAAACAAACATCGATTTTGATTTCAGGTAAAGATTTACAAACCTTCGAAGTTCAAACCACCATATGTAGAAATAAAATAAAATAAAAATAGAAGAAAGAAAAACAGAGGGAAGAAAATAGCAAGGCATATATTTAAAATGAAATTGAATTCATAACAAGAAAACGAGGGTTGAGTGTTAGAATGAGTAAAAAGAGTTAGGATTGCTGATTTTTTTTTTTCCTTTCATATATTGTAAACAACAAATGAGTGACTGAATGCGTTGAGTGATGATACATTATTTCCTTTTCATTCTCTAGAATACAATGTATGGTTGTTTTTTAGCTTCACTTAGCAAATTTAGGATTAGGTTAATAGTGAGTTTGGACCTATTGAAACCAAAAAAAATATCTTAGTGACCTGAATAAATATACAAGAAACAAAATTATGTTACTAGTAATAAGTTATACACAATTATAAATAAAAATAAGTATTCTCTCTTTTTTTTTGTTTTTTAGTATTAACCTCCTATGGTTTTTGGGGAAAGATGATCTCGGTTGAACCTTGAACTGATAAGCATGTCGGTTCAATGACTAGTCCAGTTCTAATTACCTTGATATTTCCCGAGATTTTAGGCTAAGTTGACGGTTTTTATTGATGTAACATATCAATGTGATTGCTTGTGCTGGTCATGACTTAAGATCGAGTCGTGACACAGGTCCTCTATTTTTTTTTCATCGATCTATTAAATTGTTACTATTAAAAAAATAAAAATTAATAATTAAATTTAATAGATGCATGGTATCTCCAAATTTATATTTTTTTCCCCAAAAAGTGGAGCTAAAAAAGAGTTGCTACCATTGAAACGTGTTAAAAAGATAGTAAGAAATAACAAAGAAGAGGGGGGGGGTGACAAAAAACCATAACCCACTTAACCTGAGAACTTGTAATTAGGTAAGCCTAACTTGTTCCTAGACAGACTTGAACAAATTGAACAAATTTCAATAGGCAATAGCTACCCGTTCCAAAAAAATACAGCTATCAATATTCAAACCAATACTAGCTAAAGTGATATGTACGTGGTAACAGGGTTATTTACTGTGATGACTACTTTTTTAATGTTATTTACAATTTAAATAAACAACGACTCTTCATATATATTTTTTATTGGTAGTTCATTGCTATTTAGATGGAACCTCCAAATTAGGATGTTAATTTGCATCCGTCAGAGCAGATTCCCGTGGGGGTTGTTCCGTTCGGAGATCCGAAAACGGATATTTTTCTCCGTGGGGATGAAGATGGAGGCAAAACTCCCCCCGGAGGCAGTTCGGGGCGGGGATCGGGGATTAAACATTCGTCCCCGCGGATTCCCCGAATCCGTCTATATATATATTTAAATATATATTTTTACTACTATTTTTATTTTAGGTTTATTTATATTTGAAAATTCTAGGTTTCTATTTTGCTATGAATTATAAGATATTTTGGTTATGAATTTTTGTATGATTATGCATATGTTGTTATACATTGTTTTTTTGTTATGAAATGCATTATGTGTTGTTTTGATCATTAAAAAAGAAATATGCAAAATATTTATTTATTTTTTAATAAAAAGGAAAAAATAACATCATAATTTTGTCCGTAAAATATAATTTTTTTTTAATATTCGATCTCCGTGAATCCCCGCGGGTACCGTGGGGATCCGTGGAGATGAGAATGGAGGCAAAAATTCCCGCCGTATGAACGGGGATGGAGGCAAATATTCTCCCGCGGATATTTCGAGTCGGGGAACGAAGATGCTTCCTCCGCACATTCTCCGCCCCGTTGACATCCCTACTCCAAATAGTTGAAACCGAACCTACAAATATAACTATATTCCAATATCCAAAATACTTATATTCATTATATTCATTTTAGCTTTTCATTCACCAATTCATGCAATTGAATAGCTTAAGCTTCAAAGTTCAAACATCATCTAATCTTCAATTACATATGTACATTTTTTCCCATGATATCTTTCATGCCCAATTGCAAATATTTTATTAACAAATGATTATGGACATCCTGTATCCATATATATGACTGGTCAGAATGATAAGATTGTAACCATTAATCACACTCCTTTAAAGTTCTTCCAAAATTCCAAAATAAGCATCAAAACAAGAATATGTTTGATATAGTGGAAGTGTACTTTATTCCTTCCTTACCCCGATTATCTTTCACTTATTCAATTACCTTATTGGCTAATACAAGAATTTCAATTGTATTTCTCATGTTTTATGTTTGGAAAGAAAGAAAAAAAGGAATCACCCTTTTATTTTTCTTTTGTTTAAAATTGTCCGTGAGGTTTTATTCTTTTGTTCGATTTTTCTTCTCCATTTTGAGTAGTAGTCGTCTCGTTGAGTACCACACCTTATAGATTTTGTGAAACTAATGGGAAAAATAGGGAAAAAGGGAAAATGTAAATAGTCTTTCTCTCCTTTATTTCTTAACAAAACAAATATTTGACCAAAATAAACATTGAAGAAGAAGCTTAAGGCTCTGTTTGGATTGACGGAACAGAATGAAACGGAGCGGAATGAAATAAAATGGAATGGAGCGAAACAGAATGGAAAGGAACAGAGATTCCATTCCACTGTTTGGGTATTTTTAACATGACATGAATAATATTTTAATTATGAAGTTCATTCCATAGCATACACCCCAAATTGGATGGAATAAAAATTGGAGGTTTGGATGGTATGGGATGAAATGGATTCCATCATATTCCATTACATTCCATCCATTTTTAACATATCCAAACAATGGAACCTAATTATTTACCACTCCACTGCATTCCATTCCATCATGTACCACCAATCCAAACATAGTCTAAAATTTTATATTCTCCCAATAATATTGTTGATCACCGCAATTTAATTGAGGTCATGTTTCGATAAACAATTTATACAAATGTTTATAGTATTAGAGCTTATAACATTAGAATTTGTATCATAAACTCTTATACAGTTATACTCAATAAGCTCTTGGATATGTACACTAAAAAGTACTTACATAAATTGAAGTGTTTGGATGTGTTTAAGGTGAGTCAAAAAGATAAAAAAGATAAGTGGGATATGTTGGATTAATTAATCAATTATGGATTGACAATAATCAATTATTAGAAATTATTATTAATATAAATTATGGTCTATTACATTAAGCACTTAATTATTGATGAATTATTTGATTGGGCTCTTGTCTCTGATTGGACCGTGATGGGTTGGACCATTCAGTTAAGCCCAATGAGAGGTCCCTGCCGTCAGTCGTTCAATTATATAAACGTCATCCCATCAGACGTTTCAACATAAGGTTAAAACCTAACTCTCTGAAAACACTGACGGTGATGAGGGTAGTTCAGCTTCTCATAATTGTTCATATCACCGCTGTCCGAAATCCTAAAGGTACGCCGTTTCTTATTCAATTCAATAAATAATATGCTATAACATGTGTCTATTGATCTATGGCTATTTTCTTAAAATCCTTCAGGATACTTTTAGAAATAACTCGAATAAGTGTGACGAAGAAAAAGATAATCGTGTAAAAAACAAGATAAGTTTAAAATTGACTTAAAATGTAATTTTTTTTAAAAAAGCTAATATTGTGTAGTGAGATATTTTTTCATAAGCTCCTCGTTAAAGCACAATGATAGGCATATTACGAGGGCTTATATTATAACATGACATAAGTATCTTATGAAATTGTAATGAGCAACTTTTACCAACTTATCCAAACATTAATACAACGACATTATACCAGTAGATAAACTTACATAATCTTAAAACAAGTCAATCCAACCGGAGCCTTAGTTTTCGTGAACTTAACTCAGTGAGTAGAATCATCACATTACATATGTAGGGGCCAAAGTTCGAACTATGAACACCCTACTTATTCACCTTAAGAGTGCAAATTTTAAACCATTAAACTACTTGATAAAAAAATTATTATACACGTTTATTATCATTATAGTACCTTAGAGCATCTTGCACTCCCTAAAAGCCTGCCATGTACCTTAATTAATTGAATTTGAATCTTCTCCTTCCGAAACTTCTACATCGCCCTCTCAAATCTCAACTATGTGCATAGACTATATATTATTCAACGGTTTTCAGAGGAAAACAATAAATGCAATTATGTGTCCATTCTAAAAATAATTTAATAAAAAAGATACTACCAACATTTATTAATTATTGCAAAAAAAAAAAAAAAACTACATTAACCTACTACCAACACCAAATCACACACAATTTTTTTTATATAAAAGAATGTAATATTTTCCTTGTAATGGTTGAAGTACCCATAATACTTCATTTTATATAATTTTTTTGCTTATAAAAAAAACACAATTTTTTTTCAATATTGTGAAAAAATTAAGAAAATAATGTGAAAATCTTCACCATTAAATATTAATAATAGATGATGAAAAGTGATGTTCCGTTCAGTTGGTACCGTTCAGTTGGTAGGACATTGCATTATATATGTAGGGGACTGGGGTTCGTACTCTGATCATTCCACTTATTTACCTTAAGGCTCTGTTTGGATTGATGGAATGTAACGGAATGGAGTGGAGCGGAATAGAGGAGAGTGGTATGGGATGGAGCGGAATAAATTTTTCATTTCATTGTTTAGATATTTTAATAAAGTGAGAAACAAAATTGAAGGTAAGTGATAGTATTTGATGGAATTCATTTCATCCTATTCCATTCCATTCCATTATTATATTGCAAATTCAAACAATGGAACATTATTTTATTTCACCCCGCTCCGCTCCATTCCATTATATTCCATCAATTCAAATGGAACCTAAGGGTGAAATTTTTATTAATTAATAATAAATTTTTCTTCTCCTCCTAAAAAATTTAACATGTTTTCAATTTTCTCTCTCCTTATTATAAGTTACTGTAGATGTTTACAAGGGAAAATACTTGTATAGTGTTAGCACGCTCCTAACAAGTAAGAAAAATTAAAGAAACTAGACATCGACCCGTGCTATCGCACGGGTTTTGTAGATTTTCATATATTATATAAAAAGAACTATAATAAATGTTTTAAAATAAATGACACAATTAAACCTGTCTTTTAAAATTAGTCCAAACTGAGTTATTACAGTGTATAATAAAATCACTCAAGCACCATATTGACTATTATAAAAATCACGCAATGTAGATCATCCATGTTTAAAATATATGCTGCAATTAATTTTTTCAACTAAAATTTCAAATTGATTTCCGTTTGGATCAATAAGGGCGTGATTGGTAGGAGAGAAAATTAGAAGAGAGAAATAGAAACACGAAAACTAAAGCATGTAGTATTTGGATCCAAATACATGCATTGGTTTCCGTGTTTCTATTTATCTCTTCTCATTTTCTCACCTACCAAACAAAGGTTAAGTGTAGCATAACGATGTACGTTGTTGTCACCAAAATCAGATGGAAACATTTTTGGTAACATGACCGCGCCATAAAATAAAAATAATAACAATGTTAAATCTCTATCAATGTGAAATGCTCAAATACAATCAAATACATTCGATTGAAATAAAAGGTATATTTACTTTGTCATTGTGAAACTCAACATAATAAGTTTGATATTTGATCCGACAATGATTGACGTACTTCTCTAAGTCAGTTATTGGAGTATGAATTCAATGATGTTATGTGTAAAAAAGAAAGAAAGTAGAATATATAAAACGCGGCGAGAATGAATAGTTAGAGTATATAAAATATAAAATAAAATTTAAAAAACCTCTTAAACAACGTAGCGCAAGTTGAAATTCAATATTTTGATCAGTCATAGTAGCAATTGAAACACAAATTTGTGATAGCTAAACTTGAGATATATATAGAGGAAAATATAAAACGCGGCGAGAATGAATAGTTAGAGTAAAAATTTGTGAAAGCTAAACTTGATATATATATATATATAGAGGAAAAACAAAGCATATACGATAAATATTAAAATAAAAATTAATTTATATTTAAACAAATTAAATATTTGCATAGCACCGAAAAATATTACATTGTATATTGTTGTGATAAGTCATGTGTTCGATTTCTATTGAGGTAGGTGTATAAAAAAATTGAAGACTTAGCAAAAAAAAATTGAACATGTATTACAGAAAAAAATGATTGGATTGCATATTCAATACATGTTGGTTACAAAAATATTTCAAATTGATTGATATGTCATAGTGGCTAATATATGAAGCCTTTACAAAAAGGTTATAAGTTCAACTCCCGCTGAGGATATTTTTTAATAATTAAATTAGGGATTTAGTAGGGTTAAATTAGGGTTACTTGAAGACTTAACTACTTTTATATATACTAGACATCGACCCGTGCTATCGCACGGGTTTTGTAGATTTTCATATATTATATGAAAAGAACTATGATAAACTTTTGAAAATAAATGACACAATCAAATATCCATTTTAAAATCAGTTCAAACTGATTCATCCCAGTGTATAATAAAATCACTTAAGCACTATATTGAATATTATAAAAATCACGCAATGCAGACCATCCATGTTTAAAATATATGCTGCCATTAATTATTTCAACAAAAAATTCAAATTGATTTCCTTTTGGATCAATAAGTGTGTTTGGTATGAGAGAAAATGAGAAGAGAGAAATAAAAACACGTGATACATGTATTGTTTTCCGTATTTTTATTTCTCTCTTCTCATTTTCTCTCCTACCAAACAAAAACTAAGTGTAGCATAACTATGTACGTTGTTGTCACCAAAATCACATGCAAACATTTTTGGTAACATGAATGTGACATAAAATAAAAATAATAACAATATTAAATCTCTACCAATATGAAATGGTCAAATACAATCAAATACATTCGGTTGAAATAAAATGTATACTTATTTTACCATGGTGAAACTCAACATAATAAGTTCGATATTTGATCTGACAATGATTGACGTACTTATCTAAGTCAGTTATTGAATATGAATTCAATAGTGCTATGTGTAAAAAAAAGTCAGTTATTAAATATGAATTCAGTGGTGTTATGTGTAAAAAAGAAAAAAAGTAGTAAATATAAAACGCGGCGAGAATAAATAGTTAGAGTATATAAAATATAAAATAAAAAGAAAATCTCTTAAACAAACCGCAAGTTGAAATTTAATATTTTGATCAGTCATAGTAGCAATGGAAACACAAATTTGTGATAGCTAAATTGAGATATATATATATATATATATATATATATATATATATATATATATATAGAGGAAAATATAAAACGCGGCGAGAATGAATAGTTAGAGTAAAAATTTGTGAAAGCTAAACTTGAGATATATAGAGAGAGGAAAAACAAAGCATATACGATAAATATTCATAACATATCTTTATAAAATAAAAATTGATTTATATTTAAACAAAATCAATATATTTGCATAGCAGCGAAAAATGTTAAATTATATATTGTTGTGACACGTCATGAGTTCGATTTCTACTGAGGTAGGTGTATAAAAAAATTGGAGATTTGGAAAAAAAATTGAACATGTATTAGAGAAAAAATTGATTGGATTGCATATTCAATACATGTTTGTTACAAAAATATTTCAAATTGATTGATATGTCATAGTGGCTAATATATGAAGCCTTTATAAAAAAGTTCAAAGTTCAACTCCTACCGAGGACTTTTTTTATGTTTTAATAGGGTTAAATTAGGGTTAGTTGGAGACTTAACTCCTTTTATATATATAATGATGATAATGATTAAAGTGATGTAAATTGATGTGACAAATTTATTTTTCTTTTAATTTTTTTAATTTGTGTGAATGTGCCTAAATTTTGGGCTTAAATAGTTGTGTCTAGATAAGAATTTCTTGTTTATGAGTAACTATACCTTCAAACACATGTCTATTTTTTGCTCTCATTGTAATTTTTAAGACGCTACAAATTAAATTTCTACGGTGCCGTGATTTTTCGCCGGAGTTTTGGTAAACATACGCACATCCACCCAAATTGAAAGTAATGTCCCTATATTTAGGGCCCGTTTGTTTCAGCTTTAAAAAAATAGATTTTTTCTTTGTATTTTTGAAAACAGATTTTATAAAACCATTTTTCAAAATATTACAAGTTTTTTTATATTCGTTTTTTCTAAATTCAAACACTAATTTTAACATCATATAACATAGACGTACATTATTGAAGAACAAAAAATAGTCAAAATTTCAATTTTTATAAAAAGTTGTATTTCAAAAATGATTTTTATGAAAATCTATTTGAAATAGCTTAAAAAAGAAATGATTTTTTATGAAATTTTGATATCCAAATTTGTTTTCAATAAAATGATGAAATGCCTAAAATAAGATTTTAAGGATAACTATTCAAACCAAATTTTCTTTTGAAACTTTTATAAAAAATTTCTTTGTAAATTTTTTTTGCACAAAATTATACTACACTATAAAAATCTATTTTTAAAAAAATCTATAACAAACGAGCCTTAGTTTGTTTTTCTTATTTTGTATGCTATCCACGACAAAAATTGAGTCCAATTCAAACATCATATGAGTTGAGTTATACTTAGCTGCCAATTTAACAACGAATACTAAAATTCATAGGGTTTTTCCCTCAAGAATCTGAAATTTGAGAGAGTAAGAGTAAGATTTGACTTTGAAAAAAATACTCTCCCTCATCATAGAATTTGAGACCAGTACCATAGAACAATTTACTAGGACTTCATGCATCCTGTAAAAAAGTCTCAATGTGGCGACAAAATTTGTCCTCTAACTTGGTATGGACCAAAATTTTAAAATGAAATGAAAAAATAAAAATAAAAATAAGTCTATGTTTAGTATTACGGTGAACATATTAGAATTACGGTGATTTACCATGTCATTTTGCAGAAACTATAGATTGTAACTTATATAAAATTACGGTATATCATCGTAATTCAGATATACCTACACAAAATGTTTGTAAGAGTGAACAAGATATTTGAGGGTATGAATTATTCGGAAGTTACTCCAACCTCGTTGTTCATACATTATTAGGCAAGTGCGAGTTAAGTCTTACATTGTTTAGAAAAATGAAGGTTGAACACTTTTATAAGTGAAATGACCCATAAATCCAACGTTTTAAACTTTTGGGGTTAAAGTATAGTTTCGAATTCACTTATATAATTATTCTTAAATCCAATGTGAATGATCCCTTAACTACTCTCTCGTGACTCAACACATACTTGCCAATTCATACTAATTTACCTTATGTGAATCACCTATTTCCAATAAAAACTATTGTTATTTGTCAACAAAATAATAATATTAACAATTTTTTATTATAATTTATGTAATATAAATAAAAACTAAATTATTGTTATTTGTCAACAATTGTTATTTGGCAAGTAAGTGATGAAATGCAAAAAATAATTTTTCTCTATTTTAAAATATTCAAACAATAGTATAGTAAAAAAAATAAATTCAAACAATATAATGAAAAATTTATTCCATTCTATTCTGTTCTCTCTATCCATCTAAATAGAGTACAACAGATAAGAGTTTTAATTGTATGTTAAATTATAAGAGACTCGGTATCATGAATCAATATTTTTGGACATTCTCTGCTCATAACAGTAGATTTTAAATATTTTCTGCGTGTAACTGCAAAGACTAATAACTCGAACTTCGTGAGATTCAAATGAATGACAAACTCTTTATAACAATTTTTTAGATATCTAATGACTATAAATTTCAACCTTAAGGTAAATAAATGAGATGACTGAGTTCAAATCTCGGATCTCCTGCATATATAATGCAATATCTCTGCCACTAAACCCTCCCTAACAACCAAAAACTTTGATTAAGTTAGAAGACACAACAATATGTCATCTAAGTATTCTTGGGTATCAATGAATCAATATTGATTCTTGAATGTAATAGTCTTTGCTTTATTGCCTCAGAAAATCAGCAGGGAAAGGTGGGAGAGAAGTCACTAACACAATCTCTCTCTCTCTCATATTCATTTCCTTTATATATCATTTCAGTTTCCACACCTTCTCAAATTTTGGAAGAGACAGTCAGAAAAAACTGAACCCTTTGTTTTTTCGCCCCAAAAATCATCATACCAACTTTTTTTTGGGGGAAAAAGCGTTTATCACAGAATCTAAGGTAAACCACCGTCCATCTATTTCAACCCTAAGCAACAATCACACCTTTCAATCGATCTGCAACATCGTTTTACTCTTCCATTTTCCATCCAATTTTCCTAATTCTTACTCAATACTTGTATTTTCACTTCGGTTTGTTCTATACTTCACTTTATCGATTATGCTTAACTTTGCGTTTTTCATTTCAGCTTTTTTTAACTTTTAGATTATTTGATTGTCTCGATCTATGTTTAGGGTTTATTTTGTTTGCATCAGGACAAATAATAGTATATGTTAATAACCTTGTTTTTGTTGATTAATTAGTTGTAATTTGGAAGAATCTTTTAATATAATTCAAATTTAACTTAATTTTCAAGTGGGGTTATTTGATTCCTTGTTTTTAGTCTTTTGGGGTTGTGAATGGTTTCAACTGGAATATGCTTCTGATCATGATAATCACTTTATTTGCTAGTTGTGTGTTTTTTTTTTTTGAGTTATTCTCTCACTTTTTGTTGGTTGTTATATTTGTGATTGTGAGTGTAGGGTTTTACAGGAAGAATTTCGGGTTTGACGATGAAGAAGATTTCGAAGAGCAGCTGCAAGTCTTCATCACATAGGCTTTTTAAGGATAAGGCGAAGAATCGTGTTGATGATCTGCAGCTGATGTTCCTGGATTTGCAGTTTGCTAGGAAGGAGAGCCGTACGGTTGATGCTGCGGTCCTTGAGGAACAAGTCCATCAGATGCTTCGTGAGTGGAAGTCGGAGCTCAATGAGCCTTCTCCTGCTTCTTCTTTGCAGCAAGTAAGATCATATTGATGTGTTATTGTTATTAGCTTCAATGCAATTATAACGGGTGGAGTTTGTTTGAGATAATTATCATGGGTGATTGTTTCTAACCGGCAATATTTGAATTGTGATGGATACATGTGAAATTGAATGGCAATATTAGTGGTAAAGTTGTGATTGTGAACTGGGGTGTTTGTGGGTGAATTTAGGATGGAAGTCTTGGATCATTCTCCACCGATATCTGTCGGCTTTTGCAGCTCTGCGAGGAGGAGGATGATGCCTCCAGTCCATTAGCTGCACCTAAGCCCGAACCTAATGACCAGACTCTGCAGGCTGGGGGAAAGGTTGTTTTTCAAGAGGTGAGTTTTGTATTCCCTTTTCGGGATAAAAATCTATTTTGCACTTTCATATTTTTGCATGTTTGTGGCATCAGTAGTAATTTCTCCATTCCCTGGGCTTTAGATTTATTTTTTGTTCCTTCACATTCTCATTTATCTATTAGCTGTCCAACATCTTGACAGTCTCGTTGTAGATATAACAGTACTTTATGGTATGTTGATGCACCCACAAATTTGTTTTGACTATCCTTAACATTGTAATGGAATGATATGGACTGCAATATGATTTGTGCAACTCAACGCATGTCTTCACTCAATTGATACAGTTTTATGTAATTTTATGTACCGATATCGGAGGGATAGTGAGGTAACCATTCACTGTGTGGCAATGAAACAAGGTGGCGATGGTTGGTTGTGGCCAGAATCTCCTCAGTGGAGAGTTCTATGAAGTAGCCCGAAGACAGGCTTGGGTTTTCCCATCACTTGCTGCCCAGATGGATAGATGTAGGCACATAGCAAAATGACAATCAGGGCTTGGGTGTGAGTGGCTAGTCTGGGCTCCAGCAACGGTGAGCCTCTGCTGGTTGGTATCAGATGGTTTGGCGCTGGCAGTGAGGGTAGTGGCGCTGGTGGGAGGTGAAATGGAACTTGGATTAATTGAACTGTATGCGTTGGAAAACAGAAGAGGTGGTTTTAGAAGTTACTGAAGAGCATGGAGAAACCTAATAAATAATAAATTGATATGCTAGAAAATAAACAGATCAATGTGCATAGAAAACAAAAAAGGCTTTATTTATTTTGTATATTGTTTTTATAGTTTATTAATTTTGATTTGCATAATTAATACATTTTATATTGGTTTAATGATTGATCACCACACCAATCTTGTGATTTGCTATAATTTCAATCCATAATTCAGAAATGTTTTTATAGTTTATTAATTTTAATTTGCATAATAAATACATTTTATATTAGTTTTAATGATTGATCACCAATCTTGTAATTTGTTATAATTTCAATCCATAATTCAGAACACATGTCTCCTGATTTGTGATTTGATAACTATAAATCTTATTGCTTTGTCCATGATAAATCCAACACATTGTATGTGGTTGAGAGAAAATTGAGTTGTTAATTCCTTCTACTTGGAGCTACTGAATACATAATTTAAAGTGTAAAACAGTTTTATTTTTACTAAAAATGGATATTGTGTTATTTTACCTCATAAATCAATTTTGGGTCTGGGAAACGTATTCATTTCAGTTTATAGACTCCGAAGGGTTATCAAAATAAATGAATAAATAATACAGACTTTGAAGTGATTATGATTGCTGTATAATATTTCATTGGTTTCATGAACATTGTAATTTGGGCTTCCTGTCTTATAGCTGTTGACTTTGATGGACTGCATGGAACAGTCATTAAACATCAAGCTTGATTTGAAAGTAACTGATTCTTTAGTTAGTTGTTTTTATCTCAATTAGATGACATTATCTGCCCTAAGTTAATGTTTATATTCTATTGGAATGTGTTTTATGCTAATTTAATGTCCTATTTTTAATTTTCTTCTTCTAAGTGATTGAGAATAAGAGAGAGGCTCTGATGGTTTGCTTTGGTTATTCTTTAGAGTTTATGCTTCTTTGTTTTTAAAGATTTACATATTTGTTTGCATAGCAACATCTTCTCTAGCACATTGTACTTTTATCCGTACTTCAATGCTGAGCTGTTATTGGATCTCACCTGTAATTGTAATAAGTTTCCTGGCTCAACTGTTAAACAGGTCCAACAGCAACATGATTTCCCATTGGTTGATGAGCGCAAACAGTCAACCTTAGGAGTTCAAAACATGACAACTATCAACCAGGATGGGCCTGCTTTAGAATATCACCAGTTTGATTTACATCAAGACTTTGATCACGGCTTATATACTGGTTTCAATGGTACAGGTTATTCTGAGGAGGAAGCTATTCCTCATATATCTAGCTATCTACCAAGTGCATGCCCTCCTCCATCTGCTTTCTTGGGCCCAAAGTGTGCACTTTGGGACTGTCCAAGGCCCGCACAAGGGTTAGACTGGTGTCAAGACTATTGCAGTAGCTTTCATGCTGCTCTTGCTTTGAACGAAGGGCCACCAGGCATGGCTCCAGTTCTACGACCTGGGGGCATTGGTTTAAAGGATAATTTACTTTTTTCTGCTCTTAGTGCAAAGGCACAAGGAAAAGATGTTGGCATCCCAGAATGTGAGGGAGCAGCAACTGCAAAGTCTCCATGGAATGCGCCTGGTAATTCAATCTTTTAGAATCTTTTCCTTAGTTTATTATGTTTTATACAACTTTATCTGCTACAAGGGCTGATCGTTCTTTCTTTAATTATTCCCCCTTGTTTGAATGCAGAACTCTTTGATCTTTCTGTTCTTGAGGGCGAGACTATTAGGGAATGGCTCTTCTTCGATAAGCCTCGAAGAGCATTTGAAAGTGGAAACAGAAAGCAGAGGTCATTGCCAGATTACAGTGGGCGTGGTTGGCATGAATCTAGAAAGCAAGTTATTAATGAATTTGGAGGTCTGAAGAGATCCTATTATATGGATCCACAACCACTGAACCATTTTGAATGGCACCTGTACGAATACGAGATTAGCAAGTGTGATGCATGTGCCTTATACCGTTTAGAACTAAAGCTTGTTGATGGGAAGAAGAACTCAAAGGCAAAATTAACAAATGATTCAGTTGCTGATCTGCAGAAGCAGATGGTAAAGCTCTCTGCTGAGTTTCCGCCTGATAACAAAAGGCCTGCCAAAGGCAGAGCCAAGATTAATGCCAAAGTTGGCATGGGCGCTGTCTATTCAGCTTCACACAGAGTGACTCCACTAAATGGAACCTACGAATATGGTTTATCTGCACCATATGACTATCTTGTCGAGAACATGGGCGACTACTATGGGACATGATCGACCTTCGAGTGATGTGCAACATGCCTATAAATTATTCTATGCAGTTTCGTTTTCATTTTGGCCTCTTTTCTCTGATTTTCTTTTCCTCCCTCTCCCTAGTAACAAGAAATCAAGGCCATTTTTGTTTGCCTTGTCAAGATATTGTGAATAGCTCATTCTCACCGGAGTGTAGCATTGGAAGCTTCTGGCTGCTGGATGCTGGATTCTAACTTAAAACTTACAGCAATTGCTGTGTGTCATTTATGATTAGCAGTTTGTCGGATGCTAGAATCTAATTAGCATCATTGGAATTGCCCTGCTGTTTAGGCTCTTTTGCTGTGATTCAGCTCTGACTATATTTTCCAAATTATGCTAATGTAAGTCATTTGAACTATTTCATCGTAGTAGCCGCAGGACAAACCTTCAAAGGTACATAGTATTGGCTGTGTAATAAAAAATGTTTCGGTCTCCTTTTGAGTAATTTATGTACCATTCAAGGGAATCTTTGAAAGACATCATTGATATGAGCTACCTTGTGTTGGATGAATTCCCTGTCTGGTTAAAGTGTTGCATCTTATTTGAGATGTTGTTGCTTGTGAAATCATGCAACCACCGGCAATTTTGATAGCGCTTATGACAGAATTTCGTGTTGGAATAAATGGGTTTGGCAAATTAAGAAAGTGTTTTTTTTTTTTCAATAGATATGTTTGACAAAAAACTGTATAAACGATACTAAATACTTTTGAATATATTATAATTACTAAAAAGCCTCTTTTGAAAGACAAAAAAAAAAAAAAAACCTCTTTTGAAAAAAAAAAGATGAAGCAAAATTTCATCAAATATCAACCTACGGAGCTAGTCTCTATTACTGAACGAACAGCATATGCTTGGAGGCCACTATATGAGAGTTGAAGATGACATCATGAACAAAAGAGAATTTCTTTTGGTATCTCCCATACTTCTCACGCTATGTTAGTTTTTAATTTTGTCATCGGACTTTGTCTTTTTGCTATTTAAATAGTGAACATTATAAAAAAGTAAGAAATTCTAGAGAAATTTTGAAACTACCCTCCGCTATTTGTCTATCAGATGGCATTCACATTTTAAGTAGCAGATTAGTTGATGGTCTAGTCTTTCTCACCAGTCAAAATGCCTGCTAAGTGATCAATTTTGATTGACCACTTTTACGGCCATGACATGACATTGGTCAATGGGAGATAACCAAAATTTCAATAAAAGTCCTCCATTATATTTTCTTCATTATTAGATTAGTTTTTATTATTTCGTGTAAAAATAGCCGCATAATCCTTCGTTGATTAGTCATGTTGGCTGAAAATAATATGATATTCGACGAGAAACTTTTTGTGACCAAATTAAGAACAATGTGACCGACCGAAATGGCTTTCCCATGCAAAAATTAGAATGTCCTATGCTGCTAAACTGGTAGGTTGTAGTAGCTAAGTGCAAACCTCCAATGCTCAAAGCAAAAGCTGACCCTGATCTTCTCCATTAAGGGGACAAAAGTTCAAAAGAGGAACCTGCCCCTCTTTTATTCCTTGAAGGAAGATTCCATTCAAAATCCCCGTTGTTATATTAATTTTGAAGTAGAAACACAGTGTCTAAGTTAATGTAATTTTTTTTGTCTAATTTCTAAAATTAATTTGCTTTATGTTGCAACAATCTATTTCAATGTAATTTTTGCGTTCAGTTGTAATGAGAATAGTAAATTTTTTTATTTTTTGCTTCAATTTCGATCTACCTTTTCTATTAACATTTTCGTTTCTTGTCATAAACTGGTCCGCGTATCAGACGACATCTAAACATAACTTAAAAGCAGTAAAAAATTACAATAAAGAAATTTTTATAAAAACAACAATATATTACATTGGGATGAAAATCATACATTTAATACAAGCAAACGAGAATAAGGATTAGATAGATTAACCACGTCATCTTCGTCGTCCTGAGGTTCACCCATGCAAGCCGTGAATTTTTTCAAAGGTCCTCGGACGGATGAAACTTGAAGATATATCTTGAACGGATCTCACTGTTGGAACAAAATATGTGTTAATACACACCCTTAAGTTTTGATGATAACAAAGTATTAAATGGACAATTGATGGTACTAATGTTTAAATTAAGTGCAGGAGAATTCAACGTTAGATCAAGAGCACACTTAATTTAAACTCTGATGAAACCTATGGAAGTCTGAATAATTACACTCTAAAAGAGTTCAGAAGCTACAACGTGGTCAGAAGCTAAACAAAGTTCAGAAGCTCAAAGAGGATCAGAACGTCTACAAGTGTCCAGAAGCTCAGAGGAGTTCAGAAGCTCAAGGATGTTCAGAGGCCTACAAGAGTTCAGAAGCTGTCTGCTAGTCATGAGTCATTCAGAGGATGAAGACGTTCAGAAGCTGAATTGCGAAGGACTATCAGAGGCCAACCATACAAGACCAATCAGACTCCAAATTATCAAAGGTTAATCAGAAGCAAAGGAATTCCCCAGTCATCAGAGGGCTACATCAACTACAACTTATCAAGCCTGATGATTTGTTCTAAGGTCAACTAATTGCAACGGTCACAAAGGATGTGATCCCTCTCTCTAGGAGCTAGTTGTACCTTATAACTGTACTATTGGACAAACAATAAAGGTGAAGCCTCTCTGCAAAGGAAGACGTGGCTTTACTCAACGGATCTTCAAAGACTACAGCTGTCCATTTTACAACGGGAATTTCTCTAACGTCTCAATGTCTTTCTCAACTCATATAAATATGGCAAAGAAAGAATTGATGACTAGCGATCTTCATTAGAAAACATCTCTCAGAAGAAAGTGAGAATCTGCATTGTAATAGAAAATATCTCTCAAATGAAGTGAGCATACAAACTAGCTTAAGCCTCTGAAGTTATTATGTTTGTAATAAGTTTAAGCTTATAAGTTAGTAGTAAGTCTTCTGCTTAGTGTAGAAGCAACAAAGTCTTCTGCTTAGTGTAGAAGCTCTTCTGCTTAGTGTAGAAGTAAGAAAGTCTTCTGCTTAGTGTAGAAGCATATAAGTCTCAATCTTAGTGATTAGAGCAATGAAGTCTTCTGCTGAATGTAGGAGCAAGGAAGTCTCTCTGTCTTGTGTGACTTAGAGCAGGAAGTCTTAAGCTTGTGTGCTTAAGCAAGGAAGTCTCTGATCTTGTGTGATCAGAGCAAGGAAGTCTTTGATCTTGTGTGATCAGAGCAAGGAAGTCTCTCTGTCTTGTGTGACTAAGAGCAGGAAGTCTTGAGCTTGTGTGCTAGAGCATCTATTGTAATCTTTGTGATTATAGTGAACTCTCTTGGAAACAAGGGGACTGAAGTACTCTCAATTTGTGAGGGGAACCAATATAAATTGTTGTGTGTTCTTGTCTCTCTCACTCTCTCATTTACTCCTTCATCATTCATAACGCCATAAGTTAATTGTGTGAACAATCCGATGTGCTTTAAAGACTCTAAAAAGGTTTAAATATCTTGGAAAGTTTTTAAATATCCAAAACACAATTCAACCCCCCCTTCTTGTGTTTTCTCCACGCACCTTCAATTGGTATCAGAGCTCCGGTTCTGTTGGTAAATCACTTAACCGTGAGACAGTCAAGATCCAAAGGAGAAAACCACCATGGCTCAAAACATGGATGATTGGAAGCAGAAGTTATATCAACAAGTTGCTGATCTTGTCAAAGAAATTGAAGATGGACTGAACTTAAATGAAGATCTGAGCAACAATCAAAATCCTTCCACATCAGGGGTTAATCAAACTTCTAGTATTGATTCTACAACTACTACTCCTTGCCTCATTAGTGATGATAATGAAAGCATTCAGTGGGCAACAGTAAATGGTTTGTTAGATCAATATGAGGAGTTTAGGATGGAGGAAAATGAGAGCATTGAGGAAATGAACATAAGGTTTCAAGCCATCACAAGCAAGCTTGAAGACCACAACAACAAACTCAGCAACAAAGAGCTTGTAAGCAAGTTGCTGAGAAGTTTAACTCTGAATTGGAATGAAATTCCAAACACTATAGAGGAAACTGAAGACATCAATTCAATGAGTCCTGAATCATTGATTGATTTACTCAGAGTCCATGAATTGACTCTGAAGGAAATGAAAGAGTTGAACGGTGAAGAAGCAGAAGCAGCAAGGAAAGGAAAGCAAGCATTGAAGCATGAAGATCTTGTTGAAGAACCTGATGAAGAGTATCTTGAAAGGTTTTCAAGAAAAATTCAAAGATGGTACAACTTCAAGAAGAATGGAGGAAGACTGGCTAAAGGAATGACAACATGAGATGTACTAGACAACTTCTCTGAAGATGAGTCTGAAAGAGCACCAGGAGCTGAAGGATCAAGTTCTGAAGATGGCTCGGACTCTGAAGACTCAAGTTCTGATGAAAAGTCAGAACCTGAGAGCATAGACAACATCCATAGAACAGTGAATCAGGTATATTCTTGTCTTTCTAAAGCAAAATTGATCAAGCATCTTAAGAAGACTTTACTTAAACTCTCTAATAGTCAGCAGAAGTATAAAAAGCTTAAAGCAGACTATGAGAATTTAAGTAAGCAAGCAAATCACTTTGAAGGTCTTGTTCAAAAAGATTTTATCAAAACAAAAGACCTTGAGAATGATTATGCTATATGTTACAAACCCCTTGAGCACTCTCTGGTTCTCAAAGAGTATTGTAACATCAATGCTGATCAAAATAAAATTGTTTCCATGCTTTGCAACCTTAAGACCAACAATACTAATGGAATTGGATACTCTAGTGATAAAACACTAGAGGAACCAAGCTCATCAGTTATTGGTGGAAGCTTCTCACTCCCTAATCTTTACACTACATTTGTATCTGATAACACTCAGATGAAACAAATGGAGGATGAAGATTTGGCAACTAACAGTCTAGGACCCTCAAGCAAGTGGGTACCAAGAGACAAAATTTTTTACTTAATTGCAGGTGAAACTAAGACTCTGAACCTTCCAATCACATGGATGCATGTGACTGTGAATGGAAGAAGAGCAATTGTGCATAGAAGGCACATTCTTGAAGAGTCAGATGGAGAAGAAGATGAGATGGAGTACATAAGGAGCAGGAGGGAGCATAAAGACTTTGAAGCATGTGTTGAAGATGACAACAACTCAGTGTGGTGGAGTGATTGCTCTGGCTATGACTCTGACTACATTTAAATCAAGAGAGCTTCAATGCAAGGTAAGTATACTTAACTCCTGAATGACATCTCAGAGGGATAACATTCAAAGGTTTGAAAATGTCTTCTTAGGATACAAAATGTTCAGAACTAAAAGACTTTGAAAAATCATGTCTGAACATTCTTTTAAGTATCTTGAAGGACACTTTCTCAGACTCTGAAGTATTTTAGATCTCAGCATCTGAAGTAGTCCAAACTTTGAGAAACTTTTCAACCTCTGGCGGTTAAGCCTCTGAATAGGAAATGAATTGGAAACGTTTAAGTATTTTATACTGAAACGTTTTGGCGCTAAAAAGACAACACGTACACACATTCTGATTGGTTTGAAGCAACTAATGATGGTCTATTTTCTCGTTGAATTTAATGTATTGTGTGTCTTAATTTGTTTTACTGTTTTGAACAAAATCATTTAAATACTTGCATACTTTACACTATCTCATTCCATTTTGTTGTCTTCAACATCTCTTGAACAAAACTCTTTCTCTAGCTTTAGCAAACTCTTCACCCTAACCGTCTGTAATGGCATCTACTTCTACATCAGTCTCAGACTCCTCGTTCACTTTTCCTAAAAACTTCCCGATCAACACCATCGCCTGTAAGGAAATGTTTTCTACAGATTTGTCTCTTAAGATGGAGGGAAAATCTTTGAACCTGGTTCTGGAACAACCAGTGAACTTTGATAGTTTGGAAAAGAATCAGTTTGATGTTCTAAAGTTCTTTTCTAATCATAAAGGGAGCTTTAGATACATGAATCTTTTAAATGGTCCAATCTATCCTTCTCTGGTAAAAGATTTCTGGATAAGAAGCAAGGTGAAGACAGTTGAAGATTATGATAAGGAGCTAGCTACAAGAAGAGAAGAAAAGGTTGAAAATGAAGACAAAACTCCTGAAGAATTAGGTTTGAGAATTGTTGAGGAAACGGAGGTGCACTCTGTTGTGTGTGGCTTTGAAGTAATTCTCACTGCTTCAAACTTGGCTAAAGTGCTATCCATTCCAAATGAAGGATTCTACTACACCTGTGGTCACAATAAAGGAAAGAAGTCTGAGTTTCTAAAGATCATGACAAGACTGAGTTACATCAAAAGAAAAAGTTGTGAGAGCGACAAGATAGATGATCTGAAGCCTACTCAGAGAGTATTAGCCAAGATTATGTTGAGCTCTATATTTCCTAGTAGTGAAAGTTCTGACAAACTGTCATGGGATCATAGACATTTTGCTTATTTTCTCTCAAGGAAGTATGACTTAAATTGGGCTGAATACGTCTTCAAACACCTATGCAAAGCAGTGTTGAACACTCAGAATCAGGACAAGCCTATTGTAAATGTCATCTACCCTAGGATACTTAGTGAGATCTTCTATCAATGTGGGGTGATTGACATAATCAAAGCTGCGGGTCATGACTGCTTGTTAAGGGAAATCAGAGCCTCCACAGTATCTGTTCATACCTTTTCTCACATGAACTTGCTGTCAGGACATGAGATACAACCTTCAGATCCCTTGGTGCCTCAGTCTCACTCAGGACCTTCTTTGGTGAAGAAATGCAACATTGATATACCTACTACCTCTAGTGGTATCGTCAATCAGTACGTTCAACTACTGGACAACTTAGGAGAAGGGTTTGAAATTGAAAAGGAAGAATTGAAGAAAAAGAGAAGAAGGCCAGATGAAGCTGCAAATGAAGGAAGACATTCAGACTCAAGAGGACACAGAGAGGGATCATCCTGAATCCTCTGCTGCAAGATAAAATATTGGGCAAAACCTTAGGGAAAGGTTAGCCTCAATAATGGATAATCTGAATGTACCTCTTAAGAAAGTCTGAGGGGTGATCAAGGCAATCAAGAACATTTGAAGAATCCTGTCTATGGAAGTGTTATCAGAAGGTTTGAAGACAAAGTTGACAAGTTTATGGGAATGATGAAAAAGTAGATGCTAATCTGAAGAATATCATGATAACCCTAACTTCTATCTCTAGACAACCTCAACATTAGGATTATCTTGATTTCTTATATGATTTTCATAAACTGATTAATTTTTTAAACACATTAATAGGATAGAGTTTATATGGCTATATAATTTCCATTTCTGTGTTAAGTCTATTCTGATTAATCACTATGCTTATATGAATGTTTTGATTAACAATATCTTATTGATTGTTTTATTTGCTTGATGAAACTAAAAATTCTCTTTCGTTAAACAAACAAATCTTGGACAATCAATACTTCAAACTCTTGAGCTCTTATTTATAAAGTTTGATTTTCAATAAGTACAATATAAGGCATTCCTAAAAGATCAAATTACATAACAAGAGAAGATTTCTCAAATAAGAAATCAAAGATAAACTAGCCAAAGTAATGAACTTTGTTTCATTAAGAACATAAGTTCTGGATTACATATAAAGTTTTCCCAAGAATTGTCTTCTGGTTGCTTCAAAGGCCATATTTGAAGGTTGCACGCCTAAAAATATGACCTTTGCAGAGGGGAAAAGTTGAGATTTTGGCTAAAGCCATCTAACCAACTAGTAGTCTTTCTTGAAGAAACCGAATCAGATGCATCTGTTTGGTTTTCCTCAGGAAAAGACTCAAGCCCCTCTAGAGCCTTGGATATCAGTTTGATTTTCTTCAGGAACATATGTCTTCAGAACTTAAAACAGTCAGAGTCCAAAGATTTCTCTTCAAACTCTGAACTGAGTTCATCTGTGACAGACACTGGCTTTGTTTCCATTGGTTTCTTCTTATGTTTTCTCCTATCTTGACTATCTCTCGTTGAAACTACTTTCTTCTTCTATGAGCGTTTCATTTTTTTCTCTCAAGAGATCTATCAATAACCTAAGATTATTCTGTGTGAGTAAAATGACTAGGTATCTCTCTCCTTTTATAAGCATAATTCAATGGCCGAGTATTAAATGTGTTCAACCACTCCTGATTTGACGGCATTGAAATTTGAATTTCTATTAATTGCTTATACTACCTTTTTGATAATGACAAAAGGGGGAGAAATAATATTGGTAAATCAATTGTTGGAAGAAGCGAAATTACTTGGCTTTTTAGGGCCTTGTAGTGCTTCAGAGAGAGAACGTAGGAGAGTGGTCAAAATAGTAGCATGAGGTACATGCTTTGTTATGACAATCTGATCCTTGAGGATTTCAAAATATTGTACTAAAGAGCTCTGAACTGTTTTCAAATTTTTGTTCAGACTCTGAGCTATTTTCTTTGAAAAGATTTTTTTAAAGCTCTGAACTGTTTGAAAAATATTTTGAACTCTGAAGCTGTTAATGATAACCATCAGAACCAAGTGTGTGTGTAGAAGTCTCTAAGCGCCTCTGATCCTATTTTGTCATTCAATTTAAATATTGCTTCATCTTGCATCTGCATTAAGGGCTTAATTTCAAGGAGAATGCATTTATTAATTGAAGTTTATTATTCATAGTTAGTTCTTGAGTAAGGGTGCAACTTTATTCAAAGATTATCACACTATTAAAAGAAGAAGCTTGCAAACCTTGTTCTTTATATAGTGAAATATGAATAATTTAAGTCATATAATAAAGCAATTCTGAAACTGATTAAAATTAACTATGGATACAAAATAGGGGGAGCTTACAAACCTAACCCTATGGGTTATCAGACTTAGGGGGAGATTGCGAAACTCAGAAGCCTAATGTCAACATAGCTGATTTTTATCAACAACAATTGTATTTAATACTTGTGTTTGTCATCATCAAAAAGGGGGAGATTGTTGGAACAAAATATGTGTTAATACACACCCTTAAGTTTTGATGATAACAAAGTATTAAATGGACAATTGATGGTACTAATGTTTAAATTAAGTGCAGGAGAATTCAACGTTAGATCAAGAGCACACTTAATTTAAACTCTGATGAAACCTATGGAAGTCTGAATAATTACACTCTGAAAGAGTGCAGAAGCTACAACGTGGTCAGAAGCTAAACAAAGTTCAGAAGCTCAAAGAGGATCAGAACGTCTACAAGTGTTCAGAAGCTCAGAGGAGTTCAGAAGCTCAAGGATGTTCAGAGGCCTACAAGAGTTCAGAAGCTGTCTGCTAGTCATGAGTCATTCAGAGGATGAAGACGTTCAGAAGCTGAATTGCGAAGGACTATCAGAGGCCAACCATACAAGACCAATCAGACTCCAAATTATCAAAGGTTCATCAGAAGCAAAGGAATTCCCCAGTCATCAGAGGGCTACATCAACTACAACTTATCAAGCCTGATGATTTGTTCTAAGGTCAACTAATTGCAACGGTCACAAAGGATGTGATCCCTCTCTCTAGGAGCTAGTTGTACCTTATAACTGTACTATTGGACAAACAATAAAGGTGAAGCCTCTCTGCAAAGGAAGACGTGGCTTTACTCAACGGATCTTCAAAGACTACAGCTGTCCATTTTACAACGGGAATTTCTCCAACGTCTCAATGTCTTTCTCAACTCATATAAATATGGCAAAGAAAGAATTGATGACTAGCGATCTTCATTAGAAAACATCTCTCAGAAGAAAGTGAGAATCTGCATTGTAATAGAAAATATCTCTCAAATGAAGTGAGCATAGAAACTAGCTTAAGCCTCTGAAGTTATTATGTTTGTAATAAGTTTAACCTTATAAGTTAGTAGTAAGTCTTCTGCTTAGTGTAGAAGCAACAAAGTCTTCTGCTTAGTGTAGAAGCTCTTCTGCTTAGTGTAGAAGCTCTTCTGCTTGGTGTAGAAGTAAGAAAGTCTTCTGCTTAGTGTAGAAGCATGTAAGTCTCAATCTTTGTGATTAGAGCAATGAAGTCTTCTGCTGAATGTAGGAGCAAGGAAGTCTCTCTGTCTTGTGTGACTTAGAGCAGGAAGTCTTAAGCTTGTGTGCTTAAGCAAGGAAGTCTCTGATCTTGTGTGATCAGAGCAAGGAAGTCTTTGATCTTGTGTGATCAGAGCAAGGAAGTCTCTCTGTCTTGTGTGACTAAGAGCAGGAAGTCTTGAGCTTGTGTGCTTGAGCATCTATTGTAATATTTGTGATTATAGTGAACTCTCTTGGAAACAAGGGGACTGGAGTACTCTCAATTTGTGAGGGGAACCAGTATAAATTGTTGTGTGTTCTTGTCTCTCTCACTCTCTCATTTACTCCTTCATCATTCATAACGCCATAAGTTAATTGTGTGAACAATCCGCTGTGCTTTAAAGACTCTGAAAAGGTTTAAATATCTTGGAAAGTTTTTAAATATCCAAAACACAATTCAACCCCCCCTTCTTGTGTTTTCTCCACGCACCTTCACTCACCAACGTCGTGTCTAGCTCGATCGGTCCTTTCGTAAATAGAGAACATTGTTCTCACATCGTCGTCGTCGTTTTGAAGTTTCTTGTTGGTGAACAAGACACTTCCGTCTGAGCAGACCGACGAATGACAATACTCAACATCGGTCACCCTTTTCAGAATTTATTTTAAAAAATTTACTTTTTTTGAATTTTCAATATATTTTATTCATCACTTCTTATGTAGCATAATTATGTCAACAAACTAAATATATTATATCTTTCTATTGTGATTTTTTCGTTATATCTTATCTTTAAAATTAAATTTTTAAATTGCATAAATTATATGTTACTTCTTTATCTTTTGTCGTCATATTCCAAAATAATACCTTGAGTATATTGACAAAAAAATAATAATAACTCAAATATTGCTCATGTTAGAGATAAAAATTGAATATTCTTAATTGAGAATTTCATTTTGAACCTAATCTAAAATTGTTTACTTTTTATTTAGAAGTTTACATGTTGCAAATCTTAATTAAAGAAATAATGAAAACACAAATAATATTACATAACATTTAACTTCGTTTTTTTAAAAATATTAAATAAATAATACACAATTTGTTTTCATGGGTTAAATATGATTTTTAGAATACCAAGAATTCCGCCAACCAATTATGAAGTTTAAATTAAAAAATTAAAATATTAATATTAATAAATCATACAAAATTCATTCATTCTCATACATTAACTACTATGACTCGTAACTAATTATTACATTAATAACACCATCGATATATATTAAAATTTGTACTCAATTTTTCATGTAATACTATATGCTTGATCGTTTCTTTGATCTCTTATTTCTTTTCATATTTTCTTTGGTATTTTTCTCTTTTCTTTCTTTTCACCTTTTTTGCGCATGTTCCTAAAAGTAGAAAAATTTGCAAATTTCTGGAGCACATTGCTATTACAAAAACCAAAATATATACTGTATATCCTCCAACTATTTATAATATTGTTAAAATAAATTTTTGTTCATCCAAAATTTATACATATTATATTATATGGATTACTAAAAATATATTTGGTTCACTTTAAATATGGATTACATATTATATGTATTACTAAAAATATATTTATACATTGTTATTTATCTTAATTAATTTTGTATTTATATAATAAAATAATTTTTATGCATGTATATATATACACTGATTTTATTCATTCTAAACACACAACACGCGCGCACACACACAACCCGTGTAATGTCGGAAAAATACGATAGTAATATATATAATTAACTTTATAAACTAGCGAACAGAAGTTCAAATCATCATTCAATTAGTTTGACTACGGTTGAATTTGATAACTAATAAATAAACAATTTAACAAGTTTTTTTTTTTTTAATCATTCATGCCGGATACCAGAGTTTTCAAAAAAAAAAAATCATTGTTAAATTACAATTCAAGCTGGCTCGATCCAATTTTAATTGACTATTTTTTTTAGTGAAATGGAAACATGGCATTAAAATAGCAATGTACAAACCTAGACCATAAAAAATAAGTCATTGTACCATTAAACTAAAAGAAATATTGTTCATCCTTGCTGCAATAAGACATTGTAGCAAACAAGGATAAAAAAATAAAATAAAATCATACTCATCATCTTGACAACTATTCTGGATTCTTGCAGTTCCACAGCTAGCCGGCATCTCGTAAATTCTCTCAAGAGTCAGTTTCACCCTTGTTAATGGAAAAGCAACATTCTCAGCAAGAGATGTCACAGTAGCATCTAACTCACAAGTAAACGTCAAACCATTCCCTCATTTCTTTAACCTTATCGGTCCAAACACCTTCCACATCCAAAACAGAAGCTCCAAAGATTCTTATATTCTTGTATCTCAATGCTTTTTTTAAGTCAAAGAGGAGGACTTTAAATTGTAGTGTTATTCGATCTCTTTAATCTCACACTTTGATTCTTGGTAATTTTTTAAGAAAATGAAACTACAAATGGTTTATTTATCATTTTTCTTTTGGCTCTGTTTGGTAAAAATAGCGGTTAGCTGATAAGCTAGCTTATAGCTTATAGCTGATAAGCTAATTAAAGTGTTTGGTAAAATTAGCGGTTAACTAGCTGATAAAAGTAAAATGACATAAAAGGACATTTTTAATTCATAATAGAAGAATTTATATCAATTACTAATATTTAAGATATTTGGACTTAAATAATGTAATTTTATCAATTCAATATATCTTTTATATAATATTATTATTATTAAAAAATATATTTTATTTGGAAAAAATAATTTTAAATGTATTTACATTTTAGTTTTTACCTTTTATAAAAAAAATTACATGTTATAGTAATGATAACATTATACCAACGTTATTTAAAAATAAACATTATACAAAATTCTAGTAATTTTCTATCTCTCTATCACAAAAAAAAATGTTACAGTAATTTTCTAACTATATATTAACTATCGTTATACTAATTTAACCTATAAACATAAAAAAAAGGTAAACATAAAAAACAAGACGTCCAATATAAAAGGTAAGTATTATTTTTTTTAAAAAAAAACATTAACTGCATTAAGAGTATAATTATATTATTTTAAAAAATAATAAATTATAGAGGATAAAAATGGGTTTTAGTTAATATAGTAAGGGCAAATATGGAACAAAATATGATAAGCTATAAGCTACTTGAAATAGCGTTTGAAAATAAGCTATAAGCTAGTAAAATAAGCTATAAGCTCATCACAAAATAACCGTTACCAAACAGAGCTTTTAGCTTATAAGCTAAAAGCTATAAGCTAATTTTATGGCCTTCCCAAACAGAGCCTTTGTCTTTATAGTTTGGGTTTTCTAGAATTTTTTTAACATAATACTCTTTTTTTCTTGTTTCTTAAACGAAATTATAATAACTTAAATTTAAATATTATACCATAATATCAAGTTTCTAAATTTAATTGAAATTAATTTTTTAACTATTTTTGTCTTTTAATTCTCTGAATTTTCGAAAAAGAGAATTTGGTAATTCGAAGTACGGCTAAAAAGTAAATACAATATGACAAAAAAATAATTGAAATTTAATTAATCAACTAAAATAAAGAATAAATATTGTTTGACACATACTAAAACTCATTTTAGTAATTGTACATTCAAAATTTGAATCTAACCTATCCAAACAATATAAATTGATTAGATATGGAAACACAAATAAATTTCATTCAACTCACTTTTAACTAAAATCAGTTACTCTCTCTAGTCTTGAATATTAGAAAAAAAAAAAAAAGACACACCATTTAAAAAAGTGGATAAAATATAAAAAAATGTCAATTACTATTTTACCCGTAGATTTTCAAATCTTGGTGTACTTCTTTTTTATACGGTTTCCAAGGTGTAGACTTGTAGTAGTATAAAAAAGTAAAACAAAGGTAAAATTGAAATATTCAAAATAAATGTAATGATTGTAGTAACTTTTTCTTATATTTAAGACTTTGTAATTTTTTTTTTGTTTCTTATATATGAGACCGGAGAAAGTACACTAAAATTAATTCTATCAAAATCAATTTTCTCATCGCCTCATAACCAAACATATACTTGCACCTTTTCATTGGTTAACCACAATTTTGATGTTTTAAGTTTTAACATAACTATTACTCAGCCATATAAAATTTGCGGTGCCATTAAAAAAATAGCCCAGTATCTTCTTTTTGTGACAACTTCACTATGAATATTGGTTTTTAGCTTCTCTTCACAACAAATCATTGCAAACCCTACTGTCCACAAATCCTATCACAACTAACAAAAAAATGCCACAATTGTTAAACCGGACGCCATGATCGGGGTTTGAACCTGGACTTTCTCACTTGTGTGAGTTTACAATAACTTTGTCATTTCGTCTATAGTACCAAAACAAAATAAATTATTATTAGTATGTCTTAACTAGGTGGTTTAACTAATTTCGAAACAAGATCTTACTGCTTTCAGCTACTATCACATAAAGTGCAAACATAGAAACTAAAATATCAGCTTTCCATCAAAGTGGCTTACCTAAATAGACAATTATTTTAATATTCATGTCTACGAGCATTACAAGTCCACATTCAAACTAAAGCTTATAATCGTACTAGTGCTCACAACAGAAATGGACATAAATACAAGGTGGAGGTATTATAAAGTCGGACAGTTATCCATTTACTATCACTATATAGGTGGATCCTTGCAATCACTAAGCACCATCATCTTCTACGGTGTTCACCCGTTCACATTCATCAATCCATTCACTGTATCTGCAACATTACAATTAAGATATTTGAGTCATGTGAATGCCGGGGATAAAAGGAGAGGGAAAAGAGAAGATTTTCAAATAAGTGATTTAACTTACATGTCTATTGCCTCAGATAAAGCTGCAAAGAAAACAAAAGTATAAGATCGTTAGTTATATCTCACTTTCCATAATACAAATAAGTTCAATCACAGTTATTATATTGCATGACATTGCAGCCTCTAGCCACCATACAAGGATTCTGTTGTAGAACGTTTTACAGTCACAACCCATTAGGTAGTTCCGGTGAAGAAAACTTCCTTAACGATTATCAGGCTATTAGTTTTATTACTAGTTTTAATGATATAACTTTTAATTTTTTTAATCATGTTTTCTAAATTGCATGAGATTGAGACCAAAGGTCTAAGAGGTTAATACACAAAACAATCGACTTCATAGAAAAAAGTAAAACTAAAAGCACTGTGATTATTGATAATAGTAAGTCTCACGTGATTATCACCGGTATCAAATTGATCACTATAAACAACATACATTATTTCCATGTCATCTGTCAGCCATGATACTGTGTACCCTACAGAATATATTGCTTCTTTTAAAAATAAAAACACAACCCAGAAAAACAAACCTGTGATGGAAGTGCTAAAGCTCTCTTGACATATTCCGCAAGAAGCTTCCCCTATCAAGTTCTTCATATCACTGTAGATAAATGCCACGAATGAGCATCAAACAGAGTACTATTCAAATCTAAAATGAAATATGGAGCGCTAGGATTGATTTCAGAGAAAAGTAGTCTTTAATGTTATATTGCATGAATGAATATGCGACGAAATTAAAACCATATATGCTATATCCTTTTCCAGGTAGTAAAAATTTGCTTACATGCGGCACTCGACACTAGAGCCATGATTGCAGAAAGGACAGCTAAAAACAGTGTCGAGCTTATCCATTCTTTTCTTTGGAGGTGGTTTTGTTTTTGCCTTCCTTTTTCCCATAGCTAAAATCCTGTACATTCAAGCACACAAAATTTTAGACAAAAATTAATAAATAAAATCATCTATTATGTCAATTAAAATTCTCCATTCAATTCATTCATCTTTCTATACAAAATCATAATTATTTCAAGCCAAATAAATACGAAGTTTGTCCACAAATCCTAGCTCAACTGGCAGAAATGCCAAAATTGCTAAGTTGGACGCGAATCGTGGTCCTTCCACTTTGTTATGATGTGAAAATTTGATGAATCGTTACCAAAGAATGCCAAAACTTAATGCTATGATATGAAGGCAATATTATGTTTTTCCTGGAATTTTTAGTGAATACCAAAACAACAATTTCTTCATCAAATTAACAATTCAAGAAAAGTTAAAAACCCTTAATTTTCTATTAAAATAATTTATTTATTTTAAAAAAAAAAAGCTTCAAGACATAGATCATGCAATAGAGATAATGAACATATGATCCCAATTCAAAATCGCCGAAACGATTTATGAATCGAAGTCGAGATAGAGGCATGTGTTAACCATGCCGACAAAAAATTGAGAAAGGAGTTAAATAAAATCAAACGAAACGAAACCCTAACCGATAGAAAAAGGGTAAAAATAAAGGAGAGATGAAATTGAACAAAGGAGATTGAAGAATTGATAGGACTAACCGATGATTCGATCACAGAAGGAGAAATCGAAGACGAAGCAGCGTTGGATGTAAGGAGAGATGAGAGAGTGTGTGATGAAATTGAAAGGGCTGGGACAATGATAATAGAGCGAAAAGGGGGTTTTATGCTCTCAATATTTGTCCTGTTCGCTTCATGGTCAATAGGTAAAAAAGATAAAAAACAATCTACAAATCAGATATTTTGTTAATTTTTTTCTTCTTCAAGTAATTTAGATTTAATTCACTTATCTATCTTGTAACAAAAAAAAAATCACTTATCTATCTTGTATTTATTATCTATTTATGAGAGAGATAAACACAATATAAGCGAGAGCTTAGAGCATAAATATTGGTACTCAAAGTACTGCTGCAAAAAACTGGACAATGTTAAACAAAAGATGGATAATTGAAGTTATCCACAATTTCTAAACTCATGGAGGTAGGGGTGTGCATGGTTTAAAAACCACACGACACCAAACCTAATTTATGGTTTGGTTTAAATCCAAAACCATTTAAATCAAAAACCGGTTATTTTTAAAAACTAATTTGGATTTGGTTTATATCCGGTTCGGAACCAATTTATAACCGATTTGTAACAAAAATTGAGTTACTCATTTTTAAACCAATTTTAAATTGATTTTTCACTCAAACTTTTTTTCTCTTGACAATTGTTATCCCATATTTTGGTAAAGTCAAAATATGCAATGAATGCTTATTGGGAACGTTTAAAAATCTTTAAAACAAAAATAGAACATAATGACTATTTCTAAGAGTACGAGGGAATCTCGTATTTATTCCATCTTTTAGGTCTGACATTTAAGGAAATATGTCATGTTTGAAAAGACACTTTTAAAAGGGCATTAAAGTCTTCTAAACGTCAAAAGTCTATTATTTCAATTTTCTTTATAGTAAAATCGAAAGGGCTATTCAAAATCGAAAGAAGGAAGCACTTTGGGACATGGAATTCCTGTCATTTCGATTCATAGTTCGACTTCGATTTCGCCAACGGTTGCATTGTTTCAAACTGAAGACAAGTCATCAGAGAACGTGGCCACGTGTCAATATACGTGTTTGTAACCGTCATTTAGCAGTTAAGGTTTTTTAGGCTATAAATACTAGTTTGGAAGTCGAATTTAGGGTCACAAATTCACATACTAAAATCCTTACAAAACTCAGAGTACCCAAGCGTTCGAGCGAAATGAGCGAAACAAAGGAAATGTATGATTCTGTGTACCATTTCTTATTCCTTGTAAACATTTACATTTGAATGCAATTCATTGTCTAAAAGTCTTTACTTTATCGTTATTTCACACAATTCATTCATTCGAATGAATTTTGCATGTATCTTTTAAATTCATTTTAAAGTTTTCTGCAAAGTTTACTTTTCTGCCAATCTTTTTATTCGAAGTACTTTATTTCGTTTTTATTTACATGAACATGTCTTTAAATTCAAGTGTCTTTAATAGGATTTCTAAATCATGAACATTAAATGTTTTCTAATCCCAAAATGCACAAACATGTCCCAAGATTTACTAGTTGATCTTACCAGTAAATAAACTAGCGGTTGTTTACCAAAAATCAGTGTAAACAACAATAATGACAATAGTCAAACCAATTTTAATTTTTTTTATTAATTATTTTAAAAACAGATTTTTTTATTAATTATTTTGAAAAGAGATTTAATTTCATGAATGAATACTTTGATTTATAAACAATAAAAAAAAGAAAATTACTTTTCCGACCCCTGCCCATTTCTTTTTTACCCCCCAAACTGACGTTTTTGCCCTCGGGGGTATGAAAAAAAATTGTTAAGAAAATTCGGTTTTTAGAAACCCAACTAGTTCGGTTGGTAAAAATCGAAGTTTCGGCAACGGTGTTTAACCGTTGCCTTAGAACACAAAAACGTTGTCTTTAAGAGCTAACGCAACACTTCCTCAAAACAGTATCCATATGCATAATATGCATGAATTTCAACTAACACTTTAAAAGTGTTGCGTTAGCTCTAAAAGACAACGTTTTTTTGTTCTAAGGCAACGGTTAAAAACGGTTGCCGAAACTTCGGTTTTTACAAACCGAACTAGTTTGGTTTCTTAAAACCGAATTTTCTTTGCAAATTTTTTTCATACCCCCCGAGGGCAAAAACGTCAGTTTGGGGGTAAAAAAGAAATGGGTAGGGGTCGGAAAAGTAATTTTCAAAAAAAAATGTTTTTGACTAAGCCCATTCTTTTTTTTAAAGGAAGCCCAATATTTTTTTTTACTTGGCCCAAATAATTATTTTTGAACATCTTTTTTATTAAAAATTTGAAAATATTTAATAATAAAAAAACATTGATATGGTTGACCGGTAACCATGGTGGTTTGACCGGCGGCCAGGTGGCGGTCCACGGCGGAGCTCCGGCGCCGGCACGGCGGAACCGGCTGGAAAATGGAATTTTCCGGTGACTCACGGTGGAGCTCCGGTGGCCGGCGGTGGAACTCCGGCGTTGACCACCACCGTTATTCTTTTAATATATTTTAATTTAATATTTTTATTAAATTATAAATATTTGAAAAATAATTTTTTAAAAGATTTCTTTTTCATCATTTTTTTAATAAAAAATTCCAGTTTTTTTTTTTAAGTTTATTTTAAAGTTCTAGTGTTTATTATATGGTCATTAATTTGATAATTTTTTTGACAAAATTTATTTGAAGATTAATAACTTAATTTTGAAAATTTGGTTTTTTTAAAAAAATTCCAGTTTTTTTTTAATTTTATTTTAAATTTCCAATCTTTTTTTCCTTCAATTTTTATTATATGATTTTCAATTTAAAGACTTTTTTTTACACAATTAATTTGAAGAATAAAAACTTAATTGTATGATTCAAAACCAATTAGGAAAACATGGTTCTAGTTTACAATTGGTTTTTTTTTATTTGGATTGGTGTGGTTTTTTTTTCAAATGGTTTGGAATAATAAAATTGGATATGGTTTGGTTAGTTGTTTGGTTAAGGATCACCATATTTTTTGCACACCCCTACATGGAGGTTCCTCTGTCCATTAACGTCTTTTATGCGCCACATGTGTGCACATGGTTTTTTTTCCTTCTTTTTTCAAACAATTAAATGGATGAATGTGGGGTCATGTGAGTAGGGATGTCAATGGATATCCGTGGAGGCAGATAATATGATATCCGTGTCCGCTCAATTATATAAATATGATATCCATATCCGTGCCGGTATCCGTCAAGCGGGTAATCCATGGATTTTGAAGTATCCGCGTATATTCACAGATATCCATGGATAATTTTTTTAAAAAACAATTGTGATTCTTGTAAAAAAAATATTATTTTAGTTACTTGAAATTTGTTTATCTTATTTCTAAAGAAACAAAAAAAATATTATTATCACATAATAACATTCATACATTTCACTTTCAATTTAACAACAAAAGTCAACACATTTATTTTTCATCTTTTCACCAAAATATAATAATACCCATACATTTCTCTTTAGAAAAACTTCATACATTTCATTTCTAATCAAAACAAAGTTCATCACAAAATTCTAAAGAATTAAAAAGGCTCTTATATATTTGATAACTAAGAATATTTATATAATTTTCTTATTTACTAACGGGTACGAATATCCGCGGATACAGATACTATTAAATCCGCATCCGTATCCATGAACTATCGAGTAGTTAAAATATCCATTTATCTTACCCGTGGATATCCATTAAACTATCCGCTCCGTGTCCGTGGCGGGTTTTATATATCCGCAGATATCTGCGGGTATGGATATTTTTGCCATCCCTACATGTGAGACTCGTTTTAGAGTTTTTAAAAGGTTGTACGGATATTTAGAAAAATGTAGTTGAGTTGTTTATGTAATTGAGAAGTGTGGAACAATATAAAAAAGTAAGTGAAACCCATTTAAAGAATGCATATGAGTTCCTTGGATAATAATGCTCTTAGTAGATCCACTTATAGGGTTAATTTATTAAAATTGATTCCACTAATCCTTCGTTGATGTATACATCTTTCATAATTTGACAACAATTGAGCATAGGTAAATGGAGCAACCTTAGTTCGTAATTGTCTTAGTGAGGAAAGGTTGAAGTTTTGGCAAAGAAAATTGTCTTAACGCCTCATTCTTCTCAACTTATGACAAAACAAGATCTAATCTTACCAATCTTGTTTACCTCCATTGTTACATGAAAATATTGAATGCACCAAATGTCCATTGTGACATGAAAATCTTACCATGATTGAGTGTCAGGTACTTTTAATCGAGGTCTTGATTCCCTTGTCACATAGGCGAGGTCTTCCAAAGAGCTCAATTAACAAAGGATGGTCTATTAATAGTTCATCGCTTTGTAGTCAAGGTTGAGAGATAATTTAGTTTAGCGACTTTTGGGTTGAAAAGTTTAGTTTCTTTTGATGATTTCCTTCAAGTATAAACTTAATGTCATACTTGATTTAAGAATGACTGTATTTGCTTTTGGATATCAAGAGGATCCATAAATAGATAGTATCTTTTATATTGGTTACTTTTTTTTGACTAATTTATATTGGTTACTTGAGTACCTGATATTTAGACATCATAAAATATGATATTATAGTTGATCCTCTGAGATAAATCATTTATCATCAAATTGTGTGTTATGAATTAATTCATGCACATAATTTGATTTTGAAGATGGTTGACAACTTATTTTTATACTGCAGGCATTGACACATTGATTAGTTCACTGAAGTTCTAAATAACTTTTTACAAATCAAAATTAAAAGCAACTACATACACTATGCCATCTTTTTCATAATCTGAGTATTAATTCTTTCTGCCTATTACTTAGGACTTACTTGCTTAATCCTTCAAGATTAAGTCTTTGGTCTAGATTTCTCTCATTGATTCATTTTGTCACTAATGAGACTGTAAGAGACTCGTGAGTAAGTATATGATAAACATCGTTAACGAAATACTCATTGTCAGGATAAAGATTCCAAACTCGTATATCTAGAGCATTAACCTACAAAACAAAATTAGGCACCACCAAATAACACTTCTCCAACTCCTCCTCCCATAGTTAGTAAATTGATCTTGATATTTCTTTCTCTTTTTTTTATATTTATATTCCTTTAATTTATATCTTTTTTAGGGTTGTAGACAAAGTAACAAACACCATATAAAACATACATACACAATTGGAAGGTCTTGGGGTCGAACATGAGTGAAATTGTCCAACCTAATAATATCAACATTTGTTAGCCAGATTGTAATTTATAGACTATTTATCATTTTACTTAAGCAATGTGAAATAGTTAAATGTGATAACTATTAGGGTTGAGCAATTTAGTAGTACCTACCCTTAACTTGATATATCCGAGACAAAATGGGTGATCATGGGTCGAGTTATCTTGGGTTGCAGGTACTAAAATGACCAAAACTAGTCATATATGGGTAAGTATGGTTGGTCCTGATAACAAAAAATCAAATTTATCGGTGCCCCGATCCCGCTCGATGCATGTATAGAGGTTAAGAAGTTGCTATGTGATACAGACTAAAACTGTCAATAAGTTAACTTTATTTGTCTTTTTATCTTTACCACACCGTTTGTACTTTCTAAGACAACTTTATGTTACTCTTCCATACGTTTTTCTGAACTCTTGATTTCCCTCAGGCGAGCCATTTTGGCCCGAACTGTGCGAACGTGCCCGATGCTCATATTATACAAAACAAATAAAATTATTAAATTATTTTAGAACTGAAGGTCAAAATTGTAAATTTTGAAAAATAGGAGGACTTATTAAAAAATAAAATAAAAATAAACAAATTAAAATAATAATATAAATTTCGTAAAAAAAAAAAAGATAAATTAATTGAGGCAAAGCAAAATTGTATTTAAGCACGTCAGAAATATTAAATTAGGGTTTTCGATAAACAAAAAGGATTTGGGCGAAGTGCATCCCCTTTAGTCATCTACTCTTCAAATTCAATCTATCAAAGGCTCACTGAAAATCGAGAGAGTCAATTACTTCTGCAATTTTCATCATGGGAAGGGGAAAATTCAAGGCTAAGCCTACTGGTCGTCGCAACTTTTCTACCCATGAAGACATGGGTAAGTGCAATTCAATTAATCAATCAATCAATCCCTTTTTATTTTTCTGCTCGATTTCCGATTAAATTTTCTTTGGTTTGATTCATAGGTTTTGGTTTGTGGGTATGCTTTAATTTTCCTTCACACATCGCATGATTGCATGCCTTTTGTTGTTGCAAAATTTGATTATTTAGCTTAATATAAAGTTATTTGGCTTGTGGTTGTGGGCATGCTCTTAATAATTTTTAGTTTTTTCATTCGGAGGTTTGTTGTTCAAAATAATGAATTTTTTTATGGGACTGTTAGATCTGAATGGACTGCAAATTTGGGGCTTTGTGAAGATTTGTTTTTAGAATTGAAGATAGGGTTTGTGGTGCTGACCTTAGTGAGGTCACCATCCTTATAGTGATGCCTTTGCATGCCTGATTGGTTGGTTTGGTTTTAAAACTGTTTCTGGACAAATTTGGTCCATGGGATTGGACAAAAAATAAATTTCATTAGACACACTCCAATCAATTAATGAAACATCACTCATTTTTTTTAATCTTTACCTTCTAACCAGTTCTCCAAGTTAGAGAGGAATTTTTGCTTTTTTATTTATTTTATATTGTTATTTGGGTTCAACTGTTCATCTTCCGAGTTCACTCTCTTTTCCAATGACCAAAACTGCATCAAATCATCATCTTCCACACATAAAAAATCATTAATGAATCCGTATCAGAATCAAGTAATGCTATAATTGGTGCTGAGTTTGTCACAAGAAAGTTCAATTTGATGACAAGTTGTTCACGTTGCAGTCTTGCAGATTTGGGGCTGTTCACATTGAACACTTCTCCTATGTTCTAGTAGGAAACGAAATACTAGTAGACTAGTAGTTGTTGATTGTGGGAATAGAGAGTTATTTTTAAGAAGAAAAGACACGGTGTGCTTCAAAAGGAAACATACATACCTCTGCAAAAGAAGGATTTAATGTTGAAACTGTTTTCCATTGTATTATTAACTATGAAAGCAACAAAGAGACCTACACATATATGGATGAAATGAGATGTGATACAGTTTTGGAGTAGTGGGTGAATATAGAAGATGAAAACTTTTACCCAAATATAATAATATAAAATAAATAAAAAATAAAACATCTCTCTCCAACTTGGAGAACCGTTAAAAGGTAATTTTTTTAAAAATAGGTGATGTGTAATTAATTGTTTGGAGTGTGTTTAATAGAGTGTGTTAGAGGGTGTGGTCTTAGCACTCATCGGTCTAATATACCAAAATAACATTTTGTCCACCAAACCAAACATCGTACAAAACAATAAGTTGTTCAATACCTTAAAAGTTTGTGTTGTTTTGTGCTAACTACAAGATGTCAAGTACTTACTTTTTGCACATCAAACACACCCTATATGTAACTTATTGAGTATGTTTTGTGCTAACTACAAGCAGTTCTGAAAACTTGTTTTTTATGATCAATGCAGTTGCTGGAACCTCCACCCGTCCTAAGACTTTTAGACAGGTTTTTTTCTGCCTCTTACTTCGCCTTTTATTTCTTTGTCATTGTCATGCATGCACTGGTGTGATCACCTGCACAAAGTATGCTAGCAATATAATTTTCACATTTTCATAGGTTAATACGCAAAAAAAAGGTTTTTGTTATGATTTAAACCTTTAGATGCTAAACCCAAAAGATTTTATGGGATTTGGCACGGGGTGATGTTTACTTTGTTGTGTTATGTTTTTGTATGACCTCTTATTTTTAGGCACAGCTTGTGCTTAGTTTGTTTTAATATATTCCTTTGGCTTCTTAAAACAAATGCAAAAGAACATGTTTTCATGTCCTGTTTATTTTAGATTTTAGTTTGCATAAGATATCGCTTTTTAATTCTGGTTCCTTTTAAATTTTAAATTCAATTTGTGTATTAGACTTATAAGTTGAGTGAATTTGATCCACATGACATGCAAAATATGAAATCATGTTTGGCACGAGCCATTCATATTCATATTGCAACGTCCCTTACCCACTTTTCTTTTTCCACCATATAAACACCTGGATAGTTACAATGTTATACACCATGTAATCATGTAAACCATGCACCACAGTGTCTCATCAAACACTCTAGCCTTAAAAAACATAGCGCCCTTATCTCTTTGAAGCCCGACAGGCTGCGACCCTATCCTCCACATGCTGACTCCAACTGACCAATCAATTACCTAGCCCGTGTGCTGCATCCGTTCAGTTTCTCTGTTTCTAGAGCAGAACAACTTCTGGGTTGCTTAATTTTAGCTTTATGTTGGGTCATTCAGTTTGGTGAAGGACCCAATGAATCATTGACAAATTATTGAATAAAGTTTTTGGAGGTTGATGAATTAAGGCCATCAATATTTTTAATTTTTTTTGAAACTGCCAAAGTTAGTAATTATTTGTTAATGTTACTATTTTTCTTCTTCACTAGGACTTGAACCTTGGATTTTTTATTCCTTAACCCCTTTAACCTTTAGCTCAAATCCGTTGAGAGAAGTCATCAAGATCTTAATGGATACTGTCATACATTGATTCAAACTTTGGGTACCATTGCCGAACATGATGTTGGTACACTTATTCCTGTTTAATATTAGTCATCAGAGAGAAAAAAGAGAAGTAGATTGTAGAAGTTTATTGAAATTGGGTAAGAGTTGAAGATGTGGAAAATTTGTGATTGATAATAGGGGTAAAACAGCTGAATGACAGTTAAATTGGACATTTTGCTATGTAATCAATTAATAGATGCTTGATAATAAATGCAAGGACCAAATATACTCTTAAAATTTGAGCTTGAAATTTAACATGCACCAACATTAGTTAGTGCTATATTGTCAAGAGTAGAGACCTACTTGAACCTTTTGTATGCGATGATTACAGAAGTTTCTGGACTGCAGGGTTTCTAGTTCTTTATTCTGTGGTGACACATCATTTTTGTCTGTGCATTGCTTGTCATAAGTGGTTTTCCATTTTCTTTATATGTTTAACAAATGAGTGTTATATAACATGCTAATTTTCTCTACAATCTTATTAGAAAGAACCTGAGAATGAAGAGGAGCCAACTAATGAAGTTTCCGATGAAGAATCTGAAGAAGAATCTGAAGATGAAAATACTGTCAGTACATTATAATAAGAAGTCTCTACAATCTTCTTTTGTCATATTTTATATGTTTGAGTTGTTTCTATGGTCTGCCCCCATAATATGAAATTGATGATGTTATATAATGTCTGCAGAAGGCAAAAGGTGTTCAAGGGGTTATTGAGATTCAAAACCCCAACTTGGTAAAGCCCAAGACCATTAAAGCTAGAGACCTTGATGTGAGTTTATCGTTCCTTTTTGTCCTTTCTTAGATATCTTTGTAACAATAAAATCATATGAAAAGAATAATACTATTTCCTTCTCAATGCAGATTGGGAAAACCAGTGAGCTTTCAAGGCGTGAAAGGTATCTTTATTTTTCATTTGCTTACTGTTTACAGGGATCACACGTCAGTTATAAATTGAAAAAATATTGAAGATGAATCTTCTATATTAACATATTTTCTAATATTTTGAAAATTTGCCTTCTGTTTTCAGAGAGGAGATAGAGAAACAGAGAGCTCATGAGCGCTACATGAAACTTCAAGAGCAAGGAAAAACAGAACAATCCAGGAAAGATTTAGGTACTAGTTGTTCTCGAACATAACACCACATAATATACCATATATTTATAGAACTTATTTAACTATGAATTTTAATTCCCTGACGAGTGATGACCATTGACCAATGTTCTGTAAACCTTGTCTTATAGATCGTTTAGCTCTTATACGTCAAGAAAGAGCTGAAGCTGCTAAAAAGCGAGAAGAAGAGAAAGCGGGTATGTTTTTAATAATATTTTCCGGCTTATTCTTTGCTGACATACCCTGAAGAATGAATTTTGAAACTGATAATTCTAAACAATTGTTTCAGCCAAAGAACAAAAGAAGGCTGAAGCTCGCAAGTAAATTTCATGGGACGTGTCGCGTGATCAAGTTTTTTTCCAATTTTCTGGGGGAATATCTGCTCTCGCTATATTTTTAACATTTTATATGTCCGTTTAGCTTCTTTATATTTGAATATTAACATTCCATGTTGGTAGCATGTAGTGCAATTACTCCTTCACTTAATGACTGGAAATCTTGATTAGATATGCTTTTTTCTCTGTATGTGGCTTTCGGTTTCAAAATCAAAATTCAGTTCTTTGAAGTATATTTTGTTTGCTGAGCATATATGGATATGTTTTTTATTAGAGCTTTTAGACGATTTCTTGGGCACAAACATAACTCAACTAGGGCAATCTCTTGATTTGGCATAGCGCAAATCAAATCCACGAGGTTATGTTCAATCGTAAGATTAGTTTTTATCAACACTGTAGGATTCATCCTCAATGTTAACAAAAATGAAAGTAGTATTTTTTGTTTGTTGAGTTAATGCATTTTATTAAGTTTTGAATTTGAATATTTCATTCGCCTCATGTAAATTATTTGACTCTCACTACTATAGCAACTAGAGTAGCTTTAAGAAGAAATGAGAAAAGAAATTGAGTGGATAGAATAATGAGAATATATTATTTGAAGATAAAGAGATAATAATGACCACATGATATAAAAAGGAATTCATGGTCTATTCAGTCTCCTCAACTTTTTCTTCTTATTTTTCACCATCATACTTGTCTTGTCTCTCAAGAAAGATTTAATGTTCATACTTTAACATGTTTTTCAGGTAAATGAAGTCCATCCTAGATGGTTACATGATGTTGTATCATATTTTAGCAACATAGTAGGTTTTTTGAAATGGATATTCGAGAGGGTACAAGTTTTAAGAAAACAATGGAGGTTAAAAGTAACTTTTTGAGAATTTGGTACTTTATCATACTTTCTTCTTTATTAACAAAATATAAATAAAAATGGTTCAAAAAGTTATATATTTTAGACAAACACATTTGACTTTAGACTAATAATATTTAATTTCGAATCCATTTTGTGTATATTTTATTACGGAGGGAGTATATAATCTGTGCAAAGTCAAAAATGTGTATTTTGAACAGCAAAAATATGTATATATATAACTATAAAAACAAATAGGAAAAAGTACAAAGAGGTAATCTATCTACAACTTTAGAATAAGTACATGTAGTACTGCAATTGTTATACCCCATTTTTTGACCGATCGCTAAAACTGCTTTTTTCCCTTTTGTCGTTTCTGACGAAATTTCGGCAGAGAGGTATTTTAAAATACCTCATTTATTTGGTTTCATTTTTATTTTCTTTCCTTTTATTATTATTATTTTTTATTTTTTTGAATATATTGATTTTTTTTATTATTATTATTTAATTTGGTTTTTCTATTATGTTTTATTTTTTTAAGTTTTCTTTATTATGTTTTATTTTTTTATTTTATTTTCGTTTTTTGCTGAGCTCTTTTTTTTAGTTTTATTTTTGAGTCCATTGTGTTTTGTCCTCATCCAGGCCCAAAAGGGCAATTTTGTCCAAAAGGGGAAATTTTCATCTGTCCAAAACCCTAGCTCTGACACAGTATTTATACTGCATTTAATGCACAGTCCCCTAGGTCACAAAAAATTCCTCAGCCGCATAAACACCAAAAACCTCATTTTCTTTCATTTTCTGAATCAAAGCCAAATACAGAAGCAAAAATCAAAGGAAATCATCAAAAATCATCACGATATTTTCATCAACACAGAACCCTTAACATCATCATTAAACCACGCAATACAGAACCAAAAACCCAGAATTAATCATCCACAAACAATTCCTCGTTGTTCATCAAACCCAAATCATAAACTCATAAACGAAACCACAAAAACTATCAAACCATCAACAAAACCGAAATCAAAATACAAACCCAGAACCAAAAATCAAATTAGAACACAAACCCGAAATCCTTTTCCAAATCGAAAACCAAAACGAAAACGAAAAGAAGAAGAGAAACAAAGAAGAGCAGTATCTAAATAGGTTCGGCCATTGTTTTTCCTTTTTCCCCAACCGTTCGTTTGTTGCTTTGTTTACTTTGATTTTGATTTTGAGTTTAGGATCTTTGTTGTTGTGTATTTGATGTTTGAAATTGTTTGAAAATTGGGTTAGATGAGAGAAAAGAGGCGAGAGACCGAGAATGAGAGAAGAAGAAAGGGTTCCGGCGGTGTGAGAGAGAAGAATATTGAGGAAATGATTTTTTTTCTAGGGTTTGGGGGTATTTATTATCCAACCCGATCCGGTGTGCGCGTGTCTATCGCAGCACACCATACCTCCTTTCATCTCGGCCACTGATCTCCATCAGATGGCTTAGATCTCTCCATTTCAAGATTTGATCAGGGCCGTCTGGTATGATCCATTAGACGACCAGACTTGATCCTGATTTTTTTGTTTGTTTCTACGCAGATGGGCGCTTTTGGATTGGGCTTTGCTGTTTTGTTGCTTTTTGCACCCCCCTTTATTTTCGTGTTACTATTTGCACCCTTCTGTTTTATTTATTTTTTCTTATTTTTATTTCTTGACCTATGATAAAAGTGCTTATGGAATGTGCTTCAATGAGCTATTAAATCCAAAATAAGCACTAATTTGAGGTCTTTTTGTTTTTTTTATTTATTTATTTCATGATTTTTAGTAAGTCCTTTTTATATATTTGCTCACTAATCTAACATTTTTATTTCTAATTATTGATACCAACTTACTAACTTATCATTATTCATGCATGTTTATTTAATTTGTTGTTAATAATTCATCTAATCTAATTCATCTAATCTAACAATTTATTTATTGCCTTATTAATTAATTATATATTTTATTGCAAAGACTTTAGAATGTATTTTAGGATTTAATGTACATATCATAAATGAGAATCTCATAATATCATTGCATCATCGCATATTTATTTTTTCGCAAAGACATTAGAATGTATCTTAGGATTTAATGTACACTATAAATGAAAACTTGCACCTCATGCATATTTATTTATCGCTTTCCGCAAAAAACGTTAGCAATATTAAATTCCGAGGGAAAAGACATCGTTTTGATCAAAATATCATTACGAATTGTCTTCGCGCTTAATTATTTGTTGTAACGTTAGTATCCTTTTTCGCGTGCAACCGTTATCCATTTCTTTTATCAAAAAAATGAGGTCAACACCTCTTTAAAATATCAAAACAATTTATTCTCAAAAGCACAAAAATACTTTGTCATCAAACATTTTCAAAATTTTGGACTTTAAACCAAACGTTTCTTTTTATCGTGAAAACCTTGGATTTTAACCCAAGAGTTCTTTTTCATCGCAAAACTTGGATTTTAAACCAAGTGCCTTGGACTTTAAACCAATGACTTTTTTTTTATCGTGAAAACCTTGGATTTTAACCCAAAAGTTCTTTTTATCTCAAAACTTGGATTTTAAACCAAGTGGTCTGGGATTTTAACCCAAGTGCTCTTTTTATCTCAAACTTGGATTTTAAACCAAGTGACATTGGATTTAAACCCAAATGCCCTTTTTATCATGAAAACCTTGGATTTTAACCCAAGAGTTCTTTTTATCTCAAACTTGGATTTTAAACCAAGTGACATTGGATTTTAACCCAAGTGCTCTTTTTATCACCAAACTTGGAATTTAAACCAAGTACATTGGACTTTAAACCAATGGCTTCTTTTTCGCTAAAACCTTGGATTTTAAACCAAGTGTTCCTTTTTTCTCGCAAAAAACCTTGGATTATAAACCAAGTGCATTTTCTTCATGCAAAAACCTTGAATTTTAAACCAAGTGTCTTTTATCACTCAAAACCTTTTCTCAATAAACCTTGGGTTTTAAACCAAGCGTTCGCGTCTCATTTCATAATCAAACTTTAATCAATTTAACCATATAGACTTTCTTCATAAACTAACATCAATCAAACTCACATTTTGCCACTTTTGGCTTTTGGTCTTTAAAACCATTTTTAAAACCTTAAAATCAAACAAATAAATTTACTCGCAATTTTTACCCCGAACTACGAGATTTTGATCCCTCGGGTACGTAGGCATGAGACTTGTCTCGGCGAATCAAATAAAATCAACAAAAACATTTTTCTCCTTTTTCACTTTAAACCTTTTTTATTTATCACCTTAATTCCTACATTTTATACATTTTTTACCAGTAAATAAAATCAAGCGCAAAGTTAGAATAAAAACAAGAGGTTCCTATAGAGTACTATAGATACTTAGGGTGCTAATACCTTGCCTTTGTATAACCAACCCCCGGACCTTGATCTCTAAAATAGAGTTTTTTCGAACTTTTTCCCTTTCCCTCGGATAAATTAAAGATCGATGGTGGAACATTAAATTGCGATTCGAAGTTAATTAATAACTCGACATCCAAAAACCACCGCGACAGCGCTCAACCCAATCTAAACAATAATAAAAAATACCAATTCCAACTCCACAAAACTACCACTATACAAGGATGGTAAGCTACTTATTTATACAATGCCCCTGGTTAACACACCATTCAGAAAAATAGGCATGGTGAGTTCTTCTTTGACAATAGCCACTTCCATGACACTAGTTGAGTTGCTTCAAAAACTTGTGCCTCCTCGACAACTTTTGCATTAAAAATCCTTTTGTTACGCGCACGCCAAAGGAGCCAAATAGCCACATGCCAAATTAAAATACCCCCTTCTTGCCTTGCTTCCCTTTCCTCAAAGGAAAAAGAAAACTCTCAAACAAGGAAGAAAAACTCTCCAGCAAAACCATAGTCTTCCCAAACCATCAATGTACCAAACTGCATACCTCCCAAGCCATCGAACAAGACACAAATAAGTGATTCTCCGTTTCCATGAGCCCCATACAAGACACACACGAGGATGCCTCCCCTCCCGGAATTATTCCACGATGAGCTAAATCAAATCTTGTAGTGCTTGCCATGAGAAAACCATAACCTTCGATGGCGCCCAACTCCCCCAAAATTGAGCAATAACATGGTTCGGAAGCATTACCAATGTAAAATCATGTGTAACTTGAGTATACTCAGTTCTATGGTGTAAATTGTTCTCTCTTACAATGCCTAAAGATGGTTTGTTTAGATTAAGCTGTCAATAAGCAAACTTGAATATACAATATAACCATTAATACAATCCGTTCAATGTTAAATAAAAAAAGAGAGGCCGGCAAACACCATCGTATTCTTGATGCACCACAAACCACAATTCTTGATGCACCACAAACCACAGGACATGGTTCTCAATCATATGGTTAACCGATGAAAACAATCACCTTACCGTGTTTGAAAAGCCAAATCCAATGATCTTGTTTGAAAGGAGAAAGTTCCTTATAATTTAAGTCAGCTATGATTATCCTACCAGGCAGCTACTTAATCTCCAAAAAGGGAGAGCAATAAGTTTGATGTTTCCAATATTATTTTCATTATGAACGGATAAAAGACGTTAAGCAGGGAACATACCGATCGAATAATTTGCTCTGTTGGTGTGCGCACATTAATGTAAATAAATAAAAGTATCGTTAAGACTAAGAAAAGGTCAGAAATGAAAATTTTGAAATTAGATGAATGAATGAATATCTTACAATGCCAAAAATATAAATTACCCAAAATAAATGTGCATGTTTCCTAAACATTTGGCTAATTTTGAACAGAACTCTCTAAACAATCCATCTTCATGCTGTCAGTTCAATCTCTACATGGTATAAACAGGACATCATTTTCAGGGTAAAAATACAGAGATTTTTACAACATTCTTAAGCAGAACAACATCCAGATTTCTTCACAGCTGATACATCATCACGGGACCCAACATTAATCGTCTGTCCTTTAGGTAAAGCAGCTGGATCATCACCAATCTCAAGGGCCTTCTTGCTTACAACACGATAGATCTGCGTCAACACTTCTGTGAAGGCACTTTCAACATTCAAGGACTCAAGGGCAGATGTTTCCATGAAAAATGTATTCTCCCGTTCTGCAAAAGCTGTAGAATCTTCAGTCGATACTGCTCGTAAATGACGCAGATCTGCTTTGTTGCCTACAAGCATCACAACAATGTTGGCATCTGTGTGATCTCTCAGCTCTTTTAGCCATCTCTCCACATTTTCAAATGTAACATGCCTGGTAACATCATAGACTAACAAAGCGCCAACAGCTCCACGATAATAAGCACTTGTAATTGCTCGGTACCTTTAGTAAAGAAAAGAAAACTAAGAATACCATGTAACATGAAAAATTGATAAAATACATCAAAGTAGATCATTAGTAGCATCGAATCTAGAAACATAGTCCCTCAATTACATTCGCATTAATCTTGCCCTTTTAGTAATTGGACAGCCTAATTAGGATTGTGAAATTAAATGATATCAAATAAGTTGTCTTTTTAGTTTTTTTTTTTTTTGTATAGCTTCTCAAGTATTCTATTCTCCCATGCTTATCCTTCCTCAAGTATTAATCATTACGTTTATCTTTGTTCTTATGTTTCTAGTTTTCTAGTCTCCAAGACCTGGGTGACAGGACCAATGTCCTTGAAAATATATCAGTTCATAAGAAAAAAGACATTAATGGGTCAAAGATTTTAACTTAGTTGTACTAAAGCAGACAAGAAAAGAACCGTTGCAGGTTTAATTTCGAGGAAAAAAAAACAGTATTGAGCATTGTAAAGGCATTGGATCCTTGAAAAATTATGCTACCATGATTGGAAGCTATAATAATCAAGTCCTATTAACACAATAAAATCACAAATTAAACAATACAGTTAAACTAGCAATAGGAGCAAATATTAGAGGCACATAGTGCATAACAAAATAAAGGAAATACAAGTCTCTATCACAGTTTCCTACAAATCAGTGTTTGATTAGAAGGAAACCAATTGAAAAAGTTTCCAGGAGGCTACCTCAGTAGTGACTATGTTCTTTGAAAAAGAAGCATGTTTTTTGAATGCACCGGATGGTACCCAACAACTAAATAAGCACTATAAGAAAATTAAAATGGAATCATGATGACATTTAACACCGAAGCACAATATAGAAAATAAATTAGTAATTCCTATTATAGCACATTAGGCCTAACTCAACCCCAAAAACTAGCTCAAGGAGAAAGTGTAACCAAATTTATGGGGTTAAGCACTTCCCTCCAAATTTATGTTTAATAATAATGCTACAACAACAATCAAGTCTTACTCCACTAACTAGGGTCGGGTACATAGATCAAATGACACAGTAATGTTATGTCATATAACATATCTCTATCCAACTCATTAATCTCTAGATCTTTCTTAATAGTTTGTTTTTTTAGGTCTTCATCAGCCTCTAGCGATTTGACTATCCTCCATCTGAGTTACTTTCCTTACTACAAAATCTACAGTTCTTCTCTCAATCTCTCCACATGCCCAAATCACCTAAGACGAGTTTCCACATCTTTTCTATGATAGGTTCTACCTTAACTCACACCCTCTCTCTAATGTTATCATTTCAAATCCTAACTCATCTGTTCTTACCACACATCCAACGAGACACTCTCATCTCTGCTACGCTTATTTTATTCTCGCATTGGTTTTTTTCATTGCCCAATACTCAGTCTTACATATGCACGATAAAATTTCCACTTTAGTTTGCTTGGTATTTATATCACATCAAACACCTGATACCCTTTTCCATTTCAACCACTCAGCTTAAATTCAATAATTAACCACTCCTTCTATTTCTCTGTCGTTTTGTAATATGAACCCAAAACATTTAAACCATGTGACGTGACTTATGATATGATACAATCTCCAACTTTCACCTCTAAACAAGAAGAAATGCTCTTCCTTTTGCTAAACTTGCATTCCATATCCTTTGTCTTACTTCTTCTCAAGGATGTCTCTACGTCTCTAACCTCCCATTTAATTCCTCTCTTGGCTCTCCAAGTAGGACTATATCACCCGTAACACCCTCATACATATCCTTAATAGCCTATGAAGCACAGATACATACATGAACACCAAACACGACACAGACACTGACAAATTGACACCTATAATAATTTGATAAAATGACATAATTCAGTATAATCATAAGTGTCGGTGTCGTGTCTGACACCGGGACACGCCTAATCTGCGGAGTGTCCGTGCTTCATAATGGCTTGAATATAGACAATTATAACAATTTTCTTCTCTAGGAATGTTCAATAACAATAGATAATCGATTAATTTGATAATTATATAACAATGGCTAATATTATTATGCAAAAACATTTATAAATAGAACAATGGAATCCGAAAATGCAAAAAAAGATATATACCTTTCTTGACCAGCAGTATCCCAAATCTGAGCCTTAACAACCTTATCATCAACACGAATGCTTCTGGTAGCGAATTCAACACCAATGGTGGATTTAGATTCGAGACTGAATTCATTTTTTGTAAATCTAGAAAGAAGATTTGATTTACCAACACCAGAATCACCGATCAAAACAACCTTGAATAGATAATCGTAATCGTCATCGGCTCTATATGCCCCCATTTTGATGATGATCTGATGAGGGAGGGAAAACAGCCACAAACGGAGAGACTAAATTATTTTTGATGAATTTTCGTGATCTTGTATGCGATATGGTGATTTAGATTTACAAAAATAAAATAAAATAAAATTAAAAATGTAACTTATGTTTAATTTGGCATTGACAACGGTAACTGAACTCCAACGTGTATTTTTTATTATTATTTTTTTATTTAAATTGCAATTTTGACCCACTAATTTTCACATATTTGTGATTTTGGCTATTAACTTTCAAAATAACTCTTTTAACCCCTTAACTTAAGTTTAATTTGGCATTTGCGACAACAACCGAACCGGCAAACTCCAACGTGTTTTTTGTGTCAAATTGCACTTTTGATCCCCTAACTTTCACAAACTAGCGATTTTGACCTCATGACCATATACTATAGCCACTTCCGCAAAAAGATGAACCAATTGATTTTGACCAAGTCAACGCACATTTCAGTTTAAATTGTCCATATGGTGGGTGCCAGCAACTTTCACTTGTTGGGAGTAGGGGCTGAAAAGAGCTCTTTGTATAGGTTGGGTTTGCTGGGCTTTGATGCTTACCTTATTATTATGAAAAGGGGAAGGTTTGTCTAGTTGGGTTAGCCTTTTTAATCAAATAAAGTTGCATACGTAGAGTGTCCCGTGAAAGTTTTATATGAAAATAATTCAAAATTTAATAGAAAGTTAGATGAAATTAACTCAAAATTTAATAAAAAGGATGAACTTATGTTGACATCAGTAACATATGTGACCAATTGAAACATTTAAAACATAGAGGACCTTCACGATTGAAATCAATTTGTTTCTTAATCTCTTAACATCCTGTTCAATAATCCCAACTGGATACAATTGGAATGTCAAGTCTAGTTTCAACTCCACCGTCTCTAAATTCACTAGTACAAAAGGATTCAACGAATTTCTTAAGCTCCGATACGTGAATGATATCGTGCTATCCTGACATTGTTGAGGGTAATACCAACCGATTCACTACTTCATCAATGCGTTCGATAATTTGAAAATGACCAACGTACCTTGGCCCAACTTCTTAGTTTTGAACACACCTCACATTCCTAGCTTAGGTATAACCTTCAGGAAAGGATGATCACCCCCTTGAAATTCTAAAGTCGCCGCCTATTATTTGCATAACTTTTTCGACGGCTTTGCGCTGCCCCCATCTTCTCCAAGTCAAACGTACTCTAGCTCTAGATTAACAATATCTAGTCTCAACTATTGTTAGAAGTCCCATATTGGTTAGAGACATGACATAAATAGCTTTAATAAGAGTAGTGCAAACCTCAACTCTTAAACTAACTTTTGAGGTTGAGTATGTGCCTCTCAAATTCTAATATGGTATCAGAGTCTATCCTAGATCCATTTGTTGTTTGTTGTACAGACCTCCCATATTTGGGCTATCAGTTGTTGTTGATTTTCACGTTCCAGCTTATTCAGTCCTAGACGTGAGGGGGTGTGTTAGAAGTCTCACATTGGTTAGAGATATGACATAGATAACCTTTATAAGAGTAGTGCAAACCTCAACTCTTAAGCTAGCTTTTGTGGTTGAGTATAAACCCTCTCAAATTCTAATTATTCTATGCATATATATATCATCACTCTCAAGCCTTCAACTTCAATTCTTCTATCGACTTCAAACTTGAACTCTAGTATTTATTTCCTTAATTCCAATAAGTTTTCTATTTAGCTATAAGGGATTAATCTTCATGAAACAATTACATGCAACATGATTGTTGTGAGACGTTTTGGAGAATGAATGGAGAAGGGAGGTTGTGGGTTCGGTTTGTTGAGTTTCGTGAGAGATTAAATTCTACATCGACTATGAATGAGAAGAATGTTGGATATATAAGAGAGGTGACCCATAAATTTAATTCCTAAAGATTTTGGGTGGAGATGTGGGCTCTCCCTCTTTTGTGGTCCTAGAGCATTGACCCATTGTTACTCCCAAGCTCCCCCGGACTCTCCAACAAGTGGTATCAGAGCCGTGGTTCGACTTGGTGGGGGAATGAAAGTGGATCTTGGTATTAGATCAACTATAGGATGTGAGAACTCATACTTGGGTGGAGATTGTTGGGTTAAGTGTGAGGGGTTAAATCGTACAACGACCACACATGAGAAAAATGTTGGATATATAAAAGAGGTGACCCATTAACATAACGTCTTAAGATTTTGGGTGGAGACATGGTGTCTCCTTCTCTTATCGCCCTGGAGCATTTGACCATTTGTTTCTCCTGAGCTCTTCTGAACTTCTCAAGACGGTTGAAGAAGGAAAAACAAATATAAATGTAGATTTTCTTTTCTCCTCGTCACACAAGTCCCTTAAATAGTGTCATTGAGTTTTTACTGTTTTCCTCGACCATTTTCCTTAGTAAATTTCATAATCGAATGAAATTTTCTAAGAAATTTTCTCTCAAAGATTTAAACATGACATAAATAACTTTCTGACTGAAGTTTCCAAATTGCTTCGCCCGGTGGCAAACCTTCCCAAACAACATTTATTAATGAGATCTTGTTATTCGATACCTTCATACCACAATAAATTATCTGAGCTAGGTTAAAAGGTAATCTATTTTTTTAGTTGAGATACATGAAATAAACCATGAAGCTCAGATAGTGATGGTGGTAAAGGTTAACTGATACGCCACTGGTCCTATCATTATGATGACTTGATAAGTTCCTATGTATCTTAGACTTAACTTCTTGGTCTTGAAAATTCCTCTCAGTTCCAACCTACGGGTTAGAAATACATGACATCCTTACTCAAATTTAGGCATGGCAACGAGGCGGGGCGGGGGTGGATTTTGCCATCCCCAAACTCAAACCCATAAAGTTCGGGTTTTCCCAAATACATTTCAATTCCATGCGGGGATAAAACGTATAACCGCAAACTCCTCCCCAACGGGGACCGGGTATCTCCAACGGGGTTCGGGTATTCCCGTTACGCCTCTTTCCACATGAATTATGATTGTATTTTAAGTATTTTTTTAATTAAAAAAAAGTTAAAAGTCCAAAATTATTGTGTTTTAACAATATATTTTTTAAATAAATAAAATAAATAGAGAAAATCATTTGTTTATTACTCAAATTAAAAATAAAAAATAACCATATGAATATAAATTAAGAGATTGTTTAAGAGTTTCTAATTTTAAAGAGGTAAAATCTAATTTTACCATAAGTGGGACGGGTTCGGAGTGGGTTTCAATGTCTCTGTTACCCGCCCAAATCCATCTTTTGAAATCGGGGAAAACCCATACCCAAACCCAGTCAACTCGGGTTTTCCCCGTCAAAACAGGTAGGGTTTAGGCGGGTACCCGTGGGTATGAGTTTTATTGCCATGCCTACTCAAATTCTAATGGTTGCCTTGCATAACTCTTTTGTCAGCTATTAGAAACCTTCCTTATCTTCACATGTATCATCATTACACTTTTTGTGGTATCTTGGATTATATCAGGTCCAAGAATACTTTTGTCACCCATATTTTTTATTAGAGATTAAAAGTCCTTTAATTTTTCTTAGAGACTAATGGGTTTTTCGAGGAACTTCAATTGATCTCCACTCTTAATTATCTAATGATTTGTACGAATGCAAGAAGTTAATCAAACGTTATATCCGAATTTTTTTATATAATTTTTTAATAAAATGAAATTTTTAGTGTTTTTTAAATTATAATAAGTATATTATTGTGGTAAATTGTGTAAGTTACCATGATTTATGTAAATTGATTGCAATGTTGCAGAAAAGGTATCCCGATTCCCACTAGCGGTATTATTGGTAATGGTTTGGTTTTTTTTGAACGAGGTAATGGTTTGGTTTTAAAAATTGTAAAGGTAAATATTCAATTTAAAGTTGTTTGAATTGATATATTGTTTAAATAGGTATCTATGGATATGTTGACCAAATTTGTTTAATAATTATAGTATTTTAATTAATTAAAAAAAGTTAGTCAAAAGTACAAATATTTTTGTGTGTATTTATAATAAGATTCTTTGACCAAAACTAATATTATAATAAAGAAATTACATTAAACTTCCTATAAATTTATGGTTACATTCTTATCTTTGACATCACTTACAAAGATAAAATACAACTCTCCAAGGCTATGAAAGTTGTCAATTCACTGTCATATATCTCTTTCTCATATACATGTTTGTGTAAGTTTTAAACTTCATTACACTTCAACCGATATTACATATTTTTTTGATTCCATATAATTTTTGTTTGTTTATTCTCATAATTAACTCTTTAGACCTATGTCATTTAGTCCCATTTAGATCCATATGGAAAAGATAAAAAAACTAATTTCACATATCATCATTATAGGTCTTGCAAAATTGACATAATTGATAAAAACCTATATTTGTTTTTCTTCTTTGTTAAGTGTTTCTCTATTGTTTATGCAATTGCTTTACCCATGTATGCTTCATCTCTTGCAATAAAATGTATTAATTTAGCAATAACTTGTAGGAGATGATACAATAACTTGTAGCAATATAATGTGTGTACAATATGGTTTCATGTCCTAACTTTTATGTTAATGTTTGTTCTGTTGATGACTTTCAAGGTGGTAAAGAAGATACTATAATAATATCTACTGTTAGAACCAACCTTAGTGAAAATGTTGGGATTCTTTTCAATATAAAAATAACTAATGTTGCAATTACTAGAGCTAGCTATGTTATTAACAACAAAATAATAACATACCTAGCTCTAGTGATTGAAACATTAGCTCTTCTTCTATTGAAACAAAAACCTAACAGTATATATTATTATGATATCTTCTTAACCACCTTGAAACCAGTCAACAGAACAAACATTAACAGAGAAATTAGGATTTAAAATCATGGACACACAATTGCTACAAATTATTGCATTTTCTCCTATCATTACACAATTGCTACAAATTAATGCATTTTATTGCAAGAGATGAACATACTTTTTTTTTGGTTAGCAAGAGATGAGGCATACGAGGGCAAATGAATTCGCTCTTCATTAATGGAAATAATTAAAACAAACTAGGGCTAGGTAGGTATGAGACATATACCTGGTCTATGTATGTTATTATTTTGTTGGTACTAGTGGTGATGGAAACATTTGTAGCTCTTTTTCTTTTATGATGGAAGATTTTAGATCTTTTTTTACAAAACAATTTATAGCTCGTTAATAGTCAAGGACACAACAGTACAATCCTATAGAACATATCTATTACAAAACAATTTGCAGCTCTATGTATATGATAGTTAATCATTTTAATGTTATGTCGATTTAATACAGTTACATATTTTTTTTTAAGGAAATGTTAAATAGTGTTCCGGATCAAAGATTAATGAAACAAACATTTTAAAAAAGAATATTTTTTTACTTAAAATTTTTGTTTATATTTTTTTTATTTCCTTAACTATTTGTTTAAGAATACAACTTTCAATTGAAAAGAGGAGCTCTCGCCACTCCCTAACCTAAAAATCAGCCACCACCTGACTGTTCTCTCTTTCAATCCAAATCCTAACATTAAAATGTAACCTTGGCCAAAGTGGTCTGCAACCTTCGGCGTGTCAGCACTCACAAACATGGACGAATCCAGAAATTTTAATAAGAGGGGTCAAGATTATATTATAAATAAAATATAAGTAGTATATTTATCAATGTTATAATTATACAACACTTTTTTTTTTGGTACAATGTTAGTTCTTTTGGTTGCTTAATCAATACTCTTAAGAAACTCATCAATATTCTTATTAATTTTATAATTTATTGTAGTGCAATGAATTGACTATGTTCGATCCTCATTGACTCTATTATAAACGCAAAAAATAATATCATGTAAGTGGGGTCACATTGCATAAATACATAAGTATTAGCTAACAATAAAATAGGAAAGTGGGGTCAGCTGATCCCATTATCCCCACGGTGGATCCGTGCCTGCGCACAAACCCTATATGGGGTAGTGTGTCAGCCGCCAACGCCCTTGGTTGCAGTCTGCTCTATTTCTCTTTAGTTCTGCTTCTTCTTCTTCAGCCACCACTATGCTTTTTTGGTGCGGTGGTTCTAGGTTTCCTCTGGTCGGTGGTTGTTCATATTTGTTATGTTGCTTTGATTTCGGCGGCGAAGAGTTGGTTTGCATTATACGGTTATTGTCGTATTTGGTGGGTGTTCTCTGATTCTGAGTTTCCAGATCTATTGAGATCTACATGTTTTGAGTTTTTGAGTTTATCTCCAACACGCGGGTGCCGCTTTAATATCCGTTTCAATCCTCGAGATTGATCAAACTGCTTGTGATATCCTCGTCATTATCTGTTTGATGCTGGATTGTATGGCTCAAAAGTGTCCTAATGTCTGCTGTTATTTTTTACAGGAGATTTTTGATACACGAATCAGTTCGTGTTGGAAGTTCGTTCATTCTCCATTTTAGTATCCAAAATGATTATTTAAGAATCGTTTATTTTGGAAGTTGGTCATTGATATTACATGGTAGACATACAACTTATCATTTCATATAAACTAATTGTTTTCTTTTTTCCAATTTTCCAATAAAAGAATATAGTTTTCTTTAAACTAAAACAGAAAGTAAGGGCGAACTTTTTAGAAATTGGATTAAAGCGAGAGACATACTTATTTGAACACAACTTCAATTCAAAAATATTTAGACAAGGAAAAATCCCGCTCAAAAAACTAAATACTAACCAAGGAAAAACAAAGTTTACAAGGCAAAACCAAAACCAAAACTCCTAGACAATAGATCACACCAAATGAGTAAACCGATTTGTCTTTATTCAAAAAATAAAATAAAATATTATTTCATCTTCCTCCAACACAAAATCTTCTTTTAAGCGTTTCTTCTTCCCCTACTATCAAAATCAGATCAGAACACTCATATTGTTGTTATTTTGGGATCAAAATTAGATCTTGATGATTATAATGAACAACAATCAACAAATTAAGAGTTCGATATGTTTGTAGGACAATAGTATGTTGGAGAAGAAAAAACAGCAGGCGGCCGACATCAGTTATTGAGCTTTTGTCGGCGGCTGTAATGCTTGGATCTTTTTAGAATAAAGTTCAAGAGAGAGAGAAAAAAAGTGATTTTTATTGTTATACGGTTTTGTCAAATCTAAAAAAGTTATTAGACGAAAGAGAAAAATGATGCATTAATCGCTCCTTATCCTGTGCAATCTTGCATGCAATTTTGCACATGTTAGAAAAACTCATAAAAAAAGACTACATGATCACTAGAAAAACCATCTCAAAAGACATCACGTTGGTTAGTAGATGGAAAAACACCTCAATTATCAAAACACCAAAAGACACAAGCAAAAATAAAATGCAATTAAAAGTTTAGCGTGCAACTTATTGTCCGTCTATCTTTTTATTTATGTATAAATATTTTATATATAAGTTTTCTATTTAGCTAGAAGGGATTGATCTTCATGAAACAATTATATGCAAAATGATTGTTGTGAGAGGTTTTGGAGAATGAATGGAGAAGGGAGGTTGTGGGTTCGGTTTGTTGGGTTTCGTGAGAGATTAAATTCTACATCGACTATGAATGAGAAGAATGTTGGGTATATAAGAGAGGTGACCCATGAATTTAATTCCTTAAGATTTTGGGTGGATATGTGGCCTCTCCCTCTCTTCTGGTCCTAGAACATTGACCCGTTGTTACTCTCAAGCTCCACCGGACTCCCCAACAAGTGGTATCAGAGCCGTGGTTCGACTTGGTGGGGGAACGAAAGTGGATCCTGGTATCAGATTAACTATAGGATGTGAGAACTCATACTTGGGTGAAGATTGTTGGGGTAAGTGTGAGGGGTTAAGTCCTACAACGACTATAAATGAGAAAAATGTTGGATATATAAAAGAGGTGACCCATGAACATAATGTCTTAAGATTTTGGGTGGAGACATGGTGTCTCCTTCTCTTGTCGCCCTGGAGCATTTGACCCTCTGTTTCTCCTGAGCTCTTCCGGACTTCTCAATACAGTTGAAGAAGAGAAAAACAAATATAAATGTAGATTTTCTTTTCTCCTTGTCACACAAGTCCCTTAAATAGTGTCATTGAGTTTTTACTGTTTTCCCCGATCATTTTCCTTAGTAAAGTTACTAAATTAGACTCTACGTTCTTGACTATTTGCATCAATGCCATTCTTCATTGGTTACTAGTACAATTAATAAGAAATAATTAAGTGATATACAGTTGTAAAATATTGGGATGTTACATACTACCCTCTTAAGAAAATTTCATCACCGAATGAAATTTTCTAAGATATTTTCTCTCAAAAATTTAAACATGACATAAATAACTTTCTGATTGAAGTTTTCAAGTTGCTTCGCCCGGTGGCAAACCTTCCCAAACCACATTTATTAATGGGATCTTCTTGTTATTCGATACCTTCATACCACAATAAATTATTTGAGCTAGGTTAAAAGGTAATATATTTTCTTAGTTGAGATACATGAAATACATCATGAAGCTCAGATAGTGATGGTGGTAAAGGTTAACTGATACGCCACTGGTCCTATCATTATGATGATTTGATAAGTTCCTATGTATCTTAGACTTAACTTCTTGGTCTTGAAAATTCCTCTCAGTTCCAACCTACAGGTTAGAAATACATGACATCCTTACTCAAATTCTAAAGGTTGCCTTGCATAACTCTTTTGTCAGCTATTAGAAACCTTCCTTATCTTCACATGTATCATCATTATACTTTTTTGTGGTCTCTTGGATTATATCAGGTCCAAGAATACTTTTGTCACCCATATTTTTATTAGAGATTAAAAGTCCTTTAACTTTTCTTAGAGACTAAAGGGTTTTTCGAGGAACTACAATTGATCTTCACTCTTAATTATCTAATGATTTGTGTGAATGCAAGAAGTTAATCAAACGTTATATCCGATTTTTTTTATATAATTTTTTAATAAAATGAAATTTTCGGTGTTTTATAAATTATAATAAATATATTATCGTGGTAAATTGTGTAAGTTACCATGATTTATGTAAATTGATTGCAATGTTGCAGAAAAGGTATCCCGATTCCCACTAGCGGTATTACTAGTAATGGTTTGGTTTTAAAAATTGTAAAGGTAAATATTCAATTTAAAATTGTTTGAATTGGTATATTGTTTAAATAGGTATCTATGGATATGTTGACCAAACTTGTTTAATAATTATAGTATTTTAATAAAGAGCATTGCTATTTTGTAAGAAAAAATTTGAGCAAGAAATGCAAGAATTACACATGTCATTATTTTAGAGAATGATTTTAATTTATTATAAATTTAATTTCCTTTTTAATAGAAATCATGGGGGTAGTGGTCTTAATGGATGGTTGAGATTCATTCTTCTCTTTCTTGTTTTTACCTATTCTTGCAAATAAGCATTTCCCTTTAATAAATTAAAACAAGTTAGTCAAAAGAACAAATATTTTTGTGTGTATTTATAATAAGATTCCTTGACCAAAACTAGTATTATAATAAGGAAATTACATTAAACTTCCTATAAATTTATGGTTACATTCTTATCTTTGACATCACTTACAAAGATAAAATACAACTCTCCAAGGCTATGAAAGTTGTCAATTCACTGTCATATATCTCTTTCTCATATACATGCTTGTGTAAGTTTCAAACTTCATTACACTTCAACCAATATTACATATGTTTTTGATTCCAAATAATTTTTGTTTGTTTATTCTCATAATTAACTCTTTAGACCTATGCCATTTAGTCCCATTTAGATCCATATGGAAAAGAGAAAACAACTCATTTCACATATCATCATTATAGGTCTTGCAAAATTGACATCATTGATAAAAACCTATATTTGTTTTTCTTCTTTGTTAAGTGTTTCTCTATTGTTTATGCAATTGCTTTACCCATATATGCTTCATCTCTTGCAATAAAATGTATTATTTTAATTATAGCAAGTGTGTTTTGATAGGAGATGATGCAATAACTTATAGCAATGTGTGTACAATATGGTTTCATGTCCTAACTTTTATGTTAACTAGTAACCGTCCCGTGTGTTGCGGGTTCGACAGAACACCGTATATATGCCAATCGTGGACGTTGTCAATCATGGATATTGATATTAAAATACTTATTAACAAAGTTATACTACCCAATTATATGAGTAAAGTGATACATTAATCAAATTTTCATAATAAGTACAATACAAAAGTGAACCACCCCTATTGAATGACTCAGTTACATCAAATTTTATAGTGGAGCCTTCAAAGCCCCGTGACATATATAAAATTTAATTTTTACTCTTTTTGTTGCGCAATTAATATTGTTCTAAAGGAAAAATATCAATGGATTAAAACATTATTAATCTAATTTGCATTAGAAGTTAAATCAATCAACTAAAATTGATACTAATACTAACTATAGAAACTATACCTTTAATCAAATAGTAAGAATGCATGAGAGAGAGAACAATCAAAGGAGAATGCTATCTCAATTTAAAGCTAAATAAGCACCAACACAACTTTATTTAAAAATCCCTTATACAATGTGGCAGCGCTAAAGAAAATAAGAATTTCTACATTTAACTTAATGATCATCATGAAAACATCTTCGCCAACATATTCCATCGGACATGAGGTATTTAAGTTTTAATGCAATGCATACACCTTTGTATGAAAGATGTACAGGAGAATTTTGTTGAATTCACGAATTGCTTCCACATGTCTGTAGAGAAAAGACTAAATTTCAGTAACCTGTAAAAATATAACAAAAGCACCCATAATCAAACATAATTCTACAATAGAGATGCCACACCTTAAAATGGCTCAGTTACTTGAGTACTTGCGCATTTCTAATGAATCTTAAAATCTCAATTTTAAAATGTAATTCATAACCTAAAAACCCCATAAAGAACAAAGATAGAAATCACATTTCATGCTTGCATTTTGCAAGATTGAATTCTATATAAGACAAAATAGCTCACATTGAACACTACCAATATCTTTTGTGACTGTACACCTATACTAACACTACCAAAATAGAGATGGCCATTCAAGTAATACATACAGAGCAAAGCTACCACATGAGAAATAAGTGTTTAGTTGGTAAATTTCTTTGAATTGGTAAAGACTTGTGAATCACTAACATTATGAAGCTATTAATTTAAGACCACATGTCATCATATACACACAAAATAAATATGTATGCAACTAAGTAGTGATAAATGGTGGTCATGTGGCATCCAATAACAATGGTGTAAACACCTAGCTGACTAATATCAATAGGTTGCAAGCACTTAAGACCAGTATGATAATCACCCAAGAGACAATCAACCCTCAGCAAGCCAACCATACTGAAATACCCTAAAAAATCTCTTATTCAAATGCAGCAAATTTTGAATAAAGCATTGCATTCTCTGCATATGATGGCAAATTTTGAATAAAAATTTGGACATACATTAGTTGTTAAAAGTGGAAAGCTTCTAGGCAAATTAAATCTCATCTGTGGAATTGTAGAGAAGGAAGTCAGCATATAAATCATAGAAACTCCACAAAAAAACAATTAAAGTTAATAATGAAATTGAAGTTTACTAAAATAAATTGCAATACCTAAAATTGAAACCTTGTGAAAAGCAAGAAGATAAGAGACAAAGAGAACCAACTCCAAACCAAAAGGTTGATTTGGAAACATCTTCCCACATAACCAAATCACTCACCAGATGCCCAATTTGGTGGAAATCAACCTCATTCTCTTCTTCAATTCTTACACAAAATAAATAAATACGGCATAGCAGCTTTCTTCACATTCCCATTTTTAGCTGCGGTCTGTTTTGCGGGAGCAGCAACCTCTGCGATAAGTTTTTGTGCGACGTAAAATTAACATAACATAATCAATAACAGGAATAAAATAAATCATGATTAGTACATCACATGAAACATATAATTACAATTAATGTTATGTTTATGCATTTGATACATGTGTCATTATCTAAGGAGAGATATCAGATCTGTCCATCTTTAGAAGTAGTAAAATGGTTTTCAAACCACATTTTGCTGAAATTACTTTCAAAAGAATAAAATGAGAATACATGTGAGAGGAAAACCTAATGAGATTTTTCACCTGATCAACATATAATATCTGAGAGTATTCATTTCAACATGTTAGAAAAATATAATATTTGTCACTGAAAGTGGAAATTTCATAAGTTAGAAATTTGTAGCAGATTGCTTCAAAAAAACGAAAGAAATTTGTAGCAGATCAATAGTTAATTCCTAGAAATAAAAATAAAAGTCAATATAAGGTTTCAAAATTCAATTGCAACGCTAACATATGAATTGTAAACTAATCAAATAACTATAATCAAATACTGTTGAAGATTCCATGTACATTTGAAACTTAGAATAGCATACTACTTTGGCTTATTTTATAACATATACAACATTGCAAGTGTTCAAGTTGTGAAAATAGTTTACAACGTATCTATAGATTCTATAAGCCGTTTTCAACTCATTTCAATACATTCCCTATGACAACTCATCAAAACTGCTCCCAATTTTATGAAAATAGTGAACTACATTCACTATTAGATTACAGCAAAAATAGGTAACTCATAAGCATTGATATAATAAGCACTTACTCAATAAGGGCTTAACTTAACTAAGACTTCAGTCTTCACACTCACACACGACTTATAAGCATTGATATAATAAGCACTTACTCAATAAGTGCTTAACTAAACTATAACATCACACTCAAACACATAAGCATTGATAGCACTTACTCAATAAGTGCTTATCTAAACTATATACTTCACACTCAAACACAATTTATAAGCATTGATACAATAAGCACCTACTCAATAAGTGTTTAACTAAACTATAACATCACACTCAAACACAACTTATAAGCATTGATAGCACTTACTCAATAAGTGCTTAACTAAACTATAACTTCACACTCAAACATACCCTCAATCAAACAGATAATTAACATATCCAATCAATTAAAAGTTTAAAAAAAAAAACTCAATAATTATCAACAATATCAAATCAACATAATAACAAAAAACAAAACCAATAGAAAAAAACGTCGTTGTTCCATTCCAATGCACTCACCTTGTCCAAGCTTAAAGGTGAAAGCTATATCTGCTAGAATTAAATTTGTACAATCAAGCAACGTTCCAGTATAATGAACTACACATAAAAAAAAACAGAAAAAGCTTAATTCAATTCTATTCAATACAATCAATAAAGAACAAACATAGGGAGAGAAATCGAGAAGTACCGTAAACTTCATTGCCAACATCAGGAGTACCGTAAACTTCTTTAAGAAGCTTCTTCTTCAAACCTTGCTTACCGATCTCATTCTCTTCACCGACCTTGAGAATTGGATTACCTTCAGCTCCGGCGAATTCGAAATATTCGTTCATTTCATCAACTGCCGGAATGTCGAAATCTTCGTCCATGATTTAGGGAATGTGAGAAATTTGAGAAATGGAGAAAAGGGAGGAATAGGAGCTGAAACTTTTGTCCTCATCTCCCTGAAGATCGGCTAACGAGACCTCAGACACACGATGTTTGAGTCCTTCCAAAGCAATCTGCCATATACAAACACCATCACAAAATCAACATCTAGATTACCCATGTCACTCAAATTAAATTGTGTACATCAAATTCAATCAATTAATTATAAATTAAATTAAATAGCTCATAGACAATACTAAACTGAACCCTAATCAATCATGATCTACACTTTTAGTTAATCCATTTTAATACAATAAAAAATCATAAAAATAAATAAATCATCCCAAAAAAAAATTAAACCACTGCACATTAGTTTCCAATAGAGAAAATGGTGATAACCCAAAACAAAAATTAAAAAATGAAAAAGTGAAAATAAAACAATGCAAGATTCATGAATTAAGTCTATAAATTGGAAGCAAAGGAGAGTAGACAAAAAAAGAGAAGAATTGCAATAATGGATTAGCAATATGTTCCTCAAGAAACAACCGATGAAGTCTGCAATAATGAATTAGCAATTTTAAGGACAGTTTTGCATTGAAAAATCAGAAGCATAGTGCACCACAGAAAACTCACTTTGAATGTGATGGCACAACTCCAGGTGCTTCACCATTCCTCACCCATTCTCCTTTTTCCTGCTGGAAATACAAATTATACATATTTAATATCCAAAATTGCAAAGATTCAATTTTTCATTGCATAGAATTGTGTTTTATTAAGTCAATTAAAAAAATTTGTGGAAAATTTATGTCATGAAGTGGTAAAATCATTGCTTTAGTACCTTGACTTTGCGAATTTTCCTTTCTCTATGAACTACTACTGTTGCTATTACAGAGGAAGCATTCTCTGTTTTAAAGAATGATGAATCAGTATAACCAACACAAAAAAAAAAGCAACAGAAACAAAAAAAAAAGCAAATAAATAGAGTTTAGAAAAAAGATCGAACCAGAGGAAAGAAGGAGAAATAAGTTTCGTCGCCGCCGTAGCGAAACACCGCCATGTCACCGCGAATCACGAGAATCAAACATGAAATCACGAGAAACAAAACATGAAATCGCAAGAAACAAACACATCGGAATCTGAAGAAAAGAAGGGAGCATAGTTTCGAACCTTTTTTTATGAACAGTCACCGAAATACCCTCTCTCTGCCGAAACTCTATGTTCCTCGCCGGAACTCTCTCTCAACAGGACCTCCGCGCCAGACTTCTCTCTCCCAACAGCAAATCTTCTCTCACTCGGCCACTCCCTCACTCTGACGCGTGGTTGAGTTGTAGGTGTGGTGGAGGTTGTGGTGGTTGTGATGGTAAAGGACACGAGATTGAGAGGGCAGGGAGAAAGAGATTGAGAATGGTTTATGGTAATTGAGAATGGTTGAGGGTAAAGAGAGATAGGTTTGTGGGTGTTCTGATTCAGTGTTTACTTGCAAGTCATGTCGTGTATAGTGGAGCTCTTCAATTGGTGTAAACAGAGGTCCAATGAAATTGATGCAGACTGAATCATTGCAGTTATACAGAAGTCATTTGCTTATTGGGTACACATAGAGGTCCAATAAAATTGATGCAGACTAAATTATTACAACCATGTAGAAGTCAATAGAAGATAACCATGTAGAGAAACCAATTGCCATGATACCATCTGTCAATCCATAATTCCACAAAGCATGAAGATCACACATGGAAGAACATGGTTGGTTAATGGATTAGGGTTAGGGTTTTGGAGAAGCAAGGTGAGCTAGCAAACCTTACCTTTAGTATAATAGAAGATGTTTGTTTTGTCGATGGCTTTCAAGGTGGTAAAGAAGATACTATAATAATATCTACTGTTAGAACCAACCTTAGTGAAAATGTTGGGATTCTTTCCAATATAAAAATAACTAATGTTGCAATTACTAGAGCTAGCCATGTTATTAACAACAAAATAATAACATACCTAGCTCTAGTGATTGAAATATTAGTTTTATTGAAGAAACTGTTTAACATTGAAAATGAGAGAAGAACTTGAAAAGAAGCAAATGAAATTCTGTTATTCATTTCTAACTAGCCAATGGCTATATATACAAATTGAAGAAATGAAAAAATGGTGGAAAAGTAGTTACAGGTTGTTGTAACTGACTAACAGAACTTTTTAGAGTCTCTATGACCTGTAACTCAAGTTGCTTCATTATTCTCTTCCTTTTGTAATTCTAACACCCTCCCATAAGTTGAATCATTGTATATATCTAGCATGTTCAACTTAGAGATAAAATAGCTGAACTTTGGTGATGACAAGGGTTTTGTTAGGAAATCTGCTAGCTGCTCATTTGTCGAGATGTGAAGTAGCTTGAGAATTCCTTTTTGAATTTTCTCTCGGACCAAATGGCAGTCTATTTCGAGATGCTTTGTCCTTTCATGAAATACAGGATTTGATGCTATGTGTATGGCACTTTGCTGTCACAATATAACACAGGTGGTTTGACACAAGTGATAGCTAGATCTTTGAGTAGAAATAGTAACCACTGCAATTCACATGTTGCTGAAGATAATGCCCTATACTCAGCTTCAGATGATGATCTTGCCACTGTTTGTTGTTTCTTGGCCTTCCATGATATCAATGAAGAACCTAAGAAGAAACAATATCCTGTAGTAGAGTTTCTGCTATCAACGCACCAACCCAATCAGCATCTGCATAACCAAGTATTTGTACTTCTGATCTTCTTGGAAATAAGATTCATAATCTAGGATTTTGCTTCAAATATCTGAGTACTCTACAAGCTGCATTATAGTGAGTGATGGTTGGAGCATGAAGAAATTGACTCAATTGCTTAGTTGCTAATGTAATGTATGGTCTCGTTGTATTCAAGTACAAAAGTCTACCAATCAATCTCCTATATTCTGTATTGTCTGCATAAGGTTCCCCATTATTTTGATGTAACTTGATGGAGGGATCAAGAGGAGTGCTTATAGGTTTGGAAGCCAACAAACCAGTGTCTTTCAATAGATCCAAGCAATATTTTCTTTGACAGATGGTTATTCCTTCTTTTGCATGCGCTACTTCCAATCCCAGAAAATATTGAAGTATGCCCAAGTCTTTGATTTTGAAATTAGTATCCAAAATACTTTTGATCCTTTGTATTTCAGTCATAGAGGTGCCAGCTACTATGATGTCATCCACATAAACCAAAATGGCTGTGAAGTCAGAGCTACATTTCTTTGTAAATAAAGAGTAGTCAGAGGTGGATTGAGTATACCCTTCATGGATTAATAAAGCAGATAGTTTCTCATACCATTTTCTGCTAGCTTGTTTAAGTCCATAAAGGCTTTTCTTCAATTTGCAGACCTGATTATCTTTGGCATATACCCCCTCTGGAACCTTCATGTAGACATCCTCTTGGAGTTCCCCATGTAAAAAGGCATTATTGACATCAAGCTGGTGAAGGTGCCAATGATGAATGGAAGCAAGGGCAAGCAGTAATCTGACAGTAGTAAGCTTAGCCACAGGGGAGAAGGTGTCGAAATAATCAATACCCTTTATCTGATTGTACCCTTTGGCCACAAGACGAGCTTTGTAGCGCTCAATACTTCCATCAGCCTTGTGTTTGACTCTGTACACCCATTTACACCCAATGGGTTTAACATGGGGAGGTAGCTTAACCAAGGACCAAGTTTGATTAGTACTTAGTGCATCTAATTCAGAATTCATAGCATTAACCCAATCTGGTGACTTACATGCTTCAGCATAGGTCTTAGGTTCAGTAGTGTTAGTGAGGGATATAGAAAAAACTTTGTGTGAAGGAGACAAGTAATTAAAAGTGTGAAAGTGAGATATAGGATAGAGTGTACTTGAGGAGATTGAAGCATCTGAGCAAGCGGAAGAATTGCACACATAGTCCTTTAAATAAGAAGGTGCATGCTTCTTTCTATGTGGTCGAGAGAGTGTAAGGTCGGGGGGAATACTGGGTGAATTGATGGTAATGGAGGAAGGAATGTCAGTGGAATTAGAGGTGGGTGGAGAGGTATTTGTAGAAGGTGAAGTACTTGTAATGTGGGGAGTAGGATAGTAAGACCATGAGGTTGAGGTTTGAGATGGAGGATAAGGAAAGATGTGATCATGGTGGATAACATTTCTAGATATAAGGATTTCCTTTGTATTGATGTCAAGTAAAACAACGCCTTTCATACCAGTTTTATATCCTAGAAAAATACATTTTCTTGCGCGTGAAGCAAGCTTAGTTCTATGACATTGAAGAGTTGAAGCAAAAATGAGAGAACCAAAAACTTTTAACATTTGTAAATCAGGGGGTTTTTGATGAACAAGAAAATAAGGAGATTTATTATTAAGAAGAGGAGTTGAAATTCGATTCATGATAAAAGCGGCATGACTAACAGCATAACACCAAAAAGATTTTGGTAAATTAGATTGAAAAAGCAAAGCTCGGGCAATATTTAAGATATGTTGATGTTTACGCTCGACTCTAGCGTTTTGCTGAGGAGTTTCGACACAACTTGTTTGATGTAAAATACCTTTGGATGCAAAAAAATCTTTCATGAGGAATTCAGGACCATTATCTGTCCTGATGATTTTGGTTTTACAATCAAACTGCGTTTCTAGCATTAAAATCAAATTTTGTAAATGTTGCCGAGCCTCATGTTTGGTTTTCATTAAAATGAGCCATGTATACCTGCTAAAATCGTCCACAACAGTGAGAAAATAAGAGTTTTCATGCACTGATTTTATTGCAATAGGTCCCCATATATCAAAATGGAGGAGTTCAAATGGCTTGGAAGCCTTACTAAAACTGGAATGAAAAACAAGCTTTCTTTGCTTTGCATATTTGCATACATCACAAACAACATTATTGTCAACATTAACAAAGGGAAATTCAGAACGCATGGATATCATTCTAGAGGTGGAAAGGTGTCCTAATCTAAAGTGCCATAATGCACTATCAAGTAGTGAATTGGTGGAGACATTTGAAGCATGCACTTCCTTAGTTTGAAGCGCTAAGTAATACAGATCTTCTATTTGCTCAGCTGAACCAATCATCCTCTTGGATTCCCTTTCCTGTATAATACAAGTGGAACCATTAAACAAGACTGTGCAGCCTAATGCATGGCACAACTTTGACACAGAAATTAAGTTTAAAGTAAAATCAGACACATACAACACATTTTCAATAGTGAGGGAGTCAGAAAACTTAATGGTTCCAGCAATTTTAGCAACAGTTAAATGGCCATTTGGTAATCTAATATTTATAGGTTTGATTTGATTGTAGGAATCAAACCAATGTAGAGAGCCACATATGTGATCACTAGCTCCTGAATCTATGATCCAAGAACCTTGAGAGATATTACAACAAAAAGAAGAAGAAATTGATACACTACCTTTGATGTCATTTGATGAAGGACCAAATGACTGGGAGGAATTGACCTGATGTGAAGTTTGTGAGCCAGAGGATTGGTTCATGCCAGAAGACTGTAATAAGAGCATAAGCTGATCAAATTGGTCTTGAGTGAGACTAGCTGGTGAAGAATTAGACGATTCACCTCTTTCCATTTGCTGAGACTGAGAGTCACTGCCTTCAGTGGAAGTGTTATGAACAGATCCAAAATTCCTTTGCATATGAGGTTGATAACCATGCTTTTTGAAGCATCCATCAACAGTGTGACCTGGTCTATCACAATAAGTGCAATGCCTATTTCCTTTTCCATTAAAACTCTGAAAATTAGGCTTAGAATTCTTGTAGTAAGGTTTCTTGGAATCAGCAACATTAACCAAAACTTTAGATTCATCAACTGAAGCAAAATTCCCTTGTCTTTCATGTTGAAGAACCATAGAGAAAATTTTATTCATAGGTGGAAGAGGATCAATGAGTAAAATCTGAGACTTAACCATTGCAAAATTCTCGTTTAAACCAGTGAGGAACCTAACAGCATATAACACTAGGTGATTTTGGCGTGCACTACGCATCGCTTCACAAGTACATCTAGATCTACACGTGCATTGAGGAACCGACATGTAAATCTCAAATTCTTCCCATAGAATTTTCAAATCAGAATAAAATTCAGTAACTGTTTTTGATCCTTGTTGCAAACTATAGATTTCTTGCATGAGTTCAGAGATTCTTATTAGATATCCCTGTGCATATCATTATTTCAGATCCATCCAAACATCAACCGCGTTTTCCATGAAAACGATCGAATTACCAATTGATTCAGAAACAGAGTTCAAGATCCATGAGAGGATCAACATATTACAGCGATTCCATGCTCGATAAGTAGGATCAAAAGGATCAGTAACTACCGGAATCATGCCGTCGACGAATTCGTACTTCATTTTGCCGCCGAGTGATCGCCGCATAGATCTCGCCCACGCGTGGTAATTGGAACCGGTAAGGAGAGGTTTGACGGTAACGGAAGAGGGTCCATCACTTGGATGAACAAAATAAGGACTGGAAGGATCTTGAAGTTGATCAACGAAATTAGAAGAACCGCCAGTAGCAGTGGTGCGTGTTGGCGCCATGGATGAACTAGGAGAGGAGCGTAGATCAAAGGCTCAAGATACCATATTGAAGAAACTGTTTAACATTGAAAATGAGAGAAGAACTTGAAAAGAAGCAAATGAAATTCTGTTATTCATTTCTAACTAGCCAATGGCTATATATACAAATTGAAGAAATGAAAAAATGGTGGAAAAGTAGTTACAGGTTGTTGTAACTGATTAACAACACTTTTTAGAGTCTCTATGACCTGTAACTCAAGTTGCTTCATTATTCTCTTCCTTTTTGTAATTCTAACAAGCTCTTCTTCTATTGAAAAAAAACCTAACAGTATATATTATTATGATATCTTCTTAACCACCTTGAAACCAGTCATCCGAACAAACATTAACAGAGAAATTAGGATTTAAAATCATGGACACACAATTGCTACAAATTATTGCATTTTCTCCTATCAGTACACAATTGCAACAAATTAATGCATTTTATTGCAAGAGATGAACATACTTTTTTTTTTAGGTTAGCAAGAGATGAGGCATACGAGGGCAAATGAATTCGCTCTTCATTAATGAAAATAATTAAAACAAACTAGGGCTAGGTAGGTATGAGACATATACTTGGTCTATGTATGTTATTATTTTGTTGGTACTAGTGCTGATGGAAACATTTGTAGCTCTTTTTCTTTTATGATGGAAGATTTTGGATCTTTTTTTACAAAACAATTTATAGCTCGTTAAAAATCAAGGACACAACAATACAATCTTATAGAACATATCTATTACAAAACAATTTGCAGCTCTATGTATATGATAGTTAATCGTTATTTTTTGAATGAAAAGTATAGTTGTTTAAGTTGTATTTAAATCACTCCGTTGTAAATCTTTATTTATAAAATAAGAAGTTTGGGAAATAAAAACAAAATTTTTAAGTAAAAGATGTTCTTTTTAAAACTTTTTAGGTATTTATTTTTGTTTCCTTAAACATTGCTCCGGAACACTATTTAAAATTTCTTTAAAGAAAATATTTGTAACTGTATTAAATCGATATGACATTAAAATGATTTAGCTAAACGTGAGCCGGAAAAGTGGCAATAAAAAATATTGAAAGCAGAGCCGTTAGGTAACACTCATCGCATCATCCAAATAAGTAATAAATACTAGGATACTATAATAATATCTATTGTTAGAACCAACCTTAGTGAAAATGTTGGGATTCTTTTCAATAGAAAAATATCTAATGTTGCAATTACTAGAGCTAGCTATGTTATTAACAACACAATAATTACATACCCAGCTATAGTGATTGCAACATTAGCTCTTCTTCTATTGAAAAAAACCTAACATTTCCATCAAAGTTGAATCTAACATTAGATATTATTATGCTATCTTCTTAACCGCTTGAAACCCATCAACAGAACAATTAGGATTTGAAACTATGGACAAACAATTGCTACAAATTATTGCATTTTCTCCTATCATTACAAAATTGCTACAAATTATTGATGAAAAATTAGGTCTTGCAAAATTGACATCATTGATGAAAACCTATATTTGTTTGTCTTCTTTTGTTAAGCATTTCTCTATTGTTTATCACAATTGCTTTACCCATGTATGCGTCATCTCTTGCAATAAAATGTATTAATTTACAACAATTGTCTTTTGATAGGAGATGGTGCAATAACTTGTAGCAATGTGTGTACATGTTTTCAGATCCTAACTTTTATGTTAATGTTGTCATGTTGATGACTTTCAAGGTGGTGAAGAAGATATTATAATAATATCTTTTGTTAGATCCAACCTTGATGGAAATGTTGGGTTCCATCAAGGTTGGATCTAACAGAAGATATTATTATAATATCTAATATCTTCTTCACCGCCTTGAAATCAATCAAGAGAACAAACAGTAATAGAGAAATTAGGATTTGAAATCATTTACACACGATTGCTACAAATTATTGCATCTCTCCCATCAATACACAATTGCTACAAATTAATGTATTTTATTGCAAGAGATGAGCATACTTTTTTTTTGGTTAGCAAGAGATCACTAGTAAAAATATGACTTATTACTAAGGGTCTTTACATCCGTGGAAGAGATATCAGATGTGAAAAACAATATGGAGTACGTTTTACATCTGTATTCAATTTTAGTGGAAGAGATATCAGAGGTTTTGAGTTTATCCCCAACATGCGGGTGCCGCTTTAATATCCGTTTCAATCCTCGAGATTGATCGGGCTGCTTGTGATATCCTCGTCATTATCCGTTTGACGATGGACTGTATGACTCGAAAGAGCCCTAATGTCTGATGTTATTTTTTACAGGAGATTGTTGTTACATGAATCAGTTCGTGTTGGAAGTTCGTTCATTCTCCATTTTAGTATCCAAAATGATTATTTAGGAATCGTTTATTTTGGCAGTTGGTTATTGATATTACATGGTAGACATACAACTTATCATTTCACATAAATTAATTATTTTTTTGCTATTTTCCAATAAAAGAATATAGTTTTCTTTAAACTAAGACAGAAAGTAAGGGCGAATTTTTTAGAAATTGGATTAAAGCGAGAGAAATACTTATTTGAACACAACTTCAATTCAAAAATATTTAGACAAGGCAAAATCCCTCTAAATAAACTAAATACTAACCAAGGCAAAACAAAGTTTACAAGGCAAAATCAAAACCAAAAACTCCCAGACAATAGATCACACCAAATGAGTAAACCGATTTGTCTTTAGTCAAAAAATAAAATAAAATATTGTTTCATCTTCTTCCAATACAGAGAATCTTCTTCTAATTGTTTCTTCTTCCCTTACTATCAAAATCAGATCGGAACACTCATGTTGTTATTTTGGGATCAAACTTAGATCTTGAGGATTATAACGAACAACAACCGACAAATTAAGAGTTCGATCTGTTTGTAGGACAATAGTATGTTGGAGAAGAAAAAACAGTAGGCGGCCGAGACGGTTATTGAGCTTTTGTCGGCGACGATAAATCTTGGATCTTTTAAGAATAGAGTTTCGAGAGAGAGGAAAAAAAAGTGATTTTTATTGCAATACAGTTTTGTCATATCTTAAAAAGTTAATAGAGGAAAGAGAAAAATGGTGCATTGATCAATTCTTATCCTGTGGAGTCTTACGTGTAATCTTGTATAGGTTAGAAAAACCCTTAAAAAAGAAACATTATCACTAGAAAAACCATCTCCAAAGACTTCACGCTGGTTAGGAGATGACAAAACACCCTAATTATCAAAACACCAAAAGACAAGCAAAAATAAAATGACAATTAAAAGTTTAGCGTGCAGCTTATTGTCCATCTATCTTTTATTTATGTGTAAATATCTTATATATAACACTCTCTTCGTCCCAAATTATAAGGGAAAAATAAAAACACACTTATTAAGAAAAATTAAAACATGTAAATTTGGAATATGTTTTTGTGGGTTTTTCTTGGAATAGGGTGTATGGCAAGATGTAAAAACAATTTTTATTGGTTGTTGTTTATTGCAAAAAGGGGAGAGAGAAAAAATTAAATGCAATTTGCATTTAATTTTATGAGGAATAAAAAAAAATCTTAAAAATGGATTTTTCCTTATAATTCAGGACAAAAAAAATGGAGTTTTCTCCCTTATAATTTGGGACAGAGGGAGTATATAACTCCTAAAATAAAATAATATTTATTTGTTAAAATAATATCCAAGGTTCCAATACCATACATAAAACAAACACAGTGCCATCTTCAATCTTTTCAATTCCCATCTCCAAATACAACTTTAAATTCGTCCACTGTCTCTTATTCCTCTGTTCCATTATTAAAAAGTAATTCATTCATAATCTTCCAAATTACCCAAACACTCGTATATGTGTCATATATCAATTGAAAACCCTTACATAATTTCTTATCGCTCACATTCCACTCAAACATTCGAACTAATAGACAAATTGGGAGGCATGCTTGCTGGGTTAGCTTCACCTCCTCAAACCTGAAAAAGTGAATTATTTTTAATAACATTAAAGTGTAGATTTTGTTTTTTTTAAATTATCATTTATGATGTGTTGATGTATCACCGTAAATGCATAGTGAAATAATTGGTAAAAAAGGATAGAATTGAAAAACAAGTAAAAATCGCATTGAAAATCAAAAGGTCACTCATTTTGAGATTATTTTTTTTACATGAATCATTATGGAACAAAGGAGTAATGAATATCATATATACTCAAGTAACTCAACAAAAAATGCGATCTTCTTGTTATTCAATGCCTTCATACCACAATAAATCATCTGAGCTAGGTTAAAAGGTAATATATTTTCTTAGTTGAGATACATGAAATACACCATGAAGTTCATATAGTGATGGTGGTTGTCACATCCCGTTTTATTTAATTATTTATTTAATTTGATTTATTTATTTAATTTCCATATTGTGTGATTTATTTAAATATGTGGCTTTTAATGTAGTGGTGTGATTAGAATAGTAGTGTTTTTGGGAGGTGTACATAGAGAATTAGAATGGGCTTATGAGGAAGGGAAATTTAGTAAATTGAGGAGGAATTAACCTAGGTATAAGTTTGGAAACCTAGTGAGAGAAAATCATTTGTCACCATTTTGTGAAGAATTAGAGAGAGAAAGTCTAGAGAAGAAGGAGAGGAAGAACATAGAAGAGGAGCTAAGATAGAGATTTGGAGGAGCTAATTCTTGAAGAATTAGAGGTAAGAGAGTAGTTTCATATAATTTGTGGGTGATAAAGAGGGAGGAGAAATCATGTTCTCTTTGCCCAAACCCTCTCACCCTTTGCTATGCTTAAAGTTATCATTTTTATGTTTTTATATGAATCAAAATGCTTCCTTTTGTAATGATTTCGTGATATCTATGTTATGTGATGCTAAACGTACTTGTTGATGGTTTCAATTTTGAGAATCAAAGTATGTTCATATGAAATTATAGGTTTTTGAGTTTTGAATGAAAATATGCATAATCTTTGATTGGTGATGATTTTGGTGTTTGTAAGAGATGAAACTTGTACTTCTATGTATGATAACATGTGTATAACCTAAAGGAAACATCTTTTTAAAATTGGAACATGTTTTGGGTGATTTGGTGGTGGAATCCGAATGGTCACGAAAACAGAGCAGCAACTTCTGGGTATCGTCGCTGCAGCGAGAGCTAGCGAGGGAAACCTGCTGAGCTCGCCAGTGCTCGCCAGCCGACCCTGTTCTGTCTAACTTGCGTCGCTACAGCGAGAGCTAGCGAAGAGATGGCGAAGGTTGCCAGATTCCTCGCTAGGACTCGCTAGATGGCGAGTGAGCTTCTGACTTGCTTCGCCAGAGCTCGCTATAGCGAGAGCTAGCGAAGACAGCCAGATTTAGTTGATTATTAATTTATGATGATGATAGTTGGTGTATATAGGTTGCTAGTCTTATAGAGATATATGAATAATGATAATATCTCTATATGAGTGTTGTGTGATAGATGATGATGAATTGAATTGATCTCAATTATGTGTATGTATAAATGTGTTGGAATGTATATGATATGATAAGATGGATGATGATGCTTTTCATATACTTGTTGAATATGTATAATGATATTGATGGTGGATTGTAATGAGTATGTTAAGGTGTATGTGTATGAATATGCTTATATGTGTATGAAATATTGATGGTGAGTTGGTGATATCATGTATTTATACATGAAGTGTTGGTGGATATATAAATTGATTTATATTGATGAAATGTCGTGACACATCATTCATGCATAAGTTGTGTCAATTGATGGTGATAATAGATGGTGAAGGGATTCTTGTATCCTATATAGATGGTGATATGGTACCACATGTAGACATGTCTAGGACATACATGAAGGTGACATTAGATGCATTAGGAAGGTGAACCTTATTTGTGTTGATGTGATAATGATGTGATAATTGAATAATGGTGTTCTAATTGAATGTGCATATATCTTGTTGATTGTTGACGGTACGGATAAGACTTATGGATATAGATTGATTATATGTATATGCCTTGTTGATGGAGATGAATTGGTATTATATGTATGTTGGTTATGCGGATAGTGAATGAATGTGTATATGTATGCATTGTATATGTTGGATTGGATTTAATGTTAGTAATTTACTTTCATTTATTTCAATGCCGATTATATGTACTAACTCTCTATTTATTTTATAATGGATCGTTGGGCGATTCAGATTCTCAGGCGTGAGGATTTGCTTTGCTTGCTTAGGAGGAGTACCCGACATTGTTGCCAAGTATTCGGGGTGAGGAGATGTGTCTTACTATTAGTGTAGTACCCTTGTCCATTGCTCTGAAGGATTTGTAACACCATGTTGGGGTTTATCATTATTGTTGGGTTTTGCCTAGTGTCGTTGTTAGACCTTGTTTATGCAGAGTACTTAATTGCCTATTTATTTGATGATGAGATATTGGTAGGTGATTTATGTGGATGTTGGCTTATTATTGTTGAACTTAATGAATATTCAGTCGTTGACTTATTTGTGATTTTATTATTTGAATCATGACTTGTATGACGAGGTCTTATTATTTCCGCTGCAATGTATGTGATGAGCATGATATATGTTTGGCTTATATGCTATGGTTGATTGATGATTTTTACATGTAACACTCTTCTTGTGTCTACTTGCGTTTTATTTATTTATTTGGTCGAAATTTTTGGGTAGATATAAGTAGGATGTTACAGTGATAAAGCTTAACCGATACGCCACTGGTCCTATCATTATGATGATTTGATAAGTTCCTATGTATCTTAGGCTTAACTTCTTGGTCTTGAAAGTTCCTACGGGTTATAAATACATGACATCCTTGCTCAAATTCTAAAGGTTGCCTTGCATAACTCTTTTGTCAGCTATTAGAAACCTTCCTTATCTTCACATGTATCATCATTATATTTTTTGTAGTCTCTTGGATTATCTCAGGTCCAAGGATACTTTTGTCACCCATATTTTTTATTAGAGATTAAAAGTCCTTTAATTTTTCTTAGAGACTAAAGGATTTTTCGAGGAACTACAATTGATCTTCACTCTTAATTATCTAATGATTTGTACTAATGCAAGAAGTTAATCAAACATTATATCCGATTTTTTTTATATTTAAATATAGTAATTTTTTATTAAAATGAAAATTTCAGTGATTTTTAAATTATAATAAATATATTATTGTGGTAAATTGTGTAAGTTACCATGATTTATGTAAATTGATTGCAATGTTGCAGAAAAGGTATCCCGATTCCCACTAGCGCTATTATTGGTAATGGTTTGGTTTTAAAAATTGTAAAGGTAAATAGTCAATTTAAAATTGTTTGAATTGGTATATTGTTTAAATAGGTATCTATGGATATGTTGACCAAATTTGTTTAATATTTATAGTATTTTAATAAATTAAAAAAAGTTAGTCAAAAGAACCTTGTGTGTATTTATAATAAGATTCTTTGACCAAAATTGATATTATAACAAAGAAATTACATTAAACTTCCTATAAATTTATGGTTACATTCTTATCTTTGAAATCACTTACAAAGATAAAATACAATTCTCCAAGGCTGTGAAAGTTGTCAATTCACTGTTATATATCTCGTTCTCATATGCATGTTTGTGTAAGTTTCAAACTTCATTACACTTCAATCGATATTACATATTTTTTTATTCCATATAATTTTTTGTTTGTTTATTCTCATAATTAAATCTTTAGACCTATGTCATTTTGTCCCATTTAGATACATATGGAAAAGAGAAAACAACTCATTTCACATATCATCATTATAAGTCTTGCAAAATTGACATCATTGATAAAAACCTATATTTATTTGTTTTCTTTTGTTAAGCGCTTCTCTTTTGTTTATCACAATTGCTTTACCCATGTATGCGTCATCTCTTGCAATAAAATGTATTAATTTACAACAATTGTCTTTTGATAGGAGATGGTGCAATAACTTGTAGCAATTTGTGTACATGTTTTCAGATCGTAACTCTTATGTTAATGTTGTCATGTTGATGACTTTCAAGGTGGTAAAGAAGATATTATAATAACATCTTCTGTTAGATCGAACCTTGATGGAAGAAACGTTTCTTCCATCAAGGTTCGATCTAACAGAAGATGTTATTATAATATCTTCTTCACCGCCTGGAAATCCATCAACAGAAAAAACATTAATAGAGAAATTAGGATTTGAAATCATTTACACACAATTGCTACAAATTATTGTATCTCACCTATCAATACACAATTGCTACAAATTAATGCATTTTATTGCAAGAGATGAGCATACTTTTTTTTTTGGTTAGCAACAGATGAGGCATACAAGGGCAAATGAATTCGCTGTTCATTAATGGAAATTATTAAAACAAACTAGGGCTAGGTAGGTATGAGACATATACCTGGTCTATGTATGTTATTATTTTGTTGGTACTAGTGCTGATGGAAACATTTGTAGCTCTTTTTCTTTTATGATGGAAGATTTTGGATTTTTTTACAAAACAATTTATAGTTTGTTAAAAATCAAGTACACAACAGTACAATCCAATAGAACAGATCTATTACAAAACAATTTGCAGCTCTATGTATATAATAGTTAATCGTTATTTTTTGAATGAAAAGTATAGTTGTTTAAGTTGTATATGAATTTAAAACACTCCGTAGTAAATCTTTATTTATAAAATAAGAAGTTTAGGAAATAAAAACAAAATTTTTAAGTAAGAGATATTCTTTTTAAAATTTTTTAGGTATTTATTTTTGTTTCGTTAAACATTGCTCCGGAACACTATTTAAAATTTCTTTAAAGAAATATTTGTTTATATTTTTATTTTGAGCAATGCTATAGACACACTCTGATACACACTCTCTTAAACACTCTATCATTTATTGGTCCACCTCATTAGTTTTTTTAAAAACATTACAGTAGGGATGACAATGGATGTCCATGGGTGAGGGTTTTACAGTACCCAAACTCACGCCCATAACCAACACCCAAATCCAAACCCAAAGACTGTTTGGGTGGCAAATTAAAACCCACACCCACACCCACTGGGTTCAGGTTTTTCCACCCAAACCCAAAACCCATAGCTAAATCACGCATAATTAATTAATTACATACCAAAACTCGGCCCGAATTTTTTTCGATAAAATGACAAAATACAAAATACAAGCAAATGACCAAATACCGTAGTTTAACATAGTTTGCAAATGACAAAATATATACTACAATAACATCAAAGTTCAACATAAACTTTCAAGATAGACCCACAAGCATCAAGGTTACTATTAAGTTCTCTCTATTCTCAAAGAATGTGAGACTGAGTGTATCACCGCGTGAATGAGTGAAGGTAGGGAGGGGTCGGCCGCCGAGTGATTCGCGTGCGTGAAAGAATGTGAGATTGTAACCCTAATTTTTTTTACACTTATATATATACTTAGGGTTAATTAGGTAATTTTACTATATTCGGGTGGGTGTTTGGCTTTCGGGTGTGGGTTTAGGTGATCCCAAATCCAGCCGATAGTTTCGGGTGTCGCCCGAACCCACGCCCAAACCCAGTCAATTCGGGTTTCGCCCATTGACTTGACTTTGGGTTCAGGTGGGTCTGCTGGGTTTGAGTTTTCCTGCCATCCGTACATTACAGGCTATGCAGGTTTCCTCCTTGGAACTTAAAAAGAGAAAAATAAAAATAAAAATCCTTCTCCTTCGCTGCGGCAGTAAACCCATATTTTTCTGATAATCAAAGAGTGGCAGTCAACAAGACAAAGAGATGCGGCTTCTTTTCATGTTTGGAGATGATGGTTGTACATTAAAAATGGGTTGTGTATCACACAAAACAAAAAGTTTATTTATATGTAAAAAAATTGGTATTTTGAGTTCCAAAAAATATACGGTTCTTCACCTTCCTTCTCTTCGTCATTAGTTCATCTGCAACATCCTTTTATATAATCTTCACTTTTTTCAATGCTTCACTTTTAGATCTGAGACCCATATGTGGATATAGTGATAAATTCCAAAGACACAAAGGATTAGAATTTAATTTATTGTTTTTTCCATAGAGTGGACATATGTTTTGTTTTCTAGAATTTGATATGCAAAATAATATTAATCTATTCTGAAAGCAAGAATAAGCTTTACAGGTGATGGTTAGGACTGCCAAGTACCAACTACGGTGTTGCTTGGTGGGATGTTGTTGGTGACTAGTGGTTTGAGAGAGAAAACGTGGGTAATGTTGAAACTAGCTGTCCCGGTTGCCTATTACACTACTAAATAAAATTAATGATGTGGCAGTGTGACATAGGGTGTGTTAGGAGAGTGTTTGAGCGTGTGACGCTAGCACTACTCTTTTATTTTTATTTCCTTAACTATTTGTTTAAGAATATAACTTTCAATTGAAAAGAGGAGCTCTCGCCACTCTCTAACCTAAAAATCAGCCACCGCCTAACTGTTCTCTCTTTCAATCCAAATCCTACCGGTAAAATGTAACCTTGGCCACAATGGTATGCAAGCTTCGGCGTGTCAGCACTCGCAAACATGGACGGATCCAAAAAACTTTAATAAGTGGGGTCAAGATTATATTATAAATAAAATATAAGTAGTATATTTATCGATGTTATAATTCTACAACACTTTTTTTGTACAATGTTAGTTCTTTTGGTTGCTTAATCAATACTCTTAAGAAACTCATCAATATTCTTATTAATTTTATAATTTATTGTAGTGCAATAAATTGACTATGTTCGATCCTCATTGACTCTATTATAAACCAAAAAAATAATATCATGTAAGTGGGATCACATTGCATAAATACATAAGTATTAACTAAAAATAAAATAGAAAAGTGGGGCCAGCTGATCCCACTGTCCCCACGGTGGATCCGTGCCTGCGAACAAACCCTATATGGGGTAGTGTGTCAGCCGCCAACACCCTTGGCCGCGGTCTGCTTTGTTTCTCTTTAGTTATGCTTCTTCTTCAACAACCACTGTGCTTTTCTGGTGTGGTGGTTCTTGGTTTCCTCTGGTCGGTGGTTGTTCAGATTTGTTCTGGCGAAGAGTTGGTTTGCATTATACGGTTATTGTCGTATTTGGTGGGTGTTCTCTGATTCTGAGTTTCCAGATATGCATGTTTCGAGGTTTTGAGTTTATCTCCAACACGCGGGTGCCGCTTTAATATCCGTTTCAATCCTCGAGATTGATCGGACTGCTTGTGATATCATCGTTATTATCTGTTTGACGCTGGACTGTATGGCTCGAAAGAGTCCTACTGTCTGATGTTATTTTTTACAGGAGATTGTTGTTACATGAATTAGTTCGTGTTGGAAGTTCGTTCATTCTCCATTTTAGTATCCAAAATGATTATTTAGGAATCGTTTATTTTGGCAGTTGGTCATTGATATTACATAGTAGGCATACAACTTATCATTTCACATAAACTAATTATTTTTTTGCTATTTTCCAATAAAAGAATATAGTTTTCTTTAAACTAAGACAAAAAGTAAGGGCAAACCTTTAGAAATTGGATTAAAGCGAGAGAAATATTTATTTGAACACAACTTCAATTCAAAAATATATAGACAAGGCAAAACCCCGCTCTAAATACTAACCAAGCCAAAACAAAGTTGACAAGCAAAATCAAAATCAGAAACTCCCGGACAATAGATCACACCAAATGAGTAAACCGATTTGTCTTTAGTCAAAAAATAAAATAAAATATTGTTTCATCTTTCTCCAACACAGAATCTTCTTCTAATTGTTTCTTCTTCCCCTACTATCAAAAACAAATTAGAACACTCATATTGTTGCTATTTTGGGATCAAAATTAGATCTTGATGATTATAATAAACAACAACTGACAAATTAAGAGTTCGATCTGTTTGTAGGACAATATTGTACAGTTTTGCACAAGTTAGAAAAACCCTTAAAAAAAGACAACATTATCACTAAAAAAACCATCTCAAAATACATAACGTTGGTTAGTAGATGGCAAACCACCTCAATTATCAAAACACCAAAAGACACAAGCAAAAATAAAATGACAATTAAAAGTTTAGCGTGCAACTTATTGTCAGTCTATCTTTTATTTATGTATAAATATCTTATATATAATATATAACTCCTAAAATAGAGTAATCAGTCAATTTTAGTCTCTAAACCATCATTCTCATTTCTCTGACCACCTTAATCCCTAAACTATTAAAAACAACTAAAATGTCCTTAAACTATATTCACATCCTTCAATTTAATCCCTCGATTAACTTTTTGTTAATTGGCGGTTAGTGATCCCTAAACTATTAAAATACTTCAATTTAGTCGCTAAACTATCTTAAAAGACAACAAATAGTCCCTAGACCATCATAAAAAAACTACAAAATCATCCTTAACAACACAACTAGTATCATTGTTTCTTTTTCGCTGTAAATAACATTACTCATTAGGCAATCACTCATTCATATAACATTATAACACTTAAACAAATTAGGGAACACAATTTGCAAAGTAACATAAACAATAATATAGAGGAAATAAGCCAAAAAGCTTCAAAATAGAAACAACACGAAGAAGAAACGCAACAACAAAAAACATGGGTCTATAAAGTCACGAGGTATAACAACACACTCCATTAACACAAAATCACAAACCCTATCAAACCACTTGGAAAAACGCAAGGAGATTTATGAACAGGGTAGAACAAAAATCACAAACCCTTACAAATTTATAAAGTGAGAACAAAAAACAGACATGTTTTAGCAGTAACTAGAGATTTTTGTTGCGGTTGTTGTCGGAGAATAGTGATTTGGAAGTTCCTGTCGAAGTGTGGAAGAAGAAAGGGTAATATATAGTATTTTAGGGTTTATAGCATAGTTAACATAAAAGTTAACCAAGGACTAAATTGATGGATGAAAAATAGTTTAGGAACCTTTTAGTTGTTTTTAATAGTTTAGAGATTAAGTTGGCGAGAGAGTAATAATTTAAGGACTAAATTGACTGATTACACCATAAAATAAGATAACATTTACCGTAAAAAAAAAAAGATAACATTTATTTGTTAAAACAATATCCAAGGTCCCAATACCATGCGTAAAACAAACACAGTGCTATCTTCAATCTTTTCAATTCCCATCTCCAATATACAACTTTAAATTCGTCCATTATATCTCTTGATCCTTTTTCCATTATTAAAAATAATTTATTCCAAATCTTCCAAATTACCGACACACTCGTATAGTCATATGTTATATATCAATCGAAAACCCTTACATAATTTTTTATCTCTCACATCCCACTCAAATATTCGAACAAATAGACAAATTGGGAGGCATGCTTGCTGGGTTAACTTCACCTCCTCAAACCTGAAAAAATTGAATTATTTTTAATAACATTAAAGTATAGATGTTTTTCTTATTCATAAAAAACTTGTAAAAAATATGTGTTTATGCAATATATAAATTTAGTAAATTTAATTTTATTATACGATATAATAAAAAAATTAACACTATGAAACAATCACAATAAATAGTATATGTAATTTTTATTATAATTATCCATATATCATATTATAAGAATTTGAGAGGCCTATACTCAACCACAAAAGCTAGCTTAAGAGTTGAGATTTGCACTATATTATAAAGGCTATCTTTGCCATATCTCTAGCCAATGTGGTACTTCTAACATATATCTCCACCTAATATCTTTTTTTAATGAAAAAAGCTGATTTATTAGTAAATCAAATCAAATCCATACTAGAGAGGATTACAATATTAGGTGGAGCTTCCTCCAAGATTATATTTATTTCAATGCCGATTATATGTACTAACTCTCTATTTCTTTTATAATGGATCGTTGGACGATTTAGATTCTCAGGCGTGAGGATTTGCTTTGCTTGCTTAGGAGGAGTACCCGACATTGTTGCCAAGTATTCGGGGTGAGGAGATGTGTCTTACTATTAGTGTAGTACCCTTGTAAATTGCTCTGAAGGATTTGTAACACCATGTCGGGGTTTATCATTATTGTTGGGTTTTGCCTAGTGTCGTTGTTAGACCTTGTTTATGTATGATGGTGTAAGGCTTATGCCAAGTACTTAATTGCCTATTTATTTGATGATGAGATATTGGTAGGTGATTTATATGGATGTTGGCTTATTATTGTTGAACTTAATGAATATTCAGTCGTTGACTTATTTATGATTTTATTATTTGAATCATGACTTGTATGACGAGGTCTTATTATTTCCGCTGCAATGTATGTGATGAGCATGATATATGTTTGGCTTAAATGCTATGGTTGATTGATGATTTTCACATGTAACGCTCTTCTTGTGTCTACTTGCGTTTTATTTATTTATTTGGTTGAAATTTTTGGGTAGATATAAGTAGGGTGTTACAGTGGTAAAGCTTAACCGATACGCCACTGGTCCTATCATTATGATGATTTGATAAGTTCCTATGTATCTTAGACTTAACTTCTTGGTCTTGAAAGTTCCTACGGGTTATAAATACATGACATCCTTGCTCAAATTCTAAAGGTTGCCTTGCATAACTCTTTTGTCAGCTATTAGAAACCTTCCTTATCTTCACATGTATCATCATTATATTTTTTGTAGTCTCTTGGATTATCTCAGGTCCAAGGATACTTTTGTCACCCATATTTTTTATTCGAGATTAAAAGTCCTTTAATTTTTCTTAGAGACTAAAGGATTTTTCGAGGAACTACAATTGATCTTCACTCTTAATTATCTAATGATTTGTACGAATGCAAGAAGTTAATCAAACATTATATCCGATTTTTTATATATTTAAATACAGTAATTTTTTATTAAAATGAAAATTTCAGTGATTTTTAAATTATAATAAATATATTATTGTGGTAAATTGTGTAAGTTACCATGATTTATGTAAATTGATTGCAATGTTGCAGAAAAGGTATCCCGATTCCCACTAGCGCTATTATTGGTAATGGTTTGGTTTTAAAAATTGTAAAGGTAAATAGTCAATTTAAAATTGTTTGAATTGGTATATTGTTTAAATAGGTATCTATGGATATGTTGACCAAATTTGTTTAATATTTATACTATTTTAATAAATTAAAAAAAGTTAGTCAAAAGAACCTTGTGTGTATTTATAATAAGATTCTTTGACCAAAATTAATATTATAACAAAGAAATTACATTAAACTTCCTATAAATTTATGGTTACATTCTTATCTTTGAAATCACTTACAAAGATAAAATACAATTCTCCAAGGCTGTGAAAGTTGTCAATTCACTGTTATATATCTCGTTCTCATATACATGTTTGTGTAAGTTTCAAACTTCATTACACTTCAACCGATATTACATATTTTTTTTATTCCATATAATTTTTTGTTTGTTTATTCTCATAATTAACTCTTTAGACCTATGTCATTTAGTCCCATTTAGATACATATGGAAAAGAGAAAACAACTCATTTCACATATCATCATTATAAGTCTTGCAAAATTGAAATCATTGATAAAAACCTATATTTGTTTGTTTTCTTTTGTTAAGCGCTTCTCTATTGTTTATCACAATTGCTTTACCCATGTATGCGTCATCTCTTGCAATAAAATGTATTAATTTACAACAATTGTCTTTTGATAGGAGATGGTGCAATAACTTGTAGCAATGTGTGTACATGTTTTCAGATCGTAACTCTTATGTTAATGTTGTCATGTTGATGACTTTCAAGGTGGTAAAGAAGATATTATAATAACATCTTCTGTTAGATCGAACCTTGATGGAAGAAACCCAACATTTCCATCAAGGTTCGATCTAACAGAAGATGTTATTATAATATCTTCTTCACCGCCTTGAAATCCATCAACAGAAAAAACATTAATAGAGAAATTAGGATTTGAAATCATTTACACACAATTGCTACAAATTATTGTATCTCTCCTATCAATACACAATTGCTACAAATTAATGCATTTTATTGCAAGAGATGAGCATACTTTTTTTTTTGGTTAGCAACAGATGAGGCATACAAGGGCAAATGAATTCGCTGTTCATTAATGGAAATTATTAAAACAAACTAGGGCTAGGTAGGTATGAGACATATACCTGGTCTATGTATGTTATTATTTTGTTGGTACTAGTGCTGATGGAAACATTTGTAGCTCTTTTTCTTTTATGATGGAAGATTTTGGATTTTTTTACAAAACAATTTATAGTTTGTTAAAAATCAAGTACATAACAGTACAATCCTATAGAACAGATCTATTACAAAACAATTTGCAGCTCTATGTATATAATAGTTAACCGTTATTTTTTGAATGAAATGTATAGTTGTTTAAGTTGTATATGAATTTAAAACACTCCGTAGTAAATCTTTATTTATAAAATAAGAAGTTTAGGAAATAAAAACAAAATTTTTAAGTAAGAGATATTCTTTTTAAAATTTTTTAGGTATTTATTTTTGTTTCGTTAAACATTGCTCCGGAACACTATTTAAAATTTCTTTAAAGAAATATTTGTAACTGTATTAAATCGACATGACATTAAAATGATTTAGCTAATTGTGAGCGAGAAAAGTGACAATAAAAAATATTGAAAGCAGAGCTGTTAGGCAACACTCATCGCATCGTCCAACTCGCAAACTCATCATATCACTAAAACGGAACAACAACAACAACAACAAAATCTTCCCTCTCTCGCACTTTGCAAGGACCCGCGATGATTTGACGTGCGAGAGAGGGAAGATCTTGTTGTTGTTGCTGCTGCTGATGTTGTTCCATTTTAGTGATATGACGAGTTTGCGAGTGAGGTTGGATGATGCAATGAGTGTTGCCTAATGGTTCTGCTTTCATTTTTTTGTGTTCCCACTTTTCTCGCTCACGTTTAGCTAAATCATTTTAATGTTATGTCGATTTAATACGGTTACATATATTTCTTTAAGGAAATGTTAAATAGTGTTCCGGATCAATGATTAAGGAAACAAACATTTTAAAAAAGAATATTTTTTTACTTAAATTTTTTGTTTATATTTTTATTTTGAGCAATGCTATAGACACACTCTGATACACACTCTCTTAAACACTCTATCATTTATTGGTCCACCTCATTAGTTTTTTTAAAAACATTACAGTAGGGATGACAATGGATGTCCATGAGTGAGGGTTTTACAGTACCCAAACCCACGCCCATAACCAACACCCAAATCCAAACCCAAAGACTGTTTGGGTGGCAAATTAAAACCCACACCCACACCCACTGGGTTCAGGTTTTTCCACCTAAACCCAAAACCCATAGCTAAATCACGCATAATTAATTAATTACATACCAAAACTCGGCCCGAATTCTTTTCGATAAAATGACAAAATACAAAATACAAGTAAATGACCAAATACCGTAGTTTAACATAGTTTGCAAATGACAAAATATAATACTACAATAACATCAAAGTTCAATATAAACTTTCAAGATAGACCCACAAGCATTAAGGTTACTGTTAAGTTCTCTCTATTCTCAAAGAATGTGAGACTGAGTGTATGACCGCGTGAGTGATTGAAGGTAGGGAGGGGTCGGCCGCCGAGTGATTCGCGTGCGTGAAAGAATGTGAGATTGTAACCCTAATTTTTTTTACACTTTTATATATAATTAGGGTTAATTAGGTAATTTTACTATATTCGGGTGGGTGTATGGCTTTCGGGTGTGGGTTTAGGTGATCCCAAATCCAGCCCATAGTTTCGGGTGTCGCCCGAACCGACGCCCAAACTCAGTCAATTCGGGTTTCGCCCGTTGACTTGAGTTTGGGTTCGGGTGGGTCTGCTGGGTTTGAGTTTTCTTGACATCCCTACATTACAGGCTATGCAGGTTTCCTCCTTGGAACTTAAAAAGAGAAAAATAAAAATAAAAATCCTTCTCCTTCGCTGCGGCAGTAAACCCATATTTTTCTGATAATCAAAGAGTGGCAGTCAACAAGACAAAGATATGCGGCTTCTTTTCATGTTTGGAGATGATGGTTGTACAGTAAAAATGGGTTGTGTATCACACAAAACAAAAAGTTTATTTATTTGTAAAAAAATTGGTATTTTGAGTTCCAAAAAATATACGGTTCTTCACCTTCCTTCTCTTCGTCATTAGTTCATCTGCAACATCCTTTTATATAATCTTCACTTTTTTCATCGCTTCACTTTTAGATCTGAGACCCATATGTGGATATAGTGATAAATTCCAAAAACACAAAGGATTAGAATTTAATTTATTGTTTTTTCCATAGAGTGGACATATGTTTTGTTTTGTAGAATTTGATATGCAAAATAATATTAATCTATTATGAAAGCAAGAATAAGCTTTACAGGTGATGGTTAGGACTGCCAAGTACCAACTACGGTGTTGCTTGGTGGGATGTTGTTGGTGACTAGTGGTTTGAGAGAGAAAACGTGGGTAATGTTGAAACTAGCTGTCCCGGTTGCCTATTACACTACTAAATAAAATTAATGATGTGACAGTGTGACATAGGGTGTGTTAGGAGAGTGTTTGAGCGTGTGACGCTAGCACTACTCTTTTTAATTTTATTTCCTTAACTATTTGTTTAAGAATATAACTTTCAATTGAAAAGAGGAGCTCTCGCCACTCTCTAACCTAAAAATCAGCCACCGCCTAACTGTTCTCTCTTTCAATCCAAATCCTACCGTTAAAATGTAACCTTGGCCACAATGGTATGCAAGCTTCGGCGTGTCAGCACTCGCAAACATGGACGGATCCAAAAACTTTAATAAGTGGGGTCAAGATTATATTATAAATAAAATATAAGTAGTATATTTATCGATGTTATAATTCTACAACACTTTTTTTGTACAATGTTAGTTCTTTTGGTTGCTTAATCAATACTCTTAAGAAACTCATCAATATTCTTATTAATTTTATAATTTATTGTAGTGCAATAAATTGACTATGTTCGATCCTCATTGACTCTATTATAAACCAAAAAAATAATATCATGTAAGTGGGATCACATTGCATAAATACATAAGTATTAACTAAAAATAAAATAGAAAAGTGGGGCCAGCTGATCCCACTGTCCCCACGGTGGATCCGTGCCTGCGAACAAACCCTATATGGGGTAGTGTGTCAGCCGCCAACACCCTTGGCCGCGGTCTGCTCTGTTTCTCTTTAGTTCTGCTTCTTCTTCAACCACCACTGTGCTTTTCTGGTGTGGTGGTTCTTGGTTTCCTCTGGTCGGTGGTTGTTCAGATTTGTTCTGGCGAAGAGTTGGTTTGCATTATACGGTTATTGTCGTATTTGGTGGGTGTTCTCTGATTCTGAGTTTCCAGATATGCATGTTTCGAGGTTTTGAGTTTATCTCCAACACGCGGGTGTCGCTTTAATATCCGTTTCAATCCTCGAGATTGATCGGACTGCTTGTGATATCCTCGTTATTATCTGTTTGACGCTGGACTGTATGGCTCGAAAGAGTCCTACTGTCTGATGTTATTTTTTACAGGAGATTGTTGTTATATGAATTAGTTCGTGTTGGAAGTTCGTTCATTCTCCATTTTAGTATCCAAAATGATTATTTAGGAATCGTTTATTTTGGCAGTTGGTCATTGATATTACATAGTAGGCATACAACTTATCATTTCACATAAACTAATTATTTTTTTGCTATTTTCCAATAAAAGAATATAGTTTTCTTTAAACTAAGACAAAAAGTAAGGACAAACCTTTAGAAATTGGATTAAAGCAAGAGAAATATTTATTTGAACACAACTTCAATTCAAAAATATATAGACAAGGCAAAACCCCGCTCTAAATACTAACCAAGGCAAAACAAAGTTAACAAGCAAAATCAAAATCATAAACTCCCGGACAATAGATCACACCAAATGAGTAAACCGATTTGTCTTTAGTCAAAAAATAAAATAAAATATTGTTTCATCTTTCTCCAACACAGAATCTTCTTCTAACTGTTTCTTCTTCCCCTACTATCAAAAACAAATTAGAACACTCATATTGTTTCTATTTTGGGATCAAAATTAGATCTTGATGATTATAATGAAGAACAACTGACAAATTAAGAGTTCGATCTGTTTGTAGGACAATATTATACAGTTTTGCACAAGTTAGAAAAACCCTTAAAAAAAGACAACATTATCACTAAAAAAACCATCTCAAAATACATAACGTTGGAGTAGATGGCAAACCGCCTCAATTATCAAAACACCAAAAGACACAAGCAAAACTAAAATGACAATTAAAAGTTTAGCGTGCAACTTATTGTCAGTCTATCTTTTATTTATGTATAAATATCTTATATATAATATATAACTCCTAAAATAGAGTAATCAGTCAATTTTAGTCTCTAAATCATCATTCTCATTTCTCTGACCACCTTAATCCCTAAACTATTAAAAACAACTAAAATGCCCTTAAACTATATTCACATCCTTCAATTTAATCCCTCGATTAACTTTTTGTTAATTGGCGGTTAGTGATCCCTAAACTATTAAAATACTTCAATTTAGTCGCTAAACTATCTTAAAAAACAACAAATAGTCCCTAGACCATCATAAAAAAACTACAAAATCATCCTTAACAACACAACTAGTATCACTTTTTCTTTTTCGCTGTAAATAGCATTACTCATTAGGCAATCACTCATTCATATAACATTATAACACTTAAACAAATTAGGGAACACAATTTGCAAAGTAACATAAACAATAATATAGAGGAAATAAGTCAAAAAGCTTCAAAATAGAAACAACACGAAGAAGAAACGCAACAACAAAAAACATGGTTCTATAAAGTCACGAGGTATAACAACACACTCCATTAACACAAAATCACAAACCCTCACAAACCACTTGAAAAAACGCAAGGAGATTTATGAAAAGGGTAAAACAAAAATCACAAACCCTTACAAATTTATAAAGTGAGAACAAAAAACAGACATGTTTTAGAAGTAACTAGAGATTTTTGTTGCGGTTGTTGTCGGAGAATAGTGATTTGGAAGTTCCTGTCGAAGAGTGGAAGAAGAAAGGGTAATATATAGTATTTTAGGGTTTATAGCATAGTTAACATAAAAGTTAACCAAGGACTAAATTGATGGATGAAAAATAGTTTAGGAACCTTTTAGTTGTTTTTAATAGTTTAGAGATTAAGTTGGCGAGAGAGTAATAATTTAAGGACTAAATTGACTGATTACACCATAAAATAAGATAACATTTACCGTAAAAAAAAAGAAGATAACATTTATTTGTTAAAACAATATCCAAGGTCCCAATACCATGCGTAAAACAAACACAGTGCTATCTTCAATCTTTTCAATTCCCATCTCCAATATACAACTTTAAATTCGTCCATTATATCTCTTGATCGTTTTTCCATTATTAAAAATAATTTATTCCAAATCTTCCAAATTACCGACACACTTGTATAGTCATATGTTATATATCAATCGAAAACCCTTACATAATTTTTTATTGCTCACATCCCACTCAAATATTCGAACAAATAGACAAATTGGGAGGCATGCTTGCTGGGTTAACTTCACCTCCTCAAACCTGAAAAAACTGAATTATTTTTAATAACATTAAAGTATAGATGTTTTTCTTATTCATAAAAAACTTGTAAAAAATATGTGTTTATGCAATATATAAATTTAGTAAATTTAATTTTATTATACACTATAATAAAAAAATTAACACTATCAAACAATCACAATAAATAGTATATGTAATTTTTATTATAATTATCCATATATCATATTATAAGAATTTGAGAGGTCTATACTCAACCACAAAAGCTAGCTTAAGAGTTGAGATTTGCACTATATTATAAAGGCTATCTTTGCCATATCTCTAGCCAATGTGGGACTTCTAACATATATCTCCACCTAATATCTTTTTTTAATGAAAAAAGCTGATTTATTAGTAAATCAAATCAAATCCATACTAGAGAGGATTACAATATTAGGTGGAGCTTCCTCCAAGATTATATTGATCGACTGTGGAAAATACATTTACCCCCGCGCGCACACACCAGGAAGAGACATACTTATAAGAACCTAAGAAAATAATTTGGTACCAAAATTTTTATTTGGTATTATGATCAATTCAAAGTTTAAATTCATTTTAAATTAAATAAATATGATAAATACATGACACTAAACAAATTTTTTTTTAAAACAAGACATTAAACAAATTAGATAATACTTACTACTAAGAGAAATAATTATGTAGTCCCTAGTCATTGGTCATTTTAGATATGAGCACCCATTAATTGTGTCTCGATTTTCAAAAGAATCCAAATTTTACGACAAAAATAAAATTATAGAAGAACTAAAGATGAGTAATTTCTCCGTTCCATAATGAGTAAATCATACTTGACAATTTTACACAAATTAAAAAGAGTGTTAACTGAATGAAAAAATGTCATATACTCAACAAAATTCTAATATTTTGAAGTGTTGGAAAAAAAAAAAATTATCCCTCCAATTTTAAATATAAAAGAAAGTTTGATTAACAAAAATTGATATATTTAATTTAAGTTTTATACAAAACACGACAAATTTTGTTTATAATTTTTCTCTTATATTTAGTACGGAAAAAAAGTAATTAACAAAACATAGGTTATAAGAAAATATACGTACCACGTAATAAGAAGCACCATGTTGGAGTGACTCAAGTGTTATACCACACTCGTCGGTGAGAATAGTTTGGCCAGAGGAGTCAACAAGAACAGCTTCATCTCCAAAAATTTGACAAATGTTAAAAGGTCCAACGTTAACCTTGAATATGTGGTTGTTAATACTCACAATGCATTTTTCTGTAAAATCTTCTGCCTCACCAATACCTGACAAACACATACACACACCATTGATACCAATACATCTCAATCAAAAACACAAACACTATTCAACTACTACTATAATTGAAGCAAGCAATGCACACGTAAAACATAATTATTATACTCAAGAAGGCTCATATTTGTACAAAAAATGTCATTTATTTTTTTAACCATTCGGTTTCAAGAAGGCCTCCTAAACCCTTAGTAATATGGAGTTCCATATTAAGGAAAGTAGATTAATGAACCGAGTCTATGATCTTTTAGAATCAGAGATACAAAGTAGATAACCAACATAGTGTAACACAAGTGGTAGATACTTGGGCCCCTTAACCGGTGCGTATGGAAAAACATTTGTTAGGAGAGGTCAAACCCTTAAATGGATTTCAGTTACCTCGAGGGGATTAGTCTCTACAGTTGCGCGCGGAGGATACCTTTAGTTTACCAAAAAAAAAAAAAAGAGATACAAAGTAGATAAATGAACAGTTGAGGTTGGACTTTCATAGAATACCAATAGCTTGAGTACAATAGTGACTCTTGCAATATATCGTAAATACTAAATAGACTAAATTATTATTAAATTCAAAGTTCAATTAGAATCAAAAGTCCAATTATATATATTTTCATATTGTCTAACAATATCCACCATGTCTTATTTAACTTCAACCGTCTCCAAGTCAAACATACTCTAGCTAGCTCTAGATTAACAATATCTAATCTCAACTATCGTTAGAAGTTCCATATTGGTTAGAGATATGACATAAATAACCTTTATAAGAGTAGTGTAAACCTCATCTCTTTAACCATTCGGTTTCAAGAAGGCCTCCTAAACCACTAGTAATCTGGAGTTCCATATTAAGGAAAGTAAAGTTCGACAAAAAATTTCGATAAAAAAGTTGATATTGATTACCTTGAAATTGAGTAATGGAGAATGGATCGGTAAAATGTGCATTGACAATGGGAGGATGAGAAGGAAGAGTTGAATCATCATTGAGTGAATTTGAAGTCACACCTAAATTGATATTCATTGCAGCTTCATGATCTTGGATAATCCCTTGATCATAGTGCTCATTCATTGGGATTTTATTTTCACATTTCATAAAGATCTCATGATTAAGCAAATCAGGTACATCAACATTTTGTTGAGGCAACTGCTGAGTCATATTAGAGAACTCATTAGGGAAAGAGAAAAAAGTGGGTGTAGGTAGTTGAAAATCAGTTTCAATATTATTTGGTACCACTATTTCATTTTGATGATGAGAGGATGAACTAAGAGGTGTTGTGATGGTTTGAGTTGAGATTAAGGAATTATTATTAGGAACTGAAGAGTTTTGGATTTTTCTTTTTGCAAGATTTCTATTGTTGGGATGTCTTTGTTTATGCTTATTCTTGCTCCTTGATTTGCGATTTTGGAACCAATAGAAGACATTAGCTTCACCAATTGGGCCATACTCTTGTAATTGTTCACGTATTTTCTTAATCTCTTCCCTTGGAGGGTTCATCATCCCTGAGTTGAAGATAGCTTCAAGAATTCTGATTTGGTCTGGTTTTGGATTCCATCTTGGTTTTGGTTCTGGAGTTCTCTCATCACCATGACAACCTAAAAAATATTTGTTATAAGACAATTAAAAATATAAAGTTTAATAAATATGCTTTTTTATTTATTTATTTTATAATAGCACAAAAAATATGCTAATTATATTGTATGGAGTACTATGATATTAATTTGTCTTAGAATTTATTTTTGAGTCTAACTCATTCTTACAAAATTGGCTTGTAAGGTGAAATTTGCCTTCCCTAAAGGCCCTAGCATCGCGTCCCAAGTCCCAACCAATCTCTATCAGGGTGAAGACTCACCATGACTTGACCCTCACTTGTAAACACACCATCTCGCAACCAATGTGAGACTTATTAACGGTTTAAGCCCATTGCCTTTTTATTTTGTTAAATGAGTCCACCTCTACAATTTTACCTTCACCACTAAAAACCAAATAATATTCCAATTTTATCCTTTTTACATTTAACTTTTTACAATATTTTTCACTCTATTTTCAACTTTTTCCAAACAAATGAGTTCACCCCCACATCGCGTTATTCGGTATATATAAAGTTTTCCAGCTTATAAAAGATTTATCAAAATATTTTAATGTGTTCTGATTTTTGTATTTCTTGCGAACTTCAATTTTTAAATATTGCATACCAAAACACTTTAAGTGTAAGTGTTGTGATTTATTAATTTTTCTGGATTTCAATTTTGAAAATTATACACAGGAAAACTTTACAGTTTGTTAATGAATAAAATGGATCTTCCAAAAAATTAATTAACATCATGATATATTTTTCATTGACGCAAGTTAACCCGATAAATAAAAACAAGTGAATCCGGTATAATTTTTTATCAATATGGTGAACACTGAACAACTTTGAACAATATGAATCTAATGTCCAAACTAATAGATGTTGAATATCTGGTTGGTTTCTTTTAATTCAATTTAGACGCAATAGATGTTGATTTTGATTTTCAAGTTCATCGAATCATTGATTTGATTCTTACACTCATACATTTTGAGTTTATTAACTAAAATAATAATAATAAGAATAATGATACATTGATATATATCCCAGATCTCAAATATATGCAAACATTATTCAAAGAAGTCATAAGGCTTTCATACCTTGGATTGAGACATTATTCCTTCACCCTAAATTTTTCTTTATTCAAAGAAAATTCACCCATTTAATCGAAATTTTAGAAGAAATATATCAATTTTTAAAAATAATTTGTATTTATATTTAAAACTGGATGAGTAATATTTACCGGTAGATAAGAGTGAGGTGTTGATGCCATGCTGCGAATTGTGATAGTTGGACTTCTTGAACATGCTAGGCCAATGTTTGTTCGATGAACCCATGATGATTGATTGATACGTCCTGAGTTATTGAAATGGAATCTAGACTAGATAGATCAAAAGACCGAGAAATAATAAATAAATTTAATTAAACGCATAATGAATTAATACATGGAAGGGGAATATGAATCAATATCTATAATTAAATAATAATTTGATGTTTAAAAAAAAATTCAATAATTAAATATTGATAAATAAAACATTGATTGATGCATGAAACACACAATATCAACAAGAAACTATAGTAAAAGGAAAGGAGAAACAAACATAGAAATGAACATAATGAGAAAACAAGAACCATATTTTACTTACACTAGTGGTTAATTCCGTTTAGAACCCCCAAAGAAAAGTGCTTGCTTTTCAAGTAAATGGTGTATGATAAATTAAGAGGAGTTAATTGTAATGGAAGATGATGATGTAATTGAAGAGAGTAAAAAAGGGAGGGGAGGGTGAAAGTTTCAAAGTGGAGAAAAAAAATGTGAAGAGTGTGTGTGATTGAAAAAGCGGTGGTGGAATTGTGATTTGAGGAAGAAATGTGAAAGGTTTCTTTGGATTGACTCGAGGGATCCATATTTATTTTTCATCCGTTACATGTACACACATTAAACATATATCTTTTGAAATGCTTACGAAAAATAAAAAATGCTATTAGATATTTTTTTTAAAATTTTTAATTTTAGAGGATTGATTATTTAATTTGTGAGGAACAAAAATATTAACCCTAAATACATACATGATATACAAGATATATTGTTTTAATTGGCTAAATTTTATTAATGGACAAATTCCCTAAAAAAAAAGTATAAGTGATTGTCGGATCAATCAAAGAAAAATAAGGTGATGAAAACACCTTAACCAATCAAAATGTATAACAAACAACCACCTCAATCCACCCCTTACAATAGTTTGAGTGTCTATCACCAATACTAAAACGCAACAAAACAAAGTCCACAAAACTAATCCCCACAAACAACCTTAGCCAAAATTATCGTTCCAAACCCAAAAAATACCATTTAAAATTCTACAATGACTTTCTATCGTCCTAACTCCAACCTAAAATCAGAGCAGAACGCTTAACTGAAGTGAAGCAGAATAGAAACATCTCCCACCGAAAACACCATTGCCGAACCAAACCGTTCCTAACTAAAAAGAAATCGCGACAACAAAATACACTCCACACAGATCTAAGTAAACTGCAACCCACCAAAGCATCTATCTCAGTGGAGACTACCAGAAGCCTCTGGTAAGCAAAAAATCTTCATTTGCGATTTGATTGCGTGGCTGCCAGCGAAGACTCGAAAAAGAAACCATCGACATAATTTGACGGAGAGAAAAATATTCTTGAACCACAACAAACCAGCCACCGTCGCCATCAGCCACAAGGCGTCAACATTTGATATTAAGTTTTGTGTGCAAATAAATTAGGTGGTTTTATCATTGAACGTTAACAAGAAAGAAAAATATCATTCAAGAAATAAAGCTTAAAAATATAGTTAAATGTCTAAAAGTTAAAATTGTAAAATCCATAAGTTTTGCATCAAAAAATTTATAAAATATTAAAATACTGTGCATTTAATAACTAATTAATCTTCATAATAAAAGTACTTATCTAGACTTTCTATTTTTTTATTCTTAAAATACCAACCTAATTTAATGAACTAATAGTGCTATGATGTCGAACTCCTCAGTTCTGGACGTTGTTAACGGTTTCTGTCAGAGTCAGTGTATATGAAAACAACACTTTAGTATGTGTTTGGTTTCAATTTTAGAGGGTCAAAAGTGATTCTAGAAGTTGTAGAAGTGATTTTAACATATTTGGATGATTTAAAGGAGAATTGATTTTGCTTGTAGAATTGATTCTACTTGAAGCTACAATTTGTAGCTTTTGGCTTCTACAATTGATTTTAGCCTTAAATTTATTGCTAAATCCACTTTTACATAAATATATCCAAACATAAATCACTTTACATTCAACTCACTTTTATCCAGAATCAATTATAAAGAATCAATTCACTCATAATCAATTCTCGTCACCGCAGAACCAATTATGGTATCTGCTTAAAAAATAACTATTGTCCTCAGCCTGCGCGGTAACTTAAAAAATCAATTATGGTATCTGCTTTCTTTCAAAATAGTTTTGAAGATACGTAACACAAATAGTTTCTCTAACTTAAAATAGTTTTTTTTTATAAGCAAATATATTATTAAAAGGGGGTACAAGGGGTACTCAATCCCTTACGATACAAAGCAATTTATAGTATGTATTGAATACAAACCAAGGGTTCTAAGCACCATTTCGTAAAGGATACACTAGTTTTACGACCATTGCGACTACTAAACCAAATCCAAGAACTAAATTTAATTTGCTCCACAAGAGAAGAGGCACATGGAGTATCTCCTTTGAAAATCACATTGTTACGATGTTTCCAAATATTCCAGGTAGTGACTAACCAAATTATCTGTCTAACACGGACACCTTTTTTGGATTTTATCATGTCTCCATGTTGTTACCGGAGTTAAAAAATCATTAAAAATAAGTTTTAGCCACCGAAGATATTACTGGGTTGAGTCGCGGACTAGGTCGCTCTCTTTAAGACGTTTCGCGGCACTGCCCAAAATTGTGCAAGCAGACTATCAACCACGAAGTCCCCAGGATAAAACAGCCCAGTTACAACTGTATACCGATTTACTACTGCACGGTAGAAATCGGTCGAAGAATACACCTTCTTGAATGGTACTACGATACCACTCGAATTGATACTACAATATCAATCTATAACTCAGCGGTACTACGATACCACACAAGTTGATACTACAATATCAATCTATGAGTCAACGGTACTACGATACCACTTGTATTGATACTACAATATCAATCAATATAATGACACTGAGGTCATTCTAATATGGTACTAAGACCAATTTTAAGTCAATGAGATTATGGTACTAAGACCATTCTTAATTCGTAGGAACTAGTGACATTTTTATCACTCATAAACCAAATTAACAGTAATAAGTTTCTATTTTATTCAAAGCTTCAACTTATGAAAAATTCTAATATACAACAAGTAACTTTGTTAGAATTAGAAGTCTAACAATACAATAGAACAATTTCAATATAGACATATCAAACTTCTCGTCTCTTAAGAAAATTTATATTTATAACCAAAATATACTTTAGAATCAATTAACTTTCTAAATCAATTTTTCCGATTTGACATACATGGCAGATAGTAGGCTAATCACCTCAAGTAACATTTCTCAAGGAAGGAGTTTTGACATAGTATTAAATTTCTCTTTTTGTTCTGACATGGTGTGAATAACCAAATTATAGCTCCACATATTGGTTTCTATGGAATGCACATATTTTGCTTTAAAATGGAAGCACACAACTACCATGATAGAGCTTAAAATATAAGTGTTCGGCCATCCAATAGAAAAAGTTACAAAAGGGAAATCAACAAGTTTCCAAATGGCATATATTGGATAGCTGCTTGGTAGCTTGAAAAATATTATGAGTGAAAATCTGACACCCTGTAGACAGATGCTACGCAAGATGCTACAACAATGGTCGTAGCAATAAATCACACAGAAAATAATGCAGCAGTAAATAGCAGAACAGTAAAAACACAGTAGGTTTGTTAACCCAGTTCGGCGTAATCACGACCTACTCTGGGGGATACCAATCCAGAGGAATCCACTATAATAGTACTAGTTCTAAGTTCTCAGCAAACGCCCCGTTTACAACTTATCGCCTAGCTACTACCCGTGCTATACTCTATCTAGGAACTCCTAGATATGAGACCCCGTCTCACTCCTATTAGAACAATATTCAGAACGTTACTCACTGTAACAGACACTAAAGTAACCAATAACAAACCTACCTCCGTGCTTCAAAGCTTAGGAGTAAGTTCACACAATTCTAATCTCCGTACTTAAAAGCTTAGGAGAGAATTAAACAATACAACTCGATAAACCCAGTCCTAAACTTGCATCAAGATGACACAAGGAAGGCTCACAATAAACAAGCAAAACTCAAAAACCCACACTTTAGTAAAACACGGCTTTTGATTCAATAAAAACAAGGTTTAGGTCTTCATATATATAGCCTTGAGATCGCAGGTCGTTGTTGCGCAAGAAAAGGCTTCACAATTAATCTGAACCATTGAGATGATCAGCATAAAAGATTTACTTCAAATATTCTTTAAAGATTGACTTCAAAAAGATTTACTTCAAATATATTTTCTTCAAAGATTTAATTATATTATTGAGATAAATAATATAAACCGCCTTCAGAAACTTAAGGAACAAGGCGCAGCTTGATATATTAAAACGTGCACAACCTTTTATTCTCAAACAAATCTTTCTAAGATTTTGTATAAAAATTCTGCGCAACACAGTAGCAGTAATACTGTACTTCATATGCTACAACATCTTGTCCAGCATCTTGGCTAGAGTTAGTTTTTGCAAAATTGTAGCCAACATACAAAAACCCAACAATCTCCCCCTTTGGCAAATTTTGGCTAAAACAACTTTAGACCAGTTTGTGGAGAGATGCAGATCATACTTTTCTTCGAGTCAACATAAACACACAACTAGGAAAGAAAGCAGACAATAACATCAGAGGCATGCAACAGCGGATCATACACATCTAGCCTCATGAAGTACAACTATAGAGAAATAAACTCTCATAATAGTTGATTCAAAGATAAGACTCTTTCATTTCATGCTGTGGAAAAATAAATTCCACACATATTAGGAAAAATAAATTCCTATAGAGACATAGAGTCATACAGCATGCATGGAATCTGAACATTCATCAACAGTAGAAAAATAAATTCTACTCCCCCTTATTACATGCATGGGGATGAGATTACTCCCCCTCAAACCTGCATATCATTAACAGACAGAACATGGTATACCAGATGCTATAGCATTTGTTGTCACATTATGCACAGAACACCAGAAAACCTTCAGAAAATCAGAAATATATTACTCCCCCTTTTTAGGCATAAATTTGTCAAAGAGTATCATAGGAGCAACAAGCAGTACCAGAACAAAGAACAACCACAAAGTGCAAAGAACAGATCAAGGAGCATACGCAGGTGCAACAATTAACAAGAACATAGTCCAAACAATACTAAGTAAAAAGGATCAAGAGCACATCAGAAAGAAGGACTATTATCAGATTGCCCCTCAGTATCAATTCCAGCATGAACACCAGGAACATCAGGATCATCAGTAGTGTTGGGAGGACCTTCTCCACCTCCTGCAACTGCTGCTGCCTTAATTTCCAAAGCACGGATAATACGATCCACCACATTCTTCTTTTCCCCAAGGGATTTACTAACCTCCTTGAGATCAGCAATCATCTGCTGCCTAGTCAAAATACCTGTAGGCTGCCTAACAGTGGGTACAGCAATATCTGCAGCATGTGCCCCTTCAAATAATCTATAATCTAATGACAGATCAGAGTCTCGTCTCTTAGGCACATCAGCCTCAGTACAGATACCAGGGTGTTGATTCAAGATAATATCACAGATCAAAGTAGGAAAGGCAATTGGCATTTTCACAGCATGTGATTTGCCATGCATAACAGTTTCATCAAAAATATAAGTTCCATAGTCAAATTTTGATCTAGTCCCTATAGCATATATAAGTTTAGCCAAACCTGAAGCTACACTGTTGGAAACATGGGAGAGAGAATGAAGAAGATGAGAGATTGACAATGTGTGAGTAAGTTGGTTATAGGAAGTTACAATAGTTTTCCCTTGATTTACGTGCACCATATAGAGGATAGAGGGAAATTTGATTGCACGTATTACGTACAGTAATTGCTACATCTCTTCAAATAAGCAAACACCAAGTTTGCTTCGTAATTTTTCAAACTGAACTGCATCAAGAGCTTTTGTAAAAATATCTGCAAGTTGTTCATCAGTAGTAACATGCTCAAGAGTAATCACCTTTTCTTCAACAAGATCTCTAATAAAATGGTGCCTAATATCAATATGTTTTGTCCTACTATGTTGTATAGGATTTTTTGAAATATTGATAGCACTCAAATTGTCACAATATAGTGTCATGACATCTTGTTTCACATTATATTCTTTCAACATCTGCTTCATCCATAATAATTGAGAACAACTACTACCAGCAGCTATGTACTCAGCTTCAGCAGTGGACAATGAAACACAATTTTGTTTCTTGCTGAACCATGATATAAGATTGTTACCTAGAAAGAAACATGCCCCTGAAGTACTTTTTCTATCATCAGCACTACCAGCCCAATCAGCATCACAATATCCGATCAAAGTAGTACTTTCACCATGAGTATACAGAATTCCATAATCACACGTACCATTCACATACTTAAGAATTCTTTTGACTTGAGTGAGATGACTTATCTTTGGTTCAGCTTGGTACCTTGCACAAACACCTACAGCAAATGTAATATCTGGCCTACTGGCAGTAAGATAAAGTAAGCTTCCAATCATACTTCTGTATAAGCTTTGATCAACATCAACACCATTTTGATCTTTGGTAAGCTTCAAGTGTGTTGCAGCAGGAGTTCTTTTATGTTTTCCTCCATCTTGACCAAACTTTTTCACAATGTTCTTTGCATATTTGCTTTGAGAAACAAATATACAGTCACTCATTTGTTTTACTTGGAGTCCAAGGAAGTATGTTAGCTCACCAACAAGGCTCATTTCAAATTCTGAATGCATTTGCTGCACAAAATGCTGCACCATCTGTCCTGACATTCCTCCAAAGACTATGTCATCAACATAAATTTGAGCTATAATCAATTTTCCTTCCTCTTCTTTTACAAATAAGGTCTTATCATTTCCACCTTTTCTGTAACCTTGACTTAGGAGAAATTCAGTAAGCCTCTCATAACAAGCTCTAGGAGCTTGTTTTAATCCATTTAGCGCCTTTTTCAGCTTATAGACATGATTTGGTAGGCTAGGATCTACAAATCCTTTTGGCTGCTCAACATACACCTCCTCATTTAAGTACCCATTGAGAAAAGCACTTTTCACATCCATTTGAAAGAGTTTAAACTTTAAGATACATGCAACACCCAAGAGAAGTCTGATGGATTCAAGATGAGCAACAGGTGCAAATGTCTCATCAAAATCAACTCCTTCTATCTGAGCATAACCTTGAGCAACAAGTCTGGCCTTGTTTCTTGTGATGTTTCCATTTTCATCAGACTTGTTTTTGTAGACCCATTTATTTCCAATAACATTAACATTTTCTGGTCTAGGAACCAAATCCCATACTTCATTTCTTTTGAATTGCCCTAGTTCTTCTTGCATGGCGTTAATCCAATATTCATCAGTCAAGGCTTCTTTCACGTTTCTAGGCTCAATCTTGGATACAAAACATGCATTTGATACAACATCATTTTTACTTCTAGTAGCAATTCCTTGACTTGGATCACCAATGATGAGTTCCTGAGGATGGTTTTTCTGAACTCTGATGGAAGGTCATTTCTTTGAGAGATCACTGGTAGAGTTAGTACTGATAGAGGTATCCATATTGTTGTCATCTTCTTTCAGTAAATTAGTTTCATCAAACTGTTTGTCAGATGTTGTAGCATCATCTGCCACATCTATTGTTCTGCCTTCTGCAGAGTCATCTATTAACACATTGATAGACTCCATCATTACTTTAGTTCTGGAATTATACACCCTGTAGCTTCTACTGTTGGTGGAGTAACCCAGAAATATCCCTTCATCGCTTTTAGGATCTAACTTCCTTCTCTGTTCTCTATCAGTTAATATATAACATTTGCTCCCAAAAACATGAAAGTACTTAACAGTAGGTTTTCTGTTTTTCCATAGTTCATACAAGGTGGATGTGGTTCCTGATCTTAGAGTCACTCTATTATGAATATAGCAGGCTGTATTCATAGCTTCAGCCCAAAAGGAATATGGAAGTTTCTTAGCATGTAACATTGCTCTAGCTGATTCTTGTAGAGTTCTATTTTTCCTCTCAACCACTCCATTTTGTTGAGGTGTAATAGGAGATGAGAACTCATGCTTGATTCCTTCAGATGCATAGAACTCAGAGAACCTAGAATTTTGAAATTCTTTTCCATGGTCACTTCTTATTCTCAAGATCACTTCATTCTTCTCTCTTTGAAGTTGAACACATAAGTCTTTAAAAACATCAAATGTATCTGATTTTTCTTTGATAAAATTTATCCACGTGTATCTAGAGAAATCATCAACAACAACATAGGCATACCTTTTTCCTCCCAAGCTGAGAACTTGCATAGGTCCCATTAAGTCCATGTGAAGAAGTTCAAGGACTCTTGTTGTGGTCAGATGCTGTAGCTTCTGGTGTGGTGTTTTGGTTTGTTTTCCAATTTGACAATCACCACAGATATGACCTTCTTCAATTTTGAGTTTTGGCAAACCTCGAATGGCTTATTCAAATATTGCTTTCTTCATGCTTTTCAGGTTCAGATGACCTAACCTTTGGTGCCAAAGTTTTACCCCATCCTCTTTGGCTATTAAACATGTTGATAAGCTCGTATCTTCTTGAGGAACCCATAGATAGCAATTGTCTTTAGATCTAACACCCTTCATCAGAAGCTCACCCTTATCATCTGTAACTAAACATTCAGTTTTAGGAAAGTTTACCTTCAAACCTTGATCACATAATTGACTGATACTTATTAAATTTGCAGTTAATCCCTTAACAAGTAAGACATTGTCAAATTTGGGAAGGTTACTATTAATCAGCTTTCCTATACCAACAATTTCTCCTTTAGCTCCATCTCCAAATGTCACGAAGCTAGTTGAGTAGTTTTTCATGTCTACGAGAAATTTATCAATACCAGTCATATCCCTAGAACACCCACTGTCGAAATACCAGTCTTCTCTTGAAGAGGCTCTAAATGATGTGTGAGCTATTAGGCCTGCAACTTGATCTTTATTCAAGGTTTCATCAACTTTGGGAATTGAGCTTACATCCTCATTTTTAGGTTTCCACTCTTTTGGAGAGACAAATTGACGAGGCTTCCTGTTAGGGTACCCATATAACTTATAACAGAAGGGTCTTATGTGTCCTTTTCTACCACAATAGTGACATACCCAGGGATGAGACTTTGTCTTATACCTGACTCCATGATGCTGCTTAGAATGCTGTAACATCTTTCTGCTCATAGGTGATTCTTTTGGTTGAGTGTACATAAGTTCAGGATTGTAGCTTCTGTGTTTGTTGACATTCTCATAACTAATACCAATGAACTTAGGTCTTCTCACATTCTTTTCTAGGATTTCATCTAATTTGTCAGCACCAGTTTTGTTCAACATTTCAGAATATTTTATCAGCCTTCCAATATCAACTTCCAATTTATCTATCTCCTCATTAGCTGCATCAAGGTCAGAGGTTAAGCTGTTTACCTTTTTCTGGAGATCATCAATCTTTGACAGAAGGCTAAATTTTTCACCCTGAAGTTGTGAGTTGAGTTTCTTTTGCTTTTCAAGTTCTTTGCATTTTTCTTCAGAAACTAAACATAGGTCTCTGTATGTTTCTGCTAGTTCATCATAAAAGACTTCTTCATCACATGATTCTGTATCAGATGTTACAATTCCAGTTAGGACTGTAACATGTTTCGCAACCTCAGATTCTCCTTCTTCTTCTGATCCATCCTCATCAGACCAGGTGACATTCAGACTTTTCTTTTGTTTCTTTAGATAAGTACCACATTCTGTTCTGATGTGACCATACCCTTCACACTCATGACATTGAATCCCCTTACTTTGAGCAGGTTTTTCATCAATCTTTGTTTTTCTTGAGTTACCAATGCTGCGACTCATGTCAGTAGCAAGATGCCTAGCATTCTGCCTGGGTCTTCTGTCCATCCTTTTTAGAACCTTATTAAATTGTCGTCCAAGCAAGACAATAGCTTCATAAACACTGTCAGTTGACTCTATATCACTCTCAAGATCTTCATCCTCAGCATTTGATACAAAAGCAATGCTTTTGTTTTTCTTTTCTATTCTTTCATTAACAGATGATTCATAGGTTTGTAGGGATCCTATTAATTCATCAACTTTCATGGTTGATATGTCTTGAGCTTCTTCCATTGCAATCACTTTCATGTCAAATTTCTTAGTAAGAGACCTAAGAATTTTTCTCACAATTTGTTCATCACTTAATTTTTCTCCTAGATCATCAAAAGAGTTGGCAAAATCCATAACATTCATGTAGAAGTTGTGAACACTTTCATCCTCTTTCATCCTAAGATTTTCAAATTTCCTGGTTAGATTTTGAAGTCTTGAGATTTTTACCTTGGCAGTACCTTCTTGAGTGGTCTTTAGTATCTCCCAAGCATCTTTGGCAACCTCACACTTTTTGATTAGCCTAAACATATTTTTGTCCACACCATTAAACAAGGCGTTTAAGGCTTTAGAGTTGCCAAGAGCTAATGAGTCTTCTGCAGTAGTCCACTCCTCCTCTGGTTTCAGTACATCTGTATCAGCTCCATTAGCATCCTTCACTTTGGGATGTTCCCAAACTTTAAGAACAGCTTTCCAAGTCCTGCTGTCCATAGACTTCAAGAATGCTATCATTCGAGCTTTCCAAATGTCGTAGTTGGAGTCATCTAGAAGAGGTGGCCTGGTTACGTATCCTCCTTCTCTGTCCATGACGTCAGATATCTACCCTGGAGCTCACCCACGCAGGTTAGGGTGCCTGCTCTGATGCCAATTGAAAATCTGACACCCTGTAGACAGATGCTACAGCAATGGTCGTAGCAATAAATCACACAGAAAATAATGCAGCAGTAAATAGCAGAACAGTAAAAACACAGTAGGTTTGTTAACCCAGTTCGGCGTAATCACGACCTACTCTGGGGGATACCAATCCAGGAGGAATCCACTATAATAGTACTAGTTCTAAGTTCTCAGCAAACGCCCCGTTTACAACTTATCGCCTAGCTACTACCCGTGCTATACTCTACCTAGGAACTCCTAGATATGAGATCCCGTCTCACTCCTATTAGAACAATATTCAGAACGTTACTCACTGTAACAGACACTAAAGTAACCAATAACAAACCTACCTCCGTGCTTCAAAGCTTAGGAGTAAGTTCACACAATTCTAATCTCCGTACTTAAAAGCTTAGGAGAGAATTAAACAATACAACTCGATAAACCCAGTCCTAAACTTGCATCAAGATGACACAAGGAAGGCTCACAATAAACAAGCAAAACTCAAAAACCCTAAAACACACACTTTAGTAAAACACGGCTTTTGATTCAATAAAAACAAGGTTTAGGTCTTCATATATATAGCCTTGAGATCGCAGGTCCTTGTTGCGCAAGAAAAGGCTTCACAATTAATCTGAACCATTGAGATGATCAACATAAAAGATTTACTTCAAATATTCTTTAAAGATTGACTTCAAAAAGATTTACTTCAAATATATTTTCTTCAAAGATTTAATTATATTATTGAGATAACTAATATAAACCGCCTTCAGAAACTTAAGGAACAAGGCGCAGCTTGATATATTAAAACGTGCACAACCTTTTATTCTCAAACAAATCTTTCTGAGATTTTGTATAAAAATTCTGCGCAACACAGTAGCAGTAATGTTGTACTTCATATGCTACAGCATCTTGTCCAGCATCTTGGCTAGAGTTAGTTTTTGCAAAATTGTAGCCAACATACAAAAACCAACAATGAGGTTTTTCTAAAACTGTATATTAGTGGCCCACGGCTAAAGAGGTTAACATATCATAGGACCAACCATAAATTAGAGTTATACTCCCATAAAATTGTCGGTTACAAATTAATGGAAAATAAACCACAATTAAATTAAATAAATAAATATGAGATTTTATTTATTTATTTTTCTCAAAATACACACTAGTATGCTACAACACACTAGTATGCCTAGTATCCGATGTGAGACTCAAAATTTTATTTTCAATTCACACACCAATGTGAACTTTGTTCCAACACTCCAAATAAAGAAAAATGAGATACTCCTGTTGTACCTGTTGATAATCTCTTCCCTAGCCAAGTAAAAATCTCTTCCCACACTCCTTTAGTAAATTCGCACCAAAAGCAAATATGATCACAATTCTCATAATGTTGTGAACAGAAAATACAAGACAAATCATGTACATTAATCAAAATACCTCTATGATTAAGCGTCATTCTCGTCGGAAGTTTATCTAATAATAGTCGCCACCCGAAAACTGAAACTGTAGTCGGCACGTCATTCTTCCAAAGTTGTTTTAAGGCATCCACAACAGTCGAATTCAACATTTCGTCATGACGATAATCTAACAACCAATTGTAACAAGACTTAACCGAAAACATACCCGCACTACCGAGTGCCCAACGCCAACCATCATGGGAATTAGGAGTTAAATTAAATCCTATCAACAAGTCTTTTAGATCGCCTAGTTGCTGCTCTTCATACATAGTTAACTGATCAGCCCATACAAAATTAAACCCATTCTCATTCAATCTCTCTGCTATCATTACATCTTGATGAGATTCTTTGGCAAAAAGGCTAGGGAATAACTCTTTGAAGGTATGATTCCCAAACCATTTGAATTTCCAGAACCCAATATCATGACCATTACCAACTCTGCAACCTATATTTAGTCTAAACCAGTCCACCTCCCACCCTCTACCAATGCATAGCACATCCTTCCACCATATCGAATGCTTAGTTCCTGTCAGATTCGTATCCCTACCCAACAATTAAGTAGGTAAATGACCATATCTAAAGCGTAACAAGTCAGCCCACAATGCCTCATCATCAGATAAAAACCTCCATTTCCATTTACTTAGTAAAGCCAAAATAAAGAGCTCTAAATTCTTTACCCCTAAACCTTCACGCTCCTTAGACAAACAAATTTGATCCCATTTAACCCAACACACTTTCTTATTATCGATTCTCCCTCCCCACAAAACGTTTCTTTGAATCCTAACTAACTATTTGATAACACAACAGGGAACCTTAAAAAAAGAAAAGAAATAAAGAGGGAGGCTAGCCAATACCGAATTTGTGAGAGTAATCCCCCCATCGTAAGATAATTGTCGACTGCTCCAAGAGTTTAGTCTTTTATGCATAACATCTATCACTGGTTTCCAAGTCTCTCGCCTTATAGGATTAGCCCCAACCGGGAGTCCCAAGAATTTAAAATGTATGACTTCTGAATGACAAGATAGAAAAGAAGATCTCACTTCCAACAATCTAGAGTCGACGTTTATACCATAGAGCTTACTCTTCACAAAATTAATCTTGAGGCCTGACACTAACTCGAAGCTTCGAAGTAGAGTTTTAATGACCCGAATATTATCTCAAATACCTTCTCCCATCAAAATGGTGTCGTCTGCGAACTGGAGAATCTGAAAGTGAATATTGTTATTAAGTCGGTACCCTTTAAATTTTCATAACGCAACCGCTCTTCCCATCAAACCAGTTGAACCTTCGGCAAGAATTAAGAATAGGAAAGGTGACAACGGATCGCCTTGTCGTAAACATCTTCCAACATTGAAGTCGGCCGTAGGACTACCATTAACCAGTACAAACATTGAACTTTGAAAAATACAAGCTTTAATCCACTTTAACCAACCCTTAGTGAAACCCATTTTAACCATTATTTTTGCTAAAAATTGCCAACTAACAATATCATACGCTCGTTTAAAATCGACCTTGAATAATAAACAATCATCTTTTCTTCTTTTTGCTAGATCAATGATTTCATTTAAGACCACTACCCCATCCAAAATCTGCCGATGAGGGAGAAAGACCGATTGATAGTTCGAAATCAACTTCCCCAAAACTCGCTTCAACCTGTTGGCCAATAATTTTGAAATAATTTTGTACAGGCTTCCGATCAAGCAAATCAGACGGTAATCGGATAGATTTTGTGGGTGGTCCTTCTTTGGAATGAGAGTCAGAAACGATGTCGTCAAAGCTTTCGATAAAAAAACGTTCTCATGAAATTCTGTTAAGAAAGCCATTACATCTCCTTTCACAATAGACCAGCACGCTTTGAAAAAATTAAAATTAAACCCATATGGTCCAGGACTCTTATTACAATCGCAACTCCAAATGATTTCCCTCACCTCTTCTTCTCCAAAAGGTACTATTAAAGAAGCATTATCATATGCCGATAGTGTATTAAAATTGATACCTTGTAAAAATGGTCGGTTGCTCCATTCCTCGGAAAGATGCTTTGAATAATGATCTCTAACCTCTTCTTTGATTTCAGCCACCCCATGAATCCATTCACCATTTTTCATTAAAGTCACAATTTGGTTATGACGACGTCGACCTTTGATACTAGCATGAAAAAAACGAGAGTTTGAATCCCCTTCTTGAATCCATTTCGATCTAGACTTTTGACGGAGAAGACTTTCTTTGAAATTAAGTTGTTCCCAAAAACTGTCTGACTAGTACATTTGGATTAGGAATGTTTGGATCAGAATTCCCGGTCGCTAACATTTCCTCTACCCCCATTTAACTCTTTCACAGTCATATCAATTTTTAGCTCTATGATTCCAAAGACCTCTCGGTTCCATACCTTCAAAGCTTCCTTCAAACGTTTCAACTTTTCTTTGATAATAAATGCCTTCTTACCTTAAATTTCCAATTTCTCCCAAGTGTCTTTTACGAATTTGAAAAAACTCGGATGCTCAATCCAACAATTATTGAACATAAAAGGCTTAGGACCCCATTTGAGGTTTGAACTCATAAGCCAAATAGGACAATGATCTAAAATGTCGTGATCGCCAACCCACTCATAAGACAAGCTACCCTTCTCAATAAAGTTTTCCGACACCAAGAAACGATCAAACTTGCTCATTGCTGAGCCGTCAGCATTAAACCACGTGTACATCTTGCCCTTCAGAGGAATATCAACTACTTCTAATGCATCAATGAATTGAGTAAATTCGAACCTTTCCCCCTGCCCCCCCTTCACCACTACTGCCTCTACGCTCCCCAACCTTTGTGATAGAATTAAAATCTCCCCCTAAACACCATTCGCCTAGCTCATTGTTCAATTTAAAGTCAATCAAATCAGACTACAACTTCCTCTTCCCTGACATATTACAAGGAGAGTAAACATTCACAATATAATAATCCAGCTTTACATTCAACACAAACGCCTAAGTATCCATCTCCTGAGAAACTAAAACGGAAAGAAAATAAATCCTCATTCCAAACCGATAATAACCCTCCAGATAAACCATTGGATGTTTTAGCAACCCATTCAACGTCTTTATGACCCCATAGTGTATAAATCATATAATCATCAAAATTATCTCTTTTAGTTTCTTGTAACAAAGACAATTCGAACGCACCTTTTTTAATTAGAGAACTCAGTCGCCGTCGTTTCGTCGTGCTGCCTCAACCCCTCATGTTTAGAGACATAATCTTCATGGAAAACGGTGTTGTTGTTTCTCCCTCAGAATTCTCGCTTCATCTTCACTTCTTTCATTAAACATGATTCTCTCGACATACCGCTCCTCCTCTTCATCTCCTTTGACCCCCAATTCGGTAGCTTCCTGCCAGACCTTATTCGCCTTATCAAGCTCATAAACCTCCAAAAATCTCTTGTTACAATTTCTAATATCCGAAGAGTTGAGAGAGATGCAACATAATACAGTCCTCACAGAGGAACACGAATTGTCAGGCTTGTTCCCCGTACGAAACCGATTCGACGAGCTGCAAAGTGCCCCAACGGTGTGGTGCTCAGAATTTCGTGATTGAGGCTCAAAATTGGAGTTGGATGTCGTTGAACACGCGGATGGTAGCGATGTACCTGGAATCGGGACCTTTAATTTTAGATTGTGTATAAGGTGTTGTTGTTTTCGCACAGAGGCTTGAAGGGGATGAATACGTTTCTCTTGCTTTCTGATTTTTTTCCCTGCGCACCTTTACTCAACAACAGTGGATTAGTGTGTGTTGGACTTTTTTTCAATTTTAAGTACACATTCCTAGACCCATCACTATAGATACCTGTTGGAATAAGATTGGTTTTCCATACAAACCCTATGATAGTAATGAAGTTTTGATGATAACAAAGTATTAATTCACAGTTGGCATACTACAAATCTACCTTGTAAGAATGCAGGAAAATACAAGAAGATAGAATCTGACTTGAGTCAGAGGCCCTGAAGGACTTGAAGACTCTCAGAAAATCAAACTAGTGCCATCAGAAGCCATCAAGAGTTTGCACTCAGAAGCAGTTTCAACAGTACTCCGAAACACCTTTCCAAAGCATAACTTTTAAAAGAAGGACTCTCCTCTACGTACCAAATGAACATTTTGATTTGAATCAAGTCAACACCTCAGAAGGAAGAGTACCTAGACATTTGGGAAAGTTTACCTCTTCTGTGCAAACATTGTAGTGTTCAAAGAAGATGATAGATACAGTTTTTAAGTCTTTGGGAATAAGGTCAAAAACTCTAGTATCTATGCAGCAAAGATTGCGCTGACATCGTAAATTCATCAACGGTCACTTCCAACGTCTACATTTCTACTGCCTATAAATTGAAGACTTGGTGAACCGGAAAAACTCTCTTGCACATCAACAACTTTCGAACACTACACTCTAAGCTATCAAAGTTAACATTTGCACAAGACTTTAAACTCTGACTACTTTCTTCAAGAAGTTGTAACTCTCTGTAACTGTATTCAAAGTTCAATAGAGTAAAAGTCTTAGGTGCTTAGTTCAAATTAGCCTATCTTATTTTATATAAGATTGAGAAGTCTCTTGCTTGTGTGCTTGAGCAAATTGGAAGTCTCTTGCTTGTGTGCTTGAGCATTTGGAAGTCTCCTGCTTGTGTGCTTGAGCATTGTGAAGTCTCTTGCTTGTGTGCTTGAGCAATTGTGTAATCTTGTGTGATTATAGTGAAATCTCTTGTGAAGACGAGGGGACTGGACTACTCTCGTTAGTGAGAGGAACCAGTATAAAATTGCTTGTGTCTTTCTCTCCTTATCATTGTCCTTTATTGCTATTGGGTTTTATCTCTATACTCCGCTGCATTTCAATCTATTTAGAGAAAAAGTTTTAATTTGTCAAAACACAATTCAACCCCCCTTTCTTGTGTTTTTCACACCTTTAACACCTCCCTTCTTCTCAGCCTTTTCTCCACTGACTATGTTCTTAGCGCTATTGGGCTTGTGCACACAACCCAAATTTTCTGATTTAGTCAGTCTGCTACGCACCCCCCTCCCTTGATAGTATGAAGGTTACTAGTGGAATTTTGAGACCCACCAAATTCTTCCTCCTGGCCCAACAAAATTTCAGCCTTCACCATCATTTTATCCTTCTTTCCAACACCCCCAACCATACCCCCCTTACTTCCTGAATTTGGTAAAATATATTGAATTAGAATTTGCCATATTTGAATTCACCACACCTTCCTCTCCCTCATTACTCCTTTCCATATTTGAAACGGAAACATTATAATGATTATTATTAGCATTAACAAAGGGAGTTGTCATACCTCATTTTTTGACCATATTATTTTTGCATTTTTCATCGAGTCATATTTTTTTGTCCTGAGTAATAGCTGCATTTTTCGAGAAATGTCAACATATGAATTTTTTAAAAATGATTCGTTTGTTAGGAGATTCGAGAAAAATTTCGGCAGAAAGGTATTTTAAAATACCTCATTTGTTGTTTCTTTTATATTTATTCTTTTTTTTCTATTATTATTATTATTGTTATTATTTTTATTATTATTATTATTATCTTCATTTTTTTTTTATTATTTTTTTTATTCTATTTTTTTTTTTCATTTTTCTGTTTTTGTTTTTATTTTCGTTTTTTTATATTTAATTAATTTTATTATTTTATTTTATTTTGTCCTTTTTTTTTTCTGATTAAAAAAAATCAGAAAATTGAAAGTCAACTCTCCCTTTCTCCATGCGCAGAAGGCTTTCTGCCTGAGCAGTGTACTTTTGTCCCAAATTGCAAATTTTGTCCAGGTTTTGGCTTAGTCCAGAGGGTATCAGAGACCTCAATTTTGTGTATATAGTGAACAGCAATTAATGAACAAGAGACACAAAAAAAAATTTGCTCAGCAGCAGCCAAACAAACCCTAATTTTTTTTTCTAAATCTGAGAAAAAATAAAAAAAAATCCAGACACAAAAATACCAAAAACAAAATCCAGAATTAAACCCAGAAAACAAAACACATCTTCATCACTATTCATCATCTTCCCCAAACGAAAAAAACACATCAAAACCACAAAAAAAAACTCCACCTTCTTTTTTTTCGAAAAAAATAGATCCAAACCCGAAATAAAAGAAAACAAACACAAAAAAAACCCACACTTTCTTTGTTTTCCAAAATCGAAAATCTAACCAAAACCGAAAACAAAAAAGATAAGAAGAAGAACCAGATTAAGAACAAAACAGCATCAAAAGGTTGACCCTTTTCTTTCTTTTCTTTTTTCGCGATCTAGGGATTTTGAGTTGGATTTTGGGGTTTTTGATTATAGATTTGTGTTTAGAAGTTGTTTTTGTATAACTTTGATGTTTAAACTTTTGAAAAAATATGAGATTGAGAAAGAAAGAAAACAACCGTGAGAGAGAGGAGAAGAAGAATTCACGGCGGCATGAGAGAGAGGAAGAAGAGAAAAATGTGATTTTTTAGGGTTTGGGGGTATTTATACCCCACCTGATTCGGTGTGCGCGTGTCTATCGCAGCACACCGTGCACCCTCTCTTCTCAGCCATTGATCATTATCAGATGACCTGGATCCCTTCGTTTTAAGTTTAGATCATGGCCGTCTGATCCATCAGACGGCCAGAATTAATCCTGGTTTTTTTGTTTGTTTTTTACACAGATGGACCCTTTTGGGCTGGGCTTTGCTGTTTAGTTTGCTTTTTGCACCCCGTTGTTATTTCGTTTTAATGTTCACACCCCCCTGTTTTTATTTTATTTTATTTTTAGCTTATGAGATAAGTGCTTTTGGCATAAGCTATTTTAGCTTTTATTTTAGCCAATCAAGTATGATATTGAGGCTTATTTAATTTTTTCTATTTATTTGATATTTAGATATTGTTAATATTATTTAATGTCTCTATTTATTTTGATAATTAATTTTATCTTTGAGCTTATGAAATAAGTGCTTTTGGCATAAGCTATTTTAGCTATTTTTTTCAGCCTTGTAAAGCATGATGTCGAGGCTTATTTTCATCTTTTAGTTTCGTATTTATTTATTTATGCTATTTATCCATTGCATATCATATTTATTTCATTACATTGATTTATTCATCACTTTTTTTACCTTTATTTTATTATGGTAATATTGAGTATTTATCGCTTATTAATTGCCGTTTATTTTTGCTCTTGAGTTTAGGATGTAATTAGGCCAAGTGTAAATTCTAAATAAAAGTGCATAGCATACCCCCTCTCTTGCATCATTTCATATTTATTTTCTTGCAAAGATTTTAGAGTGTGATTAGGCCAATGTACTCATAAATGAAAAATTGCATCTCATGCATATTTATTTTTTATCGCATTCCGTCCATATGCGTAATTTTAAATTCCGAGGGAAAAGACACCGTTTTGATCAAAATATCATTACGGATTGTCTTCGCACTTAATTTGCTTATTGCGACGTTATTATTCTTTTAACACATTACCTTTTTATTTTAGAACCCAACATTCCAATTTTAAATAATTAGTCACTTTATTCTCAAAAAATGAGGTCAACACCTCTTCAAAAAATAGTTAGTCACTTTATTCTACAAAATGAGGTCAAAACCTCTTTCAAAAAATATCAACACAATTTCTTTTCAACATCATCAAGCATCAAAAATATTTTGTCATCATACATTTTTCAAAACTTTGGACTTTAAACCAAACGTTTCTTTATCATGCGAAAACCTTGGATTTTAACCCAAGAGTCTTTTTATCGCGAAACTTGGATTTTAAACCAAGTGTCTTGGACTTTAAACCAACGGCGTTTTTTTATCGTGAAAACCTTGGATTTTAACCCAAGTGTCTTTTTTATCGCGAACTTGGATTTTAAACCAAGTGCCTTGGACTTTAAACCAATGGCTTATTTTATCGCTTAAACCTTGGACTTTAACCCAAGTGTTCCTTTTTTTTCCTCACCAAAAACCTTGGATTTTAAACCAAGTGCATTTTTTTCATTCATACATTTTCAATCATGCATAAGCCTTGGACTTTAAACCATGTGTCTTTTATCACTCAAAACTTTTTTCTCAACAAACCTTGGATTTTAAACCAAGTGTCTCCGTCTTATTTCATAATCAAATCTCAATCAATTTAACCATATAGACTTTTTTCATAAACTAACATCAATCAAACTCACATTTTGCCACTTTTGGCTTTTGGTCTTTAAAACCATTTTCAAAACTTTAAAATCAAACAAACAAATTTACTCACAATTTTACCCCGAACTACGGTGGTTTGATCCCTCGGGTACGTAGGCATGAGACTTGTCTCTCCAATCAATAAAATCAACACAAACATTTTTCTTCTTTTTCATCACTTTAAACTTCTTTTATCATCACTTTAATTCCCATACTTACACATTTTTTACAAGCAATTAAAATAAAGCGCATAGATAGAATAAAAACAAGAGGTTCCTATAGAGTACTATAGATACTTAGGGTGCTAATACCTTCCCTTCATATAACCAACCCCCGAACCTTGTTCTCTAAAAAATAGGGTTTTTTTCGAACTTTTTCCCTTTCCCTCGGATAAATTAAAGATCGGTGGTGGAATATCAAATTGCGATTCGAAGTTAATTAATAACTCGATATCCAAAAATCACCGCGACAGGAGTGATTTCTAATAAATTTTCGTCTTCCACCTCTCTCTCCATCGCCACCTCATCGTCCACCACGAAACCCCTCTCCTCCTCCAATTTCGAAATCTCTACCTTCAGTCCCCTGATTCTGAGGAATCAAAATCCTCATGGTCCCGTAAGAGTCCTCGATCACCCAAAGATGGTAAATTTATCCATTCACTTGAACATCAAAAAATTCATTCACAACTTGTTGATATGAGGTTCGAATCATGATACATGCCACATGCCACATCGATAGTATTTTTCTTCAAAGTCCCGTCATCAGTATTAATGAAAATATCCCAAGGTTTGACAACTTGAGCAAAAAAAATTTCATTCCAAGCATGAGACGGTACACCATAGTGTCGTAGCCAAACGCTTCTTTCAACATCAATTTCTTTGGGATTCCATGGGCGGATCTCCTTGAACCATTGTTCTAGCCAACCCTTTGCGTCTTCCATCAAATCTTTCACTTCGCCTTCCTCCTGCCCTTCCAATAGAGTCAAATTTGACCCTAATGGTGTTACCTTAACTCCGAAATAGCCTTGTCTATGGAATGCGTTTTGAATATTATAAGACATTCCCGGATGCACTACTTCCCCAATGAAAGCCCTAGAAAGTCTCTCCATATCCTCCTTCTCCGCCTCATATGATAGTACGATACGGTGTTGTCCTTTCTTACCCAAGGTTTATACTCATTCATCACCGTATTCGCATATGATTTAACATCCTTCTCTTTATCATAATTGCCAGTGGTTCGTCTAAGATCTCCCCCTTCCCTCTGCTTCTCATCTCTGCCTCCTTCAAACCCCTGTATTCCTTCTTGACGCTGAAAATGGGCCAAGTTAACATCAATTTTGTCTCTCCCTATAATGATATTATCCAATTCATATTCAAAACGGTGACCGTCGACAACTTTGTCAAATCGAGCGAAACCAAACCTTCTCCATCGTTTGTCAAGCTTGGCTGGAATAATAACCTCTATAATGTCCCCGTAATACTGAAAAGCATTGAACATCGCTTTTGCTCCAAAGCTTGCCGGAAAGTTCGTGAAAAAATATGTCGTAAGTGTTGGAACAAGAATGGTTTTCCATACAAGCCTATGAGCGTAATGAAGTTTTGATGATAACAAAGTATTAATCCACAATTGGTATACTAAAAATCTATCTTGTAAGAATGCAGGAAAAATACGGGCGATAGATTCTGACTATTAAGTCAAAGGATCTGAAAGACTTGAAGACACTCAGAAGCTAGAGCAAGTTTTATCAGAGGCCATCAAGAAGCTGCACTCAGAAGATCTGAATAATCACCGGTAAAGAAAGGGCTCTTCTCTATACTTACAAGTAGATACTTTAGTTTGAATCAAGTCAACACATCTGAAGGAAGAACGCCTAGACAAAAGGAAGACTTTACCACTTCCGTGCAAACATCGTAGTGTTCAAGGAAGTTGATATCTACAGGTTTTGCCTCTTTTGGTATAAAGACAAAAACTCAAGTATCTATGCAGCAAAGTTTACGCTGACATCGTAAACCCATCAACGGTTACTTCCAACGTCTACATTTCAACTGTCTATAAATAGAAGACTTGGTGAACCGGAAAATCTGTCTCGCAAATTCACAACACAAGAACACTACAAGCTATCAAAGTTCTATTTGCACAAGACTTTAAACTCTGACTACTTTCTTCAAGAAGTTGTAATACTCTATAATTGTTATTCAAAGTTCAAAAGAGTGAAAGTCTTAGGTGCTTAGTTAAACTTAGCATATCTTATTTTATATAAGATTTGGAAGTCTCTTGCTTGTGTGTTTGAGCATTTGGAAGTCTCTTGCTTGTGTGCTTGAGCATTTGGAAGTCTCTTTCTTGTGTGCTTGAGCAATTGTGTAATCTTGTGTGATTATAGAGAAATCTCTTGTGAAGACAAGGGGACTAGAATACTCTCGTTAGTGAGAGGAACCAGTATAAAATTGCTTGTGTCTTTCTCTTCTTAGCACTGCCTTTTATTGTCATTGTGTTTTATCTCTATACTCCGCTGCATTTCAATCCTTCTAGAGAAAAAGTTTTAACTTGTCAAAACACAATTCAACCCCCCCCCTTCTTGTGTTTTTCACACCTTCAGTAAGGTCATTGTTGTGCTCCTTGTTTGATCTCTTTGTTGTAGCTATATCAGATTTTAGGTGATGAGTTCCTCTCCCTTTTCGAATTCGGCCTATCACTGGTTGCCATTGTTGATCATCCTCGTCCCCCATGGAAAGAGAGAGAGAGAGAGAGAGCGAGTAGTTATACTTAAACGCGCAGAGGGAATCTATCAATCTTTGTAATGTTCAGAACGGTAAAAAACCATTTAGACATCAGCGCGATTGAATCCTCTACACTTTTTCAAGAAATACCGTGATGATCAGAAACATAGCAAACCCTAGCAGAGCAAACTTTCATATCGTACTGAATATTGATGGTATGTCATTCTTATGCCAATATTTTTTTGAGGAACTACAATTGATCTTCACTCTTAATTATCTAATGATTTGTACGAATATAAGAAGTTAATCAAACTTTATATCCGATTTTTTTTTATATTTAAATATAGTAATTTTTTATTAAAATGAAAATTTCAGTGTTTTTTAAATTATAATAAATATATTATCGTGGTAAATTGTGTAAGTTACCATGATTTATGTAAATTGATTGCAATGTTGCAGAAAAGGTATCCCGATTCCCACTAGCGGTATTATTGGTAATGGTTTGGTTTCTTTTGAACGAGGTAATGGTTTGGTTTTAAAAATTGTAAAAGGTAAATATTCAATTTAAATTTGTTTGAATTGATATATTGTTTAAATAGGTATCTATGGATATGTTGACCAAATTTGTTTAATAAATATAGTATTTTAATAAATTAAAAAAAGTTAGTCAAAAGAACAAATATTTTTGTGTGTATTTATAATAAGATTCTTTGACCAAAATTAATATTATAATAAAGAAATTACATTAAACTTCCTATAAATTTATGGTTACATTCTTATCTTTGACATCACTTACAAAGATAAAATACAACTCTCCAAGGCTATGGAAATTGTCAATTCACTGTTATATCTCTTTCTCATGTACATGTTTGTGTAAGTTTCAAACTTCATTACACTTCAACCGATATTACATATTTTTTTGATTCCATATAATTTTTGTTTGTTTATTCTCATAATTAACTCTTTAGACCTATGTCATTTAGTCCCATTTAGATACATATGGAAAAGAGAAAAAAAGTCATTTCACATATCATCATTATAGGTCTTGCAAAATTGACATCATTGATGAAAACCTATATTTGTTTGTCTTCTTTTGTTAAGCGCTTCTCTATTGTTTATCACAATTGCTTTACCCATATATGTGTCATCTCTTGCAATAAAATGTATTGATTTACAACAATTGTCTTTTGATAAGAGATGGTGCAATAACTTGTAGCAATGCGTGTACATGTTTTCAGATCCTAACTTTTATGTTAATTTTGTCATGTTGATGACTTTCAAGGTGGTAAAGAAGATATTATAATAATATCTACTGTTAGATCCAACCTTAGTTGAAATGTTGGGTTTCTTTCCGACAGAAGAATGGTTAATGTTGCAACATTAACCCATGTTGCAACATTAACCCTTCTTCTGTCGGAAAGAAATCCAACATTTCCACCAAAGTTGGATCTAACAATAGATATTATTATAATATCTTCTTCACCACCTTGAAATCCATCAAGAGAACAAACAGTAACATAGAAATTAGGATTTGAAATCATTCACACACAATTGCTACAAATTATTGCATCTCTCCTATCAATACACAATTGCTACAAATTACTGCATTTTATTGCAAGAGATGAGCATACTTTTTTTTTTGTTAGCATGAGATGAGGCATACAAGGGCAAATGAATTCACTCTTCATTAATGGAAATAATTAAAACAAGGGTCATGCTAACTAATGCCCCGGGGTACTAGTTAAGGAAGTAAAAAAAGAAACTTTTGTATATATTGAAAAGATTACATTGTACACTTTTAAAAAGTTGACTACACAAGTTTCAAGACATTTTTAATATACATATCATCCTTAACTAGTGCCTTAGGGGGACAGTATTTAGCATTTTCCTTAAAACAAACTAGGGCTAGGAAGGTATGAGACATATATATATATACCTGGTCTATGTATGTTATTATTTTGTTGGTACTAGTGCTGATGGAAACATTTGTAGCTCTTTTTCTTTTATGATGGAAGATTTTGGATTTTTTTACAAAAAATTTATACCTCGTTAAAAATCAAGGACACAACAGTACAATCCTATAGAACAAATCTATTACAAAACAATTTGCAGCTCTATGTATATGATGGTTAATCGTTATTTTTTGAATGAAAAGTATAGTTGTTTAAGTTGTATATGAATTTAAAACCCTTCGTTGTAAATCTTTATTTATAAAATAAGAAGTTTAGGAAATAAATACAAAATTTTTAAGTAAAAGATATTATTTTTTAAAATTTTAAGGTATTTATTTTTGTTTCCTTAAACATTGCTCCGGAACACTATTTAAAATTTCTTTAAAGAAATATTTGTAACTGTATTAAACCGACATGACATTAAAATGATTTAGCTAAACGTGAGCGGGAAACGTGGCAATAAAAAATATTGAAAGCGGAGTTGTTAGGCAACACTGATCGCATCATCCAACTCACAAACTCATCATATCACTAAAACGGAACACTCATATTGTTGTTATTTTGGGATCAAAATTAGATCTTGATGATTATAATGAACAATAACCGACAAATTAAGAGTTCGATCTGTTTGTAGGACAATAGTATTTTGGAGAAGAAAAAACAGCAGGCGGCCGACGGCGGTTATTGAGCTTTTGTAGGCGGCCGTTATGCTTGAGTCTTTTTAGAATAGAGTTCGAGAGAGAGGGGAAAAAAGTGATTTTTATTGTTATACGGTTTTGTCAAATCTAAAAAAGTTAATAGAGGAAAGAGAAAAATGATGCATTAATTACTCCTTATCCTGTGCAATCTTGCATGGAATTTTGCCCAGGTTAAAAAACCATTAAAAAAAGACAACATTATCACTAGAAAAACCATCTCAAAAGACATCAAGTTGGTTAGTAGATGACAAACCACCTCAATTATCAAAACACCAAAAGACACAAGCAAAAATAAAATGACAATTAAAAGTTAAGTATGCATCTTATTGTCCATCTATCTTTTATTTATGTATAAATGTCTTATGAGAAATGTTAGGGTCACATCCTCTAACACACTCCTTAAACACACTCCAATAGTAACAAGCAACATCATTCCCTTTTTATTCCTTTTTACAGGTTACCGTATTCACTTGAGAGAGGTGTGGTAATATTTATTTTATTTTGTGTTATAACTTTTCTTCTAGATTCATCCAAAATTATATGGGCTCTTGTTACTGCAACATCCAAGCACCACTCACTTCATCTTCCATGTTCTTCTGCCAAAGGAAATTAAGTTTTGTTCATCGATCAATTGAGAACTACTACAAAGTTTAGAAAATTTGACGGTAAAAGAACAGATCTGTAATCTTGTCTCCGGTTCTGTCGTCAGTTCCGGTGGCTCCAACAATACAATCGATCCCTTGGTTCCTTCAACTACTACTCCACCAACGCCCTCTAGTACCAAGTTGATTTTCAAGATGGATCTAAGATAAAACAAGCAAAGGCAGCCGGAGTTGTTGTCGCAAACGACAGCGGCAAACAGAACATAAGATAGAGATAAACGATCGTCATTTTCACAAATTACCTTCACAAATTACTAATGGTTCACAGCCATAGTAATAAAATAAAGGCAAATGCTAACGAGTGTCCCGAACACTCTTTAAATCCTTAAATAGTAAGTTTTTTATAGAATTTTTATGGAAATGTGTAAAGTCAACGCATTGAAAATTGTGCTGTGTAACTTTTAAATAAAAAATTTCTTTAAATGAAAAGCTTAAAGACTGTCCTGAGGCACTCGTTAGCAAGACTCTAAAATAAATTCAACTCAAGTCCCATTACTATATGGATGCACACCTTCTATGAAGTGACTATGGAATACAAAACTCATCTCATGTGAGATACAACACCTATCTATAATCTATATGGAGCACAAAATTCATCCCGAAAATTAACTGTGGAATACTAGACTCATTCATATGGAGCATTCATCTCAAATACGGACCCGAATTTCAATCTGTAGTCATATCACGCAGTTTTAAATTACAGCTGTTGATTAGAGATCGAACGGTTCAGCTTGATGTAGTTATAAAATTGTTAATAACAATCACAGCCACACGTTTTAGATCAGATGGTCCTGATCTAAAACTGTGTGAAAACTGTGTGTTATTCTACAGCATTAAATCATTTTCCCTCAAATACTTATAATAACAATTCAATACATTAATTATAGCCTTATCTATATGTAATCTTTAAGGTAAAATTACACTGCAGGTCATTTATCTTATTTTTTTGTAACATTTTGGTCTTTTATTTTTGGGTTAAATGGTGTTTACCCCCCTGCAAAGTAGGCGAGTTCTGCATTACTCCCTGGAAAAATTTTCGTTTAGATTCCCCTACAAAATATAATTTTCTGGATTCCCCGCTCAAATGACACAGTGGCAGACGGAATCTCCACGTGGCAGACAGAATCTCCACGTGGCGCTGCCACGTAGGAAATTTTTAATTAAAAAAAAAAAATGCCACGTCATTTTTTATTTATTTTACTCAAATATTTTTTTTTTTTAACTCAATTTTTTTTTTTTTTTAACTCAAATATTTTTTTTTTTTTTAACTCTATTTTTTTTTTACTCAAATTTTTTTTTTATCCCCTTTAAAAAAAATTAACGTATTTTAAAATATTAAAATTTGAGTTAAAATTTTGTAAGATTTTACTCAAATATTAAAATTTTGTAAAATTAACGCATTTTAAAATATTTGTTAACATTGTAAATTCACTTTTAGATGATATTTTATGCACCCACATTCTTTAAAACAAATAAATTTTCACGCACCATTGTCAACCAACATTTTCTTCTTTTTTATTGGATGTCTCACGCTGATTCTCTTCTTTAACATGGCTGTGTTGTTTACTCTATAAAAAAGAAGAAAGTGTTGGTTGACAATGGTGCGTGAAAATTTATTTGTTTTAAAGAATGTGGGTGCATAAAATATCATCTAAAAGTGAATTTACAATGTTAACAAATACTCATATGCAATTAGTGTTGGTGCAATTTGAAGTCATTATTTTATGAGTCACTTATATATTATATATAGTATTCAACATTTATTTTTTATCTATAGTATAATCTTACAAAACTTTAACTCAAATTTTAATATTTTAAAATGCGCTAATTTTTTTTAAAAGGGGATAAAAAAAAAATTGAGTTAAAAAAAAAATTTGAGTAAAAAAAAAAAAAAAATTGAGTAAAAAAAAAAAAATTGAATTAAAAAAATAATAATAATAAAAAATGACGTGGCATTTTTTTTGTTTTTAATTAAAAATTTCCTACGTGGCAGCGCCACGTGGAGATTCTGTCTGCCACGTGGAGATTCCGTCTGCCACTGTGTCATTTGAGGGGGGAATCCAGAAAATTATATTTTGTAGGGGGGAATCTAAACGAAAATTTTTCCAGGGGGGTAATCCAGAACTCGCCTACTTTGCAGGGGGTAAACACCATTTAACCCTTTATTTTTTTTGTAATATTTTGGTCCTTTATCTGTTCTTTTTATAATACTTCGATCCTTTATTTTTTTTTGTAACAAAAGACAAAGGACCAAATTGTTAAAAAAAAAAGATAAAGGACCAATGTGTTACAAAAAAATAAGGTAAAAGACCTGCAGCGTAATTTTGCCAATCTTTAAAGTATAGAAGATTATTTCAACATAAAGTAACAATTGTTCCAAGACCTGCACTAGGACTGACTATTGATACTTGTAGACTTTTTCTCTCATCTATTTTGAAGGCAAATTCTACCGTACATTTGTCAAAATTGAATGTAACGGTACAATTGAATATTTAGTCAATAGTAAAGTCTCTTTTGTCCACATCATCACTTATATATTATATATTAGAAGTCAACTAAATTAAAAGTACTGGTACATATTTTTTTACAAATTTAACCCCATAAATGATCCAAATTATATTTTAATATTTAATTTAATAATTTCAAAAATCATCAATTCATCAATCTCTCAGGAACCAAAAAATTCATCTATCAGAACCCGAAGAACAAATTCATCTCTTCTCAATAACTAGCCAAATCCATCTTCCACTTCCATCTCTTCTCTCAAAGCTCAATCTCTGGTTGTTTGTTCCCTTATTATGGTCAAATTGAACTCTGATGTCATTGTTTCTCATTACCCTTTATGTTGAAAGGTATAGAATACGCTTGTCTCTAAAGTTCTTGCTATGAGGTTGGGTAAGGTCATGGATCCAATCATCTCTAAAAATCAATCGGCTTTTATAAAGGGTAGAAATTTAGCGGATGGTGTAGTGGTTGTGAATGAATTGGTGGATCTTGCGAAGTGCACTAAAAAGAAGTGTGTGATTTTTAAAGTTGATTTCGACAAAGCCTATGATTCGGTGAGTTGGAGTTTCCTTGATTATATGTTGAAAAGAATCGGGTTTGGTGTGAAATGGCGGGCTTGGATGAAAGCTTGTGTTTGTTGTGGGAAGTTATCGGTGCTAGTCAATGGGAGTCCAACGGAGGAAGTGAACATGAGTAGAGGGCTTAAACAAGGGGATCCACTTGCACCATCTTTGTTCCTTCTAGTGTCGGAGGGGTTAAATGCATTAACACAAAAGGCGGTATCATTGGGGTATTTTAAGGGGTTCCAAGTTAGTGATGATGTCTCCGTATCTCTTTTGCAATACGCTGATGATACTCTATTTATTGGGGAGGCACGTGTGGAAAACTTATGGGCTATGAAGGCAATTTTGAGATGGTACGAACTTATCTCGGGTCTAAAAGTAAATTTCTCTAAAAGTAGGGTGATTGGTGTACATGTGGTGAGGAGTTTTATGGAGGGGGCAGCGAGTTTCCTTAATTGTACTATTGGTTATATACCATTTGTATATTTGGGGCTTCCGATTGGTGCTAATCCGATGCTTTCTTCTACTTGGGATCCGGTAGTCAAGACGATTGAAAAACGCCTCTCCTCTTGGAAAAACAAATATGTGAGTTTGGGTGGTAGGGTGGTCCTTATTAATTCGGTGTTGGCTTCAATCCCGGTCTTTTATCTTTCATTTCTTAAACTTCCAACAAAGGTAAGGAAAGCTATTGTACAGATTCAATGAATTTTTCTATGGGGTGGTGCGGAGGGTGTGAGGGATAAAATTCCGTGGGTAAGTTGGAAGGATGTTTGTAGACCGAAGAGTGAAGGTGGTCTAGGGGTGAGGGATCTTAAGTGGTTTAATGTATCTCTTTTGGCTAAATGGCGTTGGAGGATGCTCGGATGGGAGGATTTGTTGTGGAAGAGGGTGTTGGAGGCTCGATATGGAGTTGTGGCCCGTCCGAATTTATTGCTTGGTCGTGGTAATAATTTCTCGTTATGGTGGAAAGACTTGGTGGGGTTGGGGGTGGAACGAGGAGTGGAGGGGGATTGGACCCGTGAAGTGTTTATAAAGAAGTTGGGAAATGGTGAATCCACTAGATTTTGGCTTGATCATTGGATTGGTATAGCGCCATTGAAAGATATTTTTCCACGACTCTATAACATTTCGCTTCAAATGGATCACACAATCCAACAAATGGCTACTTGGGTGAATGACAAGTGGATTTGGCATATTAAGTGGATGAGGATATTCTTCACTTGGGAGGAGGAGTTGGAGCGGGATTTAAGAAGTATGATAGGGGAGGTTTGTATTACAAAAGAATCGGATTCTTGGTCTTATTCTAATGGAGGAATGTATACGGTTAGTGCAAATTACTCTTATTTGTATAAAAAAATTATTTCGCCGCCTTCCTTAGGATTGTAATCTATTGCGGTAGTTGCACAACTTTGGGGGAGTTGGGCACCCTCGAAGGTAATTGTATTCTCTTGGCAAGTGCTCCTTGGCCAATTGCCAACAAGAGGAAATCTTGAGTGTAGAGGTATTTTACCTTTAGGTGTGACACCATCGTGTCCGTGGTGTGTGGGATAACTTGAATCGGAAAATCATCTTCTTGTCACTTGTCCGCTTGCTTGGGCCGTGTGGTCTTTGGTTAATAGGTAGTTTGGGGTAATCTCGGTGATGCTGTAAAATGTATCTTCGATGTGAAAGCTTTCTTAAGGTGTGTAGAAAAGGGAAAAATGGAAATAAGGGTATTCTTTTGGTTTGGCATGCGGTGGTTTGGGCTATATGGCGTGCTAGAAACAACAAGATCTTTTCGACAAAAGATGTTGGGGCGGAAGAACTATTCGACCAAATACAAGTTACTTCGTGAAAATGGTTGATAGCAAAGAAGGTGAAGGCTCCATGTTTATTTTATGAATGACGTGTTAACCCTCTTTATTGTATTGTTCGTTAAGTTGTGGTAGGTTTGTATAGGTTTTGTGTTTTACTCTGTCCGATAGTTTGGGGCGAGTACTACATGTACTTTTCCTACTATTGTGGGTTTAGTACCTCTTGTACTATTTCCAATTTTAATATAATTCATTTTGCCGTTCAAAAAAAAAAAAATACACACTAAGTAATAAAATATTCCAATATAACATTTCCTCATATTGGCAGTTAGATTTTTGGTTTTTTACTTTTGTTGTGATTTGTTGTGGTGTTGCCAGTATTAGACCATAATAACAAACATGCGCAGCAACCGTTATTTGAGAAAATCATGCAAATTAAACAACATTCTCCTTTAATTTATCAGTCATAAAAAACTAATTGATATGCACTACAAACATTGAATGTTCTCGGCGTCGCCGCCATGCCGGAGGATCTGGTCGGCCGAGAGAAGTGCGTCGAAACCATAAACAAAAAGAAAGCAATGATTAGGGTTTGAATGTGGAGAGTCTTCATTGCAGTGGTTATCCAAGTGTTGATTGCCGACAGAAAATGAAAGATGAAACATGATGAGTGAAAGATGAAAGATGCTGTAGGAATGAATGAAGATGATGAAGCAGAAAATCTACAATAAAATTGAATGGTGAAAAGTGTAAAATGTAAATATGTTGTGGTGTAAAATATATAAATGTTGGTCAAAATTAATTGTTACACCTGTCAATACTTTTACAGCATGTCAAGTAGCCATTGGTGAATGTATTTCATTGTACTGATACATTGTGATTTTTCTATTGTACCATAGAAGCTCCCCTAATTTGAACTCTATGGTATCTCTCTCTTTATTTTTTCTTCAAAAACATACTCATAACTAAGTTACAAAATTTGCTATAATGGTTAGGGATTTAAATATTATGTTAGAGATCCTGAATTCGATCATCAACCTCCAATATAAATAAAACATATACTCCTAAGTAACACCGATAGTTTAGGCTATTAACTACCCTTATCAAATTGGTTCGGGAGTTTTTATTCTATCTTGGAACAGGGCATACATACTTATAGCACATATGAGTACCGATAGTTAAACAACTAAAACTAAATAAAAATACAACAATTTTTTAATTTTTATTTGTATGTTTCGGAAACCGTACATAGAAAGAGATAAAATACATACATAGAAAGAGATAGAATACATTTGTTGTATTTTTGTCCATAGAAAATTGTTCATATAACATATATATATATATATATATATATATATATATATATATATATATATATATATATATATATATATATATATATGCGCGCATATGCAACTTACCTTAATTCTAACTATTTCTATGTTAAGTGTACCAGTGAGGGCTATTTGAACACGCATATATAAATGAATAGAAACATGTACTCCTCCCCATTAGTGGGTTTAGTACTACTTGTACTTTGTTTATTCCTTATATATGAATATACTTTTTTGCTGTTAAAAAAAAAATGAATAGAAACCCTATTCAAAAAATTAAACTAAAACCAAGGCAAAACAAGATTCATGGCAAAATAAAAAACCAAAAGTCACAGACAATAGACCATCAAATGAGTAAAAGAAAACCACACGCAAAACATACAGCATGCACCCACCAACACTTGCACACAAAATAGTTCTACCAGTCCTTACAATTTACACATCCAAATATCACTACATATAATATAAGAAACTGATCAACAAGCCTCCACAACATAAAGCTAGAGGAAAGGATACTGCTGAGCCTTTTGCTCCACAATATTCTTTCTGCCTCACTCCATCATTCAAACAAATAGACAAATTGGGTTGCATGCTTGTTGGGTCAGCTTCACCTTATCAAACCTAAAAAAGTTGAATTTTATTTTTAATAACATTAAAATGTGGATGTTTTAATTACTCATAAAAAACTGATAAAAATATGTGTTTATGTAATATATAAATTTAATTTTTTTTGCACACTACAATAAAATATTTTACATAATAAAAAAATCACAATAAATAGTATATGTAATTTTTAAAAAATTTAGTTATGAGGATAGATTAATTATGTCTTGATTTTCTAAAAGAATCAAAATTTTATGACAAAAATTTAGTCAAAAATAAAACATTTATGACAAAAATAAAATGCTTAAAAGACCAGAGATAGTACTTCCTCCATTCCCCGATGAGTAAACAATATTTGAAAATTTCATACATTAAAAAGAGTGTTAAATGAATGACAAAATGTAATATTTTTACCCAATTATCATTTATTATGTGTTGATGTAATCACTATTTCTGTAATATATAGTGATATATATTGATTTAAAAGTGATAAAAGTAATATTAATTAGAGGTAGAGTTGAAAAACAAATAAAACTTGCATTTTGAGATAGTATATTTTCACAAATGAATCATTCTAGAACGAAAGGAGTAAGAAATATCATATACTCAACAAAAGTATAATATTTTGAAGTGTTGGAATTTTTTTTACCCCCTCTAATTTTAAATATAAAAGAAAGTTTGATCAACAAAAATTGATATATTTAATTAAAGTTTTAGGCAACACGTCAAACTTTTGTTGACCTAATTTATCATTATATTTAGGACAGGAAAATGTAATTAACAAAGCATAGTTTATAAGAAAATATACTTACCAGAAAATAAGAAGCACCATGTTGGAGTGAGTTAAGAGTTACACCCCACTCGTCGGTGAGAACAATTTGGCCGGAGGAGTCAAAGAGAACAGCTCCATCTCCAAAAATTTGGCGGATGTTAAATGGCCCCGCATCAACCTCAACTATCTCGTTGTTAATACTCACCGTACATTTTGCCCTAAAATAATCCGGCTCAGCAACACCTAACAAACACACATACACACACCATTGATATCAATTCATCTCTCATATGTGCAACTTGAAAACACAAACATCAATCAACTACTACTATAATCGAAGCCATGCACACAATAAAACATAATTATACTCGATTATTAATTTTTTCGGCTAATATTTATAAAAAACGACGTTTTCTTTTTTTAACTATCTTATTCCAAGGAGGGCCCCTAAACCCCTGGTAATTTGGAGTTCCACCAGAAGGCAAGTAAAGTTTAACAAAAAATTGTTCAGTTACCTTGAAATTGAGTGATGGAGAATGGATCAACAACAGGTGCATCAATGATAATTGGAGGAAGAGGAGGAAGAGCTGAATCATCATCATCATTGAGTGAATTTGAAGTCACACCTGAACTCATCACATGTGAAACTTGTTGTTGTTGTTGTTGTTGTAGCTGCTGCTGCTGCATCATATTCATTGAAGTCACACCAGAACTCATCAGTTGTGGAAATTCTTGTTGTTGTTGCTGCTGATGCATCATACTCATTGCAACTTGCTGATCTAAGATATTCCCTTGATCATACTGCTGAGTCATATTAGAGAACTGACCAGGAAAAGAGAACAAAGGGGGTGTAGATAGTAGAAAATCAGGTCGAATGGGAGTTTGAAAATAATCAGTAGCTAGGTTTTGGTTCCCAAAGATTGTATTTGTATCATTAGGGGAATCATTAGTGAAATTAACCACCCTATTATTAGTGGTTAATTCAATATTATTAGGTACCACTATTTCATTGGAAGATACATTTTGATAATGAGAGGAAGATGATGAAGCTGAATCAAGAGGTATTGTGATGGTTTGATAGTTTTTGCTTCTTCTTTTTCTTGGAATATTCATAATGTTGGGTTGTGGTAGTTTATGTTTATTCCTTGCTTTGCGGTTTTGAAACCAGTAGAAAATATTTACATCACCAATTGGACCATATTCTTGTAACTTTTCACGTATTTTCTTAATTTCATCCCTTGGAGGGTTCATAATCCCTGAGTTGAAGATGTTTTCAAGAATTTGGACTTGCTCTGGTGTTGCAATCCATCTTGGCTTTGGTGGTTGTGAAGTTCTCTCATCATTATCACCACCTAAACAATATTTGTTATAAGTTAATCAAACATACAAAGTTTAATTACACAATAAAATACGCTAATTATATTGTATGGAGTATTATGATATTTGAGTAAGCCCATTTGCCTTTTTTTGTTATGTTAAAAGAGATATAGGGGCAGATTTTTTTGTTATAGATTTTTTTTTAAAAAAAAGTCTCAAAATTAATAATTTTAAAATATTTTTTTTGATAACTATTCTTATTTTAAAAAAATATATCTTGCTTAGTGAGTATCAAAATCATTTTTTTATAATCTCCAAAAAATTTCTTATAGTTTTGAACAAAATTAATAATAATACTAATAATTAACAAAAATATAATGGTTTATTCAATTTTAATCTGGTGATTAATTTTGAACAATATGAAACCAATGTCCAAACCAATAATAGATGTGAAATATTTGTTTACTTTGATTCAATGTAGACTCAATATTAAAATATGAAGAAAAAAAATCTATCCTAATTGGTTTGAATTCAATATTCAAGTTCATCCAGTCGCCGATTTGATTCTTATAGCCATGCATTTGAGTTTATTAATTAAAAAAATGAATAAGAATAATAATTCCCAGATCTCAAATGTGTGAAAAATTTATTCGAAAGAAATGGTTGTATTTGATCTAAATTTGAGATTAAATACATAAACTTTTTGAGTAATTTTTTATATATATTTGAAATTGGAGGAGTAATATTTACCGGTGATGGGGGAGTTGATGCCATGTTGCGAACTCTGATAAGTGGACCTCTTGAACAAGCTAGGCCAATGTTTGTTGGACCGGACCATGATGATTATTGATTAGGGTGATCGATTGATATCTGCGTTATTGAAATGAAATTTAGATTAGATATATCAAAGATCGCAAAATATTAGATCGATTTAATAAAACACACTAGATTAATAAATGGAAGATAAATAGAAAATACTAATTAACTATTCATATGAAACACAAATCAGCATCGATTAACAAACAAATAAATGAACATAATGAGAAAACAAGAACCACATTTTACTCACACAAGTGCTTATTTTCGTTTAAGGCACTCCAAAAGAAAGTGCTTGTAATTTTTATGATCAATGAAGAGAAAGAGTAGTAATGGAAGATGATGAGTAAATAGGGAAGGGTGGAGTGGAGGTTTCAAAGTGAGTGATTGGGGAAGTTGATTCTTTTAGGGTTTTTTATTCAAAGTGAGTGATTGGTGGTGAAGTTGATTCTTTTAGGGTTTTTTATTCAAAGTGAGTGATTGGTGAAGTAGTGTAAAGTTGTTTCTTTTAGGTTTTTTAGGCAGAAATGGGAGAGGGGTTTCTGTAATGACGCAAGAGCTCATTTATTTTTCATCTGTTACCATACACACATATGCCCCATTTGTAAGCATGACGACAAAATATGTATATGTGGCTACAAGTTTGAATTTGACAGAAAAGATGGTCGAACCTATGACCTCATACATACTACTCAAATCTCTCATTACTAGACTAAACCTAGTGATTTTTTTTGAATTTGCTATTGAATTGTTCCTTTTGTATCAAAATTATATTTTTACATTTTTTAATTGAAAAGTCCTTCGACAAACTCTCAAATTGTATTAATATGTTTATTTTAATTTGTTTTTTTAAAAGGAATATCAATTAATTTGTTTCATCTATTTCTATTTTTTTTTTATAATCAAACAGTTGAAACAATTAATGAAGTTTTTGACCTTTTATTTTTTTTTTTAACAAGTAGTTTTTTTGTTTCAAGTTATGCAGAAATAGGGTTTTAGAGTCCTATTTTATATCCCCATTGGAGATTGGGGAGGGGATCACCAAATTCCATTGGAGAATCCCATTGAATTCAGGGATGAGGAAATAAAACTTGTCTTTTTCCTGTTGTCATGTCCACCCATATGTCTTTAACTTTTTTTTTTTTTTGAAAAGGTAAAGAAATAATTTTGTTGATAACAACAATCTCTCAATAGCACAAGAGGTTTCCTGTTGTCATGCCCACCCATTTGTCTTTAATTATAATTTTAATCAAGAAAATTTGATGTATTTGATCTAAAAACTCGACTAAATACATAATTTTATATCCACATGAGTTGGTTTAGTGGTGAAATGTGTTCTTTGTATCTCTAATATCAGTTAATAATTGGACTGGGTATTGATTTTTTTTTAATGACACATAAATATACCCACACATCATGTATTGTGTTTAAAAACACATAATGTGTCATATTCATTAAATGATGTGGCAACATATCATTGGATGCATGTGTAAAAAATGTTACACCGACGGTGCACAACAATATATATATAATTAAGGCTAGAAGGTATATTCTTTTCTAGAGTATTTTTGGTATATTTTGAAAAATAAATTGTTTTTTATAATTTGATAAAAAGATCTAACCAAATACAACAATTTATTTTGACTCAATTTTTGTTTATACTTAAGAATTTAATTTATATGCACCGTCAGTGTAAAGTTATTTTACACATGCGTCCAATAATATATCGACACATCATGTATGGTAATCATGATGTGTCACATTCATTAAATGATGTGGCAACACATCATTGGATGTATGTGCAAAAAAACTTTACACCGACGGTGCACAACAATTAAACTCTATACTTAAGGCTAAAGGGTTATTCTTCTAGAGAGTTCTTACGATATTTTGGCGAAGATTTTTTTTTTTGGTTTTGCATATAAGCCTATATAAGGTCTATCACAAATGATAATGACAATATTATAAAACTGGACATATTTATTCGTGTTCAAATCATACCTCATTGTTGTATTTATGAGTTTTAATGAAATTTGTATCTTAATTTATAAAAACCCAAAAATCAATTTTCATGATATAGTTGTTTTCTTAACGAATAAATTAACCACAATTGTTGTCAATAAAAAACCTATCTGCAAACTCTTATACTATAAGAAAAATAAGTTCATTAAAACAGTACCAGTTATTGTTCTTTCTTTTTTTTGACCAAAATTATACCAAGAAAAATAGTTTCATTAAAATATAGTATCATTTTTTGTTTGACTAAAATTATACTTTAAGAAAAATAATTTCATTAAAATAGTATATTGTTCATTTTTTTAATAATATATTTATTTTTTACTAAAATTCATGGGCTAATTTTATGTTTATTTTTTCATAAAAAATATTCATCATTAATTATTATTAGTAATAAAAAATGGTATTTTTCTAAAATTAGAACATGGACTCCTGCATGGAGAAATACACTCTTTTGGAAGAATAGGTGGGTGGAGGGCATTCCTCTTTGTGTAAGATTTAGTACGTAGACTGTTTGAGCTATCCGTACATAAAAATATTACAGTAGCAGAGATGTGTAGGTTGGGATGGGGATTAGAAGGTGGAGGGGGGGGGGGGGGGGGGGGGGGGGTGGAGATGTCGCATAAGACTTTTTGCCTGGGAAGAGGAACAATTTGTCGAGCGTTGTGCCTTTTTGGAAAATTATCTTTTGCAGGTGAATATTAATGACTCATGGAAGTGGCAGCCAAATCCTTTTGAAGGTTATTCTGTCAAAGATGTTTATCATTTATTAACAAAGGAGGATCAAGTGGTCATGCCGGAACAAAATGAGGTGATATATATGGAATAATTTACTTCCACTAAAAGTGTCTATTTTTACATGGCAGCATCTTCAAAATAAACTAGCAACAAAAGATAATTTGGTGAGAAGAGATGTAACCCACTTGGATTCTCTACTTTGTTCAAGAGGATGTGGGTCCAATGAAATAGATGGTCACTTATTTTTCGAATTTGATTTTTGTGTAATCTTTGAAGAGGAGTTGTGAGATGGCTGAGAATTAGTACCACTTTTTCTATTGATGTTCGTTTTCATGCTCTTCAATTTGGAAATAGTTTTTTTGTTTAAAAAGGAGACTTGCAAGTGCTTGATGGCAATTTGAACGGCGTGTTGTTGGCTTATTTGGAAAGAAAGGAATAACAAGTTTTTCTCTCAGAAGGCCTTATCGAGTGAGCTTATATGCTTGATAAGCTTAAGATTCTCGTTTGGTGGTGGTTGAAGACTAAAAAAAAAATGCTTCATGTACGATTTAAATTCGTGGTGGGTTAATCCTTTATTTTGTTTAGGGATTAGAGCTATTTGATTCATTTGTTTTTTTGTAATTTTCTTATTGAAGGGGAGATGTGACGTCTCTTCTTCAAACTTTTGTATATGTTTCAATTAGGTACATCTTGTACTTGATTGAGATTATTTTAGTTAATATATTATTTGGCTTCTTAAAAAAATATTGACTCCTGCATATAAAATATGATGCCTCGCCTATAAAATTCCACCTTTGACATTTTTTTTAATGTTAAAAAATGCTTTATTAATGTATCAAGTTCAATCAAACGAAATATACAACAGAACGGTGAACCTCTTCCAACAATATTTTGTTGGGATAGTGTTACTCCATATTTTTGTTTGAAACAAAAACATGAAATAAAGATAAGTTAATGGTAAAATTATACATGTTATCAATATGTATATTTAAAAGGTTAATGTAATCTTTCATCAGAAGTTTTTCTTTTCGATTCGATTTTGATATAAATCGAAATCTGGCTGGATCGAAAGAAGTTTGGATTTTCACGAGAAGACTAAGTACTTTCTAAATGATTTCCAAACTTGACTCACTTCGAGTTCGACTGATTGGCAACGGATGCAACGGTTCAAACCTAAGGACAGCGCATGAAAAGCAAAGACACGCGTCATTTGGTCAAGAAGCAGCCGTTATAGAGCAGTTGAAATAGGAAGTCTATATATTTGTATTTTGTAGTCAAAATAAGGGTCACAAATTCACATACTAAAATCCTTACAAAACTCAGAGTACCCAAGCGTTCGAGCGAAATGAGCGAAACAAAGGAAATGTATGATTCTGTGTACCATCTCTTAATCCTTGTAAACATTTACATTTGAATGCAATTCATTGTCTAAAAATCTTTACTTTATCGCCATTTCACACAATTCATTCATTCGAATGAATTTTGCATATATCTTTTAAATTCATTTTAAAGTTTTCTGTAAAGTTTATTTTTCAGTAAACCAATTTATTGCATTGCTATTTCCATTCACTTGCTTTGAATTCAAGCCTTTTAATAGCATTTCCAAAAATATGAACGTTAAATGTCTTTCTGCCTAAAATGCACAAACATGTCCCAAGATTTTCTAGTTGATCTTACCAGTAAATAAACTAGCGGTTGTTTACCAAAAAACAGTGTAAACAAATTGGCACACCCGGTGGGACTAGTTTTGTGCATTTTACTTTAAAATTTTTCTGTTGATTTATTTGCTTTTTTCCGTTGTTTTGTATGCATTTGAGGAGTGGTAAATCTTTACCAAACTTCGAAAATTGTAAAACTCGTAAGAAAATGGTTAGACCATCAACAAGTTTAAACGTAAATCAATCAATCCCAGAGGGACAACCATCGCAATCTGCTGGTAATGATGCCAATGTAGGTTCTGGAAATGGGTCTACGACCCTTAACCAAAATGCGAGTACCACAGGTTCGAGTGGTCCTTCTGTAATATTGGAACGAATACCAACTGTTCCAGTAACTATTCCTTTGATTCCCTCATCATCTGCGCAGATAGGTGGAGGGAATTTTTCACAGTCAATGAATGGCGATCAGAGAAGCCCTCTTCGCCAGTTTCGATTATCAAATAATGAGCGTCCCTATGGCATGCCCCCAGAATTTATGGCTGGCCTTCATAATTCTAGTAATGAAGGGCCAAATATGTTTTCCCCTTCGACTTCAGTAGTAGGAAATCAGGGAAGACAATTTCAGAATTTGACTAATACATCCTTGATGTCTCTTAGGCAGCAAATGGATGATAGCAATCATGAAATGGTTCATATGTTAACACAACAAATTGGGGCAGTCTTCAACCCATTGATACAAACTACAAACGATAGTTATCAGATGTTAGCCAACCAAATGGGAAGGATGGCAAATTTCTTTGGAGCACCCAATGTTCCAAATAATAATAGGCCTAATGGTCAAAATGGGCCATTACCTAATGAAAACGAAAATGTTAACCAAAGGCAAGACCCGTTGCCAGATATTATAATGAATGCCAATCCTAGGCCAGACCTGATCCCAGAGGCTCAACAAAATATAAATCAAAATGTTGTAGATCAAAATCGAAGGGTGATATTGGTAAATCGAAACCAAAATGCTGACGAAGTCGTTAGAAATGTCCAACAAAACAACTTTGCTGGACAGAATAATTTGGCCCATTTGGTCGAAAATATTCTTGCACAAAATGGCCTTAATGTTGGTATACATAGGCCAAACTTTGTATCAGCTTTGTCTGAATTTGTGCTTCAAACTGAATTACCCAGAAATTGGAAAACCCCTAAGTTAACAAAATTTTCTGGGGATACTAATGAATCTACTGTTGAACATATTGCTCGATATTTAGTAGAATGTGGGGATTTAGCGAATAATGAGAATTTAAGAATGAAATTTTTTCCAAATTCTTTGACCAAAAACGCTTTCACATGGTTTACAACTCTTCCCCCCCATTCGATTCATAATTGGACCCAATTAGAAAGGTTGTTTCATGAGCAATTTTACATGGGCCAAACTAAAATTAGCCTTAAAGAATTGGCTAGTGTTAAGCGTAAGGTACCAGAGTCTATTGACGAATACCTTAATAGGTTTAGGATCCTTAAGGCAAGATGTTTTACACCAATCCCTGAACATGAGTTAGTCGAAATGGCCGCTGGTGGTCTCGATTATTCAATTAGGAAGAAGTTAGATACACAGTATCTAAGGGATATGTCACAATTGGCTGATAGAGTTCGACAAGTCGAAAGACTAAAGATCGAAAAGGCCAGAACATCTAAGTTTCATAAAAAAGAAAAGATTGCTTATATAGAAACTTATGATAGTGATGACGAAGTTGTTTTCGATTGTGAAAATATTGAAAGTAGCGAGATAGACGTGGCTGAATTAATGCCAGGTCCTCCCTATATGTGTAAATTACTAAAGCCATCTAATGGAAAAAATCCTATTGAACCCAAAAATGATAAATATGTTGCAAAAACCTACACGTTTGATATTACTAAATGTGATGAAATCTTCGATTTATTGGTTAATGATGGCCAGATAATTGTTCAAAAGGGTTTAAAAATTCCTCCTTTAGAACAAAGAAAGAAAAGAGGTTATTGCAAATTTCATAATTTTGTGGGTCATAAAACATCTAAATGTGTTCTTTTCAGGGATCTTGTCCAAAAAGCATTGAACGAGGGAAGATTAAAATTCGACGAGAAATCGAAGCCTCCAATGAAGGTGGATACTGACCCTCTCCAGATTGCTGATACTTCGTTTGCTGAACCATTCGAATTTATGATGGTGGAAGCAATGGAAGTTACGACTCTCGAATCAATTCCAGAGGAAGATTATATCGAGAAAATTAAGGTGGTTTACCCTAAGGCTGAAGAGGATTTGCTAGATTTTCTTATGAGATGCAAAGCAAAGAATCACCAAGTCATGCTATGCCCTAGGTGTAGTGCTGTATGCGACAAAGAGGCTACTGCAGGCCTCGAGAATTATCTTCCTTATGTGAAGCCAAAGTTAAATGGTCCAAACAGAAAACTGAACTTCAATAGTGGACCAAATCAATATCCTAACAAAGGAAAAGCTGTATTGTCAAATCCTTCGATTCATGAAAGGATTAGTCGAAAACAAACTTTCTTACCATCAACAAAAATACCCATGGGTCAATGGGGACATGGTAGATATGCAGCTTTCGATAAGAGAGTCAAGCATCAAGGAAGTTCTAGTAAAGGTTGGCAAACTAATGCTCAACCTATTATGGCAATGGATGCCAGTAAATACTCTTATAAAAATAATTATAAGGGTAAAAATCCAATGACAAGAACACAATGGCGTAGGTTCCAGCGCCAGAAGAAACAAGAATTCCAAAATGTTCCACAAGAGAACAACTCGAAAGGAATCAAGATTCAAGAAAAGGCCAAGAGGCCTGTAATCGAGAGACTCTCACAACCAAACATTCCAGAAGAAAATAACGAAAAAATAAATGAAGAGGAATGTTTTGATGGTGAGGATGATGACTTAGGGTCAGAAGATGACTTCGATGTGGTTTGTAATGTGGTGTCTGTATTGCCACGAGAGTTTGATGTTTGGTCTTTTTCTGATCGAGAAGAGGACTGCTATGAACCACCACTGGTTGATGTCAAACCAGTTTGTTACTATGTGATGGATAATGGATGCATTGAAGAGCAATGCGCCAGTTTTGCAAGGCCTGATGAAGGGATGAAGAATCATCTTAAACCTTTGTTTGTCAGAGCAAAAGTCAACAATGTTGGCATAAACAAGGTTCTAATTGATGGAGGAGCAGCTGTGAACCTGATGCCTTCTTCATTAATGGAGAAAATAGGGAAATATGACACTGATCTTATTTCTCACAATATAGTCCTTTCGAACTATGAAGGGAAAAGTGGCCACTCTTGGGGTGCTCTCCAAGTTGAAGTTGCCATTGGAAGCACAGTTAGGCCAACACTATTTTTGGTGGTTGAATCCAAAGCTAACTTTAATCTTCTGTTGGGAAGAGAATGGATTCATGGAGTGGGGGCAGTGCCTTCGACTCTTCACCAAAACTTGGCTATTTGGAGAGATGATGGTATTGTCGAATATGTGGAAGCAGATCAAAGTTACTATCTGTCCGAACAATATCAAATAACAAAGCAGACCTTCGACAAGAACCTTGCTACAATTGCACCATGCGGCGATAAAGACGCTGCCTTTGATAAAGTGGTTTCTGAAAATGTTTACCACTCTGTAAAACTCCACCCAACTCATGGATTTTGTTGGAGAAGAGAGGAAATAGATCAGAATTCCTCTGAAGATGGAGTAATTCCACCATCTGGGTGGGATTGTGAATTCTACTATCCTGATGACTGAGCCCAACCCATGGGCAAGAATTTCGGCTTACATGGCCGAAAATAGATTAAATACGGCACTAGAAGCTGTAACAATGAAAAAAGAAGTGGCTTTCAAAGCCAATAATTCTAAAACCAATGATCTTGAAGATGGCAAGAATATGCCAAACTTGCAAAATTTGGATTGCATTTATGATGACGAACCTTTGGGTTTCGAAAAAGATCCTTTAAATGTAAATCATAAAATGCAAGCACAAGACTCATTGCAAGAAATAGACATTGGAGATGGCCTAACAAAAAGGCCAACTTACATCAGTGGCAACATCAATCCAGATTTCAGGACAAAGCTGATCGAACTCCTTAAGGAATATAAAGACTGTTTTGCTTGGGACTACAACGAAATGCCGGGTCTAAGCAAAGAATTGGTTGAACATAGGCTGCCTCTGAAGCCAGAAAAGAAGCCAATTAAGCAATTACCAAGGAGATTCGCACCAGAAATAATGTCCAAGATAAAAGAAGAAATCGAAAGGTTGCTGAGAAGCAAGTTCATTCGAACTGCCAGGTATGTTCAATGGTTAGCAAACATAGTTCCTGTAATTAAAAAGAATGGAACTCTTAGAGTATGCATAGACTTTCGAGATTTAAATAATGCTACACCTAAGGATGAATACCCTATGCCTGTAGCAGAAATGCTCATTGACTCAGCAGCAGGCTTCGAATATTTAAGCATGTTAGATGGTTATTCGGGATATAATCAAATTTTTATTGCTGAAGAAGATATTCATAAAACTGCTTTTAGATGCCCAGGAGCATTAGGAACTTATGAATGGGTAGTAATGCCATTTGGTTTAAAGAATGCTGGGGCTACATATCAAAGAGCAATGAACTTGATTTTCCATGATTTTATTGATAACTTTATGCAAGTCTATATAGATGATATTGTTATCAAATCTTCATCTGATAATGGCCATTTGGAACATCTTAGAGAATCATTCGAAAGAATGAGAAAATGTGGATTAAAAATGAATCCACTAAAATGTGCTTTCTGTGTGCAGGCAGGAGATTTCCTTGGTTTTGTTGTACATAAGAAAGGCATTGAGATAAATCAGAATAAGACAAAGGCAATAATGGAGACACAGCCTCCAGTTACTAAAAAGCAACTTCAATCTTTGCTGGGAAAAATCAATTTCTTAAGGAGATTCATCTCGAATCTAAGTGGTAAATCCCAACCCTTTTCACCACTACTCAGATTAAAGAAAGACGATGTTTTCAAATGGGAAGCAGAGCATCAAAGAGCTTTTGAAGATATCAAGTTATATCTTTCAAAACCACCAATACTAATGTCTCCCATTCGAAACAAATTTATGAAGTTGTATATTTCAGCATCTGATTCGACCATTGGTAGCATGCTTGCTCAAGAAGATGAAAATGGAGACGAAAGAGCCATATATTATTTAAGTAGGGTTCTAAATGATGCTGAAACTAGATATAATGCTATAGAAAAACTTTGTTTATGTTTATATTTCTCTTGTATGAAACTTAAGCATTATATAAAGCCTATTGAAGTCTATGTCTATTCTCACTTCGACGTAATTAAACATATGCTTTTGAAACCAGTTTTACATAGTAGAATTGGAAAATGGGCATTAGCCTTAACTGAATACGCTTTGACATATAAACCGTTAAAAGCAGTTAAAGGTCAAATAGTGGCTGACTTTATAGTTGATCATTCTATAATCGAATCAACTCAAGAAGTTGTAGAGGTTCAGCCTTGGATTTTATACTTTGATGGCTCTAAACATAAGTTTGGAACTGGAATTGGGATACTGATTATTTCACCATTGAAAATCCCAACTAAATTTAAGTATAAAATAAATGGTCTTTGTTCAAACAATGAAGCTGAGTACGAAGCTTTAATAGCAGGTCTAGAAATTTTAATAGACTTGGGGGCAAAGAACATAAGAATCAAAGGAGATTCAGAATTGGTATTGAAACAATTAACACAAGAGTATAAATGTGTAAAAGAACATCTTGTCAAATATTTCGAAACTGCAAAACAAATGTTACTTTGTTTTGATACTGTTGATTTCGAACATGTTCCTCGATTGCAAAATCAAGAAGCAAATGACTTGGCTCAAATTGCTTCAGGATACAAAATGTCAAAAGATCAATTGTATGAATTCATCGAAATCAAAGAAAAACTAGTATCCAATGATTTATTATCTCCAAACTTGTCAATGCCAAAACTTGTGGGGGAAACTATACCACAAGAAACTATTGATAATAAATGTCATGAGGAAGAAAAATTTCAAATTTTGGCAATTGACAATTTAACAAACACTGATTGGAGAAAACCAATTGTAGATTACTTACAAAATCCAACAAGTGATACTGCTCGAAAGATCAAATATAGAGCTTTAAGCTATGTTATCATTGGAGACAACTTATTCAAAAAGACTGTTGAAGGAGTCTTACTTAAATGTCTGAATGAATCAGAGGCTCATATAGCTGTTTCTGAAACGCATAGTGGAGCTTGTGGATCTCATCAAGCAGGTCACAAAATCAAATGGTTACTATTTCGACAGGGGTTATACTGGCCTTTCTATGTTAAAAGATTGCATAGAATTTGCTAAGGGTTGCCAAGATTGTCAAAAACACGCAGGAATACAACATGTGCCTGCAAGTGAATTACATTCCATTATTAAACCTTGGCCATTTAGAGGATGGGCTTTAGATTTAATTGGTGAAATAAAACCTGCTTCATCAAAAAATCAAAGATTTATAATAGTTGGAGTGGATTATTTCACAAAATGGATCGAGGCAGTACCCATGCAAAATGTAGACCAAGAAGCAGTGATTAGTTTTATTCAAAAGTATATTATTTACAGATTTGGAATCCCTGAAACTATCACTACTGATCAAGGCTCAGTTTTTACTGGTCGAAAAATGCAAGAATTTGCAAATCAAACTGGTTTTCGTTTGCTGACTTCGACACCATACTATGCACAAGCAAATGGTCAAGTTGAAGCAGCCAATAAGACCCTTATTGGCTTAATTAAAAAACACATTGCCCAAAAACCTAGAAATTGGAACAATACTTTGGACAAAGTATTATGGGCATGCAGAAATTCTCCAAAAGAATCAACTAATACAACCCCTTTTCGTTTGACATATGGTCATGACGCAGTTTTACCAGTCGAAATACATTTGCAATCAATTCGAATCCAAAAGCAAATGGAAATACCAAATGACCATTATTGGAACATGATGTTAGATGAATTAGTTGATTTAGATGAAGAGAGAATACAAGCTTTGGAAAAGTTAACTCAGCAAAAAGAGAAAATAGCCAAAGTTTACAATAAAAAGGTCAAATCTAAAACCTTTAATATTGGAGATTTAGTTTGGAAAACTATTCTGCCTATGGATCGAAAGGATAGGGTTTTAGGAAAATGGTCACCCAATTGGGAAGGTCCTTTTAAGATTTCACAAATATATTCTAATGGTGCATTCGAGATCGAAGAGTTAACTATTGAAAGACGCACTCTTAATATAAATGGTAAGTATTTGAAAAAATATAAGCCAACGTTATGTGAAATAAATATAAGTATAGAATAAAGAAATATCATGAAATTAAAATGGCAAAAAATTAATAAATTGCCACAAAAGCAGGACATTCTCAATATTACGAATTTATTTAAACCAATCAAATAATAGAAATTGTATTTCAAATACAAGAGTTGGTTACGTTCGAAACCATCTATAGTCTTATTTGACCTAACAGAAATCTATCCTAGTGCATCTCTATGTTTAAACAATAAAGAGAAAAGCAAGAAAGAAGGTGCAACTGCTAATCCTTCCCAACTGGTTGAGAAGTTCCACCACACAGAGAACAATCCCCAACAGCAGTAAGGTGGACCGCTACACCTCACTTCATCTTCGAAGAACTGGACGCAATGTCCTTTCCATTCTTGCGAGGAGAATTGGTAAGATCCTCGACCAATATAAGGGAATCATCTTGATCTTGACAGAGATCTTCTTCTGGGACGTAAGTTTTCAAAAATTCAGCGTAATCTGGATCAGTCTCATCTGAGCCAGAATCATCGTGTTCTTGGATACGGCGTTGAGATTTCGTTTGAATCTTTAGAGAAGATTGGCTGGGTTTAGATTTGGGAATTTGATGTTTTTTGCGTTTAGAAACAGAAGAAGGTTTGTTGGTTTTCTTAATAGAAACAATACCTTTGGATTTTCTTTTCATGGTTTCTTGAAGAAAGAAAGAATGTAAAAGAACTTGGAATGAAAAATCCCAATGGAAACGCTCCTCTTTTATAGAGAAAATCTGGACGGTGGGCAGTTAATTTTCCCTTGTTTCTCGCAAACAATAAATATAGATTGACTTGACTGTTTTGAAAACAGAGTCAAACACGGTCTTTTAAAAGAATATCTGTCAGTTGCACGCATCAAGAAGTGGAGAAAGATTTTTTTTCCGCCGTGAATTCCGAGGTTTTATTAAAAAAAAAAAACTCTCAAAATTGAGTTTTAAAAGTTATCTGGATTAGCAAAGCCTATAGAATAATTCGAGAACATCGAAATTAGAGAAATCGAGATGGCAAACACAATAATTTGCCACAAAACAGGGCATTGTTAATATTACAACCCAAATTAAAGCTTGTTCAAAAATTTGGAACCTAACATAGCAAATTGTTCGAAATAAGAAAGAAAATTCATTGGACACAATCAAGCCTTGGATTTCAAATTAGCATAATGAGCTTTGAGTAAAGCCAATTCGACATCGATAACTTGTACATTGCTCTCGAGAGATTTAACATCTTCCTGCAAAGCTTCAGAGGCACTAAAGTATTTAAGACCCTCTCGAGCTTCTTTCTCGATTGCCTCTTGGTGAGCTTGAGTGGCAGCTTCCTCGAGTTGTTTACGTTTTGCTTGTTCAGAATGAATGAGGAGCTCTCGCTTCACTATTTCAGCTCTCAATCCCGCAATTTCTTCTTGCCATTTGTCAATATTAAGAATACACTCTTGGACTCCCTCACCAGAGTTGGCTTTTTGGGTTTTCATTGCTTCTACCTTTTCGACGGAGCGGTTAGCTTTATCGAAAACAATAGCTTGGGCCAGTTTCTGATGACTCATCCTGCCAAGAGTATATTCTTTCTTCTGTACAGCTTTGGCAAATTGCTCGATTATCGATTCGAATTGAATGACTTTACTCAAAGTGTCTTGATCAGTAAGAGGATTATGCAGCTGGTTCAAGAAATTTTTATGGGCAAAGGCAGCATTGGTATTTTCTTCAATAGACTTCAACATGTCACCATTTATGTATTCTGAATGAAACTTGAGCAACAAAGAATCCTGGCGAACGTTTTGTCGAATACTGGCTTCAGATTTACTCGAAGTATCGCCAGTATCACTACTTGAAGCAGGCTCCCATTTCTTAGCCATGAGAAGTCTTAATGCCAAGTCTGGTTGCGATTTTCTCATTTGGTCAAAATCCCCTTCAGACATACCAAGGCTAGCCGAGAGTTTCGAAGTCGAAGACTCTGGCAAAATTTCTGATCCACCTTCCTCTGCTTCAGGCATGAACTCAGCTTCAAAATCCATTTGCTCATTCGAGTAATCTGGGTTGGCTTGAGAATTGGAAGTTGTATGAACAAATTCCATTTTCGAAGCAGCAGCATCAGCTGCCTCCAGATCCTCTTTATCAGTGACAGTTTTGTCACTATCATCCTGCAAAGATAAAGATAAGTTAAATAAAGGCTAAGGCATTAACGTTGAAAGAGAGTCCAAAGTTCATTTACCTTTGTAACTTCATCAGTAGATTTTCCAACTTCATCAGTAGGTTTATTTTGGTCTAAACCTTCAGCCAAAACCTCTTTGGGTCTATCTGTTTCTTCTACAACCTTAGGGGGATCATCTTTCGATGTTTCTGTCGAAATGACAACAGCAGGTTGAGTCGAAATACTCGGATTTGCTTGAGAACGATCCTCAGGAGATTTGGATTTAGACTTGGACTTGGATTTCTTCTTTTTCTTCTTTTTCTTTGGCACCTTCTCGGTTGTTTCAGGACTTTCCTCTTCAACTGGGGCATTATCTTCACCTTCAGCTTTATCTTTGTCTTTTCCTCCATCACTTTCAATTTCCTCATCCATGACTTCAATAACCGAAGGACTAGCAACCTCAGCACTTGGTGCTGGATTCACCTCTTGAATAATTGGCCTTGAACCTTTTTTCCTTTTCAGCGGGGTCGCCACTTCTTCTTCCTATTTTCGACAAGAAATTTTGTCAGGAAATAAAAAAAAATCGAAAATGAAAGGCATCATGAAAAAGAATCGAACTTACAGATTCATCACTAAGAATAGTGACAGTTTGTCTGGTCTTCTTCGAGGCGTTTCCAGTTTCAGTTGAACTGTTTGCTCTCTTCTGACCCTGAAAATATGTTCAAGGTTTGATAAACATGTTTTTAAGGAGCAAATTCTCGAAGGGAAGGAAATTCTGAAACTTACCTTCACCTTCACTTCCACATTCTTCTTATCAGCAGGCTTAGTCTTGCGGGTTTCCTTCAAATCATCTTCCAAAGTTTGTTTCGAAACTATAAAAGTTTGAATTGAGAATTAATATAAGGTGGAAACATTATTATAAGAGAAAGTTAGCAAGAATTACCTTTGGGTTTCGATTTCTTGGCCTTCTCGACAGTTGGTTTGGTCAGACCAGCTTCCAATCCTTGAACAATCTCTTCAACATTTTTAGTTCGAGTCAAATAATAGTTCTCCCACCAACTATCAAAGTTCGTGGTACAAAAATGAGAAATATTAAAGTCAAAAGAGTTGAGGTTGTATGAATTCTTTTCTGTTATCTTGAGATAACCTCTAAACGTCTTTTCAGAAAGACTCGAACCTAAAACCATATCCTTTTCTTCTTCAAACAAACTTTTGGGACGAATCTGAGACATCCCAAATTGTCTCGAAACCAGATTTGGTTGGTATCCTACCAATCCAAAATGTTTTGCTTGAGTGCCTATCCTACAAGATAGCACAGAAGGATCCAGATAGGCTGACCATACCTCATTGACTTCATCTTCATTATCAGGATCGAAAGCTGGGAAGTCCTCAGTAAACCAATTGGGACCAAATTCCCTAGTAGCAAAAGGGGCGTGTTGGGGTTTAAAAACATTAAAATTGAGAAAAAATTTCATATACCTCATAAAAAGGGTCTTGTGATCAGTCTCAAATTGTTGAGGGGCTAATCGAATAGTCCTCCTTCCTTCGATTGGACGATCAGCCATTTCACTCTCAAATTCTTGGGGTACTTTCAAATCGAATTCTTGTTCAAAGGTGGCATTCAGCCACAATTGTAACAACCACATAGGTCCAGCGACCAAAAATGAAGAGCCATCGATAGATTTCTTAATCTCATCACAGGCCAGTCCAATGGATTCATACAAAACAGCTAAGATTAGCTTTCCTAAGCCAAAATGCCTACCCTCGTGTATCTGGATGGCCATGGGAATGAACATTTTCGCTACTTGTAAAGAACGAGAGCAGAAAACATAGTAAGACAACCAAAGGGTTAAAAAAGCTACGTGTTCGACGCTGCTAGTTTCTCCCTTCTCCATGTTTTTCTCGATGAACCTGGTGAATGACAGTTCAGTTGGGTCGAAATCAATGTTATCACTGGTATTTGCTGGATCAAAGGTCTCATCATTTGGTCGAAGACCAGTTAAGGCAGCTACGTCTAACAAAGTTGGGGTTAACATTCCACATGGAAATTGGAAAGTGTTGGTAGACTTTTCCCAAAAATGCATTGCAGCAATGATCAGCTCTTGTTGTACTTGGGGTCCAATTCGAGTAAATTGAATCAAATCATAGATTCCATAAGTTTTCCAATATTCCCTAAAATCTTTTTCCATTCGATTTAGCCATGGGATGAAATGCCTAGTGTTGGGAATAACAAGGGCAGATCGAAATAGCTTCGCATTTAGAAACCCTAAATGGCGTGTTTCGCTAGAAAAGACTGGGGGTTCACATGTTCGAAAGCAGGGAAAAAGCGCATTTACCTTTGAGCTCAGAGCTTCTTCGTCTGGTAAAGGACCTCCAAACGCGTAAACGTTTTTGTTCACAGCAAATGGAATCATCAGTTCCGAATGCCAAACATCCATTTTTTCGAGATCATCGTGAGGTTGAGGAACCATGGGTTCTTTATCTTCGTGAAGGATGAAATTCTTCCATTTACCAGCAAAAGGAACATGAACTTCGCGATTTTCATTAGCCATTTTTGATTTTTGAACAGAAAAGACTTTTGGGAAATCACGATTAGAAAAAAAAAAAAACTCTCTGAGAAGTTTTGAAATGTTTCAGATCTAAACGGAATGAACAATGCGTTGGTTTTGAGTTAGGAAAACTTGAAATCGTGGTTACTAGTTCTGGAAAATTTCAGGGTAATGGAGTTTGGTTGAAGTTGCAGAAAGCGTTTCAATGGCGAAGAAGAAGGGTATTTATAGATTTTGAATAAAATCTTGAATTAAATAAATCAAAAAGAAATTACACTGTTTACATGCAGTTTTCTTTCAACTTCCGAACTCGCCACCTGGCCCACTCACGCGAAAAAGCAGGATTGTGGCTTTGATAATGGTGAAAATGGCAGTTGAAAAGACTACTAATGACGTCAGCGCAGTCTTAGGAAAGCGTGAAGACTTTTTGTGGAAAAGCAAACGTTTCAATCTTAAAATGCCAACTCCTAAATTTCATTCGAATAATTCAAATCGAAATTGGCATTTTGGGGGCAATTTGTTACTCCATATTTTTGTTTGAAACAAAAACATGAAATAAAGATAAGTTAATGGTAAAATTATACATGTTATCAATATGTATATTTAAAAGGTTAATGTAATCTTTCATCAGAAGTTTTTATTTTCGATTCGATTTTGATATAAATCGAAATCTGGCTGGATCGAAAGAAGTTTGGATTTTCACAAGAAGACTAAGTACTTTCTAAATGATTTCCAAACTTGACTCACTTCGAGTTCGACTGATTGGCAACGGATGCAACGGTTCAAACCTAAGGACAGCGCATGAAAAGCAAAGACACGCGTCATTTGGTCAAGAAGCAGCCGTTATAGAGCAGTTGAAATAGGAAGTCTATATATTTGTATTTTGTAGTCAAAATAAGGGTCACAAATTCACATACTAAAATCCTTACAAAACTCAGAGTACCCAAGCGTTCGAGCGAAATGAGCGAAACAAAGGAAATGTATGATTCTGTGTACCATCTCTTAATCCTTGTAAACATTTACATTTGAATGCAATTCATTGTCTAAAAATCTTTACTTTATCGCCATTTCACACAATTCATTCATTCGAATGAATTTTGCATATATCTTTCAAATTCATTTTAAAGTTTTCTGTAAAGTTTATTTTTCAGTAAACCAATTTATTGCATTGCTATTTCCATTCACTTGCTTTGAATTCAAGCCTTTTAATAGCATTTCCAAAAATATGAACGTTAAATGTCTTTCTGCCTAAAATGCACAAACATGTCCCAAGATTTTCTAGTTGATCTTACCAGTAAATAAACTAGCGGTTGTTTACCAAAAAACAGTGTAAACGGATAGCTATTTGGGCCAAGTTATGTGGATAAAGTTACAATCACTAAACAAAGTTATATTAAAATTCATTCTCAAATATGATGGTAAAAGAAGGCGACCTGGTGAGTTTTTCTAGCAAGTGCACTAGTCGATTACCAAGTTGTATATAAGATTGCCGATCCCTTGAGGATTGTGACAAATCACACAAGACAAATGGAAGTTTTGAGGGGGGGTTGCATTTCAATATGATTTTCGACTTACTCAAACAAGTAAAAAGTGATTGGACCTCATTGAATCCTCAAACTCCATAGTACTTGGTAACAAGGTGAATCCTAATGAATTAATCCTTTATGTTAAGATAGAATTTAACAAAGTGATGAATTCCAATCTCTTGGATTGTCATCGTCTCTATTAATCATGAATTCTTAATCTCTTAGGAAAATTCACAATTAATCGAGGTTTAAGAGCGTTAATCTCAAAATCACACTCAATCAATTTAATATCTCTAAGAAATTAACAAGTGCTCAAGTAACCTAGAACAAGATCCAATCCTTATTCTCATAGTAAATTGAACAATGAAATCAACTCCAATGTGATCAAGATAAGAGAAGCATTAAACACATGTAAGCTAATTGATTAACATAAATTTATAATCCATTCAAATTCAAACACAAGTTACAACGTTCAAGTACAAAGAAATTGATTCATCATAGAGATCCAATCAAAAAGGGATTTAGCCATACATTATTATAATTGAAGATGCAAAGGGGAAAAGGAATTAAATACATGATGATGAAATAATGAGAACTTTGATCAATCTTTCATCCAAGATGAGTGATCTTCAGCTCCAAGCTTCAACAATGGTGATTATGGCAAATTTTGCATCCAAAAATCGAACCCTCTTCACTTCTCTAAGCTTCCCTTTTATAGATCAATAAAAAATGGGTGACATAACAGAAAAGTTGCCCCATGCACGGGTATTTTCTCCCCAGGCAAAGGTTTAAAGTGACATTGCAGTGTTTGGTTGGCTCTGTTTCACCCCAGGCGAAGCTTTTCGCCCCTGCGCGTGCACAATTTCCTCAATTCAGCCAACTCTGCGAAATTTCGCATGGGGCGCAGCTATTTTCACCTCCTGCGAAAATTCCAGACAGAAATTCCTGAAAGAGCTTCAGGAATTTCGCCCCAGGCACAGGTCGCTTCGCCCCAGGGGCGAAAATTCCAAATACAACCTCTTCTTTGTTCTTCAGTTTTTCGCCCCATGCACAAGTTCCTTCGCTTGGGGCAAAATTTCCATATACTTAAGGGCTTGAGAGCTTTTGAGTTTTCGCCCCAGACACAACTTCTTTAGCTTGGGCTGCAATTTCCAGAATTTTCATCCAAATTAATCCTTCTTTTTTCCCTTGCAAGCAATCTCGATATCCATGTAATTTGCTCATTATCTTAGGGAAAAACCTCTAAAATCCTCCTAAAACACCTTGAATATTGTCTTTATTGTATGTAATAACATGAGTTATCACGACCTTCAAGTAACTGGGATAACTCACAGTTGTCACACTCAAACACCCCCGATTGGAAGCAACAATTTTTCACAAGAAGCATCGTGTTGTAAAGTGTTGCATAAAAACATAAAAACATGTGCTAGTATACACCGCGTTTCAGATCTGCACAGTGTTCTTCTCCGCTGCGTGTTTTCAAATTCGCATTTTTTCTGTGTCCTCTTGGTCTGGTTTTCGGCTTCACCATATCAACTCATCTCAACGGCGTCGGATCGCATGTTTTCTGGTGAGTTTTTTGTCGACGACCAGTACCCTTTTTTTGGTGTTGTTTTGATTCGTTTTAGTTCCTCCGTTTTGTTTAAGGATGGTGGTGATGGAGTTCATGTGGTGTGGTGGTCGTTCTCATTATTGTCGTTCTTTTAGCTTCTTTGATCCTCACTTGTTGCCGTACCATTTCGATCCGGTTTGGTGTTGTTGCAGATCTGAGACTCGGGGTTCGGATCTTACGTTTGGGTGTCTTTCGGTGTTGCTGTTTTTCCGGCGGGAGTGGTGGGTTGGTGTGGATCCAGAGGTTTGGTGTGGTTTTGGTGTTGCGGTGGGGAGTTTCATTTGGAGTGGTAGTGGTTGCAGGAGGTTTTGATAATGAGGTGGTGGTCTTGAAGGTCTTGGAGTTTTCTATTTTGGTGTTCTTTTTGTGCGTATGCGTGCTTCGGTGCGTGTTCCATGGGGTGGTGGTGGTTGTGATGGTTAGGTGTTAGAGTGGGGTGGTTGATGTTGCGTGTGATTGACTTTCGAAGATACGAGATTCTCTAACCGTTTTCAAATCTGTTGAGGTTTGCTGGATTCGTCTTTGAGTCCACGTTGGTTCCCAAATTTGTTGAGATTTGTAGGTCTCTTTGTATCTGATTTGGCCTTTTCCACGTCGGTATTGACTATTTTGGAGGCGGACTACGAGCGGGACTTGTCTTCTGTGTTTTCTTGCTACCGTTGACCCACCAATTTTGGCTCTCGAAGATGCTTCTTGAATTCCGATGGGCCGATTAATTTTGATTCGAGATCGGAGTTAGGGTCTAGGGGCGTCTTTGTAGGTCGAGTTAATGTGTTCCTTGGTGGTTTATAGGCTGAGGAGTGTCCTACTTTGGGTTTAGTCTGTGGTTGGACCTTTTTAGGTGTTGGTGATAATGTATTGGTGATGTTGTTTTTGGTGTTGTTTGTACTACTGCACTTTGTTGCGGCAGTTTTTGTACTATTCATCTCCATTAGTATATCTTACACTTATGGTGGAGTGTTATCAATAATATATTTGCCGATTCAAAAAAAAAAAAAGATGTCCAGTTGTCCACCTATGGGGCAAAATGAGAGAATCTTCACATTGCAGAGGGGTAAACAAAAAAAATTGTGCAAAATGGTAAATTAAATTTCGCAAACTTTACAGGGGGTAAAATTATACATAAGATTAAAATTATATTTATTGTTGAGGTTATTAAAATTATACAAAGTTGCGCACCCAAAAAAAAATTATACAAAATTGTAATTAATCAAATATTGCAAAGTCATGGTATCTATTATCATTCAGAATTGGACTATAACAAAATTTCAGTCCAGATTTTAAAATTATACTTAATGGTGAAGTTTTGAGGGTGTGCAGACCCCAACGTGGGTTCGCCACGGTGAAGACACATATATGAGCGAAACTTAATTTATAATTAATGTGTGCAAATTTCCAATGTACACTTCATGATTTAGCTTTGAATAACGTTTTTTACAATTAACGCGAGCAATTTTTCACTACATACTTTATAATTAAGTTCTGAAAAATGACTTTATAATTGATGTGTACAAATTTCCAATGCACAATTTATGGTTAAACATTCATATATACTAAATTTATAATTAATGCATGCAAATTTTCAGTGCACACGTTAGAAAATGACTTTACAATTAATGTGTGTAGATTTCCAATGCACACTTTCTTTTATTAAACTTTGAAAATTGATGTTAAGTATTTATCTACCGGTACTAATCTAAGAAATAAAGATGTTGAGTAAATCCCTTAATTGCCCCTCATCTTCTTTTTTTTTTACTGCACGGAATTAGGGACAACATTATCATATTTCTATAAAAAGTCTCACATTCATTATCATACTAATTATCAACGCTGGGACGTTATCACCCTTACTCCATTGAAGTAACTGTTTTATTACACAAGGCTAATTTGAAGGTTATTATACACACTTACCAATTTTGAATAAGCTAGGCTTCTATGATATACTTGACTCATTTGGATTGGTCTGATGATATTGACTTGTGATTAGGAGTGTGCTCCTTTTTAAAGTTTCAGGTTCGATTCTCTCTGATGTCAATTTGGATGAGTTAATTAGTTTCTTCAAAAAAAAGAAAGAAATACCTATTACATGCGTAATTTTAAAGTTGGTGAAAATGATTCAGATTATAAAATGGATGCACACAGATATAGGTTAACATTTGTTGGTACCACAAGAGTTGATGAATTTGAAATCCCTGAAATACCAATAACTGCATTCAACTTTAAGGATTTTGCAGAAATTTAGTCTGAGAAATTTAGGACAAATCTATTAGTTGGTAAAACTATTTATTATAGTTTCTATATTCTTCAAATTTTATAACGCGATATTCTTTTATAATAAATTTCGATTTTGTAGATGCTGGTTATTCGGTCTATAAGAAAGTGTGTTACTGCAACGCCCACTAGAAAATGATTATTATACTTGATTAATATATCAAGTTCTGTTTGATCAATACCCATAACAATTGACAAATGTTTGGAATGGAACGAAGATACTGTTTGGTAAAAAAATATCTGGAATCAAAGTTTTCTTAACCAGGTTTACTAAATAACATTACTTCAATTTCATATTGTTCTAAATTTGATGTTTAAGTTTTCTTTTTAAGTATTAAGGTTGTTTGAATAACATATTTGAAATTACAGTTTGCCAAATAACGTGACTTATATGTCAGAGAATAATGGTAGCATTTCCATTTTTCTAACAAATAAAATTGCAATCAATACCAAAAATTAAGCTTTGATCAAGTCGGTTTTAAAAAAACTACTGGTAACTATAACTAAATTGTCAAGGTAGAAGTATTGATGAGGAAGATGGAAAACTCATTTATTACCGGCAACTAAACACATCTCCGACGAAGCCTTTAACCATGATTAGCCAATAAATAGCATAAAACTAGAATCAGAATATCATGAAATGCAAAAAGAATTTCCAATTTAATTTTCAAATCGGAAGCCTATGTAATAATGCTAGAGTTTGTGAAATATGACTACAAAAACAAGAGTACAAGAAAAATAATTAATTCAACATAGTTTCAAACTTTCAATTATGTTATATAAATGATATTGGGTGAAATATAGCTGAATATATGAAATGGAGTGGTTATATTTATTTTCACACCCCCCCTAAATTAGAGGAAATTACATGTCCTTGTCTTGCGTGGTTTCTTCTTTGGCTTTGGTGGCCTCAATGCAATCTTTATTGCATTATCAAATACTACCTTCACATTCTGTAAACAAAAAAAAAAAATCTAACAAATACCAAAAAAATATAAAAATAGTTTAATTTTCATGCGGTGTTTTTTTTAATTAGTAGACGAAATGGCAAAGTCATTAGAAACTCACACACACAAAGTGGAAAAAGTTTTACAACGTCAGTACATCATCACAAACCAATCTTTTTTTTTTACAATACAAACCAATCATCACTTTAGAAGTGATTTTGGTAGAATGGTCAAACTTTATTGACTATAGTATATACTTAACTTAACTAAATGAAACATTTATAATGATATGACGCTTATGATTGATTGACGATATGTAGAAACTCTTTATAGTGACAGTGTACATGAATCATAATTGAATCAAAGAACATCTTTTGCAGTTGGATTGAATATTTACTATTCAGAGCCAGGTCCGACCCTATAGGAGGTGCAAAGTGAGCGACGACATCGGGCCTCCAAATTTTAGGGGTCTAAACTCAAAATTGAGGTTCTATAATAATAGTTATATATTGTAGAGCTGTCAAAACGGGCGGCCCGACAAAATTCGGGCCGGCCCGATCGGGCTTCGGGCTACTTCGGGCCGGGCTAAAAAAGCCCGGATGAAAAACGGGCCCTGAAAATTATGGCCCGAGCCCGGCGCTATTCGGGCTCCAGGCTTTCGGGCTAGCCCGGATTTTTATTTAATTTTTCAATAAAAAATTAAAAATGGCAAAAAAAGTTTTAAAAAAAACATACATATATATTATACATATATTTAGAGGATCAATAATTTTTCACAAGTTAGAATTAAATTTATATTGCATTTTCTAAACAACAAATAGGGATTATTTGTTTTGACAAATTAGATTCAAATATTCAAACCTACATTGTATTTCTGGCAAACTAAATCACAACACATCTAAGAGAATTTCTTTTGTCTCCCTACGAGTTTCTCGCGCGCCTTATTTTCACTCATCCGCTACCTACAAGTTTCTCGCGCGCCCTATTGTTAGTCATCCACTACCTACGAGTTTCCCACGCGCCCTATTTTACTCATCCTCTACCTACGAGTTTTTCGCGCACCATATTTTTACTCATCTGCTACTTACGAGTTTCTCGCGCGCCCTATTTTTACTCATCCGCTACGTAAGAGTTTCTCGCACGCCCTATTTTTACTCATCCGCTATTTAAGTAGTACAAATGATAAATTTGAGGAAAAAATACCGTAGCTACATAAGTAGTGGATAATGTTTGAGAAACTCGTACTACGGTAAAAGAAACTCTCAAAATAAATTACTTATATTAATTTTTTATTTAAAATTATTCGGGCTTGCGGGCGGCCCATTCGGGCTAGCCCATATTTTAAACGGGCTTTATCGGGCCGGGCTAAAAAGTCTGGAAACAATTCGGGCTAAGAATTTTAAGGCCCGAGCCCGGAAAAATTTCGGGCCATTCGGGCTAGTCCATTTTGAAAGCTCTAATATATTGTTAGTATTTATAAAATATCAGATGTACTCAATATATTAATTTTGGGACCCGTGTAATAATAGTTATATATTACCAATCTTCATAAAATATCATATGTTTAGTAAAAAAAAATCCTAATCAAGTAAAAAAAAAAAATACACGTTTGTTGGTTATGAATTTTTTCCCCTTCCAACCGAATTTTCTCCATATAGAAGAGTTATGGAACCGAATCATTAACCAAGTGTTTATGGGGACCAAAACTTTTACCACTTGGACCAATTAATTGTTGATGTTTCTTATGTTACTTATAATTTAGATAAAAATTGATTCCTTTTAAACTTTTAACATTTTTTATTAGAGGTCCATTTTTAATATTCAAACCGGGCCTCCAAATAGTCAGAACCCACCCTTTGAGAGCTTTAATTTGCATCAAAATATGACACATAAAAGAAAGCTGAATCCAAAAAAAGAAGTGCTGTTATTTTACCTGCTGTGTTTTAGAGCTGCATTCAATGTAAGTAACAGCTCCAATAATTTTCTTTAATTCTTCACCCTGTTTTTACCACACAGTTATTGATTAAATCCATTGAACATGCCAAATAATATTAGTTTCAAATATATTTTTGAATAATTTATTTATTGAGGACATGCCTTAGCAGTTGTTATTTGTGTGGCTCCAGGATGATCAATAAAAAATTGCTTGTCATCTCGCAAATCTGTCCATACATAAGATTTAAAATTAATCAGAAAAAATGTACCAAAAAAATAAATAATCAGAAATTTTGTTTCATGTCTATTCGTGTGAAAGTTATGACTTATGAGTATTTGAATGTTCTATAAGCTACAAACAACCAGATGAAATGGTAATAGTCGTCGTTGTTACGGCTTATTGGTTTGATTTTGAGGACATTTTCCGTGAGTGTACGGGTTCGATCCCAGGACTCTACAGTTTACAGATAAAATTTTGATAGATACTATACTGACTATGAAGCACATACACTCTTCATATTAAGTGTGTTTTGATATCCGACACATGTGTGTAGCTGACACCGACACAGTACTGACACTTATGATTATATTGAATGTCATTTTTTCAAATTATTATCGGTGTCAACGTGCCAATGTCGTGTCGTATCCGGTGTTCGTGTCCTTGCTTCATAGGGCATTGATGATAGGCACAATATTAGACTTACCTAGTTTTGTTCCTACTAGCACAATAGGAACATTTGGAGCATAATGTCTCAGCTCAGATATCCACTGTTCATCAAGAATCAAACATACATATAACAATACTAATGTCAATAAAAAGGTTATCATAGTGACAAAATAAAAAGGAAATAGGAATCTAATTAGTAATTTCTAAAGGCATTAATTGTAGAAATTAGAACCTTTTTGGAAATGTTCTCATAACTAGCTTTACTGATGAGAGAAAAACACAACAAAAACACATCAGCTCCTCTGTAGCTCAATGGCCTTAATCTATTGTAATCTTCTTGTCCTGCAATTCACACAAATCACACCAATTAATAACATCACAATTGTCTCGTAAGAGTTGGTAGCTACTGCAGGCATTATTGAAGGGGTCAGGGTTGGAACCCCAGATTCTCGACTTCTCCACACTTACAATGTGTGCGTCTCTAGACATTAGGCTATTGGATAAAAAAAACTCGCAATTTCACACAAATTTTAACCTTGTCAAATCTTGACATTAATTTATATAGAAACTAAAACTTAAAACATTAATCTAACCTGCAGTATCCCATAAACCAAGATTAACTGTACTACCATCCACCACTACATTAGCACTGAAATTATCAAACACAGTTGGAACATAATCCTGTCATATAGAAAGATCATAAAAAAAATAATTATTAGATTCATCATATATTGAACTTTCTATCTATAACAAGAAAATTGAGTAAAAAAATTAAATAAATCTATAACAAACAATTAAATAAAAACATACTGTGGGAAAGGTATTGCTTGTATAAGATATAAGCATGCATGTTTTTCCAACAGCACCATCTCCAACTGTTACACATTTGATAAATCTAGCTGTACTCATTTCCTCTTCTTTTTGCTTAACTTAGGAACACAAACTATAGTTGTTGAAAACAATTGAAACAAACAATATTTATGAAAGAAGTTGAGGGGGGGTGAGTAAGCAAACCTAGGAGTAAGTTATATTACCTACTTTTAGTTGTTGTGGTTCATGAAAGTGATTAAGTTTATAATCATACACATTAAAAAAGTGTTACTTTTCTTAAAGTTTAAGGACAAAAGTAGAAACAGTAACAAAGTAGGTATAGTGGAGGTGTTAGTTAGTTGGTTAAGTGTGGGAGAAGGGAAGTACTGAATTATGAAAAGTTAAAAATTTGCTTAATTAGCTAATACACTACGATGAAATTAAGGAAAAAAAATGAGATATGATATGATGTAAAGTAAGTCAAATAAGTTTGTTGTGACATGTTTGTTGGGTATGTCTTTCATTCTAATTGTATGTATTGGTAGTTAGAGATTTTCTTTTTTGTCACCTTACCTTGCCCTATTTTCTCGCGTGTCCTACAAATTTATCAAAATACTCTCGTCCACTACTTAAGTAGCGGATATTCCAAAAACACCATATCTTTATAATGTCTGCTACTTAAGTAACAGACGCCATTTTTATAACATCCGTTATTTAAATAGCGGAAAAATGAAACAAGAAAGATAAAGGGCGCGCGAGAAAATGACAGGACGGGAAAAGAAGATCTCTAGTAGTTATGGTTAAATGGATTGAGCTAGCTAACATTGGTTTCTTTAACTTTCAATGGGTCCACTTTTATTGGAGAGGCCCAAAAAAAGTGAATATATACTTTTTACTCCACCTTATTTGCAAAACCGAAACAGCAATGAAAAAAATATTATACTAAGCAATGTATTTTGCCTGATATATGGAAACAAAATAAAGGGCCCGTTTGTTTTGGATTTTTTTAAAAATAGATTTTGTAATTTTAGAAAATTTTGTATATAATAAAATTTACAAAAGAAATTTTTTATAAAAGTTTCGAATGAAAATTTTGTGTGAATAGTTATTCTTAAAATGTTATTTTAGATATTTAGTCATTTTATTGAAAAAAAATTTGGATATCAAAATTTCGAAAAAATCATTTTTTTTGAAGTTATTTCAAATACATTTTCATAAAAATCATTTTTGAAATATAACTTTTTATAAAAACCGAGATTTTGACTATTTTTTGTTCTTCAATAATGTACGTCTATAAAAAGTTATTTATAGTCAAAATCTCGGTTTTATAAAATCTATTTTTTGTTCTTCAATAATGTACGTCTATATTTTGAAAAACGGTTTTATAAAATCTATTTTCTAAAATACAAAAGAAAAAATCTATTTTTTTAAAACTGAAACATACAGACCCAAATTGTTTGATACTTGGGTCATGCTAAATGGTGTTCCCGGTACACTTTTTAAGCATACCAAAAAAGGAAATAAAAGATAAAAGTAATATTGAAAAGACAACTTTTTATACTTTTGAGGTATTGAATGTACGCATTTCGAGACGAAATTTCTATTTTAATATGTGTCATACCCCATTTTTTGACCGATTGATTTTGTTCGTCGTTTAAAAACCTTTTTTGACCGATTGATTTTGTTCGTCGTTTAAAAACCTTCTTGCCTTTTTTTGTCATTTCTGACGAAATTTCGGCAGAGAGGTATTTTAAAATACCTCATTTATTGTTTCTTTTATATTCATTCTTTTTATTATCATTATTTATTTTTTGTTTACCATTTATTATTATCTTCTTTCTTTTAAAAATTTATTCAATTATTTTTATTTACTGTTTTTTATTAATTTTCGTATTTTTCGTATTTATATTTAATTAATTTAATTATTTTATTTTTATTATCTTATTTTTGTCCTTTTTTTTTTCTGATTAAAAAATCAGAAAATTGTCCAAAGTCAACTTCCTTTTCTCCCACACAGTACAGGGAACACACAGTACAGGGAACATTTTTTCTGTCTAAAACAGTGTCCTTCATTGTCCAAATTCAGATCCTGGTTCCCCATCTTAGAACCCAATGGGTGTATATAGTGAACAGCAAAAAAAATCAGATCTGGACACACAAAAAATCCAGCCAGCCGCAGCCTCTACCACAAAAAAATCAAAATTACACAGAAAAATAAAAATCAAACCAGTTCATCGTTCATCATCATCACCTCCATCAAACCCAGAAATCATCCAAACCCCATAACCCACAAAACCGAAAACCCAGATCAGATCCAAAACAGAACCAAATCTAACCCAGAAAACGAAATCCTTTTCCGAATCCAAATACGATCAAAAAAAGACGAAAACGAAGAACAGAAAACCGAATCCAAAGAGCATAGCAAAGGTCGAATCTTTTTCCCATTTTTTCATTCTGTTTTGGTTCGACCATTTTTTTGGGGGTTTTGTTTTGATTTATTTGAAGTTTTTTGATTAGAGGTAATAGGATGTTTGAATGAATGTTTGGTTTTGGAAAATTTAGAAAAAAATGAAGTTTTTTTAGAAAGAAAAATGGAGTTTGAGAGAGGTTATGAGAGAAACCGAGAAAGAAGAAGGTGAGAGCACCGCGGCGGCCATGGGAAGGAAGAAGAAGGAAGCCGCGGCCATGGGAGAGAAGAAGAGAAGTTTCCGGCGGCAAGAGAGAGAAGGAGATGAGAAAAATAGAAATTTTTTAGGGTTAGGGGTATTTATACCCCAACCCGATCTGGTGTGCGCGTGTCTATCGCAGCACACCGTGCACCCTCGCTCATCAGCCACTGATTTCTATCAGATGGCCTAGATCTTTTCCTTTTAAATTTAGATCAGGGCCGTCTGATCCATCAGACGGCCAGATTAAATCCTGTTTTTTTGTTTGTTTTTTTACACAGATGGGCCTCAAGGGCTGGGCCTTTACTGTTTCACTGCTATTCACACCCCCCTGATATTTCGTTTTATGATTCACACCCCCCTGTCGTAATTTTATTTTATTTTTTTTAGCTTATGAGATAAGTGCTTTTGGCATAAGCTTTTTTAAGCTTTTATTTTAGCCAATCAAGCATGATGTCGAGGCTTATTTATTTATTTGATATTTAGATATTGGTAATATTATTTCATGCTTTATTTTGTTAATTAATTTTTTAAGCTTATGAGATAAGTGCTTTTGGCATAAGCTATTTTAGCTTTGTTTAGCTTTGTAAAGCATGATGTCGAGGTTTATTTTCATTGTCTTATTTTCGTATTTATTTACTTATGCTATTCATCCATTACATATCATATTTATTTCATTACATCGATTTATTCATCATTTTTTTTATCTTTATTTTATTATCGTAACATTGAGTATTTATCGCTCATTAATTGCCATTTACTTTTGTTTTTGAATTTAGGATGTAAATAGGCCAAGTGTAAATTCTAAATAAAAGTGCATAGCATACCCCGTCTCTTGCATCATTTCATATTTATTTTCTCGCAAAAATTTTAGAGTGTGATTAGGCCAATGTACCCTAAATGAAAAATTGCATCTCATGCATATTTATTTTTTATCGCTTTCCGCAAAACGTTAGAAAATTTAATTCCGAGGGAAAAGACACCGTTTTGACAAAAATATCATTACGGACCGTCTTCGCGCTTAATTTGCTTATTGCGACGTTATTATTCTTTTAGCGCTACCTTTTAAATTTTAGACCCAACATTCCCCTTTTAAATAGTTACCTATTTTCTTCTCAAAAAAAAATGAGGTCAAGACCTCTTTCCAAAAAAATACATAATTATTTTCCTTTCGAAATATCACAAAAAAACACAAAAATTTTCATCAAACATTTCTATCAAAAAACCTTGGAATTCAAACCAAGTGTCTTTTATCACTTCAAACATTTTCTCAACTAACCTTGGATTTTAAACCAAGTGTCCGCGTCTTATTTCATAATCAAATCTCAATCAATTTAACCATTTAGACTTTCTTCACAAATTAACATCAATCAACTTCACATTTTTGCCACTTTTGGCTTTTGGTCTTTAAAACCATTTTCAAAAACTTTAAAATTAAACAAACAAATTTACTCGTCTTTTTACCCCGAACTACGGTGGTTTGATCCTTCGGGTACGTAGGCATGAGACTCGTCTCTCCGATCAATAAAATCAACAAAAAACATTTTTCTTCTTTTCATTCTTTAAGCATTTTTTTTTTATTTTTTATTATTTTAATTTCCCACTTATACATTTTCTTTTACAAGCAATTAAAATAAAGCGCATAGATAGAATAAAAACAAGAGGTTCCTATAGAGTACTATAGATACTTAGGGTGCTAGTACCTTCCCTTCGTATAACTAACCCCCGAACCTTGTTCTCTAAAAATAGGTTTTTCGAACTTTTTCCCTTTCCCTCGGATAAATTAAAGATCGGTGGTGGAATATTAAATTGCGATTCGAAGTTAATTAATAACTCGATATCCAAAAATCACCGCGACAGAAATGGCGACTTCACTGGGGACAACCAAGCGGGTTGAACCTAACTTGTTTTAATCTTTGTTTTGCGCTATTATTGCTTATTTGTTTATATGTGTATATATATTTTCTTGGGATCTCTTGAGTGGTGAGATAAGTCCTAACCCGGGCTTGAGCGACACAATAAGATAGGATGGGATGAAATCATAGTGACATGTCTTTAGATTATGAAGCACATGTGATATGATCCCGCTCGGTGGAGGCCTCGCGACGGTAGTACTCGTCGTCATGATAAGTCATGATGGTGTTATTACTTTCAATGTGAGTGTCCGGAGAAGCCGAGGACCTTTAGATTACCTTTAACCCATCTTGGCCTTTTTAGGGCGTAGTGCGGTGACTAATCAAGAGTAAGTCTTGAATTTAGTTGTCACGCGAGACTACACTCAAACGAGATCATTTTGTGAATATTGTTGGAACGAGAGTAGTCACGTAATCCAATGATGTTCATAAGGCGGTTGATGACTTTGGGAACTTTGTAGAACCCGTCATGCAGGTACAAATAACCATAGTACTTATCATATGGGAGGGCTTTTACCCTTAAGCTCCATCATTATGTATCCCAACCTTCAAGCTATGTTGTGAATCATTGTAACGTAATCATGCATCCATGCATTCATTTCATCATAAGGAAAAAATATTTTTCGAAGGACCTAAGAGAATTACTTTGTAAACATCGCAGATTATGGACCTAAAGAAAAGGAACACTAAGAAGTACAGTTTCAAGGAACCGGACCTTTCCCGACTAAGAGAGCTAGGATCTCTAGTCCCTTTCCCCGAAGATTTCCAAAAGCAATATGGGAAGCTTTTGAGCATCCTCAATACAAATGTCGAAGAAGGGGCTCTTAACACACTTGTCCAGTTCTACGACCCAATTTATCATTGCTTCACTTTTGTTGACTATCAGTTGGTTCCTACTCTAGAGGAATATTCTTATTGGGTTGGCTTGCCGATCTCGAAAAAAGTACCTTATACCGGCTTGGAAGAATTTCCCGCACCTTCAGCTATTGCACAAGCTCTCCATTTGAATAGTTCTGACATAGCCTCTAATATCACCAAAAAGGGGGGATCTCAAGGATTGACTGCCAATTTCTTATTCGGAAGGGCATTTATGTTTGCTGAAAAGGGGAGTGTGGACGCTTTCGAAGCTATCCTCGCTCTACTCATCTATGGGTTGGTGTTATTCCCCAACGTCGACTACTTTGTTGATAGTAGTGCCATCCAAATCTTTTTGGGAGGAAATCCTGTTCCTACCTTACTTGCGGATGCCTACCATTCCATTCACCATAGAACTCAAAAGGGTAACGGACTTATTATTTGTTGTGCACCATTACTATATAGGTGGTTTATTTCGCACCTACCTCAGACTAGTCGCTTCAAAGAGAATCCAGAAAAGCTCCGTTGGTCCCAAAGGATTATGCCTCTTATTTCGGCCGATATAGTTTGGTATAATGCCGCTTCTGATGTAGGAGCAATCATTGACAGTTGTGGAGATTTCCCCAACGTGCCTCTTCTTGGCATACGAGGAGGAATCAGTTATAACCCTACTCTTGCTAGACGACAGTTCGGATATCCCATGAGGGATCGGCCTGAGAGTGTCCTCTTGACCGGCATATTTTATTCCAATGAAGAAGGGAGCCAATACATGAGGAAAGAGTTTGCTCGGGCTTGGTACAATGTCCATAGGGAAGGAAAGAATCAATTAGGAAGGAAGCTTGGTATTGTCTCCGAAGAATACACAAAGTGGGTAATAAGTAGGGCTATAGAACGCGGGATGCCTTATAGTTTTTCATCTTCTGCCGATGCATCTTCTCCTACCACACCACCTTCAATTATCCCATTCGAGACCATAGATGAGTTCCAGGAACTTTTGACTAAATTGAAACTTGAGAAAGAAGCGTGGGAGGGAAGGTTCCGAGAGTCTGAGATTGAGAACAAAGAGTTGAAGGAGAAGTTGAAAGAACAAGAGAAGATGCTCTCTCTACAAAGTGGTCTGTTGGCCGAGAAGGAAGATATGATTAGGGTCAAGGATGCCTTATTGAGACAAGATAGCAAGAGGAAGAAGAGGCAAGGGGATTTATTTTCCTCTGGCTTCGATTCACATTTTGATGGCTAGTTGGCTTCATGGAAATTGAATTTAGTTTTATTTTATGTTTTTATTTTTTGAAAAAATGGTTGTAACCTTTGAATTATTAATGCAATTTTTATTTACTTTTCCTTTTCTTAAAAATGTTTACAAAATTATTGTCTTAAAGTCCTTCGAAAAAATCTTGCATATTTTAACATAACATATTCATGCATCATATCACATTCATAAGTTTCAAAAAAATCGAGTCTCATATTCTTTCTCTCCTCTCTGTCCCAGTTAAAGTGGCCCGACGACCACGCCCACAGCCATCTCGCACGTACAACACTCGAGCAAACAGGAAAAAGAGAATGGACCAAGTTGAACAAGAGAATGTTGAGCTCCATGGGGAAGTAACAACGCTCCGGGCTGAAGTAGAGAAGCTAACCGCCATGGTGACATCGTTGGTGGCTGCGCAGAATCGGCCACTAACCCCTCCTCCTCAAGCTACAGTCATCTCTGAAATTGTCACCGCCCCGGTTCCAGTGGTACCCGTCAACGCACATCAGCACGTCATGCCCGAAGGTTATCCTTGGGGCATGCCTATGAATTTTAATGAAGGGCTTCGACCCCAAGTTCCCGAGGTCCCCACTCCTACTTTGCCGCATGCTACTGTTGTTCCCCAACCTGGGATGGTTCTTCCTCAAGTCACTATGTGTGTCCCTCAGTCAACAATGACCATTCCAGCTTCCGTAGCTCACACCGTTCCTTATGTGAGCGAACCAGTCTATCATGCGGAGGATCCAGAGACTTATGGCCGTATGGATAATCTTCAAGATCAGTTTGATAAGATGCAGCTCGAGATTAAGGCCCTTCGTGGGAAGGATTTGTTCGGCAAAAACGCCCATGACCTTTGCTTGGTACCAAACGTTAGGATCCCACCTAAGTTTAAGGTCCCCGAGTTTGAGAAGTACAAAGGAAATTCTTGCCCTCAGAGCCATCTGGTAATGTACGCCCGAAAGATGTCTACTCAAACAGACAACCATCAGTTACTAGTCCACTACTTTCAGGATAGCTTGACAGGTGCCGCTTTGAAGTGGTACATGGGCTTAGATAGTGCCAAGATCCAAACGTTCAATGATTTGGGCGAAGCTTTTGTCCGTCAATACAAATACAATCTAGACATGGCTCCAGATAGAGATCAACTTCGAGGAATGTCTCAAAAAGACAAGGAGAGTTTCAAAGAATACGCCCAGCGATGGAGAGAGATTGCCGCTCAGATTTGTCCACCACTAGAAGAAAAAGAAATGACCAAGATTTTCCTAAATACTCTTGATTCATTTTACTATGAACGAATGATTGCTAGTGCACCTAGTGATTTCACTGAGATGGTAAACATGGGAATGCGACTTGAAGAAGGGGTCCGACAAGGACGTTTGGTCAGAGAAAGTGTTCCGGTCAACAGTGCGAAGAGGTTTGGAAGTAACTTTGCAAGGAGAAAGGAGTCAGAAGTAAGTATGGTGGCTCATGGACAGCATCAACGACCGTATATGGGCTACCAACACGTTGCAGCCGTCTCACCAGTGCCTCAAAACCCGCCTTACCAGCCACAAATAACCCAAAGACCACTTTCACACTATCCACCACTTTATCAACAAACATATCCTCAACAACCATACCCACAACAACCACAAATTCGACCACAAACTCCCCAACAACCTTACAATTATCCCAATCGCACCCAGAGAAATCCATCATTTGACCCCATACCCATGAAATACGCTGACCTACTCCCCGCCCTACTCGCCAAAAATCTTGTCCAGACGAGACCACCTCCACCTGCGCCAGCAGTACTACCTACTTGGTACCGTAGTGACCTAACTTGTGCCTTCCATCAAGGGGCCCCTGGCCATGATGTAGAACGTTGCTACGCCTTCAAAAAAGCTGTTCAAGAATTAATCCATAATAAGGTGCTGTCCTTCAAAGATGAAAATCCCAACGTCCGAAACAATCCGCTGCCCAATCACGGGTCCTCTGTCCATTTTATCCAAAGTTGCCAAGAAACAAGCACCATTCTCAGTATAAAAGATATCAAAACCCCGTTGGTGCCCATTCATAGTAAAATGTGTGAAGCAAAGTTGTTTAGCCATGATCATGCAACTTGTGAGGAATGTTTGAAGGATCCTCGAGGTTGTTCCCGAGTTCAAGAAGACATACAAAGGTTGATGGATAAAGGAGAATTGATAGTTACAAAGAAGAGCGAGGATGTTTGCGTCATAGTACCAGAATTCAATGTCTCTGACCGTCTCGAGATGATATATAATAGTGGAGAGCCCACAGTTACCCCGCTGGTGATCTGCGTGCCAGGGCCTATGCCATATACGTCCCTGAGAGCTGTGCCGTATAGATATGGTGCCACCATGTTGCAGGATGGGGTGGAAATACCTATTCCTCCTTTGATATCCGTGGACAATATTGCAGATAATAGCAAAATACTGAGGAGTGGGCGTATTCTTCCGGGAGTGGTTCAAGAAAAGACCGGTAGTCCTGTTGAAAAAACACAAATTCCTGACTCTAGTGGGACTGTTGAAAGGGTGTATGAAGACTCAGATGAAATTTTGAAAATGATCAAGAGAAGTGAGTATAAGATCGTGGATCAATTACTACAAACCCCTTCCAAGATTTCAATTTTATCACTCTTGTTGAATTCTGATGCGCACAGAGATGCACTAATGAAGGTCTTGGACCAGGCATATGTCGACCATGACGTAACCTTGGGCCAATTTGGTAGCATAGTGGGGAATGTCACAGCCTGCAATAACTTGAGTTTCAGCGACGAGGAACTCCCTGAAAAAGGAAAGGATCATAACTTAGCATTACATATCTCGGTAATTTGTAAATCTGATGCCTTATCAAATGTGTTGGTGGATACCGGGTCATCTTTGAATGTAATGTCCAAGTTTACTCTCGACAAGCTCGCATACTGTGGTGCGCCTTTGAAGCCGAGTGCGTTAATCGTGAAAGCCTTCGATGGGTCAAGAAAATCAGTAATCGGTGAAATAGACCTACCCATTTCAGTTGGTCCCTATGAGTTCCAAATTACCTTTCAAGTCATGGATATTCAAGCTTCTTATAGTTGTTTGTTGGGGCGACCATGGATTCACGAAGCGGGGGCGGTGACTTCCACACTTCACCAAAAGCTGAAATTTGTGCGGGAAGGAAAATTGGTGATTGTGAATGGAGAGGAAGCTTTATTGGTGAGCCATTTGTCAGCTTTTTCTCATATCAGTGCTGATGTTAGGGACGGTACGTCTTTCCAGGGGCTTTCTATTGAAGAGAAAAGGTCGAAAAAGGGGAAAACATTTATGTCTTCTGCAAAAGATGGGCAAAGGGAAGTACAACAAAGGTCACATCTGAAATGGGGGAAGTTATTACAAATGCCGAAAAGAAGACACATGGAGGGTCTGGGATCTACTACGTCTACAACAAAGGTCAATCCAAATAAGGGTACTTTCGTCAGTGCTGAACCAATTTACACTCCACCAGAAACTAATGCTATCATTGAAGACAAAGTTGAAGAAGAGCAGCCTTCTTTCGTGATTCCAGGAGGAATTTGCCGCAATTGGGTCGTTGTTGATGTCCCCTCTGTCACTCCTCTATCTAAGTAATATGTTTGTCTATTCTTGTTTTCCAAAAAAATTCTTTTGTCCTGCCCAAGGCAAAAGCGAACGCATGTGGGGCTTTGTTTTGAGCTTCAAGTATTTTAATGAAATTGTCGTTTTTATCATGACTTTTGTTTTTGTTTTCTTTTTATTTCTGGAAAATGGTAACACAAAAAAAACCAAAGTACATATTTTGTTTTCCTTCTACTTCCTAGCTTTTAATCGTTTTCCAAAAGGTTTGCATTCTTTTATTTAATAAAATCAATCATAAATCATATGCAGATTAAGCATCAATGAACCCGTTGAGCACAATGTTCCTAGGCCCTCTCCCAACTTTGAGTTCCCTGTTTACGAGGCTGAAGAGGAAGAGGATGAAGGGATCCCTGATGAGATCAAACGACTATTAGATCAAGAGAAGAAAGTCATTCAGCCTCATGAGGAAGATGTGGAGTTAATTGATTTAAGTTCCGGCGAAGGAAAGAAAGAAATCAAGATTGGGGCATCCTTAGAAGCATCTGTCAAGGAAAGGGTGATCGTTTTACTCAGAGAATATGTTGACATCTTCGCCTGGTCATATCAGGATATGCCCGGTTTAGATCCCGAAATTGTGGAACATCATTTGCCTCTGAAGCCAGAATGTCCTCCGGTAAAGCAAAAATTAAGAAGAACTCATCCAGATATGGCCCTCAAGATCAAAGAAGAGGTACAAAAACAAATTGACGCTGGTTTTCTTATTACATCAGAATACCCTCAGTGGTTGGCTAACATAGTACCGGTTCCGAAGAAGGACGGCAAAGTCAGGATGTGTGTTGATTACAGAGATTTGAACAAAGCCAGTCCGAAAGATGATTTTCCTTTGCCTCACATTGATGTATTGGTCGATAACACAGCTAAATCCAAGGTTTTCTCCTTCATGGATGGTTTCTCCGGGTACAATCAGATCAAGATGGCAGTTGAAGATAGAGAGAAGACCGCTTTCATTACACCTTGGGGCACATTCTGTTACAAAGTAATGCCTTTCGGTCTAACGAATGCGGGTGCTACCTATCAAAGGGGCATGACCACCCTTTTCCATGACATGATGCACAAAGAAATCGAGGTATACGTAGATGATATGATTGTCAAGTCGGGCACCGAAGAAGAACACGTGGAGTATTTAGCAAAAATGTTTCAAAGGTTGAGGAAATATCGTCTCCGTTTAAATCCCAACAAATGCACTTTCGGTGTTAGATCCGGAAAACTCCTGGGATTCATTGTTAGTCAAAAGGGTATCGAGGTAGATCCAGACAAAGTCAGGGCCATCAGAGAAATGCCAGCTCCACGAACAGAAAAACAAGTTAGAGGTTTCCTGGGTCGGCTAAATTACATCTCTAGATTCATCTCCCATATGACTGCCACGTGTGGGCCGATATTCAAGTTGCTTCGCAAAAATCAGGGGATTGTTTGGACAGAGGACTGTCAGAAGGCTTTTGACAGTATCAAAGAGTATTTAATGGAACCTCCGATCCTTATCCCTCCAGTTGAAGGAAGACCGCTCATCATGTATTTAACCGTGCTAGAGGAATCTATGGGTTGTGTGCTGGGGCAACAGGATGAAACCGGTAGAAAAGAGCATGCAATCTATTATTTGAGTAAGAAATTCACAGATTGTGAGTCTCGATACTCCATGCTTGAGAAGACTTGTTGTGCTTTGGCTTGGGCTGCCAAACGTCTCCGACATTACTTGATTAATCATACTACTTGGTTGATATCCAAAATGGATCCAATTAAGTACATTTTCGAGAAGGCAGCTCTAACCGGAAGAATTGCCCGTTGGCAGATGTTGTTATCCGAATACGATATTGAGTACCGTACCCAAAAGGCAATCAAGGGTAGTATTCTTGCTGACCATTTGGCTCACCAACCAGTTGAAGATTACCAGCCGATCAAGTTTGATTTTCCAGATGAAGAGATCATGTATTTGAAGATGAAGGATTGCGATGAACCGATGTTTGGCGAGGGACCAGATCCTGAATCCCAGTGGGGTTTGATATTTGATGGGGCCGTCAACCTTTACGGTAGTGGAATTGGGGCAATCATTGTTACCCCTAAAGGTGCTCACATTCCTTTCACTGCGAGATTACAGTTTGAATGTACTAACAATATTGCAGAATATGAGGCTTGCATCATGGGCATTGAAGAAGCTATTGACTTAAGGATCAAAAACATCGACATTTATGGGGACTCAGCTCTTGTGATTAATCAGATCAAAGGGGAATGGGAGACTCGCCATGCTGGTTTGATTCCTTACAGAGATTATGCAAGACGATTGTTAACTTTCTTCAATAAAGTGGAGCTACATCACATTCCTCGTGACGAGAATCAAATGGCCGATGCTTTGGCCACTCTATCTTCAATGTACCGGGTTAATCGCCGGAACGAGATACCAACCATCAGTATTCGGTGCCTTGAGAGACCAGCATATGTGTTTGCAACCGAGGAAGTGGTGGATGACAAACCTTGGTTTCATGATATCAAGATGTTCCTTCAGAAGCAAGAATATCCCCCTGGGGCATCTAGCAAAGACAAAAAGACTCTGAGAAGGCTGTCCAGTAGTTTCTTCCTGAACGATGAGGTGTTATACAAAAGGAATTTTGATATGGTCCTGCTGCGGTGTGTGGACAAACATGAGGCTGATCTATTGATGCATGAAGTACATGAAGGTTCATTCGGAACCCATCCTAATGGACACACAATGGCCAAGAAAATGCTAAGAGCCGGCTACTATTGGATGACAATGGAGTCTGATTGTTACAAACATGCTAGAAAATGCCATAAATGTCAGATTTATGCGGATAAGATACATCTACCGCCAACTTCTCTGAATGTTCTCTCTTCTCCTTGGCCGTTCTCCATGTGGGGTATCGACATGATTGGTCGGATTGAACCAAAGGCTTCCAACGGACATCGTTTCATCTTAGTGGCTATTGATTACTTCACCAAGTGGGTTGAGGCGGCGTCTTATGCCAATGTGACCAAGCAGGTGGTCGTACGTTTTATCAAGAACCATCTTATCTGCCGTTATGGTGTTCCTAACAAGATTATTACGGATAATGGGACAAACCTGAATAACAAAATGATGAAAGATCTGGGTGACGAGTTCAAGATTGAGCATCATAATTCATCTCCTTACCGGCCTCAGATGAATGGCGCAGTTGAAGCTGCAAATAAGAACATCAAGAAGATCGTGCAGAAAATGGTGGTCACTTACAAAGATTGGCATGAAATGCTACCTTTTGCTTTACATGGATACCGTACTTCAGTTCGTACTTCGACAGGGGCAACCCCTTTCTCTTTAGTATACGGCATGGAAGCAGTACTCCCCGTGGAGGTTGAAATCCCATCAATGAGAGTCTTAATGGAAACTGAGTTGGCCGAGGCCGAATGGTGCCAAAATAGATATGACCAATTGAATTTAATCGAGGAGAAACGCATGGCGGCTTTATGTCATGGACAGTTATATCAGAGAAGAATGAAACAGGCTTTTGACAAGAAGGTTCGGCCTCGTGAGTTCCGTGAAGGTGACCTTGTGCTCAAAAGGATTTTGTCCTTTCAGCCGGATTCTAGGGGCAAGTGGACGCCGAATTATGAAGGCCCGTATGTTGTCAAAAGAGCTTTTTCTGGTGGTGCTTTGACTCTTGCAACCATGGATGGTGATGAGCTCCCTCGTCCTGCGAATGCCGATGCAGTCAAGAAATACTTTGTCTAAAAAATAAAAGAACAGCTCGCTAAGTTGAAAACCCGAAAGGGCGGCTTAGGCAAAAATGAGCGTCTCGGTGGGCTGAAAACCCGAAAGGGCGGTCCAGGCAAAAATTAGAGACATAAACAGAAAATAATATCCTGATAGGTCGAAAAAACTGAAAAGGCGATCTATGCAAAAGTTAAGGAAAAAGACAAGTAACTGCATCGGATCAGGCATCACTTGCTCAGAGTACCTCGATTGACAGAATATCTTTGGCTTACAACATTTTAGACTGCAAATTCAAAGTTGTTAGGGAGAATAGCGATCATTGTGTTTAACGTACCTTTCCCACCCAATTACCATTTTTCATCTTTGTAACGATCTGTGGGGTTGTGCTTTTCGCCAATCGCCACTCTTTTAATCAAATTCGAGCCTGTGCCCTCTATTTGGAATTCAAATTTATTTGCAATTTTTGTTTCCCCCTCTTTTAATTTAAAGTACTTGAAGCAAAAACTCAAAAAAAATATAAATAATTTAAAGTTTTTTAGTAGTTCCTTTTTTTGAAAAAAGATACGAATGACAAACATACTTCTTAGATTCATGAGTCATACAAGCATATATCAACATTGTTCCGAAAGTAGACAGGTTCAACAAGGCAAATACAGTCATTGCTAAAAAAAAAACAAAAGCTCGATGAGTCGAAAACCTGAAAAGGCGGCTTAGGCAAAAATGAGCGTCCCGGTGGATTGAAAACCCGAAAGGGCGATCCAGGCAAAAGTTAGGGATTTCAAAAAAAAGAAAAAAAGCAAAAGCATGACTGTTGAAGCAAAAACCATGAGAAAGTATTCGGTTTCAGTGTATAAAATGGCGACTTCTGCCAGACCCCTGACCGATGGGCTTTACCCCATGAAGCAATCGCTCTTAACGTGGATTGACACACCGTACCGGGTTTTACCTCGAGAATCTGATTTATTTCACCTTTAAGGGGTGCTGTCCCCAGTGGAGAACTATTGAGTGGTTGTACGGATACGTCGGCCCAATGTTCATCTTTTCTGATCAAGCTTTTGTATCATCCAGTCGTGTACAAATATCATTCAATCATACAAATACAAGCTTCATAACAATCATACATACATACATACATACATGCATACATACTTACAATCATTCACATATCCATACATATATTCATATTCATATGCAACATGCAAACAAAATCATTCATACATACTGCATTGACCGTCACGTGTCCTGCCTCAATACATCACAAAAAGAGTCATCCCCAGTGTATCTGGTCCAGAGATGTCTCCATCAATCATACATCACAAAAGAGTCATCCCCAGTGTACCTGGTCCAGAGATGTCTCCATCAATAATACATAAAAAAAAAAAGAGTCATCCCCAGCGTATCTGGTCCAGAGATGTCTCCATCAATCACATATTTCATACAAAAAGAGTCATCCCCAGTGAGTCTGGTCCGGAGATGCCTCCATCATTCATATTTCAAGTAGCAGGTTTTGCGAGCAATCAACTGCAAACTTATGGTTGATTTCCCCAAAAGAAGTCATTTCCAGTGTGTCTGGTCTAGACAAATACATATTCTTGTCATGTCTCGCTCTCCCACAATGTCAGCAGACAATTTATTTCCTTGATGTGTCCTTACCATCCCACAATGTTGGTAGACACTGCATTTACTTGTCCTTACCATCCCACAATGTTGGTAGACACTGCATTTACTTGTCCTTACCATCCCACAATGTTGGTGGGCACAATCTTTACTTCTGTCCGTACACAGGACTTTATTGCTTTCCGTCTTTACTTCTGTCCGTACACAGGACTTTATTGCTTTCCGTCTTTACTTCTGTCCATACACAGGACTTTATCGCTTTCAGTCTTTACTTCTGTCCGTACACAGGACTTTATCTGCTTCTGTCCGCACACAGGACTTTATTGCTTTCAGTCTTTACTTCTGTCCGTACACAGGACTTTATCTGCTTATGTCCACACACAGGACTTTATCGCTTTCAGTCTTTACTTCTGTCCGCACACAGGACTTTATCTGCTTATGTCCACACACAGGACTTTATCGCTTTCAGTCTTTACTTCTGTCCGCACACAGGACTTTATCTGCTTATGTCCACACACAGGACTTTATCGCTTTCAGTCTTTACTTCTGTCCGCACACAGGACTTTATCTGCTTATGTCCACACACAGGACTTTATCGCTTTCAGTCTTTACTTCTGTCCGCACACAGGACTTTATCTGCTTATGTCCACACACAGGACTTTATCGCTTTCAGTCTTTACTTCTGTCCGCACACAGGACTTTATTGCTTTCTGTCTTTACTTCTGTCCATACACAGGACTTTATCGCTTTCAGTCTTTACTTCTGTCCGCATACAGGACTTTACCGCTTTCTGTCTTCATTACTTTTGTCAAAAAAAAATCTTCATTTCATTCAAACACTCACAAACATAACACTCATGAAATCATATCATAGCATTTTATAGTTTAATCCGGTCAAAAAACGGTGTACTCTGTATTTAAGTCTCTTCCACCGTCAAACCAAAACAAAAACATCATCAAAAATCATCTTTTTCTTTTTATCTCCGACGGAAGAAACTTAAATAGGGGCATCTGTCATACCCCATTTTTTGACCGATTGATTTTGTTCGTCGTTTAAAAACCTTTTTTGACCGATTGATTTTGTTCGTCGTTTAAAAACCTTCTTGCCTTTTTTTGTCATTTCTGACGAAATTTCGGCAGAGAGGTATTTTAAAATACCTCATTTGTTGTTTCTTTTATATTCATTCTTTTTATTATCATTATTTATTTTTTGTTTACCATTTATTATTATCTTCTTTCTTTTAAAAATTTATTCAATTATTTTTATTTACTGTTTTTTATTAATTTTCGTATTTTTCGTATTTATATTTAATTAATTTAATTATTTTATTTTTATTATCTTATTTTTGTCCTTTTTTTTTTCTGATTAAAAAATCAGAAAATTGTCCAAAGTCAACTTCCTTTTCTCCCACACAGTACAGGGAACACACAGTACAGGGAACATTTTTTCTGTCTAAAACAGTGTCCTTCATTGTCCAAATTCAGATCCTGGTTCCCCATCTTAGAACCCAATGGGTGTATATAGTGAACAGCAAAAAAAATCAGATCTGGACACACAAAAAATCCAGCCAGCCGCAGCCTCTACCACAAAAAAATCAAAATTACACAGAAAAATAAAAATCAAACCAGTTCATCGTTCATCATCATCACCTCCATCAAACCCAGAAATCATCCAAACCCCATAACCCACAAAACCGAAAACCCAGATCAGATCCAAAACAGAACCAAATCTAACCCAGAAAACGAAATCCTTTTCCGAATCCAAATACGATCAAAAAAAGACGAAAACGAAGAACAGAAAACCGAATCCAAAGAGCATAGCAAAGGTCGAATCTTTTTCCCATTTTTTCATTCTGTTTTGGTTCGACCATTTTTTTGGGGGTTTTGTTTTGATTTATTTGAAGTTTTTTGATTAGAGGTAATAGGATGTTTGAATGAATGTTTGGTTTTGGAAAATTTAGAAAAAAATGAAGTTTTTTTAGAAAGAAAAATGGAGTTTGAGAGAGGTTATGAGAGAAACCGAGAAAGAAGAAGGTGAGAGCACCGCGGCGGCCATGGGAAGGAAGAAGAAGGAAGCCGCGGCCATGGGAGAGAAGAAGAGAAGTTTCCGGCGGCAAGAGAGAGAAGGAGATGAGAAAAATAGAAATTTTTTAGGGTTAGGGGTATTTATACCCCAACCCGATCTGGTGTGCGCGTGTCTATCGCAGCACACCGTGCACCCTCGCTCATCAGCCACTGATTTCTATCAGATGGCCTAGATCTTTTCCTTTTAAATTTAGATCAGGGCCGTCTGATCCATCAGACGGCCAGATTAAATCCTGTTTTTTTGTTTGTTTTTTTACACAGATGGGCCTCAAGGGCTGGGCCTTTACTGTTTCACTGCTATTCACACCCCCCTGATATTTCGTTTTATGATTCACACCCCCCTGTCGTAATTTTATTTTATTTTTTTTAGCTTATGAGATAAGTGCTTTTGGCATAAGCTTTTTTAAGCTTTTATTTTAGCCAATCAAGCATGATGTCGAGGCTTATTTATTTATTTGATATTTAGATATTGGTAATATTATTTCATGCTTTATTTTGTTAATTAATTTTTTAAGCTTATGAGATAAGTGCTTTTGGCATAAGCTATTTTAGCTTTGTTTAGCTTTGTAAAGCATGATGTCGAGGTTTATTTTCATTGTCTTATTTTCGTATTTATTTACTTATGCTATTCATCCATTACATATCATATTTATTTCATTACATCGATTTATTCATCATTTTTTTTATCTTTATTTTATTATCGTAACATTGAGTATTTATCGCTCATTAATTGCCATTTACTTTTGTTTTTGAATTTAGGATGTAAATAGGCCAAGTGTAAATTCTAAATAAAAGTGCATAGCATACCCCGTCTCTTGCATCATTTCATATTTATTTTCTCGCAAAAATTTTAGAGTGTGATTAGGCCAATGTACCCTAAATGAAAAATTGCATCTCATGCATATTTATTTTTTATCGCTTTCCGCAAAACGTTAGAAAATTTAATTCCGAGGGAAAAGACACCGTTTTGACCAAAATATCATTACGGACCGTCTTCGCGCTTAATTTGCTTATTGCGACGTTATTATTCTTTTAGCGCTACCTTTTAAATTTTAGACCCAACATTCCCCTTTTAAATAGTTACCTATTTTCTTCTCAAAAAAAAATGAGGTCAAGACCTCTTTCCAAAAAAATACATAATTATTTTCCTTTCGAAATATCACAAAAAAACACAAAAATTTTCATCAAACATTTCTATCAAAAAACCTTGGAATTCAAACCAAGTGTCTTTTATCACTTCAAACATTTTCTCAACTAACCTTGGATTTTAAACCAAGTGTCCGCGTCTTATTTCATAATCAAATCTCAATCAATTTAACCATTTAGACTTTCTTCACAAATTAACATCAATCAACTTCACATTTTTGCCACTTTTGGCTTTTGGTCTTTAAAACCATTTTCAAAAACTTTAAAATTAAACAAACAAATTTACTCGTCTTTTTACCCCGAACTACGGTGGTTTGATCCTTCGGGTACGTAGGCATGAGACTCGTCTCTCCGATCAATAAAATCAACAAAAAACATTTTTCTTCTTTTCATTCTTTAAGCATTTTTTTTTTATTTTTTATTATTTTAATTTCCCACTTATACATTTTCTTTTACAAGCAATTAAAATAAAGCGCATAGATAGAATAAAAACAAGAGGTTCCTATAGAGTACTATAGATACTTAGGGTGCTAGTACCTTCCCTTCGTATAACTAACCCCCGAACCTTGTTCTCTAAAAATAGGTTTTTCGAACTTTTTCCCTTTCCCTCGGATAAATTAAAGATCGGTGGTGGAATATTAAATTGCGATTCGAAGTTAATTAATAACTCGATATCCAAAAATCACCGCGACAATATGCTTAACCAATGTCTCGGGAGCACTGTTTAACATTTTCCTTTTTTGAAAATGTAAGATAGTGATAATCAAATTGAGACAAATTAGTTTGATATAAGGTCTTACAACATGAGAAAAGGTAGGATGAAGTGTTTGTTTAACGGTAAGGGTTTGGTCTTTTAATTTCAAAATATTGAGTTTGAATTTTCTTATAAACTATTGTAAAATGATCATTAATTAATTCCATTGATTAATAAAGAAATTTCCCGTTTCAATTAAAAAAACGAGACGAAGGAAATACTTTTATTACCTTTTATGAGAACAAGGCTCCATATAAATAGTGCGAGATTGTTTCATTTTGTAAATACTCATTGCTAATAGTTGAATACATAATTGAGAGATTGTTAAAAGTAAATTTTTTCATTAGATTTGAAGTAAATTGTAATTGGGGGTTCTGTAATTTTATTTTTTGTGTTATTTTTTAGCAAAAATGATCAAAATCGTTTAATATGGATCTTGATGCAGTTATGATACAACCGTATACATGATTGAGGATCACACCGCAACTGCAATGCGGAGATTACCGCATAAACAATATTGCGACTGTAATTTAAAACTTATGGTTGGCGGTGGCGGGATAGGAGGAAGAGAGAAAGAAGGGGAGGAAAGAGGTACCACCTCTGTTTCTTTTATTTACAAGACAAGACAAGATAGACATATTACAAAAGTTAAAATTACAAACAAACAAAAAAATGATTCATGAAATTCATGCTTCAACCTTGAATGAAGCATATAGAGGGAAAATGCATATTGAATATTGATACAAATTATAGGGTGCACCATCATAAAGGTAAGAGAAGCTCTTTGATTCCTGATTGCAATGCAACAATCCTATAGTGACAAGTCTATGAATGATATATTCACTGATTATAACATCTGAATGTATCCAAACATCGTAAGATCTGATTGATAAAATTAATTGTACACTAAAAAATAAATTATATCAAAGCTACATATCTATTGTCAAAAGATAAAAAAAATGCTATATATCTTTTTTTTAACATATATTTAAATGAAAACTGAACAACAAAATCCAAAAGTAAGGATATTATAGTACTCATTGTACTCTTGGTTAATATATTATCCAATAAAATATAAAAATAACATAAGAGAAGTCTTAAAAAAAAAAACTATTTCTCTCCTAATGATCCTATAGCTTTGTAGAAAATGTAAGTTTACAAAACATCCAATGAGTTATTGGATGTAATTGTTTTTATTAAGGTATACAAATAACTTCTCATTTATCAATCATTCATCTTCTGTCTGTTACTCCATTGTTCAACAGGTCTACATGAAAAATAAAAAATAAAATAAAATCAGAGTACTAAGTTGATTAATGCATTGAAATGAAACAGTTAATTAGACATAGCATGTGAAAAATAAAGCTAACAAAATCATTTTAGTTGTAAGAAATTCTTACACAAAGGCAATGAACTAGGAGGAGTTCCTTTGCACAAATGCATCAAGTCAATCTAAATAAGAAAAAGAGTAAAATTTGTCAGATGAGCCACACCAAATGTTGTAATTAAAGTATAAACTACAAAATTAACATAATTTCATAAGTTTACCTATGTATTGGTGTGGAAGGTATTCTAGATCCTTAATGATATTTCCTAATAAAATCTAGTAATGATCTATTCTTCTGGCTACTCAAGCATTCGAAAAAGATCTACAAGTGCACATCATTACTTAATGACTAATAGTTATTCTACAGATTACTAATGAATTCTAGAAGATTCTAAAAATGTGCAACATATTTTAACAAATATATATATATATATATATATATTCATAATTTGGGGCATGAGAAAAATCTCATGAGAAAAGTTTCTCCATAAGAAAAACACTATTTTTTTTTTTACCTAATTTGACTCGCAGTTGCTATAAAATATTTTTGATATAACATATTCTCCATCATTTTCATCCTTTTCCATTCCAATATGATATTGATGCACAATCCAATTAGTTTTCTTAGCTTTTCCTTTATTTGATAGTGTCATATAGAGAACCATGATCTTTTTACAGCTTCTTTGAATCTCATCTAAAAAAATAGGTATAGTCTTTCCAGTCTTGTGCTAACGAAGATCGCCAAAATCTTGATCAAATATTCTTTGATGTTTTCGACCGACAGAATTATAAGCTTTTATTGCTATATGAAAAAAAATGTGAAACACTTCCATCTTATGAAACACCTACACTTTTATATAGATGTTTCACAAGAAGGAAGTGTTGCACATTTTTTCCATAGAGCAATAAAAGCTTATAGCTCTTGCAGTCAAAAGCGTCAAAGAATATTTGATCAAGATTTTGGTGATCTTCGTTGGCACAAGACTGGAAAAACTAGACCTATCTTCTTAGGTGGGATTCAAAAGAGGCTGTAAAAAGATTATGGTTCTCCATAAGACACTAACAAATGGAGGAAAAGCTGAGAAAACTAATTGGATTGTGCATCAATACCACCTTGGAAGAGAAGAGAATGAAAATATTTTACCAGCAGCAACAAGTCAAATTAGGTAAAAAAAATAGAGTCCAGAGCAATTTTGGTCATGGGATTCTTCTTGTGCCCCAAATTATGAATATTCATTTACATAAAAATGAGTTTAACAACAAATGTAAGGTAAAACAACTTATGTTTGAAAGCCAAAAACTCTAAATTCCAACTGTAACGTAAAATCTACGTTTGAAACAAATCACTTCTATTCAAATACTTATGATGTCAAAATCAATTATGTGTCTTGAATTGATCTCCTATAAAAGTGATTCCAAAGATGCACTTGCTACCTAGCTAATATAGTCATTAAAAATTCTTCCTAAGGACGATATTATACGCATGTGACATAACATTTTTTTTTTAAGCTAACATGTGACATAACATAATGCACACATCTTAGTTAAAAAATAAGTAGTTTTGTTTTTTTATCATATTTCATAACAACATTGAGATAACAAGATAAGAAAAACATTCAGTAAAAATAAATAAATAAATAAATAAGAAAAACACATATATCAACGCATAATTTCAACGGAAAGAGATGTTATGAAAATGGTGTATAAATACTCCCTCCGATAGTTTTACAAGAAACCGTCAATTTTTTATATTCATTCAATAAATAATGTATTTGATCGATAATATAATCCAAATACATACATTATTCAATGAATTTAAAAAGTGAATATTTTTTTTTACCAAACGGAGGGAGTATCGATTTTCAACGACATGCAGAAGCAGGGAAAAAATAAAATAAAATCTTACTATGTCCAAAAGGATGATGAATAGGATGGCGAATTTCTGTAATTTGGTTCCTTACTCTATTTTGTGCCATTGTGTGAATACCATATTTTCCTTGGCCATCTCTTTGCATTCCCATCTCTTCATTGGTCACAATATTCTCATCACAATAATGAAAATGTTGATCCATTGTGACATTAGTGCCAGAACTACTTGCCACACTTTGCAAATAATTAGATTGTGAAGGTTGCACAACATAATTACCACTAGGAACACACTTCAATACATTTGGTTCCTCATTTTGCAAAGAACCTCCAAAGTAATTTACATATGGATATTCAAAATTGGGATTATTTTGTACAACATTGTTACTAGCCACATAAGGGGAATCAAAATGTGCCCAATTGACATTATTTGAAAATGGTAAAGTTTCTTCATTACTGAAAGGTAATGAAACTTGGGCCTGGCCCATAAACTTATTGGGCTCAGAAATTGAAATCCTTTGATGGGCTTGTTCTTGTTGTTGTTGGAGGAGATTCCATAGATGTGTAATGGTTTTACAAGCATCATTGTAAGCACCAAATGGACCAAAGATTGGATCTTGAGTCCACATCTTGGCTTCCCATTTAATAGAATTGATGGCACTTTGTCTTTCTTGTTCCCCAAGGTTTTGAACCATTTTTGTGACGTTGCTGTAACCAAAAACTCTATGAGCTTCTTCATATTCTTGAAGTTTGTTTATTGGAAAATAAGGAGCAAGAATGCAATCTCTCCTGCATTTTTTTCTTTGGTGTCTGCAAGCAGCACATGCAGGACGATTCGCCATTCTTTTTTGTGATGATAATACTCTATCTGCTTCTTCTTTCTCTTCTTATGTTGCTACTACCACAAATGCTAGTTTTCAATTCTTGTTACTTCTCTTTTCTATTAGGTTTTCTCTTAATTCTCAATGAATTAGAAAAACTAGGATTGGGCTTTACAAATCCAGATTATTTGTATATATACGAAAATATGTATTAGAGAAAGGAAAGGAATATTTTTACAAAAAGAAATAATTTATTTTTTGGTACGTAAGGAAATAAATTTTTTATTGTGATGTAATCAATTAATTAATGATTTCCTTAGAATTTAAAGATTCTACTATTTTAGTCAAACAATTAAATTTGCATATATATACTCCCTCCGGTCCTATTTATAAGAGACAGTTGACTTTTTAGATTAATTCAATAATTAATGTATTGGGCTATTATATAGAGCAAATACATTAATTTTTCAATGAATCTAAAAAGTAGATTGTCTTTTATAAAAAGGTCAGGGGTGATAAAATTATAAAATTTTGCACATGTATATATATTTTATATTACATTTTAGGAAATAATATTATTATATATTTAAATAATAAATCTGATTGGATATTTGTAAAAAATTATTTAAATTACATTTTAGGAAATAATATTATTATATATTTCAATTGTAAATCTGATGGGATATTTGTAAAAAGAATTATTTAAATTACATTTTAGGAAATAATATTATTATATATTTAAATAGTAAATCTGATTGGATGTTTGTAAAAAAAAATATTTAAATTACAATTTAGGAAATAATCTTATTATATATTTAAATACATTTTAGGAAACAAAATTATTAAATAATGAAATATATTTTAGGAAATAATATTATAATATATTTAAATAGTAAATCTGATTGGATATTTGTAAGAAATTATTTAAATTACATTTTAGGAAATAATATTATTATATATTTAAATACAGTTTAGAAAATGTCACATAAGTCCTAGTTCAACTGGTAAAAATGTCGAAATTGTTAGACTGGACATCGTGACCCGGGTTTGAATCCGCGATCTCACATTTATATGTGAATTTAATTTCAGTGGATTGCCACTTTATCTAAAACAAAAAAAATATACATTTTAGAAAATAATACTATTATATTTAAATTATTATATATTTAAATATATTTTTGGAAATAATATTATTATATATTTAAATAGTAATTCTGATTGGATAATTGTAAAAAAAATTAAATTAAATTTTAGGAAATAATATTATTATTATATATTTAAATAGTAAATCTGTCCTCAAAAACTTTATTAAAATAACATTTATATATGTATATTTAAGTATTTTATTTTTAATTATATTTTCAACAATATGTGAAGAGTGATCGATCCGAACCAATCAAAAAGTAAAATCACAATCCGAACCAATCCAAATCGAAACTGAAAAAAACCGCATTTAGTGTGCACCGCATTTAGTATGAACCGCACAAATCATGTTTCTTCTAAAGTGCGCAATATTTGGTTTACGGTTTTCATTTCAGAAAACTGAACTAAACCAAATCAAACAACATTACTTAACTTAACTCTATCAACTAGTAACAAATCAAACCAACCAAAATTGAGTCTATAAAACTGTAGGTGGTCAAATTATATCATATCAGGCGATCCAAATTATATTGTTGGTATTAAAAATAAGTTCTTATGGTCCACAAATCCTAGCTCAACTGACAGACTGCCAAAATTGCTAGTATCAGACATCATGATCGGGGTTCGAATACTGGTCACTCCACTTTGTGTGTGTGGGTTTTCAATGACTTTGTCATTTCGTCTATCAACAAAAAAATCATTCTTATGTATATACAATTTCTGCATGTGCATATTATATCATGTAAACAATAAAATAAATTAAAATTTCTTATGTTTATTTCTGTAATATTGTCATATTTTTTATATCGCAATAAACCGCACAAACCGAACTAAACCGCGTACACCAACTAAGCACTACTCACAGGATTTGAATCTTCTCCGGTTTTAATGTATTATGTCTTAATTTAATGGCTGGGATATAAAAAAATAAAGTGGTCTAGAGAAACAACAACAATGATCCTATAATCATAATTGGTACGGGACAAATAGGAGGAGAGGATCAACCGAAAAGGATGAATCCCTACTCACTAGTGTATGCTAACAAATTCGTTGTCAAATTTGGAACACAAGCAATTTCAAACTTGGTTTAAATGTAGTTTTCAGTAAGAGGAAAATTATTTGATCCTAGAAGGGATAACATCATAACACACATTCCAAACATGGCCAAGAAATATAGTACTCATAATTAAACACAACAAGTTGCAAAATTAAACCATATATTTCAATGAACAACATGCAATTGTCTAATGTTGCTCATCTTTGGTCAATATTTCAAATCAACCACGTGAAAACTATTGGTGCAAGCCTTTAATCTTTATAGTTTTGGAATAAGACATGCCTCTTTAGTCTTCACTCTGTTTTATTTCTAAAGGAAAATCATCACCAATTCTTTTCAAGCATATTATTATTTAGGCTTAATTCATATACACGGTCAATATAAAATGAATTATGTTATCAATCAATAATAATTGAGTAAAATGTCAAATACCCCTCGAAATTTCAAAATTTGTCAAATACTCCCCCGAAATATAGAAATAGGCAAATATCCCCTTGAATTTGTAAAATGTCAATCATATTGCCCCCTGATTTGTTTACTCCGTCTAATTTGGTGACATTGTTGTTAACTGCATGCATGTCACGTCACATGAGGAGTGTAATTGACCAGGATACACGTCACAAGAGGGTAATTGACTAAAATTTGCAAAACCAGAGGCTAATTGACTGAAATCATAGCATTTTGCCCACTGATTTTGCAAATTTTAGTTAATTATCTCATGTGACGTGTATCTTAATCAATTACCCATGTACGTGCACGTATTCTGTTAACCGTCACGTCATCAAAATAGAATGAGTAAACGGAGCAGAAGGCAATTTGATTGACGTTTTACAATTTCAATGGATATTTGACTATTTCCAAATTTCAGGGGGATATTTGACAAATTTTGAAATTTCAGGAGAGTATTTGAAATATCACTCAATAATAATTGTTAGATCATTACAAATGTTTAATTTTTAGAGGGTTAAATATGTTTTTAGTCCCTACATTTTGCGAAATTGTTAAGAATGGTCCCTACATTTCAAAAATGGTAAAAAAAACCTATAAAATTTTGCACTATCAAGATTAGTTCAATCCGTAGTGAATAGTCACTACATTTTGCAAAATTGTCAAGAATAGTCCCTACCTTTTAATATTTTTAGTCCTACATTTTAGAAAATTGTCAAGAATAGTCCCTACATTTTAATGTTTTTAGTCCCTACATTTTGTGAAATTGTCAAGAATGGTCCCTAAAGGATAAACACAGAGACTAATCTTGATAGCGGAAAATTTTATAGGATTTTTTTTTACCATTTTTAAAATGTAGGGACCATTCTTAACAATTTCACAAAATATAGGACTAAAAATGTATTTAACCCATTTTTATATAACCACTTCTAAAATTAGGAAGTCCCTGATATCTATAATCTATCTATAATCTATAATCTATAATAATATTATTTAGGACCTTTTTTTCAAAGAAAATGTACACTTGGCATCTTCATATCACTCCTCTTCTCATATCATTTTCACAATAAATTCACATAATCAACATAATTACAATCATATAATCATGTATAATCATATCAATTACAATTATTACACATTTGACTTTTTTGAATCCACAAAATATTTAATATTGTGTTGCATCTCTAAAACCCTATTTCATATCTCTATATATAGGCATATCAATCAACTAATTTTCTACAGCAGTCACCATTTTTATCAATTCATCGTTCTTATATTTTTTATTCTACTTTTTTATATACAATAGAATGCGTTATTGTTTTACTCTTGTATTTAATTTAATAATGTTTTTCTAACAATTTTCATTCTTGATATTTTTACAGGGAAATAATACGATCGGTAAAGGTGATTATCTTTCGAGGTAACAAAGTTTGGCAAATGTTATAAACCGCTTTGTTGTTCAAAATCATATGGTTGTATTATAATATCTATCTATTTTCATGTAAGATGATCTATGTAAGTAGTTTTTCACGCAGGTTTGTGATTGTATAATTGTATAATTCTGCACAAGTATAATCCTGCATAAGGATAAAAACAATATAAAGATAAAAATTCAAATGATTGAAATTATGTATATAAAAATTGCATTATCATATGTACATAAATATTATCATAAATAATTTTTAATAATACTTTATTTTCCCGTAAAAAAAAAATACTGTATTTTATTTCTAAATTTAAAAAATAAATACATATTGCTTGAATTATGTTAAGAAAATTTGAAAAACAATATTGGCTCATGTTAGAAGTCTTAATTTAATTACCAAAATTAGTTTATTTGAAGAAAGTGTATCTTTGTATCTTGATTCAAATGGTAGGGTAAATGTGAAAACTTTTTGTATCACACATTAAATAAAAATCGATCAATATATTTTTGGAATTTTTTGTGGTCAAACCAATCCCTAAAATTATGCAAATTTCGAAAATCAAATTAAATTTACAAGCTTGTGCTACACCAAAATCACATTTATATATCTATATAAACGATAAAAATTATAGTGCAGAGGTAAAACGAAATCTCAATTCCAGTCTCTAACTCTTTTTTCCTCAATTTGATTAAATTTATTTTTTCATTCTTTTTTTTATATTATAATTATGATAATTTCATATATAATGGTTTACTCATGGAGTTGTAGATTTTGATCTATTCATGGCGTGCTATGTGGGACTGGCGGTTTGGTAATATGTATTTCTTTTAAAGAAATTTTTTTTATTCATTTTAGCATTTGTGTTTTAATTTTGTGGGATATTGTAGTTTTGTTGTTGCAAAAGTAATTTTTCCAATTCCAGGAATATTTTTAAAAATGTCAGAGTTGTCAAGAAGGGTTACAAGAACACAAATTCATCTAATTCGAGTCTCATTTTTTCCCTTATCTCTATCATTTACTATTTTCTTTGTTTTTTCCTCTCTCTAACTTTTGAATGTAATTTTAAAGAAAGCTAAGATAGAGGTCTTATGATAGCCTTTTCAATCTCAAAAAACACTTTGTGGCATGTCTCTTTACGTAGATATTGATTGAAAAATAGTTACTGGAAGGTAGACTCTCTAACCCATTCCCCCCATATTATATTAGACAACATTAATTGTCAATTATAAATAATATTACTATTTATTTGTACATTGTAAACTGTATGTATATATATATGTTTTATTTTCATTTTTTTCGTAAACAAAACTATATATTTTTTTAGACAAAAGGAAAATATGTATAAAATAATCTACCAAAAAAAAAGGAAAATGTATAAAATCAAAAAGAGAGTACAATAAATTCGGGTACGTAATTGTAATAATTTTTTTAACTATTTATATTCTATAGAGCAATGGATGGGTGAAAAATTGGAAGCTAATTTATACCAGCTGGCAGCTACGGTAAACACTTAAAAATTGAGAAAAGATATTTATAAAAGATATAAGTTTAGAATCAAAATATATACATGTAAATCTAAGTTGAGGAAGTTATTTCTTAAAAAAAAATTTAAACAAAGTATGATAATATTTTACCTTTATTTATCCATCTACTTTTGAAAAAACTAAAAATATATATTGTAATCAAAATGTAATATTTTCAATACTTCTTTGATCAATGATGTTATTTCGACACATTTCTAACTCTTATAGGTATGTCTAAAATGTGTCTATAAAGAGTATAAACAAAGAAAAAATAATTTTTTTGGGGACACTTGTCCGACATGTGTGTACGAGTGTCTTACAGGTGTCGGACACCGATCAAAGAAGTGTCGAAGTAAAGAAAAAACTGAATTTTTTCGGACACCGATTTGAGCTATCCGACACGTGTCGGACAGGTGTCGGACGAGTGTCGGACACCGACACGTGTCGGACACCGCGACACGCCTAATCATAGAGGTGTCTGTGCTTCATAGGTTTCCATCAACATTATATTTTCTTGAGTGGAGAATAATAGAAACAACAAGTACGATACATTTTTTATTTGATAAACAAAAAAAATATACAAATTATATGAATCTTTACTGAGAAAATCCATGACACCATACATAAGTTTTTGTCTTAATTAAATTGCAAGAGCACAACTACATATATTAATCAAATTATTTTGTGATCATTGCCTATAGGCATCAACTATGTGATTTCAGAAATTTTACTTTACTCTAAAATTTTATCGTTCCTTATATTTTTATATGCATTGACATGAGATATTATTGAGAAATTTATTAAATGTGATATGAAGTTATAATGAATTTTACTACTGCTCCTATTACTTATGACCGTAAATTGAGGAATTCATGCAGTAATATTTGTTGTCACCGAAGCATGTAAACTTGTAGTGTTGAAAACAAATTGAAGAGATATTTTATTGAGAAATTTCATGACATTGAGGTATTCATAGAGATACCTATATGTTAAGTGATAGAAAAGTTGTCGCTTAGAAATATTCTAAGTAGACCTGAACATGATTGTGATTCATGAAATATTTTTGAGATACCATAAACTATAATATGGTATATTATGGGTTATCCATTGTATTAAAATAATACAATGATGTTTAGTGAAATCTGTTTATGAGAAAATATATCTTAAGTGCGGAATTATAAATTGTCCTTATTGTGGGGCATCGTCACTTGAAATCATTCAAGTAGACCTGAATAAAAATTCACCTATGTTAAATGTGGGGGTGTTGTTGCTTGATAGCCTTTCAAGTAGACCTGTATAATAAATCAAATCTTGAGTTTTATTTTCTCATTTATGGAGATGTTGTCGCTTAGAATTTATCTAAGCAGGCCTGATAAAATATATGATGAAAGTCGGTTTGACAATATATGAGATATCGCTTAATGCGATGAGCCATTGTATTAAAATAATACAATGATGTTAATCGGATAAGAGCCGATGAGAATAATTATATAAGTGAATTTAATTGTTCTAAAGTGAGAATGTTGTCGCTTAGTTAACTAAGCAGACCTGTACAGATTTTTGTGAAGAACAAGTTTGTTGTTATAGACTTGTCTAAATATTATATGAGATTAGTTGACTTCGAGACGTCTTAGTCAGTATTATTTTGATGAAATAAAAATGTCTTCATCGTTTGTGTATAAAGTAGCTACTAAACAAAATCCCTGGGAAGAAATATTATGTGAATATCGAGGGGAATTGGACTTCAGTCATTTGAAATCAACAAGTGATAGGAACCCAACCTTTGTGATTGGAGATCCCATGAATAAGGTTCATAAGGGTAAGAACAAATTACTTGTTAGATCTGCTAGCACCAAAAATTAATTAATTTTTGTTTTAGTCCTTTTTCTATGGTGTGAGTGAGAAAGTGCTAGATTCTGCATTATTGAGAGGGTAAGCAATAAAGCTTTTAATGAATTTCATATCCCTTATGGGTGGTGTATGATTTGCAGCATACACTTGATGAAATCACCTATTTGAGTGTCAAGTGGGGCCGCTTGTATGAGATCTTGGCAAAATCTCTAGAGCACTCATGAAAGAATCCAGGCACGCGCACGGTCTATTAGCGCAACACAGCGGCAACAGCAAGAACTGTAGGGGTGTAATACGATTGGTAGACCGCTAACATGCGCTAAGTTTCATTGGTTCATATAACTTGCTACACCAATGTTACTGTGTGTTAAGTCTATTAGTCTAGGACTGGTTCATATAGCTTGCTACACCAGTTTGATGTATTGCATCTATGATGTTTAATCCAGGAAATGTTTTTGAGTATTCTTTTAAACTTTAAAATAAATTGTGGGGGATTGTTGGATATTTTGATTTATAATTTATTTAAAGTTATGTTATATATAGTTTTAAAAATAATTAATATTATTATTACTAATAAGTTTGTTAAATGTGCCTTTTACTTGGTCAATATACACATTACACTTTCAATTGTATCTTACCCAATTAGTCCTAATTAATAGGCATTATGGTTGGCAACGTGTGGATTAGTTTGGGTGTCATTCACTGCACATATATAATAAGAGTGAAACAGAATAATACTAAGAGAGATAATGGTAATTAGCTATATTCACAATTTTCACCGGAGTCTCCTCTTCTTGGCTTTCACATGTGATAAAAAACCCCACTGTTAAATTGAATTTTTATCTTCCTGGATTACATCACCGGTGTCTATTAATTCTTGTTAGTTCTGTTACCTCAGATATGATTCATATCTGGGAAGGACCTGTTGAATCCTGGGGGATTTGCGCTTATGAGGCGGATAAATCCTTAAGGACAGTGCGCTTATGAGGCGGATAAATCCTTACTGATTTACTATTTTGCAGGTATCACTATGTGTGATTTCGCCGTTGTTTACTATGCAGTAGCACCGACGTCCATCACTATAATTATAAGATAAGTTTTTATGATCTGTATTTTAATTTGTTCCTTGTAATAATAATCGTTGAATTATTTAAACTCATATGTGATTTATTATTATGAGTAGGTCCAATTTTCACAACAGCCAATGAACTTAGCAACACCATGGTGCAACAAGAGAGTCATCACAATGGCCTAGAGTCGAACAAGAACGTTAAAAAGAAGAACTATAGAGGCGTAAGGCGTAGACCGTGGGGGAAATATGCAGCAGAGATTCGTGACTCGACGCGTAATGGAGCTAGGATATGGCTTGGTACATTTCAAACAGCTGAAGAAGCTGCAATTGCTTATGACAAAGCTGCTTTTAGAATGAGGGGGGCTAAGGCTATGCTAAATTTACTCTGAGTCGAGTGCTAGCAACTCTTGTTCAATTGCCTTTGGGGAAAGTAGTACTACTAGTGCTCAATCAGAAAGCACGCTATAGCTATTAGCATCAAAGAGAAATATTACTAATTAAGGCTTTGTATGAACAGCTTAATTAATTAATGTTTTGTATAAGTTCTAATATATATAAGCTATTTTATGTATGAATTAACTAATCAGTTAAGGTAATACGAAAAACAGAACCAAAAAACAAAATACGTATAAGGTTGTCTATTATTCGGTTAGATCAAGGTTTCATAGTTAACAAAGGACTATTCGTGGTTTGCATAACCTTGAATATGTTAGCACTTGGTCTTTCTTTCAGCTTCGGGGCATTTTCGATATGCAAAAACAAGAGCTACACTTTTCTCCATAGTAAACATTCTAGCTTTAAGCCTTTAACACTTTGTCGAAGTGAGGCGGTTTTAAGATTTATTTTTGTTGAGAAACTGATTACTTAATTTAAGGGATCTGTTTCATGTTATTAGGGAATTATATATTTGAGATATTTCATACTTATTTGTAGGCAATAATTATGTATAGACTAATTGCCTAAACTGTTATCATAGGCTATATATATGATTTGTACGATTGATTAAATATATATGAGAAAATATTCTTCTCCAAAATTAAACTTGGTACCAGAGCAGGTTTAGATCTAAACCTAGCACTAACCTAAACCTAGAGCCATGAGTAAATCAGATTCTGAATCATCAAAAAAGGGTACTAAAGCCAACATAAATAGGTTTGCTCCTGCGCCAATTATTGTTCATTCAGAGAGTTCATCCTTCAATGCAGGGATTATACTCGATGAAACAAACTATGATATGTGGTCTCAAATTATGGAGATGCATCTTGCTGAAAAGGAGAAGCTCTCATTTATTCGTGGAAACAAACAACCACCTACCGAAGATGATGACGGGTACGATAAGTGGTACAGTGATAATCAGAAAGTTAAGCGATGGTTGTTGATGTCTATGACACCAGATATTATGAAGCGTTATATTCGCCTAAAATCTGCTCGGGATATTTGGAAAGCTCTATCAAAAGCTTTTTATGATGGAGCAAATGAATTGCAAGTTTTTACCTTGAATCAGAGGGCCTTCTCTACAAAACAGAATGGTAAATCACTTTCTGTTTATTACGGAGAATTAACTGAAATTTTCAGTGAGTTGGATCATCGAGACAAAGTGATTATGGAATGTGAGAAGGATGTTGCTGCTTATCACAAGTCAGTTCAACGACAAAGGGTGCATATTTTCCTTGCTGGTTTGGATGGCGAGTTCGAACAAGTTCGTGGTGAAATTTTGAGGAAAGATCCCATTCCTGAATTAGAAGAATGTTACTCAATGGTTCGCCGTGAGTTTGTTCGACAAACAACAATGAATGGAGAACTGGAAAAGCCTGAAGCTTCAGCCATGTTTAGCAGGAATAGATTGAGCCAGAATGGATCATCTCAAAAACAACAAGAACGAACCAGGAACAACCACCTCAAGGTCTCGATGGGTCCTGCCAAATCTAACCAAAAGTTTACTCATTGTGATCAATCTGGTCATATAAGAGAGCGTTGTTTTGAACTTGTTGGGTACCCAGAATGGTGGGATCATAACCGTGACCCACGAAAGAAATATTCAAATAAAACTTCCGCTGCAGCAATTGTAGAAACAAAGACTGATATGGAAAATGTTGCTGAAACAACCTCGGCTTTGGTGGCAAGAAGAGGTAATGGTGGTAAGGCTTTAAACTCTCTTGCACTTATTTCTAATAGTACATGGATAATTGATTCTGGAGCCACAAATCATATGACATTTGATTCTAGAAATGTCTCATCTCTTGTACCCTCATCACAAAAATTGATTTCCACTGCTAATGGCTCCTCTGCACCTATCATAGGTGAAGGGTCATTATCTCTTTCTGATACCTTGAACTTAAATTCTGTGTTAGTTGTTCCATCCTTAGATTATAATCTTTTGTCAGTTTCTCAAATTACTGCCGCTCTATCTTGTGTTGTAATTTTTTGGCCTGAATATTATCTGAATTTAGAGTCAAGTAGCTCAACTCAGTTACATCATGCATTGACAACAAAAGATTTTGAAGAAAAGGGGAGAAAATACGAGATTTGGAGATGGCATTGGCGTTTGGGACATGCTTCCTTTGGATATCTTAGAAAATTGTTTCCTAGATTATTTACAAAGTTTGATGTATCAAGTTTTAAGTGTGATGTTTGTGAACTTGCAAAGAGTCACCGTGTATCATTTCCATTAAGTATGAATAAAAGTTCAATTCTTTTTATGGTTATACATTCTGATGTTTGGGGTCCATCTAAGGTAGCTACCTTAGGTGGATCACGTTGGTTCGTCACTTTCATTGATGATTGCACACGAATGACTTGGATATGTTTGATGAAATCAAAAAGCGAAGTAAACATGTTGTTTCAGAAATTCAATAAAATGATTTGTACCCAATATAATGTAAAAGTGCGGGTTCTACGTAGTGACAATGGCGGAGAATATTTAAGTTCTGAATTCCGACAATACTTGGAAGCGCAAGGAATTGTTCACCAAACTACTTGTCCCGACACACCCCAACAAAACGGAGTATCTGAAAGAAAAAACCGTCATTTGTTGGAAGTCGTTCGTGCTTTATTGATAGAAGCACATGTGCCATTGTCCTATTGGGGAGAAGCACTTACCTCTGCAGTATATTTGATTAATCGGGTCCCCTCTAGCACTATTGATTTTCAAACACCATTGCAAGTCTTTACCGAAGCAATTATTGCACCGGCTGTCCCAAACTTGACCCCTCGCGTGTTTGGTTGTGTAGCATATGTGCACCTACATAAGCATCAGCGAAGCAAGCTAGCTCCCCGTGCATTGAGATGTATTTTTGTTGGATATGCTACCCATCAAAAAGGATACCGATGCTATCATCCTCCAACTCAGCGAATGTATATTACATTGGATGTTGTTTTCCATGAAGATACCATGTATTTTTCCTCCAAGTCAAACCTTCAGGAGGAGAAGTAAAATGAAGTTCTGACTCTAGGCCATGATATTGATGTACATGAAGAAATAAAACTATTTGAAGAAGTGGGAGGAAGTAGTTGTGATGATGATCAAGAAGTTGAAGTAATGGGTTCCTTATCCCCCGAGAAAATTATAGCATCACAAGAATATCAAGAAATGGAAGTAATTGAACCCTTGTCCTTTGACGAAGATGTAGAACCTCAAGATTTTTCAGTACCAAACCAATCGTCAGCTGAGAATGCTCCTAACTCAATATTTGAACAACCCATAAAACAACTCCCACCACGACAAAATAGAGGTATTCCGAAATCCACTTATGAACCTGAAATTTCTACTAGAGCTAGATATCCAATGAAGCATTATGTGTCTAACCATCGTTTGTCAGAATCAAATCAGGCACTTGTGAATCAATTGTCTATTGTATCTATTCCTAATAGTGTGCAGGAGGCCTTAATGGACCCGAGGCGGAGAGAAGCTATGAATGAGGAGATGAAGTCCTTGAAGAAAAATAATACATGGGAACTCGTTGACTGTCCACCTGGAAAGAAAATAGTGGGATGTCGATGGGTTTATACAATCAAGTACAAAGTTGATGGTACAATAGAGCGCTTTAAAGCACGGTTAGTAGCTAAAGGATATACCCAAACCTATGGAGTAGACTATACTGAGACATTTGCACCAGTAGCTAAAGTCAATACTATCCGAGTTTTGCTATCTCTAGCGGCAAATTTTGATTGGCCTTTACAACAATTTGATGTGAAGAATGCCTTTCTTCATGGTGAATTGACTGAAGAAGTATACATGGAGCTTCCGCCAGGATGCAATATACCCGAAGCATGTGAGAAAAAGGTGTGTAGATTAAAGAAGTCATTATATGGGCTGAAACAATCTCCAAGAGCATGGTTTGGAAGGTTCACAAAATCTATGAAAGCATTTGGCTATAGTCAAAGTAATGCAGACCACACTTTATTCTTAAAAAGACAACAAGGTAAAATCACTGCACTAATTGTATATGTTGATGATATGGTTGTTACTGGGAATGATGTTGAAGAAAGAAAAGCCCTTCAAAGCTATTTGTCTAAGGAATTTGAAATGAAAGACCTTGGTCCCTTAAAATATTTTCTTGGTATTGAAGTGTCAAGATCATCTGAAGGAATTTTCTTGTCTCAAAGAAAATATACTTTAGATTTATTGGAAGAAACTGGTATGTCAGCTTGTCAACCAACTGATACACCTATAGAGGGGGGGTCAAAATTGTTTGTTGAACCTGATCAAGTTCCGGCTGATAAAGGGTGGTATCAAAGCCTCTATGACTAAGTGGTCTAGAGTTCGATCCCCGCTCCCCTCACTTTCTAATTAAAAGTGGAATTTAAGCATATGGTAGGTGGGCCAATGCATTATCCACACTTCAAGCCCAAATGGGCTCTTGCGTGAGGGGACGTGTTAGAAATAATATAAAACCATTGACGTAGTCTTTCCTAACAGCTTAAGCTTTTGGGATAATCGGTTATTTGACAATTTTCTGGTTTCTTGTGAAGACAACAGGGAAGGGAATTTTCTCTTAGAACCAAAACAGCCAGAACTTCACTCGTTCAACGGTTTAGAGATACATATAAATCTGAACCACCCAACGGTTTAGAGATACACAAAACAGAGAGTTAGAAACCATAATCAACAATATACAAGTGTAAGAAATATACTTAACACTTCATCATATTATCATCGTGCATATTCTAACTCACTAATATACATCATCAATCTCAACCAATAATAGATTAATAGATAATTATAATCAAAACATCATTTAAAATCAACAACCATCTAACAAGTATAGACAATTCATCACATTTTCCGTCACATACCAATTATCATGTAACGCACACATAATCTTAATGTATCTAATGCCACAACTCATGTTATGTCACCCTAGACATATCTAATGCATGAGGTACCGTTCATTCTTTATTAGAGTATTTCACCTCTAATATCCATTCTTTATCGGATAAATATAATCTGACATTCTTCTTTATTGGAATATCCAATATCTCTAGTAATTCATGAATGCATGTATGTTCATGAATACTCTCGTATAAATCATCAACAAAAACATTAAGTTTGTCATCACAATATGGATAAATATAATACAATATACATTCTTTATTAGATAACATAATCTAAATCCTTCTATATCGAATAACATAACCTGATATACATTCTTTATTAGATAACAAAATCTAATATCCTTCATTTATATATATTCATCAACAATCATTACCACATATAATGCATTCACTTCACATTTCAATAGTCCAAATAATATTGAAAATCAAATACCAACAATTAGTCTTTCATTTCTAATCGATTGGTTTCACATAACTTATTTCATTTTCAACATAATGCTAATAATATAAGCAAACCTTTCGTCTCTTCCTTTCATTGCTCTAATCAACTCCAACACAGTAATCAAATTGACTCATAGTGAATTGGAAAGGGTTATCAAGGCTTCATCTCACCCAATATTCTGTAATCATTCTCATTTTCTCTTTCATCCTATCTTTCTCCCCTTAATTTTGAACATACGTCAATTCATATTAGAAATCGGTGGAATTTTTGCCTCCTTTGCAAAATGGTAAAAACTTTTTTTCATTGTTTTCTACTCCTATTCTCTGGTGGTAAGTTTTTTAAAAGTTTCATGCAACTTTTTATTCAGTTTTCTTTCATAAATCAAGCTAATTACAATTTTTTATTCAGTCTTCTTTCATAAATCAAGCTGTATTTGATCAGTATGATCGACTCACCTTTTGTGCCTATTGACAATTAAATTAGGATGATTGAAATAATGGAATAGAAGAGTCTTAATTACAAAAAAATGGAAACACAACATGATACTGTTGCTTAATTAATTTAGAATTTTTTTGGTTACTTTTTTGAATTATATGTTTTAGAATTTTGGCCTTGCAACCTATGGTAAAGAGATTGTTGTTGATAAAGGCTTTCCTTAGTAACTCAAGGTTAATCAATTATTTTTGTTCTACACTGTTATTTAAAATTCAATTTCTAATTTAATGTTTTTATAAAATTGAATCAAATCTGTATAAGACAACATTTCTATTTGCAGATGTATTTGGTCATCTGATTGAAAAGGACAACCTAAAGGAGAATGAAACAAAATGGAAATAAACTGAAACTTATGGACTTTACTTTGGAAGACTTATGGTACGTGATTTGTAAATGTATTCCCATCTTATACTTTCTTAATGGTATTATATTTGAGTTGTTTAATGTGATTCAATATGTTACAGATCCAATAGGATCTACTGCACTCTGCGGGAAAATTATTCTGAGAAATGGTGTAACGTACAATTGTTTGCAACACGTGATTTTTCCTCTCCTGTCATTATGATCATTCAACTTGAAAAGGTGAAGAAATATCTTGGTATGGGAATATTCATCTCTGTTTGCTTATTTATTTTCTTCTACATTATAAAATAATTTACAAGATGGTTTTGTTATAATTTTTATCCACAATGACAGGTTCAATGGAAGTGTCTAATTCTTATTATGGGACAAAATAAGTAAGTAATGGCTAATATATATATATATATATATATATATATAGTGAAATTTCCACTAAATTGAATAGGAGTCAATTAATTTTTGTAATTCATTAACAATTTTTATTTTATTTTTATAGGACGAATGCTTCCAAAGTTCAATTGACCGGATGTGTAAGCCAAGTATTTGGTCTATCACTATTTTCTTGGAGGATGATTTGCTCACTTCAAAAAGGATGACAATAGAAGACTTGATTGAATCCAGTGAAGTTCTAGCCAAATTAATTTTTTTTATATTGATTTTTGTTTAATATAATGTGATGTTTTGAACTCCAAAATAACGATGGCACTAATATTCTGAGCACACGTAGGAGGTGACACTGTTATAATGTGATGTTTTGAACTCCAAAATAACGGTGGCACTATTTTGAACTCCATCAAATCTGTTTCTGTTTCTGTAGGTCAAGTTCATCCCATAGAAAAAAAAACTTCATCACATGATGCATGTACATGTTCTCTAATTGGCAAGCGTGGTTTTTCATTATAATAACCTACCAAACAATGATTCACATTTTCATCCTTCCCTCGTCAATGTCAATATTTTCCCTCATGAATATCATCAACTCATACATGTACTCTCAATATAGAAAAAATAAAAACAAGACAGCCACAACAATTTCAAATATTAAAAAAAGGTAACGAAGATGTGAATACTAGAGAATGTTCTAATTTATTTTTAGATTAACATTAACAACATCTGACTTAATATTTTCTTTCAAATTTTAATGTTGGCAGTTTTTTATAGTTGTATCATTCTTAACTTTTAAATTCATATATATATATATATATATATATATTGCGTCAAAAAAATTTATATATATATACATATATATATATATATATATAAACATTCTTGTTATAGTTGTCGACGTGAAACTTATTAACTCACATTCGAAACACAATTTTGATATTAAAATAATTAATTAATTTTTTATGTCATAATAAAGAAATACTAATGAAAAATGAGTACACAAAATAACAATTAAAACTTTAAAAGGAAATCAAAATATTAATTTAAAGAAAAAGAGACAAGTAGAAGATTATTACATGTATCAAAAGTTATACTCTCTCCATTTTTTTATAAGTGTCAATTTAGAATAATAACAACAAATTAAGAAGGTGTATTTTTGCACCTTATCTTCCTATTATACCCTAATTTTAATTCGCCAATAAATTTCTATTTTTTAATACACACTTTCTCATTCCAAAAATTTAATATATTATGTACAAAAAAAACAAAAAACATTTAATATGTTATGTACCAAAAAAACCTTTAGTTTTCCAAATATATAGCATTAATTAGTTTTATTGGAAAAGATAAAAGTAATTGACAAAGGGTACAATTAACAAATTGTATCCTTAAAACTCTAAATGGACAATTAATTAGAAACGCTAAATCTGACGAAACTGAACAATTAAAAAAAATTGGAGGGAGTAGCAATTTATATGTGCTTTAGCGTAAAATAAAATGGGAGGACCACTGTTCTAAGAGAAGTTTATCAAATAATAGATTTTTTTAGAAGAAAGAGAAACAATTTTTTTTTTACAAAATCAAAAAACATGTGTTAAAAAGTGGAAGTTATTTGATTAAACTGGTGGTGAAAAAAAAAATATATTCTATCCAAACAAACTAAAGATAATTTTATTAAAAAATTAATTTTTATTACAATAAACAAACACAAAATAAATTTATTTTATATAAAATCTCTTAAAACTATACTCTAAATTATTGAATATCAAAATAAAAAATTTGTAACAAGCAGAGCCTAAGAGCAAAATGACATCAAATAGAATAGAAAACATGTTAATTAAATTGACACCCGCAAATCCTATATGTCACGTCCAATATTCATTCTCACGATATGCATGACTTAAAGAGTCTTATTTAATATATGAAAAAGGTGAGATATTATTCTTTATATATATAGTTATTGGTATTCTTTTTTATTGAAATGCATGACTTTAGTCATATTTAATTCATGCGAATGAGAGAAAAATAATTGTGTGTGAATTATCTAATATTTAAAATTGTTTTTTTAATTTAAAATCAATAACTTTTTTTTTCATATTTCCTTTAGTTAATATTCATATCATAATTTTTTAAATTAAAAGTAAAATCTTTAATTAATTTCATATTAAGTTCAATATTAAATTATCGATTACGAGCATCTAAGTTTGATCTTTAATTTGAATATTACTTAATATATTTTTCTTATCTTCCGACCAAATTCCAAAGAGAAGAATGTATATGCACAAATAGTGTAAACTAATTTTACACCGTCAATCAATATCAACCGTATATTCCACCAAATCACCCCACTACACCCCACTACAATTGTATGATATGGAGAAATGATTGATTCTTATTGAATGTCGATGTAAAATTAATTTACACTGACAAAACATATCCATTACACTCAATTCCAAATTATTGAAGACAATTGCTTCTGAGAATTGGAGGGATTATCTTTTTATTCCAAATCGGCTAAAAAGTCGAAAATCGCTGAAAACCAAAAATCCACTCTAAACTCCACCAGAACCCAAAAATCGGCCGAAAAAATTCAAATTATAATTTTTTATCTTAATACAATAATTATAGGAAATTTTAGAGTGTGTTTGGATGAAGCAATGTTTTGAGGCAAAGTTATTTTTTTAGGAAATTCAATTTTTTTTTGTTAATTCCATTGTTTGGATGATTAGTGTAGAGAACTCTCAAAATCATGGAAATTTATGAAGTAGTATTTTGTTAAAGGTAAATTTAAGGAATTTCATATGACACCTAAAAATTAGGAATTTGAAATTCATTTTTTCCATGTCTCAAAATTTCCAAATTGACCCCAAAAAATTTCAAAATTTGCAAATTGACCCCTAAAATTTTCTAAACTGGTCCTTTTAAATTTTAAAAAATTGCAAATTGGTCCCTAATGTTCACTTTTAAAATTTGACCCAAAACTTTTTAAATTTATAAAAGTGGCCCAAAAAATTTTATAGTGAAAACTCTATTACTCTATCCAAATACAAATTTAAAAATGAAAGTAATTCAAATACAATCATTTAACTTTTGCTTAGAATTTAAAATCCTCTAAAAAATTTAAATGCCTCACCCAAACACACTCTTAAGATAAAATTGCTTCATTTGTTTCAAATGTCTTAAGCCGAACACTAGCACCATTATTTGTTGAGTCTTTAATCGCTGCTGTGTGTGAAGCTCTTTGCCAGCTTGGCTTTATTTATCTAAATGAATAAGGAAACAAACTTGTACATTAATCATGGACCCTAAGTTTTATTTAGGGAAAATGTATTCATATATCTCTTAAATTTTACGTTTATTTAATAAATAAGTTCTTTAAATTTTTTAAGTTATAAATAGATCATTTGAATTTTATATTTATAATAGATATGGTTTTTAAGTTTTTTAAGTAATGAATATTGGATCTTTAAGTTTGCAATTTGTCATAAATAGGTCTTTAAGTTTGTAATTCATAACATCTAAGTCTTATTTTTTAAGGATATGTCTGTTACAAACGTAAAATTTAAAGGAGTTATTTGTTACTTAAAAAACTTATAGGACCTATATGTTACAAACATAAAACTTAAATGACCTATTTGGGTTAGTGGCGCAGCTTGTTGTCCGTTTGTCTTCTATATTTAAGTGTAATTATCTTTAAAGAATCTATATATTATAAACGTAAAATTTAAAGGACATATAAATGCATTTTGCCTTTTATTTACTGTTTTATGTTATGTGTGTGGTCTATATTATAAATCAAATACATAACTTTTTCGACGTAAAAAAAAAGTTAAATTCACTTATTATAATAGTAATCAAAAGAAAGAAAGAAGGGAGTACATCTATAGCACACATTGACACACATGTTCATCACAATTGCTTTTGCTTCTTCTTTTTTCTTTTCAAATAATTGGTTTTTGGTTTCAATCATTATCAACATTGGTCCTATGCTTGTACCTCAATGAACAACAAGGAGTCATGAAGTTGGTACGAGAAACTAGTAATTTCGGCTTCTGTTGGTAAAAATGATCATTCATTAATCATCACTTTATCACACATAAGTTTCGCATGTGTAATTTAAGGTGTGGTGAAAATGAATAAACAGAATCAACAAGGTGACACACATGTGGTCAAGAAGAATGTCATTTAAGTATAGTATGGTCCATAGAGCAATTACAAATTACCAAACCACATGACCAATTAAGAGATAGGATTGCCTTGGGTCAAAATCCATTCATGCATTCAGCACATTCATAGTGGTTAGATCAAGATGGAATTAGAAATTCAAGTATGTAATATTATTTTATTTAAACAAATAATTAAAAAATAAAAGTTTTGATATTCATAATACAAGCAAGTTTTGTATTTAAAAAATAAAATTAGGGAGGCCAATGTTCAAGCCGATTTTGTAGGGCTAAGTTGAGTCCAACATCCAATTCTAACATGGTATTAGGTCCAATGTGAAAATGACCGTGAAGGGTCTTAACGATAAATTTTCTTTTGTGAAAAAATGAATGTTGAGCGATGTATAATATAAATGAGTTTTTATATACCTAATGCCTTAATATTTTGACGGGAGATGTGGTGTTCAACATTACTTATGTGATTGTTTTTAACTCAATAATGTGATGATGCAATCCAATGTTGTTCATCCGAAATCCCAACACCCACTTCACCCAAAAACCTAACTTGAACATTAAAGTGTTTGTACTTTGTATATTGCATTAAGACACCTTGCCAATTAACTCTACCACTGTAACGACCCGATTTTATTATTCGTAGTATATTTACTTGCTATATTATTTTAAGTCTATTACTATTATATTTTCATAAGCAATAATTAATTAATAGGCGAGAGTATTAGTTAATTAGACGAAATTGTGAGAATTAGACGAGTGTGGGCTTAAGAGCTATTGGGCCTTGTGACATTGGGCCCAAGTTATCACACAAATTGGGAGACCTTTATAAGACATATTTGAGAGAGAGAAAGTCACTATTCACATTTGTGTCTTTTGGAAGAGTTAAAGAGAAGGAAGAGCATTGTGTGTGCTAGGGCAAAGAGATTCTTGAAGATTCATCAAGCCAAATCCGAAATTCATAGAGCTAAGGTAAGAGAGACAGTTTTCATAATTGTGAGTGGCTAGAGAAAGGGGAGAATGTCGATTTCTCCGAACTCAAACTTTCTCCACTCATTTTCGTGGGCTTTTTGGGATGATTTTTCTTAATGAAAGTGAAAACTCATGTTCATAGTATGTTTAATGTACTCTTAACATGATGTATGAACAATTTTAATGGGTAAAAATGGGTATTTGTAGATGTTTGTTAAGATTTGTGAATGTTTATGAGTTTTTACAAATATGTCAAGATCCATGAGAAATAAGTGATTATTAATGTTAATAAGTTACTTTTAATGTGTTTTAAACATGTATGAACATAACTCATGCTTGGTATAATTTCTGGAACTGAAAATAAGTGATTTTGGGTCAAATAAGTTTTCGCACAAAAACGCACTTTTCTGCAGGCAACTCTGATCCCTGCGCGGCGCGCAGACTGACTGCTGCGCGGCGCGCAGCTTTTTCAACTGTTTCTCTGATCCCTGCGCGGCGCGCAGGAGACTGATCTCTGGTTGACCAAAGTTGACTTTTTGTTGACTTTTTGACGGTTTATGCACCCGAAACCTATTTCACTCGATTTTTCGCGTAGATTCCGATTCCGGAGTTAGTTTTATAAGATGAAGCTTGGTTTATGAAGTTTTCTTATATGTTTGTATGTTTTCTATACTTTTAAGATTGTGGATAATTGTATCTTGATGATTGATGATGATTGATATAAATTGTGGATGATATTTTTGAAATATCAAAAACGGATATTGAGATGTATGATATCTTAATAAAGATGAATATGAATAATGTTTTCATATTACATGAGTATAGCTTAATGCTAATTATTTGAGATTATTCATGAGTCATCCATGCATTCATGAATTGAGTTAGGGATATTAGAATATTTATTCTAATAAAGACGGATATCGAATTATATTTATTCGATAAAGACGGATATTAGAGGTGAGATACTCTAATAAAGACGATGGTACCACATGCATTAGAGATGTCTAGGATGACATATCATGAGAACTTGACATTAGTTGCATTAGGGAATTATGCATATATGTACTTGATAATTGGTATATGGCATTGTGTGTGTGTGTGTTAATTGGATGAATTCGTATTCATTAATTCTTACCCTCAATTGTGATTCAATTGCGTTGATTGTTTATAATAAAGAATGAAGACGTATATATGAACTAGTTATGCATGATAACATATATACATGAAGTATGAGCTTAGTGTTTACACTTATTTATTGGTTATGTTTACTAACTCTCTGTTTTGTGTATCTCTGAACCGTTGGGTGGTTCAGATCACCAGGTTGAGAAGTCCGCTCAGGATTAGGAGCTCGTGCTTGTGCTATTCTTAGCATACTTTTTGGTGAGGAGTTAGTTAAGCTACTCCTTTAGCATTATCTTTTGGGTTGTAATAGCAATTGCTCTGATAGTTGTAACATCGAGTCGGGGATTATACGCTTGAACTCGTTTATAACTTGTTTATTTTGATGACCTTGCTATTTGTAAACTATAACTTGGATGTAATTATATGGCTTGTATGATAACTATTAGCCTCTGAATATGTTACGATTATCATGATGATTAATATATGGTAATCGGATTGTATTCCGCTGTGGTTTTTCTTTGATAATCATGATGAAATGTGTTGCATGCTTGTTTCCGTTTTATTTTCCATGTAATGACTTAATTTCTAGGTGTTTATTTGTTTATATTTAATAAATACGCGCTTAAGGGGTTAGGGTGTTACAACCACCATCCTCCGCCACACTTCATCAATTTCGACCACCTACTGTCAACCTCAGTTCAAAGTGTTTCTAAGTTGAGATAAATTAGTATCCATGACACTTGAAAAATCCATTGGAGATAGCAAATTAAAAATGAGTCATGTGTACATATTGTACCCAATTTAGAGTATTCACAATAGAGTTTCTCGAATAGTTCTTCTCATATGTACACATTATTTGTTTTAGGTTTACTTGTATATTTAGTCTCTTGTGTTTATTTTAAGTTTTAATTTGATCAATTATGTTTAAAAAGTTTCAAGTTAATCTCTTATGTTATTGATGTTAACATAAGTTTGTCCTTTTCGTTAAATTTTGAGTTAATTTCTTCTAACTTTTTGTTAAATTTTGAGTTTTTCTTCTAAAACTTTCACATAGTACCCTCCTAAGTTGTCCACATACGCAAATCTATTAACCACATAGACGATTTAAACAAAATTTGACTAAAATAACGAATTTAAAACTTTTTAAATGTTGTTTCAAAAACAAAAAAAAAATTAAATGTAATGGATCCAATTAAAACCTAAAATAAATACAAGAATCAAATATGCAATTAATTCTTTATTTTATAATTTTTTTATTTTACTATGTAATAACCATTCAATCTGTTGGATCCAACAACTCAAATTTTTATTTATTTTTTAATAAAATGAGTGCCACAAATTACTAAAGGCGTTAGGTTTATATAGGTTCTCTCACTTATAAAGTATTCAACCTCAATTTTTCTAAATAATATGAGACTTACTCACTCAGACTTGCCATAACACGGAATTCACATCAGAATGAATGAGAAAGATATTAAAATTGTGCATGTATGAGACTGCACTGTTGAAAAAGAATACATTTAAAAATTGATTTGTATTTCAACATGCTTAATTTGGAGCACTTTTGGATGGATAACCAGCTGTGAAGTTGTAGGGAGAGATTAAGCAATGTTAAAATAATAGAATATTTCTATATTATAAAATGTAAACTTTAGTATTGATCCCACATGGATGATGATACCTTATATAATTTCATTATAACTTAATTATTGGAAGAATACTACGGTTTGACATGCCACTATGGCACTATAGACAGTTTTATGCTTATATGGTCAACTAAACTAAATGATTGGAGAATTAAAATAGTATTGTATGTGAAATTATCATATTAGGGAACATCATACTCTTTTGGCAATCTTTAGCACAAGACTCTTAGGTGAACAACATTATTAATCAAATATTACTATACTAGTATCAAAATTTTAGATCCTACGATAGTGCCACTTACCAAAAAATTTAGTACAATTTTTAAAACATATATTAATATACTTGTAGTATATACTTTTTGTCACCCATTTTTCTTCATATGTTTTATCAAACCCCTCACTTTTTGAGAAAGGTTGTTAAGAAGCTAAGAAAGTTTTAAAGTGTTGTTAATTTTCCAACCAAATTAGCTACCAAAAGTTATTAGAAATGAACAAAATCGTGAATCATTCCATACTTTTGAGGGTTATTTTGGTCAATAAAAAATTCATTCCAACTCTTGCATCAACCATATCATGCTTATTTATACATATAGATAGATATTCCAAAATCTTCATTTTTATTGTTCTCATAATTTTATTGCTCATTCCACTATCTAGCTATATCATGGAAACACTTGGTGCATTGCTCACTATTAATGTGCACATTTTTATCCTAAGTTTATTATACTTTATGGTTACAATTGAAGCTTCAAAGAAAAATAAGGTCTCTGCCATATATGTGTTTGGAGACTCCACAGTAGACCCAGGGAACAACAATTATGTGAACACAGCTTTTAAAAGTGATTTTCCACCTTATGGTAGAGACCTTGCTAACAAAAGTCCTACTGGAAGGTTCTCAAATGGGAAGCTTGGCACTGATTTTATTGGTACTTAATTTCTTCTTCTTTCCTTTGCATGTTAAATTGTTATTCTCCGTTCGATTCTTTTTATAAGAAACAATACACTTTTTAGATCTATTAAATAACTGATGTTTTGATCTATAATATAGACTCTATACATCAGTTATTCGATGAACCTAAAAAAGTTAATTGTTTCTTATAAAAAGAACCAAAGATGGTATTAACGTTAATGATTATTTTACGACTGTCTTTGAGGGGATTTGAATTCCGCCCCTTCCCTAGAGTTTACATGTTCAAAATCTTATGACGGAAATGACATCTCATGAATATAGTAACTTATGAGAATACAAAAATTGATTTCTCTTATTACAGTTGCATGTCTATGCATTCATACATTTAGTACATCAGTAGTCATTCGATCAAAATTGAATGGTTCAAATTTAATATTGTTATTTTAAATTATGAATTAAAAAGTAAATTTGATTTTTTTTACTAACCCGTTTAATCAAGATCGGACAGTCACCGATGTTCCAAATGCGTGAATGCATGTAAATTCTGACAGCAGGCGATCCAATTTTTTGTTTAATTGATATTCTTATATATTTATTTGGATTGTACAGCTTCATATTTGGGCTTGAAAGAGTTGGTTCCACCATATTTGGATCCAAATCTCAGTGATGAAGAGCTTATGACAGGAGTTAGTTTTGCCTCAGCTGGTTCTGGTTTTGACCCACTCACACCAACTCTAAGTGTACAACTCTCTCTAACTCTTTCAATATTCTTTCTTGGCATTGTGTTCATGATTTAAATTGCTGTCCACAATCGCAACCACTACAACTACTTAAAAGTTTTGCAACAGCATTGCATATGCAACTCAAAATTGTGCATGCCACTGTTCTCAAACACCCACTAATGACCAGCTTCAAATTTTAAATTAACACCAGCAAGTTTCTAAAGAAATATGTTGATTGATTAGTTGATCTTTGTTAAATGAGATAAATTTTGAACATAAGTTCTCAAACACCCACTAATGAGTTTTTTTTTACTTTATAAATAGATTTTATAACGTTAAATTAGACTCAATCCAAATTTCAATAAGGTATCAGAGTCTGATAGAATGTTATCTTTATCAAGACTATAAACTATGTTAAACCTAAGAAAGCAATAAAGAAAGTAAGTAAAATAAAGATAGATAAAAAGACATTCATCTTCATTCATTAGGTTAAAAGGGATATGTAGGAAAATGTGACTTTAAAGAATCCAAATCTGGTTAAGAGGTCACAAACACTAGATATATATAGTACTCCTAAATGGATAACAACTTTAATGGGTCTAACACCTTAAAAAGCTCAATTAACTAATAACATATAAATTCAACTAATAATATAAATGATTAAATACTACATCCTACTAATATCTAAATTATTCAATTAACTATTAACTAATATTTAGAGTCTATATAAAATCTTTTGGACACCTGCGATCAAATCACCACTATTGGGTCTCTTGAGTCATGTTTTAGATGCTTGGTTCAGGGGCGTGAGTGTGGCGTTTTAAGAGTCACACACTTTCGATGATATATAAAAGGCTGGAACATAAATTTATAAGTGAAGATAGTTATCGTCTTATAAATCGGTTTTGTAGAATTTGATTTATCCTTAATAATCTTAATTAAGGATTTAATCATGCTTCTATATTAAATTATTGATTGTAGTTTTTTTTTATATAGACATCTCATTCTCAACTATATATCGTTGTCTCATATTGTATCCATGAATATTAGAATCTAATTATACGTGTGTCTAATATTTGTACTTTGCTATAATTGCAGAATGTGGTCCCAATACCAAAGCAACTGGAATATTTCAAACAATACAAAAAGAGGTTGGAGAGTAAACTTGGTAGGCATAGAACTGAAAATCATATAAACAACGCTTTTTTCTTCGTAAGCGCAGGTACAAATGACTTCGTTATTAACTATTTTACGGTACCAATAAGAAGAAGAAACTATGACGTTGTAACCTATGGCCATTTCGTGCTTCAACATGTCAAAGATTTCATCCAGGTAATTTTTCAGGCCAACCACCATTTTAGTTTCTGTAAATGTAAACTCGCTGTCGTATTAGTCTCTGAATATATTAAATTTGCAAATATATTTTTAGTGTCTGTTTTGTTAGTAATTTTATGGACTAAATTGAATAACAAAAAAAAAACACATTTGAGGATCAAATTGGCTTCGTAAAAACATATTTGAGGACTAAAATGACTAATAAAAAAGACACTTGTGGACCAAATTGCAATTTCAATGCATTCAGGGGAAAAAATGACAGCGAGATACATATCCAGGGATGAAAATGGTGGTTCCTCGGTAATTTTTCTATGTATATAGTAGTAATATTTTAGAGTTTTTAGTGAAAACGTGGTGGTTTTCAATTTGTTCTAAGCCAAGACTCACACTAGTACTCTTGACTCCAATTATGATCCAACAGTAGTAGTAGGTGCATTTGGGTTAGAAATTTCTTTATTCATCAAATTAAAAGAATTATTCACTTTGAAGATATAAATAAAAATACAAATAAATTTTAAAAATTAACAATGGCAGGACCTGCAATCAATTTTTTGTGTATTTATTTATCCTTAAATAGAGTGGTTCATTTTTATAAAAAAAAAAATGAGACAACACCAACTGTATGTATTTGAGTCCCCTTTGAGCCCTAAAAATATAAAAGCATCCCATAAGCTGTTTTTGGCTTTTTCCAAACCAAGGAAAACATATATACTGAAGGTTGTTTTTTTTTTTTCTTTCCTAGCTTTATCTTCATGTACGTAAACTATTATAGTGAAGGTAGCTATGTGATGGTTGTATGGTAGCTCACACAACACAACTAACGGAAGCATCATCTATAAATAACACTGGAAAAAATGGCTAATTACTAATTTTAAAAATATCAATTAAAACTAATATACATACACAGGTAAAGAAGTATTATTAAGAAATATTTTGTACCAACACAATGTGACAGGAGTGATAGATATATTTCTTAATTAATTAATATTTCATTCAGGATTCGATATCTAGCTCACGCGCATATTAAGTGATTTCAATCGCTTAAGTAAATTTTCTTATGTTGGTCATATTATAGTAATCTTAGCCGTTCATTCAATTTTTTCTCTCTCTTCTTAAATATTTTTATGCTCTTTGTGATTTATCAATCATTACATTAAATAAATGAGAGAAAAAATTGAAGAAGATACAAATCCGAAAAAATTGTAATAACTTATGATATTTGTAGTTATAATTTGATCAACTAACATAAGTTACATGTCATTTAGAATTTGTGGACAGAAGGTGCTAGAAAAATTGCTTTTGTTGGACTACCTCCAATGGGATGCTTGCCAATCATGATCACCTTCCATTCCAACGGTGCATTTTTTGAACGTAGTTGTGTGGACAAATATTCCGCTGTGGCAAGAGCTCACAATATGATTCTTCAACATGAATTGTTCTTAATGCAACTCAATTTCTCTAATCATCATGATCATGGTGCTAAGATCTCTTACATTGACATATATGGACCCTTAGCTAACATGATTCAAGGGCTTGGAAAACTTGGTAATCATTATCGTGAAACAAATGTTATCCAATTATTCATTTGCTTGTTAAAATGTCTTCTAATTTTATCTCTAAAATGTCGTTCATAATAACATAAATAAATCTCAAAATGTTCTTTTTACGAGCAAAATACTCTCTAAATGTTGTTGCGGCTAGAAGTATATACGAAAAAGCTAATTAATTTGTTTGTATGTTATTGTTGTAGGATTTGATGAGGTTCATCGTGGATGCTGTGGAAGTGGTTACATTGAAGCGACATTTATGTGTAATCGTGGTTCGCATGTGTGCTCTGATCCATCAAAATATGTATTTTGGGATTCAATACACCCTACAGAGAAGGCATACCATAACCTATTCGTCGCAAACCGTCACATCCTTGATGCCCTTGTCAAGGGCTAGTATAGTAGAGACACAAGACAAAATGAAAGTTGGATAATAGCTAACTACTACCTTAATATATGATTATCCTGAACCATTTAATCAGCAGTACTATATATGCTTTAGTACTTTGCTTTTCATATTACTACCATATTCATTATAGTATTAACTTAATCAAATAATATCATTTGAAATTTTTAAAATTTCGTTTCTTCTTGCAATAAAGTTGTCTAAACTCTAAAGTAGACCAAAATAAGGATAGTCTATGTACCAAATGCAGCAACATTGGGGGCTAAAGATGTCATTGTGTAATTGACCGAGTTACTATATATACTCGCCAAAGAGATGGAGTACACAAAAAGGATCAAGGATTTCGCACTCTGCATAGAAACCCCAAGCTAAGAGCGGTGAATCTACACATGTGCATAGAGTTTCATGTCCAACCATGGCACTAGAATAAAACCCCAAATAAGGTATTTCCAGCAGTGACTAGTTACCAATTACACATTATCACTTTAAAACTGTGAAGTTTGAAGGTATCAACTTGTTTCATCTTCTACTTCTGCAGTGCTACTTCGAACTAACAATGATACCATTGCAATTTGCAATGGTTGGAGATAAGTTTTTCTAGTTCGCAAACGACTGTAAAACCCAATGATTCATGATGAACCAAAACTCATTTCATTCATACTACAATGATCCTACTTGAACATATTATGTGTTTGTTTTCCAAAAATCGGTTTATTAAGCAAACAACCAGATAATGTAGTTTAAGCAGTGAAAAAACTGAGTCAGGGATGAGAAGAATAACAAAGGAGAGAAAAGGTTAACTTACAATTCTGTATCATAATGATTAGTTAAACTCATAAGGAAACAAAAACAAAACCCAAGACCAAATATTTTGCAAAATATGTCAAATAACATATCCAAAGTCATGTAGAAAACGCCCCCAACATTACACCTTGATAGCATATTTTCTCAATGGGAAGTAGATTTCCTTCTTCTTCTCACGCTCTGTCTTCAATGATTGCTGAAAGTAAAACAAAGTAAATTCATTAAGCCATGTTATGAAGGAAGCTTATATGAATAGAAATATCAACTACATTCCGTCAACGCAGAAAGTTGATTCATAGAAAACATCACATGAAGCATCATCGTATTAAGCAATTCATGAAAATATTCTCAGAGCAACCTCACCAGAAAATATATAATCCCAAAAATCAAAACAGGATATTAAATAGTATACTCAGGTGGTATTTATCACTTTTACAAGATACAAAAACAAAACATTTGCTGAGGTTTCATCATAATGAATTTTCAAGGTAAAGTTCCTGATAACAGTCATGCCATGAAACTCTATATGAGTACTCACGATACAATTATAATGAAAATTAAGTGTATACAGCAAAGATCCATATGTGTTGTTCATATATACAATCATGAAAAACTGAGTACAGGCCACCATTTAATAATTGTGCAACATGGTGAGGCTTGCACCATGGTAAGGCCAAACAATACACTAAGTTTCTCAAATTTGCCTCATTACAAAGCTTAAAATACACATGGCATATATACAAAAAAGACTCTTGAGAGTATTACACAAAAACAAGCTATGCTTTCATCCATTGTGGTAATATTCAGAAAAGTTCAAAAGTTGATATTAAATTCAAATTTTCAACTATTACGGATTCAACCATAAACTTCATAAACTACTCAATAAATTTGGAAACATATCTCCCTAAAGCTCAACTAAATCAGCCTCTCTGAATGCTAAGTAATAAGTTCAAATTTTACCAAATCCTTAAAATAAAAGTTTTTTTCTCACATAAAAAGAAACATTCACTAAAGAAAAATACAAAAACAATGCAGAGGAATATACCTGATGCTTAGTGAGACGTCTTCTAATAGCTCTTGTCTTTTTGGGACGAAGATCCAAAGGCAAGTATTTCTTATGTTTATAAGCCTCCCTCAATGCTGTCTTTTGTTTCTGTGACATCACAGTCAAAACCTGTGCAATTGAAAGCCTGACAACTTTTCTGCATCCAAACAATAAAAAAAAATCAAATTTGTATACAAAATATCAAGGATTAAATATGTTTTAAGTCCTCTAAATATATCAACAACTTTAATTCTTAGTCTCTTTAAAAAAATTCCTTCAAACTTTGATAATCTGAATTTTCTGTTTTCAATTGTAAGCCCTGCTTTTTTATAAAAGTTCAAGTCAAATGCTCCCGTCAAAAGTCCAAATGAATTTTTTCATCACATATGATTATTATGATATCATATCATTAGTTTAATAATTTAACAATTTAATCTTTATTAATTTATCTATAACATCAAGTTAAAGATTAAATTGTTAAGCTAACAAATACTTTAGAGTAGACGACTTAAAATGAGAATTGCTACTCTATATTTAAACAGATTAAAAACATAATTAACCTAAAAATCAATTACAAAATTCATATTATCTATACCATAACACAAAGAAACTCCAATAGTATCTATTAATTTTAGTTGGATCATTTTCTATACAAATTTACCATTACAAAAACATACATTGATATTAAAACTAAAAAATTATATAAACTCATATGACATATACATTATACCATTATACAATAATAAAAACTGTAAAATATATATAAAATTAAGTGCAACAGAATAGCAAAAACAAATTCTAGTAATTATAATCGATTATTATTAATTTATAATATAGATTGAGAAATTGTACATTTTGGAGAGCTTATTTGGAGCACCGCCAGTGACCTTAGCAACGCGAAGAAGAGCAAGTTCTGCTTTCAGTTCCTTCAACTGATTCAAAAGATCAGCTTTTGTTTTTTGCCTGAGCTCATAAACCTTGATTTTACCTTTTGCGTTCAAAAATTCAGATTCAATAAAATCGGTTACAAAATCAAATGATATGTATGAATCAAATTGAGAAGTAGAATTTGATTGTTCTTACCCATTTCGAAGCTCTTGAATCGCCGCGAAAAAACTTGGTTGAAATTGTAACTGTGGTTGGTTTGATATGGTTTCTTCCCAAAACCCTAACTGAAGAGGAAAAAAAGGCAAATATAAAAGAAGGTTTAGATGGATATGGGCCTCGTTGTGAACTTAAATGGGCTTAATTTGTTGTAGTTTTTGTATGGCCCAATTTAATAAAAGTACTTAAAAAAATGAACCGCATCTCTAATTTTATTCATCTGACTTGGCGAAAAAGTACTTTTTGTCCCGTTTAAATGAATAACTTCGAACGAGTGCAATTTTTAAGAATCATTAAGATGAAAATAACTCCCAAACTTCATTCGATGTTGAACTAAAACTATTTGTTGACCGTTTCTGTAAGAGTTGTTCGATTGGTAGCTACTAAGGATATCAACTTTGAATATTTCACTTCTCCACGCCTATAATGTGTGAGTCTATCAGCTACTAAGATCCTAGAAAAAAAAACTACTAGAAAAAAACACTAAAACTATATTACCAATTCTTAAGGAAATCAATTTTATATTTTATTTTGTAGTTTCATGCATATTTTTATTGGTTTATCATAGGATTGGACATCAAATATAAACACATCTCGTGATAAATTTCAACTTTATTTTGTCACGTAGTAGGAGACAATTAATTAGACTCAATCATTTTTTTTTTTAACTAGACAATGCATTCTTATTTGAGTAGTAATGTTATATAAAGGGCAAATCATGAAAAAAGATTAAGTGGAATCCAATAATTTGTTGGGTACAAAATTTTTAAATCTCCAAAATATCCCTCTCGAGTTTTATTTGTGTTTTGTTCCTTGCGAAGTCGAAATTAAGATTGAAGAATATAAAGATCATTGAAAATACTCGTCAATGGAGAGAGTCTTGTGGAAGGGACATAGAGAACACACAAAGATAGATATATGCAAGATTGTCCATATAAAACACAAAGAAAACAGACAATGAGGTTGAGGGAGGGGCACTTGATAAAGTTTCAGTGGGGAAGGTCATTAGAGGAGGGGGCCTCGTGATAAATACAAAGGCTAAATATGTGTATTATAGACCATTTGTCTCACTTATGTGTTTTATATAAAGGAGTTACCAAGTTTTGTGTGACTTTTTCCTTGCAATTTTATTCGATTGAATAATTTATTTACAGTTTTATATAAGTCAAAAACAATCATATAATTTCTCTGTCAAAAAAAAAAATCAAATAATTTTTTTTTGAATCAAATAAAAAATAAAAAAAAATCATATAATTTTAGTGTAAAAGAAAATCATATAATTTTATAAATACAAAGCCTTCTTAAATACAATATCATAAAGGCTAAAATGGTAAAATAAGATAAAGTAAAACTTATTTAAAATCAACTAATATTGCTTAAATCCTTGTAACAATTTTTTATGAAAATCATAAAAAGTTATGATTTCTATTAAAAAAAGGGAGCAAATAGGCGTATTATATGCTTATTGGGACGCTTAAGGTGAAGAGATAGTGTTTTAGTTCAAGGCAGAAAAGATCTTAGAACTCTTCGAGTACTTAGAAAGATGATAACATTTATTCTCTTTTAAGAGTATTAGTGGGGGTCAAACTCAAAGCCTCTCGAATCCAAGACTTATATTTTTACTACTAGACCAAACTCTTAGAGTTACTTATAAATATGAAATAGCATAATATTTAATTTTTTTCAAGAAAGATGATAAGGGATAAAGTTGGAAGAAAACAAAAGTTATAAGTTTGTGAGAAAAAACTGTTACTAAATAGTTTTTCGTTAATATGGCAAAATAACTCATACATGCGGGTACCCACCGGCCTCGTCCCTATTTTAACGGGGAAATTCGAGTTGACTGAGTTTGCATTCGGGTTTACCGATTGTAAAATACGGATGCGGGGCGGGTTTGGGTTTTCCCCGAACATGCCCTGCTTATATCGAATTACATTTTATCACTCTTAAATTATAAACCCTTAAACAAACTCTAGATTAAATTCATTTTTTTATAGATGATTACATTCATATTTTTAAGTTGAGTATTAAACAATTTGTTTTCACTATTTAATTTTTTTGCTTAAATATTGTTGAACCAAATAGTTTTCCTCGATTAATAGGAGGTAGGCGGAATGGGGATATCTGAAGCCGTTGGGTATGAGTTTGGGGTTTTAGTTTTCACCTCCGTTGAGAATTGGGACCGGTATGGAAATACCCGAACTTTATGGATTTGAGTCTGGGGAAGGAAAAGTTTCATATGGAGGTAGGCGGAATGAGGATATATGAATCCCGTTGGATATGAGTTTGGGGTTTTAGTTTTCATCTCCATTGAGAATTGGGACCGGTATGGAAATACCCGAACTTTATGAATTTGGGTCTGCGGAAGGAAAAGTTTGTCTCCGCCCCTCCCCATTGTCATGTCTCATGGTGAGCTTAACTCAATTGATAGGGACACTACATTATATATGCAGGGGTCAGGGTTCGAACCCCAAATATAATAAATGAAGTAATATAGTTTATGCTTGATACAAATTGAGCCTAACTCCACCTCAAAACCATGGTTCAAAGGGGAGGAGTTGGGTTCATGAAGCCGAACATGCACATGAAAATCGGTAAAATCTGCCCACTGAGCAGTCAATGTCCCGATGATTCATTCTTCACCTTTCTTTTCAAGAGTTCATCCTTCTCGTTCGGTCCCAACATCTGGCGCCCAAGGATATAACCTACTCTGATACTAATTGATACATATTAATTAAACCTCTATCTACCTCAAAACTCTGGTTCAAAGAGGAGAATTGTCTAATCCTATATAGACCCTCACACGGATTCATAACTTCCGATGTATGACTCCAAGTTGGACTCATGAAGCTCAACTTACACGTGAAAATCGACAGTAGTGCTAGAGGAGGAGATTAGGGATATTACAAGCTTTTTTTCCACCACCGGTATTCGTTTCACTGGACTACCCTAATCTAGTTCGGGGGTTAGTTATGACATCAAGTGGTTTCAGCACCTTCCCGGTTGCAGTTGTGGTGGATCGAACCATGATTCTCCCTACGAAATTCAGCATCAATCACCACTAGAGCAACCAACTATTGGTTATTCCGTCAAGCTTTGATTGAAGAAGGACACATTATGAAATTATGTTGTACATCCTATGTGGTACCAGAACATAATTAATTTTAGGTTAATTTTAAATAAATTAAATGACATGGCAGAATTTTATTGGACGACTGTGTAAAGGGAGGTTGTGCACCACAATTAAACTCAATGACGACATTCCCAAAATTATAAACATTTTACTTCTATCAAACTATTTCTAATTAAAGCATAACACACAATTGCTAAAAGAACATTTTAAACATATATCACATAACAATTAAAATCTTATAATTTATAAATATGACATTAATTAAATAAAATAAAAAAGAGAGAAAAAAAGAATACATGTTTATAGTACATCAAATCACCCAAGACACTCTATTTTTTTCGTCAAATAATCTAATGGCTATAATTTTACTTTTTAAGATGAATGAGTAGGAGTACCAATGTTTGAACTTGTCTTAGATATTACATGCAATATCACTAACAGTTAAATTATACTCACGGGAAATGAACGCTCCACTATAATTATATGATATGGAAGAGTACGTAATTCATTCTTATTAGATGTAAGTGTAAAGTTAATTTAGACCAATATAATATATTCATTAAACTTAAAAAAAATAAAAATATTATATTTAAAGTATCTGCCTAGGAAAACACGTAACTAAAATTTGACCAAAATAACATTGGCAATCAAAATTGAATTCTACCAAATAATTCATCAAAAGAATTCATTAAATTGAGTCAAATGTCTTACTTTATCTCTAGCTTTTTCGTTTTATATATACCACATGAAAGACTAATTGTTAGGTAATGAGCATGCATGGCGTGAACATGTTTATTAGAATTTGAGAGGCTTATACTCAACCACAAAAGTTAGCTCTGCCACATCTCTAGCCAATGTGTGACTTCTAACGCACCCCCTTATTCAGCACTATTAGGTTTGGTGCGTGGGATCAACAACAACGGGTGGCCTAAATATGGGAGGTCTCCACAACAATCAACAAATGGATCTAGGATAAGCTCTGATACCATATTAGAATTTGAGAGGCCTATACTCAACCACAAAAGTTAGTTTTACCACATCTCTAGCCAATGTGGGACTTCTAACGATGTTACCATTTTCCTTATACTTGTCATATATTTTGCTTTTGCTAAATTCCTGCGGCTAAATACAAAAAGTTATAACTTTTATCTTTGTTGAAACGAGTATAGTGCTCCATAAACCGACCTTTGACCTCTCTAATCAACCATTCCACAAATTATGGTACAAGATATTCATAAAGTTCAAAGGGATAACTATTTTTATTTACAAAATGACGCCAACATCTTAAAAAGTAAAAACATAGCGTGTAACATGAAAACTTTAGTGTTAAAATTTTATACGACTTTGAACGATTATTATTTTATATAACAAAAGTTAAATAACCGAGTCTATTGAATTTAATGAAATGTGTTACACACAATATGTCGTTTAGTGATTTTCATTTTACTAAACTTCCAAAATTTGATCCTAGTGTTTTCCCAAGTTTGTTGGCTAAAAATGCATCAAAACATGACTTGTTAATTTCTAGCCATCCACATCTACGGCTACAAATTTGCATCCAAGACATGAAAAGTAATTATAGAATTAACAAAATGAAATGTGGAGCCAAGCATGTTTTGTAGAAAAAGAGTTTTATATGAAACAATGATGCACCAATAATAGAAGAATAGAAGTTGGTATTGTCATCTCTAAACTTTTGTTAATTCCACAACTAGTGGTAGTAATCATGTCACAGCAAAGACTAGCTAGCACACTTTCTAATTTCCAAACAACTAAAAACATAATCATGAGGAAAATATTTAAGATTAGGGCAATTGTTACCTTGAGAAAGTGTTCTCTGGTGGATTGATATTAAAAAATTGTTCAAAAATTAGATGATAGTTATGTCACTGTTCAAATTTACACCTAACAATCACCATTTAAGCAAAATTTATATTAGAGTCATTCACGTCCTTACAACTCAAATACAATTAAATGATCAAGTTTAATTGATGAAATATAAAAAGTATAAGTCAAGCAAAAATTATAGGTCTCACTCTAACTTCTACTTCCACCTTAAACTTATATTAACTCGAGTGTCAGACTGTTTTCTGCAGACACTCCCCTTTTGTCATGTCGGTTATCTACAATGCTCGCATTCTGACCTCTGGCTCGGAGCATTTTTCCATCAGTCGATCCAGTGAATTCTATTCACTCTCTTTTATCTATTCAGATAAAGCTTAAATTATGTTGGGAACACTTGTGCTTATAGACGACATTGATCGTTATTAAAATTTTGAATAAAGTATTAGTGCATCATCAAGTCTGTTTGATTTGTTAAAGGTAAATATCGAATGTAACAATATAAGACAAAAATATTATTTTTGTATTTTAGACAATTTGCACTTGAGAGAAAAAAAATTATGTGATTTAATTAGAAAACACAAATTTCAATTTTTGTGCGGTCTTTTGTCTTTCTTTTTTCCACCACCAGTATCCAACTCACTGTGCTGCTTAATCCGATTCAGGGATCAATTAAAAGTTCTGACATAAAATAGTTTCAGTCCCTCAAAATCGCAATTATGGTCTTTTATCTTTTATTAATTTGTTCAATTTTTAAATCAGACACAATACAATTGAAACTATTCAGTGGAATCCTATGATTTTCAGAATCCAATTATAAAATCCAATTATAAAATATACAAGTTTGAAGATCAAGATTAATCCCAAATCTTCCAAGGCATCATTACCGTGGGACCTAATAATGCATTATCATTTATCACACACCTTTTCCATTCCATTCCTCATTAGAAAATATCCTTCCGTTACACTCCCTTTAGCCTTCATTACCTTCAGCTACTTCTTAAAAAGCCACTTCTTCCAATAACTCATTCGAGCTTATAACTTAACAACCAAACAACTTAACTTCAATTCAACATATCCATGAAAGGAATAGATATGTTTTGTTCTTCCCCTGCTTCAACAGCAATAATACATAGTAGTATGGATCAACGTTCTATCCTACGACGAAAAAGAAGCACGAAAACCTATGATCATGAACAAAGGAAAAACCAACTTCATCATGTTCCTTGTTCATCTCAATTACCTATTAATCCTATGACTTACTTTGAGAAACATAGAAAGAGTTCATCAGATAAACAAAACAGTAGTACTACTACTACTGAGACTCGTAGGAAAAGCTCTGCTAATGTTAACGATCTTTCTTCGAGAAGATATCTTCTCGATGACACGCCATTCATCGATTGGTTATCTGAATCTAACAAGGTATTGGCTCCTCGTCGTGAAGCCGAAGGTGTGTACGTGGATAAGAAAAGAAAAAATGATTCTCATGCTCTAGTTAGGTCCTCTTCTCCAGCTCTCTCCTCCAAGGACCAGGTTTTTGTTTTAATTTTATGTTTCTCGATTTTCTCAAAAAAATGTGAAAATTTGACTTACATTTAATCATTTTTATTTTTGAAAATTATTTCTGATAATTATATCGTGTCATTGCATATGTCACTTAGTTAGTGTCATATACTAATCATTTGTATATGTGTTTGTGCTGCATATAATATTCGATTTAACTGAAACTTGCAGGTTGTAGTTCTAAGGGTGTCGTTGCACTGCAAAGCCTGCGAAGGAAAAGTCAGAAAACATATTTCGAAAATGGAAGGTGAATGCTCGATATTAACACGTAATTTGGGGGTGTCTCATATAATTTGAGCTTGAATTTATTTAAGAGCAAGCAAAATTGATAACAATATATAAATTAACCAATGTTAGACATCTAATTTTGATGTTTGTATTTGTAAAATTGTAGCATATTCATATTCCAACTGTTAGATTGTGGCATGAATAGTTTTCATTCTCCATATAGTAAGCGTATAAAACTTTATGCTAAAAGCATAATATTTGGGTTAATACATACTATTGTGTAGGAGTGAGATCATTCAACATAGAAATGGAGACAAAGAAAGTAACAATTATCGGAGACGTGACGCCCTTAGGTGTACTAGCAAGTGTATCCAAGGTGAAGAGTGCACAACTATGGCCGTCAACAACATCGTCATCCTCATCTAGACTAACATTTCGATGATCGACACAATCAGTTATTATAGTGCATGTTTAGATTGACGGTGAAATTAACAGAATCAGTGCGAGTTACTCTGATTTTGTTAAATGCCCCCGCCCATCTAAACATAAACTAATAAATTCGGATATATTTTCCTATGTAGTTTTCTTTTTGTTTGGTACAAGTACCTTAAGGAATGTGTGTGTTTGTATGATTAGAAGTTCAACATCAGCTAAATGCTATGTGGAAATTGTCAAGAATGTGACTACAAAAAGTAAGAATGGATAATAACATGGTGGGGGTCATAACTGCAAACCTCACTTTCATTTCCTCAACTTGTTGCAATTTGTAGTTAAAGTTTGATGACTTGTCAATCTCAATGTATGTTATGTACATGAATTCTATTTACATTTATTAGATGGACCACCATCTAACTTGCAATGAAGGCTTTCTTTCCTCTCCTCACTTGAGTAGAACTAATTACAAGTTTTTAATTTGGTCTGATGTATTAATATTACAAATTTGGATTTGTGAATGCATAGAGTCGTTCAATCACAATCAGACGTTCTATATTTTAAGGTAAATACTTTAGATTTTATAATCAAAACCTGCATTTGAAATCTAGACGGTCTTGTCATTATAACCACAAATATAGGATGACACACAAAATTGCCACAGGCCGACAACACACAATCTGAAATATAATATTACCAATTTACATATATAAAATTTATTTCCCTTAGTAAGAAATTCAAAATAAGTGATAGGGCCAGGCAATTCAAAGTGATATATTTTGAAAAAGAACAAGAGAAGGAGTACATAATAATAATCATATATGTCTCTTCACCAAGCATGAGAACCTTGTACATAATTAATAAGTGCACTTTTCATTTAAATAGAAGACAGAGTAATGCATGCGAGACTGACAGTGGTAGCAGGGAGCACTTAAAGGACAGACTGGTTTGGGATACATGAAAAAATACTTCGTTATATTCACTTTATTTGGTAACACTCACATAAATATATATATCATTTAATTATTTTACAAATACACATTATTTATTTATTTATTTTCTCTTTTTACCTTTTATCAAATATGTACGTGTAAACTACTAGGTCACCTACCATTAATTTCCCCCCAAAACAATGCGATCTCCATGTACTTATGCTCAGAAAAGTAGTTATTCTATTTTTAGTGTGATTTCATTTTATCAATACTTTGTTGTAAGTTAATATTTAATAATGCCTATTTTTAGTGTGATTTCATTTTATCATATACTCCTTCCTTCCCTTTCTCCCCTTGCTCGGCCCATCCCACCCCCATAACAAATAAACTCCCTAAAGACCTCTCTTTCTCTCTCTCTCTCTAGACCCGACATTTTTAGGTCTCATAAGCTATATAAAAGTTAAAAGTGAAAATTCTTTCAAGAAAAGAGCAAAAGTTATTTGGCAAAGTGAAAATAAGAGCTTTCAAAAAAAGAGCAAAAGTTGTTTGGCAATTGTTTTTTTTTTAGCTTTAAAGTTATTTTTAATTTAAAATTTGTTTAAATTTTGTTTGTTTAAAAAACTTGTTTAGAAAACAATGAAGGATGCCTCCCCCTCCCCTAAATCCTAATTTATTCTTTTTGTGCCTCCACCAAGGAGGGGTGGTTTTAGGGTCAATTTTTGATCCAAAATCACCCCTCTAAATTGTTTTTCCTTTTCTTTTCAATTAAATAAGTGATTATCCACTTAGATTTGCTTCTTCGTTTTTTTGTTTTTTAAGTTTGTCGTCGTCTTGTGCGGCGTTGTGATTGTGGTCGTCTTGTGCGGTGTTGTGTTTGTGGTCGTCTTGTGCGCGTTTGTTGATTTTTCATTACGGTGTTTCGTTGATTTAAATTGGCATATCTACATCAACTCATTACAGATCTGAAGACTTTGAAGACTTGGACGCCAACGTTGCAAATTCGGGAGTATGAAGATTCCGGTGACTTTTATTTTGTCATATTTGTAGGCAATTTCATGATGCCGTTATATGCTATTAACTTAGGTACTGCAAGTTTGTTTGTAGATTCACCTTTTTCAGTTTTTAGCAATCTTGAATTTGTAATGATCTATGTATTTTCAATTTGAATGAATGAATCCTTATTTTTAGTCAAAAAAAAAAAAAAAGATAAAATTTGTTTGGTAAAATATATATATTTTTTAAAACATTTGTAAAAAAAAAAACAAATTTAAAAAAAGATAATAACAACTAATAATATTTAAATGAAAACAAACTTAAAAATGAAAAAAATAATAAAAATAGCCTTCACCAGGAGTCGAAGCATGATCATTGCAAAAAAAAATTCGGATTTTTTTTCAAAAGTATGTTTCAACCTCTTTTCCTAGAAGGTCATTTAATCCAATTTTGCACATTGAAAACAGTCTGCTTTTTACGGTTAAGAGCTTTATTAAAAATGTGTTTCATCCAACTTTTGATTAAAAAGAGAATAAAAAACTAAAAAAAGCTGGGCCCGTTTGACCCGACTTATTTTCTATTTTTCTATTTCTCTTTAAATGAAGTTGATAAATAAAAAAGGGTTAAATATGTTTTTGGTCCCTATAGTTTTCCAGAATTTCGTTTTTAGTCCCTGAAGATTTTTTTCACACTTTTTAGTCCCTGAAGTTTCATCGGTCAGTGTTTTTAGTCCCTGCTTTTAATCAAACTCTTGTATACTTTCGTATTTTTGAATGATTTTTTGTATTCGTGTTTATAATATTATAAGAACATCTCCGATAAAAATTTAGAATTTTTTAACATAAAATGAATTTTTTATGAATTTTTATGTACAAAAAACTAAAAAATTCATATTAAATTCATCTCTTGTTAAAAAAATTTAAAATTTTGTAATAGAGATTCATATAATGTACTAAACATGACCGCGGAAAAAAATTTAATTTTTCGAATGATATGCACGAGTTGAATGAAAAGTAGGGACTAAAAACACTGACTGATCAAACTTCAGGGACTAAAAAGTGTGAAAAAAATCTTCAGGGACTAAAAACGAAATTTTGCGAAACTATAGGGACCAAAAACATATTAAACCCAATAAAAAATTATGCTTGACCTTATTTCTCCTTGCTTTTGACTTCTTTACTTTATTTCTTTATTTATTTTACGTAGAAATAGGGTTAAAAACAATTTTTTACTTCTTTAATTTTTTTAAAAAGAAATAGAAAAGTGGAAAATAAAACGGACCAAACGGAGCCAAGATTTGAATTTTGAACTCCGGACACTAAACTTATTAGTCTCCATAAAGGGTCAAAAACATAGAAACTAAAATTATAAACAATTAAGCATTAGCATAGGAGATACAGAACGAAGAGTGATCAATTATCATATCATGTTGTTCTAATTACTATTAATAGATCTGCCCTGAAGCTAATGGCAATGAAAAAATAACAACAGCAGCAGCAGCTTATCCTCATTCCATTGTTCATCATGAATCCTTATTGTCGAATATTTACAAAATGAAATCACTGTATAAAAAATTTATACTTTTATTTATTTATTTAATTTTATTCGAATATTTACAAAACAAAAGCACCATATACAAATATATACTTTTTGTTTTTTATTTAATTTTATTCACAAATTGAAACAGTAAACTGTAAAATTTGTAAATTAAGAGATTAAACCAATTGTGAACATGATGATATTTTTCTTCGCCCCTCTAAATTGATCAGAATCTCACCATGTCCCCTCATTCTATCTATCGGGAGATATATTCTGATAGTGCAAACCCTACCTAAAGATATCTTTCAGTAGTGTAAATCTTACCAGAAAAAATATCTTTCGATAAAGTGTTTTCTAGTCTGAGAAATTCAGGGGGCGAAGAATAACCATCTACTTATAGATGCGAGAAAATTTGTGTTTTTTTTCCTTCTTTCTTTCTGTCCAAGGAAATCGATTTTTAAGAATTATAGAAGGAAGTTCTCAAAATCTTATGTTATTTTTTTTTTTTGTCAAGTAAAAATCTTATGTTATTATTACTACTTATTAGCCACTCCACTTTTTAGAGCTAATTTGGTCAGCAACAACTCCAATAGACAAATAGTCCAACCTCACTTAAAAGTAATCTGCCCACTCCAACTTCTAATTACAATTTCAAATTCTCTTTATAAACTATATAAACAAATGTTGCTAGTAAATCCTTACCATTATCCCCCTTAATCATTCAACACCAATAATAAATCCCATCTAACACATACATATATACCTTAAAATACCAAAATGGCCATAAGGCTCAACATCACCTCTTTTTCCTTAATTAAAGTCATAATACTCCACATTTCTATCTTAAGCATCACCTTAAGATATGTCAAAACAGAAGAGAATCATCATGTTATAACTAAACCAACAATTATAACATCACCACTCACTTTCTTCATGCATGATATTCTAGGTGGATCAAACCCTTCAGAAAGAATTGTGAATGGCATTATTGTCAATACACAACAAACCACTAACATTCCTTTCTCAAAACCAAATAACAGAAAATTTCCTATCAAAGGTAGCATACCAATTTTTGATACTAGTATTAGTACAAATGTTTCTCCCTCAAGCACAACAATGATAAAAAACATTGACAAAAACAAGGTGGTTATAGATAGTAACTCTAACTCACTTCCATACGTTACGCCGAATCATCTTCCACTAGGAGCAACATTAGAGAAGCTTTTATTTGGAAGAATTACAGTGATTGATGATGAAATTACAAAAGGGTATGAGTTGAATTCAGAAGTTATTGGTAAAGTACAGGGATTTCATTTGGTTAGTTCATTGGATGGAAGTAGTCAAACTATGGCATTTACAGCTTTGTTTGGTAATGAAACTCATGAAGATGATGATGCTATTAATTTCTTTGGAGTGCATAGAATGGCTACACATGAGTCCTATATTTCTGTAGTTGGAGGAATCGGTAAATATGAAAATGCAAGAGGGTATGCGAAAATTGAGACGTTACAGTTACCTTATGAAGACGAGAATACTAATGGGATGGAAACAGTTTTTCAGATTACTGTCTACTTAGGAAGTTAGAATATATAGATTTATCATAGATTGTTCTTTTTTGTCCTTTGTTTTATAGTAAAGAAGATCTCATTATTCTTTGTAGGAAAAGATGCAATACTACTATGTATCTGGATTAATGAATGTGTAAAATATTTATTTATGTGCAAAACTTTAACTCACAAAAGGTGATTAAATGTTTTATCCACAATTGCGTGATTTCCGCCAAACTCACTGGATAACAACTTTTTGTTTCTATGAGAGCAAGACACATGTTAGTTGGTTTATGCTATAATTGCACAGTTAGAAGTAACTAACTAGCTGAAAATATAAAAACAGAAAGAAGAAAAACGCCGGTCAGTAACTAACTAATCTAACAAATTAGTTACTATAGCTGATTAATCAATTCCATCTCTAATACAATTAACAGTTAACACCCTCCCTCAAGCTCGAATGAATATCAATCATTCCAAGCTTTTTGTGCAAAGATGAAAATGGTTCAGGATGGAGAGAGTGAAGATATTGGCCACTTGACATGGATTACAAGACAATCGATCTTGACATGCTTCGTTAGCACATAAATTACAGGATTGGCCGCAATGTGAAGAGTTTATTTGTTATCACAGATTTTGTTTATGTAATATTTGTTATCACAGTTGACAGCCATGGGTAAAGGGTTAGGAACCTGCAAGTCTCGTAGGACACACATAAAACATTGACTCATTTTCACAAGTATGTGCCAGGGCCATGTATTCTATTTAAGAGGAGAATCGGGACACAATGGTATTTTCCGGGATACCAATGAGGAGCCAAGGAAAAAGCAAAAACCAGTGGGAGACCTTCTTGTGTCATAGCATTCTCCTCAACTAGAATCGTAAAATCCTTTAAGGGTATGTAGAGAGACAGAACCAAATAACAATGCTTGACCAAGATTGTGTTTTTGAGGAATATAAGTACACACATATCAGCTAGTAGGTGAGCATCTATGGAGGTATCTAATACTGGCTAAGTTTAATAATATCTTAGGATATTTCAGACCTAGGTAGAGTGTGAGGTAGAGGAGTTTCTCAGTTGCGTAATTCAACTCTACAAAACTAACTTGTAAGATTAGGGGTGCTTCTCACTTACAAACTAATTTATTTATAAGTTATATCTTGTCCAGTTTTGTCTATTAACACACTCCCTCATGCCCACTAATGAACATCTAGAGTGTGACTCGAGTGGTCTAACAGCAGATGACCCAACTTATCTAAGAAACAGTATGAGTCACAATCGTAGAACTGTAATGATGACAAAACTACATGTTCAAGTCTCAAACTGTTTTTCGATGCCAAAAAGAAGTCTCGAAAAATGTTTCAAGGCCCGCCATTGTAATATTGGAATTCTTATCACTGATAATAGGCCTATTAAAAAAATAAATAACAGATAATACAATGTCAAAGCAATATAGTTCGGTCATGGACTCATGGTAAAATCAACTTCAGGCATAACATATTTCTTTTCTTTTCAAAAGCACAATGCAATCACTAATTGATATTCATTACACAAAACACATATTTTTCAAAAGTTTCGTAAACTGAAAACAGGAAGTTGATTCATGATAATACATATATAAATTAAAAGACATTTTAATAGGAAAGATATGCAGTAAGGTGCAAGAGAGTTTCAAGTCCATCAGTGTTATGTTGCTGACCGTTGTTAACCGGAAAAGTCTTAATAATAGCAAATCCATTAGCATTCACATACTTTCCTGTTCCTCCGATGATTGCAAGTTGTGATTGTGAAACTTGTGTTGTTCTGTGTACCCCAAAGAAGCTAAGACTATCTTCATAACCATTCTCTTCAAACTTTGCAGTGAAAGCCATTACTTGACTTGTTCCTTCCACTGAGCTTGCTATATAAAATCCTTGTGCTTTCCCTACTAATCCCGAACCCAACTCTTCCCCTTCTGTTAGCTCATCATCAAACACTGTCATTGTACCAAACATCAGCTCCTGCACCGTCATTCCCTGCGGTATCTGATTCATATTCGTCACTGGAAAATTATTGTTCCCATTATTATTGTTATTGTTATTGAAGACGTTGCCTGTGTTTCCACTAAGTCCTGTCAGGAAAGGAAGGTTGTTGTTGTTTAGAATCCCGTTGTTATTATTGTTCTGTGGAACTCCGCTGTTTAGAGGAAGGTTTGCACCGTTTGGCTTTGCGAATGCAACTTGAGCGTTAAGGGCAGGGTTTGTAACGACTCCGGTCACTGCTCTTGCTGTTGGATTGGAGCCGCCGAGAATGTCGTGCATGAAAAATGATAGTGTGTGGTGCTGATCGGGAATATCAGTACCAGTTGTTGTGGCTGTTGCTGGAAGTGGAACTGGAGGAAGAATGGAAGAAACAGGGGACACTGCAGAACCAGTAATCGGTTCTTCTGGTGTTTCTAGTTCACTAAGGATTCGGCTTGAAGTTGTGAAAGTGAATGTAAGGAATATTAATGCCATAGACATTATAGCTTTGAGAGACATAATGGTATCAAGGGTTTCAAAGCGTGCCATGCTTGTTGGCGTTCGATAGTTTGATAATTGATATTGTGTTTTGATGAGATGACAGAGAGTTATAGGGACAGGTATAAATAGTAAGAATTGAAACAACACTAGCAGTAATGTATTATTATACAACAAAATGATGGAGTTGATGAGAGGAGTTGTTGTTTTTGTGTATATATGGAGCTGATATCTATCTCATTGTAGTAGTTATAACTAAACAACAGCAAGTATTATAAAATATATACTGATAATCTGAAGCCAATAAAATAAAAATTGCTGATAATTGTAAATAATTAATAGATTAACTTGGATTATATTGAAAAAAAATATAAACAAATACCAATAAATTTCACTCTTTTAAATTTAAATAATTATGAAACTGCATAACAAGTTTACAACAGTATGGTTCCTTTCTTATTTGGTAAATTACAATTCTATAAAGAGCTGAAGTTTTAAAATTTCAGGTAGTGTATGGTGTAAATGTTTGTTAAGATTAAGAACTCCAACCCTTTTTCAAACGAAAACAGAAACACCAATTTCAGCCTTTTAATCAACTTTCATCAGACCTTTTTTTTATGCAAACCATGGGAGATCGGGGATAAAAAAATCAGCAATTGCGAACTCAAACTCCCGAGACTTCACTTTCATCTCATCTTTCCCAGCAGCATCTATAAACTCAGTGAAAACAATTTGTTCATCGTTTTGAAATGAATTTACTCATTAATTACCACCGGTAGCTTCTATGCCAGGAAAACCAGCATCTCGTGTACAATTAGAATCAGGGCGAGGAGAAATTCAAAATGGTACCACAATTGGTTCATAGTTATTGCATTAGATGGACTGAGATGCAAGTATAGTCCTAAGCCTACTGCCACCATTATCATCCTCACTACAAGCATATTTTATCACTGCTTCCCAGCTCTCCAATTCAAAATCTACCTTTCTCTTCACCATCTCTTCCAAAACAAAGCATCCACCATCAATATTCCCAGACTTCAATAACCCAACAACCAAACAATTAAATGTATCGGGTCGCGGGCAATGCCTACTAGCCATCATTGCATTCAAAACATTCAACCCTCCCTCAAAATCCCCATTCCGACACAAACCATCAAGCATCATCCTATATGTAGCTGCATTTGGCTGGCAACCACCAATCTGCATCTCAACTAACATTTTGTAAGCTTCCGCCGTCTTACCTTCCTTGCAAAGATAATTCACAAATACATTGTATGTCACAACGTCCGGCTTAAGCCGCCTCTTTCTCATCTCACGGAATAAAACCATCGCCTCATCAATCATACCCCTCTTTCCAAGATCATTCATCAAAACAGAAAAATTCACAAGCTGAGGTTTACATCCACGATACGCCATATCAAACATTAGCTTCTTAGCTTCCTCATACTTCCCCATAGAGCACAAACCCTCCATCAAAAGCGCATACGTCACTCCATTCGCACGTTTTCCTTTACGTCTCATATCATCAACCAACGTCATCGCTTTATCCAAATCACCTTTTCTAGACAAAAACCCAATAAGACTATTATAAGTAACAACACTAGGTTGCACTTTCTTCTGAAGCATTTCATCAAACACCTCACATGCTTTCCCCCATTCACCTTTCACCAACCAACCCTTTATCATAATATTAAACGTAACAGTATTCGGACGAAAACCCATTTCATAAGAACGATCAAAAGCATCATTAGCCTCACAAAACATACAATGATCAATAAGAAGATTAAGAAGCGCATTAAAAGACTGTAAAGTACGAACACAGTTAAAATGTGGCATTTTGTGAAAGAGTTCAATGGCTTTTACAGGACCATAATGTTGAAACAAAGCAATGAAAAGGATTTCATTACATTGAACATTGGTTTCTTTCATGTGTGTGAGGATTGTTTCGACGGATTCGAAGTTTCTAGAACGTGCAAGTTTGTAGAGTAACGCAGCGTAAGAAGGGTAATAGTGTTTAAAACCGAGTTCTTTGTAATGGTTAAACAGAGACAAAGCTTGTTCTGAGGTTTGAACATGTTTGATTTCGGTTATGAATGGAATTTGTTTGCGATTTCGAAGGTTTGATTTTGGTTTTTGGGTTTGAGGTTGTTGTGTCTGGGTGTGGAATAAAGCTTTTCCATTGTAATTAGTATAGTAATAATAAGAATAATTAGGGGATAATAGATTCCGATTATTAATCGATTTTGCTCTTTGATACATAATTCAATTGGGAAGAAAGAAATTCCCAACAGTGTGGTATTCAATTGAAAATCGAATTTGATGATGAATAATCAAAAATTTGAAGAAGGCTGCATAAGGGTGCACAACAGTGTTTAATTGTGCAAGAGAAACCGTTACACTCCTATAACTATAAGGCAGAAGAATATGAATATTAGAACTCTAATTTTGAGAAGAAAGGGAAATTTGGTAGAGTAAAAAAAAAACATAGATTCCACCTAAGTGATTAATCTGACTAATAATAGTAAAGTTAAGTAAAGTTAGATGTTATCTGAGCTTAACTCGGTTAACAGATACCTTGCATTATACTATAGAGGGTCGGAGATCGGTCATCCCACTTATCCATTTAAGTTGGAATTACTAGCCATCAAGGCTACTTGACCGAAAGAAAAAAAGTTAAGTTAGATGATTAAAAAGAAATAAAAAATAGTTATGGTAGTAAAGTGAAATTATAAAATAAGTTAAGAGATTAAAAAAGTAACTTGATTTTTATTATCGGCCTCTAAATTCATTTATGTAATATTTTGATATAGTAATAAATTTTGATTGTTTTGATTTGAGATCAAATTTTTCAAATTTGAATTTACATTTCACACATTAATCAATGTTGGTTGCTTAGAAACATAATTCCTTTGCATTATTAAAATACAAGTAACGTTATTAATTTTAGCATGATTCCTTTGTATTACACTTGAAGAGAAGGTATGTGATTCAACCTTGCAACTGGAATGCAAAAAAAAAAAAAAACATTGGCCCGAGGAGCGGTCAATCCTGAACGCTCATTCATATTTATTATTTTGCTTTGATTAAAGATTTTATTTTCAGAATCAAGCATCTTCCACTCAAAACACACGATCAAAGCTCTAACTACAATGGGTAATTGTTGCATGGCCAAAGGCATTCCTAGACAACCTCTTCTTCCCAAACCAAATGGCAACAATTCAAAGTGATATCCTTTTATATCTATATTATTACTGCCTTCGTTTTTTCTAAAAACCTTTCAGGCCTAAACTCTAATGGGTTTTCCCATATCGTTTGGTCTCTTCCCATGGCCCAAATGTTCACGCAAACCAATGAGCCTTTTGGAATCGTGTTACCATCAACCACACAATCTTCCTTTCCTTTCCTCATAATCATGGGTATCGGGGGGTGAAGTCTCATTGTTTCTTTTATAATGGCATTTATATAAGGAATGTTTGAACAATCTTCTTCAGAAACTAGTCTTTCCTTTTCTATCTTTTTCCACCTCTTCTTGAGCTTTTTTTAGCACCTTTGGATTGTTAAACAATTCAAATATGGTCCATTCCACTGAGATGACAGTGTCGGTAGCTGCTATAAAATAATCCTGAAATATATGTGAATAATAATTATTAGATGAAAATATTAGAACAGGCTAGGGCTTTAGTTGACACAACTCTCACTATCAAAGATGTCATAACGATTACTGGTCAATGGAATATTGACTTCATACAGTCGCATTTACCCCATGCCAAGGCTAATCAGGTGTTGGCCCTTCTAGCGCCCATGAACGCTGATGGACCTGATTCTTTGGACGGAAAGGCACTAGTACTCGCCACTTCACGGTTCAAAGTGCCTACGAACTTCAATGTTGAAACTTTAACCATATTGAGGGGGATTGGCAAAAGATATGGGACTGGAAAGGTCCCTACAAAATCAAACTTTCATGTGGATGGCGGCACATGAACGTCTCTTAACTAACTATCGTCGAAGTGGGTGGGGGTTGGAATTTCATCAATTTGCCCTAGTTGTGGGAATGGTGGCGAAACACTCATCCATGTGTTTGCGAGATTGTGTTTATGCAACCCAGGTATGGATCAAGTTAGTTGCTTTAATTCATATTACTAATTTCTTTTCATTGAATTGCAGGGAATGGGTCTCCAAGAACCTCACCAATCAGGTGCATGGAACACGCAAAGAGGAATGACGATCTATATTCATGGTGACTTGTTGGAATCATTGGGCGTGGAGGAATAAATCAATTTTTGAGGAAAACTTGCATCGGCCTATTAATACTGTTTGTTTCATCCTTGATTTGGTTCAAGTCATTCATAGGGCCGATCATCTACACCAAACAGGAGGGTTGAGACATTTTGACACTGTCTACATTGGTTGGAAGAGACCACAAGGAAATTGGGTTAAACTTAACAGTGATGGAGCATATAAGGAGTCATGCTTGGATCTTGCAGGCTGTGGGAGCCTTATTCGAGACTCAGATGGTCAATGGCTAACAGGTTATACTCGAAAGATCGGAACGTGTGATGCTTTTCATGCTGTGATGTGGGGAATGTATGAAGGGTTAAAGATAGCTAGGCGACATGGTTTTTCGCATCTGGTTGTGGAAAGTGACTCTAAATTGCTAGTGAACATGGTTACAAATAATTGCAAGATTAATGGGGCTATTCTTGTTCCCATTCGCCGAATCTGAGATCTCGTAAATCTATTTTGGCATGTTCAGATTAACCACACCTTGCGTGAAGGCAACAAATGTTCTTATTGGTTAGCTTCATATAGTCTAACAAATGATGTCTTTTTGTCCATTGTTTTAGAGGCCCCGCTGAGGGAGCTGCAGTATCTTGTTTGAGGACATTTCAGAGACTTCCATGCCTAAAAATGTTCGTTTAATTTCGTAGTTTTTTTCCTTTGGGCTTTGCCCTCTTTATGTACAAAAAAAACTAAATAAAAAGAAAGAGAAGGAGAAGGTATATATGTACCAAGATCAATGATTTGGTATGATTTCTAGTAAGGTTGACTTCACGGTCACAAGTGTAGGCACCAACTTAAATCCGAAAGAAAAAGCGAATGATTTCATGGAATGTTTCATTTTTTTGGCAGCTATGAATCCTCCATGGAAGTACTCCTATTGTAGAATTGAAGTTTCAAGCAATTCCAATAAAATTGGAAGAAGTCAATACTTTCATTTGAATTTTCTAAAAATAAAGCTGATAAAAAAAATAAAAAATCTAAATACTATGAAGTGATAAAACAATGGAGTTAGAAATTGATGGAAGAAGTCAATACTTTCATTTACTGCATAGAAGAAGAAAGATGGTTGCCTATGGGGGGGGGGGGGCACATTTGAGGAAACATTTAAACAGTTTACTAATTAATGGGTGGCGTAAATGGAGTTAATGAAAACTAATTCATGGCAACTATAAGAATATGAAGGGTTTCTTTAGTTTGAAAAAAAAGTGGGGTTGAGCCTGGTTTTTTTTTTTATTGCTTTTCAGTACACCCAATTTCAATTTCGCACCCTCTGTGACTCTTTTTTTAACTTTAATTATTGTTTAACTTTAACCAATTAAGTGCTTATTTAAATAAATACTTATTAAAGCTATTTTAATTAATTAAGTGTTTATTAAATTAAGTGCTTAAGTGATTAAGTGCTTAAACTAGTATTAATCAAGTACTTAGTTAATTAAGTATTCATTCAAGCTTATTTAAATAAGTGTTTATTCACATAAGTGCTTATTTAATTGTTTTTCGCATAAGTGTTTTTTTCTTAATTGATTTTTCTTAAGTGATTTTACCACTTCTTTTGTTGACAAAATGACAAGCCTTTTTTATTTCGATTTATAACTATTTATATATTATGTCACATGTGAATTTGCCGCTTACGATTAAAATTTTGCGCCCAGGCTCTCTAACATTCCTGGCTCCGCCACTGAATGTAAATATTATCATACAAGATCTTGTTTGATTTGTTTCGATGAATATTTTCAAAATATCAAATTTCTATAATATTTACTTATAGACAATTAAAGATATTTGTAATCAAAATTATATATTGATGTTGCAATGGTCAATGAGTTCTTATATTTTGGAACGGACGGAGTATTTTTTTTTTTTTGGAATAAGTTTAAGAAAGTAGATTTAAACCCTTCTTGTATGAAAGTTGATTTTTTTTTTTAAAGAAAAACATAATGCAAAATTGGTGGTGACCAAGAGTTGAACTAGGGACCTTCAACCCAGAAACAACCTTAAAAGTAAAAACACGCCACCTATCAGTAGGCTACACTCACAAACATGGTAACATTTCGTCCAAACTGATATATAATGTATTTAACATTACAAAAATACTATGGGTATTATGATAATTTTCTATATTTTGGAGTGGACCGAGGCCCGGCCGTGCCACCCTGGCTCCGCTACTGGTTTTAACTCATTTAATGTCACATTTTTGGGATTAGATTGTAATTAAATATTGAATGCAATTAAGGGGAGTTAATGAAAATTAATTCCAAAATATTGAATACAATTAAGGGAAGTTGATGAAAATTAATTCATACTCCGGTCATATTTATAAGTAAAAAACACTTGAAATTTTGGTCACTATTATAAGCAAAAGTTAACTACTTTTAAACTAATTAATATTTTTTTTTCTTCAAGTATACCCTTACTTTCCAAAAGGTGCATGTCATTTCCAAGAAAAAGAAGGGCACACTATAGTAAATTTATTCATGTTTTATATTAAATCAAAAATATTAATTACATTTAACTAAATTTCTTAAACACCGCGTAAGTATTTTTTTTGCTTATAAATGTGTCCGGAGGAGTAGCATCTACGAATATGAAAGGTTTTTTTGTTTGAAAAAAAGTGGGGTTTGAGGGGCTAAATGGCATCTCGTGGGCTAATTGTGTATTTAGCTGTTAAATGTGTTTTTTTTTTTTTTAACAAAAATGTGTTTGTTTACTATTCTTCTTTATATAATAAATAAATAAAACATATATTTGTTCCGTGAACTTAGTTGATAGGAAAATTGAATTATATACTCCCTCTATTTTAAAATATAAGCAAAAATAAGTCAAAGAAACTTGATGCATTTAGTTAAAAATTTAGACTAAATATATTCATTTTTATTAATTACTTTTTATTTATATTTTAAGACGGAACAATATGTAGAAAGTCGGGGTTCTAATCTCAATCGTCCTGCTTATTTATCTTAAAATAGAGTAAAATGGAACGAAGTGACATGAAGTCATATTCATGTAGCACTTTTTATTCTTCTTGCTTCAGGTTCTTCTGGTTTCACATGGGCTGCAATTTTTTTTCTTACGGCTCTGTTTGGTAAAAATAGCGGTTAGCTTATAAGCTAGCTTATAGCTTATAGCTGATAGCTTATAGCTTATAGTTGATGGCTTATAGCTTATAGCTGATAAGCTAATTGAAGTGTTTGGTAAAATTAGCTTATAGCTGATAAGATAATGTAAAATTACATGAAAGGGCATTATCACTTTATAATAAAATTTATATCAATTAATATTTAAGATATTATTAAAAAATATTTTTTATTTAAAAAAATATTTTTAAATATTTTTACCTTTTATAAAAAAAGTAAACATTACAGTAAAATATATTTAATATGTATATATAAATTATATTATTGTAAAACTTAATTACAACATATACAATGAATAGATAATAATAATATTATACTAAAAAAAATCAATTTTGTAAAAGTAGAGAGTGAAAAGTTAGTTCAAAAAAAATTGTGAGGATATTTACTCGTCATATATAACACAAGTGTTATATAAATTTTGCAATAAAAATATAATAAATATTAAAATAATGTTAATTATGCTTGTTGAAAAAAGATAATTTTGGCTGAATTATATTAATCCAAAATAATAATCAAAATAAGTACTAAAGGGTAAAATTGGGTTTTAGTTAAAATAATAAGGGTAAAAGTGGAAGAAAAGACAATAAGCTATAAGCTATAAGCTATAAGCTAATTGAAATAGCGTTTGAAAATAAGCTATAAGCTAGTCAAAATAAGATATAAGCTCGTAACGAAAAGGTCGTTACCAAACAGGACTTTTAGCTTATAAGCTATAAGCTAGCTTTTTGTGCTTACCAAACAGAGCCTACGTGTTCCACCTTATGGAAGACCCCATGCATTCTTCAACCAACAGACTACTTGCTAATTTATTTTTATCAATTGAAATTATGGAAGAAAAACTCCAAAGATACTAAACTAGTACTGGTTAAACACAAAAGCCAAAAGTGGATAAATAAAAAGTATAGAATGTTAATCGATTTAATTAATTATATTTTTAATTCTATTAAGTAGTTAAATAAAGGTAAGAATGTAATAATTTATTCCATTTTGTCCACTTCTTTTTCTAAATCAATTTCGTCCATTTCCTAAATAATGGAATAATAAATTTGTTCCATTCTATAAAATATTAAAACGATGGAATAAAATATTTATTTTATTATGTTATATTCCATTCCACTTCACTTTATTACACTACGCTCCATTATATTCTATCAATCCTAACAGCGTCTTAGAATATCTGAAGCGGTCAAGACCATTGAATGGGTTTGCTAACCATTAAGAATAATTTTAATGTTATTTTTTTGAAATAATAGATAAATTAACAAATAAATCTCATAATAGTTTTTAGTTTACCATGATTTTAGCACGAAATTGTTAGCGCAGTCTAATTTTTGTTGGGGAGTTTATGAGACACATAATGTGTAATCTCCTCTCTCAACCAATTTTTTTCATATGCAAATGAATTTAAATTAAAATCTTAACCGCATATTTAAAAGGATCAAAACTCTGTTCCATGAGTTTGACTCAATTGGTTGAATATTATATTGTATATGCAGGGGACCGGAGTTACTCCGATCATCCCACTTATCCATTTTAATGATGAAATTTCTAGTCACTAGATTATTTGATTAAAAAAACATGAAAACTCTTACCACTTAAACTAAAACTAGTTAATTATTGATTAGTTTATTTTTCCTTATAGAGACTTGCTTGAACGGTGGTAGTAACATGCGGTGCGCACCGCATGTATTTTAATGTTAAAAGATGCTTTAATAGTTTAATTAACTCCTAAGAAATTAAGAATAACAATATAGTATTAGTAGATTTGATACGGTAGATTTAACTATTAGATTTGATACAGTTTACTTTAGCATCAACTACTGTTGGAACGTGTTTGAAAAATTGGAGGGAATTTTGGCTGGAAATTGGAAGAATAAATACTAAATCTTGGGATTCAAAGACAGTGAAGTAGTGTATGAATAAAAAAGTGGGATAAATTTTACTATATTAGAAATAACACGCTTATATTATTAAATCGGAGAACACATCACTTACTCTTGAGTCTTGACTATCACACAAATTGAAAATGCATTTCTATTCGTTTTAATTGAAATTTTTTTATACACCTGATGATCAAAACTCCAACAAATACTAATGTTGTGTTGATCCATATATGTTCCATTTGATTTAGTCTAAATCTGCGCGTTCTTAACCCAATAATCTGAAATTGCGGAACTGCTCAATCTAATCGTGGGAGAGACCGATGAAATCCGCTTCCCTTATTTTCTCTCTTTTTGGCTAGGCCTAATCAGTTTCTTTCGAGTTTGATTAATGCTAGTAATGTAAAGAGTTAGTAGAGTAGTGGCACATAGCCTAGCCAATTTGTCTAAAATTGTTATATGTTGCTCTTAGAGTAGTGGCACATAGCCTATAACAATATTTCTTCTATTCCATGAATATTTCACGTGTCATGTAAAAAAAATTAAGAACGACCAAACCAATAATCCCATGAACCAAAGATCCCAAAGAAAACACATTAATTTTGGGTTGATTATTTTTATTTATTTAGATCTAACTAAAACTATCCTTTTGGGACTGTTTGGTAAGATCACAAAACTAACTTATAACTTATGTCTTATAGTTTATAAACTTAAAGACTTGTTTGGTAACAGTCTTTTCACCATAAGTTTATAGCTTATTTTATAGTTTTTTTTTTCAGACGTTATTTCAAGTAGCATATGAGCTTATAACTTATATTTTTTCTTTCATTTTTACCCCTTATTATTTTAACTAAAGTCCACTTTTACCCTTTATAATTTATTTTAATGTAAAAGAATATAATTATGTTTTAAAATAAAAAGCATTTCATATGATTATTATTTTTTGAGGTTAAAATTGACTTAATTTTTATTATATGTTAATTTATTGCAAAATTTACATAATTGCTTTGAATATATTTTATTAATTTGTTTATTATTATGTTATTTTACATCATTGATATAAATTTTGTTATAAATTAAAAATTGTCTTTTTATATTAGGTACTGGCTCATAAAAACAATTTGAAAGAAATTTATCTTATATTAGGTACTTGGCCCATAAAATCAATTTGAAAGAAATTTTCACAATAAATATAATTTGAAAGAAATTTATCTTATATTAGGTACTTGGCCAATAAAATCAATTTGCAAGAAATTTTCACAATACTTGCCAAATGAAAATACATCTATAGCAAGTAACATTATTAAATTTAGCATAATTTCTTTCCATTAGACTTGAAGACAAGGAATGTGATTTAACCTTGCAACTGGGATGCAAAAAAGATCATTGGCTCGAGGAGCGGTCAATCCTGGCCTCTCATCCATATTTATTGTTTTGCCTTGATTTAAGATTTTATTTTCAGAATCAATCATCTTCCACTCAAAACATTGAATCAAAGCTCCAATTACGGTGGGCAATTGACGCATGGCCAAAGGCATCCCTGGACAACCTCTCCTTCCCGAACCAAATGGCAACAATTCAAAGTGATGTCCTTTGATATCTATATCACTCTCTATGTCAAATTCAATAAACCTTTCAGGCCTAAACTCCAAAGGGTTTTTCCAGACCTTTGGATCCCTTCCCATGGCCCAAATGTTCACGCAAACTATCGAGCCTTTCGGAATCATTTTTCCATCAACCACACAATCTTCTATTCCTTTCCTAGCAATCATTGGTAGTGGCGGGTGAAGTCTCAGCGTTTCTTTTATAATTGAATGTGTATATGGAAGGTTTGAAATATCTGCTTCACATACCAATCTTTCTTTCCCTATTACTCTCTCAATCTCCTCTTGTGCTTTCTTCAACACCATTGGATTATTATACAATTCGGATATTGCCCATTCTAATGAAATTGCGGTAGTGTCTGTAGCTGCTGTAAAGTAATCCTGAAATAATTAATAACAAACCATAAATTTAAACGTTAGAATTGATAAAGACATGTAAAATTTGTTATAATTTTATGAGAATTTCATATGAATACACTTGATTTAGTATAATTTATGTTTTTGGATAAAGTAATAGAAAATTTCATTGTGAATATTTTGAGCTATTTTTATAAATTTGAAAAGTTTTGGGTCAAATTTAAAGAATGCGTTAAAATAGTTTTTTTTTTTTAAGAAGCTAAATTAGCCTACCCAAATTGGCATCCAGACAATCGAACATGAGACCTCAAGGAGAAATACACTCCATTTCTAAAGTCAATACCCCAGAACAACCCAATACAAGTAGGTTAATTTATGCTCATCGTAGAAAATAATATTGTAGTGTAAAAGTGTAAGAAAGAATGAAGAGGAGAAGGTATATATGTACCAAGATCAATGATTTGATATGGTTCCTAGTAAAGTCGACTTCACAATCTTTGGCCTCAGAAACATCAAGCAAAATATCAAGAAAATCCTTCACTTTTTCTTCATCCACAAAACCACCCTCAACCTTGAATTTTCTTCTTGATTCCTCGCGATCACATATCAACTTCTCCAAAAAGGCATCATACCTCCTATGTATATCCAATGTCCTCTTTTTGAGACCTTGCAAGTCCATGTTCTTGAAAAATCCTATAAAATCTGAAATGTTAAATTCCCCGAAAGTTTGCGTCACCTCGCGAACCAACGTCCTCGCCTGTTCAGCTTGGCTATCCGTTCCCGAGGTCTCAATGCTCAACATCATTTGTGATATTATATTGTTGGAGAGCTTCAACAAAGCTTGTGTGAGGTTCACGCTCTCTTCCGCCTTGGATTTCTTTGCCAAATTTTGAATGAACTCGTGGAGTTCTCGGGTTCGAATGGGTAAAAATTGTCCAATGGTTCGATTGCCTAAGAGCTCAAATGTGCTTACCTTTTTAATGAATTTCCAATATGCCCCATAAGGGGCAAAAGCAAAAGTAGCATCATGATAGGTAACCATGTTGATGGCGATATTTTTTTTACGCGAAGAATAAACAAGTTCATTTGTTTTGAGAAACTCTTTAGCGAGTGATGGGGTATTAACAACGATAAATTTAACGGAGCCAAGTCGAAGTGATATAAGAGGGCCATATCGATCGGAGAGGTCTCGGAAAGCTTGATGAATGAGCGGTTTGACGAGATGAAGATGGCCGATTATTGGTATTGCTGGTGGACTTGGAGGGTAAGGGAAATGCTCATTTGGTTTGTTGTTTCTTTTAAACAAAAAACGTTGGAGAATGAAAGCAAGAATGAATAGAATCAAAGCTAATAAGATTGGTTGAGAAATCATTTTTGAGAAGAGTTATGAAATGATTGTGGTTTTTTGCATTACCACCTAATGCTTTTTATAGTACTTAAATTAATGAAGACATCTCTAGGGAGGAAAATGGTGTGCACTAGACAATAATGAAATGAAACCACTTTCTGATAAGAGAAATATATTTATTTATTAGTAATAACAAGCACAAGAATGAGAATAGCAGACATTACTATAAAAAAATAAGAGAAATGCATAGACTATAGTTTGTGGGTACTAAAACGGGTGCGGTGCATGATACTACGAAGTTTCTCCAATCTCAACGAATAATTTGTTGCAGACTTTTGCTTTACAATTGAATTGCCATTTTTATGAACAATTGAATTGGTATTTTAATACATAGTACTACTCTACTATTCCGTCTTTTAATATAAGACACGGTAACCGATCGTTAGTTGCTTCAGTGGTGATTGATATTGAACTTGATAGGGAGGATCACGGTTCGATTCCCACAATTGCGATCGGGAGAAAACTAAAACCACTTGATGTCAGAACTGACCCCGAACCAGTTTAAACTGGCGGGTGAGAGCCAAAAAAATATATATAAGACCTTGTTAAAAAAATTGCGAAGATTAAAAAAGTTGATTATAGTGTTATTTTTACAATTCTATCTTTTAAAAGATAGAATGAATTAATATTTACATTATTGTGTTTGGTATAGTGGTGAGAGATTTAGATAGTATGCATGAGATCTTAGAACATATTGTAAAAAAAGATGCACAATAGTATGTTGGTAAAAAAATAATTAAGATCCTGAAAATTTGAAAGCATCTCATGATAAAGGACTGAGAAAAATTCTCAATTGAATATTATACTATACCTCTGTCTCTAATTATAATATGCTTTTGAAATTTGTATTTGTCCTTTTTATAAGAACCATTTCAAATTTTCAATTGAATATTATACTATACCTCCGTCTCTAATTATAATATCCTTTTGGAATTTGTATTTGTCCTTTTTATAAGAACCGTTTCAAATTTGAAAGCATCTTATTGTTGTTGCCTTTCGCCTCCTTTTCCTTAGCGTCTCTAGAACGTTTTTCTGCATTGCTCTCCTCGCCCTTAATGTAACAACCTGCTCTTTTTATCACTTCTTGCATTGAGGTTGTAGGTTTTTGTGCCAACGATTCATTGAAATGTCCTTCTTTCAAACCATTGTTGTGGAAAGCAGCCACAAACATCTCTTGATTGGGGTTTGATACCTTGGTTGTGGCTTCACTGAATCTGGCTAAGTATTCCCGAAGGATTTCTGCATAGTTTTGACGAATAGCAAACAAGCTAGTCATCGTTATGTGCTTTGTACCAGAGTATTGGTGGATGAATTTTTTATGAAAGTCAACGTAACTTTTAATGGATTTTTTGGGTAGATTCATATACCAACGCAGAGCAGCATCCTTGAACGTTCCTGAAAGGAGCTTGCACTTAAGATGTTCTGCCGCACCAATGATGGCGGTTTGGGTTCCAACTGCCATCAAATGTTCCAATGGGTCTGTTTTCCCATCAAACGTTGGTAAATGAGGAGACTTGAAGTTGTCTGGGACTTTAGCATCCCAGATGACTGCGCTAAAGGCTGAGACTCAATGAGGATTTCATCATCGGAATCCACATTTTGTTCGGCATTATCTTTTTCGATTGTTGCTATTTTGGTTTGCAAGCGTCTGATTTCATCCACATCAGTTGGCAGAGTTACTGCTCCATGATTTTGGCTTCCGATCCTATCATGGATGAATCGTTTCTTGTGATCTTCTTACTTTCTAGGTGGTAGGCCGGGAATTTGTTTTACCGCGGCCTCACGGTGGGCGCCAAAATATTCTGGTGAACAAATAAACTAGTATGCAAAGTGTGTAAATATAGCAAAAATGAACCGTCCTTCTTCATTATAATTGCAGGTATTTATAGGTTACACTGGAAAATCTTCCCGCCCTTTTCCTAACCCACGATCTCCACGTTGATCTTCATAAACATGAGGCTAATCATGGAGGATGTGTCTAACATGTGTACCACTCATAAATCTTGTGCCTAGTCATGGGAATGATGGGAAATAACTGAAACGAGTAATGGAAGAGTGATGCAGTTAGGCTGGTAGATCATGGGGTTGCGGGGATCGTGGGCGAGTTGCCCACTCGCCTTGTCAAAGGTGTGGTGTCTCGCATTTGGGTCATGTTTTCCATGTGTATATGTTTTCCTTCCTATTGGGCCAGAATTTATTGTGGTTCAGCAGACTTTTGATCATTGGGCTTGATTTCGATCTTTAGGCAATGTATTGGGTCTTGCTAAACAAACCCCTCTATATTCTAGCCCAGTCCATAATCTGAGGCACTTCAAATAAGCTTTGAGGAATTCCATATCCAAATTTATTTATTTTACTTAACCTTAGTGTTCTCAAGGGAAGGGTTCGATAATTCAGAATTTAACCGCAAGATAAATAAATTTTGGCAAAAAATTATTCTCACTATGAATCAAGTGCGGGCTCTTCCAAACAATTCCATAGTCAATTTTGAGATATAGCTAGAAAAGATTCAGTTAAGAGAGGATAACGCGTTTGTATTATTTAATAGGTTTTTCAACGAAGGATAATCATTTATAAATATGAGTGAATCAAGATTTCGCACTTATGTCATGATTATATATGTAAAAATATGACGCATTGACAAATGATAAATCCCGTTAAGTAATACTCCCTCCGGTTCTATATATAAGTAAAATTTGACTTTTTAGATTCATTGAAAAAATAATGTATCTAGTCAATAATATAGTCTAGATACATTAATTTTTTAATGTATCTAAAAAGTTAAATTTTCCTTATATATAGAACCAAAGGGAGTATGTTTGTATATATAAGGTTTAATGTATAATTAGTACGTCAATAAAATACCCGCTGCTCCTAATTTTTAGAGAGATAAATCTCTCATTCTCTCTAAGTTTGTGTTCTTCTTTTATTTGAAAATTATGGTTTTAATTTTTTTTTTACATGAAATTATCTATTGTGCATCTATTTTCCTTGCTTTAATCTAAATAAGTGGTATTCACGTAGATTATGTTTTTTCTTTTAATTCTTTTCATGATTTTGTTTTATTTCCCATTTTAGAGCGATGTTCGTTTCAATTTCCTATCTTGTTGTGGTGTTCATTTGGTTCGTATTGACAAATCAACAACTGACTGAATTATTGACTAAGTTTGTGAGTGATGCAAATTCAGAGTCATAAATATCCGATCAATTTGCTTAATTATCATTTCAAAAAGCCGCCACACCACTTTCTCTTGCCAACCCTAATTTTTCTTTTGCTTTTTTCTTGTTTCATTCATTAGAGAGGGGTGATTTTGATCCGAAATCACCCCTCTTGACGTTGTTACTTTCTTTTTTATTCAAATAAGTGATACCCACATATTTTTAGGTTTTGTTCGAGTCTTCTTGGTTTTTTTTTTCGTCCGGTGTTGTTTTAATCCCGTCTTAGTGCGGAGTTTTGGTTTTGTCCCGTCTTAGTGCGGAGTTTTGGTTTTGTCCCGTCTTAGTACGGTGATTGTTTGTTTTGATTTGCAGGTGTGTTTCGATCCAAATTCAGTGCAAATTCAATGACCTTAGTGCCGTCAACATTGCAGATTTGGATGCATGATATTCCAGACATTTGAATTTTGTCAAATTAATTGTAGGCTTTGTCATAGACATTATGCCGTTTTATGCTATTAACTCGGATGCTGTGAGCCTGTTCGCAGATTCATCCTTATTAGTTTTTAGCGAAATTGAACTTGTAATGATTTTGATTGATGTATTCCCTATGAATTTGAATGAATGAATATTTTGTTTTTGAGTAAAAAAAAAATCCGATCAATTTGATTTTAAATTTATCACATTATTTATAGATATAAGTGAAAATAAATACTCTGGGATCTCATTTCATTTCCCTTGATAGTAACTAATATTTCATCTTTGGAAGTGGAAATTAATACAAATGACAACAATAACTAAAAAAAATTACAAGGAACAAACCTGTCAAATAAAGCTCTAGAATCCGCCGGACTCTGGATTCCACCATAAAGAGAAAATAACCTCTCAAAACTTTATGATAAACAGATTGTTCGTTGAATTGCTCTTTTTTTGGTGTTATTTTTCTTTTCATTTTTTTATAATTTATCTTAAATTCACGATCTTTTAAATTTAACAAATAATTATTATATTTGATAGGATAATTTGTTCTAACAATAATCGTATCCCTAAAAATTCTACCTTTAAGGTAGATAAGTGGGATGATCGAAATTTGAACTCCGATTCCCTACATATATAATGCAATGTCCTATTAACTGGGCTAAGCTAACGGGACAATAACAACTCGTTCTAATAAGTGAACTTGTTTTTTTTTACTAAATATGTGTCTGTTTGGTTTGGCGTTTTCAAGCCCCAAAAGTGAGTTACCAACTCCAGAAGCGATTTGAACCAATTCTCACATGTTTGGATAACTTGAAAAATCAATTCTCCCAAAGGTGAATTCTGTCCCAAACGCGAGTCACCTTAAAGCCACAAATTGGAGCTTCCACGTCAAAGGAAAATCAATTATGAGCAATTAATTTTCGGTTACATGGAAACTTACCTATTTACCCTTAAACTTCCTCTTCACATCAGGTCATCAAACAAGTATTTAAAAATGGAAAAATGATGTGTGGGGCATATTTATTTCTCTTCTTCCTATGTTACCCTCCACTGATTTTCGACTGGTTTTTCTTTGTTGTGGTGCGGCTGCTACAATGTTACAATACATTGTTCTAGGTTGAAGAAGAAAAACAAGCAATTGGGCTCAATTTTGACCCGACAGTGGCCCATTTTGCTCTTTATCTTAATTTTTTTTTTAATTTTATATTGCTGGTGTGCAAATAAATAGTTTGATTTTTTGCTGCTTAAAAAAAAAGAAAGAGTTTGATTTTTTTAATTAAATTTAATAATACAAAAATTAAATGAAATGTGATTTTAAATACACACGTGTAAGTCCATTTTGGTAATTATACATCCAAAATCAATTTTAATTCAAACTATCCAAACAACAAAAAATATTGCGAATTACTTTTAAATTTTTGTAACAAAACATAAATCAGTTCTATTAAACCCACTTTTAATCAAAATAAATTATATTAAATTTAATTCTACCGAACTCAATTTTTCCCACCACAAAACCAAACACATACTAAGTGAACTTGTTTTTCCAATTCAAATAACGCGCAACTTTTTTTATACTTGTAATCAGCCTTCGTACATCAATAACGCTCAAATAAAAAATTGAGAAACATGTGGAAATGGTTAAAAATGTGGCAAACAGAAGGAAAAAAAGGATTTAACTTTGATGTGAATGATAATGGTGGCGAGTGCCAGAATTAATAAGCACTAGTGGAGCCAACACGTTTCAGAAAGCTAACCAATAGCAATAGCATCACTCAAAGGTAAATTTTGAGAGAATGAAAGGGAATAAACTGGCGGCACGTGCAACGAAATACTTCCTCTAATCTCACATATATATATATATATATATATATATATATATATATATATATATATATATATATGCAACTTTTCACTTTTTTTATTCATTTAATAATTAATGTATTTGGACTAAAAAGTGACCAAATACATCAATTACTAAATGAATCTAAAAAGTGAAAAGTTTCTTTTATATATGAGACTAGAGGAGTAGAATTCAAGAATAAAACAACTATTGTACTTTGACTAGAAGACCTTTCCCAAATTTTGAGGCGTTAGAGGAAAATAAGGTGAAAACTTGGAGAAAACTTGGGGGCTAGTAAATGCAAAAGGGAGTAAATTTGGGGGGGTCAACATCGCACAATTGAAATATGAAAGACTAAAATCGCACAATTGTGAAATTTATGGGTTAAAATCGCACAATTGAAGTTTGGGGGTCAAAATCGCAAACTTGAGAGGTCAAAAATATATTTTAGCCTACTTTTTAAAATGATTGTAGAGTTCAAATACAAATTTAAGTTCATTTTAGGAATTCTAATTGAAACATTACATAAAATTATAACAAAAAGACAATTTCTTAATAAGTGTGCAAAACAGAATATATCCTTATAAAAGAAGCCCGAAGGAAATATTTTTAAAGCATAAATTGTTTTCAATACAAAAAATTTCTTTTTTGATTCCTTAACTAGTGTTCGGGACCACTAGTTAGCATGACCTAGAAAGTCTAGACACTTTAGATTGAATCTTTTAGTTATTCTTTTTTAAAAATATTTGATTTTTTTAAGAGTCATGCTAAACAGCGTCCCTTAAAAAAACAGAAGTCTGATTGCACAACACGCTTTGCACATGCTCAAGGTCGCCTAGGACTCAAGGGCCGCCCGCCCCTGCATACACACATGGATTAAAAAGAATTTTATATTGAAATTGATATGAAAAATACGTATTTGCATGGTTTTTTTTTAATGGAACGAACCTTCTTTTTTTATGAAACAAACTTGGTTACACAAAAAGCTCTTTTGCTAATGAAATAGATGGCGTATAATTTTTTTTCAAGTAATCTAGTAGTAGCTAGAAAGTCCACTCATAAGGTGGACAGTGGCGGAGCTAGAAGAAAAATTTGGGGAGGGCGGCTATAAATATAAATTAAATATTCAAAAAAATTACTAAAAAAAATATATATTATATTGAGGGTGCGCCTAATATGAATATCTCGAAAATAGTTAAAAGGTGGGCCATTACCATCTTCAAAAATATATTTTGTGTTCCTTTAATATAAGACTTTTATTAAACAATTGTGAATTTTGAGTTGTATTACCACATTTGATGTTTGAAATATAAATATTGAAAATGCATATATGTATGTTGATATATGTTACGTTATTACCATGATTATTATACTTTTAAGGGTTAAATAAGTTTTCAGACCTTATAAATATACTAATATTTCAATCTTAATCTCTTTAAGTGCTTTTTTCTAAAAAAATAATAATATTTGAAAGTTTTGACAAAATAAATAACACATTTTGAAATATTTAATACATTATTAAAAAGTAGAACATATTAGAGGGATGCTTAAAAAAGTAATTTAAAAAGGACATTCGAATTATCAAGAATAGGGGAAAAAATTAGAAGAACTGGTTAACGGGGGTTTCAATTTTCAAATACAGAACCCCCAAAGTTAAGAGTAGTGCGCTGGTTTTGTGGGAAAAATACACTTGAGATTTAGTGGGGGTTTGAAACCACCCCGCTAAATATTTTACCCATGAAAAAAATATCAAAACTTTGGGGCGGGCCATGGCCCTGTCCAGCCCATATGCAGCTCCGCCCCTGAAGGTGGATAAGTGAGATGATTGGATCAGAGTTTAAACCGCCAAAAGATTGCATCGAATTTTAGCGCCAGTCTAAAACTGTCGGAAACAAAAAAAATTTGTCAGAATTGGCGCTAGCGTCGGACAAATGCTGCTGCAAACGTCGGTGTTTTTTTTTTTTTTTTTGCTTTTTCTAGTGAATATAATTTTTTGTTTCCTTTTTAAATTTAAATGTTTATTTAAAATGTTTTATTTCCACAAATAATAATGTAATCAAATAAATATATCTTTTTTATAAGAAAAAGAATTAAATTACTAAATCAACTGAGGAAAGCTAACTCCTCTTACATCATCTTCTAATAGAAGTTTCAGAGTAGGAGGAATGAAATTAACTACAATTAAAATCTAAAGAAGAATGCCTGAGATTTTAAAATACTTTAATACTAAATTAAATAATGATTCGACAAATGATAGAATATATTGTTGTAAATTATTAGAGACTTTGCATATAAATTTTTTTGTAGGAATTATTTTGTATGTTGTTCATATATTAAATATAAAATTTAATGTTTTTCGAGAATTCAAATCTTTTACTCCCTCCGTTCCAAATTGATTGACACAGTTGACTGTTTCACACATGCCGATGCATAACTTTGACGATTAATATTTTTAATTTTATTATAGTAAAAATTATAAAAATTTGATATTTTAAAAATACTCATTGAGACGAATCCAACAACATCTTATATGCTAATATTTATTTTTATTTATTAGTAGAAAAATATGGTCAAAACAATATATGTGAATAGTATAATATAGTCAAATGTGGCAATGAAAATGGGACGGAGAAAGTTAATCACTTATTAATTATGGCCCAAAAGCCTCCAATCGCATTAGTTACGACCCAAATCATAGATTGACTCATAGGCCACTAAAATCTCATATAAACGGCTATATATTTATATTTTGATTATATATTTGATTGGTCATTTTGGCAATATGATATTGATATGTCTGTTTGATTAGTCACATTCAGACATCAAAATCTCACAAATGATGTACATTTTAGAGATTATGCCAAAAATTATTCAACAATTTTGCAAATTACTTTCTCCGGTCTCATATATAAGAAATAAAAAAAAAAAAATTACAAAGTCTTAAATATAAGAAAAAGTTACTAAAATCATTACATTTATTTTGAATATTCCAATTTTTTCCTTTATTTTACTTTTCCCCATAATAAATAATAATTTAATTTAAACAAAAAGTAAGGGTAAAAGTGGAAATGACATGTTTTTCCTAATCATTTACTCCACTTTCTTAAATGGTATGCTTTTTTTTTTTTTTTTTTTTTCTTATATATGAGACCGGATGGAGTATATAGCATGAATCAAGCTTCAATAATATACATATGTATGAGTTTAACATCAACATGATCATTCGATAAAATACATAAACCACACCACAATGACCACATCCTATACTTTTTTTTTTGAAACAGCAAAAAATATTATTATTATTAATAGTAATGATCGAAGCACAAGGGGTGCTATAAGAAGCAACAGAACAACACACATCCTGTTCAACACCAGAATAAAATCTTAAAAGCCTAAGCCAAAGCCAACTAACACACTAACACTATCTATAATACAATACCAATACCAATATGAAAGAAACTGCATAAAGCATACAAACAGTAGTGCATCATATTGAAAGCCCGACCAAAAGACTTGCCAACCATCCTATAGCAAAAACTCCCTTTACACAAACATGACACCAGTTCAGCAGGAAGAGATATCCAGGCTTCAAAGACAAGCTCGCGGGCAGCAACTCAAAGAACCAAAAGACCATCCTAAATACATTACATTGTCTCTTAGGATCTCGCGTCCCGCCACAAACTAGATTCAGGTAATCAGTAGCATAAACGCTTCCATCCCGAATTGAAGGGCAAGGACCTTATGAGTTGCAACCAAGAACAACAAATGTATTCAGGAGGATTGCTCTCCGGGCATCCACACCTGAATCTGACAACACCTACAAATTTAGCAGAAAAACCACCAACCAAAGTAGTGGCAGACGCCCAAACAAAAGGCAATAACAGATAAAACACTGCATCTGTTACAGACCAATCAATCAATAAACTCCTAAACAAGATAATGGTCTTATACGCCATGAACATAAAATCACAAGAAAATCCTTTTGACCGAGCTCTAAGAATTCTCCATGACATAATTTTAACTTCTTCCAACAACTTATCCCAATCAAAACTGTTTTGGTTGAATATCATGTCATTTCTAGTTCTCCAAATAATCGAAATCGTCGAAAACCAAATCACTCCGATCCTATCACGAGTTTTACTATTGCTAGAAACCAAGTTTTTCAACAGGGATAAATGATTTTGACCCCCTTCCGGACAAGCAATCGGAACACCTAACCAGCTCACTATCTTTCTCCAAATCGAACCCATCATAGGGCAGTTGAAGAATAAATGGTCCTCCGTTTCCGGATTCCCGCAGCCCCCCACACAAAGAGTAGACGAATTAAGCGCAATTCCTCTCCTAATCAAGTTTTCCTTCGTCGGTAATCTCTTTTGAAAAAGTCTCCAAACTAAAGTTGACATATTCAACGGAATTAATTGATTCCAAACGTCTCTATGCCAATCGCACTCTACGCCACCCTCCTGCTCCCCTTCCTTTAAAACAAGATATGCCTCCTTAACCGAGTAACTATCATCCCCCCATTTCCAATTATCCCCCTCTCCTTCTACCCTCCTCACACTCAGGACTAAATCGCTACAAACTTCCACCATCTCCTTTTCCCATTCGAATAAACTCCTTCTCCACCTCCAATTAATCTTTTTAACTCCATCTACTTCAACTAACATTTCTCCTACTTTCACGTCCTTATCTAAGGATAAGTCAAAAAGTCTCCTAAATAGTTTACAAAGTGTGTCTCCATCCACCCAAGGGTCTTTCCAAAAAAAAGTATTTATACCGTCTCCCACTTCTCTTCTTAAATTTCCTTCAAACCAGTCTACTCCCCCACCTCCCTGAATTTTCTTAATAGAAATCAAGTCCCTCCACCATGGCGACCTACTATGGTTTCTCTCCTCTAGACTACTGCCATAAATTTGAGCTAAGACTTTATGCCATAAGGATCCTTTATCATTTCTAATCCTCCACCACCACTTCCCTAAAAGAGCTATGTTAAAGATTCTCAAATCTCTAATCCCTAAACCTCCTTTCTCTTTAGGGCAACAAATCTTATCCCACTTTACCCAATGAATCTTCTTTGCTTCTATGTTCCCACCCCAAAGGAAATTTTTAAAAAGAGATTCAATGAGAGAGATAATACCTGATGGTGCCTTGAAAAACGATAAGAAGTAGATCGGCAGGGCAGTCAAGACGGATTTTAACAGCACAAGTCGACCTCCCATGGAGAGGGTTCGATTCTTCCATGATGATAGTCTTTTTCGCAGGGCCTTGATCACAGGTTCCCAAGTTCGGATCCTTCTGGGGTCAGCCCCGATTGGTAATCCCAAATACGTGAACGGGATGCTACCGACTCTACAATTAAGAGCAGAAGCAGCATCCTTCAGCCAAGATGACTCAACATTAATTCCGATTAGTTCACTCTTGTGAAAATTGACCTTCAATCCCGAAATAAGCTCAAAAAGTTGCAGGATAGCTTTTATCGTGAAAATATTTGCCCAACTCTTTTTGCCAATGACTAGAGTGTCATCAGCGAATTGTAGGTGGGATATTGCAAGACATTCGTCTTTTCCGACACCATAGCCCAAGAATTCATTGTCCATCACTGCCTTATTCATCAGTACATTAAGACCTTCTGCAACCATAAGAAAAAGAAAGGGAGACAGCGGGTCGCCCTGTCTCAAACCCCTTTCCATTTTGAATTCCTTAGTCGGGCTACCATTGATTAGGATTGAAATCATAGCTGTGCTTACACACTCTCTAATCCAGTGTCTCCACTTCGAAGGAAAGTTCATTTTTCTCATGACGAATTCCAAAAAATCCCAATCCACCGAGTCATAAGCCTTTTCAAAATCAACCTTTAGAAAAACAACTTCTTTTTTCATTCTTTTCGCCTCCTCTATCACTTCATTTGCAATTAGCACACCATCTAGAATTTGTCTTCCTTTGACGAATGTTGTTTGTACATCAGAAATGATGGTATGCATCACTCTTTTCAATCTATTCGCTAACGCTTTGGATAAAATTTTATATGCGCAGCCAACTAGAGAAATTGGTCTAAAATCACCTAGCTTCGAAGGGTTATCCTTTTTGGGGATTAATGCAATGAAGGTGCTATTTATTCCTTTCACCAACCTCCCTTTTTCGTGAAATTCCATCATAAATCTCATTATGTCACCTTTCAAAACCTCCCAAAACTCCTTAATGAAGCCTAGAGAAACTGCATCAGGTCCCGGACTCTTCGTGCTCTCACAATCCCAGACTGCTTGTTTTATCTCTTCTTCCGTAAATTTTTCCACCACATCCTATACTTAAAATACTCTTTTTTTCCCTAATGATTGTAGTGAAATAATCCACAAACCACGTTGTACTTGTACCCTACCCTTTCTCACTTGGAATGTTTAGTCATGTGTTTATATAATAATCTGTTGAATTTTGAATTATATAGTGATATTTTGATGGTACTTGTCTCAATCGCAAAAAAAATTATATAAATATAAATACTGGAAAACAAAATACAAGACTATATACATCCATTCTCGCAAGAAAACACTCTCAACAATATGCTCCCCACCCAGTAGAACATGTAAAATTAAATAATAAATTTAACAAAAGAAATCAAAGGCTAAATGAAAAGAATGAGAACTTCTTCCATTAAAGAAAATGAAAAAAAAAATTGAAAATAAATAAACTAAATTAGATGAAGTCAAATCAGTTACCAACCTAAATCTAGATCCTCTCCGGCCATTTTCCTCATGTTTTTTCTATCCTACTTTCATCTCAACCATTCATTCATCTTTTTTTATCAGTGTGCACTATTATTTTTCATTTATAAATTAACGACCATTAGATTAAAAAAATGAAAGAATGTTGGACACAAACAGTAAGAAGAGGATCCAAATCCAAATCAAAACAATGAAAAACATTGAATGTGGGAATAGGGATGCAATAGAATGAGAAGAGGCATTGTTTATTGAGGAAACCCCCTAAAAAAAAGCAGAATGGAAAGGCGAAAATAAACAAAGTCAAACAATTGAAACTTTTACAAAAATTTAAAATATCAAATAATAATAAGGGGAATGTTAACATGTGCCCTTAAGGGCACATGTTAAGAATACAAATGTAGTAAAAATTTATTGCATCTCATGTAAATATCAACTACATGAACATTATCATGTGCCCTAAGGGCACATGTTAACATGACCCTAATAATAATAATAATAATAATAATAAGGGTAAATAGGGTTTTACCCCCTGCAAAGTATGCGAATTTTGGTTTACCCCCTGCAAAAAAAAATTGGATTATCCCCCTACAAAATAAAGATTCCTTCAATTACCACATATGTTGACAACTATGATAGGAAATATTCATTTTTACTGATGTGACATGTCTAGGTGGCTTTTATTAAATAAATCTCGAAGGACAAAGTGTTCGGGAGAATTTGACTTTAATTATTTAAAGGAATACATGTAATACTCCATCCGTCCCAAAATAACTGACCTATTTTTGAGACGGAGGGAGTAATATTTTTTCAGACTTTATTTACCAAAATAACTGACCTATTTTGGGACGGAGGGAGTAATATTTTTTCAGACTTTATTTACCATGGTTCAGTCTAGGGTGGGAGAGCTTGATAGGTCTCCCACCGTGGGTGAGTATTATGCATCGTTAGATTGTGAAATTCTATAGATCTTTTGATAGACTATCAACACCTTATACATCTTCTCTCTCTTCTCATTGTCACTGTTCCCAGATTTACCACCACCGCCACCACCCTTTCTGACCACTCTTGATAACCACCACCTCGCAACACAACACCGATCTGCTCCATTACCCTTAATCAAAAACTACACAACCCAAATCCACAAATTCTAAATCCCAAGTATTTTTGTCTGTATTAAATTTTATTTTGTTCAACAGCCAAATCAAAATCAAAATCCCCAAATCTAGAATATCATATCCAATCTAATACACCAAAACATCTTGTTAAATATCTGGCAATTGATTTTCATAGTTTTTAAAGAATTTGCCAGCCTATATATATATATATATATATTAATCATCTTCTGCTGCTGAGAATGAGAAATAGGCTTGAAAGAACAACATTTGCAGGGAGATTATAAGACACATCTTGAGGTTATGAGATATTTGATTTTGTGCTCATGTTGTTTCTTTCTTTGGTTTTAATAATCAATAGATTCAACACCTAAAATGTACCCAAAAAAAAAAAAAAAAAGAAGAAATTAGTTTATTTTGGAGCAATTGAATTTAAAATAATGGTTACTTTGAGGATGTGGTTATCAGGAAAGTCGGATTGGGTGTTGGCAGTGGTGGTAGTCAGTGGCGGAGCTAGGAAAAAAATATTGGATGGGCCGCTAAAAAAATATAATATAACATATAAATTAAATACGAAAAATATATTTCATATAACAATTGAAGTTGTAATAAGTACAAAGTTGGTCGATTGAGATAAAATATCATAAATTTGCTCGTGTAAAAATTTGGTCATCAATTTTTTTATTATATTAATACATTTACACTAAAACGAGAATAATTAATTTTAATTGGTAAAAACTTAGGATTTATTTATACACAAAATTGTCTCGATAGACGTGGATTTGAAACTCACTTTGCACAATGAAATTGATTTTTGTAAAGAAAACAAAAAAAAAATTAAAAATCCATTTAACACAATTCAATGATGCTCTTGGTGCTAATAGTATATTTTTGTAGGTGAAGATATAAAAAAACACACCCAAGAAGATAAAAAAACACAATTAATTTTGTTAGAGGAAAAAAAAAGAAATTAAAAACTACACCCTAGTAGGAATTGAAATCAGGCACTTTAGGTACATATATATGCTCACCAACCACTAGGATAACTACACTTGATATTTTCGTAGAGTAGAAACAACAAGAAGAGAGAGAAGTGATATCTATAAGGTAGTGATGGTGCATCATAACATCTTCAAGACTTTATAATCTAACGGTGCATAATACTCAGATTTTTTTTAAAAATATCCCTTAAAAAATCAAATATTTCCACAATACCCCCCATTTTAAAAAAATTTCCACAAAACCCCTCCTTTTTTGCAGAGATTCCTCTGCACAGTGGGAACCCCAATGGCGACACTGGGTGTGTAGCCATTGACTTGCAGCTTTTTTTTTTTACTTTTTCTGCACGTGAACAGTGACCGGCAGAAGCTTGCAGGGATGCTACAGGGAAAGACAATGGCGACACTGCCAGTTTAGCCATTGCAGTGCAGGTGGCGACACTGACAGTGTAGCCATTGACTATGGTTTTTTTTTTTTTGTCTTTTACGTGTTCTACATGGGGGAACACATATTTTAGGGTTTTTTTTAAATGTTTAATAATTTTTCACTCATCTCATTCTATAAATATCACACTTCATACTTTCATTTTCGGTACAATTTGATGACCGTGAAGAACGTTTCTTATTAGAAATTGACAAATTAAGTTGAAAACATATTTTGATAATTTAATTAATAAAAAAAATTATGATTAAAAAATTAAATCAAATATATACATTCCAAAATTATTACACAAATATTACACTATTGGGGGGATGGGGGGGGATGGGGGGGGACGGGGAGGAAATAAATGTGATCCAGTGAAGCATCTTGTAGGATTAATTTGGCGATGTCCAAATCCCAATAATTCCTCATGCTCATTGGTGTCATCCTCCACTCCAAGAAAATTTATAATGCCTGTGCGTGGAGAGACGTCTTGACCCAGAGCCGACGAGTAACCTTGACGAGGAGCCGACGACGAACCTTGACCAGCCCACATTGAATTTAACACATCGTCCGACGCAACCAAGTGTGACCATTCCCAATTATTGGGGAGTTGTTGGGTTGGTTGGGGGGGTTGTGTAGATTCACCGGTATTATAGTGAGCGTAACTGTCATTAAAATTGCGAGTTCCCGGTGAATCAAAGTCATTGCGGTCGAAGTCGAAGAAATTCCGAGTTTGTGGCATTGGAGTCACAAAGTCAGAATCGCTATATGGAATTGATTGTTGGTTATATGGATCGTGGTGTGAGGTAGATGTGTGTTGTTGTTGTGGGGTATAAGATGGTGGGTTTGAGAAATGAGTTTGTTGTGGTTGTGTATATGTTGGTGGTTCTAGGATAAAGGTTTGTTGGGTTTGTTGGGTTTCTTGGTTATATGATGGTGGGAAGAAGGTTTGTTGTGAATGTTGTTGGGTGTACGATTGTGGGAATGGTGGTGGTTGCACATCGGGACGTGGATGCGGGTCATTCAAATAATAATCGCCAGACACATATGACATGTAGTTTCTTTGATATTCTCTTAGAAACTCGGCCGATGGATCCGCATTAGCTACCGGATCTCCTTGTAGAACACTAAGGTGGTGATTATTCCAATGTTGGATTTCGGCGTGAAAGCGTCTGTGCCAATCATGTATGTTCGCTCGCAAGGTTATGTTGTGGTATCCGTCATGATTTGGTGGTTGTCGTTTCCGTCAGGCATAAGTCCAAATTGTGGTCGGACTCTGTCAGTCTGATGAAACTCAACAATCTCAAAATTAATGTGATATGTTGCTGCCGACCAAGTGGCAACGTCCTCTGGATACACCGGGTCAACCACCGCAAAATTGTAAGGAACCCAAGTAAACTGATAATTACAAAAAAAATAGAGATTTGTTAGTGTATGCATTTAGTTTAAAAATATCAATTTAAAATATAGAACACATATATATATATATACATATATATATATATATATATATATATATATATATATATATATATATATATATATATATATATATATATATTACCTCATGTGGCTGCATATGATCGATTAAGGTATTAGCGGCCACTATATTATTGAAAAGATCGCCGTTATAATTTGTCCCCGGGCCAACGTACCTGAAATAATATGTAATTTTCACAATTAATAGCATAATAAATATACGATATGTTTGTATTTATTATTAAAAAAAATATATACTTACTTAAGTGCCAATGGTAAATCGTATTGTGGCGGTGAAGTTCTTAGACATTCAAATATATTAATACGACAACGTGTCCATGCCTGGATAAGTATGGCACATCCGGACATTGTAGTGTTCTTTTTTGAGGGAGTTGCCGCATCACACAAACCTCTATAACATGAAGCTAAACAAGCCGAACCCCAACTATAGCTTCTAATAGTTGGTATATCTTCCAACAGGGCGAGATATTTCAGATGTACTCGGTCGCCAGATCTTTCAGGTAGTAAAAATCTTTCGAGCAAATATAGAATATAGCACCTAAGATATTGCATTAGTTCTTCCCCTGTGGCATTATCTGGCATCCCAGCAAGATAGGTTTGTAAATATTTTGTCCTAATAGCATATTCGTGCTCTTGTTCTAGATCATGGATTCCCAATAATCGTGGGATATCTTCCCAACAAGAAGAACTGATTGTTCCAGTAACAGCATTTCTCGTAATTCTTACACCCAATAACATGGAGACGTCTTGGAGAGTTATTGTGCACTCCCCGGTTGGTAAAATGAATGTGTGCATCTCCGGTCTCCACCTAAACACCATAGCTAAGATTAAGTGTCAATCTAAGTCACATCTTCGCAAGCGGATGACGTAACCAAAACCACATTCTTCCAACAATGGAACTAATGTAGGATGCAGCTTATTAAAGTGTGCTTGCATGCGTGGTCTAGCAAGTAAATCCTTTGCTACCTACACATAACAATTAATATAAATTTTTTGTATAAATATAATATAAATAAAATTATAACATGACAATAATTTATAAATACAAAAAATTGTATAAATATAATATAACTATAATTATTTTAATATAACTACATATAACTTAAATATAAAAAAAATATCCTAACAAAATAATTCTGTTTTTTTTTTCTTTTTATCATTTTTTGTTACCTAAAAATCACTAAAAAAATTATTTAGTTATTACTATATACTAAATAAAATTATAACATGACAATAATTTATCAATACAAAAAATTGTATAAATATAATATAACTATAATTATTTTAATATAACTACGTATAACTTAAATATAAAAAAAAATATCCTAACTAAATAATTCTGTTTTTTTTTTCTTTTTATCATTTTTTGTTACCTAAAAATCACTAAAAAAATTATTTAGTTATTACTATATACTAAATAAAATTATAACATGACAATAATTTATAAATACAAAAAATTGTATAAATATAATATAACTATAATTAACTTCAATAGAAATAAAATTATAACATAAAATTATGCTTACTTTGTCAACTTTTGAAATATGGTCATCTCCAAGAAATAAATTATTTGACATTTTGTGAAGTATTATGGTTGTGAAGGTATTAGAGAAGTGATGTAGTGTAGTAGTTGTAGTCTATAGAAGAAATTTAGAAGTTTATGGAAGAAATTGGGTGAATAAGAAGAAGTAGTGTGAAGTGAAGAATAAGTGTAGTGGAGATGTTTATTTATAGTGTTGGTGAGTGATGTATGAGAGTAGTAGTAAGTGAGTTAGTGAGTGATAGTATGAGAGTAGTAGTGAGTGAGAGAGAGTAGTAGTAAGTGTGTATTAGTAAGTATTAGTAAAATTAGTGTATATAATTTTTCAATTAATGCAAGAAAGGAACTAGAAGCCTCTATCATAGATAAATTATCAATTTTCAATCCAACATAATATAATTTTTAGTTAACACTCAATCATCGAGTACACTTAAACACCAATTACATAGGTAAATAACAATTAAAATTAAACTTTCATACAATTATCATTTGACGGTGTTTGACAGAGTTCTATAATTTCATCGGCCGTTCGAAGAAATTTGACATACAACTCAATTGGCCCAGTAAATGTTTGAAATTTTAAATAAATTTCAAACATTTGACGTACATCGTTATCACATCGCAATTCTTTTTCTTCATACGAAACAACTCCATGTTTGTTTAAAAACGGACTTCGATAACAAACTTCCCAAATATTTCTTTCATTTGTTGTTACTTGACGTATTTTTTCCTTTAAATCTGTGATGCTAATATCTTCAGCGATCCGGAATAAAACAGGATTTCCACTCGTATAATAAACACCAAATTCAGTCATTGTTTTTTTCCCGTATGAGTGAACACATGCAAGATATCCAGCTTCCATATTTTCTTGAACACAATCAATTTTCGCAGAACTGTGTGATTTAACAGGAGGAAAAACGCATGCATTTATATTAAAACATGCAGTCAAAGATTCCTGCAAAAAGTAAAAGAGATTCCTGCAAAAGGCAATGGCGACACTGACGCAGTCGCTACCACATAGGACATGGCGACACTGACTGGCGAAAAGCACAGAGATTCCCTTGGAAAAGGTGCATGGCGACACTGCAGCTGGCGCCTTTACTTAGTCAATGGCGACACTGACACGACAAAGTCAGAGATTCCTTCTGAAAAGGTGAGTGGCGACTGTGGGGCTGTCGCCATTGGGTATGTTGTTGCGACACTGGGAATGGCGCCATCTGCTTCCCTATTAAAATAATAACCCATGCGTCCAACACTCCAACACAGGTAAAAATCTGAACTTCATCTTTTTATATAAATATTATTACTCTCAATATTATTTCAAACACCTTCAAATTTTCCTCAAATAATTGTAGTAAAAAATATCCACCTACTTAAATATATTTATTCACAAATTTATTTAACAATATGGCATCACAAGTACATGTAATGTGCTTTTACAATGGACAACGTGTTGTTACAAATGGCGACCGTGTGAAATTTCAAAGCGATCACAAAATAGGTTTTATGATCAGTACAAGGCGTAATTTTACGTTTTTAAAAGAACGAATAAAAGAAAAAGTGGGAGGCAATGAAGTGATTGAAGAAATTTTTTATAGACATCCGATGAGTGATCATGATGAAGTGGAAGAAATAGTCACAAGAAAGGGGAGGTTTGAATTGTGACCCTTTTAAAATTTAATCCTGCACTCTACAAAATTGATCTCAAGTGTATACTTGGATAAATGTTAGTGGATTATAGAAGAGCTTGTTCTGAGAATGTTCTCTGCTATAAATCAGATTGTTAGTTATATCAAGTATTCAAAATATAGTGCAGACTGGAGAACGTTCTCCCAACACTCTCTGACAGTAAATATAAACGATAACTTGTGATTTGTGTGATCTGTGTATGCGTAAATTAAATAAGAGTAAAGGGAAGAGAAAGCACACAAACAATTTATCCTGGTTCACCCAAAAACTTGGGCTAGTCCAGTCCCCACGCGCCTGTGAGATTGTCCACTAAGAGATGCTAATGATCTCAAGTTACACTTCCTTTTGATCTAGATCCAAGACCAAAAATCTTCTAAGGCCTACAAGCTTAATCTACCCAAGCCACACTCACTATTAAGGTGTCACTCAATTAGTAATTACGTACTAACTTGAGCCAAGGTTACAATGATGGAAGATTGGTTATTAAAGCCTATTCACTCAATACAATTTTGAGAAGCTTTGAAAATGGATGAAAACTCTCAACACACTCAATGGATATTCTGATCCTAGATATTGATATTACAAATCTGAATGAGAGAGGTAAAATAAAGAGACAAAGATACAACCACTTAAAAAGTGGGTTACGTGAAAAGTGGTCTCTTGATATATTTGCTTGTAGAAACTCAAAGGGTTGTTTGAGAAGCAAATAGAAAACACTCAGTAAACTCAGAGGTATGATGATAATGAAGATCTTGAGTGTGAGTGATGAAAGAAGAGTTCCATGACTTGTAGAGAAAAACAAGTGATTGATGATTTGTAGCTTGAACTCTTACTCTTCAATGTTGTCAAAGACCTCTATTTATAGTTGAAGCTTGTCCTCAGTTCCTTGGCCACGAAGTATATCAGTTTGAATATGAAACTAGCTGTTATAACACTTTAAATGACAGCTCATGACAGTTGTTGAAGGATAAGTATGCTGTCAGAACGTTTTGAGATTGATCTCCAGGGTGTTCTTCAACTTCTATGATAAAGGAGCGTGTATGATTAGCTTGCAGTGAGTTGTAAATGGCCCTTTCTTGCTTTTTCACCAAGTATATCCGTTGAGGTTTGAAACCAACGGCTAGTTGCTTTGTATTTGACAGCTCATGAGCTTTTGTGAAGAAACTTTATCTTTCTGATTGGTCTGAGAACGTTCTCCAGAAGTTCTTCAGCTTTCTTCAACAAAGAAGTACAAATAATGTGTTTGCAATGAGCTGTAGATAGTTGTCTGATGCTTAGTTAACAAGTAAATCCGTTGAGCAGCTTTTAAGTACGTTTTGAACAGCTGTGAGTGAGCTAGCATCTTTCCAAACAAGTACATTCTCTTTCCAGCATTGGTCTGAGATCGATCTCCAGGAACTGGGTATGAATGAACAATCTTCCTTTTGATGCAAAGAAGCTGGAGCAAGTAATAGCCAACTTTAATGGATAAAATCAGCAGCTGTAAGTTGTACTTGATGTTCCATAAAGTATTTGTTGCAAGTACAAGTGTCATAGAGAAAGAGAAACAACATTGGAGAATGTTCTTTCTTTATTCAATTCAAGTACAAGTCAAAGTATATACATGTAGTGCTGTCTATTTCTCAATGGTTCATGAATAATCAGTCCAAGTAATATGTGGGAATGTTCTTTGGATATTTGATCATGTGCAAATGCTTAATCCTTGAACTTGGCAAATTTGGTAACTACACTAGTCATCCAAATATTCCATGCCTTAAATGTTCTTCAATAACTGTAGAGATCTTGTGAGTTAAGCCCAAGAGAAAAGTGATCATTTGTCTTGTACATGGTTGACTTATCCATAAGTCCTTTTGCCTTGATTGTGTGAAAATGATGTTGCGCAGGTTTCAGAGATCAATCTGAGACTGTTCTCCAAGCTTTTGTTTTTATCAAAATAAAAAACATGATATTTGATCTAAATAGCTCAATTGTTCCTAGCTTAATTAAAAACACTCAAGGGCACTTGTTAGATACCAAAGAGACTAGAATTACACTTAAAAAATAATTAAGAGGTTTGTTATCTTTAAAACATCAAATTGGGATTTTGCCTCAACAATCTCCCCCTTTTTGATGATGACAAACTTCTAGAATTATGTTTTGAGATGGAATTCTAATTTTAATCAAAATTCAAACGTGCTTGAAATAAATTGGCTAGTGTTTTTAATTTGTAAGTTCCCTCTCAATTCAAGCATTCAATTTTCAAAATGATTATGCTTATGACATAAAAGAATTGAGTAACACAAATAAAATTTTCCATGAACCATATTGATTAGGATTGCTTATACGTTGCAGGGGACTGACACAAAATTTAAATTTGAATAGGATGGAAAGACAGGATTAGGGTTTGCATGAATTGCCAAAGATTAAAAATAAATGATTAATTTAAGAGAAGTGTTATAGTCAAACGCTCTAGCTAGCTAGGCATGACAAATGAACCTAGACCCGCCTTAAATTTAGCAGGAAAAAGCCGGTCTAACTGGATGCGGGGACAAATACAAGGGAAACCCGAATTTTAAATACGGGGCGGGTGCGGAGATGGGTTGTGCTTACATGATTTTTAAAAAAAAATTAAAAAAATTTAAATTAAATATAATTTATGCAGGTGGGGACAAGGCGGGGATCCCTTTTTGAAGAGGTTAAATTAGATATTTCCCTCTTTGTTTTCTTTAATTGTTCTCCTTTTTCTATCTTTTATGTATGGATTGATGGTTGTAAAGATTGAAAACATTTGTTGGATTGACTGTTGAAGGATGGTGTTGGTGGTTTTGGTCCGTGTAAATTAAATTTACATTGACAATCAATAGGAATAATTTAATATTTCATGTCACATTAAGAAAGTGGTGTGAAGTGAAGTAACGTGGCGGAAAATATGATTTTAATTGGTTGACAGTGTAAAATTCTATTACAGTGTCAGTACATATTCATTTTTCTCTTTTTTTTATTGGCGGATGTTTTTTTAATTATGGCAACTATTTAAAGTTGAAATTAACATTATCCAATCTAAATCTCAATATCATTCTATCAAACTGCGATTATATTTTACACTTGTTTGAATGAAATTACATGAAGATGAGTGAGCCGTATTGTGGATGAAGGTTTTGGTGGTGTTAGATGAAAAATAGTCTCTTTATTTTAATTTTTAAAACATTTAATAAAAGTGTTAAAAACTGCTCAATTTGGTGAGACCATAAAACAAGTTACAAACATTTTGAAAAGTGCTATGTGGCACAACGAATAGGAGTATGTTAAAATAAAGATAATTGGATAGATTATAAAAATAAAATATAAAAGAACATAGAAGAAATTTTTATCTTATATTTCGTACTCATGCAAACAATTTGAAATGAAATTTTCTAACTCATACAAAACAAATTTCATCGTTAGGAAAAGCAAATTGCATGACTTCATTATTGATAGCATAATTTTCACCATGTTTTTACATTATTCCTTATAGTACAATACATGGCCAAATTGCCACCATGTTTTTACATCATAAGTTCCTTATAATACAATAAAAATGCTGAAATTAAGACAAATATCAATTGAGCTATATACATAACTTTTTTCTACGTAAAGTAACTTTATGAACACATTTACCAATCAAAATGACATGTTATAGAAGCTTAGGCTCTGTTTGGTAAGTATAAAAAGCTAGCTTATAGCTTATAGCTTATAAGCTAAAAGCCCTGTTTGGTAACGACCTTTTCGTTACGAGCTTATAGCTTATTTTGACTAGCTTATAGCTTATTTTCAAACGCTATTTCAATTAGCTTATAGCTTATAGCTTATAGCTTATTGTCTTTTCTTCCACTTTTACCCTTATTATTTTAACTAAAATCCAATTTTACCCTTTAGTACTTATTTTGATTATTATTTTGGATTAATATAATTTAGCCAAAATTATCTTTTTTCAACAAGCATAATTAACATTATTTTAATATTTATTATATTTTTATTGCAAAATTTATATAACACTTGTGTTATATATGACGAGTAAACATCCTCACAATTTTTTTTGATCTAACTTTTCACTCTCTACTTTTACAAAATTGACTTTTTGGTATAATATTATTATTATCTATTCATTGTATATGTTGTAATTAAGTTTTACAATAATATAATTTATATATACATATTAAATATATTTTACTGTAATGTTTACTTTTTTTATAAAAGGTAAAAATATTTAAAATTATTTTTTTCAATAAAAAATATTTTTTAATAATATCTTAAATATTAATTGATATAAATTTTATTATAAAGTGATAATGCCCTTTCATGTAATTTTACATTATCTTATCAGCTATAAGCTAATTTTACCAAACACTTCAATTAGCTTATCAGCTATAAGCTATAAGCCATCAGCTATAAGCTATAAGCTATCAGCTATAAGCTATAAGCTAGCTTATAAGCTAACCGCTATTTTTACCAAACAGAGCCTTAGTTCTTTCGCTAGACTCAACTTTATTGGTAATTTTGTTCCATCTATAAGTTACATTATACTAAAATACAAGAAATGCTAAAGGAATTAAAATACAATAAGGTATGAGAAGAGTATGGAAGAATTCAAAGAGAAGTAAAGGTGTTTGTAGGAGGGAACCTAAGAGCAAGATTCTGAATAGAAAAGACATAAAAAGCAATTGCACTGCTTTCTCACAATTTCCCTTATTCTATAGTTGAAGAAGAGGAATGGGATTCAATCTTGCAACTGGAATACAAATAAGATCATTGGCTCTAGGAGCTGTCAATCCAGGTCGTTCATCCATATCGATTGTTTTGCCATGATTTAAGATTTTATCATTAGAATCAAGCATTTTCCACTCAAAACATTGTATCAAAGTGGCAATTACGGTGGGTAATTGGCGCATAGCCAAAGGCATACCAGGACAACCTCTCCTTCCAGAACCAAATGGCAACAATTCAAAGTGATGTCCTTTTATATCGATATTACTTCCATCGTTTTTCTCTAAAAACCTTTCAGGCCTAAACTCTAATGGGTTTTCCCATATCTTTTGGTCCCTTCCCATGGCCCAAATGTTCACGCAAACCAATGAGCCTTTTGGAATCGTTTTACCATCAACCACACAATCTTCCTTTCCTTTCCTCATAATCATGGGTATCGGAGGGTGAAGTCTCATTGTTTCTTTTATGATGGCATTTATATAAGGAAGGTTTGGACAATCTTCTTCAGAAACTAGTCTTTCCTTTCCTATAACTCTTTCCACCTCCTCTTGAGCTTTTTTTAGCACCTTTGGATTGTTAAACAATTCAGATATGGTCCATTCCACTGAAATGGCAGTAGTGTCGGTAGCTGCTGTAAAATAATCCTGAAATATATGTGAATAGTAATTATTAGATAAAAATATTTTGCTCAAGATATACCTAATAACAATTATTTAACAACCTTGTAAAACTAAATAAAAAGAAAGAGGGTATATATACGTACCAAGATCAATGATTTGATATGATTTCTAGTAAAGTTGACTTCACGGTCTTCCTCATCTAAGACATCAAGTAAAATATCAAGAAAATCCTTCAATCTCTCTTCTCCATTCTCACAACCACCTTCTATTATCTTGGTTTTCTTTCTCGATCCCTCGCGATCAGAAATAATCTTCTCCAACAAAGCATCATATCTTTTATGTATGTCCAAGGCCCTCTTTTTAAAACCTTGCAAGTCGAAATTCTTGAAAAATCCTATAAAATCCGAAATATTAAATTCTCCAAAAATTTGTGTTACTTCCCGAACTAAAGCCCTAGCCTGTTCTGCCTGGCTGTCTGTCCCTGAGGTCTCAATGCTCAACATCATTCGCGATATTATGTTGTTGGAAAGCTTTACCAAACCTTGTGTGAGGTTCACGCTTTCTTCAGCCTTAGATTTATATGTCAAAGTTTGAACGAATTGATGGAGTTCTTGAGTTCGAATCGGTTGGAATTGTCCAATGGTTCGGTTACCCAAGAGCTCAGTGGTGCTAAGCTTTTTAATAAATTTCCAATATGACCCATAAGGGGCGAAAGCAAAAGTAGCGTCGTCATAGACAACCATGTTAATGGCTATGTTCATTTTACGGTGTGAATAAGCGACCTCATGTGTCTTGAGAACCTCTTTGGCGAGCGATGGAGTGTTAACAACAATAAATCGAGCAGAGCCAAGTCGAAGGGATATAAGAGGGCCATATTGAATAGAAAGGTCTCGAAAGGCGTGATGAATGAGTGGTTTGAGGAGATGAAGATGGCCAATTATTGGTATGGCTGGTGGACTTGGAGGGTGAGGTGGTAAATGTGATTTGTTGTTTCTCTTGAAGTAGGAGAAAAGTTGGAGAAGGAAAAGAATGAAGAGCACAATTGTAGCCAATAAGAAGGAATGAGAAATCATCTTGGTTATTGGCTTTGAAAATAGAAATTGAGGAGTGTTGTGAACCAAACACTTATGCATGGAATTATATTTTGGATTACTAATGATAGCTTTTTATAGTACGTACAAGCATTGACATTGGTAAAACATTTTTTTTTTCAATTTTAAAATATTATAGGTTTGTCTAATTGGAAGATAAGATGACGAAATAATGGGAAAATTTTAAATGATGTTATAACTAAGAAATGGAGATTTTCGTCAAAAAAAAAAAACTAAGAAATGGAGATAAATAATAGAGGGAGACATGTTAGGCTGCGTGTAAGAAATAGTATTGAGTTTGAAAAAACGTAAGGGATTGTTTGACATCTTAAAAAGGTAGTTGGTAAGGATGTGATCTCTAATAATGGTCAATGGGAATGGAAATATCGATACAAAATTCATATTACCGTTAATTCTTTTTATTAATTTTTATACCAAGTCAGTTCAGTGGTGATTAACACTGAATTGGTAGTGAGGATTACAGTTCCATCCCTCACAACTACAATTGGGAGGGGGTTGAAACCACTTGATGTTAGAACTGACCCCGAACCAGATTAAACTAGGAGTGAAAGCAAAAAGAAAAATATATAATAATAGGAAAATGCTAAAGAGTGCACTCGAGGGGGCACTCTTTAAGCACCTTAATTAGTAAGTTTTTGTGAATTTTGTATGGAAATGTGTGAAGTCAACGCATTGGGAATTGAAATGTTTTACTTTTAGAATAAATTATTTCGTTAAATAGAATGCTTAAAGAGTGCCCCGGAGCAATATTTAATTTAGCAAGACCCATAATAATAATAATAATAATAATAATAATAATAATAATAATAATAATAATAATAATAATAATAATAATAATAATAATAATAATAATAAACTAGTTGTTTATCATATAGACCAAGGCAAAAAATTATGGGGACTAAATATCTTTTGGGTCATGCTAGTAATTAGTGTATTTTGAGACACTATAGCTAAAAAAATTAAAAGAGGTAAATTATATATTAAATTATGGAAGAATAAATATTTTAAATTTTATCGATATATATGATTTGATTGGTCATCTGAAAGATTATTTATAATCTATTTGAGTGAATTATACTTGCAATTTATTTTTGTGAATGGATGGAATTAAAGATTGTCGATCTCGCATTATTATTGTTTAACCAATTGTGGATGAAATTATTTTGGCTGTTAATTAGGACTCAAATTTTGTTTTGTTATCATTATATTGACTTTGAAACTTCTATATGTATCATTGTGTGCTGGTTCTGATCTCAAAGTGTGGATAGGGTATGTCCCATTAAGAAATTTGTGATAGGATTTTAGAAAATCAACAAAAAATATCGAAATTTTGTGTAATAAATTTAAAAGTAGAAATTTTGTATTAAAAGAAATATTTTAACTTTAAAAAATTGAAATGCGCAATTTATAAGACAAATATTTTTTAACATGAATTCTTAATTCTTAAGATACCTATCTTAATTGAGTCAAAAAATATAATACTTATCTTAATATTTTTTCAAAAATAATTATGTATGAGTATTTATTTAGTATGATATATATAGAGAAATAACGTCACTATGTTGTCAAGTGATGTGAAACCAACAAAGTGCAAAATGAAATCAGAGCCATCTAACTAAGACTAATTCCTTTCCACCAAAAGAAAAAAAAACTAAGACTAATTCCTTCTCCAAAAATTTAAAAGGGTTAATTTGAATACAACTATCCTATCATAGGCCATACTACATCAACGACAACTTGGAGACATAAAGTCCTAGTTTATTAAAGCATGGTTTAAAAATCAAAACTAAGTCTAATATAGTTGGTTGTGAGTTGTTTTCTCTCAATACAATGCATTTGAAATCAGCAAAATATCTGAGAAAAATTATTTTGAAATTTTCATCATAACTTTGTACAAGCATGTTAGGATCATGTTAAAAACTCATGAAAAATGTATTAAAATATGTTTTAAATTACTTTTTGTATCTTCGACTCAATCGCCAACTTTGATTCGAATTACATGTGCCATGGACACATGTTTCTAAATTCTAACGATTATGTGACTTATGATTTAAATCATGTTAGCACTTTAGATTACAAACTCTATTAGAAATATTAAGGCAATCGAAATTGAATATCCTAAACTTGTTAACCAAGAATTTAATAAGATCTAATTCAAAGGATAAATTGATCATTGAATTCATTTATTTTGGAGTGATAAATAAATAGATAAAAAGAAAAAGTTGACCAGAGTGCAAGTACCAACAGCTTGATAGTGAATTTGTCCAAATGATAAGGGGTCTTGATCTCTTTAAACGTGTGGTTAGAGGTTCAATTTTTGTCTCATGTGTATGGAGAAAATTCGGTTTGGAGGGAAGAATCCATCTTGTCTGTCCCGCAGATTTTCTATCGGAGATTAATTATCGCTAATGACGGTGGAAATTAACTTCATACTAATACCGTAGTAACCAACAAAAAAATTAATTATGTAGAACTTTTTATATCATAATGTAGAGTTATTTTACACCGACATAAAATGAGCATTTTGTATTTTGTTAAATAAAAAAATAAATTAAAATTAGTTGTGTAATATAATAAACGGTTCAGATCTGGCATTAACAGCTGGTCCTATCATATCAGAGCACCGATTCCGACATCAACAGTGATTCAAAAAAATTATCCATATTTAATGTAAAATGTTGAGATTAAAATCTTGTTTAATTTTAATGAGACAGTTACAAATTATTGACTACATAAGGGCGTGCTCCTTCAAATGCACATAATTCAACTAAAAATGAGAGAAAACATGAGGGAAAATTAGAGAGGATACAATCCCACCACATGGGGAAGGGATGGGATAACATTTTCTTTCCATAATATAAAATACGGAGTATTTCACACTATAAAAATTCAACCTAAAAGTCAAAATTTATTTTTATTTACTTTTTGACTAAATAAAAGTCAATATTTATGTTTTGACAAAATAAAATTCATTGTTGGTTTTCCAAACTAAAGTCAGTATTGATAACGAGCGCCAGAAGAGAAAGCCCAAATTGTGTTTGACCAGTCGCCTCTTCATGACTATCCAACCTTATATTATAGTTTTTTTTTATAATACCTTATATGATAGTGATAGTGATGTTAGGTTGGCATTTAATTTACAATTTACTAAGAAATAGATTTTGCAATTTACAGTAATAAATTGATTTGAGTAATACTAACCAAAAAAAAAAAAAATTATTTAAGTAATAAGTCTTTTAAAATTATTTAAATAGATAGTTAATACTTTGATTTTTAGATCTAGTGAAAATTAGTTGTGACTAACAACAGTAAAAAAATTGTATTTATATTATGGTAACAAAATAATTGTAACTTGATATACATAATTATACTTTGGCCCTTTAACTTAATTTTTTATATTTATCAAAAAAGAATAAATTATGAACAAAACTACAAAAGATGTTATTAAAGAAAGTGCAAAGATCCCCTTAAAAGAAAAGATTTTTATTTTGGTGTTCATCTTATGTTTTCATGAGAAAAAAATTGTGGTACAAAAGAGTGCTCGTAGGCTGATGCTTTCGTAGACCAATTCAACCTATGGTCTATGATGGACAAATAATTTGACGTGTTTTGAGTATGTTAGTAGGGGTTAATATTTTTTATTCTTGGTTAAATGATACTGCATATGTTTTGCGGTGTAGAGTGAAAAAGGTGTTTTTTTCTCTTTCTGGATCTTTCTATTAGTGGTGATCTAAGGCGTATGGATTTTTAGAATCTGGTGGTCACTCGCTTTAAAAATAGACTATTTAGTTGGAAGACTATTTGCTTACGTATGGGGTATGGAGGGTGAGGTAGTTGAGGAAGGAGTGAGTCTTCTTGGTGGAGGGAGATTCTGAGAATCCGCGAGTGGGTAGGAGATTTAAGGGGAGGGTGGTTTTGGGAGTGTATCTCAAAAAAGGTGGGGGGTGGTTTAGATACATTTTTCTAGACCGATCCTTGGTTGGATGTGATCCCCTTGAGTGAGGTTTAGACGCTTATTTGATTTGGCGGAGAATAAATTGAGTACAATAGCCGAGCTGTCTGCTTTAGGGTGGGAGGTTTGATGGGAGGCGTGGATGTGGCAGAGATAGTTGTGGGTGTGTGGGAAGAGATGTCGGGGGAGAGTCGGACTTTACTTCACGATTTTTCTTTGCAGACTCAGTATAAATAGAGAGACAACCAAATTCATTCTTCTAATGAGAACAAAGCAATTGAACCATCTGTTTCTTAGACTCCAAGGCACCAAAGAAGTAGAGTTGAGAGCTTGAACCACAAGAGTGGAATCATTTACTTCATTCATTACATGAATTCAATATATAAAAATCTCAACAAATAATAATCATGTCTCAACATCAATTCCAATATGCATAAAAGACTAGCAAGGTCTCCAATAATGTAAGATATAAAATGGAGTCACGCCTCGCCCAAGTGTTACAGTAACAGAGCGACTCTATGTAGTTATTACAGCCCAAAAGTAAATAGACAAAATAAATGGAGTGACATCATGTCGACCTCCTCAACAAGGGTAAACAAGCAAACAAAGCAACTACTCCTAAGTGGCAAGATCCTCAACCTGAGAATCTGAGTACCCAAAAACCCAGCACATACACAAAAAAGATGGTTAGATAATGTAATCATAAAAATGCAAGTATTACACGTACTAAACACTTAACAATTAGAATAAACTAATGCATAAGCATACATCGTCAACCAATCATCATCAAATTCATGAATTTTTAAGTATCAAGTACTTTCATCATTTAAAGGCATATAAGCATCCAACAAATCATCATCACATACTTGTCAATCAATCCACAACAATAAGGAATACTACACACAATGTCATTTACCAATTAACACTTAGCAATGAACACATAATCCCTAATTGTTTCTTTGTTTCGTTGATGTTTTGTAATTTTTTGTGGTCCTTTCAGCATGCCTTGTGCTGCAGAGATTATTTTGATTAATATACATCCTATTTTTGCCTGTTAAAAAAATTGACCATTAGATGAATCAATATTTTATAGAACTGTCCTTTAACCTATATAAATTTATGACAATATCAATGTAGTACATTTAAATGGATTATTAAACCAATAAGTCGTTGTTCTAACAAAAACAAATTTTGTTTTTCAATATTTTTGAAAATAACAGGTTAGTTGATAATTCATGAATTTGATGATGCATTGTAATGTCGTGACGCCTAGGTCTAGGGATGTAGTTTTTCAAAGATTGGGTTTTGCTATTCAAAAAGAATTAGCGGCGCAGCTTGTTGCCCGTCTACCTTTTGTGAATGTGTAATTTTTTTTTTTTATAAATGAATGTGTAATTATTTTATATATATATAAGTTGAACCATCAACTATTCCTCACCTAGATCGGTTGAAAACTCTAGCTTAGTCTATTTCTTTATGGAAAATATTTGTATAGACACAAATATAAATAAATTATGTTAGACACGCTCACAACAAATAAAAAAATTAAAGAAAAAAGAATTAAAGTGATATTAATTTATGTGATAAATTTATTTTTTAAAATTTTTTAATTTGTGTAATTATACCTAAATAATTGTGACTATATAAGACTTCCTCTCTTTTTATATCCTTATCTCTTTGCTCCTGTACTTTATTCATCATTTGGTGTGTGACAAAAAGCATTAGATTCTTGGTCCAAATAGGATCCGGATTTGCTATAGTAATTTTCAACACAGTTTTGATCTGTACCATTGATTATAGATCGGACGGAACTGGTTAAAACAGTTATAAAATCACATGAAACAATTTCAGCCGCACAATTTTGATCGGACAACTGTGATGGAAAACTGTATCAAAACTGCGTTAAACTAAACAGCATCAAATATGTTTCCGTCCAAATACATCAATAATTCTTTTTTTTTTTACAATTAAAAATAACAATAATTCTATGAAACTAAAAAGTAAACATTTTATTAAAGTCTAATTTGAACGAGCTTATGATACATTTAGTTGCGGCTATTTGGAACATATGATGAACAAGATGGGGTTTGTGGAAGGTTGGATGAAGTGCGCGACGACATACATTTTTTATAGTTTGATGTCTATTTTTGTTAACAATAGTGCAACAAGAGATTTTAAAGTTGGTAAAGGATTGTGTCAAGAAGACCATTTACCACATTTCTTATTTCTTATTATAGCATAAGGCTTAACGGGGATGTTTAAGAAGGCAGTTGCAGTTCGTAAATTCCATGGCTTTAAGATTCATGATTTTCTTTAGTTCCAAGTTTATACAATTTGCATATGATATAATTTTGTTAGTGGAAGGTTCTTCGGTTAATGTTTGGACGATTAAATCGATTAGTGTGTGATATGGATTGGTAATTCGGTTGATATTCTTTGATTTCCTTCAAATGTCGATATATCCATATCCATTGACTTTTGGAAGAAGTGGTTTTACAATCTTTTTCCCAATTTATTTGCCAAAGAATTTTATAAAAATGAAGTTGTACCTGAAAAAGTAGGTAAGGTCATTAATAGGAGGTAGGGATAGTAATGGGTAGGGTACTATAGTACTTAATACCCATCTTCATACCCGCAGTTTGAAAAAATACCCGTACCCGTCCCCATATCCGCGTGGGTAACAAATTTTGCACCCGTACCCATACCATGTGGGTACCTAAGTACCCATACCCGTACCTATTACCCGCACTTTTGCGAAGAATTAATCAATCAATTATACAATTATCATATTATTTTAATAAAATTCAAAGATTTTAATGTCGATCTATGAAAATTATAAACAAAATTACTACTAATCTCATGTTAAAGTTCATATCTCTGTTGACATATTCACATTGTGTTTGATCATGTTATAAATAAACACTTTTATTAAAAACATGGATAATAGTTTAATAGTGTTTGTATTTTTTAAAACTAATATACATATACTTTTGGCTTTAATGCAGTTTTGATCCCCCTATTTTAAAAAACTTGAACTTTTGATCCTCCTATTTTAAAAGCTAACTTTTTTATCCCCCTATTTTAAAAAACTTGAAGTTTTGATCCCCAACTTATTTTGGCCAAATTTGTGATGATGTGTCAACCTCAATGGTGATGTGGCAGCGTCTATGTGTCAACCTCATATTCCATGTCATTATTTTTTTAAAATAAAATAATTTTTTAAAAATAATTTTTAAATCAATTTTTTTTATCAAATCATTAAATCAAATATTAAAACAACATACTTAAATCAAATATTTTTTTTATCAAATCTTTAAATCAAATATTTTTTTTGATCAAATCTAATATTAAAACAATAAAATAATTAATTAAATAATTAACAATAATTAAAAAAACTCAGAAAATCAAAAGTGACAATTGTAGAAGAATCAGACACGCACAAAAATAAAAAACACACATAAATAATAACCCATTTCCCAAATCATGGAACCCTAGTGCCACCCATCTTCGACGATCTCCATCTTAGTCTTTCATATTCTTTGATTCATCATCACGCTCATGTTCATCATTCCTCTGTTTGATTCATCATCCGCTCTCGTTCATCATTACACTCGCTTTACAAGATAATATTTTGAATTCATCGCAAATTTGAACAAGAAGATGAAAAACATGAAGTATTGTATGAGGTATGTTTGTGGTATTCACTGATTTTAGTAGTAGTTTTTTGTTTGACAGACACTTAATTTAGTAGTTGTTGTGGTTCATATCGTCTCTTTTGGTTGTCTTCATTTAATAATAGTTGTGGTCCTCCATTGTTACTTAGTTGCTATTATTTTAATAGTGGTGGTGGACCAAAAAATGTTTAGGGTTTTAGTGTTTGATTCCATTTTGAAAGAAACATGTCTAAGGTTTTATATAACAGTGGTCTTATTATTGTTTGTATAGGCCATTAGAGAAACAGTGTGTAAGAAACATGTCTAGGGTTTTAACTAAAATTCTGATTTTATGTTTTGTTTTACTGCAGAAGCAAAATTTGAACAAGCAAAATTTTATGTTTTGTAAGCATCTCATGAATATTACTAGTGTTTTGGTATCAAGTAATCTACATATGAGATGTTAGATAATACTACTAGTGTTTTGATATTTTGAATTCTAGTGTTTTGGACAATTTAAGTGTAATTTAGTGATTTTTAATTATATGTTTGGGTAATTTATTGAATTTTTATTATATGGACAATTTAGTGATTTTTAATTATATATTTGGATAATTATTTGATTTTTAATTATATATTTGGATAGTTTAGTGATTTTTAATTATATATATTTGGATAATTTATTGATTTTCAGTCATATACATGTATAAAGGTTAATTTTACTGTTTTTAATTATTATTAATTTTTTTTAATACTTTTAAAATATAATTTTTTATTTTTTAAAAAATAATGACATGGAATATGCGGTTGACACATAGACATTGTCACGTCCTCAATGAGGTTGACACATCATCACAAATTTGGCCAAAATGAGTTGGGGGATCAAAACTTCAAGTTTTTCAAAATAGGGGATCAAAAAGTTGGCTTTTAAAATAGGGGGATCAAAAGTTCAAGTTTTTCAAAATAGAGGGTTCAAAACTGCATTAAAGCCTATACTTTTATATGATAATATAAATTAAATTAATAAATATATATTACATGGGTATGGGGCGGGGTGGGTACTAAGGTACCCGTACCCGCACCCATACCCGCTCATTTTTATGGGTAATTACCCATACCCGTGCCCGTACCCAAAATGCGGATTTTTACCCTGCTTGTTGTGGGTATTTTCTGTGGGTACCCACTGGGTATGGGTCAAATTGTCATCTCTAATAGGAGGTTGTTGAACTGGGTTTCGACAATGGGATCATCGGAATCAGAAGCAATCGAGTTGGTTGAATTGGAGCAACGTTAATGGTTGTAGCTTTGAACGCGGGTAGAGAACATTGGCGGATTCATAATTTTTTTTATGGGGTTAGAAAATATTACTATATATATATATTAATGTCAAGTTCAAGATGTATTTTTAATAAATCCCCTTACAAAACTTTGCAATCGGTTCAAACACAGCAACGACTCTTCACAAGTTATGGAAGAATGACATTCCCTCGAAAGTGGGGGAGGGGGAGATTGTATACACAGGCTGACTTACTTTGCCTAGTATTAATTCTGAGTTACGATCATCTCTATTTCCTATTCTTTTCATTTTCTCTTTTATTATATAATTTTGGAAATATAAATGCAAAAATGTGACATTAAGTGGGTCTAAATCACTTCTATACACCCCAAAACATTTAAAACTATAGTAACAGAAGAAATAAAAAGAATAAGAAATGGAAAGGATCTCAACTCATTATTTCTATTCCTACCGCTTTACTGTATGCTTTTTGTTTTTCAAAAATGGAGGATTGCATCCATTTATTCTTCACTTGTTGTCGTATTCAACAATTATGGAGGAACATTTTCAAGTGGTTGGGGTTTGAAACCATTTGTTAGGACTTAGGATGTGGATTGGAACCAATTTATTCAATTTGGTAATTTAGTTAAGAATAAAAAAGAATGTGAGTTAAGCATTTTATCTAGCTTGGGGAGATGAGACTGATTTTTTGGGTTTAGTTGATCGTGTCAAAATCATATCTTGGTTCCAGTTTTTGGGTAGAGCAGGTCGTGATTTTTTTTTTTCATTAGTGTATAATAACCCCTTAATTTGCTTACAAAGCATTTTTTTTTTTGGTAAGGTATCCAGCTCCTTTCTTAATTCCATATGTTTTGTATATAAAAAAAAAACATTAAACTAAGTTAATTAATAATTCATATCCAATATTTCGTAAGTTCATAAATTAATTCAAAAGACTAAGGTTACATTTGGCCTAGTTCTAGCTTCCAAATTTTACCATTGTTTAATTTTGACCCTCCAAGTTTTATAATTATTTTTTTAAATATGTTTTCATACCTTTCACTAAAATAAATTAATGGTTAAAATACTCTAGGGTAATATATAAGTGTAATAGTTTTTTATTTTATTTTACATGTATATGTGTAATAGGTTGAGTTGTGAGATAACTGTAATATGTTAAGGGATTGTGTATCTCCCTTGTGTTTTGGCAGCTTTGTTGCCAGGTAAGTGGAATAGATGTGGGGGTTGTGCATACCCCCCAAAGGCACAGATAATATAAATTTAAATTAGTTTATGTCCAAAATGATAGTTTTTCTGTAGATGCTGTTTTTGTTACTTTGTTTAATCTTTTCCTATTGTTTGTACTTTGTAGGGATGTGCATATTTTGATTGAGCTGAAGGACGAATGAAAGATCCACACTCTCTTCTAGTTTATATGATAGAGATATTATTGATAAAAAGGTCATAGACTTGCAAGCTGAACTAAAAAATTATGAAAATATCATAAAAAACAATTAAAAAAAAATCAAATATATGAATCTAATTATGTTAGTGTCTTGGGCTATATTTTCTTTAATTAGTTTTTTAGTTGCATTGAAAATCTAAAGAAGAATAGTTCAATGTTAAGTGTTTGGAAGAATTAGAGGTTATTAGATATTGGTCTGTTGTTGTAATGTTATGTCAAAGACATGAGCTGCTATGCTTCTTAAGCATTTGAAGAAATAACTTCAATGTTGATGGAGTGTGTTTGGATGTGGTTTTGGTGCATACTTTTATAGTAATATATGATAATGCCCTTGATAAAGATTATTTTTAAGTTCATATATTATACTTGTTGTTTAGTTATAACTACTACAAAGAGAAAGATATCAGTTCCATATATACAGAACACAACAACTCCTCTCATCAACTCCATCATATTGTTGTATAATCATAATAATTAATAATGCATTACTGTTAATGATGTTTCAAGTCTTATTATTTATACATGTCCTCATAACTTTCTATCATCTCATCAAAAACATAACATCAAACACTAACAAGCATGGCACACCTTGAAACTATTGCTTCCACTATGGCACTGATATTAATCCTTACATTCACTTCCACAACTTCAACTCGAATCCTCGGTGAACTAGAAACACCAGAAGAACCGATTACGGATTCTGCAGCAGTGTCTCCTGTTTCTTCCACAATTCTCCCTCCGCTTCCATCAACAGCCACAACAACTGGTGGTACTGATATTCCCGATCAGCACCACACACTATCATTTTTCATGCACGACATTCTCGGTGGCTCCAATCCAACGGCAAGAGCAGTGACCGGAGTCGTTACAAACCCTGCCCTTAATGCTCAAGTTGCATTTGCAAAGCCAAACGGTGCAAACCTTCCTCTAAACAGTGGAGTTCCACAGAACAATAACAACAACGGAATTCTAAATAACAACAACCTTCCTTTTCTAACAGGACTCAGTGGAAACACAGGCAACGTCTTCAATAACAATAACAATAATAATGGGAACAATAATTTTCCAGTGACGAATATGAATCAGATACCGCAGGGAATGACGGTGCAGGAGCTGATGTTTGGTACAATGACAGTGTTTGATGATGAATTAACAGAAGGGGAAGAGTTGGGATCAGGATTAGTAGGGAAAGCACAAGGGTTTTATATAGCAAGCTCAGTGGAAGGAACAAGTCAAGTAATGGCTTTCACTGCAAAGTTTGAAGAGAATGGTTATGAAGATAGTCTTAGCTTCTTTGGGGTACACAGAACAACACAAGTTTCACAATCACAACTTGCAATCATTGGAGGAACAGGAAAGTATGTGAATGCTAATGGATTTGCTATTATTAAGACTTTTCCGGTTAACAACGGTCAGCAACATAACACTGATGGACTTGAAACTCTCTTGCACCTTACTGCATATCTTTCCTATTAGTAGCACTGCCTTTTGATTTATAAGTGTTATCAATGAATTTCCAGACTATTGCAAATTATTTGTGTTTTGTGTAATGAATCTTAATTAGTGATTGGATTGTACTTTTGAAAAAACAAATTAATATATGTTATGGTCGAGTTTGACAGAGCCACAAACCAGAATGAAGTTTATTGCTCTGATTTTTGGATTCTGTTTTCATTTCCCATAAAAAAATTGTATTTGCATTTGCCCTACTCCTATTGCAGGCCATCATTGATAATCTTTGTTACATATTGTTGGGTTTAAGTCTGACTTGTTACTTTTACGTCGATTATAAAAGAGCTGAGGTGATACATATATTACCTCTTAGAGAACCGTAAGTAATTTCTCCAACAACCAATAACAATCAGCCACATAAGCAAATTTGTAATGGAATAAGATTTAGTTTGTGGGTATCACTTGCAAGTTTGTTTATGTGGCTAATTTGGATTGCTTGTTGGGTAAACTACCCACAATTTTGAGGGTAACCTAAAAAAATCATAAACTAAACGTTAGATGCGAAGAATCATGAGATGAGAGGGTCAAAAGTTATACAAAATAAGGTGGAGGGCATATGAATACTCGTAAGAACATACTGTATTGAATTAGATTGAAAAAGATGGCAAAAAAATTATCAAAAAATAAATAAATTGTCAAAGTGTAATTGACTAACTAATTGAATAACTAACTTCTAGCTAATTCCTAACTGAACAACTAATACTAAAGAAATGACTATATATGAGATGTGATTTAGTAATATATATACCTAATGTCTCAAGATTCTGAGCATATATGTGGCGTCCAGATTTTTCCATTCCTATGCCAGATTGATTGTTGAAGTGTATCACTTAGTGAACCACAATCGAAGAGCAACCTGCAATTGTATTTGTAATTGTGAATTTTAATTTTAATTATACTAAATTGTATTTACTTGTATTCATGTTTTCCATAAATAAAAATGAAATGATTTTTTTATGAGAAAAACAAAATACTTGTACAACAAAATTAATGGAGTATTTCCTATTTATTCATCATCATTGTCACTAAATTAACTTAAAGCAACTTAGATGGGGTCACTAACTCAACTAGTTTGAACTAAGGCTAGTTGAACTAAGGGTTAAAGGATGTAGGTGAAAAATATTAACATTAACAACTAATTTTTGAGTTTTTCCGTTTTAATTAAATTAAATCATAAACTTCTGTTACAAAATATAACTATTGGCATGTTTGTTTTGGTCCATATTTTCCTGCAAGAGAACATTAACAAAACAAGCTTCTCCATCTACATTCCTTCGATGAATGGCCATTTTGTGGTGAGCATAGTTTCAAACAAACAGACGGATGGAAGTTGCAGTCCTACCAGAAGCCTGAAACAGAACAGTTAATTCAAACTAATTCATTTCCATTTTCAGAAGCTAGTTCACATCTTTAAGAATAAACAGACAACCCTTTAATGATGAAGACTTGAAGAAAATTAGAATCCCAATGGTAACCAAGAATAATGCAGCTCCAATAAATGGGGGGAAACATACCCATAAATCAAAGTTAGTTAAAAAACAGAAACAAAAACCACACCTCTTATTAAACATAAGGAAAACATACACAGAAATAATGTATACCACACCATAAAGAAATTTTCTGATCAAGCACATACCATAGCTGGATGTTTTATTATTGACATATTGCAGACCTTGCCTCCACAATCACGTGAAAGTAAAAGCCGTACATGAGGGACACTCTTCCAACTCTCTCCAAGTGCTGGTTTAGAATTACCGTCATCCCCACCCACCATATGATTTGTGACCTGCAAAATTTGTACCATTGAATGTGTTATATATGAAGGATTATAGCTGCCCTGCCAAAACAGATCATTGCAATTATTTTAAACTCCATACACTTTTCTACTCAACTCCAAGGATCAAATTCATATTACAGCAGAAAATCAATGAGCCTTTTTTGAAATGGGCATAATGTGCATTCGGGAGGAGGGTGGTTACATCCCCGTGTTGGGGCACCTATAAGTCCTACCTTATGGAAAAGCTACCCCTAAGTTCAGTGGGGCCATGTACCCTAAGGTCCAGAAGTGAACAGTAAGAAAGGTGAAGATCAGTCACTTTGTCCTCCACAATGAATGGCCATTACCCATTAGCCACATCAAGCTTTAGCCAATCTGCATCCTCAATAATAGGCTAAATATGGCCTCCTTTTGTAATAGTGCCTACCATGAAATATGACAAGATGAAACTGTGGAGAGAGCGATAGGAAGAAAAAGGATGAAGGTGAGGTTTCTTTGGAGATCGTCTTATCTTTTGGAAGTTTAGGTATATTTTAAACAGCATAATCTTGTGAACTATTTAAATATAATAGTAATAGGAAAGCATGATTTACACAATTTGACTAGTTTAAGTTGTTTGCTTCAATTGGAAGCATACAAGGTAAATTATGCCAGACCGTTGAAGTTATCGATTTTAGATAAAAGAAAGAGAAGAATAAGAAGAAGAAATATAATTTATAGTGAAACATAGTTAATACTAATTTGATACAAAAGACTAAACAATAATCCCTTATAGAGATACATAGACTCGATCCTAAAAAGAAAAGACACATTGGTGGAGACCCTCGAAGTTATGCAACATTTCAATGTAATTAAGGAGGGGATGTCCCTTGTTTTATCTAATAAAATATACCAAGTTGAGGTTCCTAATGTAAAATGTCCTAAAAGTAACTAAAAAAATCATCAGCACTAAACTATGGTAGAAACTATTAATTAATATGAAAAAAAACAACTGTGTAGAATGTAATGTTGCTAGAAACATGATTTTAAATAAATATCATAATAACATCTCAGAAAATAAAGGATGAGGGAGAAACAAGGATGACATGTGTGACTGCAAAGCATAAGGTCAGACAATATAATTTAAACAATAGCCCATTCCCATGATGAACTCTCGAGTAGTGATCAATTTATTGTTTCTCATAAATATCAAATATACAGGCCAAACCTTTTACTGAAATATCATATTTCGTTAAATAGATCAGATTGAAGAAATAAAACAATTTATATGTCCATATCAATTTAGAGTTAGAGAAGATGAGCTGAGAAAATTCCTATTAGTTAGAAGAGTTTTTTCACAATCATTAAACGGATTATCATTAGCAGGAAAGAAAGAGGAAAGCAAAACAAAAGTAAAACTTACCAACACTGTAATATTATGCTCATGTGCTAGCTGCTTCAGTAAAAACCCAGCAGATATCATTAAAGCGTGCCCTGAAATCACCCATAATATGCAAATCTCTAAGTTTCTGTACATTTAGATAATTATCCAACCTATTATCATGGCATATAAGACTCTCTTAACCAAAAAAAACTAAGGAAAAGCATGACTAAACATGTTAGGAAAACGGTGACATAAAAAAGATCAGAACAAAACTAAAATCTAGCAAGACATAAGAGACAAGGCCTCAACCTCAAAACAATTGATGGAATGGCTTAGGATCCATATATCCAGACTCCTCAGTATAAAACAGTTCAATCAATTTATCTACCTCGACAGAAGAATATATATACTTCATTGGGGAATATCTAATCTCTTTTTATCTTTTTCAATAGAATAGAAATAGCGACAAGTCATTGCACTTTGAAACTAGGATGAAGTACTGACAAACCCTGTTCTATCTTTTGACCTTCACTTAGAACCCGCCACTACACAGAGCAAGGAGCTGTGAATCTGAATCTCATGTTTCGACTGGTTTTCAGTTTAACATTTTATTCTTTGTATTATGATTTCATTCTTTTAATTTTATTAGTTTCACAATTTAATCTGAATTTCCAATTAATATTAGTGTGTTTCCTACTTTGCTTTATTATGAAGTTGGAATGTTGAAATGCGTTAGTAACTTAACATCATGTATAGATGTCATTCATCAGTTTTTTAATATTGAATTCATATTGGATAAACTTTCTCCACAAGTTTACGTAACACTCGCAGTTTGACAACTTTGCATATCATACCCTTCCAAATCCTTCTTAAAAGTGTAGAGGAGAAAGCACTGATGATAAAGGGAATGAATTAACATGATAACTTTAAAAAATGAATATAGACAAGACAACAACTGCACAGCTGAGCAAATTAAACTCTGTAATTGACCATCACGAGCATATAAATGTCCAATAGATTATTAACTAAAGAAAATTAAGGATTGATTGACACTAGATTACTGATTATGTAATTTGACGGGAAATCTAGGACAACTAGGACGGTCCAAGATTATGAATAACAGATAATATGATTTGCCAAGTGTTTGGTAGTGTTAGAAATAATATAAAACCATTGATATGGCTCTATCCTAACAGCTTGAGCTTTTGGGATAATCGGTTATCTGACATGGTATCAGAGTCTCTTTGACTAAGTGGTCTAGAGTTCGATCCCCGCTCCCCTCACTTTCTAATTAAAAAGTGGAATTTAAGCATATGGTAGGTGGACCTATGCATTATCCACGCTTCAAGCCCAAGTGGGCTCTTGCGTGAGGGGGCGTGTTAGAAATAATACAAAACCATTAATGTGGCCAATCCTAACAGCTTAAGCTTTTGGGATAATCGGTTATCTGACAGGTAGCATCTTATAATTCTGAGCTTGTCAAGAAAGCCAGGACACTAGAAAATGATCTACGGGTATACAAAAAAATGTAAGCATACCAAGGAATTTTGCATGCAAATAGGTACTATACCCTGAGGACCACCGCCCCTAAGGATGGGAGTAATCAGTGAAGAGATTGAGTCAACAATAAGTAGTTGTACATGACGATCTGATTTGCCAATCTGTGCCTGTATACAGTAGTCAATTATTCGATAGGAACAAAAAAACACCAATTAAATTGCATCAGTTGCGAATATTTATGTCAGTGAGAACCTCTGATCTCAAATTATTCTTCAGTTGATGCAGCAGATCAAACATCTGATATACATCAAACACTGGGTAGCAAATTATCCTGTCCAGTACGTTCTGTAGAAGTCTACGATTAGCCTAAATGATGAATTATTTAAAAACAATTTTAAGACCAGTTAACAAACAAGGACCAAACAATGGACAGTAAGTTTGAATCCAGAGTAACCTGATTGCCTGAGACATAATCAGAAGACTGTCCAATAAAATGTGCAATACGCTGAGGTGAAAAAGAGTTGCCAGTATCTAAATATATAACTGAACAATTATGCTTTGCAACAGTTGAGGCAGACATCAAGCAAACCTAATAATCATTCATAAACAAGCCAATTTATACTTGAACACAACAGACATGACATGAAGAAATAGAAGATAACAATTTATCCTATGTCAACAAAATAAGAGATGATGTGGTAACATTATGTGCATATCAATGATGATATAGCTGGAGATCTATGGTAAGCAGAAATATTATCAACAGAACCAAAGTAGGTTTTACTTGTATACGCTTATTCTTAACACACTCAAGGTTATGGGTGAAATAAAATCCCTGGTGGGGCAACTGAGATATCGAGGAGTAGGGGAAAAGATCCTAACCATGCAATTACCCGTGAAATTTTTTTTGCACTTATCTATCTCATATGAATAAGAACATAAATTTCTTTTTCTTTTATAGTATTTCTTTTGTCAAATGAGTATATAATGGTTAAGAATCGAGATTGAAATTGTGAATAGGATGACTTATTTTCCAAATCGTTAATCTAATCTTATTATAAATGTACACTATATGATTAATAAAAGGGTTAAATATGTTTTTCGTCCCTATAAAATTAGCAAATTTTGGTTTTCCTCCCTATAAAAAAAATCACATGTTTTTTGTTTTTAGTCCCTAATAGAAAAACATTCCTCCATCCAAACACACTCTTAGTAAATATATCATATTTTGAAGTAAAAACGAAAAAAACAAGTGACATGCGCAAAAATCATAAGTTGACATATCAAATACTTCAATGATTAAAAGTCACAGATAAAATGGCAAAAAAAGTGTCTGTCTATACGAAGTTTAGGCGTTCAATCCCTCAAAAAACATAATCTACTACCAACACTATATTCCCACTCATCATCCCAATTGTCAATGTCATTTAGTTCATCTATAACTTTCTTAGACCTATCTCTTCGAACAAGATAAAGGGACTACAGGGCTAAAACCAAAGAATAACTGGTGAGAAAGAGTGCAACTTGCATGCATTGTGAGATACTAATAACAATCTATCATAATGAATTACCCTTCAAACCATAATAATAATTGTGTGGATTAATCATTACAAAGAAATATACTTACGCAAGTTTTTTATTTTGAATTATCAGACTACATCGGTATATATGATGTCAAATTTTGTCCATGTAAATATCCTTGTTGTGAAATTTAATTTTAAGTTATTAAATACCCAAAGAAATGCACGGATAAATACAATGGGGGAGTCTGCAACATAATGTGAGGGGGGTCAAACATTAACAAATATGAATAAATTTTGTGAGGGAGTGCCATGACCTATGCATGCCCAAATAAGCATCTCCAGTCCGCCCAATGATTAGAAATGGGTATTCCTGATAGAGATGTGGCAGACATGTTGGAACACATTGACACTCCTAGTCATAATATGAATTTTATGGATGATTTTTATGGAAAATAAGTGAGCTCTTACCTGTGTCTTGCCAGAAGAGGACGGTCCAACAAGTTCAGTTAATTGTCCTACACGTAACCCACCTCCAATCAATGCATCAATCCTAAATTAAACAGATTCAGACACTAAGTATTGCTACTTTCAAGTTTCATGCCACATTTTACACCTTATCAAGAATTCAATAATATAAACTGCAAAAGTTCCAAACACCACAAGGCAAAATAAAGCACTGTTGAAATTGTGGAAAATCAGTCAAGTCATAAGGTTTACTAAAATTTGTAGAGTAGAATGTAATTATGTAAATTAGTTGCATTTCACTTTCAACATTTCTAGATTTCCTTTTATGCGGCCACTTAAATACACATCACATAAGTATTAAAAAAATTGTGCATTGTGCAAATTACAAAATGCTTCATCCTAGACAATAATTTAACTATAGTTTGAGTTGAGTCTGAGAATAATACCCTTGACAACCAGTTGACAAAACATGCTTATTCTGAGCGTCTTCGATGAGCTGCAAACCGTTAAGCAATGGCGGTTGTAAAGCATCAATTATAGAAAGAAGCTGATGAATTCCCTAAACAGTCAATTACAAAATTCAAATTAGAATCAAAACATAATATTTACAAAAGAACAACATTGATTATATAGCTAACCTTAACCCTAACCTGGTTCAGTTTCTGTGAAGAGGAGTGATTAGTTGCAGAACTGAATAATGCGTCGATATCGTGAAGGAGGAAATCTTCGACTGAGAAGAAAAACGAATGGTGATGGTGTTAGATGAAATTGAAAGATGAAATAGGAAAATTGGGGAAGAGAAGAAGGAGAAGAATGGAACCGGAGTATATGGCGTGGGAAGCACAGAAGATTTGGAAGTTGGAGTCGATGAGTGGATACTCTTTCTCTAGAGAGTTCAATGGCGCCATTTTCTTTCTTCCGATGCCAACACCAGAAAGCGTATCTATACGGGTATATTGCGGGTACATTACTACTACTAATACGCCGGTTGGGCTGGGTCGGATTCAGCCTAATCCGTTATCCAACCCGTTCAATATTTAGTGGATTGAGTTTATCATCAAATCCGCATTTTTACTGTTAAATATGAACCGAAACAACTAGGTTATTAATAGGTTGGGTTGGATTCACGGGTGGTTCATAAATCATAATATTAAAAATAATATTTTATAAAAAAATTCATTTGTAAAAACATCAAAAAAAAAAACCTATAATGCAATTTAACACAACTGTTGAGACATTTTTAGCACTTAGATTTAATAAAATAGATTCATTTAACTTCAAATAAAAATTCATCTATAATCATAAGACTTAATAAAATAAATAAGAGTAGCAAATTTCCACAAAACACATCATTTCGATGACCAGGTTAGGTACAGGGTAGACGGGTTCAAAACTCAAATTCAATACACGAACCGATTACTTATGGGTATGACGGATTGAGCCTGATTCTACCGAAAATGAATGGGTTTGGTAAATAATAAATTGAATTGGATTGGATTAGCAGGTTCGCGGATTGAACAACAATATGTCCGACGAAGCTTAAATTAAAGCAGGCAGACATAAAGAGCTAACTAAGAAGGGGGCCAACAAGCCCCTTTAAAGCAAATGTCTGCCTGTGAGAAGCCTTAGAAGTTACAGCTAGCAACTCTCTCTTTTTTTTTTCTTTCTTTTTAACACAATGGTTTTGCTTCAAAAAATACCCTATGGTTTAGAAGGGAAGGTATATTTCTTTTCTGTTTTTTTTTTATAATAGAGGGGGATGGTATCTAATAATAATATAGAGGATTAAGGTAAATAAAATTCAGTTAAGAAGGATTTTTAAAAAAGTTTGTGGCATAGAATGAGTAACAAAAATTCTAATAAAAGGGTTAAATATGTTTTTAGTCCCTACATTTTGCGAAATTGTTAAGAATGATCTCTACATTTTAAAAATGATCAACAAAAACCCTATAAAATTTTGCACTATCAAGATTAGTCCAATCCGTAGGGAATAGTCTCTACATTTTGTAAAATTGTCAAGAATAGTCCCTACCTTTTAATATTTTTAGTCCCTACATTTTGGAAAATTGTCAAGAATAGTCCCTACCTTTTAATGTTTTTAGTCCCTACATTTTGCGAAATTGTCAAGAATGGTTCCTAAAGGATAAACGCAGGGACTAATCTTGATAGCGGAAAATTTTATAGGTTTTTTTTTACCATTTTTAAAATGTAAGGATCATTCTTAACCATTTCACAAAATGTAGCAACTAAAAACATATTTAACCCTTATTAAAATCAATGTAATTTCTGTCAAAAAAAAAAATCAACGTAATTAATTATTTAAAAAAAGTTTGTGAAATCCATAAACTACACCTATTGTGGCATAGGAGTAACAAAAATTCTTTTATTTATTTTTTTCTTTTGTGATTCAAAAAAAAAAATCTATATGCAGACCATCTTGGTGTCTCAAGAAGTCGAGAATGTTTGAGAATTTTGAATACACCTGGTCAGAAAATGAATGAACAAAATTCTCTAGATAACTCAAGATTATTCCACCATCTCTTTTATATACCCTGTACCTCCTTTCACACTTCGCATCAATACAATAGCATCTCAAACTCAATTCTCAATTCAGAGTACTCAACTACATCATAATCATAAATAAACAGAATGTCGCTGATTCCAAGTTTCTTCGGTGGCCGAAGGACCAATACTTTTGATCCATTCTCCATTGACGTTTGGGATCCTTTGAGGGATTTTCAATTCCCCAATTCTGCACTTTCTGCTTCATTCCCTCGCGAGAATTCTGCTTTCGTGAGCACAAGAGTTGACTGGAAGGAGACACCAGAAGCACACGTGTTCAAGGCTGATCTTCCTGGCCTGAAGAAAGAAGAAGTGAAGGTTGAAATTGAAGATGATAGAGTTCTTCAGATTAGTGGTGAGAGGAATGTTGAGAAAGAAGATAAAAACGATCAATGGCATCGGGTGGAGCGTAGCAGTGGAAAGTTTGTGAGGAAGTTTAGATTGCCAGAGAATGCTAAATTGGATCAAGTGAAAGCTTCATTGGAGAATGGTGTTCTCACTGTTACAGTTCCAAAAGAAGAGATTAAGAAGCCTGAAGTTAAGTCAATTGAAATCTCTGGTTAATTAAACTCAGAATTAGCACTGTTACTCTGTTGGTTGTAATGGTTACGTTTTGTTGTCTGATGTGTGAGATATAACAATGATGTAATGTGTGAAATGTTTAATTTTCTGCATAAATAAATAAGTAATTACTTGTTTTGTACTTCAAATTCAAGCTTCACTGAGAAAAATAATTTAATGTCGTGTTTCTGAAATAGGATTATTTGAAATAGAATTGCAACTTGATTGAAAATAAAAATGTGTTTTCTGTGTTGTTTATTTAATATATAAACCTGAAATTGAGTTTCTAGCTACATAAGCTAACCATATTATGCTTCTCTAACATCTGATAAAAAGCTGTAATTAAAAGTCACCTATTTTGCTTCTCGTGTCAATTGAACATATATCAATTTTTTAGATCGAGTACATAATAATTTTACTTGCACAATGCATGAATCTTGAAACCATGCTTGCAAACATCTTGTCTGAATGCAATAACAAATATTGAGTAATCAATCAGGCTTCTATAATAATTCATCAAATCAGCTCTATCATTCTCTCAAAAGTTTTCTTCTAGTGCATTGGAGTTAGTGGTACCTTTGCTGTCCATCATAGTTTTTCTTGAATACTTTATTTGTTATATGAAGACTGCATTGTTATCTTTTGCTTTTTGCTGACTATTCCTAGAAAAATATGTCATCAAACTGGGGGTCAATGTTCTCAAAGGTGGATCGACACTGAGAAACTGAGTCCCTTTTTGCTCAGTTTCACATTTTACACATTGTATATGTTAGGACATAAGCACATGAGGACATTCCAATTTATAAATTAGGTGGGAGAATCTCATAACTTAGGTACTCTATCGACACTGACACAATGGTAGTCCTTTCTTTTTCGGCAATTTCACTCATCTATCGGTATTCGACGGAGTACCTTAATCCATAGGTAACTTTTTTCGTAGTTCTATTTACTTAAGCACGTGATGAGAGTTCAACTCAAAAGACTAATCTAATATATGGGAGAGTTTCATGACTTAAATATCACATTGAATAATTTTGATGTATAATATGTGGGACACCTTAACAGTATTCTTCGCAGATAATATACTTTACTTGGGCATTTGATTATTCATTATTCTTAGATTTTCAAGATGAACCCTAGAGACTTGTTTAACTACCTCACAATGTCATCTTCAATTGTCAAAGCTTCATTTCCTTTCCCTTTTCCTCGGTTTTGTTTGTAAATATCTCCACTCGCAAATAGGCTCCATAAATAAAGAATGCGGATTTTACATCTTACAAATAATGCAGCATATTATGATTGTATCAACAGGTGTTCAGATGGAGAAAATAATTGAGAAATACACTCTATAGCCTCCTTTTGTTGTGCCTAGTTCATCAATTGATTTTAGGTTTACTTACAGAACTATATCTGCATAAGTTTGGTTTTATAAACCCAATTGGATCCTTGATAGCTGCGTTGAGTTTTCATAATTCTAGGATAAATATAGCTTCTTTGACTAGGTTCAATTAAGAGCCTTGTACCTGTGTGTGTAATACAATCAACATCAACAATCTGAAACTTGTGGTAAACAGCAATATTTCTAGACTAATTTATTATCCTCGGTGTAATTTCCAGTTCTGCTTGCAACAATTCACCTATTTTGAAGTTAAATTTGTTAAATAAACATAGAAGTACTTATCCACACTTACAATGATGATTATTTTTGGTTCTAGCCTTTTATCAGGTTTATCCTTCTTTTTGTGTGGAGCATAAGAAAAAACACAAGCAAAATTAGAATTTAAAAGGAGTTTTCTTTTCAAAACTATTGTGAAAAGCATCTTCAGCAAGAGATGTAGTAATGTAGCCATTTTTATTCACCACCTATGTCTTATATTTCCAGAATTTCTTGTTTTGTTATACTGTAACAGGGGAAATAGGTAATGGGAAAGGAGACCGGTACTACGTGTACCGCACATAATCACACAGAAAACTTCTACTATTTCCAACTGCGAACAAAGCAGTAATGAAATCAAAAGTACGTATCATTTTGAACTTCAGATAAAAATCCAAAGTAACGAGTACATGATTACTAGAACAGTAACAGATAAACCATGTTCATGAAGTAAACTGAGAACAGAATTATACAAATAACACAGCAAACTAAAGTTTTTAGGGCCATTATGGACTCAAGACCAATGCAACAAGAAGTTCTGAAACAATATAAACCAAAGACCTGCAAGGAATTCCACGTATTATAAGACAGCTAAGCAACATTCACATACTTAACATCCACCACGAAGGCGCAAAACAAGGTGAAGAGTAGACTCCTTCTGAATGTTGTAGTCAGCAAGGGTCCTTCCATCCTCCAATTGCTTCCCAGCAAAGATCAACCTCTGCTGATCTGGTGGGATTCCCTCCTTGTCTTGTATTTTTGCTTTGACATTATCGATCGTATCTGAACTTTCTACCTCCAATGTAATGGTCTTTCCTGTCAAAGTCTTCACAAAGATCTGCATACCTCCCCTCAAACGAAGGACCAGATGAAGGGTGGATTCCTTCTGGATGTTGTAATCAGCCAAGGTACGGCCATCTTCGAGCTGCTTTCCAGCAAAAATCAACCTTTGCTGATCCGGGGGAATTCCCTCCTTATCCTGTATCTTAGCCTTCACATTGTCAATCGTGTCTGAGCTCTCAACCTCCAAAGTTATTGTCTTACCGGTAAGAGTTTTCACGAAAATCTGCATACCACCACGAAGACGCAACACAAGGTGAAGAGTTGACTCTTTCTGGATGTTATAATCAGCCAGGGTTCTGCCATCTTCGAGCTGTTTTCCCGCAAAAATCAACCTCTGCTGATCTGGGGGAATACCTTCTTTATCTTGTATCTTGGCCTTGACATTGTCTATGGTGTCAGAACTCTCTACCTCAAGGGTGATGGTCTTTCCAGTGAGGGTCTTAACAAAGATCTGCATACCACCACGGAGACGGAGCACCAAATGGAGCGTGGACTCCTTTTGGATATTGTAATCAGCAAGGGTACGCCCGTCCTCCAGCTGCTTTCCAGCAAAAATCAGACGCTGCTGGTCTGGTGGGATCCCTTCCTTATCTTGAATCTTGGCCTTAACATTGTCTATGGTATCTGAACTCTCAACTTCGAGAGTGATGGTCTTGCCGGTGAGGGTCTTAACGAAGATTTGCATCTATATTATCCAAAACAAACAAAAAAACAAATGAATCAATCATCAATTCTTTATTATGGCTACAACAAAGTGAAAAAGACTCATGTTGATGTTACAGAGGTCTGGAAACAAAAAAATCACCCAATATAATCAATTCTATCTACAGGAAACAATTTAAAAGTCATATTTTCCCAAACAATCAATAAATTGGAATAAGAATTTACACTGCAATTAATCGTTCCGATCAAAGAATCAAACGAATAAATATCCATGAACTAATCTAATAAAAATAAATTGTAGAATCATGCAATACACATAATTTTGACAAACTAAATTAATCAAGATAATTTTCACAAAGATCTTCGCGCGAGAAATTATTGACACAGTAAAATCATGTAAACGGTTTGATTCAGAAGAATTTCCATAACAGGAGAAAAAAATCCAGATAAAAAAAAAAGCCTGATCCAATGATCGATTACAAAGATAAATAAAACCCTAATAATTGATGTCTAAAAATCGAAATAAATTGAAACAAAATTGAGAGATCGATTGAACGAGAACTAATAATCGAAGCCATAATTGAAGGAGAAGAGAGAGTAGATGATACCTTGAAGCGGTTTTGTGTGCGATGAAATTCTCGTCTCTTTCAAAAGCTATTTGAACGTGAAGAAAGGATTTAAGGGCTTTGGTTTTTATAGCAAAAAAAGGTACGAGGTTTCCATACGGCACGGAAAATTTGCCAATCAAATTGTGCCACGTGGATAAACTGTTTGGACGTTTTGGAACCTGATCCACCGCTGTATCCGGACGGATCAGGATTAGCTGGAGTTAAATTTAAGGCTAAATTGCAGTTTTGCCCTTCAAATTTTTTAATTGCTTGATTTTGATCCTCCTAGTTTCAAATGCTCGAATTTAATCCCCATATTTACCTCATTTTGCATTTCCTAGCCCCTCTTGACTATTTTGACCAAAAATACGTTGACATGGAAATTATTTACATGTGTCATAATTTAATTGGTCAAGATAAAAAGATATTATTTATTTTAAAAATAAAATAAGAAAGCCAAATAGGCAAGGTCACGTGAGCACCATTTTTTTTTATTGCAGAATAAAAAATACAGTACATTTTTTTTACTTGACGCACATTAGTTAGAACCACAATGACTTGAACCAATTTTTTTTACTTGAACCAACAATAAAATCAGTACATTTATTTCACTTGAACATACGGTTCCCAAGCTTCAGTTTCATCCTCCTTTTGTAATTTAGAGACCACATAGCAAGTATTAGGACCATTATGCATGCTATCTTCATATGCTTTATGTAAAACAGGAATTGCTCGTTGGACCTCTCCACTGCACAAATAAACAGGAATAAAATCGTTGGACCTCTCCATTGTACCCACGAAATTGAAGGCAACGAGTTAAACATGGAAGCAGCCAGTTAAGATTGTTTAATTTGAGAGAGGAAGAAGAAGAATATGAGAATCTGAGATGGGATGAGAATAAGATGTTGAATCTTTGAGAAGAAGATGTTGAATCTGAGATGGGACGAGAAGAAGATGTTGAATTTTTGTATTTTTTATTCTGAAAAGAAAAAAAAAATTGGTGTTCACCTGACTTTCTAATTTTATTATCTTTTTTAAAATAAATAATACATCTTTATCTTAACCAATTAAATTATGACACGTGTAAATAATTTACATGTCAACATATTTTTGGTCAATCTAGTCAAGAGGGGCTAGGAAATTCAAAAGGAGGTAAACGTGGGGGACTAAATTCGAGCATTTGAAACCAGGGGGTCAAAATCAAGCAATTAGAAAACTTGGTGGGTCAAAATTGCAATTTAGCATAAATTTAACTGCAGATACACAAAGTTGAACAAAATTAACTATTATTATTTAATTAATTTATAAAATAAATAAAAAAATACTCTAGAGCATGACAATGCGGTTAAAATTGAACAGCAGGCAATCTGCATGGCTATAACTGCTTCATGCCGCAAGTTTAGATAGATTTAAAAAAGAGAGAAATAAGAGAGATAACAAAGAAATTGTCAAAAACAAATTTCACCATATTATGAGAGATTTGTGTGTCGAGAAGTGAAATAAAAAAATTTACAACAATACCCTCTCATTCAACTAATTTATTTTCTTGTAAAAAAGGGTAAATTTGTTATTTTCTCATTTTTATTAATTCTCTCTTCTCACTTTTCTATCTATCAAAAAACCATATAAAATTTCTATCCAATCTCTCTTCTCTTATTTCTCTCTTCACTATCTTTTTTGGCATCCAAACATAGTGTAAAGGATCTCATCTATATATATTTGATCGGATGGTTTTTATCCTAATAATCATATTTTACTTTATTTAATTTCAACCATAAAATTTGATGAGACGGTTAGAGACAATTGCTATATCACGCAGTAACTATATGCAATCCATATCCGTTTAATACGACGTCCGCATAGTCAGTAGTACACTATTAATAAAAGTATTGTGAACCAGTACGTGCAAACCAATTTGCGGTTCTTCACATTTTTTTTATAATTACATGACTATGTGATTGTTTGGAGGAAAAATACTAAGGTAACCCAACTATTTGGGCACCTATTTGGTCACAAAGTTGGATATTTCAACTACCCAATAGTTGATAGATACAGATGCAGATTTTATGGTATTCGTATCCACGAATATCCATACCCGTTAGTAAATAAAAATCATATAAATATTCTTAGTTATCAAATATAAAAGTCTTTTTCATTCTTTATAATTTTGTGATAAACTTTGTTTTTATCTTAGCCGCGGATATCCATTAGATTATCCGCTCCGTGTCCATGGCGGATTTTATCCGCGGATACGGATATTTTTGTCATCCTAGTCACACTCACAATAATAATCTATCATTTAATTATATATTTAAAATACACATTATTTAATTCGTTTCTCCTTCTACTCTTTTTCCAAATATGTGAGTGTGACTAAACAATATGATCAAATGGTAGTGACCATGAAACAATTGCTCTGTTTGGAGAGCGTCGGATTCATGGTGCCAGTGCACGTCTATCACAAAGCTAGAACTACTAGCTTCACTCGGGCAATGCGTCATGATATTTTCACCGTGTTTCCAAACACATTTTATGCTTCTGGCTCTACTACTCCTTGTTACTTTTATGAAATAATTTGCTCTGATTCTTATTATTAGGGTTGTAAGTGGGTCAGAAAAAAAATCGACAATCTAATCTAAACCAAACAGGAAAAAAAATGATTTTTATGGTTCGGTTAAAAAACTGAATCAAACCGATAGAAACCGAGGTTGTTTGGTTTGATTCTTGGTTCTGAAGTGTTGTGTGGCGGTTTCACACAGTGAAAGTCAGGTGAGGATTCTTCTTTGCATTATATGTTGTTGTTGTTGTTGTTGTGCAGTGATTTCACATGGTGGTGGACAACAGATGAGGATTGTTGTTGCAGCTGAATTCAAAGATTTTGCTGCTCACATTTATTGTTGAATTCTAAGATTTGGAAATATGAATGGAGTTTTTGAGGTCTCATCATTTGGAGTTCAAACTCTTGATGAAAGAAGTGTTGATTTAGTTTTAATGACTAAGGTTGCTATATCTGAGACGATATTCTCTAAGGAGTTTTATGCATATATGACATGATTTTACTTTGAGTATTAAATGGTACTAGATGGATGATAATTTTAATGACTAATCTTAGCTAGAACTCAATTTGCTGAAAATATGAACTGGAATAAAATCATACAGCAATAGATAGATGGATGATAATTTTGTCCCTATATAATACTCCTAAGAGATTTGTGATGTGAGGTTGTTTAAAAATAAAAATAAAAAAAGAAGAGAGATTTTTGTGATGTTTGAACATGTAAGTTTATTAATTTAATAATAGTATTCATTTTGGAAAAAATATATTGTATATCAAATCTTAATATTTAATAAGAATATGTTAAAAAAATAATTCTTAATGGAAATTTTTTAAGGTGATGGGACGGTATATGTATGAGTCCAAGATTGAGAAAAACAATTATAGCTCATTGAACACTAACAAATAAAAATAGATTATTATATTTACCTCCCTTTAAAGGGCCTATCCGAATTCAAACATATAACTTTAAAAAACTACTTGTTTAAACAATTAAAATCTCATAGAATTGACCCGTAAGTGGAGTAGGTAGTATAGTTTATGATACATTATTTAATGAAAGGTATTTTTGCCTAACAAAAAAATAAGTGGGATAGATGTGAGATATGGATAATAACTACTTTCATATAAACTTATAAAAGAAAATGTGATTTAAGAAAGAGTAGTCGCTTTATATATGGTTTTTACCCACAATCACATTAGCAACATTTTGTTCCTTCTTTCCATGTGTTTTTTTTCCTTCTTTCCCACAAGTTCTCTTATTCTTCTTTCTTGATTCATATGTGGTGAAAACCACGTTGTAAAAGAAAGTACAAAGTGGCTTTCACTTTTCAGTATTAGTTGGACTAAATATGATTGTTTAGTATCTCATTGTAGGGTAATGAGGAATTTAGTTGATGGCAAAAAGTTGATTATCAAGCACATCTTCTATTTAATTTATATGAACTTATCTACAGTAAACTATTCCATATTTATTAAACTCACTAAATTTGAAGTCCCTAACTTTCCCACCATTTAGGCTAATCATGAAAAAGACATCTTAAAAAACACTGAATCCATCACAATTAGCCTAAATGCAGAGAAATTAAACTACTGCAAATGCAGAGCATTGAAAGTGGTTTATTTTTAAGCTGTCTATTATCTTTACATAATTTTATCTTTGAAAGAAAACTAACTATATCCAAGACAGCAATATAAAAATTAAAGACAGATCAAAATAGAGAACAGCCCCAAAAAGCAATTGAGGCAATCAACTCATTATAAACCCATAATAAATGTGCAGGAAATTTATTAAAAACTCCATAAAAACATAAAAAAGGTTCAAAAGCTGCTACTAGACAAAAACTACTATTGTCAATAATGACTTATAAACCTAATATTTCATTCTACTTTAATTTGGAGGAGGGAAGAAAATGGCATCAGCAGTCCTCTTTGAACGGAAGTGTTTCTCAACATCTGCATCAACATTGAAAGCAGCCTGCAAAACTGTGGGTGATAATGCCTTCCACACTGAAGAACTTCCAGCCATGTGTGTAAATATAGGACTGCAAAAACAACAATCATAACAAAAATAAGAATTCGTAAGCATAATATGTTGACAACAAGTTACATTGAAAGATGAACATGACCCAACTAACCACCAACAAGTGTAACTAACACTCCTCCCCCGAAATATACAATCTCGCAGTGTTTATCGTATAAGTATTTATGTATAAGTTGTTTCAATAACAAAAGAGAAAATAAAGTTAAACTGTTTTCAAAGTTACATTCTATTTTCATAATCTATCCTTTTAGCTTACGGAAATAAGCTGAAACAAATTATGAAGTATGAACATATCAGTTTTCATAAGCTCTTCAAAAGAGTCTCACAAGTGTTTATGTCAATAAATAAGCTTAAATAAGTCAATCTAAACACCAAAAGGACACAAAATTAGCCAACAGCCAAAACTATGTATACACTAGACAGAAAATGCATCAGTTATCTATCAGATGTAATCGTATATGAATAACAACAAAAGGTTAACAATATTGCAATGAGGTTAAAAAGTTAAGAAAAACTTACTTAGGGGTAGTGATGATAGAAAACCACTCCATTCCTTCATCATTGGCAATCTTAGAGACAACGAAAAACCTGGGCACAATGAACAAGTTTCCAGCCTTCAAAGTTGTCTCCAAAACTCTCTTACCATCAACACCGACAACCTGAACACGGCCGCTTCCTCTAACAATGTAAGTAACCTGCAAAGCAGAATCACAAGAGAATCCAGGAGAGCACATGGCTTTTCCATCAAGCCTCACAAGATCAGCTCCTAAACCAACCTCACCAACCAAAGGAAGGTTCTTGGTGTTCAAGACAACAACCCTTCCACCATTCTTAATATCAACATCCAATGGTGCCTCTAGACAATTCAAGGCCATACCCTTCTTGTGTTCCTCTTTAGGAACAGGAAGGGTGATGTTTCCTTCAAGCTTCACAATCCCTTTACCAGACTGCTTTCCGACAAGGGTCTTCACATTGTTCTCATCCAAGTCCCAAGCTCTTCCGACAAACTCAGTTGAAAATCCAGTAAAGATTCCATTAGAACCAGTCAGGAAAAAATCAGTAAACTCACCAGCCTTGTGTGCCTTTGAAGTATCGCCGAGGAACAAAACAACCAACTCAGTGTCCTCTTTGTTGTACCACCATGTCACAACACCAAAGGGAAGTGCTAAAGCATCACCAGTCTTAATTGCAACAACCTTCTCTTCTGATTCAGGTAGTACAATTCCAGCAACTCCACTTCCTGTTTCAACAAATCTTCACCGTTAAGTATCACAAAAATTCTATTACAGTATCAAATAATATTGATGATCACATTAGCAATATAAAATACAAAATAAAAATAAAATAAAAAAATAATCATATCATATGTATGAAATAATTTTCTTTTAACCATACCACAAAAACAAAATCAAACAATAATTTCAAGAATCTCTACATATTTATATGATCTCATGGCAAACATAGTTTAAAATTGCGATAATAGCACAATTGAGGGCAACATAACTGCAATTACAACTGTATCAACAAAATTTGTTCGCAATTGACTGCAATATCGAGGATCATACAATTTAAAACAATAAATCAAAACTTCATCTACGAAGCACAGTATAATAATTTGAGAAAACGACGTAATTCAATCAAATCACTAGCTTCAGTGTCGTGGTATCGGACACTGACATATGTCGGACACCGGGACAAGTCTAATCCGCCGCCGTGATACATAGATCTTAATCGATGATTCAATAGATCAAACACTAAAATAAATCAGGAAAAATCAAATAATTCTAATTCTAATCAATAACAAGAACAAAAAAAAAAATTAAGAATCCTTCAACTTTATTTTCATAAATTCTTCATAGTTAGATTAGATATATATTTGACATGCAATCGTAAAAAAAAAAATTAAAAAAAAAAAAGGAAGACGAATTAGATGAAAATTTGTTTACCTTGAAGAACATAAGCGACTTTAGAAGAATCAGAGTAACGAGGAATAGCGAAACCATTCTTCTCAAGAGCTAATTTAGCAGCACCAATGTTACCTTCACGCAACATAGGGAGTTCAGAAGGAGACCAAGCGTGATAGGATCCACCATTACCACCATAAACTTGCTTCGCCAATTGAGGAGTAAGATTAATATCCATAGCTAAAGAAACTATTAAGATCACAAAGAAAAAAGCAAAGAAATTATTGAGATTGAGATTGAAGAGAGTGAGAAAATTTTGATGCGTTTGAGTGAATGTGTTGTGTGTGTATTTATAGGGATTTGAAAAATTTGAATCGCGGTGAAAACTGTAACTGAATTAGGTGATAGTCTTGATCCGCTACTAATTCTCGTTACCATCCGATAGTAATACTAATCATTGATTAGTCATGGATAAGAATTACTCCATACAAATACTATTTGGATATGTATTAGTAGGATGGAATTAAAAGAGTTTAACAAGAAATTCAAGATTTTTTTCTTTGAAACAGCAAGAAATTTACGAATTAAATTAATCAACACTATTTATGTATCATAATTATCCACTGTATATTGTTTTTTTAGTGAAACATATCCCAATCCGAATAAATATTTAATTAATTAAAGATAAGAATTAAATCCGTATACATATTATTTCGATATGTATCATATGGATGTGATACTAATCATTGATTAATTAAAGATAAGAATTAAATCGGTAGACATATTATTTGGATATGCATTAATATGGATAGATTTAAAAAAAACTAACAAGAAATTTAAGAATTAATAAACACTACTATTTATTATTTATGTATCATAATTATCCATTATATATTGGTTTGTTTTTTCAGTGAAATATATCCGAAAACAATAAACAAACTAGTATAATTAGAAAGATAACAATGAGGGACAAAAAAATTAGATTTGGTAATTTAAATGTATTGATAGACACAAATTCAATTTTGGATTAGGATGCGAGATGTTAGTCTTATCTTTTTTTTAAAAAAAATAAAATAAAATATTTTTTTCTTTTTTTTTTAAAGATAAATCGATAATATATTCAATAAAATTTGGTTATTTATTTTTTTTATTTTCAGTTATTTGTAGGATTTTTTCAATTTTTTGATAAACATTCGTCTAGTAATTATGAACTTAAATTTTATAAAAGTACTGTAACTAACAACAAATAAACAAATTGATTGTGTATGCCAAGTTACCATTAATAATCGAAAATGGATAAGTTAGTTAATTAATAGTGGATAAATGAGGTGTTGACTAAACAACAATATAATAAATTAGTTGTAAAATTGGTTGTTTTTATAAAATTAAATATCAAACTAATTGCTAAATATAGGCACTATAAAACTAATTGATAAAATCAAATTTACGATCTGGATTAGAATTCTTTCCTAAAATCTTTCAAAAAAAAAAAAAAAAAAATTATTTCCTAAAAATACAATAGTGTTAAGTAGAGTTTTGTCACTCGTTACCATTCTACCTTATTCAAAAGATTAATATTTACAATTACGGCGTAAAAATATTTAGTTTACCTAAAAAAACTAAACTAATTGAAAATGTAAAATACATAAAAAATATTTTTTATAATACATACAAAATATTTTTAATTCATTCTTTTTTTTTATAAGCAAATATTTTTAATTCATACTCAAGGGTAGTTCTAGTTTCATTGATTTTAGTAAAATAAATAAATGTTTATAAATTTTTTTTACATGATTTGTATATTTTTTCACCATCGGTACCTGGTTTATTGGATCGTTTAATATAATTCGGAGGTCAATTATAACATTAAGTTATTACTGTATATCTTTCTTCCGATCGCAGTTGCGGGAGATCGAACTATAATCATCTCTATCAAATTTAGCGTCAATAAATACTGGACCAACGATAAGTTAATTTGTATAATATATTAGTTAGAACTTGTTTCTCCCTCTAATATTTTGAGCAAAATCAACCACAGTACAAGACAGACTAATGCTACGGTGGACCACCTTCACCTGAAGGTGGTCCACTGTGGACAAGTGATATACCGAACATGAATTTTACAAAATTTATTGTTGGATTGAAAGTTTATATCGTATAGATCATCCATAAAATTTTTAAAATTTTTTGAAAATCATTTGATATGTTATTGAGACCCATCAAGATTTATGTTATTTAACAACCGTTAATCTTGATGTGTCTCAATAACATATCAAATGATTTTCAATTTTTCTAAATTTTTCTATGGGTGATCAATAACATATCAAGTGGTTCATATTAGAATTTACCGTACAAGACAATGTAAATATTGATACGGAAATCAAGATAAACAAAATCGTTATTAAAAATATTAAATATTTTTGTTGTATGTTATTCATCAAGTTGTCTCAAAATCCTTATCAAATATAATAAGAGATACACTTGTTGTACATAGGACAAACTTCACTTGTTGAACTCGAGTAAAACTTTAATTACTAAACAATTTTATTTTATTTTTTGATAATAATTACTAACTATTTTAAGAAAAGAATATTTTGATTATACACATTAGACAAAACATATTATTTTTCTTTTTTTAATAGAAAGACAAAACATATTCTTGGTCCTTAGTTGATTGATTAAAGGTTGAGGAATAAAGTAGGCATTAACTTATAGTGTAATTAATCTCCAGCATTATGATGATGGGAGGAATCAAATCAAATGAGATAGTATGCCAAAATAAGCAAACCCTTACACATGGCAACCCTTGCAATGAGTTAATCATGCAATTTCGAATCTTTCAAACTCTATAGTACTAGTACTGAATGAATGGAACTAGGCACTAGCAGTTGTCCCATTTCATCACTATTGAACCGATTTTTACTATGAATTCATCTCTTATAACTAATTTTTTTCCCGCTCTTTTTTCCTCTTATTTTACCCTAAAATATTAAAATAAAATGTTTAAAAAAGGCCTCACCGAGAATCGAACCCACAACATTTAAGATCTATTTTGTGTTTTTTGCCACTACACTACATCAATCAAGTTGTTATTATTTTGCAATCAACATCTAATAAATATGGAATCTCTCACCATGTTAAATATTTATTTATTATTATTATTATTATTATTATTATTATTATTAGCTTTCTACTAATATTATTATATATATTATATTATATATTATTATTATTATTATTATTATTATATTTTGCAATCAACATCTAATAAATATGGAATCTCTCACCATGTTAAATATTTATTTATTATTATTATTATTATTATACTAACTTTCTACTATTATTATTATATATTATATTATATATTATTATTATATAATACTTGAATACCGGTAATATGTCTAATGTCTACGGGAAAAAAAAAACTTTAAATATATCTCATATATTATTATTAGTATATTATATTATATATATATATACAACATAACAAATTCTCAAAAATTTACGATCACTTATTTGATATACATACGCAACATAACCAACTCTTTTGAAATATATCCCATATTATTATATTATATATACAACATAACAAACTCTCAAAAATTTATGATCACTTATTTGATATACATACACAACATAACCAACTCTTTTGAAATATATCCCATATTATTATATTATATATACACCATAACAAACTCTCAAAAATTTATGATCACTTATTTGATATACATGCACGTTGATTTCACGTTGATGATTCACGTTGATTTTTTTTAGAAGTCAAACAATGTTTGTTTGAGAGAAAGTTCAGTTTTTTATCTTTGAAAGTGTCTATGAATTGATTTATTTACAAATAAAGTTTCTTAGGTGTCTATGTTTGTTTGAAAGTTTTTTTATATTTGTATTTTTATGTATGTCAATGCTGGTTTTTAACGATATATTTCACAGGTTTGCAATTGTCGTTGTTTGCAGTCTAACCGGCTCCTTTGTTGTTTCCTCACAAATTTCATCTATTATCTCCTTCATCCCTCAAACTCACATCTATTATTTTGGTTCTGTGGACAGGTTCTCCTTCAATGCTACAATAAAAATGGTTAACCTTAATCCTTTTACCAATCTTTCTCTAAATTTATTGAGAGGTTTGAAAATATTTTTATAAGTGTTAGTTGTTTATCTTTATAATTACATTTTTATATTTTTCCTTACTTTTTTTTATTCATACAATAATAGGTCCTTTAAATCATAATCCTGCAACGGATCGAGAGAAGTTGATCGATGCTTTTTAGCTGCTGATGTTACTTCTGTCATGTTGGTATCATTTGTATATTGATGTTTTTTGTATACCGATGTTTAATTTTATTTGTTTTTTTTTTTGTAAAAAGTTCCAGTTTTTTTTTGTATACAGAGGGATCAATGTTTGTCAGGTGCTGATGTAAATCCTGGGAGATGGAAGAGATGAAAGAGATATTCCTTTTTACATGACGAAACCATACTTCATTCCTAATACTTAAACTTTATGGTTAATGTTGTTCTTTTGAGTTGGGAACCTTATCAATTTTTTTTTTATTTTTTTAGTTTTTGTATTTTAACTTTTCAATTAATCTGATTATTATAATGAAAAATATGATTTTGAAGAAATGCAAAAGTTTCCAGCCATTTGAAATCCATTGTCTTCTTATGTTGACTTGAATATATTTATTGTTCTTATGCTTTCTTATATTTAGGATAACAAATTTCAAATAAATTAATATATTCGATCAACAAATAGAACATTGGTTATTCTTATAAAAAAACTGAATATATTGGTTATCAATTCTGATATTTTACTTTTATTCAACAAAATTACGTCCAACTAAAAATATAAAATCTTGCCTTGGCAAAAATAAAAATCTTGCCTTACAAATACAAATAGAACCCGTTGTTATGGCTTATATGATAATTATGCAACATTTTTTATTTTTTGATTTACTTTTCGTTTTTAAATATATCCCGCTTTGTCACAACAAATATTCTGTCTCGCAAAAATAAATCATAACAAATAAAATATAAAAGTTGCCTTAAATATATCCCATTTTTTCGATTGTTATTTTATTTTATAATCTTAGACTATTTTATGTGATTTCTATATGTGATTTTTTTATAATCTTAGACTAATTTAAATCATATAACCGACACTCCACAAAACCCGTGCAACGCACGGGTTGGAGTCTAGTAATAATAGAGTGTATGGAATAAAGCTTGTACCCAAAAAAGAAAGAGGGAATAAAAAAAGTTAGGTTAAGTTAATTAAATGTCGTATCAGTTGATAAAAACAGATGTCTATCCCTGATGAAAAAGATACAAAAATAGTCTACAATTCATGTCAACAGGTAGAAATACCAAAATTATTAGTCAGGGCCAGCCTGACCATAAAACAACCAAAGTTAGGGCTTAGGCCCCAAATTTTCAGACTCCAGGGCCGGCCCAAGGGTAAAGCTACCCAAGCCCTAGCTTTAGGCCCCAACAAATAACTTTTTTTTATAGAGGGTTTAGGCCCCAAAAATATGTTAACTTTATAAATTATATATATATATTGAGGCCTCAATTTCAAAACACAAAAGGCCCTTTAGTCTGGTTGGTTGCATGTTTAGGTTGTTAGAGGGAGGGAATAGGTTCGAATCCTACTCATGCTTGTTCCTATTTTTCTACATTTTTTTCACAGTTTTTTATAATGTTGTATAGAAAATTTCTCTTAAGTTGTCTGGTGTTGTTTGTTTTCCGCCTTTTCTTTTCAAAGTTATTATAATGTTCTATAGAAAAATCTTCTTTTCACTTATTGTTTGTTCATATTATAGAAGTGTTTTTTTTATATTCATAGAACTACATTTTTAATAGCATATTTTATTTTTATTACAAATAAAATCGATACATTTTTAATTTTTTTTTACAAAAAAAATCTTATAGAACCTCATACATACTACCCAAATCTCTCATTACTACACTAAATATAGTGGCTTATTCTACATTTTTCTTTTTGACAATATTTTTTACTTAAAAAATACACTTTTTAGTAACAAAAAAAACACATTTTCGTGTTAGGCCTCATATTAATTTTCGCTTTAGGCCCCACATTGTGTTGGGCCGGCCCTGTCAGACTCCATGATATTTCTCGGGAGTGTCATATTTTCTGTCAGTTCATGGACCAATTCATTCTCTTTGGGTTGAAGCCTCTCAACATGTTTATGACTTTGAAAATGTCGACTCATCTTGTGATTGTGTTTATCGATGACAACATTTAAATTTCATTGTCCGCTGCTCAACAGATTAACTCTTCAGTTTGAACGGATAATCACACTTCAACGTCATCTTTTGTTCCCTTTTCTTGTAGACGTACTCCCTATATTCGCCGCCTCTTTGACATTCAATATGTACATATCCCTTTCCACCATTCCCCCTTTATCATATTTTGCTATCACAGAAACAAAATCTAATTTGAGAGCTAAGTCACTAACCCATTTAAGCAGTTGTGCGCGATCAGTAAACTTCATTTCCGTTGTAAATTGGATGCGGAAATCAATCTTAGGTGGAGACACAACGTTGCGTGGTTCACCGGTCAACTTTGCATCAACATTATGTTGTTCTTCGACCTTAGGTTGTTTTTCTAACTTAATATATTTTCTGCTTGCATTTGAATCATTCATCACAGTGCCAAGACATGTTGACACGTCATGTGAGTCAATTGCTACATGTGTGTTAAGTTCGCCAGGTGTTAAAATCGCAAGTTTGTGTGAAAAGTTATGGGCCAAAAATGGTATTATGAAAGTTAATGTGCCAATATCGTAAGTTTTTTAAAATTAAGGGGCAAAAGTGCAATAAAAAAATAAATATATATTTGTCTAATAATTTTCCTTTGACCAACTTTATTTTATCTCTTATATTATAAGCTTGTTCCGTTTTGCTATTCTTAACCCTAATTTTTTCCCCGCTCTTTTTTCCTCTCATTTTACCCTAAAATATTAAAATAAAACTAGACTCCAACCCGTGTGTTGCACGGGTTTTGTGGAGTGTAAGTTATATGATTTAAATTAGTCTAAGATTATAAAAAAATCACATAAAATAGTCTAAGATTATAAAATAAAATAACAATCGAAAAAATGGGATATATTTAAGGCAACTTTTATATTTTATTTGTTATGATTTATTTTTGCGAGACAGAATATTTGTTGTGACAAAGCGGGATATATTTAAAAACGAAAAGTAAATCGAAAAATAAAAAATGTTGCATAATTATCATATAAGCCATAACAACGGGTTCTATTTGTATTTGTAAGGCAAGATTTTTTTTTTGCCAAGGCAAGATTTTATATTTTTAGTTGGACGTAATTTTGTTGAATAAAAGTAAAATATCAGAATTGATAACCAATATGTTCAGTTTTTTATAAGAATAACCAATGTTCTATTTGTTGATCGAATATATTAATTTATTTGAAATTTGTTATCCTAAATATAAGAAAGCATAAGAACAATAAATTTATTCAAGTCAACATAAGAAGACAATGGATTTCAAATGGCTGGAAACTTTTGCATTTCTTCAAAATCATATTTTTCGTTATAATAATCAGATTAATTGAAAAGTTAAAATACAAAAACTAAAAAAAAATAAAAAAAAATTGATAAGGTTCTCAACTCAAAAGAACAACATTAACCATAAAGTTTAAGTATTAGGAATGAAGTATGGTTCCGTCATGTAAAAAAGAATATCTCTTTCATCTCTTCCATCTCCCCTCCTAGGATTTACATCAGCACCTGAAAAACATTGATCAACTTTTGTATACAAATTTTTTTTGGAACTTTTTACAAAAATAAAAAATAAAATAAAATTAAACATCAGTATACAAAAAACATCAGTATACAAATGATACCAACATGCCAGAAGTAACATCAACAGCTAAAAAGCATCGATTAACTTCTCTCGATCCGTTGCAGGATTATGATTTAAAGGACCTATTATTGTATGAATAAAAAAAGTAAGGAAAAATATAAAAATGTAATTATAAAGATAAACAACTAACACTTATAAAAATATTTTCAAACCTCTCAATAAATTTAGAGAAAGATTAGTAAAAGGATTAAGATTAACCATTTTTATTGTAGCATTGAAGGAGAACCTGTCCACATAACCAAAATAATAGATGTGAGTTTGAGGGATGAAGAAGATAATAGATGAAATTTGTGAGGAAACAACAAAGGAGCCGGTTAGACTGCAAACAACGACAATTGCAAACCTGTGAAATATACCGTTAAAAACCAGCATTGACATACATAAAAATACAAATATAAAAAAACTTTCAAACAAACATAGACACTTAAGAAACTTTATTTGTAAATAAACCAATTCATAGACACTTTCAAAGATAAAAAACTGAACTTTCTCTCAAACAAACATTGTTTGACTTCTAAAAAAAATCAACGTGAATCATCAACATGAAATCAACGTGTATGTATATCAAATAAGTGATGATAAATTTTTGAGAGATTGTTATGTTGTATATATAATATAATAATATGGGATATATTTCAAAAGAGTTGGTTATGTTACGTATGTATATCAAATAAGTGATCGTAAATTTTTGAGAATTTGTTATGTTGTATATATATATATAATATAATATATTAATAATAATATATGGGATATATTTAAAGTTTTTTTTTTTTCCGTAGACATTAGACATATAACCCGTATTCAAGTATTATATAATAATAATATATTAAAATAATAATAATAATAATATATAATATAATATATAATATATAATAATAATAGTAGAAAGTTAATATAATAATAATAATAAATAAATATTTAACATGGTGAGAGATTCCATATTTATTAGATGTTGATTGCAAAATAATAACATAATAATAATAATAATAATATATAATATAATATATATAATAATATTAGGAGAAAGCTAATAATAATAATAATAAATAAATAAATATTTAACATGGTGAGAGATTCCATATTTATTAGATGTTGATTGCAAAATAATAACAACTTGATTGATGTAGTGTAGTGGCAAAGGAAGCCTAAAAACCTAAGACGACAAAGCTCGGCTCACAGGCCGCCTCGAAACCAGTCAATACCGACGCATAATAGGCCAAATCGGATACAAACAGACCTGCAAATCTCAACATATTTGGGAACCAACAGGGACTCATAAAAGAATCCAGCAAATCTCAACAGATTTGAAAGCGGTCAGAGACTCTCATACCATCAACAGTCCATCACATGCGGCATCGACCATGCCTCAGCAACACCAAAACCAACCCCGTAACACCTACAACACCTCACCACCATTCCTCACAACACAAAAACACCTCGTCCACCAACACCTCTGCCAAATCAAGGCATATTGTTAGTGCCTTCTCCATTATTCTGCAAAACAACAACTTACCCTTGTTATACAAAACAGTAACATAACCCACTCATCACCAACACATCCTCCCCTCCAATCACCACCACCACGTCAACTCAAAACAAAAACCAACCACCACCTCAACACCTACAACCACCAAAAACAAATACTTTGGTCTTTTATTTTTTTGTTTGTAACACTCTGGTCCTTTATCTTTTTTTATTTGTAACACTTTAGTCCCTTTTCTTGTAACACTTTGGTCTCTTATCTTATTTATTTATAAAAAATAAAGGACCTATATGTTACAAATAAAAAAAAATAAAGGATCAAAGTGTTACAAAAAAAAAGATAAAGGACCGAAGTATTACAAAAAAATAAGATAAAGGATATGCTGTGTAATTTTGCCTAAAATAAATAAGTGTTTCTCCTACCACATAAGTATTTTCCTACAAGCTGGTTAAAAAACGCTGATATGGATACTGGTACTCGCCACGTGGATATTGCAACATCATTATTTTTCTTGTCAGTTTGGTTAAAACATTAATGTGAATGTTGTTTTTTGTCGCGTGGATACTGTCATAATCAGAGTTTTTCCTGTCAGCTGATTAAAAAATGGGATGAGGACCAAACGTGCAAAAAAATCAAAATAAGAGGGCAAAAATATTTGATTTTAAAATAGGGGTCCAAAATCATGGATCTTATATTTATTTATTTTTGACGAAAAAAACAACGATATTCATTCATTCAAATCGGCAGACATATTCAAATTCGCTAAAAATTAAAAATGATGAATCTGTGAACAAGCTCACAACATTCGAATTAATAGCATAAAACGGTTATATGTCTACAAATATGACAAAGCCTACAATTGATATAATAAATTTCAAGTGTCCGGAATAGTTATGTCTCCGGATCTGCATCGTTGACCACTCTAAAATCATTGAATCTGCACTGAATTTGGATTGGAACAAATCTGCAAATTTAAACAAAACAAATACCGTACAAATACGGAACAAACACCATACGAAGACGGGAGAACAAACAACTCTGCACTAAGACGGGAATAAAACAACACCGGACGAATAAAACACAAAGGGAAAAACTCAAATAAAACCTAAAATTATGTGTAAATCACTTGTTGAATTCAAAAAGAAATAAAAAACAATACGTGCATCGGATCTTATAAATTAGGAGACTAAAAATGCAATTAAGCCGTTTTTATTTTTATTTTTAAAATAGAGAGTGTATATGTGTGTGTGAACAATGTCATGGTGTTATTATAGAGTTGTAGAGTTAAGGATTCGCATATGAGAGCATCCACAATGGAGCTACTCATTTTTTAGGTACTACCAATAATATATTTCACCAATAACTCTACATTATTATGCATGGGTCCCACAAAAGTAAAATTGGTATCAATGCTTATTGTAGAACTACTACCTATAAGATACTCACTTGTGTTTTGCTCGAATAGGAGTACATATTATGTACTAGTACTTATATACTTATAAGATAAACACCATCATTGGAGATGGTCTCATAACTTGCACTTAAGAAAAAAACATAATTTTGTCATATATATTTTGCTCTTACCACTAGTTGAATCTGGTTCGGGGTCAGTTCTGACATCAAGTGGTTCCAGCCTTCTTTCGATCACAGTTACGGTGGATTGAACTGTGGTCCTCTATACGAAGTTCAGCGTCAATCACCACGGAACCAACTAACGCTGAATAATTTCGTTAAAGATATCAATTATTAATTATAGAAAAAATATTTATTTATTTATTTATTTATTTTTTGGTTGGTAGACGAAATGGCAGAGCCATTGGAAACCCACACACACAAAGTGGAGTGACCAGGGTTCAAACTCCGATCATGACGTCCGACACTAGCAATTTCGATATTTTTACCATTTGAGCTAGGATTTGTGGACATAGAAAAAAATATTTTTAATGCACTTAAATGTGTATTAGTTGAATTTTTATATTTCCAAAAAATATATTAGATGTTTTTTTATAGCAAAATAGATTTTTAAAAAATTAGATTACTAATCTTTTTGCATTTGAAATTAGAATGACGAGGTTGCTTCGTGTTGTCGATACCAGGCCGTTGATTGAAGAACCCCATTGAAAATGAGGTGGTACCTTAATACAATCTATTGATTAAATCAATAAGCGCCGAATGTGAATGATATTGGGGTTTAAATATTGCATATTTAATCTAGAAAATGAGTTAAATTTTTATACATAGATGATTAGTGTTTTAGGGTCTATTTGGTTCAACAAAAAGGAGGGGAGGGGAGAGATTTTAATGAAGGGGAGGGGAAGGGAGGGGAGGAGAGGGAAATATTCTAATTAAATATATGTTTGGTTCAAAAGAGGGGGAGGGGAGAGGAGACGAGAATTTTATGTTTGGTTCGCGAGGGGAGGGGAGAGATTTTAAAATTAATTTACTTTTTTATCCTTAAATTCTTATGTGACATTCAAACATAACAATAAATAATAACACGCATAGTTGAACTACAATTTATCGGTGCAAACCAAACCATAATAGTAGTAATTTCTCGATCTTAATGACTAATATAACTCGATAAAAATTTATGAAAAAACTTCTACATAAAAATACAAAATACTTTATATATATATATATATATATATATATATATATATATTATACCAACGTGAATCGTGATGGTAGAGAAGAAGAAGAATTTTTTACAGTAACATAAAAAATCGTGACAAACCAAAACAAGAATATATACAACAACAAGAGATCCAGGAAGTAAAATTTACATAATGTTCTGGACTGGGCCAAAGAACTGGCCCAAATCTACTCCTGCTCGGATACGGGGCAAGCCAATAGAGACTTGCCCCTGCCCGACAGTCAAGCACGCGGTTCCGAACCGCGTGCTGCTCGACACTCATCCATGGAGCTTATTCACTCCTCCTAGGATCGTGGAACTGCTCCACCAAGATAACAGCTGGCAACAGCTTCTCCCCTTATTCAGGAGTCATCTTGGCAGTCCACCTTATTGGGCTGCTCAGCACAGCCCACTAAGGGGACCTTTGGCCCAGCGCTGGGGGCAACTATATAAGCTCTCCCTCTATTCTCTGTGCTTGCTCATTCTCTGACTTAGGCATCGGAGCACCTGCAGGCACAACCCCCCCCCTCCGGTGGTGAATTGCTGCTTGACGTTGTTTGACGACGGACCTCTGGCCATCACTCCTTTATGATCAACAGGTTAGATCAGTGGCGCCGTCTGTGGGAATTTAGAAGTTCTCCCCATCTTCTCTTCTTCCCTTCAAGAACGAAAGATCAAAACTAATTTTCCAACCACAATCATCATGGCCAGTGCTTCAAACACCAACAACGACGATGTCAACAACAACAACAACAACAACGTCGACGTTGCTCCTCCGTTCACCTTGAACGCCGGCGGTCCTGTCCTCATGTCGGTTGACGGCAACGATCAGCCCATTCCTGAAATTGATCACAGAGACGGACGAGAAACCTCTCTCGAATCTGATGATGAAGATGCGGTGCAGTTCCTCTCAGAGCGAAAAAAGGGGAAGCAGTCGCAAATCGCGCCGGGAAAATCGGCAACAAATCCTCAACCGAACTCCCCGCGAGTTACGGAAAACGCTTCTCTTCTCGACGCCTTGCGCGAGACTATCCGGACGGTAAACGAGTAGAACAATCGTATCCGGGCGCTGGAAGACGGCCAGCGACAAATTCTGGGATATATCAAACCCCCTTCTCCCTCGCGGAGAGCTGAACGCTCGGAATCTCCACTTGCTCGCCGAGCAGGGACGAGCCAAAGAAGACCTGTCCTCGAGCGCGTTCAGCCACAGGTCCAGAAGAGAAACCGAACTCCTCCCCGCGAGGACTCCGCTGCCCGAACAAACAAGAGGGGCAAAGCGGCTGCTCTCTTCGAGCAGAGACCCAGATCTCCTCCTCGGAGGAAAGAGATCCTGCTCGGAGGCATGGCTCAAGGTAGTCGGGGAGACGACTATCAAAACCGACGAGAGAACTCTCCTCGTCGAGAAGAAACTCCAACCCACTCACCGGGCTGGAGTGACGATGAAGTTTACAAGGGACCACTGTCCAGGCAGATCATGGACCTGGAACTTCCTCGTGCGCTGCAGAAGCCACCCCAGTTGGGGAAGTATGACGGGCTCACTGACCCCGACATACACATACAGAACATTGATGCTATCCTCAATTACCAAGCAGTAAGGGGAGGCATCAAGTGCATGATTTTTCCGACCACACTGGTCGAAGGTGTCATGGCTTGGTACAGAAGCTTGCCCCAGGGATCCATTACCTCCTGGAAGGACTTGTGCAAGCAGTTTACCAGTCACTTTACCGCTTCCCGGAAACATCCGAAGACGGAAGCAAACTTGGAAGCTGTCCGCCAAGGACCCAACGAAACTCTCAGATCATACATTGAGAGATTCAACAAAGAAGCTGTGCAGGTTGATGTCACTGACGACATGAAGAAATACCTGATGACCTGATGAGGAAGAACCTCCGCGATGGAACCAAGTTCAAAGAGATGGTTGCCATCGAGAAACCTGCTACCTGGGATGAGATCCTGTACAAAGCTCAGGCCTACATGCAGTTCGAGGAGGAAACCATGGCCGACGCCATGAGATACTCCCGAACAGAGGACAATCGCCCTCCCCGCGAGCAGGGCAATAGAAACGGGGACAAGCGCAACGGGGACAGGCGCGGGCGTGACAAGTCACGGGAACCCCGAGGACCTCCTAGCCAGTTTACCAATTACACTCCCCTGCTCGTACCACGAGAGATTGTCCTCGCCGAGTGCGCTGCCTCGGATTTTAAGAATGCTGGGATTAGATTCCCAAAATCTACCCCTTTCAAGCCCGGGCAGGATAGGAGCAGATACTGCGCCTATCACAAAAGTTACGGGCATCTGACTGAAGACTGCATCCAGCTCAAGGATGCCATAGAAATTTTGATCCGTAATGGCAAGTTGAAAGACTATGTCAAGCGGAAGGAGAACCCTCGCCAGGAGAAGAAGCGCGAGGACACCCCCGAGGACTTCCGGGGAGAAGAACGTCGCCTTGGCTGTCTGACGACCAGAGGACTTCTACGTCCCCAAACACCTCAAAGACACCTACGAGCATCCCATCCTCAATGAATGGGAAAATTTTGCCGAGACTATGGTCATTTCCGGCGGTGTCTTCGACAAACACACCGTCGGCTCGGTAAAAAGAAAGTTCGAGGAGCTCATCACTGCCTCCTCGGGCATGGCTGTCACCCTCGGCAAACCGAAGACATCGTCACAGCCTCTCTCCTTCTATCTCGAGGAGCTGCCCGGAGGATCTGCCAACTCACAGATCCCCCTCCTCGTCAGAGCCGACATGGCAAACTTTGACGTTCGACGCATCCTGGTCGACTCTGGCAGCTCGTGCGACATTATGTACGCACATCTGTTCAGGACATTGCAGCCGGATGAGTCCCATCTCACACCATATTTGGGCTCAGATCTCCAAGGATTCAACGGGGCAACCACAAAGCCCTGGGGTTATGTCGACCTGATCGTCACCTTCGGCCACAATGAAACGGCCAAGTCGATCAAAGTCAAGTTCCTGGTGGTAGATTGTTCATCTCTCTACCAGTGCATCATCGGCAGAACTGCAATCGCAGACCTACCCGCCGTAGCCTCCACTGCCCATTTGAAGATGAAGCACTACACTGACAAAGGGCAGGTAGCTACTCTCCATGGAGACATTGAGGCTGCGAGGAGGTGCTTCAATGCAGCTTATAAAGGGCAGAGCTATGTTGGCCCTGTCCCTGAAGCGAAGAAGAGCAAGACTTCTTCCGAGCAGCCAAAGACGAGCACAAAACCTCCTCCTCCACAACCTCCCCAGAATGTGAGCTTGGTGGACCTCGACAGTCGTCATTCCAAGCAGGAACATAAAGAGGAGAAAAAGCTGCGCAAGGACAACAAAGAGGCCGACGCGGCGAGCAGGGAGATTCTTCGTCCCATTCCCGACGGAGATTTCGAGTTGATTCCCCTTGGAGAGGATCCGAGCAGGAACTTGAAGATTGGGAAGGACGTCCCCGACTTGGCGAGGAAACAGCTGGTGGCCTGCCTGAAAGACAACGCTGATATGTTCGCATGGAGTGCTTCCGAGATGCCAGGCTTGGACCCCAACATTGCTTGTCACCAGTTGACCGTTGATGAAGCTGCTAGTGCTGTAGTGCAACGTAGGCGTAGACAGTCTCCTGAAAAAATGGAGGCTGCAGAAAAAGCTGTAAAAGACCTCTTAGAGGCAAATTTTATTTCTGAAGCCAAGTATACAACTTGGTTGTCAAACGTTGTACTCGTGAAAAAATCTAATGGAAAATGGAGGATGTGTGTTGACTATACCGATCTCAATATGGCATGCCCTAAAGATGTTTACCCTTTACCTTGCATTGATAAACTAGTAGATAATTCATCTGGTTTTAAATTACTGTCTTTTTTAGATGCATATTCAGGGTACAATCAAATCCCAATGACTGTGGCCGACAGGACAAAAACGGCCTTCATGACCGAGTCGGGCAACTATTACTACAACGTGATGCCCTTCGGCTTGAAAAACGCCGGTGCTACTTATCAGCGGATGATGAACAAAGTTTTCCGAGGAGAGATTGGGGACATGCTCGAAATCTACATGGACGACATGATCGTCAAATCCCACGAGGAGGTGAATCACACCGTCCACCTGCAAAGGGTCTTCGAGCAGGCCAGAAAGGTCAACATGAGGTTCAACCCTGAGAAATGCACATTTGGCATCAGAGCAGGGAAGTTCCTCGGTTTCTACCTCACCGAGCGCGGAATCGAGGCTAACCCTGACAAATGTCGAGCATTCACGGAGTTCCCAACTCTCAATGACAAAAAATCCATACAAACACTGAATGGAATGCTGACCGCATTATCCCGCTTCGTAGCAAAATCTTCCCAACACGCACTTCCCCTTTTCAAATTGCTTAGGAAAGAATTAGCCTTCGAGTGGACTGAGGAGTGCGAGCAGGCCCTTCAACACTTGAAGAAGGCACTGTCCGAGCCCCCAGTTTTGTCGCGCCCGGATGTCGAGGAGGTCCTATATCTCTATCTCACCGTCGCTTCCGAGGTTGTCAGCGCCACTCTTATACGAGAAACACTCGAAGGGCAGAAGCCAGTATACTTCACGAGCAAAGCCTTGCAAGGCCCCGAACTCTGATATCAGTGAATCGAAAAGTTCGCCCTAGCCCTCGTCACTGCGGCAAGGAAACTGCGATAATACTTCCTCGCACACACGATCGTCGTGCGAACCGACCAGCCCATCAAGTCACTTCTCGTCCGACCAGACATGGCGGGCAGGATGCTGAAATGGTCGTTGGAGCTCTTCGAATTCGACATCCGCTACGAAAGCAGAAAAGCACTCAAAGCCCAAGTATTGGCCGACTTCGTGGCCGAAATGACTTGCTCTCCCTCCTCGACGGATGGAGCGAACAAGTGGACCATTTTCGTCGACGGAGCATCTAACGCAACTGGTGCGGGCGCAGGGATCATCCTCGAAAACGAGGAAGGCATCCTGATCGAAGTTTCATTAGCACTGTCTTTCCCGACCTCGAACAACCAAGCAGAATACGAGGCCTTCCTCGCAGGGTTGCGTCTCGCCGAGGACGTGGGCGCGAAGGAAATAAATATCTATACAGATTCACAACTCGTCGCATCGCAGGTCCTATGAGAATACCAAGCCAAAAACGACAACTTATCTGAGTACTTGGCCTTAGTGAAGGAAAGAATCACGATGTTTGACTCCGCCGAAATACAGCACGTTCCCCGCGAGCATAAGAAACGAGCAGACATCCTGTCAAAGTTGGCGAGCACGAAAAGGAAGAACGGAAACAAATCTGTAATCCAGGAAATCCTCTCCCATCCGAGCATACAAAAACCAACGAGGGTCCTCGACATAAACGCCATCGGGGACGCCAACTGTTGGATGACCCCAGTATACAACTATCTCGCGCACGGAACACTACCTAGCGACGATAAGGAGGCGGCAACGGTCAAACGAAGAGCGTGCTCGTATACCCTCCTTGACAATAAGCTTTACAGAAGGGGCTTCTTCATTCCCCTCCTAAAGTGTGCCGACGAGGCCACTGCCGACTATATCCTCCGCGAGATACACGAGGGAATTAATTCACAACACCTCGGGGGTCGCTCCCTGGCCAGAAAAGCATTGCGAGCAGGATATTACTGGCCAACTATGCAACAAGACGCTAAAGAGCACGTCAAGAAGTGCGAAAATTGCCAACGACATAGGGACATGCACCTTGCTCCTCCTCATGAGCTCAAGTCACTATCGTCCCCGTGGCCCTTTGCATGGTGGGGCATGGACATCCTCGGTCCTTTCACCAGAGGAAACCTCCAATGCAGATACCTTATCGTTGGAGTAGACTACTTCACCAAATGGGTAGAGGCAGAACCACTCCCCGAAATAACTTCATTTAGGATTCTACGTTTATTTAAAAGAGATATCTTATGTCGTTTTGGAATACCCCAAGCTGTGGTCACTGACAACGGCACACAGTTCACTGACAAGACATTTAGGGGATTCCTTGCCACAATTAACACAAAACATCACTTCACATCCGTCGAGCATTCACAAACTAACGGGTAAGCAGAAGCCGCGAACAGAGTCATCCTGCGCGGACTGCGACGACGGCTGGGCGACGCCAAAAAGCAATGGGTCGAGGAGCTGCCCCACGTACAATGGGCATACCGAACCACCCCTCACTCCACTACCGGGGAGACACCTTTTCGTCTAGCATATGGGACCGAAGCAGTCATCCCTGTGGAGATTGGAGAACCGTCTCGCCGTACCGAAGCCCCCCTCGACGAAGAGATGAATGACGAGGCGATGAGAGAGGAGCTGGATCTCGTCGAAGAGATCCGAACATCAGCTTCCCTCAAAGAAGCCTCACTAAAACAACTAGTGGCTGCTCGACATGACTCCAAAGTCATAAAGAGAGACTTCGAAGTCGGCAGCCTCGTCTTAAGACGAAACGCAAAGGACTCCCACGAGGGCAAGCTCGCAGCCAACTGGGAGGGACCATATCGTGTCCGCGGCAAAACGGACAACGGCGCATACCACCTCGAAACCCTCCAAGGGAAGGAAATCCCTCGAACGTGGAATGCCCAAAAGTTAAAACAATATTATAGCTAAGTTATTTGCCAACCATGCATCTACGCAAAGGCAGCATCTACTCTTAAAAGAACGAGCATAGCTCCTCGACAACGGATGTCGCGCAGGCACCCGCGCTCATCTAAAGATATCTAAGGTAAACTCTGAGCTCAGAACACGAGCAGAGCCTCTGCCCGACGAGGACAACTCATGAAACGAGCTCCATCGTCGTCGTGCCGTAACCTAACGCTCAGCTCGCGATGGGATGTTCAGGTCGTGGACCGAGCACATCCACGTGCCCGGATCCGCGTTTGTCTGGAAAAACGACTCTAGACGCTTAAGTAGTTCCCTAAACTATTTAAGTTATCTCCGAGGACAGACGTCCTCGACAGAACGTGCCCGTACAACAATTAGCGAATCACAAGTTTTAAGGATTTTTCCCAAGTTAGATCCCGAGCACAAATTCGTATAATTAAACGAGCACGAAAATAAACATCCACACAAACAAGGCAAAACTTAGCAAAAACAAGCATAAGTGATAAAAGACCACCAAGGTCGACATTGTCATAAAAATAAAGGGACAAAGCCCGTTGTTCAAGTGTTACAAGAATACGACGCGCAGACCCCCGAAAATAAGTTAACAAAAACTAAAAATGAAAACAGATGGCACGCAGGCCGAAAAATCCGAAGACAAGCTAATGGTCGCTTTCGCCTTGGCCTTCCTCCTCGCCTATCTCGGGCATCTCCTCCTCCTGGTCTTCCTCGGCATCTTCTTCCTCTTCCTCCTGCTCCATTTGTTTGTACTTGTCAGGGATGACGATCTACCCGTTCTCCACCTTCCTCAACATTCCCGTTCCCTAGGTGACCAGCCCGGGGTTGACAATCTTCAGTTGGGCGACGTCATTCTGGAAGCTATACTTGGCACTTTCAAAAACCTTTCCCATCTGTGCCCAGACTTCACCCACAAACTCTGCTCGGGTAGTCAAACCCGAACATGCTCGGGCTATTCCTCGGCAGGGACCATCACCTCCTGCAACGCCTTCAGCTCCTCCTCGACTCTCTCTTTCTGCTTCCTCTCCCCGGCACAACTGATTTTCAGCCCAGCCACCTCCTTCTCTAGGGCTCGAACCTTGTCCTCGGACTCCCTGAAGTCGGCAGCAAGGTAAGCATAGTTCTCCTGCTTGCCCTCCAGTTCCGTAACAGTGTTCCGAGCTGGGTCACCTCGGCAGTAAGCTCGGCATTCTTCTTCATCAACTTCTCCATCTCCTTGCTCGGACCCCGTTCATTTAGCACCATAGCTGTTTCAGCCAGGCGGAGAGTAGCCGCAAAGTCCTGAGCAAGCTGACTCGCCAGCTCCTCGGATGTCTTCTTCATTATGGTTTCTTTCTCCGACCTTAATATTGTGGCCGGATGCTGAGCAAGGTACCAGGTCATGCCAAAGAGAGGAGGGAATATGAACCCTTTTGTCTCCTCGACAGCCTCGAGGTCAACTACGAAGTCGTCCCTTTGTCTTTTGGCAGGTGGGGGCTTCACCACAGAAGGGCTTCCCTTGGCCCCGACCGGAGAGGAGGAGCTGGCCAGAGTCGTCGAGCTGGATAGGATAATGTGCGACATTGAAGAACGGACAGACTTCTTCTTGGCCACCCTTTTCTTGTTGGCGGCGATCTTCACGAGCTCATCAGCAAAATCTGCCATATTATCTGCGAGGAGAAACATACGAGCAAAGTTAGTAACCGAGGAGAACAAATATACGAAACGTAAACTTAAATAACAGAAGTTAAAAACCGAGCAGGAGGGACGCAGTGAATACCTAGTAAAGTTTTCCTAGTATCTCTGCTCGTACATTCGAGCAGAGATTTTGTATTTACAAAACGGGGTTCCACCCTCGGGTTCCCGAACGCATCTTGGGCGGGCACACCCGCCTTCGTCATGAATCTGACGGGCTGGAAACCGGCGACATACATCCTAATCTTCTCGTACCCAGCACGCTCTGCCGGGGAGAGCAATTCCTCCTTCACTAAATAGGCATCTGTGAGCAGAACGAAATGTCGATCTGTCCAACAAAGGGGAAACCGAGGAACTTCTCGGTTTACTGGGACCCCCTCCTCGCCCAAAGTCGAGATGGTCCTATAAACAGATTTTTTGGCTTCCGGGGACACTGGCTTCACTACATAGTACCTCTCCTTGAAGCCCAGGACAGAGTCCACGAACATCTTAAAATTTTTGGCCTGATGATGCTTCAGAGAGACCCAACCTTGCCTTCCCCGCACAGTCTGCCTCTGGATCTTGAAAATTCGAAAGAAAAGTGGGAGCGTAGGCTCGACATCCAAATAATTACACAGTAGCTCAAACGCCCGGATAAACGCCAGCGAATTCGGGTGAAGTTGAGAAGGAGCCAGCCGCAGCCTGTCGAACACGCCCACGACAAAGTCACTGAAGGGCAGCCTAAACTTCAAGTCTTTGAAGGCGAATTCGTACATAGCGAACCCGCCTTCGGAAAACTCCGAGCAAACCCTCTTCCCTTCTTCGGGCACGTGCACTTCCCAATTCTCCGGGTCACCCTCCCCTCTGTCCTCGACGATCGAATACACGCTCGGATCCCCTTGCACAATGGAGGAAACCGCTCCTCACGGTTCGGGCGCGACCCAAGCTAACCTCTCATCGGTTATGGTGTCGACGAGCCGATGGCTCTCTACGGGCTCCTCGATGTCAGCCATGATGTACCTGAAAAGCAGCGAAATAAAGTGAATTCGACAATTCGATCAAATCCACCCTTCCACCGCAATTCAAGTGAAAGGGCGTTTAACAGGCGAGGACATTGTCCCCGACCAAAGCCCTCATCAAACAGCAAAACAAAACTAAATCAAGATAAATGACGGGGAGCCAGGAATTTCGAGGATACCAAACGGGGAGACGGTCCCCGACGAATATGTCTAGTGGATCGAACTTCGTAAAGTTTCAACGGGGAGAAGCTCCCCGACAAAGGTTCCCAGCGAATACAAATTTGCCACATGTGTTCGACTTTCGAGTAGAAACTGGGGGACAAAATCCCTCCTCGACTCTAACGAGGAGAAGCCACGAAGCTCTCCCCGACACAAACCCAGAATCTCCCAGAAACTTAACTATTCATCTTCTTCAACGTTGATGAATGTTCATCAATATGCATCGATGTTCATACCCATTTTTTCCATAGAAAACCCCCTTTTGATGCAAAACATTCACCATCAACACCCAAAAAGGCGTTTGATAGTGGCAAAACCACTACCAAACACCACAATACTTACATTTAACAAGCAAAGTAACGATTTTGTTGTACACAAACCACTACCAACCACCAACACAGTGTGGTTTTACAAAACCAAAACCCATTTATTCAAACTCAAACAAAATGCAAACTTTAACATCAAAACAACATCAATGAAGAACAACAGTAACGAAAAATGCAACAATAAACAGGCACAACACCTTGAGAAGAAGAAAGGCTGGAACTTTTGGGTGAACGAAGCTTGAACCTTGATGAAACTTTGGAAATGGAAAGCTGGGAGCAGAAAACGCAGCAGCAAGATGAGAAATGAGAGAGTGTAAAGTGTTACAACTTCTCATTTCTCTCCCATTTATAGACATTTCCCAAAACAGCGTGTGGACGGCGAAGAGGCGCGCCCCACCAATCACGACCGTTGATTTAATCCAGTGGTTGCAGTCAAACTCTAACCAACGCTCTAGATTTAATCTCCGGAGAAATGGAAAGACGCAGCGATCCAACGGCTCACAAGCGTCCTCGAGAAACGAAGACAATGATGACCTATCCCTAGGTCATAATGGTGTCCTTCCACTAGCTGTAACACGCGTCAGATGCATATGAAGCGTCTGTCCTTTCAAGTCCCATCGAACAGACCACGCGTCACGGGCACGAATCATTTTTAAACTTCCTGCTCGATAGACGGGCACGGAATTACTCCACAAATGAGTCAAACCGTGTTGCGAGCACGTGCTCGTGACAAAAGAGTTCTCAAGTCTCCTCGACACTGGAGGAAACGCTTCTCCGCGAAGCGTCCTCGACATCAGCTTTGTTGCGAGCAAAACTAACAATGATTACGAGCACGAGTCTACAACAACTTCTCCCCGCAATCATTGCATCTTAAAGCTCCCCCACGAGCGTCTCCCCGTAAAAAGAGGGGAACGAACAAAATACCTTGTCCTCAACACACGAGCTTGAGCTTAAAGCCACTACTCTTATGACTAAGAGCAATGGCTTGGGGGGCTCCTGTTCTGGACTGGGCCAAAGAACTGGCCCAAATATACTCCTGCTCGGATACGGGGCAGGCCAATAGAGACTTGCCCCTGCCCGACAGTCAAGCACGCGGTTCCTACCGCGTGCTGCTCGACACTCATCCATGGAGCTTATTCACTCCTCCTAGGATCGTGGAACTGCTCCACCAAGATAACAGCTGGCAACAGCTTCTCCCCTTATTCAGGAGTTATCTTGGCAGTCCACCTTATTGGGTTGCTCAGCACAACCCACTAAGGGGACCTTTGGCCCAGCGCTGGGGGCAACTATATAAGCTCTCCTTGACAGGAGAGCAAGGTACACAATTCTCATTCTCTACTCTCACTCTCCCTCTATTCTCTGTGCTTGCTCATTCTCTGACTTAGGCATCGGAGCACCTGCAGGTACAACCCCCCCTCCGGTGGTGAATTGCTGCTTGACGCTGTTTGACGACGGACCTCTGGCCATCACTCCTTTCTGATCAACAGGTTAGATCACATAACATAAATAAGAAAACTTGAGAGCAAATATTGTCAAAAAAAAAAACTTGAGAGCAAAAATCAGTGACGCCAGTTTAAAAATTGAGAGCAAGAAGAAACAATGTGTAAAATTAATTGAGAATAATAAGGATAATGTTGGAATTGAGAAAAATAATTAAAGATAATTATGACAATTTAATTAATTTTAACGAGCTCCCCTCTCCTCCCCTCCAAATCCCCCGATTTGGGAGGAAGCAAAAAGTTGGATTATGAGGGATTTTGCTCCCCTCCTCTTCCCTCCCCTCCCCTTTTAAAATCTGAACCAAACACATATAATTAAAAATATCCCCTCACATCCCCTCCCATTCCTTTCATTTACCTTGAACCAAACAGACCCTTAGGGACCTAAGAGCGTATTTAATCTTTATAAATAAATAGTCTGTATATGCCTTTGGAATGAGATTTAGTGCGCTTCTAATACGTATCCATGTGATAATCTATACTGCTTAATCTAATTTATGTGAGCCAATTTAATTCACAAATGAACCTTGATCTAGTTCAGAACAATTGCCAAATAAACTTTTTTATTTTCTTCCTAAAACAATTTTAAAAAATAGATTACCAAACAAATTTTTTGTTTTTTCTCTTCTCAAAAATAAAATATTAAACAGCCACTGTATTTGATCTAGTGGTGAGAAATTCAGATGGTATGCATGAGATCTTAGATTCGATTCTCATTTTTAAAACTAACCGATTATAAAAATTAAAAAACAAAAGTGATTAAAAAAAAAAACTAAAAAACAAAAGTGATTTTTTTTTTTGATAAAACAAAAGTGATTTTTAAAACTATACTATACTACTGACATTTTAAAATTTCTTCCATTCAATTTATAATAATAATCTTTCTTTTTTAGTTCTAAAAATCTATTCTTTCACCCTCTCCACTCCACAGTCCACCCCCTTCCCTCCGTTCCTCCTTCTGCCGTCGCCATCGACACCGCAACTCTTCAAATTCTGCGCTTCAAAGGTACTATTTCTGATTCTGCGTTCTACTTTTCTTTAATTCTCTGCTCATTGCTATTTCTCATTCTTAGAAATCAATCATGCATGAACAGATTCATTCTACTTACTTTACTTCTTTTATCATCTCAACATCACTATTTCATTCAAAAATCCATACCTATAACTTCGTAGGTAATTGACTTTTCTTGTAACTCTGAATTGGTTGAATTGAGATTTAGAAGAATTGAATTGAACTCTCACTGAAATTGATTTTTTTTAATTTTTTTTTTTTAAATTTTAGTATCTAAAAATGGCATTTAGAGGTGAATTAGTGTAATTAATAGTAATAGCAGTATCTGAAAATACCCTCATTGTTTTTTTGTAAATTATAATTATGATAAATACAGTGCAAGTGTGTAAGTGCTTGGTAGAATTTACTTGGCTCAAAATAGAACGCAGTCGAAAAATCGGAACTTGAAAGAATCAGGGTTTTTGGTGTAAATTGTTGTTTACATGTTTAGGGGGAATGTATAAGTTGTCAAATGTGGACTTAAATCTCAATGTGTTTAAGAAGGAAATATTGGAAAGTAATGCGTGTTTGTAGTGTAGACAACTGGGGGACAAAATAGTAGGAATATGTAGAGGTTGCAACGCTGGGGAGGTGGAAAGAATGGATAGAGTTTTTCTACATGATTGGGCCGAGATATGTTAGGACTTAGGATGGTATATTTTTTTATAGGATGCTCATTTGGATCGGTGGGATGGAAGAGAAGGGAAGAAGCAAGGAACCGGTTAATTTTCAAACTCACCTTGAGGGCAGGGGCGCAATAATGAAGGAATCGAAGAAAACCCAAGGTGTAGATGGGTGGCATTTTTTGCCAAAATTTCAACCCCCACCCGCCCGCCACAAAGGCTGGGTTGTAGAAAGAAAAACAGTTAAGATAGGAGACATTTATAAGAGAACTTTATTCCCTTTAAATTTCTCTTGTGTTCCCAAATGGTCCGCAATACTCTTTCCATTCATTTTCTATCCTAACAAATTGTCAGTAAATTTATAAATTTTGGGAAATAAGATATGCTTTTTGGGTCCCTGATATGAGGGATACTTTCTCTCGAGTCAACAATTTCGTAATTATTATCAAGGAAATATCTAATTACATACTATGCTGTTTGTTATATACAACAGCAACCAATCCTTATCCCACTTAGTGGGGTTGTCTACATGGATCAAATGATGCTATAATGTTCTATCATATGCCATATTTCTATCCAACTCATTAATCTCTATCTTTCTTAATAGTTTTTCTAGGTCTTCCTCTGCCTCTAGTGATTTGACTACACTCCATCTAATCTATTCTCCTTACTACATAATCTATAAAGTCTTCTCTCTATATGCCCAAACCGCCTTAGCCTAGTTTCCACCATCAATTCTACTATAGGTGCTACCCCAACTCTGTATCTAATGTTGTCATTTCTAATCCTATCCTGTTTAGTCTTACCACACATCCAATGCAACATCCTCATAATTATATATCAAATGTCATCAAAACAATAATTATATTCATAAAATATTTAAATGTCATCAATTGCTATACCCATTGAAAATACATGGACAATTATTTATTACCGACATATTTAAGGAAACTATGAATGGAAAGTTAAATATTCTTGAACAAATTAAGAAAGGTTATGCATAGTAATGTTGTGTCGCCTAGGTCTATGAATGTAGTTTTTCAAAGATTAGGTTTTGCTATACATAAAGGTTTAGCGCCGCAGCTTGTTGCCCGTCTACCTTTGGTTCATGTGTAATTATTTCTATATATATATAATAATACTACTTGAGTAAATTAAGAATGAAATTTTGTTCTATGCTGACATGTGGCACTACCTAAGACTAAGAGGATTAAAGTTATTATACTTCATTTACTCATGAATAGTGCATATGGTGTAGTTATGTCCTATGGGTATATATTAAAGATGTTAAGGTAAAGTAGTAAAATGATTTATTTTTATGGCTTATTTTTTTTCAAGAACCTGATGCAAAGTTATTTTTACTTGACAGCTGAAATTTGTTACATTTGTTAAATTAGCCGAATCTGAGGTTTCACATGTTCAAGTCATTACATACATCACGGGGGTATATCTAGTGAGCTTGAGATATAAAAAGACTTATTCTTGAGACGATACCACTACACATAGATGGTAATCTTTTTTTTAATATTTAAATAAGTAATATAGAAAAGAGTTTAATATACCATTGACTGTCTATTTACGTCGTATGGTCAAAATTAACTCTTCTCATGAGAACATGTTCTTATATGACATACTTCATAAAAGAGGGAGCTTATTTGATGGCAGTTTGAGAAGAGTTAATTTTGACTGTACATGGATGGCATGCAAGTAAATATAGGCTTGGCCATCCATGTGTCATTGCATGATCAAGAGTAATTCATCTCATGTTTTTTTTTTTTTGCATGACATGCCTCCTATATACTCCCTCCGGCGTTATTTATAAGCAAAATTTTGTTGCTTCACACATATTAAGAATTTTGTTATATCTATTAAAATATCCCTTACTATAATAATTATAACTCTTAGAATTGAGGATTGGGCCTAACTCAACCCTACAAAATTGCCCTCACTTATAAACACACATTCAGGCCATCTCGTAACCGATGTGGGACTTCTTAATACACCCCCTCGCGCCCAACGCTATTGGGCTTGGAGCGCGGATATAACTGGTGGATGGCCTGATCGGAAATTTGTTAGCAGGCGGCCCAACGGATCGTGGAGAGGCACTGATACCATCTTAGAATTGAGTATTTAGAAATTGACTTAAAAAGTAAAAAACAAGAAAAAGATTGAAACTTTACTTGTTAATAGGAATCAATGATGCTGAAAACAAGAATCAATTGATGAATCAATGAAAAATTTGAAGTGGGTATGTGTGAAAAAGGGTTCTTTATTGATGAGAGAGTGGTGACTTTGTGGCAAAAAACATCAGGAAGTTTTCCCTTGAAAAAGGTCAGTCAGCATTACAGGATTTCTAATAATTTTGTCGATTTTCTTTGCAATGTTACTGTTATACACAATAACATTCCTTGGAAAGTCCATCCTCAGGGTGTATGTAGCAATCACCTGAGGATTTGACTATTTTTGATCCAAATCACCCTTTCCAACAACTTCATGTTCAATGTGATCAATGTGATTCTGCCCTTCAATCTTACCTTTGGATTCAATCAGATGGCCTCCGCACTTAAGTTCATTCAGATCAGCGGGTTTATTCCCTTCAATATTATTGCACTCAGTCAAGCCGAATACAATAGCTTGGTTTGCTTCATCATATGTCAATCCTGCCTTATAATTGATGCCTGTTACAACATAGTTACCGGAGCCAAAATCATTGAATGATATCTTCAATAATGTGGAAATTTTGTCAAAAGACAAACCGACGATCAGTTTCTTCAAATCAACACTTGTTACGTGAGCGCTCCTTCACAACAAATCTAAGGAAGAAGTCGATCCAAGATTCTTGATCACGGGCTTTGAGCAGATGACTGACGAAGTTAGAGACGATGGTAAAATATTTTTTATTGACTGTGAGATGAAAGGTTCCAGTCGTCAAAATAGAGCAGCCGCCATAGTGGTTTTCTATTTTCGATAGAGATACAGAGTATTGACCCTAATTTTTTTCACCTAAACCCTATAAAATCTAAACCCAAGTTGACAAATTATTCAAAGATTCTACTCTAAACAAAAAAATCAAATGGGTTTAGATTTTATAGGGTTTAGGTGAAAAAAGTGAAAAAAAAAATAGGGTTCATAAAAGAATACTCTGCATCTCTATCGAAAATAGAAAACCACTATTACTAGAAGTCATTCAGTGCTGGCTGAGCTTTTTCAAGGGAAAACTGCTTTTTGCCTGAAGTTCACTACCGATTACAATCGTGTTTATTTCAAAGGTGAGGATTGCCCTCACTTATAAAACACACATTCAGGCCATCTCGCAACCGATGTCGGACTTCTTAACACGCCTCCTCGCGCCCAGCACTATTGGGCTTGGAGCGCAGATATAACTGATGGATCTTAGAAAATAGGTGAATTAATTAGGGGTATATTTGGAACAATGGTATTCAAGAGTTGATTTTGGTGACTATTGTTTATATTTGAGGCCAATAAATTATGATGATTTTTGCTTATAAATAAGGTTGGAGGGAGTATATATGTAATTATGTGTTAATAATAATATAAATATAATGTGTTAATTTAATGTTAACATTTCATTTATTTTTGGTCTGACCAAATTATCTTTTTATTAATTATATGTGAGAGAAGTATATTGAATCATTAATACAAACTAAGCTCATTAAGCATAAAGGCTCAAGTAATGCAATCTTGGGTGTTTTACTCAGTTTGAGCAACATGTAAGCTTGAGATGATTGGAACTCAAGCCTAGAAAATGAGCTTCAGTCTCATTGAGATGACTAGATTTGCTAATTTTAACTCTACTAATATCTGGTTGTGCATTGTTACTAAATTCGTGGCTTATTATGGTGCATAATATGGGTAGAGGGGCAATATGACATTTTGGGTGATATGAAACATGATGGGGATGGACTTTACATGGAATGGAATTTTTGCTTAGATTATGATTGGGAGCATTTACTATAACTATGCATTTAGAGAAAATTGAACTTCAATATTTAGGTGGAAATCTATATCATTAGACTGATGTGAGGTGAATATTTTTTGTGGCTTCTCTTTGGTGTTCACGGTTGTACATGGATTATTTTTAAAAGTCTCTTTGGGAAGATATGTACAATGATTGGTGAATTATTTTATATTTATATTTTTTCTGTCCTTTTCAATTCCTTTATCGAGGAGGACTTTTCACCCTTCCCTTTGTTATCTTACTATTTCTTGTTTTTCGATTAAATAAAATCTTTAAAATGTGACTAGAGGCTGCTTGTATGCTGCAGACACCTAAAAAACCAAACCATGTTTTGTCATACTAGTATACATGGAAATAATAAGCATCCTTTCCCAATATATGTAAATTCAATTACATGGATATAATGACGACATAATGTCCGTGTCATGTTGATATACATAATTGATTTAATGTAGACTAAAATCCTAACCTACTAAAATGTGCCACTGGTTAAGTATAACGTGGCACATGGAACATAAAGATACAAAAGTGAATTTTTGCACATCTTTATGAAACACACCACTTCATATATCCGATTACGTGGATGAATCTTAGTGTAGGTGTATTGAAAACAAAGGCGGGACCAGTTGTAGTCAAATGGTAAAACCTGTGTGCGGACATATGGTAAAACCCGTGTGCGGGCATATGGTAAAACCTGTGTGCGGGCATATGTAATTGTCAAGATATTGGGTAATCCAAGACTCGATACAACATAAAGATACAAAAGTGAATTTTTGCACATCTTTATGAAACACACCACTTCATATATTCGATTACGTGGATGAATCTTAGTGTAGGTGTATTGAAAACAAAGGCGGGACCAGTTGTAGTCAAATGGTAAAACCCGTGTGCGGGCATATGATAAAACCCGTGTGCGGGCATATGTAATTGTCAAGATATTGGGTAATCCAAGACTCGATACAACCTTTGCATCAGTTATGCCCTTTTAGACTGACCCCTCTATCTCCACCCGTATGTGTTACATTGGTTTCAAAACAACGCAGACAGATACTGCACGAACAAGTAGCTAATCTATGGCGTCCAGGTCAGTATTACATTTTGTTGGCGACCAAGTTTCAAACTATGTACAATACCTAGGGTTTACTTTTTTCTTCTTTTCAATCTGAATTGCGAGCTTTCGTAATCTGGGTTTGTGTGACCTAAATTCTGGTTTTATGGTATTGAATTAAGAAATAGTGGTAAGAAATATGAGCACATTCCTTTCATTCTTCTTGTACGATTTTCTTTTATTGTTATGAAAAATAAGATATTTTGCATAATCTGTTTGGTTAGGAAACTCTAGAGCCAACATAAATGCATGCCAGAGATTGTTTAAACATTAGTCGCAGTCTTTAGATGGTTTTGCCAAAAAATAAAATAAATGAAGATGCTACTGGTTCTGCAATAGTCGTATTTTTAATTGGTTAAATGTATGTGCACCATACTTAACTGATTACCCACAAGGGAGATATGGCAGCATCACCTAGCAGAATTTCAGTGATGACAAATAGGAATTTTTGTGCAGTAGTAGACATGTCCAATTTCTTCTCATACTAAATATTATTTTACTTATTGTGTTAAAATTTGCAATAACCTTATCATAAATTAAATAAATGGAAAATATCTTGAGAGTGTTTGTATTGTTGACCTTTCCTTGAATGAGTTGGGATGATTTGACATCGCATATAGCATTATACCTTTGATCTCCTTATATGCATATATCACTGATATGCAGATTGAAGGGAAGTGAGTATTTCTAAAGCAATAAAGGGTGATGTTTTTAATGGTTTTAATGTCTGGTGTAGCAGTTATAAGTCTCAAACATTAGGGCCTTCTATTTTTCTATTCTACACCTTTGGGTAATGGAAGAGTTTTTGCAACTGATTGGTTAATTTGAACCAACATTTTAGCTACACATTCCATGGTTAGGTCGCTCATTAAAAGCAAAGTAGTGAGTGTGTATAATTTTTCTCTTGGAGTACTTGTAGTTTAAACTTTGAAGGTGGAAAAGTCGACTTGATTGGATATAGACACCACTTTCAGATGCTATTTTGTTGCCAGGTAACTCATGTGCTTCATGCTCCAAAACCTTTGGACTGAAGTTCAGTCTTCAATGTCAGGATTACATGAGGTGCATATTTGATGCTTTCTAGAAAGGAGGCTAATTCTTCTTTGACTGTACATGATATATCAATTAAAAAGTGCTCAAAAGCTTGTGCTTCTATTACACAACAAAATATTTGATCATTCTTGATGATACTTTCTGCTGTTGTCTGTGGCTCTGACATAAACTAATTGAACTCAATCAGAAGGAAGTAACAGCAAAAAGAAATTTTATGCAATTAAATCCTCAATCCCTAGATCTGTAACAATGCAATACAGGAAAAGAGGTTAAGGATGGCGATTACAGAAATGGTTGTCATGGAGCAATGGTCATAATAGTTTAAGGTGTTAGGTGATGACAGATGAGTGGTTTTGGTCTCGAAGTGTTGATAATGCACAGATCGAGTCATCTTGTGATGAAACTGTGCTTTTAATTAGAGGAGTGGGTGTTTGTCAAAAAAAAAAAATTAGAGGAGTGGGTGCGACAAGGGTTGAACTCTAAACCCCTTGTTCATTAAGGCTTGGATACCATATCTAGAACCAATTATCTTAAAAGCTCGTGAATGGTTTTAAAGTATCTTAACAATGGTATTGGTACCTAAGTGTCTGAGGGACCTAGTAATTCTCCTATTAGAGCCCTACTTATATCTTCTGATGTATTGTAGTAGGTCTACTATCATAAACTAGCTGCTTCTCTTTCCAATGTTAAAGTAACAATTATCTTATGCTTACTCATGCATACTAGATCATTGATTACCTGTGCTATGTATGCATGCTTCAATTTTCTGATCTATTTTGCTGACACATGGCTTTTTTGTCTTCATAATAATTTGCAAGAATCATGATTGCTAAGGAAGAACCATCTGGCAGTGGTAAACAGGCAAGTAGTAACCATTTGAATGTAACTAGGATCCATTATACTATTTTTTTACGACATCAACCGTTTTAATGACAGGAATTTGAATAAGTTCCATTTATTTGCTTGAACAGACGCTAAACTTGATGCCAGCAGTAAAGGAATTGCACAGACTCAACTCTCAGGACCTTTGCAGATTATTAAAGGATGCTGGAAATTTTTCTATTCACTACCGCACTGGAAAAGGAGTGCTGCTGGAGGTCGTCTCATTCTTAGCATCTTGATTTTATTTATTTTTATCAGACTGTTCTTTCTAATTGTATTTGTGTACACAGATTGACATGGACAAGCTTGCAAGATCTCTTCCATTGCATCTTACTACAACACTAATTTATTCTAGTAGAGATGAAGTTGTGTTCAGATATGTGTCGTGTGGTATTCGTCTGTTGCATTCCTTGTGTGATTTATCCCCCCGCCTTCCTAAATTTGATCAGGTCAACATTAGTAATCCTTATGATTATTTTGCTAAAGCATACAAATTTATTTTGCAAAATAGTAGATTCTGATTTCTACGTGTGGAATGTAATTACAGATTTTTCTACATGATGTGAAAGTGGTGGAACAGATGATTGATTTGGTTTTCTACATGCTTATTATTCTTAGTACCTACAGACAGGTATTTATTCTTCAGTTCTTATCTCTGCAGTTTGATATATTGATTTTATCTATACCCTAGTTCTGTACTGTTTATCTGAATTGAGTTTGCGCTCATGCTGCAGGAAGATAATGCTTTTAAATTTAAGCTCCTTTCGCATTCTGCACTCGTAGCATGCAGCTTACACCTATTGACAGGGTTTATATCGCCACAGTTTCAAGACATTGCCAATGTTTTGCTTGCACACCCAAAGGTACAAGTTCACCTGTACTTGCTGCTTTAGTTGATAGATTTATAACTACTATTGTGTGTGTCCATTAGACATGGCTGGTCGAAAATGATTTTCATAATATATTATTATTAATCATTTACATTTTTTAAAACCTTTTTATGGGTAACTATTGAAAATCTTTTAACTTGTCTCTCAAATGTGATGAAATATAAAAGGGGCACAATGCCGGCATATAGAATTGTTTTCCAGTCAGTTAATTATTTTTCTTATATTATCTCTGTTCTCATGACACAAATCAATGTTATTATAATATGTCACATTAATACTATAGCTAATTATGAACCTTTCTGTGATAGGTTGACTTATTTATGGATGTAGCTTTTGGATCAGTTCGTGTGGTTGTTAGGTGTCTTGAGATTACATTGATAGCCTGCTACAAAGATTTTTCCATGGAATCAAATCTTTTGTCTGAACAAGTAGTTTATTTTCTCTGCCAGCAATGTGAGGCTTCTCTACAGTTTATTCAGTCATTGTGCCAGCAGAAATTGTTCAAGGAACGCCTGCTCAATAATAAGGTTTTCCAAACTAGACTTCTTTAAAAATTTGGAGTAACACATCAAGATGTGATTATGTCTTTAAATTTGTGTATCAAAATCTAGAGCAATACACCGGTTTAAATCAAAATCAATCTTATACTAACAAAAAACTTTTCACGGGATGACTTTCCTATGAAATCCACTTGGATTAAATGTTCTGTTATATAGGTCTATAAATTTACATTGATCCAAAATTGTTTTATACTCCACTAGATATACCAACTACTGCTCTAATCTGTACTTTGTAAATATATAAGAGTTGCATAGTTTAGAATGATCAACTTGCATTACACAAAGGGGATGTACAAATATCTATAAAAGATAGAATCTCTCAGAATATAGAAAAATAATAATATAAGGAAACTGTTATAAACGATATTGTTAAGAAGTCCCACATCGGTTGCGAGATGGCCTGAATATATGTTTATAAAGTAGAGGCAATCCTCACCTTACAAGCTGGTTTTGTAGGGTTGAGTTAGGTCCAACTCTCAATCCTAAGAGATATTAAATAGAGAGGATAATTGTAATTATTACTATAATCATCACTCCCCCTCAAGTTGGATCATATATATCATATGCATCCAACTTGTTACATATAGACTATAGAATAATCTGAGGTCCCCGTAGATATTTGGTGAAGATTGGCCAACTGTATTATTGGAGCTCCCTGAAGAGGTTTTAATGATGTCTGAAATGATATTTTCTCTGATAAAATGGAAATCAACTTCTTTGTGTTTAATTCTCTCATGAAAGACAAGGTTTGACGAAAGATGCAATGCCTACTAATCATCACACAAAAGTTCCTTAGGATCTAATTCATAACATTTCACTCTTGAAATAAATGTTTCAATCATAAAAGTTCAGAAGTAGTGTGGGTCATAGCACGATACTCTATCTCAGTACTTGACCTCACAACAATTTGCTTCTTGCTTTTCCATGAAATTAAATTGCTCCAATCTGAACACAATAACATGAAGTAGACCTCCTATCACTTGCCCAACTTGCACCTGAATATCCAACTATGGAAATCAAACAATATTGGTATGACCTCATCCTGTATAAACAAACCATTTCCTAGGTGACCTTTTAATATACCTTAAGATATGAACCACTGCATTCTAATGGCTATCATAAGGTGAGTTTAGAAATTGACACAAGGTGAGTGTAGAATTTGACTCGCAACACTGACAACAAACTAGATATCTTGTTTGGTCATAGTGAGATAATTCAATTTTCCTACTAATCTCTTGTATCAGTATGGGTCAAGCTATGACTCTCCCTGATTTGGTAGGAGTTTTACATCAGGCATCCCCATCTCCTCCAAGATGTCAAGAACATATTTTCTCTGATTACAATGTTTGTCTGTGACTGGGCTACTTCAATCCCAAGAAAATAACACATACCGCCTAAATTTTGTTCGAGAAATGTCTAAAAAATGGTGGTTTGGGTCTTAAATACCTTCTTTATCATTACCTATAATATCATCTACATACACTACAAGATAAATAAGTTTGTTTACCGATGAGTGTCTAAAGAATACAAAATGATCTCTCACAACGAATCATGTCAAACTGCTGAATAACTTTGCTAAATTTTCCAAACCGAACTTGAGGTGATATATGAGGATTTTTGCAACCTACAAACAAGGTCAGACTCCCCTTGAGCAACAAAGCTCGGTGGTTGCTCATGTAGGTCTCCTCAACTAATTCTTCATGCAAAAAGGCATTTTTAATATCAAGTTGATACAAAGGCCAATATTCCCTAGCAACTATTGACAAGAAAAGGAGAACAAATTCTGTTTTTGCTACCTGAGAGAAGGTATCACTATAGTCCATACCATTAACTTGAGTACCCTTTAGCTACAAGTCGGGTTTTCAAATGATTCACCTGTCCATCGGGGCCTACTTTAATAGCAAAGACCCACTGACAACCAACCATAGATTTTTCCGGAGGAAGACGAACAAGCTTACAAGTACAACTGGACTTAAAAGCAGCCATTTCATCAATCGTTGTCTGTCGCCATCCTAGATGAGATAATGTTTCTTGGACATTCTTAGGAATAAAGATAGAGGATATAGCAGAAACAAAAACATAATGGACAAAAGGCAATATGTAATATCTCAAATAGTTATAAATAGGATGTGGATTAGAAGTAGACCGTTTACCTTTACGAAGTCTATAGAAAGATTAGATGGGACCGCAATGGGAGAAGGGATTCAAACAAGAGCTGAATCACTGGAGCCAGTAAGAGCGGTCTCTGGAGCTTTAACATGCCGCTGCTCATAAGTAATACCAAAACGGAAATTTTTTATGGATCACCATGTGATTGTGAAGAACTGCGAGTTGGAACAAATGTGTTAAATAGAGGAATAAGCAGTACCCGAGATGGGGTAATATCTGTTGGTGATGCAAAGAAGGGTGTATCCTAAAAAAATGTGACATCTGCAGAGACATAAAAACCATGTGTAGATGAAGAATAACACTTTTACCCCCTTTGAACTCTAGAATACCCTAGACACACGGACTTAACAGCTCGCGCATACAATTTATCATGACTAGAGAAAGAACATGAACAAAACAAGTGGAGCCAAACACTCGAGGAGGGACAATGTACAGGGCGTCCCTAAGAAACAAGAGATCATGAGGAATCTCATTATTCAATACTGAGTATGACATGCGGTTTATCAAATAACATGTAGTGAGAATAACGTCCCTCCAACATTTAAAAGGTGCATTAGCATTGGTCAATAAGGTACAAGCACCGTCAACTCGATGGAAGTGTTTTCATTTAGAAACATCATTTTGTGGCGGTGTGTGCGGACAACTGGACTGATGTATGATGCCATGAGGAGTCATGAAGGAGTTGCATGGTGAATAAAAGTATTCTTTGGCATTGTCACTTCGCAAAATTCCAAACATTTTATCTCTGAACAAAAGGTCTGAAAGGCTCCAAATAATTTTAAATGGTCCTTCAAGAGAGTTATCCAATTGTTTCTCAAGAAATTATCAATTAAAGTGACATAATACCTGTATCCTAAAATATAAGGCATGCGACCAGGGCCGCAAACAGCAAATTGGATAATATCAAAGGGAGACATGGATCTTTGATTAGCACTTTTTGGAAAAGGCAACCCAAAGTTTTTGCCAAGTTGACACAAGTCACAATCCAAAGCCTTTAGATATGAAAGACGAGGAACCAAAACTTTTAACTTATCCAAACATAGATGACCAAAACAGTCATGAATGATATTTGGAGATGCAGAAACAAAGCAGACGGTGGATGGACGAGGTTGAAGGTGATATAGGCCCCGCAATTTAGATCATTTTATAATTGATTTTCCCGTAATCCTGTCCTGCATAAAGGAAGGGTCATAAGTAAATGTTATGGAATGGTCGAGAGAGAAAATAAGTTTACTAATTGAAATCAAGTCGAAAGGACAACAGGATACAAATAACATATAATCCAAGGATATAGATGGTAGAGGTGAAACTTGACCAAGCCTTATAGCCATTAGCAAGGGTAATGTTGTGAGGTAGTTTGGGAGGTGACAAGCTAGAGATAAGAGAGGGATTGCCAACTAGATTAGAAGCACTAAATTCTAAAATCCATGATCCCACAGTGATATAGTAGAATTACCAAAATGAGCCAAGGTGGTTGAAGATGAAACCTGTTGATCAACAATCAAGCAATGAACCAAAAGACCAGGTGCAAACAGCTGTAGAATACATTCTAACAAACAACAAGAGACACACAACTGCAGATAAGCACAACGGAAGGAAAAAACACTGACCAAGATTCTGAAAAACTGAATCAGCAGACCTTAGGATGCAATCACAACGACAAAAGACTAAAACACTGCAACAACCTCATGGACGCGTTCACAACAATAAAAACATATACAAATCAAAGAAACCTCAAGAACAGACCTTAAATGTGGGACCCACAAACTGGAAGCGGTCCCAACAAAACCAGAAAGGGATGTGAGTTGGACAAAAACTAGCGATGATGAAAACAAGTGACTGATGGGCGGCTCGCATGCACCGGAAGTCAGCCGCGGCATGTGAGGGTATGTGAACTGGTCTCTGATAGCAAGGATTTTGGTGGTGACAGATCAGTGGCCTCCAGTGCCGATGGTGAGGTGTGTGTTGCCTGATGCGGTGGTGACAGATCAGTGGCCTCCAGTGCCGATGGTGAGGTGTGTGTTGCCTGATGCGGTGGCGACAGCCCTGGTGAGTGTTTTGGTACCAGACGATAGTATCCCTTCGACACCCAAAAACCAAATCGGAAAATAAACTAGTTAGCCTTGACAATGACTGGCCCAAAGACAAAAAAACTATGATTTTGAACCTTGCTTTCGATACCAAGTTAAATAGTTCAGAATAATCAACTTGCATTACACAAAAAAGTCTGTACAAATTAACACAGAGAGAGAGAGAGAGAGAGAGAGAGAGAGGATCTCTAAGGAAACTGTATCAACGGTATTAAATAGAGAGAATAATTATAATTATGACCAAACCATCGGCGGCTGAGACCAATGATCCTGGTCCAAACCATCAGACCAGCCCGGTTTGAACTGGTTATTACATCTATGTTTCTGTTGTCCTTCGTTTTTTTAAATTGGGGATGTAAGATAGATAATAATCATTCAAACATTAGATAGATAAAAGTTACATTACACGCTATAAAAATATACTGGAAGATAAGTATGTCAAGTCTTACACTAGTATCAATTGATCCCTTTATAGATATTGAAAATGTATACAATAGAAAGCCCAGTTGCATCCTTTGTCCTTTCCAAATCTCATTTGCTCCATAAATTAATCATGAGGAGTTCCTCCTGTAATAGAAGTGAATCAAGTGTTCTAAATATACTTTGCTCATGAAAGGGAGTCATTATATGTTTATATTCAAGCTATCATTTTTTCTTTCCAACAGTGTTTTTACATCGACCTGAGGGAGGTCTACAAGCTCATTTCTGTACCCTTATTTTCGTGAGAAGAGCAAAGCCTACTTTCCTCTCCAACTTAAACACTTTTAGGTTTGCAAATCTATTTTCATCTCAGCCATTTCCTTGTACTTATCTAGAATATCACTTTCCGTAAAATGCTTGACATTCTGCGATCCCGACTCTTGCCCTTATTATTTTTGTTGTCCTGTTGAAAGCTGATCAATCAACTAACTAAGTTAAAGGTTGCACGCCAAGAAGGATGTATAATCAAGGGGAGAAGTGGGAATTCATGGTGCCAATTACTTAATTTGATGAACTGGTGTGGTGTCTGGTTACTTGCAATTTAGAAACTATAAAGATGAATAGAGTTCATGGTGTCAATAGACTTATTTGGTTGGTTGGTGCAATGAATTACCCTTGATACATGCATTATGTTTTCTTTTTGGTTACAGGAACTATGTGAAAAGGGAGGCGTTCTTTTCCTTGCTCAATCTGTCTTGAAGTTAAACATTCAATCATCTTTTCCATCTAGGATTGTGGCTGGAATTTCAAGGCTGAAATCTAAAATACTATCCATTGTGAGTCATGTGGAATATCTTACACATATGCCTGATTTTGAATTTAATCACTACATAATTTGTTCAAATTAGAGGGTAAGTCTTGGCACAACTGTTAGGTTGCTGCCATGTTACCTGGTTGTCACATATTCTTGCTATGGAAATAGTCTTCTGTATTGGGGGTTAAGGCCGCATGTTTTTTTACCTTCCCTAGACAACATGATGGTGGGAACTATGTGCATCTAGCGGTCTTTTTTTCCCTTTTCTTTTTTCCTTTTTTCCAAATGATGCATATTATGAACGAATAACACTGTCACTACTTTCTTTTTGCAGCTGCTGAGTTTGTGCGAAGCAGAAAACATTTCTTATCTCGATCAAGTAGCCACCTCAGCACAAAGTTTAGATTTGGCTAAGTCTGTTGCGTCGGAGGTTAGTTTTCAGCTTATAATGCAACTTCATTAAAGATAACAGTCTCCGGTGTTTGTGTGATTTTGGTGATGGAAATTGTTGCATGAAATAGTTTAACTTTGTTTGGATTGACTTTTTGACCGCATCCTTAATTTCATTATTGTTGAATGAGAGAAAATAGAGGCATAATGTTGTGAAATTGTGTTCAACTACACAACGAGGTCGAATTTATATAGGCTCAAGGCAATAAATACAAAATAAATATAGGAGATATCATTCCTATTTGCATGATATGATATTCTGTACAATAAATACAAAGTTCATATGCACCCAGCTTGTTACAAATGATCATTTGAGTTGATAAAACTCGCGGTGATGTCTCCTGATGCGATTGTCTCCCTGATGAAATGTCAATCTATCTCAATATGTTTGGTCCTCATGGAAAACAGGATTTGAGGCAATATGCAATGCTGTTTTAGTATCACATATTACTATATTAGTGTCTTTGACATAGTCTCTCCAAACTGTATAAGTTCACAAGTCACTAATACCATGATCTTGTATTCGGTTTCTGCACCGGATATGCAACTACACTTTGTTTTTGTTTTTGCTTTTCTAGGATATCAAATTGCCTCCAATGGGTCGCCTGTCAACAAATGAACCTGTCCAATCTGTCAATAGGTTTAATCTCTTAATGGCAAATTCAAATGCTATGCATTTGTAACTGTTATTTTGACAATAGTAACTGCTATTAATTAGTATATTGCATATTAAATGTAGATATGACAGCTACAGATTTATTGGGCTGAGAATCAGCCACGCAGCTTGTAATTACATTGTATTTATATGAGACTTCTCCCTGAGTAGAACACACAGTTTTCAGGTCAAAACTTCTTTGAGTTTAACATAATCAACATCTGAGTAACCAACTATCTGAGTATGTCATTTGTCTTCATAAATTAGACATTTTGTTCGAGTAAATTTAAAGTATTTTAGGATGCGTATCACAGAATACCAAGGATCCTAGCAAAGATAACTTAAGAACTGGTTTACCGATGCAAAATAAATTTCTGGATGGGGTGACAGTGAGATAGTTCAATTTTCCAATCAATCTTCTAAATATCCCTGATATTGGCAATGTCTTCTCCCTACTAGGTAGAAGTTTGACGTTTGAATCCATAGGTTGTCAACTGGTTTGACATTCAATAATCTTGACTCTTCAACGATATTCATGACATATTTTCTTTCTGAAATCACTGCATCATCCTTAGAGTGAAAATAATGGACCTTGCCAAGGTCTGTAGTCTGAAATTGATGTGAGATGTGTTGTTTCAACTAGAGTATGCTATGTTCATCTCTACTGGTTATAACCACATCACCCATATATACAATTACATAGATACATCCTTTGTTTGAATGGCGATAGAAAACAGAGTGGTCAACCTCACTGCAAATCACACCAAACAATTAGATAGATACATCTCTTGAGGGGGAGATCTCAATGGTGGAAGCAATCCTTGTGAGCATCTGGAGATCTCCATAGTTCTAAAGATTCTCCTCATAATTCTAGGATTGAAATATATGAGGACACAAAAATATCTAATGCTGAACCAATTACAGGTGGTGTTTCTCGTAAGTTTCCAGTTGGTGTTTCTATTAATAGGCCAATTATAAACATAACTTATTCAGGGAAACTAGCTGAAAAGATGGGGGCATGAGAAGTATGAAGTGGGACATTGTGGGTGCTCGGTGTAGGGATGGTTCTTATCTTAGTAAGGGGTTTCTTTCTTCTTGAGAGTGCCATTATCATTTGTGTGGCTTTCTCCATCCCTTTTATTTCATTGTAGTTCCTTACAATTGTTTTGTAACAGTGATTTATTTATCTGGTTTGGCTATTTCAGTCTCAAAATAATCTAGTATTTCCTATTCATATTTTGGTTCCTATCGATTCCAAATTCTAGTATTGTTTTCATGATGCAGGTTTTCAACTTATTGAAGACTGCTTTTGGAAGAAATCCTGGGCATCTCACCACTACTGATAAAAGATACCCAGCTGGGCTTTTACAGCTTAATGCAATGCGTCTAGCTGACATTTTCTCTGATGATACATACTTTCGATCTTACATAACAGATTATTTTGTAAGTTATCATTATGCGAATATTAAGGATAACTTGCTTTAGTGTTTTAGAGTTCATTCTCATTCTGTCTCTGAAATGATTTTTGTTGGTGATAATTTATTTTTTATGAGAAAATTAATTAACAACCCTTCATTTTTCGGATTGATTACAGTTGATGCATTATCTGCATTTTCTTTGATTTGTCAAATGTTTATTCAGCTTTATGAATTTGATTGGATCCTTTCCATGTGATTCCAGACTAATGTTCTGACAGCAGTAATATCACTCTCCCATGTGGATTTTTTATCCTCTTGGTGTTCATCTGATCTCTCAGAAACAGAGGAGGATGCAAGTGTTGAATATGATTTATTTGCTACAGTTGGATGGATTTTGGATAATAGTTCATCAATGGATATACAAAATCCAACAGTCTTGGAATTAAAGATGACGCGTAACATCATGCCTTCTACATCTTATGCACATAACAGGACATCTTTATTTGTCAAGGTTATTGCAAACCTTCATTGTTTTGTTCCCGACTGTTGTGAAGGTTGGTTCTTTGCCGATGCTTGCTGATGTTTACTTGATTGTTTGACAGCTGTATATATTTCCTCAAATAATTTACCATTTGTCATTTTAAATTTACTACTCAGAAAAGGAGAGGAACCATTTCATTCAAAAGGTCCTGGAGTGCCTGCAAATGGACCTATCTAATTTGCTGCCTGGGTTTTCTTTCGAATCTGGTGCTCCTAAAGCTGCTACTGTTAGCAAGAACCTACGTAATGATTGTTATAAAAAGTAATTTTGAATTCTCAGCAATATATTCCTACTTTCTTACAAGTAAATTTCTTTTGTAGGCTCTTTGTTAAGTCATGCAGAATCTTTGATGCCAAACTTTTTAAACGAGGAGGATGTCCAACTTCTAAGGTAACTTGTCCCTCTTTTAGTTCTTTTTGTATTGTATACTGTAGTAGCCTAATATAGAGCAGTTATTTTGACGGTAGATTGTGTGTCAGCCACATATTATATATAATAATGATTTGTGTATGATCAACACGGTGTTAATGGCATCTCTTTATGCCGCTAAATAAAATTTTAATTTTTCCAAGTTTATTGAGGAAAATGTGTAAAGATTAGAGAGAAACCATAACTACTTTGTAACTAACTTTGTGATTGGAATATTTTGTTTTCATTATTCTACAACAGAGTACAATTACATCTTTATATAGGCTTTGCTTAACCTATGCTTAGTGTATGTTAGCACTAATAGCTTAACTAACTCTTAACTTACACCCATTGGGTGTAGTATTACAACAGCTTACTATATACTCTTATAAAATGGATAAATTGTTATTATATATAACATTGGCAGATGTTTGACAAGTTTTCAAGCTTCGTCCAGAACATAGGTTCATGGTTATGGGTTAGGTAGATATCTAGTAAATGTTTGGTGGTAAAAAGAGAGCATAGCTCCATATTTTCATATATTTTCTAATACATATATCTAGTTCCTACAAAATTGGTTTTAAAGCTCAGAACTAAGGTCCTTGGAGTTTCTGGTGTTTTAAAAAAATGGAAGTTAGGTGACAAGATTGGAATATTGAAAATCGATTCTAGTTTTTGATGGAGAAGAAGGTACTTACTGGTGGTTGATTTATATTGAGAAGCACTTTGATGCTGTGGAAACTTCAGAGGAGGACTTTGTTCAAACCTTGTTTGAAATTGAAAAATGCTAGCAAGACACTGTCTAAAAAAACTATTTCTAATACATTCTTTCCTATTGGTTGTAAAATCATATTTTATTTATACTGTACTGTGTTCTAAAAACTTATATATTTTAAATTTGCTTGCAGGGTATTTTTTCGCGAAATACAAACACAATTTACTTCTTCTGGCTCTGAGGAAAATCCTGTTCAAGTAAGTCTTTTTCTTTGAATCCGAGCTGTTAGTGTCATTTGTTTCTAGTCTATTTTCTTAAAAACTTTTTGCTTCTGTTATGCTGGAGAAATTCAGGATAGTAAATTTGAGGAAATCATTATCATGGAATAAGTTTTCTAAACTCAAACAAACATTATTAAGCATGATCAAACTTTTTTATAATAGTTATGATAGCTATTGTGCCAATGGAAATATAATTAAAATTAATCTATCTTCGGAACTAGGCACCACTTTTAAATGTTAAAGATCAAAGCAAGTGAATCCTCAAATTGTGCTATTTGATGACTTCGTTTTAGGCTTTTAGCTTGTCATTTATGTAATAGCTTGAACAAAAAAGTTTGCTTTCCTTTAGGTGGATCAGAGTCCAGGGATCCGCTCATCGTTTTTACAAGTAAAAGAACATGCGGAACTTGATACAAAGGTTGGTAACTTGAAGGAGGGAATGTCTGAGAATTCTGCATTTCCAAGCATAGATCAGCATGCTGGAGGTAAAGGTATCAGTAATAAGTCTGTGTTAAGAGGAGCAAGAGATATGGACAAGGGTGCTCAGAGCGCTGAATCAAGTGGTTCAGATACTAGTTCTGCAAAAGGAAAGAATGTCCTTAATCACGCAAATAACGGTGATTCAAAATCAATGGAGCGCCTTAGCAAAGTTGTAGTTGATGAAACTCTAGAGGATGAAAAGCTTGAATCTCTACAAAGAAGAAAACGAAAGAGAACTATGATGAATGATAAAACGGTGGAATTGATGGAGAGCTCACTCTTGGATGAGCTAGATATGCAGCAAAATGAGCCAGACAATGAAAAGGTTGGGCCTCTACAAAAGAGAAAACGACGAACTATAATGAATGATAAAATGGTGGAATTGATGGAGAGAGCGCTTGTGGATGAGCCAGATATGCAGCGAAATGCAGCTTCACTTCAATCATGGGCTGATAAATTAAGTCAACATGTATGTAAATTTAGCTAAACCGACAATTAATATTTTGACACATTTTCTTTTCTAAGACATTCCTGCTTTATGTTTTCCAGGGTGAAGTTACCCCCTCTCAGCTTAAAAATTGGTTAGATTACAACCTCTTCTCACTTTAAATATTTATATGCAGTTTCTGGACATTGGTATGTCAATTTATTTTATAGCCAATTTTATTTGTCGTCGAATTTCATGTTTGCTATATCAGGTTAAACAATCGAAAAGCTAAGCTAGCCCGCACAACCAAGGATAGTTCAGTGCCAGATAAACAAAAAGGGCCAGTAAGAGTGTCCTCTGACTCACCTGACAATCTTGGTGAGCAAGAAAAGATCTTAATCTCACAAGAATAACTTCCGGTGATAATTGTGAACCTTAACTTGCTGAATTTGTTGATGCAGGTCTTCCAGACATTGTTCGTCAGCGTGCTGTTATTGTAAACGTGCGAGGAGAGGAGATTGGCAAAGGAAGGGTAGTTCAGGTAAATGGCAAGTGGTATGGGAAGAAATTGGAGGAATTAGGGGCCTATGTTATGGATGTTTATGAGCTACATGCTGATAAAGGGATGAAACTACCCTTCCCATCAGAAGCTACTGGTACTACATTTGCAGAGGCTGAAAAAAAGTTAGGTGCCATGAGAGTGTTATGGGATTCACGCAGAATTCTTGTACTGCAGTCTGAATGAGCTCAAAGGCTCAATGATGGCTGCCTGCTAGCTTTCAAGGTGTTACAAATACCAGCAGTTACCCCCATACAAGCAACTTTTGTGAAATGTTAAAAAACATTAACTTAAAAACAAATTTAAATTTGAAAAATTACAAAAATTGGTTTAATTAATTGAAAATTAGTTTGATAATGGTTTTTTAGGAATTGGATTCTTTGCAGTAAATCAATCCTGACCATTGATTTGAGATTAGACTGTCAAATTATACACTTAATAAATTAATGTTAAGCAATCTCTACCATCAATTTGACATCGGACAATCGAGATCTATAATTGGGTAGCGAGGATATCCAAATCTGATTTTCCAATGTCCAAAGCATTGCTCTATGTGAAAATTGATTGATTAAAGTTTGATTAAAGCAACATTTAAGATATACTTACTAATTCAAACTGTGTACTAATGCATTTTCTGAATATTACAATTTGATACAAGCATTTTCTGATTATATTTTTGAGCGGCCTAGATTTGAAGATGAAAGTTATGAACTTGTGATAATCAAAACAGCTATAAGAAAGGAAAATTGTTTTTCCAGCCCCCCGTGTTTCTTTTATACCTCAAAAATTCCATTTTGCCCTTGAAAAAAAATTCGGGGCGTAAAAATTGAAAGTTTTTTAGTTCAAATTTCGAAAAATTTTGGTAAACATAACATGAAAATTAATTTTCAAGGCAAAAAAATTTCGGTAAACCTAAACCAAATTTTTTAACAAAGGGCAAAACAATAAATCCATTGATTTTTGGGGTATAAAAGAAACACGGGGGCTGGAAAACAGTTTTCTTTTTAGATTGGTGTAAAGACACATTAAAATGCATCATTAGCATGTAATAGTTCCTATAAGAATTGTAAGGGTTGAGTACACCTTGTACTCTTTATAATTCAAATTTTACTTATAAATATATATATGTATATATATATACCAAGGTAACTTCAAATGTTGTGTATAAATAAGTTTTTTTGAATGTATAAACACATATTTGATATCGATATCACATTTAGATAACTTTCATTGTTAATACTATTTTGATAATACATATTGTTTCAATTTAATTTTTTTTTGTCAAGTAGACAAGTGACTAGAAAATCCAACTTTAAATGTGAATAAGTGGAGTGTCCCGGGTTCGAATCCGGGCTCCTGCACATATAGTGCGATATCCCTATCAAATGAGCTAAGCTCACGAGGATTGTTTCAATTTAATTTTACTACCTATACAAATAATTTTTTGCCGTTTTAATATAAAAAATGCATAAGCATAAGACCCATGCATCACACGTGTAAGCATCTAGTTATTTGTAGAGATTAATGGAAACGTTACTGGAGGTAAAACAGAGTGGAAGAGATAAAATGCATCGTGGTTCTTTAATGAGAGGATCTTTGGAAATGTAGACCCATTCATCTTTTATAATATTAGCGGATATGTCCCATAAGTCCTAGTTCAACTGACAAAAATGCCGAAATTGTTAGGCCGGACGTCGTGACCCGGAATCTCACAATTATTTGTGAGTTTAATTTCAGTGGATTACCACTTCTTCTAAGACAAAAAAAAAAAAATAGCCGATGTCATAAAACATTTTTATAGTTGGAGAAACTCAAATTTCATTTTTTAAAAATGGATTGTAAACTTATGTGCACAATAAAATCGAAAAGAAAAAAAAGAACAGGCATCTTCAAATTTGAATATACATTTTTAAAGAGACTCATAAATTTCTTTGAAAATTTTTTAGGAACAAAAAAGTGCGAATTTTTTTTAGAGACTAAAAATAAAATTCTGGAAAATTATAAGGATCATTTACTTATTTAACCCTATTATAAATAAATTAAAATCGTGTTTTGGAAATACCAAAAAACTCAAATTTTGAATTATCCAAATTATTATATTTTTTGTATCCAAATTATTATATTTTTTGTTCCAAAACTCTAAAAAATGTGCTGTACGGGACAAAGTGAGGGGGTATAGCACAATGTTTGTAAAACATGGGCTGGCCCATGACTCTTACTGGATTTCAAACGGATCCTTCAACCAAGATGGGCTGGGCCGGGCCCATTTTATTGATCATTTCGAAAATAACTCGTATATATATAACTACACACGCTCAAACCGATAAACCCTAGAAACGTCTTCTTCCTCCACTGCCTCCGACGGAAGAAGGTTTGTCACAGTTTCTATGTTATTTCCTTTGTTTCATTCCATTCAACAATTTCAGATTTTCTAATTTTTTTTTCCTCATTAATTAGGGATATTTAACTCGTAGAGTTTTCAAAAATGGTTCCTCCTAAAGGTAATTTTACTATTCCGTTTCGAATTTTTAGTTCCCATTCGTTCCAACTATTTTAGGTTTTTATTGCATAATTCAATCTGAACTTAATCATGTATTATTAATCGAAAATATGATTGTAGTGTATAATTTTGTGTTCTTCTAATTGCAGCCAATTCATTTTCATGTATGATTTGATTTTTTGGACTTACAATGTTTGAAAAGGTTATAAAATAGTTAGACCTTGTTCGGATAAATAGCTTAATTTAATGTTTATAGCTTAAGTCTGCAAAAGCTATTTATTTATATAACAAATTTATTTATATAACAGAAGATATAATTACGTTAAATTGTCTTTTTTTACATAAGCTGTTTTCATAAACTAACAAGAATAGCTTATGGAATTAAGCTAAAATTAGCTTCTGGGCATGTCATTTAGCTGTTTTCATAAGCTCTCCCAATTAGTCCGGACAGTGCTTATGTCTGTGGATAAAATCCAATAAGCCAATGCAAGTAGATCCTTAATGTTATTTTATAAGCTGTTTTTATATTTGTTTTTTTTTTTATATAACTTACATAATTATAGCTTAAGCTCTTGTTAAATAGTCATAATACCGTCTTTGGTTTTTTATGTGACTTGACGGGATGTTTTGGTGCAGGTGATAAGAAGGCTGATCCAAAGGCACAGGCCTTGAAAACTGCCAAGGCAGTGAAGTCAGGTACTGCTATTAAGAAGAAGGCAAAGAAGATCAGAACAACTGTCACTTTCCATCGCCCAAAGACACAAACACAAGACAGGAACCCCAAATACCCTCGCATTAGTGCCACCCCAAGGAATAAGCTCGATCATTACCAAATTTTGAAGTTCCCACTCACCACCGAGTCGGCAATGAAGAAAATTGAGGATAACAATACTTTGGTTTTCATTGTTGACTTGCGTGCTGATAAGAAAAAGATTAAGGATGCAGTGAAGAAAATGTATGACATCCAGGCAAAGAAAGTTAACACCTTGATCAGGTGAGCATTTCTTGCATTAGTTGTTTAACACAAATAAATAGTCTGATAACTCATTTTTGCTAATACTAGTTGTATATTAAATAGCGGCAATCACCATTGTTCTCTGGTATATGTTATTTAGTACAAAATGTTGTAGAACATCGGTTACAGCGGCATTATAGCACCGTTGTGTACCGGAATTTCAACGTGCCACTATTTTTCATTGGTCCGCAATTGACAACACTGGTCTTAACGGATTCTGTTAGGGTGATACTTGATATTAGTGATCATTTGTAGTCCTGTATATTTTCTCAGCCTTACCACAAATCATTTTTGTTTTTAGCAGTATTCTATTTTATTAGTGAATATAGTTTTGGTGTTGTTACTACTAGTTCAGTGCAATGCTATCTATCATCTGTCATCTAATAATAATTTGGTGCAAAAAGTACAGGGTCTGTAGTTTCTGTTATGAAATCTGGAAATAATGCTTAGGGAGATTACTTAATTATAATACTTGTACAATGTAATTATTTTAATTATAGTTCAATATGGTGATTTCAACTACAATTTCTAAACTTGAATTCTGAATTTGTTGCAGGCCCGATGGCACCAAGAAGGCCTATGTTAGGTTGACTCCTGACTATGATGCATTGGATGTTGCAAACAAGATCGGGATTATCTAAACTAATACCTGGTTTTACTCCTGTTCTATTTAGATTCTAGACAGTTCTATATTTTGTTCTCTGTTTTCTATCTTTTGGTTCAATTTCAATTGACTACACATATCAGACCTTTTGTTTCAATTTTGACTGGAATATTATTGATTATTGAAATGAGTATTTCCAATTTTCCCAATTTTGAATATTTATGAAACTCATATTATGTTTGCTTGACGAAGCCACCTAGGTTTTGTTTAACTTTTATTTGTTTTGTAAATGACGTTCTCTAGTCTGATTATATGTTGATGGTTCAGGGTAAAAGTGATACCCTGTGTTAAACATGACAATAAATATAATCTTATTTATAAATATGGTACAAGTAATTTACTATCTTTTAAGTCTACAAAATAAGTTATGTTTATACAGTATAATATTTTTTCTTAAACGATCACATGTTAATGGTACATATAAACAAAATGTGCCAACTGTGTTCACCGTTCTTACCATGAATGCAAGTTGTTGGTCACTGAATCCCTTTTTTCTATAAGGACAACCTTTATCAATAGATCATTATTTTAAGAATTATTAGAAATTTAATGACTGTCGACTATATTCCTTGGAAGTTAAAACTCATTATCCTCGTCTTTATGTTTAAGATGCTCATGTAGTTAATGTCAATTTAGAATTACATATTTATTTTTTATTTTAATTGAATTGGTATTAAGTCATTTCTATTTTAGAAATAAGGACCATAAATCTTTATTTTCAATAGGTGACATATTTTTGTCAATTTTTGAACGTTTTTAAGTATTGAGCTATGGTAGTAATCATCTTCAGCAATTACATGATTTGTATCTATCATGCCAGTAATGTACAAATGGTAATTATTGGAGCTTGCACCCCAAATTGATTTATCAGTGTGATAAACTTGAAAGTTCTGTTGTCAAACTTGCAAACAGTTGTATCCTTCTCTAATCAAATCTGTAGTATTATTACAAGATAACAGTGGTAGGATTGGAAAGAAAATGTCTTGTTTTGCAAGCATAGCTAGCATATAAATTTAATAAGCTTAATGTATAGTGAATATATTAAAATCATTATGTGCAAAATATATGTTCCATATCTTTTAACAAATGCTTGATCTATAAATTTCAACTGTGATGGTGTATGTATAGAAAAAACTGAATTTTGTTTAATAGCATCTGAATTTTGTTTCACAGTTTTCATGACATCTGTCAAATATAGATGGTAGTTATCCTTTTTTTTTTTTTTTGAACTGCAAAATTTTATTGATAGGCACAAGATAGCACAAGAAGTACTAAATTGGCTTAAAAGGTACATAATACAACAACACAGGGTGCACGTGACCCTGAAGCCACAAGAAACCAAAATACTAAATACATAAACCCACCCCACGCCTATACATAAAACAAGAAGCAGCAAAGCTCCAAGGCTAAGGAAGACAACAAACAATCATACAGTAAGCAACAAACAGTGCCAGAGGAAGACAACAACAACAATCACACCATGGTACGCCTAGCTACACAATCAACACACCACCACCTCTACTAAATCACCTGAGCATACCATCACCCGGGTTCCAAACCCATTCGTACAATAGACTTGAACCCTTCGCCGTTTTCTGTAAATATCACTGCCAAGACAAACGTTGTATATTGTCCACTGCGTTTTCTTCGTTGCCGTTGATATTGTTGAAAACCCGGTCATTCCGAATACGCCAAATAACCCACACAAAGGCTAACCACACAATCGAATACCCTTTACTAACTTTTTTGTTCCCACCACAATCCACCAATAATCCATATGACATCCTTATATCTGGAGGAAGCATCACCATTGTCCCTAACCACCTATTCACTCGGTACCAGACAGCTGCAGCAAAGCGACAGTGCAAAAATAAGTGGCGCGCTGTTTCAGGCACAACACCGCAAGCGGGGCATAAAGCATCCTCGCTTCTAATGATCATTCTTATCACTAAATTCTCCCTCGTTGGTATTCGATCCAAGCACAATTGTCAAGCCAAAGCACACACCTTTGACGGAACCGGGCTCTTTCAAATATTCTTAAAAACAAAACACTCAAAATCATTTAAATTATTTTGAGGCCCGTACATACCTTGAAGAAACACATACAAAGATTTCACCGAAAAACCATCCGCTTCATTCAGCACCCACACCCATCTATCCTCCGTTGCCGTGATAGTCGTGTGCCTAATCGCTTCTTCCAACTCACGGACTAAAGCCTCTTCCCACACAAAAAAATTCCTTCGCCATGACAAATTTGAATGAGATTGAAACCATTTATCAATGCAAGAAGCATGAAAACTATGTGTACAATTTGTAAGATGTTTAAGCCATTCCCCTTCTTCAAACTCTCCTAGACAACGGAGGGTGTGGGTGCCGAATGAAGCGGATGGTTTTTCGGTGAAATCTTTGTATGTGTTTCTTCAAGGTATGTACGGGCCTCAAAATAATTTAAATGATTTTGAGTGTTTTGTTTTTAAGAATATTTGGAAGAGCCCGGTCCCGTCAAAGGTGTGTGCTTTGGCTTGGCAATTGTGCTTGGATCGAATACCAACGAGGGAGAATTTAGTGATAAGAAGGATCATTAGAAGCGAGGATGCTTTATGTCCCGCTTGCGGTGTTGTGCCTGAAACAGCGCGCCACTTATTTTTGCACTGTCGCTTTGCTGCGGCTGTCTAGTACCGAGTGAATAGGTGGTTAGGGACAATGGTGATGCTTCCTCCAGATATAAGGATGTCATATGGATTATTGGTGGGTTGTGGTGGGAACAAAAAAGTTAGTAAAGCGTATTCGATTGTGTGGTTAGCCTTTGTGTGGGTTATTTGGTGTATTCGGAATGACCGGGTTTTCAACAATATCAACGGCAACGAAGAAGACGCAGTGAACAATATACAACGTTTGTCTTGGCAGTGATATTTACAGAAAACGGCGAAGGGTTCAAGTCTATTGTACGAATGGGTTTGGAACCCGGGTGACTCATTCGGCACCCACACCCATCTATCCTCCGTTGCCGTGATAGATGGTAGTTATCTAATAGCAATAATTTTTCAAAGGGAGTCGAAAATGATACAGAGGTTGACAAATGGTCTTGGAGGACACAACATCTACAAAGGGGAAAATTTGAATGAGATTGAAACCATTTATCAATGCAAGAAGCATGAAAACTATGTGTACAATTTGTAAGATGTTTAAGCCATTCCCCTTCTTCAAACTCTCCTAGACAAATGGCACAATCCACATCAGTTGGCTTTTGTTTACTCTCATTTTTCTTAAACTGAGACATGGGAAGTGATTGTACCATTGAACACTCCGATCCACGGCTTTGAACCTGTCTAAATGAATCACTCGGATGGATATTCGACTCGTCTAGAAGTCTCTTTGAACATGGTTTCTTGATGTGAATACGCCAAAATAGATAAATATGAAGAACATAACTGAAGATATAATAATTATACAAATAATTATCATGACCTTTTATGTTACCAGAAAACGTTTCAATAAAAATGAAGCTAATTCACACCAATTCATATAGAAAACTAACTATGCTAGCAAAAAATCAAATTTGTACACTCGGTTGGAGATTATATTAAGGATTCTACATTGTATTCATTGACAACTATCCTTGTCTTAGGTACTAACTATCAATGGTTTAAAAATTGAGATTCTCATGACAAGCAAAAGTGTAAAAATATAAATTACTCAGCACAAATTGTTGGCGCAAAGTGTGCAAGTATTGCAAACTCTAGGGTACTGAGCTCGATTCGTACTCATAAAATAATTATGGATGGTAAAAAGTTTTCAATTTAAATCGAAAGATGCAAATTAGATTTAGTGACATAAATTAATTTTTTTATCCAAAACTTACAGGTTCATAGAAGTATCGAAACATTTTCAACCATAATAACCAAAGAGGCTAACTAAAAGTGTTCAATCAGAAGCAGAGCATGCCAATCCATTTACACACCAACCGTTGGACTTCTTATGTCAATGATAACTTGACATTTGTTCGGGTTAGCTTCAATGTCTCTTTTTTGTTAGCATAGAACTTAGAATATTTTTGTCATTCTTCTCTTTCTATGTGATACCAATTTCATCAATGGCTACCAAGCGAAGAGGTCTACAGTTTTTGTCAATGTCGAGCATGTCTAATGGCTACCAAGCGGAGAGGTCTACGATTTTCCTTAACATGGTTGTTACTTACTCCTCCTCTGCGTCACACAAAGAAGTAACATGTATTGTCACCTGACCATGATGCTCACCTACTTGCACTTCCTTAAAAAAAATTGTTGGGCCGGCTCTTTCTCCGAAATCTCCCCTTTGATCCAAATTTGTTGTGCATTGGGCGAAATTCACATTGTATGAACTTCCTCTAGTTGTGCGATTTATTTTGTCATTCTTTTGCCTTATTTTGATGATGTCTTAGTAAAAATGTCTAGCGAGTCATTGATCTCCTTGGATTACTTATTGCCGAGCATGGATTTCGGGACCATGCTCGGGTTGAGGGATTTTGGGTCTAAAAAATTGTCTCTCAAATTTAGATTGTTATCTAAAAACAAGAATTTCAAAGTGAGTGGAAAATGTCTTCAGATGTGGACAAATGATCTTGATGAACATAACATCTACAAAGGGGACAATTTGAATGACAATGAAACCATTTATCAATGCAAGAAGCATGAAAACTATGTCTACAATTTGGAATATGTTTTAGCCATTCTCCTTCTTCAAACTCCCCTAGACAAATGGAACAATCCACATTACTTGCTTTGTGTCCACTCTCATTTTTCTTTAACTGAAACCTAGGAAGTGCTTGTAACATAGACCGCTCCAATCCACGGCTTTGAACCTGTCGAAATGAATCATTCTGGCTGAAATTCGACTCGTTTAGAAGTCACCTTTGAACATAGTTTCTTGCGGTTATTACACGGTAAATTACTTGGAACAGATGCTTAAATAGGCCGTGGTAGATAAATATAAAGAACATAAGCCATGCTATAATAAGTACACAAATTATGATCATGACCTTTCGCATACTCAGAAATTTCAATGAAAATGAAGCTGATTCTTGGTTCACACTAAATCATATAGCAAAATAACTATGCTAGCAAATAACAAATTTGTATACATGGTTGTAGATAATATTAAGGATTCTACATTGTATTCATTGACAACTAGCCTTGTCTTAGGTACTAACCATCAAAGATTTAAAATTTGAGAATCTAGTAACATGCAAAAGTATAAACATAAAATTTTCAACACAAAATTAAATATAAATTCCCAACACTTTGAACCAAATAACAAATTGTCACCACCTAAGTCTAGCACAAGCGGTTGGCGCACGCCACACGCAGAGTGTGTGAGTGTTGTAAACTTCAGAGTACCGAGTTCAATTCATACTCGTAAAATAATCATGGATAGTAAAAAAATTCAATTTTCATGACACAGATGAAAATTAGATTTAGTGGCATAAATTAAAATTGTTCCAAAACTTGCAAGTTCATAGAAGTATCCAAACATTTTCAACCATAATAACCAAAAAGGCTAACTAAAAGTGTTCAATCAGAAAATAGAGTATGCCAATCCATTTACACCAATTGTTGTAACTCCATTTACACAAGGGAGAAAAATTCATCAAAATCATTGATACCTTTGCCGCTTCCTCGACTCAGCTTGAATCCTGATACTAGAACTAGAACTAGAATCAGAACTAATAAACTTCCGCGTAGCGTCCCACGAACCAAGAACATGATTACCAGCAAAATGAAGAATTGAAGAAGTTGAACAACTTGAAGCAGCATTTGGAGATTGCAAAACCGATGAAACCTTCGGAAAAGAAACCGGCTCAATGATCCTAGCAGCAGCATTATTAGTACTATTATTATACTGTTTGATATTCAAAGATGGAACTTTAATATCTTGCAAAGGAGGTGGATTTCTCCAATTAGGAAGTGGTCCAGCAAGTAGAATATTTTGAAGCAAAGGACCAGCTTCAATCACAGCTTGTAAAAGTTTACCCTTTTGAGGCAAAACTCTTTCTTTAGCCATAGAATCTATAACAAGAGTTCCGCGATCCACAGAAACCGGTTTTTCAGTAGGCACCATCAAATAGTTGAAGTCTTGAACTCGAACCAAATTTTGTTGATTTTGATGATATTTGAGATGGCCCATGTTAGTATTTGAGAACTCAGGTGAAGAAACAGTTTCAAAGAATGAATCTACCGGCGGTGAACCGTGTGAGAGGGTATTTGATTCTGTGAAACTTGGATTTGGTTTTGAAGAATGAAACATTAGAGGGCTTTCTTGTTGAACAAGCATGTCTTGTAAATGGATTGGACTAGTTGGAATAAGCTTATTCATTAGAATTTGTAGCTGATTTTTAGCTTCATCTCTTTCTTGGTAAGCTGTTTTGAGTAGATTCAAGAGTTCATTTTTGATGTTTTTCATTGTTTCAAGTTCAAGTGTTGTGTCTATGAGCTTTTGTGTTAGTTCATGTTCTCTCTGCAAAATCAAACAAGATAATTTTAGTTGGTTTTGAAGGGACAAAAAAATTGAATTCAAGGACTTCTACATGAATCTAATAGTTTACTGGCTTGAATTTTAGGGATTTTAGTTGTGTAAGTTGTCAAAATCTCATGTATTAACGCAATCAATAAATAGGAAGCCATTAGGCCAAAAGTCGGCAATATATAAAACATGTATGTTTTGATCAAATAGTTATCGATGTGTTGAGTCGAAGAGTAAGAAGCCTAAATTAAATATGCAGTGGTAAATAAACAATGGAGTAAGCATCAAAGTTTGTATTTAGGCATTAAAAAAAGAAGAATATTTGACAATGACGTTGGTTTTGGATTATCAAATATTCCCAATGGTATTACATAAATTTTAACATAATTTCAAACAAACCTAGAGGAAAATTTAAAATGTAGTTTAATTGAGATATTTTTTCCCAAGATAAATTAAAATATTTTTTTAATAACTAAAATAAAATAGTATAATTGTCTTAGAAACAGAGAGAATTATATGGGTATTTTTGTAAAATGACAGTAAACTTTTTTTTTTGACAATAAAATGACAGTAAACTAATTACCGGAAATATGGGTCAATGATAAAACTTTCCTTGTTAGACAAGGAAAAGGTCACATTAATTTTCCTAAAATCACTGTAATAATTAATAACAATTACTGTCCAAAATTTATTAGGAAATAGGAGATATTAAAAGATATAGTCAATGATGAAATTGCTGGAAATAGTCGTTGTATAAATAACAATGAGTGATGAAAATTAATGCATATGAAATATATTTCGACTATGTAGGCACTAAATATTAGGGTTTCAACCTTCTTTGTAATAAAAAAATTACCCAAGCATTCAAACCAATAATAGAAACACAAAAAAAAAATTGATAGATGCAAAAAAGTTCGACATTAATCAAACGACACCATATAAAATATTAATCGGATGTGTGTGGTGTCAAAATCAATAGAAAACCCCGTAACTGTGATCGGGAGGGGATTGAAATCCGTAACTGTGATCGGGAGGGGATTGAAATCACTTGATTACAAAATTGGTCCCTAAATCAGATTAAACTGGTGATGAAAGCAAAAACATCTAAGAATAGAGAAAAAAATAATATAAAAATCGAAATTTCTGTATACAACTATAGTGTTGATGTCAAATTTTGTATATGGAAAAACAATTCAAACAAATAATCTCATAATTTTTGCAACATCAATGCAAAGCGATATAAAGTTGATTTAGTAGTAGAAAGATTAATATTTGATTATTAAAAAAAAAAAAAACTATTGATATTTGTCATTTAAAAAACAAGGACAAAAAATTACAACATCAACCCAATAACCCAGAAAAACTTTTGATCCCTTTAGCCACAATCTATTTCAAAAGAATGAGCAAGTCAAATAAAATGAATAATGATAATGAATGAAACAGAGTAAGGAATGAAAGAGGCAACAAATGGAGAGGGAAGAGAGTATAGAGATGAAGAACTATATATGTTAAAATAATAAAATATGCAATAACATACCTCTTGGTAAATAAAAACTGAATCAAGTTCTTCCATTGTTTTGCACTTTTTATTTGATAGCAAAAAATAAGAGAAGAGTGAAGAATGAATTGCAAAGTATTGGCTAGGTATAGATACCCTCTTATTTATAGATGAAAAATTGCACGTTTTTTTTTATTTATAAAAAATAAAATATGCATGTTATTCACACTATAGAAAAAAATAAAAAATATATAGTGGTAAATAGAAAGCACAAAAAAGAAACTATGAATGAATGGTAATAAAATCTTAGTTGGAGAAGAATTTGGAGTTTCCAAATCCAAGTATTGAAAAATCCCTGAAATCCTCCCACTTTTTAAGGAACCATGTCTCTTACATCGTTTATGTTTTTGAGGTCAATGAATTTATTTAGGGTAAACTTTCTGAGTATATTTTTATTGAAATTATTGAAATAAAAACTTTCCTAGTTTATATTCCCTCTCACCGTCAAATTAAAAGTATAAAACTCTTTTGCTTAATCCTTATAATTTTTTTTGTTTCATCCAGCTTGTTTAATTGTGTTGTGTTAGGCGCTTTGATATCAAATCTCAATAACTCAACATAAATATACCTTTGGTATAGATAAAATAAAATTTCATCACCTATATTATAAAAAATAAAAATATTCGACCAATCGTATCGTTAATTAGTTGGTTCATGATTCATGGTGATTGACATTGAACTTAGTAAGGAGGATCACAGTTCGATTTCCGTAACTGCGATTGAGAGGGGATTTGAACCATTTGATGTTAGAATTGACCCCGAATCATATTAAACTGACTTTGAAAGCCAATGAAAAAAACTTATATATTGATAGATGAATCAAATTCTAGTGATGTTCATAAAAAGTTACTAAATTACAAGTATATATGAATGTGATCCTTTATTCATAAATAAACTAGCAAAGTTAAGAATTTGGCCTTCCTCACTACTTCGTACGTAGCACTTATATGACTTTCCTTTAATCTTGCAAAACGATGCTATATGCCTCCTGTGGCTAATCATGTAAAGCACATGATGGTTTCAATTTTTTACATTATCTAACAATGGTATATTACTAGATTGTGTTGTCACTACTCGATAAACCTAAACTTAAGAACCTTAATAAGTACATCTCAATGTTTCCTTGCCCTATTATTTTTAGATAAATGCTAACATGTCAGATTTTCGTGTGAGCAAGCAAATGATCATGTTTACATCTGTTATAATTTTCATATAAAAACACAGCCAAATTCACATTATTTTGTTTCTTAAATCTAAAGCTACATTTTTGTTCTAAAAAGACACATAAGGAAAAAAAAAAAAAATCGATTTTCAACATACAATAATTTATTCATCTCAATACTATAATTTATTTTTGTACAATCCTCAATATACATTAAATTCTAGCGTTTATAATATTAGTACGTTTTTATTATAAAGAAATAAAAATACTTGTACATTTCTGTAAAAAAAAAAAAGAAAAATTAGTACGTTCATTTGTCCCATAGTATAAATATAAAAGTATGTACACGTACACCTAGACATTTATTAAAATAATTGATAGTGCTACTAATGTCGCGCTAATATAATGATCACACGTATTTTATTCAGATGGATTTTGTTTTTGCTATAGGAAACGTACAAAACTATTTTTTTTTTAATGAAGTAGTTTAGCGGCTAGAAATTCCACGTTTTAGGTAAATAAGTAGGATGACCGGAGTTCGAACCTAACCCCATATTTAATATTGCAATATCCTGTCAACTGAGTTAAGCCCACGGAACAAAATCTACTTTATTAATATATAATAAGTTATAGTTCAATCAACAATGCTAATATTATTAGTCGGATGATTTCATCTAGAATTGAATATATAAGACCTCGCAAAGTGAGGGTAAGTTTGGGTGATAATTCAACTGGCAATAAAATATAAATATTGTATTGTTAAACTAAACTTATTAACCGAGTTTAAATTTAAGACTTTGCATATATATATATATATATATATATATATATATATATATATTTCAAATGATGTTTATCACGTTGTGGTTGCTCATACACTTGTTAGGGCGACCATTTTTTGGTCTAGTCGCTGTACTTTTGAAGTCATTATCACTTTGTATTTCTACTTTGTTGAATAATGACATAATGAGTTGTTGTTTGTAAAAAAAAAATTAATGATGTTTATCACTTATATATAAGATATAAAAATAAATAATAAAATTTGAAAAATACTTCTCAGGACTCGGACTCCGACTCTACATATTACATACAACTGACTTCAACCCGTGCGTTGCACGGATTTTGTGGAGTGTCAGTTATACGATTTAAATTAGTCTAAGATTATAAAAAAATCACATATAGAAATCACATAAAATAGTCTAAGATTATAAAATAAAATAACAATCGAAAAACTTGGATATATTTAAGGCAACTTTTATATTTTATTTGTTATGATTTATTTTTGCGAGACAGAATATTTGTCGTTGACAAAGTGGGATATATTTAAAAACGAAAAGCAAATCGAAAAATAAAAAATGTTGAATAATTATCATATAAGTCGTAACAACCGGTTGTATTTGTATTTGTAATGCAAGATTATTTTTTTTGCCAAGGCAAGATTTTATATTTTTAGTTGGACGCAATTTTATTGAATAAAAGTAAAATATCAGAATTGATAATCAATATGTTCAATTTTTTTATAAGAATAACCAATGTTCTATTTGTTGATCGAATATATTAATTTATTTGAAATTTGTTATCCTAAATATAAGAAAGCATAAAAACAATAAATATATTCAAGTCAACATAAAAGACAATGAATTTCAAATGGCTGGAAACTTTTGTATTTCTTCAAAATCTTATTTTTTATTATAATAATCAGATTAATTGAAAAGTTAAAATACAAAAACTAAAAAAAAAATAAAAATTTTATAAGGTTCCTAACTCAAAAGAACAACATTAACCATAAAGTTTAAGTATTAGGAATGAAGTATGGTTCCGTCATGTAAAAAGGAACATCTCTTTCATCTCTTCCATCTCCCAGGATCTACATCAGCACCTGAAAAACATTGATCAACTTCTGTATACAAAAAAATTGGAACTTTTTACAACAAAAACAAATAAAATTAAACATCAGTATACAAAAAAACATCAATATACAAATGATACCAACATGCCAGAAGTAACATTAGCAGCTAAAAAGCATCGATCAACTTCTCTCGATCCGTTGCAGGATTATGATTTAAAGGACCTATTATTGTAGGAATAACAAAAAGTAAGGAAAAATATAAAAATGTAATTATAAAGATAAACAACTAACACTTATAAAAATATTTTCAAACCTGTCAATAAATTTAGAGAAAGATTAGTAAAAGGATTAAGATTAACCATTTTTATTGTAGCAGTGAAAGAGAACCTGTCCACAGAACCAAAATAATAGATGTGAGTTTGAGGGATGAAGGAGATAATAGATGAAATTTGTGAGGAAACAACAAAGGAGCCGGTTAGACTGCAAACAACGACAATTGCAAATCTGTGAAATATACCGTTAAAAACCTGCATTGACATATATAAAAATACAAATATAAAAAAACTTTCAAACAAACATAGACACTTAGGAAACTTTATTTGTAAATAAACTAATTCATAGACACTTTCAAAGATAAAAAACTGAACTTTCTCTCAAACAAACATTGTTTGAATTCTAAAAAAAACAACGTGAATCATCAACGTGAAATCAACGTGTATGTATATCAAATAAGTGATCATAAATTTTTGAGAGTTTGTTATGTTGTATATATAATATAATAATATAGGATATATTTCAAAAGAGTTGGTTATGTTGCGTATGTATATCAAATAAGTGATCGTAAATTTTTGAGAGTTTGTTATGTTGTATATATATATATAATATAATATATTAATAATAATATATTTTTTTTTTCCGTAGACATTAGACATATTACCCGTATTCAAGTATTATATAATAATAATATATAATAATAATAAAAATAATAAAATATATAATATAATATATAATAATAATAGCAGAAAGTTAATATTTAACATGGTGAGAGATTCCATATTTATTAGATGCTGGTTGCAAAATAATAACATAATAATAATAATAATATTAGTAGAAAGCTAATAATAATAATAATAATAATAATAATAATAAATATTTAACATGGTGAGAGATTCCATATTTATTAGATGTTGATTGCAAAATAATAACAACTTGATTGATGTAGTGTAGTGGCAAAAAATACAAAATAGATCTTAAATGTTGCGAGTTCAATTCTCGGTGAGACCTTTTTTAAACATTTTATTTTAATATTTTAGGGTAAAATGAGAGGGAAAAAGAGCGGGAAAAAAAATTAGGGTTAAGGATAGCAAAACGGAACAAGCTTATAATATAAGACATATCTCTCTACCAACAAAATTATTCTTACGGGGATAATATTTGTTGTTAGTTACCATAGATTGCTTAAAAAACACTATAAGTATAACCTTCCAAATAATTACTACTCACTATCTCATATATGATAAACAAAAAATTAATTGGTCAAATTTTTTATTTTTTAAATTGGTCTCTTTCTTGTTTAAGTTATTCATAGCTTTGCTAGAACAAAGTAGTTTAAATGAATACTAAAATTAAAGAATTAAAATTAATGTGATGACACTCCTTCCTTCTTAATGCAATGTATCTCAAGACATGTATGTATTAACATGTGACTGGACGTGTAAGCAATACTAAATTTTTGCTTTTGTTTTGTTCACATTGCACCGCCGAAGGTTGACCCTTAATTATGTGATTTATACTAATTATTAAATTTGTATACGATGTTCTGTGGCCGACGAGTCCTTTGTCCTGTATTTAGAATCAAATTATAATATTCAAGGAGTTGATAAGATAACACCAATCTCTTCAGGTTTTGTGTTTAATCAATGATTTAGAGAAGCAACAATGTTAAAACTCTAGGCAGAGTTTGTGGGTCATTAGGTCTCATAAAATTTGAGGGATTAATCTCTGCAATTGTACGCAGAAAATATCGGATTTATGCAACAAAAAACAAAGAATCAAATTATTGGATTTACTCCCTCCGTCTCATATTATAAGAAAAAGAAACTAATTTTTCTTGTCCCAAATTATAAGCAAAAAAAATCAACTTTTACTATTTTCAAGGTTTACTTTTACTTATTCTCATAAAATTTACCCTCTCTTCTTTTCCCATAATCAATAACCAATAAAAATTCTTTTTCCATCTTCCAATGAAACCTATTTAAAAAAAAACACAACAAGTCATAATTCAAACTATCACATTTTACTTTTCTTAATAAGTGTGAATTGTTTTTTTGCTTATATTATGGGACGGAGGGAGTAGATGACATGATGCAAATCTCTTCTATCTTTAATAAAGATTCTAAATTCAGTCTCTGGCTTAAGATGCAACAATGTTAAAATCTTAGACAGAGTTTGTTTGTCATCCATTTAGGTTCACAAAGTTTGAGGGATTAATCTTGACAGTTGCAAGCAGAGAGTACCTGAATTACGAAGAAAAAAAATTATAGTAGAGCTAATTGTAATGATGTGCACTCTAATAACTACTACTCCCTCCGGTCCTTTTTATAAGAGACAATCCACTTTTTTGATTCATTGCAAAATTGATGTATTTTGTCTATATTATAGTCCAAACACATTAATTATTGAATGAATCTAAAAAGTCAATCATCTCTTATAAAAAAGGACCGGAGGGAGTATATTTTAGATGAAGTTAGAATTTAAAAATCTGAAGACTTTTTAATGTAAAAGTAATAACACAATTACAATTCATACTAACGTTTACGCAAAAACCATGTAAAATTAATTAGAATTATATATAGTAATTGTTCAACGCTATAACACTAAGCTATGAAGCTAGTTTAAGGAGATTTGACTTGTATAATTACCTTTCAAGATACAGTCGTAACTAGCTAGCTATGACATTATCTTGTCCAAATATATGTTAATTAGTAGTATAAGATTATTTTGGAACGGAGAAAATATTTGGAATAGCAACATTGACATTATAAACTCTACGGATGATTTCAAAATTCAAATTACAAAGTTGAACTCGTTAGTCATAAAAAGTCGAATTCATTGAATTTGTAGAAATACAATATATGCTGATATACATATGGTTACGTACCAAACAATATGCATTTAATTATATAATAAGCAATTTAAAAATGGTAGAACAATTTCACAAATAAATAGAGTATGGTAGAACAGACAAATTAATTAATGTATGTCCACATGTTAATGAGGATTTTCAGCCAGTTGTTTGTGAAAAATCATACAAAGAGATGAACCAAGAGTATCTAATAAATTATTCCAAAAAATAAAATATAGAAAAAAAAATTAGGATAAGCTAAAAATATAATGTAAACATTTTTTTTTTACACACAAAAATGAAATATATAAATAAACCACTAAGGAAATTATACAAGATAATCAATCAGAAGTTTACAAGATAATGAATCAAATAACATCAATACAACGAAATTAGTCAATATCCATACATTATAAGGGGCTCGACCACCAGCTATGATAGTTTGAAACTAGCAAGGTTGATCAGAACCGGACCGGTCATCGAACCGACAAGCTCACCGGTTCAAGGTTCAACTGGTCGGACCGTTTTTAATTAAATACATATATTTTAATTAATATATATATAATTAAAGAATATCATTAAAGAAAATACCTATATTTTTAATTAATATATATTTTTAATACATATATAATTAATTTATATCATTAAAGAATATTTTTTTAAATTTTTTTTAATCTCTAAATGAATAAGTATAAAAGAAAATACATATTTTTTTTAAGACATATTATTTTGTATATATAAAAAAATAGAATTGATTTTTTACAAATATAAGTGGACTATTTTTAGTATATGTGTTGGTATTAGTACATTTTAAGCCCAAGCCCACTAAGAAACCCTAAAACGTTACTAGTTACTAGAAAAAAGGAGTAGCAGCACTGTGTTAAAACTAACAACAGCCGTCACCCTTTCTTTCTTCTCTCCTGTATTCAATTTTTCAACAAGTGGTCTTCACTCATCTTCATCTATTTCACATTAAATAATAAATAAAGATCTTCTTCTTCTAGTGATTGCATATTTGATGTTTCTAATTCTTTTTGGAAACTATATGTGTAAAAAGATCTCATTTTTTCTATTTGTGAGAAACTCAAATCTCTATTTTGTTGAAACTGAACAATACGACCTTTCCAATTTTCAAGTTTCCACCTTTTTTATTTAACAAAACGCATCGTTTAACCCTTATGTTGATTCGGTTTTTATTTATTTATTTTTTTAAAAAGCAAAACGACGTCGTTTTGATCCAGGAAAAAAAAAACAAAGTGGAACCAGTGAACCGCCTGAGCCGTTCACGGTTTTTACCGGTTCCGAGCCGGTTCGACCGGTTTTTTTCCGGTTCAGCTGCTGGCCGTTTTTCAGGCCTGATCGGACCGTTACCACCGCCGGTTTCCGGTCCGACTGGCCGGTCCGGTCCGATTTTGACAACATTGGAAACTAGATTAATATTTGTCGGGTCTTTAGCCGTTAGTAAGAAAACAATTTGAACTTGTCCAACATCTGATGTAAGGAGGTTACTGAGTCTCTGAACAATCTATGGTTTCTCTCATTTTACACAACCCAAACACAAGCAAGCCGAATGAGCCACACAGAAAAGATCGCCGCGTTCGATGACCACCTGCTGAATAAGTGAGCTGGACAAAATGACCGAATAAATTTTGTGAGTCCACCGACGAAAATGTCTCGAACTAGCGACTATAGAGAACCAAAAGTACGTACTACACAAGAGAAATAAGTGTTGCGCCTTTTCGGCACATCCACGACCAGAAATGCAGAAGTGAGTTTATGATGATATGATACCTCAATTAACTAAGTTTGTCATCGTTGACATCCTATCACGCAAGAGACGCCACGCGAATATGGAAACCTTCAAAGGAACCTGTTTGTGTCATATAAGATCTTGAACAACATTCAAAGTAAGTGAAATCTTGTGAAGACAAAAGCTGATATGCACCACGAACTGAGTACCTTTTGTCAGGATCAGGCTGCCACTGCCAGCCACCTATCTGAAAACTGAGCCTCCAAAGATAAAGTAGGAAGTAAGGTCTGACACTCCCCCAACATCGCCTCCTCCCACACCCATAACTGCCTCTGTCATACTCACGCCACCCGCCCTAAAGAAAACATAACTACTAATTAATATAAAGTATTTATATTTGTCCCATAAGAGTAGTTTAGTTGGGGCTTTGTATAACATGCACCACCACATTAAACGGTGCATTGTGCACAAGTTAATGATATCATTATAACGAATACAGATTTTACAAAATCTACCGTTGGATTGAAAGTTTGTATCATTTAGATCATCAATGTCAAATTTTAAGGAAATTGAAAATCATATGATATGTCATTGAGACTCATCAAAATTAACGGTTTATTAGTTTTTATTAATTACTGTTAATCTTGATGTGTCTCAATAACATATCAAATGATTTTCAATATTTAAAATTTGACATGGATGATCTACATGATATAAACTTTCAATCCAACGGTAGATTTTGTAAAATTTGTATTCATTATAATGATATCACTAACTTGTGCACTATGCACCACTTAATGTGGTGGTGCACGTTAGAATTGACCGTTTAGTTGGTAGCTATTAGGGATATTATTTGAGGGTCGGAGTTCGAACCTCAAATTCATCATTTCTCTATATGTATAGTGTGTGAGTCTAGCCTATAGACTACTAAATAAAAAAAATGTATCGGATTGGGTCAAACCACAAATTTCAGGTAATTGGATACATAATTACGAACATTTTTTTATTTTTATAAAAAATGTAACTGTAATTTTGTAAGTGATGGTCATTATTTTCTTTAGATTATTGTGTGTGAATTTCATAAGGTGAGATATAATCTTACCTGATCAGTGTCGACCAACTGCGACGATGTTGAGGATGTTTTTGCTCGTTCCGTTCCGGTGAAACCGCAGCGGGTTGTGTTCTTGCGGGTGCTCCAATGCTCAAGTCAGTGAGAGTGAAGCAAATGTTTTCAAAAATATAGAATGCGTACTTTACTCGTGTTGTGAAGTGGTATATATATAGCCCCCAGCGCTGGCCAAGAACGTTGATGGGCAATCATGACCATGAAAGGCTGTCAGAGAACGGTTGGAGAGCCGTGATGAGCATTGAATGCTCATCATTTCGATGTCGAGCATTACATTTCGCAGGGGAAGTGGCACGCTGATTGTTGGTCAAATATTCGTTGGGATGCTCCTCACGCGGGTCTTGTTCGTCAGTCCATCAAGTTTCCTCAGCGTTTTGGGCCTCTAGCTAGGTCCAGTCCAGAACAAGATATATTAGGGTAAAAAATGAAAAAAAATAATTTGGTTTAAAAGAATTGAGATGTGTCGCGGTGATTTTTGGATATCGAGTTATTAATTAACTTCGAATCGCAATTTAATATTCCACCACCGATCTTTAATTTATCCGAGGGAAAGGGAAAAAGTTCGAAAAAACCCTATTTTTAGAGATCAAGGTTCGGGGGTTAGTTATACGAAGGGAAGGTATTAGCACCCTAAGTATCTATAGTACTCTATAGGAACCTCGTGTTTTTATTTCTAACTTTGCGCTTTATTTTAATTGATTGTAAAAAAATGTATAGGTGTGAGATTTAAAGTAGTGATCGAGAAAAGTTTAAAGTGACGAGAAAGAAAGAAAAATGTTTTTGTTGATTTTATTCATTGGAGAGACAAGTCTCATGCCTACATACCCGAGGGATCAAACCACCGTAGTTCGGGGTAAAAGTTACGAGTAAATTTGTTTGTTTGATTTTAAAGTTTTTTTGAAAATGGTTTTAAGACAAAAAGGCCAAAAGTGGCAAAAGGTGAGTTTGATTGATGTTAGTTTGTGAAGAAAGTCTATATGGTTAATTTGATTGAAGTTTGATTATGAAAATAAGACGCGGACACTTGGTTTAAAATCCAAAGTTTGTTGAGAAAAGTTTTGAGTGATAAAAGACACTTGGTTTGAAGTCCAAGGTTTTTGGCGTGAGTGGAAAAAAAATACACTTGGTTTGAAGTCCAAGGTTTTTGAAAGTGTTTGACGATAAAAATGTTTTTGATGCTTTTCGATATTTAAAACTAAATTATTTGCATATTTTTTGAAAGAGGTCTTGACCTCATTTTTTTTGATAAAAAGTAAACGAATAATGGTTATGCGCGAAGAACAATATATTAACATAAGCGCGGAGACGAACCGAAATGATATTTTGATCAAAACGGTGTCTCTTCTCGGAATTTAATTTTCTAACGTATTGACGGAAAGCAATAAAAAATAAATATGCATGCAATGCAAGTTTTTTCATTTATAATTACATCTTCCTAATTACATTCTAATTCCTTTGCAATTAAATAAACATGACATGAATGCAAGATACCTATGCAATGCAAATTTTATTTATAATTACAAATTTCCTAATCACATTCTAATTTCCTTGCAAATAAATAAATAAATAAAAGTTTAAACATAACCACAAGATATAATAATATTACTGTTGAGGCAAAATCCCTAATTGATGTTTTAAAGATAACAAACCTCTTAATTATTTTTTAGTGTAATTCTAATCTTTTTGGTATCTAACAAGTGCTCTTGAGTGTTTTTATTAAGCTAGGAACAATTGAGCTATTTAGATCAAATATCATGTTTTTATTGTGATAAAAATAAAAGCTTGGAGAACGGTCTCTGATTGGTCTCTGAGACCTGCGCAAACATCATTTTCACACAATCAATGCAAAAGGACTTATGGATAAGTCAACTATGTACAAGACAAATGATCACTTTTCTCTTGGGCTTCTCTCACGAATTATCTACACATCCAAGAGATCATTTAAGGCAAAGGTTTCTCTCATGAATAGAGAACTTACTTCTTTTACCAAGTTCTATGATTTAACCATGTGAAGATTGAGCATATGACACAAGAATATTTTTATACTCAATTAATGGAACTGATATTATATGGACCATGGAGAAGTAGATAGCACAACATGGTCTTGGAGAATTGACTTGTACTTTAAAGAATAAAGTAGGAACATTCTCCAATGAAGTTTCTCTTTCTATATGACAATTGTACTTGCAACAAGGACACTATGGAACATCAAGTACAACATCCAGCTGTTGTTTTTATCCATAACAGCTGGACTTTTCGTGCTCTAGCTTCTTTGCTCCAAAAAGAAGAATGTCATTCACGCCAGAATTGGGAGATCGATCTCAGACCAATGCTGGAAAGAGAAAATCATCACTTGGAGTGACACCAGCTTGCTACAGCTGTTCAAAGGTTATCCAAAAGCTGCACAACGGCTATACTTGTTTGTTAAGCAACGTACAACAACATTACAGCTCAACAACAGCTAGCAATACGCTCCTCTCTTAAAAGTCAGAAGAAGAAACTTTGGAGATCAATCTCAGACTGATCTGTTTTCTTCAAATTACATGAGCTGTCATTTTGCAGAGCTACTAGCCGTTATTTTCAAGCTTCCAACGGATATACTTCGTGGCCAAGACTCCCTGATCATCACTCATCTATATATAGAGGTCTTTGGCAACTTTGAAGAGCAAGAGTCTCCACTACAACTTCAACACTTGTTTTTGCTATACAAGTCTTTATCACGAGCTCTTCTTTTCTCTCTCACTCAGATCTGTAATTCATATATATCTAGGATCAAAATATCCAGTGAGTGTTTTCAGAGTTTATCCATCCATTTTCAAAGCTTCTCATAAGTGTATTGAGTGAATAGGCTTTGATTACCAAAATCCTTCATCATTGTAACCATTGGCTCAAGTTAGTACGTAACTACTAATTGAGTGACACCTTCATAGTCAGTGTGACTGAGGTAGATTAAGCTTGTAGGGCTTAGAAGATTATTTGATCTTGGATCTAGATCAAAGGAAGTGTAACTTGAGATCATTAGCATCTCTTAGTGGACAATCTCACAAGGAGTGTGGGGACTGGACTAGCCCAAGCATTTTGGGTGAACCAGGATAAATTATTGTGTGCATTCTCTTCCCTTACTCTGATTTAATTTGTGCAATCACTAATCACACACATCACAATTTAATAGTTATATATATACTGTCAGAGAGTGATTGGGAGATCGATCTCCAAACTGCAACACTTTTGGTTATTTGGTTTAACTAACAATCTAATCATTTTCTTCAAGTATATTGTGATTGATAATTTTTATAGGGAATATTTTAAAGGTTCACAATTCAAACCCCCCTTTCTTGTGAAAAACTTTGCTACTTCAATTACAATGCATAAATAGACAACAAATAAATATAATAATATGGTACATAAAATAAATAACAAATAAATGGCATAATTTAAATGTTAAAATAAATTTAATGTTAATGGCTTATTTTGTTCAAAATGACTTAAAAATGTCACTGAAATGAAAAGCCATTTTCAAATAAGCTAAAAAAAAAATAAAAAGTAAAAACAGGGGTGCAAATAGCAAGAATAGGGGTGCAAAAACAAACAGGAATAAACAAAACCCAGTCCAAAAAGCTTTCTGCAAAAAAAAGCCCAAAAAAACGCAGAGACAAACATGGCCGTCTGATCCATCAGACGACCCTGATCTGAAATTAAAGTGGAAAGATCTAGGCCACTTGATCGAAATCAGAGGCAGAGAAGAGAGGGTGTATGGTGTGCTGCAATGGACATGCGCACACCGGATCGGGTTGGGGGTATAAATACCCCAAAACCCTAAAAAAAATTCACAAAACTCATCTCCTTTCTCTCTCTAGCGGTCGGATCTCTCTTTCCTCTCCAAACATCTCTGTTTTCAAATTTTTACTTTGCTTTTCTTTTTCATTTCATCTTCAAATATTCAAACAAAAACCTCAATAACTTCAAATAAAAAACCCAGATAAACCAAGCAAAACCTTATAAATTAGATCAAGCAAAAACGAACGGAAATAAAAGGGAGTTCAACCTTGATTTTTTGATCCTGTTTCGAAATTCTTCTTCTACTCCTCGTTTCCGTTTTGGTTTCTGATTTCCACTTTCTTCCTCTTCTTTCTTCACGGTTTTGTTTCGATTTCGATGATCTAAACGGAAATGGGTTTTGATGACGATTTGGTTCGATTCGTATGGATTTTGAAGGTTTGTGTATGATTTGGTGGTTTTTCGGTTGAAGGAAGATTTCTGGGTTTTTGGTTTGATTTGGATTTGGTTTTTTTGTTCTTTGAATGATCTGGGTTTTTCGTTGATGATGGATGATGAAGGTTTTGGGTTCGTTGATGAATTTCTGGATTATGGTTGATGAATTTCTGGGTTATGGTTGATGATGAAGGATGAATTAGTGATTCTGTTTTTTATTTTTGATTATTTTTTTTTTGTTTTGTTTTGGTTTTGATCTTTGAAAAGGAAGAAAGAGATGAGAAATTCTGTTTCTGCGGCTGAGGAAAAGTTCTGACCTAGGGTACTGTGCATTAAATGCACTATATATAGTGTGTCAGGAATTTAGGGTTTTGGCAGATGAAATAATTTCCTCATTTGGACAAAAATGCCCTTTTGGGCTTGGACTATGACAAAAATCAGATTTGGACCTCTTTAAAAATACTGACTAAAAAAACATCAGAAAAATAAAACGAAAATAGTAATAAAAAATAATAATATACACATAATAAATTAAGTAAATAATAAATAAATAAAATAAAAATAAAAGGAAACTAAAAACAAAACCAAATAAATGAGGTATTTTAAAATACCTCTCTGCGGAAATTTCGTCAGAAATGACAAAGAGGGAAAAAAGGTTTTAAACGTCGAACAAAATCGATCGGTCAAAAAATGGGGTATGACAGATGCCCCTATTTAAGTTTCTTCCATCGGAGATAAAAAGAAAAAGACGATTTTTGATGATGTTTTTGTTTTGGTTCGACGATGGAAGAGACTTAAATACAGAGTACAACATTTTTTGATCGGATTGAACTATAAAATGCTATGATACGATGTTATGAGTGTTATGCTTATGAGTGTGATGTTTACAAGTGTTTGAATGTAATGAAGATTATTTGACAGAGGTAATGAAGACAGAAAGCGATAAAGTCCTGTATGCGGACAGAAAGCAGTAAAGTCCTGTGTATGGACAAAAGTAAAGACAGGAAAGCAATAAAGTCCTGTGTGCGGACATAAGCAGATAAAGTCATGTGTGCGGACAGAAGTAAAGACAGAAAGCAGTAAAGTCCTCTGTGCGGACATAAGCAGATAAAGTCCTGTGGGCGGACAGAAGTAAAGACAGAAAGCAGTAAAGTCCTGTGTACGGACATAAGCAGATAAAGTCCTGTATAAGGACAAAAGTAAAGACAGAAAACAATAAAGTCCTGTGTACGGACAGAAGTAAAGACAGTGTCCACCAACATTGTGGGATGGTGAGGACAAGTAAAGGCGGTGTCTACCAACATTGTAGGATGGTAAGGACACAACGAGGAAATAAATTGTCTGCTGACATTGTGGGAGAGCGAGACATGACAAGAATATGTATTTGTCTGGACCAGACGCACTGGAGATGACCTCTTTTGGGGAAATTAACTGTAAGTTTGCAGTTGATTGTTTGCAAAATCTGCTACTTGAAATATGTTTGATGGAGACATCTCTGGACCAGACTCACTGGGGATGACTCTTTTTTTTTGTGATTTATGATTGATGGAGACATCTCTGGACCAGATACACTGGGGATGACTCTTTTTGTGATGTATTGAATGATGGAGACATCTCTGGACCAGATACACTGGGGATGACTCTTTTTGTGATGAATTGAAGCAAGACACATGATGGTCAATGCGGTATGTGTGAATGATTTTGTGTGCATGTTGCATGTGAATGTGAATGTACGTATGAATATGTGAATGATTGTGTGTATGTATGTATGATTGTATGTATGTTATGAATGTTATGAAGCTTGTATTTGGATGATTGAATGGTATTCGTACATGACTGGATGAGATAAAAGATTTAAACAGGTAAGATGAACATTGGGCCGACGTATCCGTACAACCACTCGGTAGTTCTCTGCTGGGGACAGCACCCCTGTAGGTGAAATAAATCAAATCCTCGGGGTAAAACCCGGTATGGTATGTCAATTCATGATAAGAATGATTGCTTCTTGGGGTAAAACCCATTGATCAGAGATCTGGCAGAAGTCGCCATTTCGTACACTGAAACTGAATATTTTCTCATGGTTTTGTTTCAACAGTCATGTTTTTTGCTTCTTCTCTTTTTTGAAATCCCTAACTTTTGCCTGGATCGCCCTTTCAGGTTTTCAATCCACCGGGAATATATATATATTTTTTTTTTGTTTTGCCCCTAATTTTTGCCTGGATCGCCCTTTCGGGTTTTCAATCCACCGGGACGCTCATTTTTGCCTAAGCCGCCCTTTCGGGTTTTCAACTTAACGAGCTTTTTTTTTTTTTTAGCAATGACTGTGTTTGCTTTGTTGAATCTGACTGCTTTCGGAACAATGTTGATATATGCTTGTATGACTCGTGAATCTAAGAGATATGTTTGTCATCTATATTTTTTCAAAAACAGCAACTAAAAACTTTAAATTATTTTTTGAGTTTTTTGCTTCAAGTACTTTAAAAAGAGAGGAAAACGAAATTGCAAATAAATTTGAATTCCAAATAGAGGGCACAGGCTCGAATTTGATTAATAGAGTAGTAATTGGCGAAAAGCACAACCCCACAGATCGTTACAAAGATGAAAAATGGTAATTGTGTGGGAAAGGCACATTAAACACAATGATCGCTATTCTCCCTAACAACTTTGAATTTTCAGTCTAAAATGCTGTAAGCCAAAAATATTCTGTCAATCGAGGTGCTCTGAGTAGGTGATGCCTGATCCGATGCAGTTACTTGTCTTATTCCTTAACTTTTGCATAGATCGCCCTTTCAGGTTTTCGACCTATCAGGATAATTATTTTCTGTTTATGTCTCTAATTTTTGCCTGGACCGCCCTTTCGGGTTTTCAGCCCACCGAGACGCTCATTTTTGCCTAAGCCGCCCTTTCGGGTTTTCAACTTAGCGAGCTGTTCTTTTATTTTTTAGACAAAGTATTTCTTGACTGCATTGGCATTTACAGGACGAGGGAGCTCATCACCATCCATGGTTGCGAGAGTCATAGCACCACCAGAAAAAGCTTTTTGACAACATACGGGCCTTCATAATTAGGCGTCCACTTGCCCCTAGAATCCAGCTGAAAGGACAAAATCTTTTTGAGCACAAGGTCACCTTCACGGAACTCACGGGGTCGAACCTTCCTGTCAAAAGCCTGTTTCATTCTTCTCTGATATAACTGTCCATGACATAAAGCCGCCATGCGTTTCTCCTCAATTAAATTCAATTGGTCATATCTATTTTGGCACCACTCAACTTCAGCCAGCTCGGTTTCCATTAAGACTCTCATTGATGGGATTTCAACCTCTACGGGGAGTACTGCTTCCATGCCATATACTAAAGAGAAAGGGGTTGCCCCTGTCGAAGTACGAACTGAAGTACGGTATCCATGTAAAGCAAAAGGTAACATTTCATGCCAATCTTTGTAAGTGACCACCATTTTCTGCACGATCTTCTTGATGTTCTTATTTGCAGCTTCAACTGCGCCATTCATCTGAGGCCGGTAGGGAGATGAATTATGATGCTCAATCTTGAACTCGTCACACAGATCTTTCATCATTTTGTTATTCAAATTTGTCCCATTATCTGTGATAATCTTGTTAGGAACACCATAAGGACAAATAATATTGTTCTTGATAAAACGTACGACCACCTGCTTGGTCACATTAGCATAAGACGCTGCCTCAACCCACTTGGTGAAGTAATCAATGGCCACTAAGATGAAACGGTGTCCATTGAAGCCTTCGGTTCAATCCGACCAATCATATCGATAACCCACATGGAGAATGGCGAGGGAGAGGAGAGAACATTTAGAGAAGTTGGTGGTAGATGCATCTTGTCCGCATAGATCTGACATTTATGGCATTTCCTGGCATGTTTATAACAATCAGACTCCATTGTCAACCAATAGTAGCCGGCTCTTAACATTTTCTTGGCCATTGTGTGTCCATTGGGATGGGTTCCGAATGAACCTTCATGTATTTCATGCATCAATAGATCAGCCTCATGTTTGTCCACACACCGCAGCAGGACCAAATCAAAATTTCTTTTGTATAACACCTCATCGTTCAGGAAGAAACTGCTGGATAACCTTCTCAGAGTCTTTCTGTCTTTGTTAGACGCCCCAGGAGGATACTCCTGCTTCTGAAGGAACATCTTGATATCATGGAACCAAGGCTTGTTATCAACCACTTCTTCGGTCGCAAACACGTATGCAGGTCTCTCAAGGCACCGAATACTGATGGTTGGTGTCTCGTTCCGTCGATTAACTCAGTACATTGAAGATAGAGTGGCTAAAGCATCGGCCATTTGATTCTCATCACGAGGAATGTGATGTAGCTCAACTTTATTGAAGAAAGTTAACAACCGTCTTGCATAATCTCTATAAGGAATCAAACCAGCGTGGCGAGTCTCCCATTCTCCTTTGATCTGATTAATCACAAGAGCCGAGTCTCCATAAATGTCAATGTTTTTGATCCTTAAGTCAATAGCTTCTTCAATGCCCATGATGCAAGCTTCATATTCTGCAATATTGTTAGTACATTCGAACTGTAATCTCGCAGTAAAAGGAATGTGAGCACCTTTAGGGGTAACAATGATTGCCCCAATTCCACTGCCATAGAGGTTAACGGCCCCATCAAATATCAAACCCCACTGGGATTCAGGATCTGGTCCCTCGCCAAACACCGGTTCATCACAATCCTTCATCTTCAAGTACATGATCTCTTCATCTGGAAAATCAAACTTGATTGGCTGGTAATCTTCAACTGGTTGGTGAGCCAAATGGTCAGCAAGAACACTACCCTTGATTGCCTTTTGGGTACAGTACTCAATATCATATTCAGATAGCAACATTTGCCAACGGGCGATTCTTCCGGTTATAGCTGCCTTCTCAAAAATGTACTTAATTGGATCCATTTTGGATATCAACCAAGTAGTATCATTAATTAAGTAATGTCGGAGACGTTTGGCAGCCCATGCCAAAGCACAACAAGTCTTCTCAAGCATGGAGTATCGAGATTCACAATCTGTGAATTTCTTACTCAAATAATAAATTGCGTGTACTTTTCTACCGGTTTCATCCTGCTGTCCCAGCACACAACCCATAGATTCCTCCAGCACGGTTAAATACATGATGAGCGGTCTTCCTTCAACTGGAGGGATAAGGATCGGAGGTTCCATTAAATACTCTTTGATACTGTCAAAAGCTTTTTGACAGTCCTCTGTCTAAACAATCCCTTGATTTTTGCGAAGCAATTTGAATATCGGCCCACATGTGGCAGTCATATGGGAGATGAATCTAGAGATGTAATTTAGTCGACCCAGGAAACCTCTAACTTGTTTTTCTGTTTGTGGAGCCGGCATTTCTCTGATGGCTCTGACTTTGTATGGATCTACCTCGATACCCTTTTGACTAACAATGAACCCCAGGAGCTTTCCAGATCTAACACCGAAAATGCATTTGTTGGGATTTAAACGGAGACGATATTTCCTCAACCTTTGAAACATTTTCAATAAATACTCCACGTGGTCTTCTTCGGTGCCCGACTTGACAATCATATCATCTACGTATACCTCAATCTCTTTGTGCATCATGTCATGGAAAAGGGTGGTCATGCCCCTTTGATAAGTAGCACCTGCGTTCGTTAGACCAAAAGGCATCAATGTGAGGCAATCTCTTTGTGCCCCAAGGTGTAATGAAAGCGGTCTTCTCTCTGTCTTCAACTGCCATCTTGATCTGATTGTACCCAGAGAAACCATCCATGAAGGAGAAAACCTTGGATTTAGCTGTGTTATCAACCAACACATCAATGTGAGGCAAAGGGAAATCATCTTTTGGACTAGCTTTGTTTAAATCTCTATAATCAACACACATCCTGACTTTGTCGTCCTTCTTTGGAACCGGTAGTATATTAGCCAACCACTGAGGATATTCTGAGGTGATAAGAAAACCAACATCAATTTGTTTTTGTACTTCTTCTTTGATCTTGAGAGCCATATCCGGATGAGTTCTTCTTAACTTTTGCTTTACCGGAGGACATTCTGGCTTCAGCGGCAAATGATGTTCCACAATTTCAGGATCTAAACCGGGCATATCCTGATATGACCAGGCGAAGATGTCGACATACTCTCTGAGTAAAATGATCACCCTTTCTTTGACAGATGCTTCTAAGGATGCCCCAATCTTGATTTCTTTCTTCTCCTCTTCACTACCCAGATTGATCAATTCTATAACCTCTTTGTGGGGCTGAATAATTCTTTTCTCTTGATCCAATAACCGTCTGATCTCATCTGGAATCTCTTCATCCTCCTCCTCTACAGCCTCGTAGATAGGGAACTCAAAGTTGGGAGAGGGCCTAGGATCATTGTGTTCAACGGGTTTATTGATGCTTAGTCTGCATATGATTTATGATTGATTTCAATAAACAATAGTGAATGCAAACTTCTGAAATTGGTTAAAGCTAAGAAAAAAGGTGAAATTAAAAGATGTGTACATATTTTGGTTTTTTGTGTTACCATTTTTCATAAGAGTATAAATAAAGTGTCACGATAAGAAAAATGACAGCATATATATATTTTAAAATACTTGAAGCTTAAACAAAGCCCTATTTGAGTTTCACTTTTGCCTGGGGCAGGACAAAAGGATTTTTTTTGTAAAAACAAAAATAGACAAACATATTACTTAGATAAAGGTGTGACAGAAGGGACATCAACAGTGACCCAATTGCAGCAAATTCCTCCAGGAGTCACGAAACAAGGTGGCTCTTCCTCGTCCTCATGCTCAATGATAGCATTAGTTTCTAGAGGGGCGTTGATAAATCCAGCACCACGAAAGATATCTGCGATGGGCTTCCGAACCATAACTGGCTTTTTCATCTTTGCGGACGGAGTGCAACCCAAACCTTCCTTCTTCTGGCCTTCTGCCAACTGTAAAAGACGTCCCCAATGTGAAGCATCATCCCCTTGCATCACCTTTTGTGCATCCTTCACAGATTTCATAGGTGCCTTGACCTTTTCTGAACTTCTTTCATCAATAGAAAGCCCTTGGAAGGCTGTACCATCCTCAACATCGGCACCGATATAAGAAAAACCTGACAAATGACTGACCAATAAAGCTTCCTCTCCGTTCACAATCACCAATTTTCCTTCCCGTACAAATTTCAGCTTTTGGTGAAGCGTGGAAGTTACTGCCCCAGCTTCGTGAATCCACGGTTGCCCCAACAAACAACTATAAGATGCTCGAATATCCATGACTTGAAAGGTGATCTGGAACTCATAAGGGCCAACTAAGATGGGTAAATCTATTTCCCCAATTACTGACTTTCTTGACCCATCGAAGGCTTTCACGATTATTACACTTGGCCTCAAAGGCGCACCACGGTATGCGAGCTTGTCAAAAGTAAACTTAGACATTACATTCAAAGACGACCCGGTATCCACCAACACGTTGGATATGGAATCAAATTTACAACTCACTGAGATATGTAGTGCTAGGTTATGATCCCTTCCTCTTTCAGGGAGCTCCTCGTCACTGAAACTTAAATTATTGCAAGTTGTGACGTTCCCCACTATGCTACCAAATTGGCCCAAGGTTACGTCATGGTCGACATATGCCTGGTCCAGGACCTTCATTAGTGCTTCTCTATGCGCATCAGAATTCATTAAGAGTGATAAAATTGAAATCTTGGAAGGGGTTTGTAGTAATTGATCCACGATCTTATACTCACTTCTCTTGATCATTTTCAAAACTTCATCTGAGTCTTCATACACTCTTTCACCAGTCCCACTAGAGTCAGGAATTTGTGTTTTTTCAACAGAACTACCGGTCTTTCCTTGAATAGCTTCCGGAAGAATACGCCCACTCCTCAGTATTTTGCTATTATCTGCAATATTGTCCACGGATATCAAAGGAGGAATAGGTGTTTCCACCCCATCCTGCAACATGGTGGCATCATATCTATATGGTACAGCTCTCAGGGACGTATATGGCATAGGCCCTGGTAAGCAGATCACTAGTGGGGTAACTGTGGGCTCTCCACTATTATATATCATCTCGAGACGGTCAGAGGCATTGAATTCTGGTACTATGACGCAAACATCCTCGCTCTTTTTTGTGACCACCAATTCTCCCTTACCCATCAACCTTTGTATGTCCTCCTGAACTTGGGAACAACCTTGAGGATTCTTCAAACATTTCTCACAAGTTACATGATCATGGCTAAACAACTTTGCTTCACACATTTTACTATGAATAGGCACTAACGGGGTTTTGATATCCTTTACACTGAGAATGGTGCTTGTTTCTTGGCAACCTTGGATGAAATGGACGGAGGACCCGTGATTGGGCAGCGGATTGTTTCGGACGTTAGGGTTTTCATCCTTGAAAGACAACACTTTATTACGGATTAATTCTTGAACAGCTTTTTTGAGGGCGTAGCAACGTTCCACATCATGGCCAGAGGCCTCTTGATGGAAGGCACAAGTTAGGTCACTACGGTACCAGGTGGGTAGTACTGCTGGCACAGGTGGAGGTGGTCTCGTCTGGACAAAATTTTTGGCGAGTAAGGCGGGGAGTAGGTCGGCATATTTGTAAGGTTGTTGGGGAGTTTGTGGTCGAATTTGTGCTTGCTGTGGGTATGGTTATTGATAAGGATGTGAATATTGTGGTGGTGGTGCTTGGGTCATTTGTGGTTGAGATGTAGGTGTAATGGCTGAGACATGTTGGTAAGTTGGGTATCTAGACTGGGGTCCTCCTTGAGCCACCATGGCAACTTCAGATTCTTTATTCTTCGAAAAGCTGTTGCCATATTTCTTAGCAGTGCTAGTTGGAGCATTCTCTCTTATCAACTGTCCCTGACGGACTCCCTCTTCTAGACACATTCCCATTTCTACCATTTCGGTGAAGCTTCTCGACACAATACCCACCATTTTCTCATAGAAGAAATGACTCAGAGTATGCAAAAATAACTTGCACAATTCCTTCTCTTCTACCGGAGGACGAATCTGAGCAGCAAGCTCCCTCCACCTTTGAGCATATTCCTTAAAAGATTCTCTCTCCTTTTGTGCCAACGCTCGCAACTCATCCCTATCAGGGGCCAGATATGAATTGTAGTTATACTGCCGAATAAAAGCACTGGCTAAGTCATTAAAGGAACTGACGTTAGCCCTATCAAGGTCCATGTACCACCTCAGAGCTGCACCGGTCAGACTGTCTTGAAAATAATGGATCAACAACTTGTCATTACTAGTTTGAGTAGACATCTTTCTAGCATACATTATCAAGGGAGCTTTGGGACAAGTGCTCCCCTTATATTTCTCAAAATCTGGGACCTTGAACTTATGTGGGACCACGACATCAGGGACCAAGCAGAGTTCATGTGCGTCTTGGCCGAACAAATCCTTCCCTCTAAGAGCCCTCATCTCTTTTTGCATCTCATCATACTTGATTTGCAAGTCATCCATTCTGTCATAACCTCTCACACTTTCAGCATGAAAGATGGGCACCTGGTTTTGTTGGATAGTATGAACCAAAGGTGCAGAAATGGTTGCTGTAACCTGGGGAAGTGTATTAACAAGCTGAGGAATAGGCACCGTCGATTGTACATGGGGAATTTCAGACACCACAGGACGTGAGTGTTCCTCGAGAAATCCAACAGGCATGCCCCACGGGTAACCTTCGGGCATAACATACTGAGGAGTGCTAAAAGGTGCAGACGAAACCGGAGGAGGTACAAAGGTACTGCTAGTCTGAGGTACCGGAGCTGGCGCCTGATTCTGGGTAGCCATCAGAGATGCCACCATGCTAGTCAACTTCTCAATTTCTGTCTGCATGGTCGTCACCTGTTCACGGAGCATGTGGTTTTCTTCCTCAACATTGTTCATCTTGTTTCTTAATCTGAACCGGGTATTATAGACACGAGTTGGTTTGTACCGAATACGCCGAGCCACTTTAACTGAGATGGAGAGAAAAAGAAAGGACGTGAGACTCTGTTTTGAAAACTTATGTATGTAGTATGATGCATGATATATGTTATGCTAAAATATGCAAAGTTGTTTTTTTTTCTTTTCGAAGGACTTTAAGACAATAATTTTGTAAACATTTTTTATAAGAAAAGGAAAAGTAAATAAAAATTGCATTAATAATTCAAAGGTTACAACCATTTTTCAAACAAAATAAAAACATAAAACAAAACTAAATCCAATTTCCATGAAGCCAACTAGCCATCAAAATGTGAATTGAAGCCAAAGGAAAATAAATCCCCTTGCCTCTTCTTCCTCTTGCTATCTTGTCTTAATAAGGCATCCTTGACTTTAATCATATCTTCCTTCTCGGCCAACAATCCACTTTGTAGAGAGAGCATCTTCTCTTGTTCTTTCAACTTCTCTTTCAACTCTTTGTTCTCAAGCTCAGACTCTCGGAATTTTCTCTCCCACGCCTCTTTCTCAAGTCTCGATTTAGTCAAAAGTTCCTGGAATTCATCTATAGTCTCAAATGGGATAACTGAAGGTGGCGTGGTAGAAGAAGACGCGTCAACAGAAGATGATTTCTCGAAACTATAAGGCATCCCGCGCTCTATAGCCCTACTTATTACCCACTTTGTGTAACCTTCGGAGACAATACCAAGCTTCCTTCCTAACTGATTCTTTCCTTCCCTATGGACATTGTACCAAGCCCGAGCAAACTCTTTCCTCATGTATTGGCTCCCTTCTTCATTGGAATAAAATATGCCGGTCAAAAGGACACTCTCGGGCCGATCCCTCATGGGATATCCGAACTGTCGTCTAGCAAGTATAGGGTTATAACTGATTCCTCCTCGTATGCCAAGAAGAGGCACATTGGGGAAATCTCCACAACTATCAATGATTGCACCTATATCAGAAGCGGCATTATACCAAACTATATCGGCCGAGGTAAGAGGCATAATCCTTTGGGACCACCAGAGCTTTTCTGGATTCTCTTTGAAGCGACTAGTCTGAGGTAGGTGTGAAATAAACCACCTATATAGCAATGGTGCACAACAAATAATAAGTCCGTTACCCTTTTGAGTCCTATGGTGAATGGAATGATAGGCATCTGCAAGTAAAGTAGGAACAAGGTTTCCTCCAAAAAAGATTTGGATAGCACTACTATCAACAAAGTAGTCGACGTTGGGGAATAACACCAACCCATAGATGAGTAGAGCGAGGATAGATTCGAAAGCGTCCACACTCCCCTTTTCAGCAAACATAAATGCCCTTCCGAATAAGAAATTGGAGGTCAATCCTTGAGATCCCCCCTTTTTAGTGATATTAGAGGCTATGTCAGAACTATTCAAATGGAGAGCCTTTGCAATAGCTGAAGGTGCGGGAAATTCTTCCAAGCCGGTATAAGGTACTTTTTCCGAGATCGGCAAACCAACCCAATAAGAATATTCCTCTAGAGTAGGAACCAACTGATAGTCAACAAAAGTGAAGCAATGATAAATTGGGTCGTAGAACTGGACAAGTGTGTTAAGAGCCCCTTCTTCGACATTTGTATTGAGGATACTCAAAAGCTTCCCATATTGCTTTTGGAAATCTTCGGGGAAAGGGACTAGAGATCCTAGCTCTCTTAGTCGGGAAAGGTCCGGTTCCTTGAAACTGTACTTCTTAGTGTTCCTTTTCTTTAGGTCCATAATCTGCGATGTTTATAAAATAATTCTCTTAGGTCCTTCGAAAAGATTTTTTTTTATGATGAAATGAATGCATGGATGCATGATTATGTTACAATGATTCACAACATAGCTTGAAGGTTGGGATACATAATGATGGAGCTTAAGGGTAAAAGCCCTCCCATATGATAAGTACTACGGTTATTTGCACCTGCAAGACGGGTTCTACAAAGTTCCCAAAGTCATCAACCGCCTTATGAACATCATTGGATTACGTGACTACTCTCGTTCCAACAATATTCACAAAATGATCTCGTTTGAGTGTAGTCTCGCGTGACAACTAAATTCAAGACTTACTCTTGATTAGTCACCGCACTACGCCCTAAAAAGGCCAAGATGGGTTAAAGGTAATCTGAAGGTTCTCGGCTTCTCCGGACACTCACATTGAAAGTAATAACACCATCATGACTTATCATGACGACGAGTACTACCGTCGTGAGGCCTCCACCGAGCGGGATCATATCACATGTGCTTCATAATCTAAAGACATGTCACTATGATTTCATCCCATCCTATCTTATTGTGTCTCTCAAGCCCGGGTAGGGGACTTATCTCACCACTCAAAATCAAACCCGAGTATATATACAAATATTCACAATTAAAAGAATGAAAGCGCGAAGATAGTAATTTAAAACAAGTTAGGTTCAACCCGCTTGGTTGTCCCCAGTGAAATCGCCATTTCTGTCGCGGTGATTTTTGGATATCGAGTTATTAATTAACTTCGAATCGCAATTTAATGTTCCACCACCGATCTTTAATTTATCCGAGGGAAAGGGAAAAAGTTTGAAAAAACCCTATTTTTAGAGATCAATGTTCGGGGGTTAGTTATACGAAGGGAAGGTATTAGCACCCTAAGTATCTATAGTACTCTATAGGAACCTCTTGTTTTTATTTCTAACTTTGCGCTTTATTTTAATTGATTGTAAAAAAATGTATAGGTGTGAGATTTAAAGTAGTGATCGAGAAAAGTTTAAAGTGACGAGAAAGAAAGAAAAATGTTTTTGTTGATTTTATTGATTGGAGAGACAAGTCTCATGCCTACGTACCCGAGGGATCAAACCACCGTAGTTCGGGGTAAAAGTTACGAGTAAATTTGTTTGTTTGATTTTAAAGTTTTTTTGAAAATGGTTTTAAGACAAAAAGGCCAAAAGTGGCAAAAGGTGAGTTTGATTGATGTTAGTTTGTGAAGAAAGTCTATATGGTTAATTTGATTGAAGTTTGATTATGAAAATAAGACGCGGACACTTGGTTTAAAATCCAAGGTTTGTTGAGAAAAGTTTTGAGTGATAAAAGACACTTGGTTTGAAGTCCAAGGTTTTTGGCGCGAGTGGAAAAAAAATACACTTGGTTTGAAGTCCAAGGTTTTTGAAAGTGTTTAACGATAAAAATGTTTTTGATGCTTTTCGATATTTAAAACTAAATTATTTGCATATTTTTTGAAAGAGGTCTTGACCTCATTTTTTTTTGATAAAAAGTAAACGAATAATGGTTATGCGCGAAGAACAATATATTAACATAAGCGCGGAGACGAACCGAAATGATATTTTGATCAAAACGGTGTCTCTTCTCGGAATTTAATTTTCTAACGTATTGACGGAAAGCAATAAAAAATAAATATGCATGCAATGCAAGTTTTTTCATTTATAATTACATCTTCCTAATTACATTCTAATTCCTTTGCAATTAAATAAACATGACATGAATGCAAGATACCTATGCAATGCAAATTTTATTTATAATTACAAATTTCCTAATCACATTCTAATTTCCTTGCAAATAAATAAATAAATAAAAGTTTAAACATAACCACAAGATATAATAATATTACAATGCATAAATAGACAACAAATAAATATAGGGTTAAATGGTGTTTACCCCCCTGCAAAGTAGGCGAGTTCTGGATTACCCCCCTGGAAAAAATTTCGTTTAGATTCCCCCCCTACAAAATATAATTTTCTGGATTCCCCCCTCAAATGCACACTGTGGCAGCTGACTGTCACAGAATCTCCACGTGGCAGATGGAATCTCCACGTTGAGCTGCCACGTATGCAATTATCAATTAAAAAAAATAAAAAAAATAAATTAAATGCCACGGCTTAATTTTTATTTTTAACACAAATTTTAATTTTAATTTTGAAGTGATAACCTAGGGTTTCCAGGGGGGTAAGGCAGAAACACGAACTCGTTCGTCTTCCTCTTTTCCATTCCAGAAATAATTTCCATTCAAACGTAGAAATCGTTTCCAGAAATCGTTCCTCTTTTCCATTCAAACTCAGAAATCGTTTCCAGAAATTGTTCCTCTTCTCGAATCAAACCTAGGGTTTCCAGAAATTGTTCCTCAGGAATGGCGAATACGGAGAAGACGAAGACGAAATCGAAGACGAAATCAAAGACGAAATCAAAGACGAAATCAAAGACGAAATCAAAGACGAAATCAAAGGTGAAGACGAAACCTGTGGTGAAGAAGGAAGCGAAGACGAAGAAGAATGAAGAACCGGTTGTTGAGGAAAGGTAAGTTTCTATTTTTGAAAAATGTAAAAGTTTTATGCTTTAATCTGCAATTTGTAGTACTTTAGTACTTTAGCACATGATTGATTCTTTGTTTAAGCTGTGGTAGGGACAGATTGTTTGTCACATGGATTAATTTTTCAATGTTTGTTGTTTACTGTTGTGTGTAGTTTGGATTGTGTGTAGCTTACCTATGTTTGTATGGGCGGGGATCTAGAGGGGATAGTGACATGTGTGTGATGCTAAATTTTTTTATTTTCAGCTTTTCCAATATATTCTCTGTTGTTTTCAACCATGGGGGTGAATTTTGTAAGGTAAACAACAAAATTGTTTACAGAGGTGGGAAACAAACTGTGGTGGATGGGGAAGATATGGATAATTTTACTAAGTCTCGTGTCAATAGCTTAATAATGGGTTGGGGTTATGAACAAGACAGTTTTAAAGTGTGGAGTAGATATTTTAATGAGGATGAGGGGTTTTGGCAAGTGAATCGTGATGATGATTTCTATGAGGTTGCTTGTGGTATCCTTGGTGGTCCAGGTGATGGCGAACTGTATGTTGAGCATAAGGATGATGAGAGTGATGGGAGTGAATTTATTGAATATGAGAGTGATGAGGTTGAGGGACTTGATGATAGTGAGGATGAAAGAGCTGCAGGACTTGATGATGGGTTTGTAAAAAATCCACATGATGAGAAAAATGAGAAAACCTTTGAAGAAAACATGAAAATGGTTGTTAGTTCTATTGGATGTGGTGATACTAAATTTGAAAATGATGAATATGAGAGTGAAGAGTTAGGTAGTTCAGATCCAGATGCAAGTGATGATGAGAGTGGTCCTAAAGTGGAGAGATATAAAAAGGGTGATATTCACAAGGGGTATAAATGGAAAACTGGTTTGGAATTTAGTTCTCTTAAAGACTTTAGGGAGGCTATACGTGACTGGTCATCATTAAAAGGGCTACCAATTGATTGGGTGAAAAATGAGGGTGATAGGGTAAGAGTTGAGTGTACAAGAAAATGTGGTTTTTATATGTTGTGCTCTAGAGTGGGGCGGGACCACACTTTTGCTATAAAGACAGAAGAGCAATATCTCACCCACTCATGTATTAGGACTCTATACAATAAAACAGCCAACTCAAAGTGGGTGTCAAAGGAGGTTGTGAAGTTAATGCAAACATTTCCAAAAGTGAGGCTGAGGGATATAGCACAACACATGAGGACCCATTTCGCATTAGGAATTAGTAAGAATACAGCATGGAAAGCAAAACAATATGCTACTGAGATAATTGAAGGAGATTCTGATAGACAATATAGTCTTTTAAGGAGATATGCTGATGAACTCATAAGGGTGTGCAAGCAAAATACTGTTGTGATTGGTCTTGCAGAGAGACCTGTTCCCACACTTCCCCCTAGATTTGGGTCATTTTATTTCTGCTTGAATGGGAGCAAAAAAGGGTTTATCAATGGGTGTAGACCCTTTATTGGTGTGGATGGTTGTCATTTGAAGACTAGATATGGAGGGCAGATGTTGATAGCTGTTGGTAGAGACCCAAATGATCAATACTTTCCATTGGCTTTTGGGGTGGTGGAAACTGAAACTAAGGAGAGCTGGAGGTGGTTTATTCAACTCTTGATGGAGGATATTGGACAAGACAATAGATTCGTCTTTATTTCAGATCAACAAAAGGTTAGTTGGTTAGTTATTAATATATTTATTGTTATTACATTATTTGAACATTCTTAAAACAATTTCATATTTGTCATGGTTTGTTTATTGTGTAGGGTTTGGTTGCTGTATTTGAAGAGATGTTTGAGAGAGTTGAGCATAGACTTTGCCTCAGACATCTCTATGCAAATTTCAAGAAAACGTTTGGTGGTGGCACACTGATAAGGGATCTGATGATGGGAGCTGCAAAAGCTACATATTATCAAGCATGGGAAGCAAAAATGAGTGAGCTTAAAGCATTTGATAAGAAGGCTTGGGAATGGCTGATGGGAGTTCCAACAAAAATGTGGTGTAAGCATGCCTTTAGTTATTATCCTAAATGTGATGTGTTGATGAACAACTTGTCTGAATCATTTAATGCCACCATTTTAGTTGCTAGAGACAAACCCATTTTAACCCTTTGTGAATGGATTAGGAATTATCTGATGAATAGAACTTCTTCTTCTGTAAAAAAGTTAGCTAACTGGCCACATAGGATCTTGCCAATGCCTCAAAGGAGGTTAGAAAAAGAGGTTAGTATGACTGGGTATTGGCAACCTACTTGGGTTATTGATGAAGAATTTCAGGTTGCACATCAATTTAATGGGCAACAATTTATTGTTAACACTGCTAAGAAAACATGTACCTGCAATTTTTGGGAATTAGTAGGTATACCATGTAGGCATGCTGTTACAGCAATAAGCTATCAAGGAAAGAACCCATTAGATTATGTTGATGACTGTTATTCAAGAGAGAAGTATGCAGCTTGCTATGGCTTTGCTATAAGTGCAATCAATGGTGTTGATATGTGGCCTAAACCACCTGATGGTGTTGTTGAGGAAAACATCCTACCACCTTTGTATAAGAAAGGTCCTGGTAGACCAAGGAAATTGAGGATAAGAGAGTTTGATGAAGCTGGTGTAAGAAAACCTAGGAAGGGTAAATATCATTGTACTACATGTGGACATCCTGGGCATAATGCTGGGTCATGCAAATTACCACAAGATCCAAATGCTTTGAATAGAAAGGTGTCGCGGTGATTTTTGGATATCGAGTTATTAATTAACTTCGAATCGCAATTTAATATTCCACCACCGATCTTTAATTTATCCGAGGGAAAGGGGAAAAGTTCGAAAAATACCCTATTTTTTAGAGAACAAGGTTCGGGGGTTGGTTATACGAAGGGAAGGTATTAGCACCCTAAGTATCTATAGTACTCTATAGGAACCTCTTGTTTTTATTTCTAACTATGCGCTTAATTTTATTTGCTTGTAAAAATGTATAAGTATGAGAATTAAAGTGATGATAAAAAAAAGAAGTTTAAAGTGATGGAAAAGGAAAAATGTTTTTGTTGATTTTATTGATTGGAGAGACAAGTCTCATGCCTACGTACCCGAGGGATCAAACCACCGTAGTTCGGGGTAAAAAGACGAGTAAATTTGTTTGTTTGTTTTTAAGGTTTTAAAAATGGTTTTAAAAGACCAAAAGCCAAAAGTGGCAAAATGTGAGTTTGATTGATGTTAATTTATGAAGAAAGTCTATATGGTTAAATTGATTGAAGTTTGATCATGAAATGAGAAGCGAACGCTTGGTTTAAAATCCAAGGTTTGTTGAGAAAATATTTTGAGTGATAAAAGACACTTGGTTTAAAATCCAAGGTTTAGGCATGATTAAAAATGTATGAATGAGACAAATGTACTTGGTTTAAAATCCAAGGTTTTAGGCGAGAAAAGGAGACACTTGGGTTAAAGTCCAAGGTTTTAGCGATAAATGGAGCCGTTGGTTTAAAGTCCAAGACACTCGGTTTAAAATCCAAGTTTGAGATAAAAAGAACTCTTGGGTTAAAATCCAAGGTTTTCACGATAAAAGACGCCGTTGGTTTAAATTCCAAGGCACTTGGTTTAAAATCCAAGTTCGCGGTAAAAAAGACTCTTGGTTTAAAATCCAAGGTTTTCACGATAAAAGACGCCGTTGGTTTAAAATCCAAGGCACTTGGTTTAAAATCCAAGTCCACGATAAAAAAAAACGTTTGGTTTAAAGTCCAAAGTTTTGAAAAGTGTATGATGACAAAATATTGTTGATGCTTGATGATGTTTGAAAATGAATTGTTTTGACATTTTTTGAAGAGGTGTTGACCTCATTTTTGAGAATAAAGTGACTAACTATTTTTGAAGAGGTGTTGACCTCATTTTTGAGAATAAAATGACTAACTATTTGATTGGTATGTTGGGGTTAAAATAAAAAGGTAGCGCTAAAATTAATAACGTCGCAATAGGCAAAATAAGCGCGAAGACGATCCGTAATGATATTTTGATCAAAACGGTGTCTTTTCCCTCGGAATTTAAAATTACGCATATGGACGGAATGCGAAAAAAATAAACATGCATGAGATGCAATTTTTCATTTATAAGTACATTGGCCTAATCACACTCTAAAATCTTTGCAAGAAAATAAATATGAAATGATGCAAGAGAGGGGGTATGCTATGCACTTTTATTTAGAATTTACACTTGGCCTATTTACATCCTAACTTCAAGAGCAAAAATAAATGATTATTAATAAAGCGATAAATATTCAATATTGTGATGATAATGATGTTACAAAAAAAAAAGGTAAATATGATAAATAAATGGACGTAATGAAATAATGTGAAATGCATGAATAAATAACATAAATAAATACGAAACTAAAAAATGAAAATAAGCCTCGACATCGTGCTTGATTGGCTAAAATAATAGCTAAAATAGCTTATGCCAAAAGCACTTATCTCATAAGCTAAAAATAAAATTAGTTAACAAAATAAAAACATGAAATAATATTACCAATACCTCAATATCAAATATATAGGAAAATAAATAAGCCTCGACATCATGCTCGATTGGCTAGAATAAAAGCTAAAATAGCTTATGCCAAAAGCACTTATCTCATAAGCTAAAAAAATAAAATAAAATAAAAACAAGGGGGGGTGTGAACATTAAAACGAAATAACAAGGGGGGTGTGAATAGCAGGAAAATAGTAAAACCCAGCCCAACAAGGGCCCAACTGTGTAGAGACAAACAAAAAAAAGTCAGGATCAAATCTGGCCGTCTGATTGATCAGACAGCCCTGATCTGATCACAGGTAAGAACTAATCAGGAACACATGATTGAAATCTAAAGGGGGAAAGCACGCAGGTACACGGTATGTCCATGGAGTGGCACACACAGGATTGGGTTGGGGTATAAATACCCCAAACCCTAAAAAAAACACATTTTTACAATCTCTCTTCTTCTCTCTTCATCCGCCGCCGCCCATTTCTTCTTCCTCCTCCCTCACGGCCACCATTTTTCTTCCTCAAAACTCCATATTTTTCAAAACCCTCAACATCAAAACTAACCAAAAACAAACCCTAAACCCAAATATGAACTCAAAAATCTCAAAAGATAAATCAACAGGCCAGATCGAGGGAGAGAAAGAAGACGAAAAAAAGAAGAAAAACCTTCGTGTTCTTGCGTTTTTTTCTGTTTTGATTTCAGTTTGATTTTGAAACGGGATTGATTCGATTTCCTTTGGTTTCTCTTTGATCTGAGGTTTTTGCGGTTTAAATCCGAAACGGTTTTGGATTCGAATGATTCGCGGTTTTGATTTGTGGTTTTGGTTGATGGTGTTTTGAGGAAGGTGATGAACAGTTTCTGGGTTGATGAAATTTGATTTCTGACTTTGTTCTTTCTGCTCTTGATTTTTCGTTTTTTTTTATTTACTGTTTTTCTTATTTTAAATGAAGAAGAAGATGAGATCGCGGCTGAGGCTGAGCTTTTTTCTTCAGTTCTGATTTTTTTCTTGATATATACCCAAAGACCTATTGAATTTCTGGACAAAAAATTGCTTTAGGGAACCAAACTCTGAATTTGGACAACAAAGGACCTGCTCTATGCAGAAAGTAGTGTGAAATGGGAAGTTGACTTTGGACAAAAAATTTGATTTTTGAATTAATTAAAAAAACAGAAAAGGAAAATAAAAAAACTGAAATATATATATATATATATATAAAAATAAAAAACGAAAAAGCAAAATAATAAATAATAATATAAATATAAATAATGAATGAACACAAAAATGAGGTATTTTAAAATACCTCTCTGCCGAAATTTCGTCAGAAATGACAAAGAGGGCAAAAAGGTTTTAAACGCCGAACAAAATCGATCGGTCAAAAAATGGGGTATGACAAAAGGTAAATACAATTTTATCTTGTTTTACTGTGTTTTGATTATTTTTATACTTCTTATACAATATGATCTTGTTTTACTGAATATACTTCTTTGGATGCAGAGAAAACCATCAAGTGCTAGCCAACCTGATGCAAGTGCTAGCCAACCTGCTGTAGTTGCTAGCCAACCTGCTGCAAGTGCTAGCCAACCTGATGCTGATGCAAGTGCTAGTCAACCTGCTGCAGTTGCTAGCCAACCTGTTAGCCAAGTTGTTGAAGCAAGCCAAGACCTATTTGGTGATCTCCCTGATGAAGTTATAGCCTCAATACCAGATGTTAAAGTAATTGAGAAGAAGCTGCCAGCCCCATCAAATAAGCGCAAGGGTGATCATCATCAGCCTTTGTACCATGGAATGAAGAGGAGAACAAGTGAGAGGATTAAAATGAACTCATTCAAAACACCTGTGACTGGTGTTGGTTCAAGTCAGAGCCAACCTATAGTGATCAATGAAACTGATGGCAATAACATGAGGAAGAAAAAGTGATGTCTGTTAGTTAAATTTCTGTTAAGTAGTGTTTATTTTGTAATGACAATTGCACATTATGTGCTTATTTTGTAGTGATGTCTGTTATTTTGTAATGACAATTGTATGTGCTGATTTTGTATGTGCTCATGGTGCAAGTCAGACACTATGTATGTGCTGATTTTGTAATGACAATTGCACATTATGTGCTCATTTTGTAGTGAAATTGTAATGACAATTTCAGCACTATGTATGTGCTTTATTTTGTAGCGTTGACAATTGCACATCATGTGCCAAGTTTGTAATGACAATTGCACATTATGTGCTCATTTTGTAGTGAAATTGTAATGACAATTTCAGCACTATGTATGTGCTTTATTTTGTAGTGTTGACAATTGCACATCATGTGCCAAGTTTGTAATGACAATTGCACATTATGTGCTCATTTTGTATAATTGACAATTGCACATTGTGTGATTATTTTGTATTCGAAAACATAGCGTATTTCCTATATGTCTAAAGTGATTTTAACAACATTGCGTATTTGCGTGTACATTGCGTGTACTAACAACATTGCAATTACTTAGAGTTAGTAAATTTGTTACTTGAAATCAATTCGCAAATTCGTCAATTTATGAATTAGAACATAACCCAAATTACATTAGATTAATTATGACGCAAATACTTAAAACCATTTCATTAGATGATAAAGTTTTGATACAATAATTAGAACATAACCCAAATTACATTACATGATAAAGTTTTCATACAATAATTAGAACATAACCCAAATTGACTAAACTTCTTCCCAACAAACAACACAACCCATTGATGTGAGAATCACAGCAAACAACACAACACACACCATGGTAAACTCATTACATGGATTTGAGAATCACACCAAACAACACAACACACACCATGATAACACCTATTACAAATTGACTAAACTTATTCCCAATTTCCTTCCCAATTTCCCTACCAAGCTCCCTTCCAAACTCCATTCCAAAATCTTTCATGCGTTCACAGTTTTTGCAACTTGTTGTATACCTTGATTTTGGATTTGCATCTTCAACCGCAGCAAGCTCATCATCCCAAACAAACAATTCACAGCCATCCAACTGAAACAATTCACTTTGTGTAAGAAATTAATTTAACTAAAGGTAACAATTCACAGCCATCCCCAACTGAAACAATTCACAGTAAATTGAATTTGGAAGTAAAAGCAAAACAACATCGCCTAGTGAAACACCCATTTTATGTAAACCAGAAGCCATAGATTTAACTAAAGGTAACAACTTTGAGTAAGAAATGGAAAACCCAGATGAGGAATCAATAACCCAACATTAATTCATACTACTTTTGAAATCAAAAAAGCAAAAGAAATGAGCAAATATATTAACTTACCCCAACATTTCTACACTTCCAAAATTTTCTCTTGGGATTAAAATCGGTGTTTGAAATCAACAATTTCATAGGAATGCCACACCCACACCTTGGTAAGTTGAAGTTGCCACTTGAATTTGCATAGGAAGAACACTTGCTACCTCCCATATTCAAGAACCCTAATCCCAACAAAAATTGAAATTGATTAGATCAATGTACATATATTAAAGAAGAGAGTATGGAGAAGAAGAGAGTAAAAAAATACCAAGGTTAAAAAGAGTATGGAGAAGAAGAGTATGGAGAAGAGAAGAGTATGGAGAAGAAGAAGATAAGAAAGGTGTGTTTTGGTGAAGAAGAGAAGAAGTTTTAAAAAAACATAAAACTTAAAATTTTAGTAAAAAAAAAAAAAATTTATTTAACGAAAATATTTTTTATTTTTTTAAATTCATAATTTCCTACGTGGCATGTCCACGTGGAGATTCCATCTGCCACGTGGAGATTCTGTCACAGTCAGCAGCCACAGTGTGCATTTGAGGGGGGAATCCAGAAACTTATATTTTGTAGGGGGGGAATCTAAACGAAATTTTTTCCAGGGGAGTAATCCAGAACTCGCCTACTTTGCAGGGGGGTAAACACTATTTAACCCATAAATATAATAATATGGTACATAAAATAAATAACAAATAAATGGCATAATTTAAATGTTAAAATAAATTTAATGTTAATGGCTTATTTTGTTCAAAATGACTTAAAAAGGTCACTGAAATGAAAAGCCATTTTCAAATAAGCTAAAAAAAATAAAAAGTAAAAACAGGGGTGCAAATAGCAAGAATAGGGGTGCAAAAACAAACAGGAATAAACAAAACCCAGTCCAAAAAGCTTTCTGCAAAAAAAAGCCCAAAAAAACGCAGAGACAAACATGGCCGTCTGATCCATCAGACGGCCCTGATCTGAAATTAAAGTGGAAAGATCTAGGCCACTTGATCGAAATCAGAGGCAGAGAAGAGAGGGTGTATGGTGTGCTGCAATGGACATGCGCACACCGGATCGGGTTGGGGTTATAAATACCCCAAAACCCTAAAAAAATTTCACAAAACTCATCTCCTTTCTCTCTCTAGCGGTCGGATCTCTCTTTCCTCTCCAAACATCTCTGTTTTCAAATTTTTACTTTGCTTTTCTTTTTCATTTCATCTTCAAATATTCAAACAAAAACCTCAATAACTTCAAATCAAAAACCCAGATAAACCAAGCAAAACCTTATAAATTAGATCAAGCAAAAACGAACGGAAATAAAAGGCAGTTCAACCTTGATTTTTTGATCCTGTTTCGAAATTCTTCTTCTACTCCTCGTTTCCGTTTTGGTTTCTGATTTCCACTTTCTTCCTCTTCTTTCTTCACGGTTTTGTTTCGATTTCGATGATCTAAACGGAAATGGGTTTTGATGACGATTTGGTTCGATTCGTATGGATTTTGAAGGTTTGTGTATGATTTGGTGGTTTTTCGGTTGAAGGAAGATTTCTGGGTTTTTGGTTTGATTTGGATTTGGTTTTTTTGTTCTTTGAATGATCTGGGTTTTTCGTTGATGATGGATGATGAAGGTTTTGGGTTCGTTGATGAATTTCTGGATTATGGTTGATAAATTTCTGGGTTATGGTTGATGATGAAGGATGAATTCGTGATTCTGTTTTTTATTTTTGATTTTTTTTTTGTTTTGTTTTGGTTTTGATCTTTGAAAAGGAAGAAAGAGATGAGAAATTCTGTTTCTGCGGCTGAGGAAAAGTTCTGACCTAGGGTACTGTGCATTAAATGCACTATATATAGTGTGTCAGGAATTTAGGGTTTTGGCAGATGAAATAATTTCCTCATTTGGACAAAAATGCCCTTTTGGGCTTGGACTATGACAAAAATCAGATTTGGACCTCTTTGAAAATACTGACTAAAAAAACATCAGAAAAATAAAACGAAAATAGTAATAAAAAATAATAATATACACATAATAAATTAAATAAATAATAAATAAATAAAAAAAATAAAAATAAAAGGAAACTAAAAACAAAACCAAATAAATGAGGTATTTTAAAATACCTAAATACCTCTCTGCCGAAATTTCGTCAGAAATGACAAAGAGGGAAAAAAGGTTTTAAACGCCGAACAAAATCGATCGGTCAAAAAATGGGGTATGACAAGATGAACTTGATAAATGGAAAAAAATTTGATGGCTTTCTTTTTTCTATGTGAGTTGAAGCATTGATCGATTTTACAATTTTGCAAGCCTAAGTCATTTAGATTGATTTAGGGCCGTTTGAATTAGCTTATTTTTTAGCTTATGCAATTTTTATGTATTATTATAAATTTGTCAATGTAGTTTATGGTAAAATAGCTTATAAAAATACAATTTTCATTAGCGTAAACTTATAAAATAGCATTTGGTAAAAGAAAACTTATAAAATAGCATAAAACATAATATATATTGCATAAACTAAAAATAAACTAACCCAAAAGGGCCCTAGTCGATTTTACTCAACGAATGTACACCCTAAAAAAACCCACAAAATATGTGGAAAAAAAAACCCACAAAGAAACGTTCACAAAATAAGCGTAAATTGTTACAAAATTATGAAGCGTAAATTGTTGACTCGGATTGGAGGAATTCAAACGAAAATTCAAGAGAGAAGGGTTGGTGCTGGGCTGCGAAATTTGGAGCAGAAATTACAAAATAAGCTAGCCGAGTTGTTGAAGCAAGAAGAATTGATGTGGTTCCAACGATCCCGGGCGAAGTGGTTAGCGGATGGAGACCGTAATACTCTCTATTATCATCTGAAGGCGACTATCCGGCGAAGAAGGAATAATATCATTATGTTGAGAAATAGCGATAAGGAATGGGTGGAGGATCCTAGCACTTTGCATAATATGGTAACTGAGTTTTATAAAAATCTTTTTTCTAAGCCAAATGAAGAGTGTGAATGGTTCCAGACTAATATAACTTATCCAAGATTGGAAGTTAGCTCCTTGGCCAAGTTGGAGAATGTCCCAGATAGTGAAGAAATTAAATATGCGCTATTTAGTATGAGTCCTTGGAAAGCGCCGGGACCGGATGGTTATCCTGCAGGTTTCTATCAACAAGCTTGGAATATAGTTGGTGAAGGTGTAGTTGATTTCGTAAAGCTGGCCTGGCAGAATCCGATGATGCTGGAGAATATTAATTGTACAGACATCTGTCTAATTCCAAAGGTTGCTCAGCCGGAGTTTGTCAATCAATTTCGGCCTATTTCTTTATGCAATACGCTGTATAAAGTTGTGAGTAAAGTTGTGGTTAATCAGCTAAAGGAATTTATCCCTGTTATTATATCGCCTTACCAAACTGGATTTGTACCGGGAAGGAGTATTCATGAAAATATAGTGGTCGCACAAGAGCTGTTGCACAGTAGGAATCAAATGACAGGGAAGAGAGGCTATTTTGCTATTAAAGTGGATTTGGCAAAGGCATATGATATGCTAAGATGGGACTTTATTCATAAAACTCTTCAAGAAGTGGGATTTCCTCCCGGGATGATAGAGGTCATTATGCATGGAGTAACCACTGTAACTACAAATGTTAAGTGGAATGGAGCGAGAACTGAGTATTTTCGACCATATCGTGGAATACGGCAAGGGGATCCAATGTCACCGTATTTGTTTGTTCTATGTATGGATAAATTGTCACATATGATTTCACAGGCAGTAGATGGTGGTAAATGGGTAGGCATTAGAGCAGGAAGGGCAGGACCAATAATATCGCATCTTATGTTTGCGGATGATTTGTTATTATATGGTAAAGCGACGGCAGAACATATGCAGTGTGTAATTAAAGTTCTAGATGATTTCTGTATTTTATCTGGACAGAAGGTTAGTCAAGAGAAAACGAGTATTTTGTTTTCTAAGAATGTTCCGCAAGAGGTAAAAACGATGCTGCAAAATATCTCCGGTTTTCGTGTTACATCCTCGCTCGGAAAATATTTAGGAGTGCCACTAACTGGTAGAGCTCCAAAGAGAGGTGATTATCAGTATATCATTGAACAACTGCAGAGCAAACTAACAGCTTGGAAGGCGAAGAATTTGTCATTTGCGGGTAGAGTTAAGTTGGCTAAAAGTGTCATGGAAGCAATGCCAATTTATCCAATGATGACCGCTATTATTCCAAATTCTATTTTGCAAGAAGTCCAGCGATTGCAAAGAGATTTTATTTGGGGTGATTCTATTCATGGGATAAAGCACCACGCTGTTCGGTGGGAGTTGATTTCCACGCCGAAATATCGCGGTGGTCTAGGATTGCGTCGATTAGAAATTATGAACAAGGCGTGTCTCATGAAACTTGGTTGGGAGTTAAATCATAATGACGTCGGATTATGGAGTGCTGTCCTTGAAGGGAAGTATGGAAGAGACATAAATAATCTTGTAAATGCTCAAGCTAAGAATAATGACTCAAGTTTGTGGAGAATATTGGTGCATTTACAACAAGATATTGATCGGTTTTCTTGTTGGGCTGTAGGTGATGGTAGTAAAGTCCATGCTTGGGAGAGCTTTTGGATTGAACCTGGGCTTAGAATTTGTGATTTAAATGTGAATATTCCTATAAATCTCATGCATGCTAATGTTAGTGAACTAAGCACTATTAATTGAAGGTGAATGGAATTAGAATATTTTGAATGGATGGTTACCCGAAAATGTAATGAAGAAATTGTATGCTATTCCTCCTCCTTGTGGTGATAACGGGAATGATATTAAAGTGTGGCCTGCAGGGAAAAGTGACAGGTTCTCTGTTAACTCAGCTTATGCCTTGTTGTCCAAAGATAGACAACATATGTGTGAGGATGTGTGGAGTAAGATCTGGAAATTGCTACCGGAGCGAGTTCGTAGTTTCGTTTGGTTAATGAAGCATGACAGAGTATTGACTCGGTATCGAAGGAGTAAAATGCATTTAAGCTCGCCGTATTGTTTATATTGTGAAAATGTTATAGAAACAGAACTTCATGTATTAAGGGACTGTTCGAAATGCATAGGAGTGTGGCTTCGCAGCGTGGATCAGCAGTCACGCGAATTATTTTTCACCTCTGATCTGCAGCAGTGGATTAAATTGAGTATTAATGGAGCTATCGGTGGTATTGGTATAGAGAATTGGTCGAGTTTTTGGGCTATTGCTTGTCACTCATTTGGAAGTGGTATAACAAGGAAGCACATGATGGAAGCTTTAACCGGCCATATAATCCTCATGTTGTAATAAAGAATTATGCTAGAGATTATAATATAGCAAAGACGGCTGATAACATAGTGCAGGTCCGTAACAATGTGCGTCAAAACATAGGCTGGATACCGCCGAAGGTTGATTGGGTTGTTGTTAATACAGATGGCGCAAGGTCTAGTACAGGGAGTTGTGGTTGTGGCGGAGTTGTTCGCGACAGTAGTGGTGAATGGTTAGGAGGTTATGCGAGAGGCTTAGGAGATTGTAATATTATAATTACCGAGCTTTGGGGCATATTGGAAGGTCTGCGTCTTGCTTGGAGGTTGGGGTTCCGTCACGTGGAGTTGAGGAGTGATTCCTTGGGTGTGGTCAAGACGTTGGGCAGTGAGGAGTGTGTCATTACTGAAGGTTGGAGTGTGTTGAAGCATATTAGAAGATTAATGAAATTGGAGTGGGAGGTCTTAGTTTGCCATACTTATCGTGAAGCGAATCGATGTGCTGATGCTCTTGCGCATCTTGGGTGTGAGTTAGGTTCTTCTGTGATTTTTTATGAGTCTTGTCCGACTCAAATTACGCATGTTTTTCTTGATGATAAAGCTGAGATTAGTTTTCCCAGGCTAATCTCTTTGTAATTTCTTTCTCCGGTCTAGGCCCTCCATTTTATCAACAAAAAAAAAAATCAGCATTATTATTGTTAATTATTTTTTTTATAAAAACATATTGTTAATTTTTTTTTTTTATAAAATGTGTCATATATATATATATATATACACATCAGGTTATACACTAAAAATTAATATTTCTATTTTATTATTATTGTTAATATTTTTATATAATAAGCACGAAAAAATATCCCTATAATCGTAACTGTCTCTATCTCTAGACTAGATGAACAATTTTAAAATTGTATTATCCAAAAAAAATTAAAAAATGTGGTGACCGGCTGACTAACCGCTACTCTGCTAGTGGTTTTTAGTTTACCACTTTTGTTCCTAACGGATAACGATATAACCTGTCAACTTCACAAATATAAAATAGAAATATTGTTGTTATTTGTTAATTCCTTTTCACTGTTTGATTCTTCTATGTTTAAACTTGAATGTACATTTGAATAAGATGATGATTACGTTAAAGTATATCCTATCGTCTTTAATGTATATTTTTTATAATGAAAAATATTATTTTCTTATATTAACTTAAATAAATTTTAAAAATAAATTGTTTCTTATATTAATAATTTTTTTATTTACAACGGAGCTTCAAACCTAGAACCTCTAGCATATTATACAAATCTCTCACCACCATATCAAATTTATATATTAACTATTGGAAGCTAATTCAAACATCCAGTGTGAAAGGTTGTAATTCAAATGTTCTATCAGATGTTGAAACATCTGTATATCCAGTGTACTAACAGTTTAAGTCTCTTATGACAGTTGACACTAATGTTAGTTAGGAGATTGTTAGATAGTTTTACAGCCGTAGATTAGTTGTATCTGTTACTTAGGTTATAAGTAACTGTGGTTGTTATATGTAACACAACTTATATTCAACTTGTATTTATTTTTCTCTTCCATTAAAAAAATAATAATTTTTCCTCCTAAATTCTTCTCTCAAATTCACACTAAATTCTAACACTAACTTGCTAAAGCTTAGATTTAGAGGAAGTAAGGGATGAAACTTATTTTTTATTCTAACTTATTAAAGATTAGAGGGAGTATATTAGTCGGGCATGCATGCAGGTATATTGTCGTTTTCGTTTTGGGAGTTGTCTTGCGCATATGAAATAGTGTTTGTGGAAGTGCACATGGTGATTTGGTAGAAGTCATGTGGGGAGGCTATGGTTATGACACGTCAAGGAAAACCCGGTCAGCTACGAGTTAAATCCTCTCAATTTTCTATTATTCTCATTTCTTCCATTACTATATAGTTTTAACAATATAAATGCAAAAATGTGACATTAAATAGGTCTAAATATCTTTTATACACATTAAAATATTTAAAAATTTTGATAATAAAAAAAATGGAAATAATAGAAAATAGAGAGAACCAACTCGTCAGCTACCCCAATATTCCTATATCCTGTTATATACAGTATCGGATCGGGTTTCACAAAGCCTGCCATGTAACTTTACAAACAGATACACACACCACAGACTTCAAATATATTCTAAATTTTCATATAGTTATGTGGTTTATATGTAGAATAAAAAGTTGCATTAAGAAATAAAAAACTTACCTCACTTCCCTTGAAAATAAAATAAATTGTATTGGAATGTTATTTACTAAATTTTTCTTTTTTCTTACAAAAATATTGGTATGAATGACTAATCTTCGTCAAGGAATTTGTAGAATACACAAAGTGGTTTCTCTCCTCTTAAACGAATTTTCTCCAAACACATGAGCTGAAATCGAACCTCCAACCACATACTTAAGGGGACCAAAACCCTTACCACATGAATCAATTCATTGTTGGTTGTTATTTACTATTTAAACAAAGTGATTTTAGTTTTTTTATATTTTATTTGATAAAAAATATTGTATAATATTTTCTAATAGTTTCTTATCATTCAAGTTATATTGATTTTCCTTATAGACTTAATTTAGTTGGTAAAAACATTCTATTATATATGTAAAAATTGCAGTTCAATCGGTCAACCACTACTTTTTAACCTTAAAGTGAAATTTTAGCTACTTAAAATATAGGAATTCAAGTGGAACTGGACATAGACATAGGGAATCAAAAATTGCAAATGAATCCATGACCCTATGTCTCTCTATATTAAATTATAACTTTTACTTTTGTATTTGTTATTATTTTCTATTTACTTATTTATTTAATTACCGTAAACAACTCAAGTACTATTTGTCCGTCTAAATAATAAATAATCTTAATTAGTTTGGTACGATAAATTTTTTACTTTTTCGTTATTATTTTCTATTTACTTATTTAGTTATTGTTAAACACTCAACACTTACTTATTTAATTAATCCATGTGGATACGATAAATCTTTATACTACTTCAGCGATAGACTACAATTGCTTCAAGTGTGTTTTTTAATGAAACATTTTGCGCGCTAACGAAATATATAGAAAATGGGTTCAACTGTCGAAACATAATGGTCTAATCTCAGAAATACATTATTCGTTGTTTTGGTAGCGAACCAAGTCACATGTCTGATCCAGAGTATGTGTTTCAAAACACACCATATAGTTTTTGTGGTAAAAAATGCACCAAATTCTATATAAATAAGGATGTTTTATTTTATTTTTCATTCACAACCTAGAAAACCAACATTTATCCGGTCCAAAAGAACACCCACCTAATTGGAGTGTGCTACTACAACAACAAGAAACCAAATCTATTTAAGATCAACGTCCATGTTACGTTGTGCGATCTGATGCACCAACTATCTCAATTGTCACGATGCAAGAAAGGTGGCCAATGTTGAGTACCTCCGTTCGTAGCTCAGATGGACGTGTTATGTTCACCAACATGAAACTTCAAAACGACAACGATAATCATGTTCTCCATTTTCTCTGACCATATAGTACGAAGTGACCAATCAAATTAGACACGACGTTGGTATATCTGTTCAAAGTATATGTTCAATCTTAATCCATATGAGGACCTTTGATGAATTCGCGGCGTGAATAGTTGAACTTTAGGACGATGAAGACTAAGTAGTTAATTTATCCATTCCTTAGTTTCGTTTGTATTAAATTTATGTTTTTAATTTATGAACTTCATCCCAATGTTATATGTTGTTTTTATTGAAGATTTTTTTCTCATATTTTTTTACTAATTTTAACTTAAGGTCTATTCAGGTACCGTTCGCTAGTTAAGTAGCGAACAGTCTACAAGGTGTCTGCTGCTTAACTTGCGAATCAATCCAAGAAAAGGAAAGAGACTAATAGGAAAGACAGATTGAAATTGATTCTTAATATCAAAAAATTTATTATTCTCATTATAAGTGAAAATCAAATTACATTTGAATAATTTTTTTTGACAGAACATTTGAATAAATTTATTACAACGTAAAGCAAACAAATTTAAAAAATTAGACAAAAAATTACATTAAGTTAGAGAATTCATCAAATATCTTAACTTCTAGGAGAAAAACAAGGGCATGCCCAGCTTCTAAATTTCAGTTCTACCTGCTGTCACTTAACTGCTCCCCACCTTAAAATTTGGTGGCATAGGGCAATCTTATTTGTGCACGAAAAAGTCTCATATGAGTAGAACACATTTTGGTTAGTCATAACATCCCTAATTTTGCTACAAAATATCTCTCGTTGATTAACATAACGATTCTAATCATCGTCATAAAAAATCGATAGAATCATTATGACTATCCAACAACAGACTATCGGTTACACACGAAATGTTAAAAACTAACAAAAACCAAACAAACGAAAAATGAAGAAAAAATACAATAAAAGAAAATAAGAGAGGCGAATGAGAGAAGAGTAGAGAAGAGGGAATTTATAGAAAATTTGGAGCGCTTTCATTGACCAATGCCATTTATTGACTGCACAAGTAGCAAATTAAAATTGACCACTTGGAAAGAAAGACCTTTGACTGTAATCAAGACCACAAAATAAATTTGACCACCGATCAATTTGGTACTTAAGTAACAAACTCAATTTGCAAGAGAAATAAAGAACTATGATTTTCCAAAATTTCTCATTTTTACGACGTCTACTATTTAAATAGTGGATAAAAACAAAAACAAAAACAAATAGGGTGCATGAAAAGGATGAGGGATCCAAAAGAAACTTTCTTCTCTCATCTCAACAGCCTTGTTTTAAGGCCCAATTAAATTCAATCACATTGGGTCCAAATCCAATAGTTTTTCATTTTCATTTTCATTATTAACGAGAACAAACAAGGAGCTGCTACAACTGCAACTAACAATTACGCATAGAATTAACAGATCGAAAAAGAAGAAGAAAAATGAGAAAGTTCGATCCATGGCCAGTTTTCTTCAAGCGTGAATGGAAACGTACCTGGCCATTCCTCGTTGGATTCGCAATCACCGGAACTATTATCACCAAACTCTCCCTTGGCCTTACCGGTAATTAACCACCGCTTCGATCTTCTCTTTCACTCTCTTCTTCGATTTTTTTTTTTTGTGTTTAATTTTAGAATTAGGTTTTTTGATTTTATTGTAATAAACTAATTTACTTTTTTTTTTTTTTTTTTTCTTTCAGAGGAAGAAGCTAAGAATTCGAAATTCGTTCAGCATCACAGAAGGTAACCTAACCCTACAATCACCAAATCGTAATGAACGATTGTTATAATTAATATTTTTTTTTTGTTTATTATAATTAGATCTGTTAATAACTAAAAGTGATACTTATTGACTATGTTAGCAATTCAAATTAAAAGCCGTGAATGTTTTAATTTTCAAGAGCATTTTTTGTGTGTGGTTAAATTCAGATAAAATGTGTGTGATTTTTATTAAATTTCGATATACTCGAGGGGTCTGTTTGGATTTGCTTATTTATTTTTGAGTTTATTTGTTGGCTTAAGTTTTGTGAGACGATTGAGAAAACTTATAAAAACAACTTATGATGATGACATTTTTCGTAAGCTTATAAGTTTTGTGTCAATTCATAAGTTTTTACTAATAAAAATTGTATCTTTATAAGTTGTTTTCTCATAAATTATCTTGAAAAGCTTATAATAATACATAAAAGCTTATTTATTTCCATAAGTTGTTTCGCATAAGCTAAAAAATAATTCAATCCAAATGGGCTCCAGGTAAGTTATACACAAGTGCTTATTATAAAAACAATTAAATTAAATTTTATCTTCGGCTATAGAAATAGCTTTATGTAAGTTATACATAAGTGCTTATAATGATAAGCTTGTGCTATAAGCTGTTTATCCAAATATGGCCCTGGTGGGAAAATGATTTTCATCTTGGTGGAAGCAAATTTTGTAATACTCAAGAGCATTTGGCTTATGTCAATTTTTGTAAAAGTGAAATAATGACAATGTTTTTGTTTTGGGGATGTTGAAGTGTTTGTTCTTGAAAGTTTTGAGATTATACCCTGGGAAGATATCATGATGATTTGTTATGCCAGTGTTAATCTTTAATTGATTACAAATTAAATATGAAATGGATCATTTGCACGTAATGGTCACAAACACCTATCATTTGAATTGAGGAACTATGACTCTAGGATAGGAGTGATAACTTGTTATTGTAGTTGATGTTATTTTGTATTTTCTTATACATACTTGATTGTCTGTATAATTATACGGTTATCACATCATGTAATCGTCTTAGGCACGCATCTACTTTTATTGATTCTGATACTGGGGTATTTTGTTGTTAATATATATTCCAGGTGATTTCTGAATAGGAGGGACATTGCAGTGGCTTTACACCTCATGTTAGGTGTGTCAAGGTTTCTTTGCTTGTCCTGATTTTATGGATTGTAATAACAGAAGAGAGATATTCTATATACTCTTACCATAATCTTATTTCCAGTTTTGTTTGTTTACCGGAATCTGCTTGAAAAATTCATGTTAAGTAATTATTGATTTGCTCTTTTGTGATACTTATCCTACTTCGAATCTCTCTTTTGGTCTACATTTATTTAGCGGTGCACATCTGAGCCTTCTAAAGTCTATTACTATTCTGCTGTTACTTAGGGTATATAATTTTTGGGGAGAGGGGTGGGGGTACATACATTCATTGGTGCCAGCTATCTGTTTAGTTACCCATCCAAATGTTGGCTTTTTTGTTCAGAATTCTCATGAAAGTCGCCTCCTGTTTATTCTGTATGTTTCGTTTTTTATTCTTCTTAAGATGACGACTCATTCATTAGGGGACACCCTAATTGTAGAATAAGATACTTAAACATGGAAATTTATATTGAATACTCTAAATATGCGCGGGATTTCACTATAAGTTTAGGTTTTAAGTTTGAATTTCTGATTTTGTTTGAATTACAGTTTAATTCAAACTGTATGTTCGGTTTTCTGAATGCTCTAGTTAATTCAAACTGTAAATTTTTGGTTTAATTACAGTTTTGTTCTTATATTTTAAGAGCGGTGCTATTTGTCGCGAACAAACCTTTCACGAATTTTCACGAATGTTCTTTGAAGTGAACTACCATCGTATTCCACAAGCTTAATTTGAAAGAAACAAAAACAGTATGAATCAGAATACTTGTTTCATTTGTACCACCGTTGGCACAGCTTACTTTTAAGTTTTAAGGTTGGAATTGGCAGGTCACCTCAAAAACAGAACCACCGTCTGAACTACTAGTATATGAATATGAATTATAAAATATAATTAGTTTCAATTGGATTCAAGCTTCTTATGAAAATCTTAGTACACATGGTTTCAAAGTTCCATCAACATGATAGCATCTCCTCAAACTGTACATCTCAATCACAAATTGTTAATGTTTCTGGGGATCTCGTTACAACAGAGTACCTTCCCAAAATCTTCCACTGCATGACACCGTGGTGACTGAGTTGATGCTTCGTGACGATGAGAATGGGCTGGATTTGATTATGAAGAGTCACAATCGACAAAATGGAAGGAAAAAATGATAAGCACCGATGACACGCCCAACAAAAAAATCCAGAAAATTGCTTTTCTGACCCCTGACCATTTCTTTTCTACCCCAAACTGACGTTTTTGTCCTCGGGCGGTATGAAAAAAATTTGCCAAGAAAATTCAGTTTTTACGAACCGAATTTTTTGCCAAACAAATTCGGTTTATATTAACCGAATTTGACAATACTTATTTTTTTAAGTTGGGTTTACAATACTTGCAAACAACAAATAATAGATGAATCCCAGTTTATGACGTGTTTTAGCTCATCTATGGGATGGTTCCAGATTGCAGAAAATCCATTCACAAGCCTACTCCTATGTTCATGCTTATCTTCAAGTGCTACGGATTCTAGCACATCTGCTTTATCATGGTGCCAGCTTGTAACAGTCGAGGTAGCTATCTATCTCTATCTAGTCATGGAAATATGTTGTCTTATTTATGTAATTTATTAAATACATAAGCAAACTTTCAAAGAAATCAATTAACCCCTCCAATTTTCGTAAAAATCGAATTTTCTTGACAATTTTTTTTTCATACCCCCGAAGGCAAAAACGTCAGTTTGGGGTAGAAAAGAAATGGCCAGGGGTCTGAAAAAGCAATTTTCAAAAATCCAACCTAGAAATGCCAAGATAGCCCAATAATAAGGGCCAACAACAACAACTGCATTTGCATTTGAGGTGCTCACCAATGATTCAAGAATGACACAACACATAAATGTACCCTCGACATCATTCCATGAATATAGCCACACCTTGACATAAGGATTCTAAAATCACTAATATGCTTCATTATTCGTAACATCAAGGGTTGCATTGATATGTTTTACTTATCCTAGCATAAAGAACACATTCAAATAAGATAGGAGTCACCGTCTCTCACGAATTTTCTTATTCATTAATAGCTAAACATATTTGAAATAAACCTGAGTAAAGATAACTCATATTAAAGTCATTATAGGTTTAGTTTAATGATGCGAGATTTGGGTAGTAAGATGGTCCTGGGTTCGACCTCAGCTCTATTGTAAACAAAAAAAAAGCTCATATTATAAATAAGGGGCCTTTCTTTCCTCAAATACGCGTTCAATTTTCTCATATGCTACCTACTAGCACACCGCCTAACTTTAATATTAAGAGGTGTCTTTTACAGGTTACCTCCATCTCATTTGGAGAAGAAACTTACAATTAGTCGCGAAAGATACAACAACCAGTGTTTTAAAAATCGGACTGGTCATCGATCCGGTAAGGGTACTGAGTCATTGGTTCATTGGTCGAACTAGTGAGTCACTGGTCGAACCGCATGACTAAACCAGATAAAATCGGATAACCCGGATGAATAAATCGATCTTTATAACCAAACTATACAGGGATTAAACCGGATGACTCGGTCTCTAAAAATACCATGACACCTAAAAATGTGAAAATTTCAGAATATCATAATTTGACAAGTTCATTATTTAAATACCATGATACTCACAATTGTCACTTTTCTTATATTTTTACATATTTAAAATCATGATAAAACAAAAAATATATATAGAAAAAGGTTAAAATATATATATATAAAAAAATGTCATGTAAAAAAAATTACATTCTCAAAAAAAAAAAAAACAGTTAAAAAAAAGTTATGAGCATTTGAACCGGCGGTTTGAATAAACTACTGGTTCACCGGTTTTCCCGATTTTGACCGGTTTAATAATATGGGCGATCTAACAATCGGACCAGACTGGTTACTCCTTCGGTTTTCGGTTCAACCGGTTCGATTAGACGGTTCGATTTTTAAAACACTGAAAACTAACGTAGAGAAAATAGTATTTTTCTATGATGATTTTATTTATTTTTTTTCAACTAAGAAGAAAAAACAATAACCTTAATTATTATAGTTTATATTCAATTTTGGTAAAAAAAAATAATAGTTCATATTCAACACCAACGTCTCTTTTCTATATGTTTTTATTACATATTTTGTATCGCTTATTACTCTATTTACTATCTTTGACTTGACTTCTTTCGTAAAATTGCCTTCTTTTTTCTTCTTCTTTTCTCTTTCGTTTGAATTATTATATATATCTCTTATATTATAAGCTTGTTCCGAAAAGCTAACCCTAGACCTAATTATTTTCCCGCTCATTTTTCCTATCATTTTACACTAAAATAATAAAATAAAATGTTAAAAAATGGCCAATAAAATAAAATGGCCTCCCCAAGAATCGAACCCGCAACCTTTAAGATCAATTTTGTACTTTTTGCCACTACACTACATCAATCAATTTGATATTATTTTGCAATCAACATCTAATAAATATGAAATTTTATATATCTCTCACCATGTTAGATATTTATTAATATTATTATTATTAGCTTCCTATTAATATTATTATTATTATTAGATTTCTATTATTATTATTATTAGCTTCCTATTATTATTATTATTATTATTATTAGATTCCTACTACTATTACTATTATTATTAGATTCTTACTATTATTATTATTAGACTCCTACTATTATTATTATTATCATATATTATATAAGGACGATGCAAACAAAGTGACCATATTATCATGTGCAAGTCATGTGTGATTATTTAAAAGAAAGTTACTAAAAATAATGAAAACAAAATAATTAAATAATCATGTTTACAGAAAATTCAGATAATATGTTTAGGAAAACAAAACTTTTGAAATATATCTCATATTATTATATTATATATACAGCATAACAAACTCTCGAAAATTTACGATCACTTATTTGATATACATACACAACAACAACATAACCAACCCTTTTGAAATATATCCCATATTATTATCTATACAACATAACAAACTCTCCAAAATTTACGATCAATTATTTGATATACATGCACATATTCGATATAGATACACAACATTACCAACTCTCAAAAATTTAGGCACACCACTTTTTAATATATATATATATATATATATATATATATATATATATATATACTTCACTCTAAGTGCTATTGCCTTTGAATTGAAAATCCCGCTGATTGTGATATATAGAAAAAATATTCAAATTCAGAAATTAACAACCGTCTCATGGCTAATATCTATACTTCATTAACGACTCTTTCTCCTGGAAAAAAAGATTTAAAAGTTAAAGTTCGCGTGACAAATATGTGGACAGTTCCTGATAAATAAACACCGTCCTAATATAATAAATTTGTCGGTAGAAATGTTCAAGATTATCTAGATGGCAATAATGTGGTAAATTTTTTGGTAAGGTAGTATCGTTAAATTATTTATTTCGTTAAGTTCCTCATCTAATTTTTTCTTAACAACCCCACTTTTTTCCTACTAATATACAGTCAGACAATATTGACGAATATCCAAAAGACTTAGACATATTTCTTGACAAGCAAATGTTTTTTAAAGTGGAAGTTTCAAAACTCAACATTCATAATCAATGACAGAATTGTACGGTGAAGATGGCTTCAGATGATGTTGATACAATTCAACAATTTATATCCAAACATAATCTTAAGGTCCACATATTTATCTTATTATTACTTTTTTGTGATGTTGGTATTCTATAGAAAATCTTCATTTATTGATTTAAATTTAAATATTTGAATATTAAGCAGGTGGCTAACGATGAGAAATGAAGTACAATTAATTGTTAATATGTCTATCAATTGCAATTAATTATTAATAAAATATTTACTATCATCAACAATGTATTTATTTAAGGTTTAATTATCAAATACAATTAATTATTTATTTGTCGTGTGTAGGAAAAATTAGAATGTGTTGATTCATGCAGCAACACTGATGCGCAGCAAACTCCAACAATCAAGTCAAGCTTGAAAATATCATCTGATAGTGTGAACTCTATTGATGTTGTTGCTGTCGATGAGATTGGAGAAAATTCTATCACCAAACCCCCTAAAATGGTTCGTGTGAAGATCGAGAAACCGGATGGAAAGTGACAATTGTAGGATCTCAAGTTTATTTGTTTTCTGTCTTTTTTTGACTCAATTATTATTCCAATACGTTAAGGTCACATTAAGCTGTAATTTTCGTTGGTTTAATTTTCAAAGACTAATATTATGGTTTATCGTATTACTATTTTTTTTTATTTTGATGAGATTTATATTGTTTGTTTTTTATCAATAGCGTTTTTTATTTTTATATTACAATGACATTTATTTATATGATATTTATACAAATAGTAGTTAACTCCAACTATATCAACTATATTATCTCTTATATTATAAGTTTCTTAACCCTAATTTTTTTTTCTCTCATTTTACCCTAACATTAATTCAAATAAAATGTTAAAAAATATCTCATCAAAAATCGAACTCACAACATTTAACCCACCATGTTAAATATTTATTATTATTATTATTATTATTATTAATTCAAATAAAATGTTAAAAAATACATCGAACCCACAACATTTAACTCACCATGTTAAACATTTATTATTATTAGCTTCCTATTATTATTTTTTTTTAAATTATTATTATTATTATTATTATATCTCTTATATTCTAAACTTGCTCCGAAGTGCTAACCCCAAACCTATTTTTTTTCCTCTCTTTCTCATGTGGTCCATTATATTAAAAAAAATACAAATTTGTTGGGAATCGAACCATCATCCCTTTAATTTCTCTTTTGCGGTGACTATATTAATAAGAGTCAGAGACAATCTCTTAAGCATGTTGGGATATATCTTTTGTCGACGATATTTCTACATGGTCAGTTGTATATTGCAATTTCAAGAGTTATTTGAAGATAATGATTAAAAATATTGATTATCGACGTAGACGGTAAAAATACGAATAAAAATTCTAATATAGTCTACAAAGAAGTATTTCGTAATATACCATAATTTCTGTTGTATGAACATTTATCCAATTTTATTGTCGAACTAATATTTAATGGTACTCGATTTTTTTATATATGTTTTAGTGTTAAAATTTTATATTTTATTTTTTCATATTACGGTCAATTAGACCCGTGCACCGCACGGGTCGAAGTTCTAGTTATGTAAAAGCTTTGTCTTCCGTTTCTTCTATATTCTTCTTTGCAACATTTTTCTTTGTTCTTATGAATATAACATAATATAAACACACAAAACCCTTGTCTTAAAATCTTGTTTTTTCAACTTACCCTCCGGTTCTCGGTTCAACCGGCCGATCTAGTCCGATTTTTAAAACACCGACAACAACTAACAAATCGGTTGAACCGGGAACCGGAGGTGTAACCGGTCTGGTCTGATTGTCAGACCACCCATATTATCAAACCGGTCAGAATCGGACGAAACCGGTGAGCCCGCAGTTTATTCAAACTGGCTGGTTCAAATCCGCATTAATTCCCTGGGTTAAAACTACACTCTTCTATTTGCAAACATGTGGATTTTGTGGCAATCCAAGATACCCAAATTTGCATCAAAGACATTTGTTTTACAACGATTCTTGGCTTAATCAACATGAATGTGTTTGGATGGATTAAATCTAACTCAACTAGTACAACTATGTTTATTTTCTTAGCTGGCCTTTGGTGGAGTGGGAAAGCTAAGAACATTGTGTGTGTGGGGAATGATTCTATTCAGTTGTTCACGGTGGTGGCCGAGGCTAAAAGACTTCCGTCTCTCTTATCAGTTTGCTTCCCTTCTAATACTATGCACCAAAACTCTACTCAATCATTAATTTCTTGGCATCCATCCAGAGAGAATTGTTTTGTCCTTAATGTTGATGGTAGTTGTTGTGGCCAGTCTAACCGTACTGGAGTAGGAGGACTAATTAGACGTGGTGATGGTAGTTGGGTTGTCGGGTTCAACAGTTACTTAGGTCTGTCTAATATCACATATGCATAGATCATGGCTATTTATCATGATTTATGACTCGCCAGATAATTCGGCTGCACCTACATTGTTTGTTATTTTGATTCTCCAAGGGTGTCATCAATCTCCTAGATAAACCTTTGAACAAATATCATTGCTTTGCATTTGTCATTGCCAACATACTTGATCCGATGAACTTGGATTGGGAGGTAAAGTTATGTCACTGTCTTAGAGAAGAAAATGTTAGTGCAGATTTTCTAGCAAAGTGGTGCGCTAAATCTCATAACTTTTTTTTTTTGGCATTTGCCCAATGGTTCTCGGGAGAAGGAGGTCCTGGTAATTCAGAGTTCGGCTGTGAGGTTAGGAAATTCTGGCCAAGAATTGTTCCCACCAGGAATCGAACTCGGGTTCTCCCGAACAATCTGTCTTAGGAGGAACTCATTAACCACTTGAGCCGAATGTCTTGGTTAAAAAAAAATCTCATTATTTAGATATACAGTGATGCAATTTTCTAATATAAGTAATTAATAAGAAAATAGTAGCTTTTATAAAAAAAGAGAGTAAATTTTAGGGGGAGTAGAAGAGTAGTTTAGAATCCTTGTTAGATGCAGTACACGTTAAAATGTCCTTATTCTTAAGTCACTAAATTTAGTCTAGTGATGATGAGTTTCACTATTTGAATCTATGCTAGAGGTTATGATTCAGTCCTCAACTCTATTATATAAAAAATGTTATTATTTTTTATTTCACAGCAATACTTTAATTTTTTTTTATTTCACAGAAATACTTTAATTTTTATTAAGGATTTTGTTTACCAAATTAAAGGGCTGCTTAGAATTCATTTAATCATATTCTAAAATAAATCGTAACATTATTTTTTCCCACCAAATTATTTTTTTTCACAAATGTTTCTACCAAAATGTAAATATTATTTTCTTAAACAATCAGTCAACGTTCAAACATAACTTTCATTAATTTAGAAATATTTAATTATTGCTTGATTTTCCAATATTATTTTTATCCTTTTACTATGTTTGTTTTTCAAATATATTTTATTAATTAAATCAAATTCTTCATTTTTTCCTATTATAATAATTATTTTTATAAGATTTCAGACATTAAATCTCTATGACTGAAAGTCCAAAATATTTAGTTGACCCAATTTATATTAGATTCACTGTCACAAATTTTCTACAACTATATATAACCTTATAACCTTACTTGAATAAACCAATAGTGAGTGATACATTGAATTAACAAAACCATAACAACAAAATTTTGAGCACTTTATTTTTCAATGGCACTTTCTATTGAGAAAGATGTGTTTCCTCAACAATTTTCAACCAATGTTAGGGTTCTTGTGATTGATCATGATATCAATCATCTCAATACTATTGAGAAAATGTGCTCTCAATTCAATTACCCAGGTAAAATTGTTGGGTAATTAATATTGAGAAAATGTGCTCTATATGAAATTATGTTAACTTATGAAAGTCTCAATTTTTTGGTTACAATTCTCATTTTTGAATTTTTTTTATTGTTTAATTCTTTCAGTTAATACATGCTCCAAGATTTCTGAAGCTTTGAATCTTTTGATGGAAAAAAAAGATTGTTTTGATTTGGTACTAATCGAAGCTCAAATGCCTAATGATATGGATTCATATGATTTTGTGGAACATGTTACACAAGAAATCAATATCCCTGTCATTAGTAAGTATATAATTAACTGTTTTATTATATGATCAATTCATTAATATATATACACACACACTTATGTGTGACATTGTTATTTTTATGTGCAGTGATGTGTGTTGATGAAACAATAAGTGATGCAAAGAAGGCTATTGAAAACGGGGCTTGTATTTATTGGATCAAACCGTTGAGTGAGAATCAAATCAAATATATGTGGAAATATGTTGCAATGAAAATTTGGAATGAAAAAAGAATACAAGAAACATTTGAGGGTGAATGTATGAAAAAAAAGGAGAAAGGTGAAAAAAACAAAGATAAAGATGAATTGCCAATGGAAAAATTACGTGTTGTATGGACACCAGAGTTGCATAAAAAATTTGTTAGCGCAGTGACGGAACTCGGTATTGATAGTATGATTCTATACCAATTTTTTTTTTCTTTTTTCTTTTTAATATTTTTATCTTCTTTTTACTGATTGTGACAACAATTTTTTTTCTCTTTGTTAATTATTTTCAGAGGCAGTACCCATGAAAATTCTTGACAAGATGGATGTGGCTGGATTGACAAGAGAGCAAGTAGCTAGTCATCTGCAGGTATTTTTATTTGACTTTAATCTTTAATTTAAGCGTGCAATTTCAGTTGTAAGCCTTTGAATTTGGGGGTAAATCTTTAGTTTATAAAATAAACTTTAGTAATTTTGTAAGAAACAAACCAAAAACTTGATGATTTATGGTTCGGAAAAATTGATCAACGTAAGTTATTAGAGAACATAAAGAGTTTGATCTTATTTATAGGAAAAATATATGTTTGCGATATATATATTCATCTTTTAAATTAATCATAATATATATTCTATGGATTAGTCTTCAACTTTCATTCTGGTATATATAGAGATAGACACATACTAGATTCATCCAAAATGGAGTAAGTCAAAATTTTGATTTGTTAAGCTATGAAGTTTTCTTAATCATTCAAATTCAATGTCATCATAATAATCACGTAGAAGAATATTTGCATGAAATATAGATATCAATCTTGTATCCATTAATTAAAACCAAGACAATAAATTGTACACTATTTAATAAACTAGTACTTGTTTTATTCTTTGACAAGTACTGTATTAACTAACACTTATTAACGATTCGATCTCCCGGAACTGTGATTGAAATAGACTGGAATCACATTTGATGTCAGAATTGACAAAAATGTTATTATAACACACTTTTGTGTAAACAAAAATGATACAAACAATGTTCATGCAGAAAAGTGGAAGATAAAGTTTTTGGTTTGACAAAATTACCCATTTTTTTGTTAGCAAAATGACAAAAATACCCGTGTGTATATATGGTGTAAAATAAAGTGTGTCATAATATCATTTCTCATACATATATTTGTTTTGCAGAAGTTTAGGATTTATCTGAGGGAAAGAGAGGCAGAAAAGCAACAACAAATACAGAACCAAAATCAAAATGCCATATTGAAATCACCATTTTGTCCTAACTTTTCTCATGCTATAGAACAACAAAATTTAATGTCATATTGTTGCAGTTCTTCTCAGCAAGTTCCAAACCATTTGATAGCAAGAAACTTTCCATATCATTTCAACAATATAATATGGCAGCAACTTCCACCACCAGAATCTAATAATAATACATTGCCTCCGCAACAAGAACATCATCGACAAATTAATAATTCATTCGACGATGTTCATCAAACTAGTCCGGCTTCTGACAACCAGCAGATTCCAACGACTCAGCCACTTCCAATGTCATCATCGACAATTGGTGCTAATATCGGCGACACTGATATTAATGACAACATAACAAGGGCAGAGGAGGCAGAACTTGATTCTATCAATAGTTTACAAGAGGATGTAGTGAAGCCAAAGGAGGGAACAATTGTAGAAGAATGTGAGTCAGATAACAAAGTGAAGGGCACAGAGAATGTGCAAGGAATGAATTCTGTTAACAACAATGGTGAAATGAAGGAACCACGTAGGGGAATGAGATCACGCAAACCTAACACCATGTTGAAGGATTATGTGAGAGAATGAGCTCATTATAAGGATTGTAGTAGGGATAGTTAGTTATGTGAATTTTGAAGTTTCTTATCTTTTCTCTCCCAAACTCTCTTTACATTTGTATGAAATTCTTCTAGTTTACTAGTAGTTGATATTTCAATTCAATAAAATTATCCCTTTATTTGAACTTATCTTTACATATCATTTTAGAGGTTTATCTATGTTATTGTTCATTGGACTATTCGTAATAGATGGAGGAATTGCATGCATCTTATTTTTCAAATGTATTTTAAAGTCGTTCACATTTTCAGAGAAGAAAATTGTTGTGCCGATAAAATGGTTATCATTGGTTTATCTATAAATAGTTTCAATTGGTGGAATAACTTATCAAGTTCTAGTTGGTGCCGATTATTTTACTTCTATATAAATTTTGTTGTTTATATTTGAATCCTTATTTTACCTCTGCAATTTTTTTCCTTTCATCAAGTTTTTATTCCATTATATTTTCCTTAGTAAAGTTTCAACGAAGCAGAAAAATGCTAACTAGTGCACCAAAAACACTAATTGAGGTACTAAATATGGTAAACACGTCTCAAATTTGTGTATTTTACTTTTAAAAGTACTAAAAATATTTATTTCAATGTAAAAAATATTTCTTTTAACTTCTTAACTAGTGTTCCAAGACACTAGCTAACATGATCTTTATTTTAATATGTATCTCATTAGAATATTTCTTACATATGGAGGGGTGCCACATAATTTAGATGTGTTATTAATTGTCACCTTTATAAATTATACATTGTTATTATTATTATATATATATATATATATATATATGCATATCTTATGAGAATTGATTAAATCCTTATCATCTGTCCCTTTCTACTCTATCAATTCTCATAAACATAAGTATTTTCATAATTAATTTGGTCAGTTATTATGTCTAGGTAATCATTTTGTTTTGTTACATTTTTATTTTTGGATTTAAAAAAATGATTTTGCAAATCAGCCACTAAATTAAAGAAATTATCGGGTCAAGTTGCAGATTAGGTCGCTCTCTTTATGATGTTTCGCGGCACTGTCAAAATTGTGTATAAGACAGACTATCAATTGATATATATATATATCTCTCTGTTACTCCATATTTTTGTTTGAAACAAAATATGAAATAAAGATAAGTTAATTGTTAAATTATACATGTTATCAATATGTATACTTAAAAGTTAATGTAATATTTTTTCAAAAGCTTTTTTCTTTTGATTCGATTTTGATATAAATCGAAGTCTGGCTATATCGAAAGAAGTTTGGATTTCACGGGAAGTCTAAGTACTTTTCAAATGATTTCAAACTTAACTCACTTCGATTTCGACTAATTGGCAACGGATGCAACGGTTCAAAACTGAGGACATCACATAGAAGCAAAGACACGCGTCATTTGGTCAAAAGACAACCGTTACATAGCAGTTGAAATACGAAGTCTATATATATGTATTTTGTAGTCAAAATCAGGGTCACAAATTCACATACTGGATCCTTCTATAAACTCAGAGTACCCAAGCGTTCGAGCGAAATGAGTAACATAAAGGAAATGTATGATTCTGTGTACCACCTTTATTCTTTGTAAACGTTTTACATTTGAATGCAATTTACTTTTTAAAGCAAACTTTTATTTTAACGCTATTTTTATCAAATTCATTCATTCGAATGAATTTTGCAATTGCCCTTTAAATTCAATTCAAGTTTTATTCTGCAAACTTTACTTTTCTGCAAAACCTTTTTCATTCGAAACACTTTATCGCATTGTTATCTCTAGTTACATGCTTTAAATTCAAGTCTTTATAACAGCATTTCCAAAATATGAACTTTAAATGTTTTTTTTTACAAAGAATGCACAAACATGTTCCAAGATTTACTAGTTGATCTTACCAGTAAATAAACTAGCGGTTGTTTACCAAAAAACAGTGTAAACAAATTGGCACGCCCAGTGGGACCGGTTTTGTGCGTTTTTCTTTAAAAGTTCTGTTGATTTATTTACTTTTTTCCGTTGTTTTGTATGCATTTGAGAAGTGGTAAATCTTTACCAGACTTCGAAAATTATAAAAATCGTAAGAAAATGGTTAGACCATCAACAAGTCTAAACATAAATCAATCGATTCCAGAGGGACAACCATCGCAACCTTCTGGTAGCAATGCCAATATAGGTTCTGGAAATGGGTCTACGACCCTTAACCAAAATGCGAGTACCATAGGTTCGAGTGGTCCTTCTGTAATCCTGGAACAAATACCATCGACTGTTCCAGTGACTATTCCTTCGATTCCCTCACCATCTGTGCATGTAGGAGGAGGAAATTCTTCACAGCCAATGAATGGCGATCATAGAAGCCCAATTCGTTTATTTCGATTACCAAATAATGAGCGTCAATATGGCATGCCTCCCGAATTTATGGTTGGCCTTCATAATTCTAGTAATGAAGGACCAAATATGTTTTCCCCTTCGACTTCAGCAGTAGGAAATCAGGGCAGACAATTCCAAAATTTGATTAATACATCTTTGATGTCCCTTAGACAGCAAATGGATGATAGCAATCATGAAATGGTTCATATGTTAACACAACAAATTGGGGCAGTGTTCAACCCATTGATACAAACTACAAATGATAGTTATCAATTGTTAGCCAACCAAATGGGAAGGATGGCAGATTTCTTTGGAGCACCAAATGTTCCAAATGGTGCTAGGCTTAATGGTCAAAACGGGCCATTACCCAATGAAATCGAAAACATTAACCAAAGGTGTCATACCCCAATTTTTGACCTAAGATCCCACCTCATATTCTCATCATTGCATTTTATGCATAAATAACGAAAAATTCAAAAATATGTCAATTTATTAGTGTTAGTAACTTTATTGAAAAAATCCAAAAAGATATGTTAAGAATCTTTTTTCTTTTTGAAATATCTTTGTTTTATATTTTGATAAAAATAAAAATCTCTAAAACGCTATAATTTAGGAGTCAAATCTTTGTATTTATTTATTATTATTATTTTCTTTCCTTTATTATTATTATTATATCTAATTAATTAAAGAGATTGAATTAGCAAGAATAGTGCACCTACCTCCCTTGTTTCTCTACATGCTTGTTATTATTGTTTTTATTATTATTATTATTTTATTATTTTCCTTATATAATCAAAAACAAAAAAAACTTAACAAAAAAATATTAAAAAAAGAAGAAGGATGCAGCACGTGGCTGCCTTCCAATTCCCTTTTATTTATTTATTTATTTATTTTTTTTCTTTCTTTTTTTATTATTATTATTATTATTATGTTACTTTTTTTTTAGGCTTAAATATGCAAAAGATCCTTGCACTTACGGGTCATTTGAGTTTTAGTCCCTGCATTTTAAAAATATTTCGTTTTGCCACTGCACTTTCATTTTATTTTAAAAATAGTCCCTGGACCCATTTTTTTGCTGAAGTGTCATGTTTAGGTCCCTGCACTTAAGGGTCATTTGAGTTTTAGTCCCTGCATGAAACTCAAATGACCTGTAAGTGCAGGGACCTAAACTCAAATGACTTGTAAGTGCAGGGACCTAAAGTTGACACTTCAGCAAAAAACTGGGTCCAGAGACTATTTTTAAAATAAAATGAAAATGCAGTGGCAAAACGAAAGGTTTTTAAAATGCAGGGACTAAAACTCAAATGACCTGTAAGCGTAGGGACTTTTTTCATATTTAAGCCTTTTTTTTATTATTCAAAAATCTGAGAAAATTGTCCAGCAAGCACAGTTTGTCTTCTTCCCCAAACAGGGAGATTCCAATTCAACCATGGAAAGCTTCTTCTTTGCCTTTCCTCAATCATCCAAAACCCTAAAAATTTTGGGTTATAAAACAGAGCAAAGAACTCAGAGAAAAGGGAGGCCAGCCGCAACACAAAAAACAGAGATTCATCAACCTCAAATCCAGAATAAAAAAAATCATCCATCACAGAATAAAAAAAAAACAGAAATTAATTATCATCAAACCTCCATCAAAATTCATCAAATAATCACCATCATCACCTCCGTTCATCAAAACGGACCCAAACAAATCAAAATTGAAACAAAATCAAAACGAATAGGAAGAAAGAGAATCCAGAACCGAAAACAAAGCAAACACAGAGAAGAAGAAGCTAGAATCGAAGAAAAAAAGAGATCAAGGTTGTTTTTTTTTTTTCCCACCTTTTTTATTTTCCCGATCTAGGAGATTTGGCTAAGATTTGGGGGTTTTTATTTGTGGATTTAGGTTTAGAAAATAGAGTAGAAGATTTTGGTAAAAATTTTTTTGATTTCTGGAAAAAAAGGGGGTTGGGGCCGGCGGAGCCGCCGCCGGAATCGCTCCGGCGTGGCGGCGTCTCGCCGGAAGGGATGAAGATTCATCCCTGGTTCTTCATCACGAAGAACCCTAGCAGAGCTAGGAGAAGAAGAAGAAGAGAGAAGAGAGGGCGGCCATGAGAGAAGAAAGTGAAACAAAAAATGAATTTTTTAGGGTTTTTGTGTATTTATACCCTGGTCAAATCCCTTGTGTGCTTGTCTATGGAATTATGGTGAACCTGCGCACCCAGAACCGTCAGATCTGATCAAACGTCCCTGGTTATTCCATCACAATTTCTTTTTTGATCAGATCAGGGACGTCTGATCAATCAGACGGCCCAGATCTCTTTCTCCTTTCTGGTTGGCGCCTATGGGCCTTGTGGACTGGGCCTAGTCCATTTTTGCTGTTCACACCCCCTATCTTGCTGTTTATACCCCCAGCTCTATTTATTTATTTATTTTATTTATTTTATTTTATTATTTTATGTCATTTAATTTATTTATTTTTGTACATTATTTATATATTATATGCTATGTTTAAATATCAAAAACGTCAAAAAATATGTGTCATGTTATTTGTTTCGTTTATTATTGCTTAAATATCAAAAATGCAAAAAAATGTTATTGTGTGTTTTATTTTGTTCAAGTCCAAAGGGAAAAGGGGATTTATTCGTTAACCTCGTGTTGCGATTATTTTTGCGCATTTGCTTGTTCACTTTTTTTGACCTTGGAATAAAAAAATCATTTTTTGCTCAAATAAAAAAAGAATGAAAAAGGAGTGATTTGGCGGATGACTTTTCACTCTCCGGTGACTTCGGATTTCCTGCCGGATGGCTTGCGGTCCGAATAACCGACGTTCTAAAAATATAAATTTTTCTAAAAAAAAATAATAAAAAGCAAAAACATTCAAATATTTCCAAAAAAAGAAATCCTTTTATAATAAACTTCGACTTTCGTCGAGAAACTTTTTTTCAAACTTTTTTCAATAAATGCTCTAACACACTTAAGCATATTTAAATATTTTCAAAAAGACTAAAAAATACAAAAACAATCCAAAATTTTTGCCGCTTGGCTTTTCAGATTCAAACTTTTTTTTTCTCAAGAGAGTTTAGACGTGAGTCATCTCTAGTTGAAATTCATCTCCCCACGACATATGGCAGGAAAAGATATAAACTTTTCAGTATGTTCGTGGCGGATTTAAAAGGAGTTTAAACTTAAGATGACGACTCGTCTTTTCTCCTAAAATCAATCAAACAAACCATTTTTACAAATTTTACCCCGAACTACGAGATTTTGATCCCTCACGGGTACGTAGTGCAAAAGACCTTGTGTCTTCCCAATTCAAAATTAATAAAACATTTTTTTTTTCTTTTTCTTTCTTTTCTTTAGATATCCCAAAATTAATAAAAAAAATTCTCTCATCGTTACCCAATCATTTATAAGTAAATTTTACAAGCAAAACATTTTAGCACATAATACATATTTCAAGAGGTTCCCGTAGAGTACTACGGATACATAGGATGCTAATACCTTCCCTTTGTATAACTAACCCCCGAACCTTAAATCTCTAAATTTTTATTATGGGTTTATTCGAACTCTTCCCCTTCCCTTGGATAAATTAAAGTTCGGTGGTGAATCATAATTTTTGAGAACCAAAGCTAACCAATGGCTTGGCGTCCGAAAATCACCGCGACAGAAATGGCGACTTCACTGGGGACTCCCCAAGAGGGTTGAGCCTAACTTGTATATATGTTATATTTGTGCTATTATTTTTTCTTGTATATTTTATATTGCTTTATATGCTTATATGCCTGGGTTTAATATTTATGAGAGAAAAGTCCTCTACCCGGACTTGAGCAAACACTTAAGATAAGTTAGTGGTTGAGTGTTGGCCTTCTTGGTGGATACCTCGTAGGGTTAACATGAAAACCACGCCTAGAGTAGACCCTCTTGAAAATATCGTTGTCTTGCGAGGATTTGCAATGGCGGTGATATTTTCTCGTTGGATCCATGACTCTTGGAACCTTTTAAACAAGTCTAGAACCCTGAAACGTGTTATTAGGGACCTCTGTTTAGAATCCTAATTGGTGGTTAAACGTTGACCTTCTTGGTGGATACCTCGTAGGGTTAACATGAAAACCACGCCTAGAGTAGACCCTCTTGAAAATATCGTTGTCTTGCGAGGATTTGCAATGGCGATGATATTTTCTCGTTGGATCCGTGACTCTAGGGACCTTTTAACCAGTCTAGAACCTCGAAACGTGTTATTAGGGACCTCTGTTTAGAACCCTAATTGGTGGCTAAGCGTTGACCTTCTTGGTGGATATCTCGTGGGGTCGACGCGAATGCCACTCCTAAAAGAGATCCTTTGGAAGTGTTGTGGTCTTGTGAGGATTCGCAATGACTGTGATACTTTCAAGTAAGATCAATGATTTTAGGAACCATTTTTTTTTTTGAAGCCTAGAATCTACATGTGAGGGGTGTAGTTTAATTTATTTTTTTTAGCACCATATAACTGGTATTCAAAACTATTTCGGACCATATCCTTCCATACCATAACATATGCATTCATAAAAATTCATTACTTTTATTTTCAAGGAACTTAGGATTACCTTTGCGAACGTCATAGGTTTTGTAATCCTTCCATTAAAAATAAAAAATATTGTCTCCTTACGACGTTTGCAATTAATATTGAGTTCCTTTAAAAAAAGATATAATAAAAAAAAAAAATTATTAATTTGCATTGCATTCATGCATCATTCATCAGTCAAGTTTTCGCATTCTGGCGATCTATTCGTGTCTTTTTCTCTCCGTCCAATCAAGTTGTGTCACAAAATACAACACCGAGCTAATCAAGATGGGTCTAAACCAGAGAACCACGAGCTTCATGAAGAGGTGGCTACTCTCCGAGCAAAGGTGAATATGATTGAGGGTTGTTCAAATGAACGTACGATCTCAAGTCCCGAGCAACCACGTTTGTAATTTCTGGGAAAGCCAATTTGAAATAGATCGCTGCAAATGCTTAAGTCTAGATGGAAAATTCTTCCCAAATTTTGGCATTGTACTGCTTTTGTCATTTGTATTTTTCTTGGTTAATGCATTATTTGTATATAAGAACTTGTTTATTTTCTTGAATCTTTATCTCAACACAATAAGTATGTTAGTCTTGAAGAAATTCATTCGTTGCACTCTTTTTTTGTTTTCAATTAAATTATTTTTTTTGGCATTATGATACCAAATTCTACCAATCTTCTTGCCTATGCGGAAATTGGAGGGAGGATGACGAAAAAAAAAAAAAAAAAAACGCAAAATTTTTTTGATTGTGTGCTTTTGAATAAAACCTTGTTGATGATGTACAAGCATTGTTTCAAATCCCAAACACCGGAGATATAAGGAAGATAATCCCTTGTTAACCCTTTTGAGCCTTGAAGTAGGAGTTTCTTTTAAATGTAAAAAAAAACCTTACATATAACCTGGGGCAGGGTAGTCTTTAGTTGATTTGACCGAGTGTTCAGATTTCAAAAGGACATGTGTTTATAAGGATCAACCACAATGGTTATCCCTCATCCACCAAAGAACGAGATAGACATCACCTCTCAATAGATGAAGACAAAGTCAAATGTCACATGATTTGTCCAAAAAAGAAAAGTCCGCTAAGACCAAACTTGAAAACAAGTGGCTTAGGCAAAAATTAGGGCGTCCCGTTGGACTACCAATTCAAAAGAAGGAGTCCAAGCAAAAGTTAGGGAAAATGAAATACGAAAGGACTACCGAAGCCAAGGTCCTCAGTATAAAAAAAAAAAGGACAAACTTGTGTGACTACAACCACAAAGAGGTGAGTGTACTACTCCAAAAACCTCGCTGGCTCCTTAATCATCAAAATCCTTTTTTGAGAAATGAAAACTTAGGTTGAATAAATCGAGCATAGGATTGGAGAACCCACGAAGAATGGGTGGGCACAAATAATCTTTGAGCCTTAAAATCTTTTTTTTGAAAACCGTGAACCAGGCCACATTACAACCCTCAAAAGTCCTAATTGAAGCAGGGTTTATTTTGATAGCATACTTTAAAGCGTTCCCGACTCCCATAATTTTTGCCCAAAATCTATGATGGTATCATATGCTTTACTATATTTGTCTTTCAAAAAATAAATGTCATATCCTAACCAGTGATTCAGTCATAAGGTTTTGCGACATCCTTTCATAAAAAAAATAATAATATAAAAAATAAAAAAATAAGAAAAAAAAAACTTCAAGATTCACATAACTATTGAATAGAATTCTCATTTTTAGAATAAACTTTTTTTCTGCTTGTAAAACATTTGCTTGACATCAAGAAAACTTACAATTGACTATCAGCTAGGGGCATGTTGCCTAGAAGATTTATTGAGAAAAGGATATGTCAAGTATCGCCAATCTGGGGCAGTCACCTCGAGATTCGAAAAATCTCTCTATGAATCCATTGATCAAACGGTTTATCTCAAAGGCCCTACGATCTGGGGCAAGTTGTGAATCGAAGGTTACCTTGATCAACACAGTAAACTTGGGGCACCCAAAAGGGCTTCCAGGGGCAATCCAGATCTGTCAAAATAATTTCTTCCTCCTTAAGCCAAGAATCCTCCTCCGATAAAATTGATCCTTTGGGAGTATTGTTATAATATGTTGGGTAGGTGATTCAGCATTCCCCAACTAAAAAACTGAACTTGAATGTTCCCCAGTTAAGCATCAAAGAGGAATTCACATTGATTCCCTTTCAACGGATGGTGATATTAGAGGATTGAATTTTGGAGGTTCACCCCCAAGAAGTATTTTCCTACCCCCCAGTGAGATTTGAGCATTGAAGAAAGGAACTACCCTATCAGTGGTTTTGTTCTCTCTCCAGTGACGTTTCCATCTTGATTGGCTGAGTACCCGGTTGTATTGGTGTTGTTTGGTCATCTCCATTTTGTTTGTCTATCTGTTTTGCCTGTTTTGTCAGCATATACAATATACACATCATAACATTCATGCATTCATCACGCATAGCCGAATTTATATTCGTTGCTCATTTTTGCATTTTTGATATTTGTCCCTTCTCTTCATAAGGTGTATGTACTTTTCTCGATTAGAGTTTACCCTTTAAGCAGAAAATCACACTATTTTTTGAATCCCCATTAAGCTTGTTCCTTATGGAAGCATTTTATTCAGCGTTCTACTCCAGTTCATACTTGTATAGAACAACCCTTTAGTTGAGATATTCCCTCACCAAAGTCTTGATTGACCGTTTCTCTCCAGATTGTTCCTGGATTGAATTTTGATCCCCAGCAGTTACTGTTTTGAAGGTGGTTCAGGAGTTTGCATTTATTTTGCAAACTCGACACTCCACAACATAATTTTTCCTCCCCAGCGGAATCACCAATATTGGTCTGTCTTCAAATCTTTCCAACAAAAATTATCAATTTTATCTCCAGTAAGTGCTTATCTTTAAGAGGCTTGTATGTTTTTTTTTCCTTTCCCCAGTGAAAGAAGAAGCTCAAACCCGTTTTGGGAAGCTTATTCAAGAGCAAATGACATCTCTTTGAGAGGTTTGCATTCAACGGCAAATGACATCTCTTTGAGAAGTTTGCATACCAATAACAAATGACATCTCTTTGAGAAGTGTGCATATCAGCATATCAATCTTGATTCTTTCTATATATAAAAAAAAAAGAACAGCTCGCTAAGTTGAAAACCCGAAAAGGTGGCTTAGGCAAAAAATGAGCGTCCCGGTGGGCCGAAAACCTGAAAGGGCAGTCCAGGCAAAAATTAGGGGCACACAAAAAAAAGAGATATATATTCCCGGTGGATTGAAAACCCGAAAGGGGGATCCAGGAAAAATTAGGGATTTCAAAAAAGGTACAAAAAAGGGGCAAGCAAAAGCATGACTGTCGAAATAAGACCATGAGAAAAATTCGGTTACGGTTCACAAATGGTGACTTCTGTCGAACCTCCGATCAACAGACTTTACCCAAAGAAGCAATCATTCTTACCATGGATTGACATGCTATACCGGGATTTTACCCCGAGGATCTGATTTATTTCACCTATTAGGGTGATAACCCCAGTGGAGAACTATTGAGCGGTTGTACGGATGCGTCGCCCCAATACTCATCTTACATGATCAAGCTTTTATCTCATTCAGTCAGGTACAAATATCATTCAATCATACAAATACAAGCTTCATGATATACATACATACATACATACACATATACATACAACCATTCACACATTCATACATACATACAAACATATATACATGCATACATACATATAATCATTCACATATACATACATACATACAGTCATTCACATGTCCATACATATGTTCGTGTCCATGTGCAACATGCAAACAGAATCATTCATACATACTGCATTGACCATCATGTGTCTTGCTTCAATAAATCACAAAAAGAGTCATCCACAATGTATCTGGTCCAGAGATGTCTCTATCATTCATACAAAAAGAGTCATCCACAGTGTATCTGGTCCAGAGATGTCTCTATCATTCATACAAAGAGAGTCATCTCCAGTGAGTCTGGTCCAGAGATGTCTCTATCATTCATACAAAACAAAAAGAAGTCATCCACAATGTATCTGGTCCAGAGATGTCTCCATCACTCATACATCACAAAAAGAGTCATCCCCATTGAGTCTAATCTAGAGATGTCTCCATCAAACATATTCCAAGTTGCTTCAGTTGTATCCCTTTCCGAATACGCGGATAGGAAGATCCCCAGTCGAGCTCATTTCTCATTGGGTATAGAGTCTTTTTTGACTATTTCTCTTCAGTTCTTTCCTGGATCGACTTCTAATTTCAATCAGCAAGCGACAATCTCTTCATTTTGAGTAGCTTGTGTACCAACACATATATTCTCAACTTCCCTGTGTGATATCATTCCCAGTATATCTGGTCAAGAGATGTTAATCAAGAACTTTTCAGATGTCTTCTCGTTATGAGAAATCTGTATTTTCAATCTAACCTTCCTATATCTCCTTTGGAGTTCCTGGCAGAGTTATATGTTCCCTTTGTGGAAGTCTCTCTTTTTTTTGTTATTACCTTTTATAAGCTATCCATATGGTAGTAGGTAATATACATATCAATACCATCCATATGTTGGTAGACAATTTTTATCATTTATTTTCTGCTAGACTATCCATATGTTAGTTAGCAATGTTTGTCACTCGTCTTTTATAAGCCATCCATATGTTGGTAGACGGTGTCTCTTTTTTGTTATTACCTTTTATAAGCTATCCATATGGTAGTAGGTAATATACATATCAAAACCATCCATATGTTGGTAGACATTTTTTGTCATCTATTTCTGCTAGACTATCCATATGTTAGTTAGCAATGTTTGTCACTCGTCTTTTATAAGCCATCCATATGTTGGTAGACGGTGTCTCTTTTTGTTATTACCTTTTATAAGCTATCCATATGGTAGTAGGTAATATACATATCAAAACCATCCATATGTTGGTAGACAATTTTTGTCATCTAGTTCTGCTAGACTATCCATATGTTAGTTAGCAATGTTTGTCACTCGTCTTTTATAAGCCATCCATATGTTGGTAGACTGTGTCTCTTTTTGTTATTACCTTTTATAAGCTATCCATATGGTAGTAGGTAATATACATGTCAAACCCATCCATATGTTGGTAGACAATTTTTGTCATTTTTGTTTCTGCTAGACTATCCATATGTTAGTTAGCAATGTTCGTCACTTGTCTTTTTTAAGCTATCCATGCGATAGTAGACAGTGCCTCATTATTCGTCACTTGTCTTTTTTAAGCTATCCATGCGATAGTAGACAGTGTCTCTTCATTCGTCACTCGTCTTTTATTAAGCTATCCAGGCGATAGTAAACAGTGTCTCATCATTCATCACTTGTCTTTTTTTAAGCTATCCATACGATAGTAGACAGTGTCTCATCATTCGTCACTCGTCTTTTTTAAGCTATCAATGCGATAGTAGACAATGTCTCATCATTTGTCACTCGTCTTTTTTAAGCTATCCATGCGATAGTAGACAGTGTCTCATCTTTTTTCCATTTACCTTTGTTAAACTATCCATGTGATAGTAGGCAACTTATCCCCAGTAAAACTACATTGTTTCACCAGTGGAGTTGGATCGTTTTCCTCTCCCTATCATTGTTTTTTCTCCCTCGGTCGGGCCACTTTTTGTTGCTCACCTGTGCACGTCCTTGTTCCCCAGTAATAGAAGCTTGACTCTTGTGATTCCACTTTCCCACGATATTTAGAGTCTTGCATCCATATTTGCATCATAAGCATTTTTTTTTTTTTCGGTATCTTAGGTCCAAAATTGCGTATTCTATATTTAAGTCTCTTCAATCTCGTCAAGATGAAGATTTCAATCTTCATCTCTCCGGATGAAGAAACTTAAATAGGGGCATCTGTCATACCCCAATTTTTGACCTAAGATCCCACCTCATATTCTCATCATTGCATTTTATGCATAAATAACGAAAAATTCAAAAATATGTCAATTTATTTAAATTTATTAGTGTTAGTAACTTTATTGAAAAAATCCAAAAAGATATGTTAAGATTCTTTTTTCTTTTTGAAATATCTTTGTTTTATATTTTGATAAAAATAAAAATCTCTAAAAGGCTATAATTTAGGAGTCAAATCTTTGTATTTATTTATTATTATTTTCTTTCCTTTATTATTATTATTATATCTAATTAATTAAAGAGATTGAATCTCTTATATTATAAGCTTGTTCCGTTTTGCTATTCTTAACCCTAATTTTTTTCCCGCTCTTTTTTCCTCTCATTTTACCCTAAAATATTAAAATAAAATGTTTAAAAAGGGTCTCACCAAGAATCGAACCCGCAACATTTAAGATTTATTTTGTGTTTTTTGCCACTACACTACATCAATCAAGTTGTTATTATTTTGCAATCAACATCTAATAAATATGGAATCTCTCACCATGTTAAATATTTATTTATTTATTTATTATTATTATTATTATTATTAGCTTTCTACTAATATTATTATATATATATATTATATTATATATTATTATTATTATGTTATTATTTTGCAATCAACATCTAATAAATATGGAATCTCTAACCATGTTAAATATTTATTTATTATTATTATTATTATATTAACTTTCTACTATTATTATTATATATATTATATTATATATTATTATTATTATATAATACTTGAATACGGGTAATATGTCTAATGTCTACGGAAAAAAAAACTTTAAATATATCCCATATATTATATATATATACAACATAACAAATTCTCAAAAATTTACGATCACTTATTTGATATACATACGCAACATAACCAACTCTTTTGAAATATATCTCATATTATTATATTATATATACAACATAACAAACTCTGAAAAATTTATGATCACTTATTTGATATACATACACAACATAACCAACTCTTTTGAAATATATCCCATATTATTATATTATATATACACCATAACAAACTCTCAAAAATTTATGATCACTTATTTGATATACATACACGTTGATTTCACGTTGATGATTCACGTTGATTTTTTTTAGAAGTCAAACAATGTTTGTTTGAGAGAAAGTTCAGTTTTTTATCTTTGAAAGTGTCTACGAATTGGTTTATTTACAAATAAAGTTTCTTAAGTGTCTATGTTTGTTTGAAAGTTTTTTTATATTTGTATTTTTATGTATGTCAATGCTGGTTTTTAACGGTATATTTCACAGGTTTGCAATTGTCGTTGTTTGCAGTCTAACCGGCTCCTTTGTTATTTCCTCACAAATTTCATCTATTATCTCCTTCATCCCTCAAACTCACATCTATTATTTTGGTTATGTGGACAGGTTCTCCTTCAATGCTACAATAAAAATGGTTAATCTTAATCCTTTTACTAATCTTTCTCTAAATTTATTGAGAGGTTTGAAAATATTTTTATAAGTGTTAGTTGTTTATCTTTATAATTACATTTTTGTATTTTTCCTTACTTTTTTTTATTCATACAATAATAGGTCCTTTAAATCATAATCCTGCAACGGATCGAGAGAAGTTGATCGATGCTTTTTAGCTGCTGATGTTACTACTGACATGTTGGTATCATTTGTATATTTATGTTTTTTGTATACTGATGTTTAATTTTATTTGTTTTCTTTTTTTGTAAAAAGTTCCAATTTTTTTCTGTATATAGAAGTTGATCAATGTTTTTCAGGTGCTGATGTAAATCCTGGGAGATGAAAGAGATATTCCTTTTTACATGACGGAACCATACTTCATTCCTAATACTTAAACTTTATGGTTAATGTTGTTCTTTTGAGTTGGGAACCTTATCAATTAATCTGATTATTATAATGAAAAATATGATTTTGAAGAAATGCAAAAGTTTCCAGCCATTTGAAATCCATTGTCTTCTTATGTTGACTTGAATATATTTATTGTTTTTATGCTTTCTTATATTTAGGATAACAAATTTCAAATAAATTAATATATTCGATCAACAAATTAAACATTGGTTATTCTTATAAAAAAACTGAACATATTGGTTATCAATTCTGATATTTTACTTTTATTCAACAAAATTACGTCCAACTAAAAATATAAAATCTTGCCTTGGCAAAAATAAAAATCTTGCCTTACAAATACAAATAGAACCCGTTGTTATGGCTTATATGATAATTATGCAACATTTTTTATTTTTCGATTTACTTTTCGTTTTTAAATATATCCGGCTTTGTCACAACAAATATTCTGTCTCGCAAAAATAAATCATAACAAATAAAATATAAAAGTTGCCTTAAATATATCCCATTTTTTCGATTGTTATTTTATTTTATAATCTTAGACTATTTTATGTGATTTCTATATGTGATTTTTTTATAATGTTAGACTAATTTAAATCATATAACTGACACTTCACAAAACCCGTGCAACGCACGGGTTGGAGTCTAGTTAGCAAGAATAGTGCACCTACCTCCCTTGTTTCTCTACATGCTTGTTATTATTGTTTTTATTATTATTATTATTTTATTATTTTCCTTATATAATCAAAAACAAAAAAAACTTAACAAAAAAATATTAAAAAAAGAAGAAGGATGCAGCACGTGGCTGCCTTCCAATTCCCTTTTATTTATTTATTTATTTATTTTTTTTCTTTCTTTTTTTTTATTATTATTATTATTATTATTATTATGTTACTTTTTTTTTATTATTCAAAAATCTGAGAAAATTGTCCAGCAAGCACAGTTTGTCTTCTTCCCCAAACAGGGAGATTCCAATTCAACCATGGAAAGCTTCTTCTTTGCCTTTCCTCAATCATCCAAGACCCTAAAAATTTTGGGTTATAAAACAGAGCAAAGAACTCAGAGAAAAGGGAGGCCAGCCGCAACACAAAAAACAGAGATTCATCAACCTCAAATCCAGAATAAAAAAAATCATCCATCACAGAATAAAAAAAAACAGAAATTAATTATCATCAAACCTCCATCAAAATTCATCAAATAATCACCATCATCACCTCCGTTCATCAAAACGGACCCAAACAAATCAAAATTGAAACAAAATCAAAACGAATAGGAAGAAAGAGAATCCAGAACCGAAAACAAAGCAAACACAGAGAAGAAGAAGAAGCTAGAATCGAAGAAAAAAAGAGATCAAGGTTGTTTTTTTTTTTCCCCACCTTTTTTATTTTCCCGATCTAGGAGATTTGGCTAAGATTTGGGGGTTTTTATTTGTGGATTTAGGTTTAGAAAATAGAGTAGAAGATTTTGGTAAATTTTTTTTTGATTTCTGGAAAAAAAGGGGGTTGGGGCCGGCGGAGCCGCCGCCGGAATCGCTCCGGCGTGGCGGCGTCTCGCCGGAAGGGATGAAGATTCATCCCTGGTTCTTCATCACGAAGAACCCTAGCAGAGCTAGGAGAAGAAGAAGAAGAGAGAAGAGAGGGCGGCCATGAGAGAAGAAAGTGAAACAAAAAATGAATTTTTTAGGGTTTTTGTGTATTTATACCCTGGTCAAATCCCTTGTGTGCCTGTCTATGGAATTATGGTGAACCTGCGCACCCAGAACCGTCAGATCTGATCAAACGTCCCTGGTTATTCCATCACAATTTCTTTTTTGATCAGATCAGGGACGTCTGATCAATCAGACGGCCCAGATCTCTTTCTCCTTTCTGGTTGGCGCCTATGGGCCTTGTGGACTGGGCCTAGTCCATTTTTGCTGTTCACACCCCCTATCTTGCTGTTTATACCCCAGCTCTATTTATTTATTTATTTTATTTATTTTATTTTATTATTTTATGTCATTTAATTTATTTATTTTTGTACATTATTTATATATTATATGCTATGTTTAAATATTAAAAACGTCAAAAAATATGTGTCATGTTATTTGTTTCGTTTATTATTGCTTAAATATCAAAAATGCAAAAAAATGTTATTGTGTGTTTTATTTTGTTCAAGTCCAAAGGGAAAAGGGGATTTATTCGTTAACCTCGTGTTGCGATTATTTTTGCGCATTTGCTTGTTCACTTTTTTTGACCTTGGAATAAAAAAATCATTTTTTGCTCAAATAAAAAAAGAATGAAAAAGGAGTGATTTGGCGGATGACTTTTCACTCTCCGGTGACTTCGGATTTCCTGCCGGATGGCTTGCGGTCCGAATAACCGACGTTCTAAAAATATAAATTTTTCTAAAAAAAATAATAAAAAGCAAAAACATTCAAATATTTCCAAAAAAAGAAATCCTTTTATAATAAACTTCGACTTTCGTCGAGAAACTTTTTTTCAAACTTTTTTCAATAAATGCTCTAACACACTTAAGCATATTTAAATATTTTCAAAAAGACTAAAAAATACAAAAACAATCCAAAATTTTTGCCGCTTGGCTTTTCAGATTCAAACTTTTTTTTTCTCAAGAGAGTTTAGACGTGAGTCATCTCTAGTTGAAATTCATCTCCCCACGACATATGGCAGGAAAAGATATAAACTTTTCAGTATGTTCGTGGCGGATTTAAAAGGAGTTTAAACTTAAGATGACGACTCGTCTTTTCTCCTAAAATCAATCAAACAAACCATTTTTACAAATTTTACCCCGAACTACGAGATTTTGATCCCTCACGGGTACGTAGTGCAAAAGACCTTGTGTCTTCCCAATTCAAAATTAATAAAACATTTTTTTTTCTTTTTCTTTCTTTTCTTTAGATATCCCAAAATTAATAAAAAAAATTCTCTCATCGTTACCCAATCATTTATAAGTAAATTTTACAAGCAAAACATTTTAGCACAGAATACATATTTCAAGAGGTTCCCGTAGAGTACTACGGATACATAGGATGCTAATACCTTCCCTTTGTATAACTAACCCCCGAACCTTAAATCTCTAAATTTTTATTATGGGTTTATTCGATCTCTTCCCCTTCCCTTGGATAAATTAAAGTTCGGTGGTGAATCATAATTTTTGAGAACCAAAGCTAACCAATGGCTTGGCGTCCGAAAATCACCGCGACAAAAGGCAAGACCCATTGCCAGATATTATAATGAATGTCAATCCCAGGCCAGGTCCAATCCCAGTGGCCCAACAACCTTTAAATCAGAATGTAGTAGATCAAAATCAAAGGGTAGTTTTGGTAAATCGAAACCAGAATGCTGACGAAGTGGTTATAAATGTCCAACAAAACAATTTTGCTGGACAGAATAATTTGGCTCATTTGGTCGAAAATATTCTTGCACAAAATGGCCTTAATGTTGGTTTACATAGGCCAAACTTTGTATCTGCTTTGTCTGAATTTGTGCTTCAAACCGAATTGCCCAGAAATTGAAAAACTCCTAAGTTAACAAAATTTTCTGGGGATACTAATGAATCTACTGTCGAACATATTGCTCGATATCTAGTAGAATGTGGAGATTTAGCAAATAAAGAGAATTTGAGAATGAAATTTTTTCCAAATTCTTTGACCAAAAATGCTTTTACTTGGTTTACAACTCTTCCCCCACATTCGATTCATCATTGGGCCCAATTAGAAAGGTTGTTTCATGAACAATTTTACATGGGCCAGACTAAAATTAGCCTTAAAGAATTGGCTAGTGTTAAGCGCAAAGTGCCAGAGTTTATTGATGAATATCTTAATAGATTTAGGATCCTTAAGGCAAGGTGTTTTACACAAATCCCTGAACATGAATTAGTCGAAATGGCCGCTGGTGGTCTCGATTATTCAATTAGAAAGAAGTTAGATACTCAGTATCTAAGGGATATGTCACAATTGGCTGATAGAGTTCGACAAGTCGAGAGGCTCAAGATCGAAAAGGCCAGAACATCTAAGTTTCATAAAAAAGAGAAAATTGCTTATATAGAAACTTATGATAGTGATGATGAAAGTATTTTCGATTGTGAGAATATTGAAAATAACGAGGTAGATGTGGCCGAATTAAAACCAGGCCCTCCTTATATGTGTAAATTACTAAAGCCATCTAATGGAAAAAAATCCTGTCGAACCCAAAAATGATAAATATGTTGCAAAAACCTACACGTTTGATATTACTAAATGTGACGAAATCTTTGATCTATTGGTTAATGATGGCCAGATAATTGTTCAAAAAGGGTTAAAAGTTCCTCCTTTAGAACAAAGGAAGAAAAGAGGTTATTGCAAATTTCATAATTTTGTGGGTCATAAAACATCTCAATATGTTCTTTTCAGGGATCTTGTCCAAAAAGCATTGAACGAGGGGAGATTAAAGTTCGATGAGAAATCGAAGCCTCCAATGAAGGTGGATACTGACCCTCTCCAGATTGCTGATACTTCTTTTGCTGAACCATTTGAATTTATGATGGTGGAAGCTATGGAAGTTACGACTCTCGAATCAATCCCAGAAGAGAAGTATATCGAGAAGATTAAGGTGGTTTACCCTAAGGCTGAAGAGGATTTGCTAGATTTTCTTATGAGGTGTAAAGCAAAGAATCATCAAGTCATGCTATGCCCCAGGTGTAGTGCTGTATGCGACAAAGAGGCTACTGCAGGCCTCGAGAATTATCTGCCTTATGTGAAACCAAAGTTTAATGGTCCAAACAGAAGACTGAACTTCAATAATGGACCAAATCAACAGCCTAACAAAGGAAAAGCTATAATGCCAAATCCTTCGATTCATGAAAGGATTGGTCGAAAACAGACTTTCTTACCATCAACAAAAATACCCATGGGTCAATGGGGACATGGTAGATATGCAGCTTTCGGCAAGAGAGTCAAGCATCAAGGAAGTTCTAGTAAAGGTTGGCAAACTGATGCTCAACCCAATATGGCAATGGATGCCAGTAAATACTCTTATAAGAATAACTATAAGGGTAAGAATCCAATGACAAGAACACAATGGCGTAGGTTCCAGCGCCAGAAGAAACAAGAATTCCAAAATGTTCCACAAGAGAACAACTTGAAAGGAATCAAGATTCAAGAAAAGGCCAAGAGGCCTGTAATCGAAAGACTCTCACAACCAAACATTCCAGAAGAAAATAATGAAAAAATAAATGAAGAGGAATGTTTTGATGGTGAGGATGATGATTTTGGGTCAGATAATGACTTCGATGTGGTTTGTAATGTGGTATCTGTGTTGCCACGAGAGTTTGATGTTTGGTCTTTCTCTGATCGAGAACAGGACTGCTATGAACCACCACTGGTTGATATCAAACCAGTTTGTTACTATGTGATGAAGGGATGAAAAATCACCTTAAACCTTTGTTTGTCAGAGCAAAAGTCAACAATGTTGGCATAAACAAGGTTCTAATTGATGGAGGAGCAGCTGTGAATCTGATGCCTTCTTCATTAATGGAGAAAATAGGGAAATATGACACTGATCTTATTTCTCACAATATAGTCCTTTCGAACTATGAAGGGAAAAGTGGCCACTCTTGGGGTGCTCTCCAAGTTGAAGTTGCCATTGGAAGCACAGTTAGGCCAACACTATTTTTGGTTGTCGAATCCAAAGCAAACTTTAATCTTCTGTTAGGAAGAGAATGGATTCACGGAGTGGGGGCAGTGCCTTCGACTCTTCACCAAAACTTGGCTATTTGGAGAGATGATGGCATTGTCGAATATGTGGATGCAGACCAAAGTTATTATCTATCTGAGCAATACCACATAACGAAGCAGACTTTCGATAAGAACCTTGCTACGATTGCACCATGCGGCGATAAGGATGCTGCTTTTGATAAAGTGGTTTCTGAAAATGTTTACCACTCTGTAAAACTCCACCCAACTCATGGATTCTGTTGGAGAAGAGAAGAAATAGATCAAGATTCCTCTGAAGATGGAGTAATTCCACCATCTGGGTGGGATTGTGAATTCTACTATCCCGATGACTGAGCCCAACCCATGGGCAAGAATTTCGGCTTATATGGCCGAAAATAGATTAAATACGGCATTGGAAGCTGTAACAATGAAAGAAAAAATGGCTTTCGAAGCCAGTGATTCTCAAAAATTGGCGAATAAAGCCAATGATCTTGAAAATGGCAATAATATGCCAAACTTGCAAAACTTGGACTGTATTTATGATGACGAACCTTTGGGTTTCGAAAAAGATCCTTTAAATATAAATCATAAAATGCAAGCCCAAGACACATTGCAAGAAATAGACATTGGAGACGGCCTGACAAAAAGGCCAACTTACATTAGTGCCAACATCAATTCTGATTTCAGGACAAAGTTGATCGAACTCCTTAAGGAATACAAAGACTGTTTTGCTTGGGACTACAACGAAATGCCTGGTCTAAGCAAAGAATTGGTAGAACATAGGTTACCTTTGAAACCAGAAAAGAAGCCAATCAAACAATTACCAAGGAGATTCGCGCCAGAAATAATGTCCAAGATAAAAGGTGAAATCGAAAGATTGCTGAGAAGCAAATTTATTCGAACTGCCAGGTATGTTCAATGGTTAGCAAATATAGTACCTGTAATTAAAAAGAATGGAACTCTTAGGGTATGTATAGATTTTAGAGATTTAAATAATGCTACACCTAAAGATGAATACCCTATGCCTGTAGCAGAAATGCTTATTGACTCAGCAGCAGGTTTCGAATACTTGAGTATGTTAGATGGTTATTCAGGATATAATCAAATTTTCATTGCTGAAGAAGATATTCATAAAACTGCTTTTAGATGCCCAGGAGCATTATGAACTTATGAATGGGTAGTAATGCCCTTTGGTTTAAAAAATGCTGGGGCTACATATCAAAGAGCAATGAATCTGATTTTTCATGATTTTATTGATAACTTTATGCAAGTCTATATAGATGACATTGTTATCAAATCTTCATCTGATGATGGCCATTTGGAACATCTTAGAAAATCATTCGAAAGAATGAGAAAATGTGGATTAAAAATGAATCCACTAAAATGTGCTTTCTGTGTGCATGCAGGAGTTTTCCTTGGTTTTGTTGTACATAAGAAGGGCATTGAAATAAATCAGAATAAGACAAAGGCAATAATGGAGACACAACCTCCAGTTACAAAAAAGCAACTTCAATCATTGCTTGGAAAAATCAATTTCTTGAGGAGATTCATTTCAAATCTAAGTGGTAAATCCCAACCTTTTTCACCACTACTCAGATTAAAGAAAGATGATGTTTTCAAATGGGAAGCAGAACACCAAAAGGCTTTTGAAGATATCAAGTTGTATCTTTCGAAACCACCAATACTAATGTCTCCTATTCGAAACAAATTTATGAAGTTGTATATTTCAGCATCTGATTCGACCATTGGTAGCATGCTTGCTCAAGAAGATGAAAATGGAGATGAAAGAGCCATATATTATTTAAGTAGGTTCTAAATGATGTTGAAACTAGATATAATGCTATAGAAAAATTGTGTTTATGTTTATATTTCTCTTGTATGAAACTTAAGCATTATATAAAGCCTATTGAAGTTTATGTCTATTCTCATTTTGATGTTATTAAACATATGCTATTAAAACCAGTTTTACATAGTAGAATTGGAAAATGGGCATTGGCCTTAACTGAATATTCTTTAACATATAAACCATTAAAAGCAGTAAAAGGTCAAATAGTGCCTGACTTTATAGTTGATCATTCTATAATCGAATCGACTCAAGAAGTTGTAGAGGTTCAGCCTTGGATTTTATACTTTGATGGTTCTAAACATAAGTTTGGGACTGGAATTGGGATACTAATTATTTCACCACTGAAAATCCCAACTAAATTTAAGTATAAAATAAATGGTCTTTGTTCAAACAATGAAGCTGAATATGAAGCTTTAATAGCAGGTCTAGAAATTTTATTAGACTTGGGGGCAAAGAACATAAGAATCAAAGGAGATTCAGAATTAGTATTGAAACAATTAACACAAGAATATAAATGTGTGAAAGAACATCTTGTCAAGTATTTCGAAACTGCAAGGCAAATGTTACATTGTTTTGATAATGTTGATTTCGAACATGTTCCTCGATTGCAAAATCAAGAAGCAAATGACTTAGCTCAAATTGCTTCAGGATACAAAGTGTCAAAAGAACAATTATATGAATTAATCGAAATCAAAGATAAATTGGTATCTAGCGATTTATTATTTCCAAACTTGTCAATGCCAAAACTTGTGGGGGCAAATATACCACAAGAAACTATTGATAATAAATGTCATGACGAAGAAAAATTTCAAATTTTGGCAATTGACAACTTAACAGACACTGATTGGAGAAAACCAATTGTAGATTACTTACAAAATCCAACAAGTGATACTGCTCGAAAGATCAAATATAGAGCTTTAAGCTATGTGATCATTGGAGACAATTTGTTTAAAAAGACTTTTGAAGGAGTCTTACTTAAATGTTTAAACGAATCAGAGGCTCATATAGCCGTTTCCGAAACTCATAGTGGAGCTTGTGGATCTCACCAAGCAGGTCACAAAATCAAATGGTTACTATTTCGACAGGGGTTATACTGGCCTTCTATGTTAAAAGAGTGCATAGAATTTGCTAAAGGTTGCCAAGATTGTCAAAAACATGCAGGAATACAACATGTGCCTGCAAGTGAATTGCATTCCATTATTAAACCATGGCCATTTAGAGGATGGGCTTTAGATTTAATTGGTGAAATAAAACCTGCTTCATCAAAAAATCAAAGATTTATAATAGTAGGAGTGGATTATTTCACAAAATGGATTGAGGCAATACCCATGCAAAATGTAGATCAAGAAGCAGTGATTAGTTTTATCCAAAAGTATATTATCTATAGGTTTGGAATCCCTGAAACTATCACTACTGATCAAGGCTCAGTCTTTACTGGTCGAAAAATGCAAGAATTTGCAAATCAAACTGGTTTTCGTTTGCTAACTTCGACACCATACTATGCACAAGCAAATGGTCAAGTCGAAGCAGCCAATAAAATCCTTATTGGTTTAATTAAAAAACACATTGCCCAAAAACCTAGAAATTGGAACAATACGTTGGACCAAGTATTATGGGCATGCAGAAATTCTCCAAAAGAATCAACTAATACTACCCCTTTTCGTTTAACATATGGTCACGACGCAGTTTTACCAGTCGAGATACATTTGCAATCAATTCGAATCCAAAGGCAAATGGAAATACCAAATGACCATTATTGGAACATGATGTTAGATGAATTAGTTGATTTAGATGAAGAAAGAATAAAAGCTTTGGAAAGGTTAACTGAGCAAAAAGAGAAAATAGCCAAAGTTTACAATAAAAAGGTCAAGTCTAAAACCTTTAACATTGGAGATTTAGTTTGGAAAACTATTCTGCCTATGGATCGAAAGGATAAAATTTTAGGAAAATGGTCACCCAAATGGGAAGGTCCTTTTAAGATTTCACAAATATATTCTAATGGTGCATATGAGGTCGAAGAGTTAACCTCTGAAAGGCGCACTCTTAATATAAATGGTAAGTATTTGAAAAAATATAAGCCAACTGTCGCGGTGATTTTCGGACGCCAAGCTATTGGTTAGCTTTGGTTCTCAAAAATTATGATTCACCACCGAGCTTTAATTTATCCAAGGGCCGGGGAAAAGATCGAATAAACCCATAATAAAAATTTAGAGATTTAAGGTTCGGGGGTTAGTTATACAAAGGGAAGGTATCAGCATCCTATGTATCCGTAGTACTCTACGAGAACCTCTTGTAAAATATGTATTTGTGCTAAAATGTTTTGCTTGTAAAATTTGCTTATAAATGATTGGGTAACGATGAGAGAATCTTTTTTTTTAATTAATTTTGGGATATTTAAAAGAAAAAAGAAAAAGATGTTTTATTAATTTTGAATTGGGAAGACACGAGGTCTTTTGCACTACGTACCCGTGAGGGATCAAAATCTCGTAGTTCGGGGTAAAATGAAAAATGATTTGTTTGATTGATTTTAGGAGAAAAGATGAGTCGTCATCTTAAGTTTAAACTCCTTTTAAATCCGCCACGAACATACTGAAAAATTTATATATTTTCCTGCCATATGTCGTGGGAAAATGAATTTCAACTAGAGATGACTCACGTCTAAACTCTATTGAGAAAAAGTTTGAATTTGAAAAGTCAAGCGGCAAAAGATTTGAATTGTTTTCATTTTTTAGTCTTTTGAAAATATTTAAATATGCTTAAATGTGTTAGAGCATTTATTAAAAAAAGTTTGAAAAAAGGTTTCTCGACGAAAGTCGAAGTTTATTATAAAAGGGATTCTTTTTTTTGAAAATAATTGAATGTTTTTGTTTTTTTATTATTTTAAGAAAAATTTGTATTTTTTAGAACGTCGGTTATTCGGACCGCAAGCCATCCGGCAGGAAATCCGAAGTCACCGGGGAGTGAAAAGTCATCCGCTAAATCACTCCTTTTTTCGTTCGTTTTTTTATTTGACAAAAGATAATTTTGTTTCTAGGTCAAAAATAGCGAACAAGCAAAAGCGCAAAAAAAACATCGTAACACGGGGTTAACGAAACATTTCCTTTTCCCTTTGGACTCGAACAAAATAAAACACACAATAATATTTTTTTGCATTTTTGATATTTAAGCAATAATAAACGAAACAAATAACATGACATATATTTTTTTGACGTTTTTGATATTTAAACATAGCATATAACATATAAATAGTGTACAAAAATAAATAAATTAAATGACATTCGAATATAATAGAACACATAAATAAAATAAAATAAAATAAAAATATAGCAGGGGGTGTGAATAGCAAAACAGGGCGATGGGGATAGCAAAACCTGAGGTAAGCCCAGCCCATAAGGCCCATAGGCGCATGAAGGATGGTGGGTTAAATCAGGGACGTCTGATTAAATCAGACAGCCCTGATCTGATCCCAGCCGGATTAAATCTGGAGCGTTGATCAGCATCAGAGGGTTACGGGCGCGCTGGTGCACCGTAAGGCCACGCACCAGCGCACACAGGATTGGTCCACGGTATATATACCCAGAAAAACCTAAAAAAAAAATTCGGTTTTTCTTTCTCTTCTCTACTTCAACGCCGCCGGCCAACCTTTCTTCTTCTTTCTCTCACATTTTCTAAACACCGGCGGCGGCCATTTTTCTTTCTCTCACGGCCGCCATTTCTCCTACTAAACCTCCATTTTTTCTCAAAAGCTTCAACATATTTCCATATATAATCAAGTCCCAAACCCGGATCTAAGCTCAGAATAAACAACAAATCAACCCATGGATTGGGTCGAAACGAAAACAGAACAAGAATAGAAAGGAATTCAACCTTTGTTTTTTCGAAACGGACTCGGTTTTAACTGATTTCTTCTTCTATTCTTCTCGGTTTTGATTTCGATTCTGTTTTGGATTTCGTTTTGGTTGATTTGAATTCGGTTTCGTGAGGGTTTGCAATCGGGATTAAAATGGTTTAATGGTGATGGATTTGTATCGATTTGATGAAGATTGAAGGTTTTGATCTGGGAAGGAAAAAAAGAGGGGAGTATCTTTTCGTTCTAATTTCTGGATCTGTGTTTGGATTTTTGATTCGATTTGGATATCTTTTTTTTGTTATGGGTTTTTCTGAGTTTTATTTGATGAAGATGATGAAGAACAGATGATGATACTGTTTGATTTTGATTTTTTTTATCTGTTTTTTTTTTATTGTTGCGGCTGATCTCTCATGAATTCCCCTTTGTCTGAGTTTTTTGTTCTGTTTTATAGCCCAAAAGCAATTTAGGGTTTTGGTTAATTGAGGAATGGCAGAGAAGTGCTTTGCTAGTTGAAATGGGATCTCCCCTTTTGGGGAAGAAGACACATTGGACATTGCTGGACCATGACCCCAAGAAATTCAAAAACGTGACCCTCCTTTTTTGATTTTCTTAATTAATAAAAAAAACAGTAAAAATAATAAAGAAATAAATAAAACAAATAAATAATAATAATAATAAGAAAACTGAATAAAAATAAAAATTGAAAAAAAACAAAATAATAATAATAATAGTAATAATATATAAATAATAAATGAACACAAAAAATGAGGTATTTTAAAATACCTCTCTGCCGAAATTTCGTTTGAAAAAGCGAAGTAAAATCCCGGACAAAAATGTATGATACATGGACATGAGGCGGGATCTTAGGTCAAAAATTGGGGTATGACAGATGCCCCTATTTAAGTTTCTTCATCCGGAGAGATGAAGATTGAAATCTTCATCCTGACGAGATTGAAGAGACTTAAATACAGAATACACAATTTTGGACCTAAGATGCCGATAATGCTTATGATGCAAATGCAAATGCAAATACAGGACCTTGAACCTTGTGAGAAAGTGGAATCACAAGAGACAAACTTTTATTACTGGGGAACAGAGACATTTAGGTGAGCAACAAAAGGTGACCCGACTGAGGGAGAAAAAACAATGATAGGGAGAAGGAAACGATCCAACTCCACTGGTGAAGCAATGTAGTCTTACTTGGGGATAAGTTGCCTACTATCATATGGATATTTTAACAGAGGTAAATGGAAAAAGATGAGACACTGTCTACTATCGCAGGGATAGCTTAAAAAAGACGAGTGACAAATGATGAGACACTGTCTACTATCGCATGGATAGCTTAAAAAAGACAAGTGACGAATGAAGAGACACTGTCTACTATCGCCTGGATAGCTTAAAAAAGACAAGTGACGAATGATGAGACACTGTCTACTATCGCCTGGATAGCTTAATAAAAGACGAGTGATGAATGAAGAGACACTGCCTACTATCGCATGGATAGCTTAAAAAAAGACAAGTGACGAATAAAGAGGCACTGTCTACTATCGCCTGGATAGCTTTAAAAAGACAAGTGATGAATGAAGAGACACTGTCTACTATCGCATGGATAGCTTAAAAAAGACAAGTGACGAATAAAGAGGCACTGTCTACTATCGCCTGGATAGCTTAAAAAAGACAAGTGACGAATGAAGAGACACTGTCTACTATCGCCTGGATAGCTTAAAAAAGACAAGTGACGAATGAAGAGACACTGTCTACTATCGCCTGGATAGCTTAATAAAAGACGAGTGACGAACATTGCTAACTAACATATGGATAGTCTAGTAGAAACAACAATGACAAAAATTGTCTACCAACATATGGATGGGTTTGACATGTATATTACCTACTACCATATGGATAGCTTATAAAAGGTAATAACAAAAAAGAGACACCGTCTACCAACATATGGATGGCTTATAAAAGACGAGTGACAAACATTGTTAACTAACATATGGATAGTCTAGCAGAAATAGATGACAAAAATTGTCTACCAACATATGGATGGTTTTGATATGTATATTACCTACTACCATATGGATAGCTTATAAAAGGTAATAACAAAAAAGAGACACCGCCTACCAACATATGGATGGCTTATAAAAGACGAGTGACAAATATTGCTAACTAACATATGGATAGTCTAGCAGAAATAGATGACAAAAATTGTCTACCAACATATGGATGGTTTTGATATGTATATTACCTACTACCATATGGATAGCTTATAAAAGGTAATAACAAAAAAGAGACACCGTCTACCAACATATGGATGGCTTATAAAAGACGAGTGACAAACATTGCTAACTAACATATGGATAGTCTAGCAGAAATAGATGACAAAAATTGTCTACCAACATATGGATGGTTTTGATATGTATATTACCTACTACCATATGGATAGCTTATAAAAGGTAATAACAAAAAAGAAAAGGGACTTCCACGAAGGGAATATATAACTCTGCCAGGAACTCCAAAGGAGATATAGGAAGGTTAGATTGAAAAATACAGATTTCTCATGATGAGAAGCCATCTGAAAAGTTCTTGATTAACATTTCTTGACCAGATATACTGGGAATGACATCACACAGGGAAGTTGAGAATATATGTGTTGGTACGCAAGCTACTCAAAATGAAGAGATTGTCGCTTGCTGATTGAAATTAGAACTCGATCCAGGAAAAAAACTGGAGAGAAATAGTCAAAAAGACTCTATACCCAATGAGAAATGAGCTCGACTGGGGATCTTCCTATCCGCGTGTTCGGAAAGGGATACAACTGAAGCAACTCGGAATATGTTTGATGGAGACATCTCTAGATTAGACTCAATGGGGATGACTCTTTTTGTGATGCATGAGTGATGGAGACATCTCTGGACCAGATACACTGCGGATGACTTCTTTTTTTGTTTTGTATGAATGATAGAGACATCTCTGGACCAGACTCACTGGAGATGACTCTTTTTGTATGAATGAGTGATGGAGACATCTCTGGACCAGATACACTGCGGATGACTTCTTTTTTTGTTTTGTATGAATGATAGAGACATCTCTGGACCAGACTCACTGGGGATGACTCTTTTTTGTATGAATGATAGAGACATCTCTGGACCAGACTTACTGGAGATGACTCTTTTTTGTATGAATGATAGAGACATCTCTGGACCAGACTCACTGGGGATGACTCTTTTTGTATGAATGATAGAGACATCTCTGGACCAGATACACTGTGGATGACTCTTTTTTGTGATTTATTGAAACAAGACACATGATGGTCAATGCAGTATGTATGAATGATTCTGGTTGCATGTTGCACATGGATACGAACATATGTATGGACATGTGAATGACTGTATGTATGTATGTATATGTGAATGATTATATGTATGTATGTATGTATGCATGTATGTATGTATGTATGTATGTATGTATGTATGTATGTATGTAGGTATGTATGTATGTAGGTATGTATGTATGTATGTATGTAGGTATGTATGTATGTAGGTATGCATGTATATATCTATATATGTTTGTATGTATGTATGAATGTGTGAATGGTCGTATGTATATGTGTATGTATGTATGTATATCATGAAGCTTGTATTTGTACGATTGAATGATATTCGTACCTGACTGGACGAGATAAAAGCTTGATCATGTAAGATGAGTATTGGGGCGACGTATCCGTACAACCACTCAATAGTTCTCCACTGGGGTCATCACCCTTATAGGTGAAATAAATCAAATCCTCGGGGTAAAATCCCGGTATAGCATGTCAATCCATGGTAAGAATGATTGCTTCTTTGGGTAAAGTCCGTTGATCGGATGTTCGACAGAAGTCGCCATTTGTGATCCGTAACCGAATTTTTTCTCATGGTCTTATTTCGACAGTCATGCTTTTGCTTGCCCCTTTTTTTTGTACCTTTTTGAAATCCCTAATTTTTGCCTGGATCCCCCTTTCGGGTTTTTCAATCCACCGGGAATATATATTTCCTTTTTTGTGTGCCCCTAATTTTTGCCTGGACTGCCTTTTCAGGTTTTTAGCCCACCGGGACACTCATTTTTTTGCTTAAGCCGCCCTTTCGGGTTTTCAACTTAGCGAGCTGTTCTTTTTTTTTTTTATATATATATATAGAAAGAATCAAGATTGATATGCTGATATGCAAACCTCTCAAAGAGATGCAATTTGTTAGTGATATGCAAACTTCTCAAAGAGATGTCATTTGCTATTGAATGCAAACCTCTCAAAGAGATGTCATTTGCTCTTGAATGAGCTTCCCAAAACGGGTCTGAGCTTCTTCTTTCACTGGGGAAAGGAAAAAACATACAAGCCTCTTAAAGATAACCACTTGCTGGAGATAAAATTGATAATTTTTGCTAGAAAGATTTGAAGACGGACCAATATTGGTGATTCCGCTGGGGAGGAAAAATTATGTTGTGGAGTGTCGAGTTTGCAAAATAAATGCAATCTCCTGAACCACCTTCCAAACAGTAACTGCTGCGGATCAAAATTCAATCCAGGAACAATCTGGAGAGAAACGGTCAATCAAGACTTTGGTGAGGGAATATCTCAACTAAAGGGTTGTTCTATCCAAGTATGAACTGGAGTAGAACGCTGAATAAAATGCGTCCATAAGGAACAAGCTTAATGGAGATTCAAAAAATAGTGTGATTTTCTGCTTAAAGGGTAAACTCTAATCGAGAGAAGTACATACACCTTATGAAGAGAAGGGACAAATATCAAAAATGCAAAAATGAGCAACGAATATAAATTCGGCTATGCGTGATGAATGCATGAATGTTATGATGTGTATATTGTATATGCTGACAAAACAGGCAAAACAGATAGACAAACAAAATGGAGATGACCAAACAACACCAATACAACCGGGTACTCAGCCAATCAAGATGGAAACGTCACTGGAGAGAGAACAAAACCACTGATAGGGTAGTTCCTTTCTTCAATGCTCAAATCTCACTGGGGGGTAGGAAAATACTTCTTGGGGGTGAACCTCCAAAATTCAATCCTCTAATATCACCATCCGTCAAAAGGGAATCAATGTGAATTCCTCTTTGATGCTTAACTGGGGAACATTCAAGTTCAGTTTTTTAGTTGGGGAATGCTGAATCACCTACCCAACATATTATAACAATACTCCCAAAGGATCAATTTTATCGGAGGAGGATTCTTGGCTTAAGGAGGAAGAAATTATTTTGACAGATCTGGATTGCCCCTGGAAGCCCTTTTGGGTGCCCCAAGTTTACTGTGTTGATCAAGGTAACCTTCGATTCACAACTTGCCCCAGATCGTTGGCCTTTGAGACAAACCGTTTGATCAATGGATTCACAGAGAGATTTTTCGAATCTCGAGGTGACTGCCCCAGATTGGCGATACTTGACATATCCTTTTCTCAATAAATCTTCTAGGCAACATGCCCCTAGCTGATAGTCAATTGTAAGTTTTCTTGATGTCAAGCAAATGTTTTACAAGCAGAAAAAATGTTTATTCTGAAAATGAGAATTCTAATTCAATAGTTATGTGAATCTTGAAGTTTTTTTTAATATATATTTTTTTTAAAAAGGATGTCGCAAAACCTTATGACCGAATCACTGGTTAGGATATAACATTTATTTAAATATAATAAAGCATATGATACCATCATAGACTTTGGGCAAAAATTATGGGAGTCGGGAACGCTTTAAAGTATGCTATCAAAATAAATCCTGCTTCAATTAGGACTTTTGAGGGTTGTAACGTGGCCTGGTTCACGGTTTTCAGAAAAAAGATTTTAAGGCTCAAAGATTATTCGTGCCCACCCATTCTTCGTGGTGTTCTCCAATCCTATGCTCGATTTATTCAACCTAAGTTTTCATTTCTCAAAAAGGATTTTGATGATTAAGGAGCCAGCGAGGTTTTTGGAGTAGTACACTCACCTCTTTGTGGTTGTAGTCACACAAGTTTGTCCTTTTTTTTTTTATATTGAGGACCTTGACTTTGGTAGTCTTATTATTTTATTTTCCCTAACTTTTGCCTGGACTCCTTCTTTTGAATTGGTAGTCCAACGGGATGTCCTAATATTTTGCCTAAGCAACTTGTTTTCAAGTTTGGTCTTAGCGGACCTTTTTTTTGGACAAATCATGTGACGTTTGACTTTGTCTTGATCTATTGAGAGGTGATGTCTGTCTCGTTCTTTGGTGGATGAGGGATAACCATTGTGGTTGATCCTTATAAACACATGTCCTTTTGAAATCTGAACACTCGGTCAAATCAACTGAAGACTACCCTGCCCCAGGTTATATGTAAGGTTTTTTTTTTTTTTTTTTACATTTAAAAGAAACTCCTACTTCAAGGCTCAAAAGGGTTAACAAGGGATTATCTTCCTTATATCTCCGGTGTTTGGGATTTGAAACAATGCCTGTACATCATCAACAAGGTTTTATTCAAAAGCACACAATCAAAAAAAAATTTTTTGCGTTTTTTATCGTCATCCTCCCTCCAATTTCCGCATAAGCAAGAAGATTGGTAGAATTTGGTATCATAATGCAAAAAACAAATTTAATTGAAAACAAAAAATGAGTGCAACGAATGAATTTCTTCAAGACTAACATACTTATTGTGTTGAGATAAACATTCAAGAAAATAAACAAGTTCTTATATATAAACAATGCATTAACCAAGAAAAATACAAATGACAAAAGCAGTACAATGCCAAAATTTGGGGAGAATTTTCTATCTAGACTTGAGCATTTGCAGCGATCTATTTCAAATTGGCTTTCCCAGAAATTACAAACGAGGTTACTCGGGGCTTGAGATCGTACGTTCATTTGAACAACCCTCAATCATGTTCACCTTTGCTCGGAGAGTAGCCACCTCTTCATGAAGCTCGTGGTTCTCAGGCTTAGACCCGTCTTGATTAGCTTGGTGTTGTATTTTGTGACACAACTTGACTGGACGGAGCGAGAAAGACACGGATAGATCGCCAGAATGCGAAAACTTGACTGATGAATGATGCATGAATGCAATGCAAATGATTTTTTTATTATATTTTTTTTTTAAGGAACTCAATATTAATTGCAAACGTCGTAAGGAGACAAAAAAATTTATTATTTTATTATTTTATTTTTAATGGAAGGATTACAAAACCTATGACGTTCGCAAAGGTAATCCTAAGTTCCTTGAAAATAAAAATAATGAATTTTTATGAATGCAAATGCTATGGTATGGAAAGATATGGTCCGGAATAGTTTTGAATGCCAGTTATATGGTGCTAAAAAGTTTCCAAACTACCCCCCCTCACATGTAGATTCTAAGCTCCCAAAATGGTTCCTAAAATCATTGATCTTATTCGAAAGTATCACAGCCATTGTGAATCCTCACAAGACCGCAACACCTCCAAAAAATCTCTTTTAGGTGTTGCCTTCGCGTCAACCCTACGAGATATCCACCAAGAAGGTCAACGCTTAACCACCAATTAGGGTTCTAAACAGAGGTCCCTAATAACACGTTTCGAGGTTCTAGACTTGTTTAAAAGGTCCCTAGAGTCATGGATCCAACGAGAAAATATCATCGTCATTGCAAATCCTCGCAAGACAACGATATTTTCAAGAGGGTCTACTCTAGGCGTGGTTTTCATGTCAACCCTACGAGGTATCCACCAAGAAGGCCAACACTCAACCACTAACTTATCTTAAGTATTTTCTCAAGTCCGGGTAGAGGACTTTTCCCTCATAAATATTAAACCAAAACATATAAGCATATAAAGCAATAAAATATACAAGAAAAATAATAGCACAAATATAACATATATACAAGTTAGGCTCAACCCTCTTGGGGGAGTCCCCAGTGAAGTCGCCATTTCTGTCGCGGTGATTTTCGGACGCCAAGCTATTGGTTAGCTTTGGTTCTCAAAAATTATGATTCACCACCGAGCTTTAATTTATCCAAGGGAAGGGGAAAAGATCGAATAAACCCATAATAAAAATTTAGAGATTTAAGGTTCGGGGGTTAGTTATACAAAGGGAAGGTATCAGCATCCTATGTATCCGTAGTACTCTACGGGAACCTCTTGTAAAATATGTATTTGTGCTAAAATGTTTTGCTTGTAAAATTTGCTTATAAATGATTGGGTAACGATGAGAGAATCTTTTTTTTTAATTAATTTTGGGATATTTAAAAGAAAAAAGAAAAAGATGTTTTATTAATTTTGAATTGGGAAGACACGAGGTCTTTTGCACTACGTACCCGTGAGGGATCAAAATCTCGTAGTTCGGGGTAAAATGAAAAATGATTTGTTTGATTGATTTTAGGAGAAAAGACGAGTCGTCATCTTAAGTTTAAACTCCTTTTAAATCCGCCACGAACATACTGAAAAGTTTATATATTTTCCTGCCATATGTCGTGGGAAAATGAATTTCAACTAGAGATGACTCACGTCTAAACTCTATTGAGAAAAAGTTTGAATTTGAAAAGTCAAGCGGCAAAAGATTTGAATTGTTTTGATTTTTTAGTCTTTTGAAAATATTTAAATATGCTTAAATGTGTTAGAGCATTTATTAAAAAAAGTTTGAAAAAAGGTTTCTCGACGAAAGTCGAAGTTTATTATAAAAGGGATTCTTTTTTTTGAAAATAATTGAATGTTTTTGTTTTTTTATTATTTTAAGAAAAATTTGTATTTTTTAGAACGTCGGTTATTCGGACCGCAAGCCATCCGGCAGGAAATCCGAAGTCACCGGGGAGTGAAAAGTCATCCGCCAAATCACTCCTTTTTTCGTTCGTTTTTTATTTGACAAAAGATAATTTTGTTTCTAGGTCAAAAATAGCGAACAAGCAAAAGCGCAAAAAAAACATCGTAACACGGGGTTAACGAAACATTTCCTTTTCCCTTTGGACTCGAACAAAATAAAACACACAATAATATTTTTTTGCATTTTTGATATTTAAGCAATAATAAACGAAACAAATAACATGACATATATTTTTTTGACGTTTTTGATATTTAAACATAGCATATAACATATAAATAGTGTACAAAAATAAATAAATTAAATGACATTCGAATATAATAGAACACATAAATAAAATAAAATAAAATAAAAATATAGCAGGGGGTGTGAATAGCAAAACAGGGCGATGGGGATAGCAAAACCTGAGGTAAGCCCAGCCCATAAGGCCCATAGGCGCATGAAGGATGGTGGGTTAAATCAGGGACGTCTGATTAAATCAGACAGCCCTGATCTGATCCCAGCCGGATTAAATCTGGAGCGTTGATCAGCATCAGAGGGTTACGGGTGCGCTGGTGCACCGTAAGGCCACGCACCAGCGCACACAGGATTGGTCCAGGGTATATATACCCAGAAAAACCTAAAAAAAAAATTCGGTTTTTCTTTCTCTTCTCTACTTCAACGCTGCCGGCCAACCTTTCTTCTTCTTTCTCTCACATTTTCTAAACACCGGCGGCGGCCATTTTTCTTTCTCTCACGGCCGCCATTTCTCCTACTAAACCTCCATTTTTTCTCAAAAGCTTCAACATATTTCCATATATAATCAAGTCCCAAACCCGGATCTAAGCTCAGAATAAACAACAAATCAACCCATGGATTGGGTCGAAACGAAAACAGAACAAGAATAGAAAGGAATTCAACCTTTGTTTTTTCGAAACGGACTCGGTTTTAACTGATTTCTTCTTCTATTCTTCTCGGTTTTGATTTCGATTCTGTTTTGGATTTCGTTTTGGTTGATTTGAATTCGGTTTCGTGAGGGTTTGCAATCGGGATTAAAATGGTTTAATGGTGATGGATTTGTATCGATTTGATGAAGATTGAAGGTTTTGATCTGGGAAGGAAAAAAAGAGGGGAGTATCTTTTCGTTCTAATTTCTGGATCTGTGTTTGGATTTTTGATTCGATTTGGATATCTTTTTTTTGTTATGGGTTTTTCTGAGTTTTATTTGATGAAGATGATGAAGAACAGATGATGATACTGTTTGATTTTGATTTTTTTATCTGTTTTTTTTTATTGTTGCGGCTGATCTCTCATGAATTCCCCTTTGTCTGAGTTTTTTGTTCTGTTTTATAGCCCAAAAGCAATTTAGGGTTTTGGTTAATTGAGGAATGGCAGAGAAGTGCTTTGCTAGTTGAAATGGGATCTCCCCTTTTGGGGAAGAAGACACATTGGACATTGCTGGACCATGACCCCAAGAAATTCAAAAACGTGACCTTCCTTTTTTGATTTTCTTAATTAATAAAAAAAACAGTAAAAATAATAAAGAAATAAATAAAACAAATAAATAATAATAATAATAAGAAAACTGAATAAAAATAAAAATTGAAAAAAAACAAAATAATAATAATAATAGTAATAATATATAAATAATAAATGAACACAAAAAATGAGGTATTTTAAAATACCTCTCTGCCGAAATTTCGTTTGAAAAAGCGAAGTAAAATCCCGGACAAAAATGTATGACACATGGACATGAGGCGGGATCTTAGGTCAAAAATTGGGGTATGACACCAACATTATGTGAAATAAACATAAGCACAGAATAAGAAAGATACTGAAATCGAATTGGCAAAAACAATAAAATTGCCATAAAACAGGATATTCTCAAACATTACAAATTTATTTAAACCAATCAAATAATCGAAATTGTATTCCAAATTAGAAGAGTACAAGAATTGGTTACATTCGAAACCATCTATGGTTTTATTTGACCTAACATAAATCTATCCTAGTGCATCTTTATTTTAGCCAGTAAAGGGAAAAAGCAAGAAAGAAGGTGCAACTGCTAATCCTTCCCAACTGGTTGAGAAGTTCCACCACACAAGGAACAATCCCCAACAGCAGTAAGGTGGATCGTTACACCTCACTTCATCTTCGAAGAACTGGACTCAACGTCCTTCTCTTTCTCATGAGGAGAGTTGGTAGGATCCTCGACCAATATAAGGGAATCATCATGATCTTGGCAGAGATCTTCTTCTGGGACGTAAGTCTTCAAAAATTCAGCGTAATCTGAATCAATCTCATATGAACCAGAATCATCGTGTTCTTGGACATAGCGTTGAGATCTTGTTTGGATCTTTTGAGAAGATTGGCTAGGTTTAGATTTGGGAGTTTGAGGTTTCTTGCGTTTAGAAACAGAAGAAGGTTTGTTTGTTTTCTTAACAGAAACAACACCTTTAGATTTTCCTTTCATGGTTTCTTGAAGAAAGGAAGAAGGTTGAAGAAAGGAAGAATAGTGAAAAATATTTGGAATGAAAAATCACAATAAGGATGTTCCTTTTTATAGAGAAAATCTGGACGGTTGGCAGTTAGATTTTCCCTTGTGTCTCGCAAATAATAAATTTGGATTGACTTGATTGTCTTGGAAACAGAGTCAAACACGGTTTTTGAAGAATATTTGTCAATTGCACATATCAAGAAGTGGAAAAAAGATTTTCCCGCCGTGAATTCCGAGGTTTTGTTATAAAAGCTCCAAATTCGAAGACTTAAAAGTTATCTGGATTAGCAAAGCCTATAAAATAATTCGAGAACATCGAAAATAGAGAAATCGAAATGGAAAACATAATAATTTGCCACAAAACAGGGCATTGTTAATATTACAACCCAATTCAAAACTTGTTCAAAAAATTTGGAACTTAACATAACAAATTGTTTGAAACGAAAAAAGAAAAATTCAATGAACATATTCAAGCCTTGGATTTCAAACTAGCATAATGGGTTTTAAGCAAAGCCAATTCGACGTCGATAACTTGTACATTGCTCTCAAGAGATTTAACATCATCCTGCAAAGCTTCAGAGGCACTAAAGTATCTGAGACCTTCTCGAGCTTCCTTCTCGATTGCCTCTTGATGAGCTTGAGTAGCAGCTTCCTCGAGTTGTTTACGTTTTTCTTGTTCAGAATGAATGAGGAGCTCTCTCTTCACAATTTCTGCTCGCAATCCTGCAATTTCTTCTTGCCATTTGTCAATTTTCGAAATACACTCTTGGACTCCTTCACCAGAGTTGGCCTTTTGAGTTTTCATTGCCTCTACTTTTTCGACAGAGCGGTTAGCTTTATCAAAAACAATAGCTTGAGCAAGTTTCTGATGACTCATCCTTCCCAGAGTATATTCTTTCTTCTGGATAGCTTTGGCAAATTGCTCGATTATCGACTCAAATTGAATAACCTTACTCAAAGTATCTTGATCAGTAAGAGGATTATGTAGTTGGTTCAAGAAATTTTTATGGGCAAAAGCAGCATTGGTATTTTCTTCAATAGACTTCAACATATCACCGTTTATGTATTCTGAATGGAACTTGAGCAACAAAGAGTCCTGGCGAACGTTTTGTCGAATGCTGGCTTCAGATTTGCTCGAAGTATCGCCAGTATCGCTGCTTGAAGCAGGTTCCCATTTTTTAGCCATTAGAAGTCTTAGTGCAAGGTCTGGTTTCGAATTCCTCATATTGTCGAAGTCCCCTTCAGACATGCCAAGGCTAGCCGAGAGTTTCGAAGTCGAAGACTCTGGAAAAATCTCTGATCCACCCTCCTCTGCTTCAGGGATGAACTCAGCATCAAAATCCATTTGCTCATTCGAGTAATCTGGGTTGGCTTGAGAATTGGAAGTTGTATGAACAAATTCGATATTCGAAGCAGCAGCATTGGCTGCCTCCAGATTCCCTTCATTAGTGACAGTCTTGCCACTATCATCCTACAAAGACAAGGATAAAATGGTAAAGATAAAAGGTTAAGGTATTACCATTGAAAAAGAATTCGAAGTTCATTTACCTTTGTAATTTCGTCATTGGGTTTTTCAACTTCATCTTTGGTTTTATCTTGGTCCAAGTCGTCAACCAAAACCTCTTTGGGTTTATCTGTTTCCTCTACAACCTTAGGAGGATCATCTTTCGATGTCTCTGTCGAAACGACGGCAGCAGGCTGAGTCGAAACACTCGGATTTGTTTGAGTATGATCCTCAGGAGATTTTGATTTATACTTTGATTTGGATTTCTTCTTCTTCTTCTTTTCCTTTGGCACCCTTTCATCTGCTTCAGAACTAGTTTTTTGAACAGGGGCATTGTCTTCACCTTCAACTTTGTCTTTATCTTTTCCCTTATCACCTTCATCACCTTCAATCTCTTCGTCCATAACTTCAACAATTTGAGGACTAACAACCTCAGCACTTGATGTTGGATTCACCTCTTGAGTAGCAGGCTTTAGAGTCGTTGTCCTTTTCAATGGGGTCACCACTTCTTCTTCCTGTTTCGATAAGAAAAAGTTTCAGAAAATTAGAAACAAAATCGAAAACAAAAGGCATTATAGAAGATAAGCTGAACTTACAGATTCATCACTAGAGATAGTGACAGTTGGTCTGGTCTTCTTCAAGGCATTTCCAGTTTTAGTCGAACTATGTGCTCTCTTCTGACCCTGAAAATTTGCTTAAGTTTTAGTAAACTTGGTTTTTAAAAAAAAAAGCAAGTATTCAGAAGAAAGAGAATTTGGAAACTTACTTTTACTTTCACCTCCACATTCTTGTTTCTAGTAGTCTTGGTTTTCTGGGTTTCTTTCAAAGCATCTTCCAAAGCTTGTTTCGAAACTATAAAATATAGTGTGAATCGAAACTCAATCAATATAATATAATGGAAATGTGATTAAAAGGGTAAAGTTATCAAAAACTACCTTTTGGTTTCGATTTCTTTACCTTCTCAACAATTGGTTTGTTCAAACCAGCCTCCAACCCTCGAACAATTTCTTCAACGCTTTTAGTTCGAGTCAGATAATAATTCTCCCACCAACTATCAAAGTCCGTGGTACAAAAGTGAGAATTATTAAAATCAAAGGAGTTGAGGTTATATGAATTCTGCTCTGATATCTTGAGATAACCTCTAAAAGTTTTTTCAGAAAGGCTTGAACCTAAAACCATGTCTTTTTCCTCCTCAAATAAACTTTTAGGACGAATCTGAGACATCCCAAATTGTCTCGAGACCAAATTTGGTTGATATCCCACCAGTCCAAAATGTTTTGCTTGATTGCCTATCCTACAAGATAGCACAGAAGGATCCAGATAGGATGACCATACATTCACTTCGTCCTCATTGTCAGGATCGAAAGCTGGAAAATCCTCAGTAAACCAATTGGGACCAAATTCTCTTGTCATCAGTCTCTAAGTATTGAGGGGCCAATCGAACAACTCTCCTGCCTTCGATTGGACGATCAGCCATTTCAGTTTCGTACTCTTGGGGTACCCTCAAATTGAACTCTTGTTCAAAAGTGGCATTCAACCACAACTGTAGCAACCACATTGGTCCAGCGACTAAAAACGAGGAACCATTTGTTGATTTCTTAATCTCATCACAGGCTAGTCCAATAGACTCATACAAAACAGCTAAAATTAATTTTCCTAAGCCAAAATGCCTACCCTCATGTATTTGGATGGCCATGGGAATAAACATTTTTGCTACTTGTAAGGAGCGAGAACAAAAAACATAGTAAGACAACCAAAGGGTTAAAAAAGCTACGTGCTCGACACTACTAGTTTCTCCCTTCTCGATGTTTTTCTCTATGAACTTAGTAAATGACAGTTCTGTTGGGTCGAAATCAATATTGTCACTTGTATTCGCTGGATCAAAGGTTTCATCATTTGGTCGAAGACCAGTTAAGGCAGCTACATCTAACAAAGTTGGGGTAAGCATTCCACATGGAAAGTGGAAAGTGTTAGTAGATTTTTCCCAAAAGTGCATTGCAGCAATAATTAACTCTTGTTGTACTTGGGGGCCAATTAGAGTAAACTGAATCAAATCATAAATCCCATAAGTTTTCCAATATTCCCCAAAATCTTTTTCCATTTGATTTAGCCATGGGATAAAATACCTAGTATTGGGAATAACAGGGGCAGATCGAAATAGTTTTGCATTTAAAAACCCTAAGTGGCGTGTTTCACTAGAAAAAATTGGGGGCTCACATGTTCGAAAGCAAGGAAAGATTGCGTTTACCTTCGAGCTCAATGCATCTTCATCTGGTAGAGGACCTCCAAACGCATAAACGTTCTTGTTCACAGCGTATGGAATCATCAGTTCCGAATGCCAAATATCAAGCTTTTCAGGATCGTCATGTGGTTGTGGAACCATGGGTTCTTTGTCTTCGTGAAGGATGAAATTCTTCCATTTACCAGCAAATGGAACTTTAACATCGCGATTGCTTTCAGTCATGTTTTTAAGAAAAGAGCTTTTGTGGAAAATCACGTTTGGAAAAAGATTAAAACTTTCTGGAAAGTTTTGAAGTGTTTAGATCTAAACAGATTGGATAATGCGTTGTTTTTTGAGTTAAGCTTGAAATTGTTGTTGCAAGTTTTCTGGAAAAAAGTTCAGAGTAATGGAGCTTGTTGGGAGTTGCAGAAAACGTTTCAATGACGAAGAAGAAGGGTATTTATAGATTTTGAATAAAATCCCAAATTAAATAAATCAAAAAGAAAATAAACTGTTCACATGCAGTTTTCTTTCAGCTTCCGAAACTACCACCTGGCCCACTCACGCGAAAAAGCAGGATTTTTTCTTTGATAATGGTGAAAATGGCAGTTGAAAAGTCTGCTAATGACGTCAGCGCAGTCTTGGGAAAGCGTGAAGACTCTTTGTGGAAAAGTAAACGTTTCAATCTTAAAATGTCAACTCCTCAATTTCATTCGAATCATTCAAATCGAAATTGGCATTTTGGGGGCAATTTGTTACTCCATATTTTTGTTTGAAACAAAATATGAAATAAAGATAAGTTAATTGTTAAATTATACATGTTATCAATATGTATACTTAAAAGTTAATGTAATCTTTTTTCAAAAGCTTTTTTCTTTCGATTCGATTTTGATATAAATCGAAGTCTGGCTATATCGAAAGAAGTTTGGATTTCACGGGAAGTCTAAGTACTTTTCAAATGATTTCAAACTTAACTCACTTCGATTTCGACTAATTGGCAACGGATGCAACAGTTCAAAACTGAGGACAGCACATATAAGCAAAGACACGCGTCATTTGGTCAAAAGGCAACCGTTACATAGCAGTTGAAATACGAAGTCTATATATATGTATTTTGTAGTCAAAATCAGGGTCACAAATTCACATACTGAATCCTTCTATAAACTCAGAGTACCCAAGCGTTCGAGCGAAATGAGTAACATAAAGGAAATGTATGATTCTGTGTACCACCTTTATTCTTTGTAAACGTTTTACATTTGAATGCAATTTACTTTTTAAAGCAAACTTTTATTTTAACGCTATTTTTATCAAATTCATTCATTCGAATGAATTTTGCAATTGCCCTTTAAATTCAATTCAAATTTTATTCTGCAAACTTTACTTTTCTGCAAAACCTTTTTCATTCGAAACACTTTATCGCATTATTATCTCTAGTTACATGCTTTAAATTCAAGTCTTTTTAACAGCATTTCCAAAATATGAACTTTAAATGTTTTTTTTTACAAAGAATGCACAAACATGTTCCAAGATTTACTAGTTGATCTTACTAGTAAATAAACTAGCGGTTGTTTACCAAAAAACAGTGTAAACACTCTCTCACTTGAAAGTTCTCCTATATATATAGTAACAATGTATAATTTATAAATTATACCTTACTAGAAATCTCCTTATTTCCTGCGGAAAATAATCCCAAGGTATTCCCAAGGCTTTTCCTACGGATTTTGCCACTCAGATCCGTTTCCTGCGAATTTTGCTGTTTCAGGAAATTCCTCAGGTATTTCAAGATAAAACAACTAGTTGCAACCACGAAGTCCCAAGATAAAACAACTAGTTTCAAACTGAATACCGATATTCTATTGCAAAAAGTAGAAACCATGTAGAAATACACCCTCTATGGTTTAAATTAACCACTCAAGTATTGTATGAATGTCAATTCGATATGGCAAAGTCACTCGTTGAAAGAGGAGCGAAAGATTTCAAAAATATGGAAATCCGGAGCAAATTTTTTGAGAAGTGAATGTTTGTATTTATAGGAAAAATTTGAAACCGAAAGGAGAGGATTAAGCTAGACGAATTTGTTGGGAATCAGAGTGCACAGCGGAATATATGGAAGCGTTTAAATTGATCTTTCTTGTGGAACCTGAACAATCAAATTAAGCAGCGCAGCCAACACCAACAATAACAACAATAAAGGAGTAAAAAACTGTAAATAAGGACACCACAATTTAACGTGGAAAACCCTCAATGTGAGAGTAAAAAACCACGAGTCGTGCAGACCAAACAAATGACTCCACTATTATTAAATAATGAATACAACCAATAATCACCACCTATGGTGAATCTAATAACAAGAGCTAACAACCTCACAAACAAGTAGGTATTCAAAACTGACACAAAAAGAAGACAAAATTACTCAGAAAAATTATCTAGGTAACTAATAAGGTGACCGAAACAACATACTTAAATTTCAGCCGAAACTGAGAACGTTTGCCAAACACACCGTCGTCACCGAAACCCAAAAGTCTTCTTCTCTGTCACGTAGCTCTTTGTTTCTTCTCAAAGCACACTTTGTGCTTACTGTTGCGCCACCTTAAGTTTTATGCACAACACTTAATTGCAAATTTCAATTTGCAATTCTTACTTGCTGTAGCTTCAATTGCACTCTTAGCAATTCAAGTAGGCACACACTTTGTTTGTAGACAAGCCTCTCTTGGCAACTAGGGATTTCAATCCCTTTATATAAATCTCACACACACATGTAACAAAAACAAATCTCTTTTTTTTTTGTTTTTCAAATCTTTTCTATTTTTTTTTCTTTTATTTTGTGTGTGGTTCCCACTTGAGGAGAGATCCACCCAACAAGCTCCCCCTCACGACTCAAGTGGGGCAATCAGTTGTCACCCGACAACTATGCCGCAAGTATCAATCATCTTGTCATCTACATTTTCAACTAATGCAGGAACTTCAACATCACTTGTAATAACAAGTTCTTCAACAGTGTACCTCTTCAAAGGTGTTCTTTCTTGGGTGGTTCTTACCAGTGCATCAGCTTCAACATCTGACTGCATCTCTTCTCCGTGACAATCTTCACGGTCATCATCATGAGTTAGATCATCCTCTTTAACTTTATCGATGTCTTTCAACCGCTGGTCTTCTCTGAACTCAGCATCACAACATCTGATAAGTTTTTTCATAACAGGATCATAAAACCTGTAACCAACTCCATCTAGGCCATAACCAATAAACACACACTGTTGATTGTCTACGGACGCTTTACATCCGAAAACACGCAAGTGGTCATAAGAAACATTCTTACCAGACCAAATCATCTCTGGTACTTTGTATTGCAAGGACATACATGGCGAAAGATTCAGGACATGCACCACTGTGCTCAATGCTTCTCCCCAAAACGATTCTGGAAGCTCTGGCTGTGACAACAAACATTTAACTCTTTCCACCAATGATTTACTCATCCTCTCAGCAACATCATTCCAACGTGGAGACCTCTGGTATCTAATCCAGTTCTCTCTACAATAAGCTTCAATCTTTCTCAAATAATCACCTCCATGATCTGTGCGTATGCACTTCAACTTCTTCCCAGTTTCACTTTCAACTGAGGCTTTAAATTTCTTGAACGCGCTCAAAACACCACTTTTACTCTTCAAAGTATAAACCCAAGTCTTTCTTGAATGGTCATCAACAAACGTCAAAAAGTATGCACTACCCCTAACTGTTTTTGTCTTCATAGGGCCGCATAAATGACTATGCACCAAATCAAGAGTCTCTGGTCTTCTAGGTGAGTGAATCTTAAAAGAAGCTCTATTCTTATTTTCACCAAAACAACCATCACATTTCTTCAAATGTGGATTTCTCATGTCAGACAACACATTCCGCTTACTCAGCTCAACCATGTCTTTCTCACTCATGTGACATAACCTCTTATGCCATAACTCAACTTTTTTAGTTGATTCAATTGCATGCACATTTTTAATTATTTTTGCATCTGCAACATAAAGAGTAGAACACTTCCTACCTCTAGCAACAACCATAGAACCCTTGGCTAGTTTCCAAGTGTCCCGTGAGAACAAGTTGTTATAACCTTCATCACATAGTTTAGCCACGGAAAGTAAATTCAACCGGATGTCTGGAACATGCTTCACATCCTTGAGTGTTAACTTGTTGCCATTAGCCATCTCTAAATTAACATCTCCAAGGCCTACACACTTTAGCACGCCTTCATGTGCTAACTTCACATCACCAAATTCACCTGAAGTATATGAGCTGAAAATATCTCTTCTGGAAGTGACATGTACTGAAGTACCACTATCAATCACCCAACTGGATGCATTGTCAATAACATTTGACATACCATGCTCTTCAACAAGAAGCAAGTCATCTAATAGCAGATGAGTACTCTCTCCATCTGAACCATCTTTATCTTTGTCCTTATCCTCCTTTTCCAAAAGTCGACAATTCTTTTGAATATGCCCCTTTTTACCACAATTGTAACACTCAACATTTGTGTACCTGTTCTTCGAATAACTTCTGCCTTGACCTCTATTACCGGAGTACCAATTCTTATTTCTCCCCCTTGATTCAGCAACCAACATCTCTGACTGTGAAGAAGAATCCTGAGACATTCTTCTCATCTCCTCATTCAAAATATTGTTCTTAACCATGTCCATTAACAACACACCATCAACAGCAGAATTAGACAGCGACATTCTAAATGTCTCCCACGAGTCAGGCAAAGAACCGAGAAGAAATAACCCTTGAATTTCATCATCAAAATTGATACCCATAGCAGACAACTGATTCATAATTCCTTGAAAAGTATTCAAATGATCTGCACACGAAGTCCCTTCTTGGAGCTTCAAACTCAACATCTTCTTTATAAGATACATCTTGTTATTACCTGTTTTCTTTGCATAGAGCTGCTCAAGCTTATCCCATAAAGATTTTGCATGTTTCTCCCCACTGATGTGGTTCAAAACGTTGTCATCAACCCACTGCCGAATGTAACCACACACCTGTTTGTGTAGCAGAGTCCACTCATCATCAGTCTTGTCAGTAGGCTTCTCTATAGCGAACACAGGCTGGTGAAAATTCTTCACATAAAGCAGATCCTCCATCTTACTTTTCCAAAGGGCATAATTTGACCCATTCAAGGTCACCATACGAGTTGTGTTGACTTCCATTGTTCACCACAAATTAATTCCACAAAAGAACCGAAGCTCTGATACCAGTTGTTGGGAATCAGAGTGCACATCGGAATATACGGAAGCGTTTAAATTGATCTTTCTTGTGGAACCTGAACAATCAAATTAAGCAGCGCAGCCAACACCAACAATAAAGGAGTAAAAAACTGTAAATAAGGACACCACAATTTAACGTGGAAAACCCTCAATGTGAGAGTAAAAAACCACGAATCGTGCAGACCAAACAAATAACTCCACTATTATTAAATAATGAATACAACCAATAATCACCACCTATGGTGAATCTAATAACAAGAGCTAACAACCCCACAAACAAGTGGGTATTCAAAACTGACACAAAAAGAAGACAATAAGGTGACCGAAACAACATACTTAAATTTCAGCCGAAACTGAGAACGTTTGCCAAACACACCGTCGTCACCGAAACCCAAAAGTCTTCTTCTTTGTCACGTAGCTCTTTGTTTCTTCTCAAAGCACACTTTGTGCTTACTGTTGCGCCACCTTAAGTTTTATAAACAACACTTAATTGCAAATTTCAATTTGCAATTCTTACTTGCTGTAGCTTCAATTGCACTCTTAGCAATTCAAGTAGGCACACACTTTGTTTGCAGACAAGCCTCTCTTGGCAACTAGGGATTTCAATCCCTTTATATAAATCTCACACACACATATAACAAAAACAAATCTCTTTTTTTTTTGTTTAAATCTTTTCTATTTTTTTTTCAAATCTTTTCTATTTTTTTTCTTTTATTTTGTGTGTGGTTCCCACTTGAGGAGAGATCCACCCAACAAAATTGTTGTGGCAAGTGTGAGTGTTAAGTCCCACATTGCTTAGATAAGTGGAGGTTGAACACTTTATAAGTAAGAGGACTCATAAACCTAACGCCTTAAGGTTTTGGGTTAGAGTGTGGTGTCCAACTCACTTGTAGAGTTGTTCTTGAACCCAATGTGGATGATCCCCCTGGCTGCCCCCTCGTGATGACCTAACAATCGACAAAGGGTTGAACTTGCTCCTTGTATCGAAAGTCTTCCTGACAAAGGTGGTCAGGCGGCGTGTCCCGTGTGCAGTGTGGCAACGGCGGTACAAGTGTACTGTAGCTGAAAAAGTTTCCGCTTATTGTTGTGGCAAGTGTGAGTGTTAAGTCCCACATTGCTTAGATAAGTGGAGGTTGAACACTTTATAAGTAAGAGGACCCATAAACCTAACGCCTTAAGGTTTTGGGTTAGAGTGTGGTGTCCAACTTACTTGTAGAGTTGTTCTTGAACCCAATGTGGATGATCCCCTGGCTGCCCCCTTGTGGCGACCCGACAGAATCAACTCAGTCAATCCGTAACTGATTTGGTGCCTCGTACAAAACGTGCACAAATGGATACTTGATATTCTACCAAGTACGTGGCCTCTCGGAAAATAGCTAGGCAGTCCGTTAGTCTTTTTTTATATAACATTTCATTAGTCTATTGAAACATAGATATAAACACATATGTAAATAGTAGCTTGAAGTTTACTGGAAGGAAAATTAGGAAGTGTCACCCGTTGCAGCTTACTAACGAAAATTAAAGCACTATTGAATTACTTGTGAAATGTCTTAGGCTTGTTTGGATTGATGGAATATAATGGAGAAGTGATATAAAATAGTAAGATTCCATTGTTTGTATAATTAAAAAGTGAATGAAATGCTTACTCTTTTAATGCTTACTCTTTGTGCATCCACGTCATTAAAAAAGTGAATGAAATGCTTACTCTTTTAATGCTTACTCTTTGTGCATCCACGTCATTAAATAAGTCTGTGAGACATTTATGTGTCTTAGGCTCTTCACATTTATGTGTCTTAGGCTCTTTTAATGCTAACATTGTTCCATAATGTGAAATTTTGGTTCATTGCACAAACATAAAATGTCACAGAGACTCATTTAATGCTTACTCTTTGTACATCCACGTCATTAAATAAGTCTGTGGGACATCTATGTGACTTTTTCCGTCTGTCCAATCACTCAAAATTTCACAATAGGGATCATTGTTGGTAACAGAAATAACGTGGAGGATTAAAAATATAAAAAAATGTAGGAAATATTTTTAGAAGTCTGTCAAAATATAGGGACTAAAAATATATTTAACCCAATATATAATTACCTTTGAACCCTATTCTTTATTTAAACATACGTGTATATATGATTTTAAGGAAATATGATTATTCTTTTTACTTTTCAAGGGTAAATGGAATAAAACTGTTATAACTCATTTCATTCAGTTCACTTCACAAACGATGGTGTGATAATTTTCTTCATTCCATAACTGAAAATCCAAACAATCGAATGAAATTTGTGTTGCATTCCGTCCCACTCCACTTGGTTCAATTCTGTACCATCAATTTAAACAGAGCCTTAGGCCTTGTTTGACCCGGCTTATTTTTTACTTTTCGACTTCTCTTTAAAGGATGTAGAGAAGTAGAAAATTATATTTGGTTTTATTTCTCCTTAAAAGTAGTAGAGAAATAAAGTAAAGAAGTAGAAAATATGAAGAGTTAGAGTCGAATACAATTTTTTACTTCTCTACTATTTTTAAGTAGAGGCAAAAAAGTTGAAAATAAGTTGGGCCAAACAGGGCTTTATACATGTCTATCAAAAAGCAAATTGATGTACGGATATTATCCTTCGCAGGAGTTGATTCAAGTTCTTGCCGATGATTGTACGGGTGTATCTTTTTCCGCTTAATTACTTTGTATTCTTTTTTTAGTTAGACCTTAGCCCTTTTTGTTACCAAAAAGAAATTAGTTTATTTAAAAAAAACTATATGTATTATCTTTCCGTAGAAGAAAAGAAATTGTTTTTTTTTTTTTGTAAATAAAGAAACTGTTTTATTTATTTATGTAAAACAAATCTTTTTAATTCTAGATCAAATCTAACTAGATCAAATCTAAAATTAAAACTACCTTTTGCGTTTGTCAAGTAACCCTAGTTGCAATCAATTAGCAATATAAATAGTACTCATGCCTCTTAATTTTCTCATTCATTCAGTTCTCTCACTTGTTTCAAACTCAAAAGGGAAACAAACAACATCCAAAATTCAAATCCAATTCATCATGTCATCAACGAAGAAGATCACCCTAAAGTGTCTCGATGGTGACATATTTGAGATCGACGAGGTGGTTGCGCTGGAATCACAAACAATCAAGCATATGATTGAGGACAATTGTGCCGACAATGAAATCCCTCTTCCACTTGTAACCGGCAAAATTTTGGCGAAAGTTATTGAGTATTGTAAAAAACATCTTCAAGGACGTGCCAGTTCTGAAGAAGAAAAACCTCGGAATGAGGATGATCTTAAAGCATGGGACCTTGATTTCGTCAAGGTTGATCAGGTTACACTCTTTGAACTCATTCTGGCAGCTAATTATTTGAACATCAAGAGTTTGTTGGATCTTACAAGTCAGGCTGCGGCAGACATGATCAAGGATAAGACGCCAGAGGAGGTTCGCACGATTTTTAACATTGAGAATGACTTCACTCCGGAGGAAGAAGCGAAAATTCGTGAAGAAAACAAATGGGCTTTTGAATGATTATAATTTAACATCTTAAGATCTCAGTCATGTTGACTTTTTCTTTTGTTGCTATGCTTCGTTGTTTTTTATTTGACATTTAGAATTAATTCTATTTTTATTTGACATGTTTAGTACTTTTACTATTTTCAGTTTATACCTATTTTTAGTTCGGTACATATATGCTTGCATCTTGGTGAGGAATCAAAAATATCAACATAAGCAGTCCAATCCATTAGTAAAACAAAATTAATGGTAGCAAGTACAAACACATACTAACCTTTTTTTTTTTTATCACACTCTATTTGAAATTTGTTTAAATTTAAATACTCCTTAAATAACATATAATGTTATAAACTACATTAAACAAAAGATACCGACCACCAATCATAAGGAGATCGATTACCATAAACTCTTGGAATGAACTTCAATTACCAGGATTATTCTAGTTTACGCCGTTTACTCTCTGCAGTTGCACGCAGAGAATACATGGTTTAAGAAAATAAAAGAAAAGTATTATTGAATCAATCTTGTAAAAAAGGTGTTAATGAATGAATACAACAAGCCTTGTAAATAATTTGGAATGAAGCCTAGAACTCAATAACCAACCTATGAGCCTCTAAATTTATAGGCTGGACAGACTAATTAAACAAAAAATTACTGTCTCCAATAACTAGTTCTATCTCGGTTGGACAGGAAGTTTTGTACTTTAAAAATCACCCAACATTCACATTAAAGATAAAACCAGCATGCACAACATTATGCGGTCTAACAGATTGAATTCTGGCGAAGGTTGTTGAGTATCGTAAGAAGCGTGTTGAAGCTACAAGTTCTGAAGAAAAACCTTTTGATAAAGATAGTCTTAAGGCTTGGGACGCTGAATTTGTCATGGTTGATCGGGTACGCTTTTTTTATCTCATCTAGGCTGCAAACTATTTAGACATCGAGAGCTTGTTGGATCTTACATGTAAGACTGTAGCTAACATGATGAAGGGTAAGATGATTAGGGATAGAGCCATAGTGTTTAGACTTGAAATTCTGGCGTGCAGTGGTAAGATGCTCTATATAATGTTGTAGCATCTTTTACCGCATCAGACTAACAGAATATGAAAAATAAACAATAAAGGACAGGAAAGTAAATAACACAGTATGTTGTTAACCCAGTTCGGCGCAACTCAGCTACTCTGGGGGATACCAATCCAAGAATGAATTCACTACTATAGTTCTAGTTCAAAGACTCCAAAACGCCCCGTTTCTATCTTATCGCCTAGACACTACCTCATGCAATCCTACCTAGGAACTCCTAGATATGAGACGCCCCGTCTCACTTCCTTCAAACAACACAAACAGCGTTGTTTACAAACAAAACAATCAAATGGTGGAGACATACTTCAAGACACAACAACTCCTTGCTTAAAAGCTTTGGAGAAGTAACACAATCAACACCTCCATACCTAAAGGCTTAGGAGACATTTACAATTTACAACTCAACTAAACTAACCAACTCTGTACGTAGATATTCAATGACGGCAACAGAGAAGTGTACATGAAACCCTAAAGCACAAGGCTTACAAAGACACAAAACCATAAAAGACTACATCCTTGATATATTTGTTTAAGCTTCGGTTTTTGGTAAATAAAATAGCTTTAGCAACTTTCTTTATATAGGCTTCACAATGCTTCAGCTCCAAGAAATCTTCTAAAGGAAAAATATATATTTTTACTAAATCTTCTTTGCATCAAAATATTCCTCCCATAAATATATTTGTTGAAAATATATTTTAAAATTAAATCTTCTAATCTTCTTGAAGCACAAAGATTTATTTGAAATAAATCTTTTATATTCTCTACAACAATCTTCACAAGATATATTTTAAAATCAAATCTTCTTGAAGCACAAAGATTTATTTCAAATAAATCTTTTATATTCTCTGCAACAATCTTCACAAGATATATTTTAAAATCAAATCTTCTTGATTCCTTAATATTTTATCTTGAGGAACAAGTAATCAAGTAAACCACCTTCTGAATATTCTGGAAAACACATGCGTCTTGGCACACAAGTTTGCGTGGATTAATTCTTCAACCAAATCTTTCTGGGATCACACACGAAAATAAATCTTCCAAGAAACGCGAAAAGGACGTACACTGTGATGTTGTACACAATGTTACCACATCTAGTCCAACATCTTACTATCACATTGTTTTAACAAAATGATGCCAACAACCAAAAACCCAACAAGACTTTAGAGGCCAAATTGGTTCTCAAAGAAATTGATTCTTGATTTCATGTTTTTCTCATATGCATATTCCTTATTCTGTTTCAAACTAATAATAGATAGGGGGTGTAAGCGGATCGGAAAAATCCAATTGAACCGACGATCCAAACCAATCTAAATCGAAAAAAAACCCGATTATTATGGTTCGGATCAAAAACCGAACCAAACCAATTGAAAACCAATGTGGTTTGATTCGGTTCTCGGATCGAATTATAAAAACCGATGAACAAACCGAACCAAACCCATATATATTATTATTAAGTTTTTTTTTACAAAATATATATTATTATTAAGTTAATTTTTTTTAGGTAGCCCACATCTATTAAAAAACAAAGGGAAAATACATTAATCTCCTCTGAGCTTTGTGTATATGTCACTAACACCCCCCTTATGACTTGATAGAGACCTCCCCTGCCGTCAATAACTGTTAAGTCTCCGTTAAAAAAAAACTTTTTTTTTATGGCAAATTGTTAGTTGTAAATATTACATTATATGTTAGTTTTTCTCGTTGCCAAGACTTGAGCCTCGGAACTCCAACTCTTTTAACCCTTAGCTCAACTAGTTCAACCAATTGTGCTACCCCTCTCACCCCCATTAAAAAAAATGTCATATCTTTCATTCTCATATTTGTTGTTCTCTGCAATGGTGTTTCTTTTATCCCTTCATATCGCAAGTTAGTGCATTCCCAAAAATAAAACAGGCACAACTACTTATAAAAAAATATCTTGCGCATACTCACATCACAATACAAATCTTAACTTAAAAACTCTCAGACTCAGTCTCCTCACAATCACAGCTGCAAAAAACCTCATGCTGCTCTCAGTTCTCATCTCTCAATATTGTGCAAACAACACAACACTCTCACGTTGTTCTGCTCTCCTAAATTTTATCTCAAACTCAAAAAACAGTAACATCTCATGTCAAACGTTGCCGGAATACGTCTTACTAGTGGTGAAGTTAACTTGAAGCTTTATTTTTGTTGTACTTTATTATTTGAAAAACTTATGAACTTAATTTCAATATGATTGTACTATGTAATTGATGAACTTATGGAAAAAGAATTGTATTTGTATATGAAGAAATTATTTAATAAATTGTATTTTGTATTTTGTATTTTATGAACTTATTTGATGAACCTATACGAAAAAAATATATGGGAAAAAAAAAATAGAAGTGAAATCTAGAAGTGAAAATATATCGGAGTAGAGACTTAGGGTTCGTTTGACCTACCTTTTTTAGCTCTTAGAAGCTATCTGAAATCTAGAAGTGAAATTAAAGCTTTAAAAAAAAGAGCAAAAGTTGTTTGGTAATTGTTGTTTTTTTTAGCTTCAAAGTAATTTTTAAGCTAAAATTTGTTTGATAAAATATATTTTTAACAAAAAGATTTGTACACAAAAAAAACAAATTTTAAAAAAGATAATAACAACTAATAATATTCAAATGAAAACAAACTTAATAAAAAAATAATAATAATAAAGAGCCTTCAGTAGGAATCGAAGCGTGGTCATTGCAAAAAAAGCTCCGAATTATTTTTCAAAAGTAGGTTTTAACCTCTTTTCCTAGAAGATCATTTAATCCAATTTTACACATTGAAAAAAATCCGCTTTTTACGGTTAAGAGTTTTATTAAAAATGTGTTTGGCCCAACTTTTGATTAAAAAGAAAATAAAAAACTAAAAAAAGTCGAGCGAAACGACACCTTAGCTTAGTGTATTTAGATGAGGGAATATTGTGAGATTCTTAGTGTATTTAGATGAGAGAGTATCGTGAGATAATGTAATTCTTTAAGAACTTTAAATAATATGTTTTTAGGTTTCTGGGGCATTCTTTAAGAACTTGAAATAGTATGTTTTTATGAAAATTTTATAAAAATGTATTAATGCATTGAAAATTAAAATATTTAACTTTTTTAATAAGTAATTTTTTAATTTAAATCCTTAAAGAGTACCTCAAGAACACCCTTCAAATTTTTCTTTGTAAGTTAAAGAGATAAATTACTTTGATTTTGTAAAACTGCACAACTTTGTGATCTCGTATATTTCACTTCTCCGTCATCTCTTACTGATGAGTTTCTCCCTCATCTTTTTGCAAAAAGCCGCTCCACGGTAAAAATTCCAATAATATAGTTTTAGATCGCATTAAATGATATATTTTTTGACAGCCTACTGTTTTATGGACTTAATTTGGGTTGGGCTTGCTATGATGGACTAGATAATAGGTTGATTGTTACTAGTGGATAGAGTTAAGTTATGTATTGCACTTTGATTCGGTTTTCTAAAATGATCCGCGCGGTTTAAAATAAATGCGGTTTTTTGCGGTTTCGGTTTGAATTGGTTCGGTTACTTTTGAATTTGTTCCGATACAATCACCCCTATATTGAACCCTCGAATATGTTCGAAAATCTCGAAATGATCTTCCAATTTTGGGGAGAACTCGCAAAACTCCGTTTCTATGGAGAATTGAATGGAGTTTTCCCGTGTTTCAACAGGAGAATCTAATAGACATTTCTGCGAAAAATTAGACATTCCATGCACTTTGATTTTGATAATTATCATCAAGTGACCCCATAGACATAAAGCTAATTACTTTGTCGGTTTGTCATTTGTGAACGCAATAAACATGATAATGTTATTTTACAAGCCAAAATATAGTCACACTACCAACCTCCCAGGCGAACAGCCAATGAGAGCCATTCCTTTTGTATGCCAGGTTCACTCCAAGAATATTATATGGAACCATTAATCTATCCTCTCATAGCTTCCACTAAAAATATAATACTAATCAAAACTTAGAATTGGCTATATATCCATATAAAAATAACGAATGCTTTAGAGAAAATTGTACTACATATATACATGGTTAACATTGATAATGAAAGGGAGAGGTGTGATACACTCTCTTTTGAATAATCACTCTAAACATTCACTTTCTAGTTGGTTAAATTTAACCAGAATTATTTTTAATTAAAAATAAATTCCAGGTAAAGGAATAAACTTAATGTGAATTTTATCCAATATTAAATTTTATTACTCACCCAAATATCAACACAACAAAACTAAACAATATTTACTAGTGTTATACTCCAGGGAAAAATGACCCTTTTTTTGTCCCAATTTATAAGGGAAAAAACAACTTTCAAGAATGTTTTTTACTTATTCTTATAAAATTAAATGCAAATTTGTTTTTACATCTTCCCATGTAACTTATTTCAAGAAAAATCCACAAAATTATATTTCAAATTCTCAAGTTTTGGTTTTCTTAATAAGTGTGTTTTTTTTTCCCTTATAATATGGGACGGAGGGAGTACACGTTTTTTTTAATGGCATTACAGGTTGGTAAATAACTAAATCTCTTAACCATATAATAATAGATACAATTTCTTTTTTCTTTTTTGGTCAAATAGCCTAACAGTTAGTGATAGAGTTTTTTGTGTTTTGTATTTGCGGAATTTGGTGGGATATATTTGATGGAGAAAACGGAGAAGACAATAGGCTGTTACATGGAGAATACTCTCATGTTTAGTTTTTCTTTCTCATTTTATTATTCATAACTATATGGCTCTATATATAGAGCTACATAAAAACAAATCATATAATTTAAATAACAAACAAATCCTAAAGAATACTTAAAATTCTAAACAAAATATAAATCATAAACCCTAATATTATTTTATTTCAAATATAAATATAAAATATATTTAAGACTAAAATCTTCAAAAAAAAGATATTCTGGCATTATTCTCAACAATTAGACTCATATTTTAAGTGTGGAGAAACGTAGAATCTGAAGTTCAAAGTCCATCCACTTCAATAATATTTTTGATAACTACTATTTAAACTACATTTTTGAGATAATAGATACAAATGTAAAATTTATAAGAAATCAATTCTTTAAATAAATCTCCGTATCTCGAATGATTAGTCTACCAAGCATACATTGGACAACCAAAAAAACAGCCTAATCAATATTGGCCAGTCTAATGTCCACATCACAGCCGCATAAATAATCATATAGTCGGTTTGGTCCTTAACCTAAATGAAGGTCCCTCTCTCAACAATTGGTCATTGGTCGGTGATCAAGCCCCAAAACATCACATCAACCATACATGTGTCATCACAGGAGCAAACAGGAGGCTCCCTACTCAATTTTTTTCAAAAAAAATTTTCATCCATTTCTCCTCGTGACATATTTATGCAAAATGTTACATGATGAAATGCTGCACCATTTCTTACTCATCATACTATATATAACATCATTTTATTTAATGTTGGATCAAAGAAACTAGCCAAGATAAATATTAACTAAGCTTAAAGTGCAAGGTATTAATATTAGTATTATTATTCTAAGTTTGAAATCTTAGAGTAAAGAAATTAAGAAAGAAAAAAACAATGCCGATTTCTAGAATTGCTATTGGAAGTCCTTCTGAGTTTGGCAAAGCTGATGCACTTAGGGCAACACTTGCTGAGTTCATCTCAATGCTTATCTTTGTCTTTGTAGGGGAAGGCTCTGGCATGGCATATAGTAAGCATTTTGATAAGTTAAACTCTTTTATGTCGTTTTTGAATTAATTTATTTGAATTTATCTACCGACATGTAAAACACTAATGAAAATGGTTAAAAGAGTTTACGGAAACAACTTATGATATGTCTATAAACTGTTTTCAGCTTTTTCCATAAGCTGGTTTAAGATAGCTTATGAAAACAATTTCATTTTGTGTTAACCCTCTGGTTCCGGGGGAAGGGAGTCTCGGTAATTCAGAGTTCGGCTGCGAAGTAAATAAAGTCTGACCAAGAATTTTTCCCACTAGAAATTGAACTCGGGTTCTCACAAATATTCATCTTAGAGGGACCTCATAACTGCTTAAGTCTAATATCTTGATTAAATAATTTATAACTTATACATAAACACATGTTAAACATTTATGTTATAACTGCTTATTTAAGCTGTTTATACAAACAGGTCATTTGTGTTTTGGTTTGCATTCACTATTAGATAACAATGCAGTAAAGTACTAACATTGTGAACTCTATTTGGGTGTTTTTTTTTTTGACAGATAAGCTAACCAACAATGGTGCAGCAACACCAGCTGGGTTGGTAGCAGCCGCACTATCACATGCTTTTGCTCTTTTTGTTGCTGTCTCTGTTGGTGCTAACATTTCTGGTGGACATGTTAACCCTGCTGTCACTTTTGGTGCATTCATTGGTGGACACATTACACTCATTAGAGGCCTTTTGTATTGGATTGCTCAGTTGCTTGGTTCAGTTGTTGCTTGTTTGCTCCTTAAATTTGCCACTGGTGGATTGGTGAGATACATTACATATATACTATTTATTCATTCTAAATTGACTCAAGAAAAGAACCCGAGAATTAGTCTCGAGTGAAAAAAATTAGATGTCAAGCTATCAATTTGAGAATTAGTCTCATAGTGGACCCGAAGAAAAGCCTAAATCCCGGAGATACCTTGGAGCATCTACTGGGCTCAAAAACTATAATTATGATCGAATTTTAAAAATTCGATCAAATTAGTTTTAATTTTGACCACCCAAAATCTTTAATTTGATCAACAATTTTAGTTTAACCGACCAAATTATCTTCTGCTTATAATTTTGGTGACTAAATTTGAGTTTCTCTTGTTGGTTATTACAAATTTACAATGATTCTATTCTTGGAGGTTTTTTTATTAGTAACTTGCATTTTCAGTGCTGAATTTTAGTATTAATTTGTGTATGTCTATTGCAGGAAACATCTGCATTCTCATTATCTTCAGGGGTGGGAGCAACAAATGCACTTGTGTTTGAGATTGTTATGACTTTTGGTTTGGTTTACACAGTTTATGCTACTGCAGTAGACCCAAAAAATGGTAGCCTAGGAACAATTGCTCCAATTGCTATTGGTTTCATTGTAGGAGCCAACATCTTGGTAGGTGGGGCCTTTGATGGTGCTTCCATGAACCCAGCAGTGTCTTTTGGGCCTGCTATCGTTAGCTGGACATGGACCAATCACTGGGTCTATTGGGTCGGACCGTTGATTGGTTCTGCTATTGCAGCAGTTGTCTATGAAATTTTCTTCATCACCCCTAGCTCTTATGAACAGTTACCTGTCACAGATTATTAAGGTCTAAATTCCCCTTAAGTTTTAATTGAAATGGCTTAATTAGCTTTTTATCTTAGGTGCTCTCTGTTATTTGCATTTTCCTGTTTTCAAATGTTTTGATTTTCTGTGATTTATGTCATGTTCTGTAAGATCATTTTATTAAGTAATGATCTCCTCTTAAACTTAATACTTATCATGTGTCAACACTACTTATAATAACTTAAACAGCAAGCAAGGTCATGGTGGTAATTAAATTGTTCCAGCAGCAATCGGTGAATATGAACCATATTCAACCTAATAAAAAAATTACCTCGGCTATACTCTGTTGAAAGGGAAGAAATAAGATAATACAAGAGGCATATGGCGAAAACCGTGTGTCATAGAGCATCACGGACATTCTATTATATAATATTAAGAGCATTAATTACAAAGGAATATATGCTATGGAATATGCTATGCTAAGAATACTCTAGAATATAGTTATAATAATATTAAATATCAACACTCCCCCTCAAGCTGGTGCATATAAGTCAAATGCACCAAGCTTGTCACATATGTAGTTGATTCTAGGACCTCGAAGTGATTTCGTAAAGACATCTGCCAATTGATCATTAGAATTAACAAAACTTGTGACAATGTCGCCTGATTCGATCTTCTCTCTGACAAAATGGCAGTCTATCTCAATATGCTTGGTCCTCTCATGAAAAACTGGGTTTGAGGCAATGTGCAGTGCAGCCTGATTATCACAGATGAGAGTCATTGGTCTAGCCTTTTCAAATTGAAGTTCGTTGAGTAACTGCTTCAACCAAATCAACTCACACGTTACTAGTGCCATAGCTCTATATTCTGCCTCAGCGCTTGATCTTGCTACTACGTTTTGTTTCTTACTCTTCCAGGATATCAAGTTTCCTCCAACAAGTACACAATACCCAGAAGTGGATCGTCTATCAATGGGTGAGCCTGCCCAATCAGCATCTGAGTAACCAACTATCTGAGTATGACCTCTATCTTCATAAATGAGCCCTTTTCCTGGAGCACCTTTGATGTATTTCAGAATCCGGATTACAGCATCCATGTGTTCTTGGCAAGGAGAATTTAAGAACTGACTTACCACACTAACTGCAAATGAAATGTCTGGACGAGTGACTGTGAGATAATTCAATTTTCCAACCAATCTCCTATATCTCCCTGAATCTGATAGAGGCTCCCCCTGATTTGGTAGGAGCTTGACATTTGGATCCATAGGAGTATCAACAGGCTTTGCATTCAATAAACCTGTTTCTTCAAGAATATCCATAGCATATTTTCGTTGTGAAATTACAATACCATCCTTAGACTGAGCTACCTCAATGCCCAAAAAATAACGGAGTTTGCCAAGATCTTTAGTTTGAAACTGATTTGAGAGATACTGTTTCATCTGAAGTATTCCTTGTTGATCACTACCAGTTATCACAATATCGTCTACATAAACAATAAGATAAATGCACCCTTGGACAGAGTGACGATAAAAAACAGAATGGTCAGCTTCACTACGTATCATGCCAAATTTTTGGACTACTGTACTGAATCTGCCAAACCAAGCTCGAGGAGACTGTTTAAGACCATAAAGAGACCTGCGTAACCTACAAACCATATTAGATGACTCCCCCTGAGCAACAAACCCAGGTGGTTGCTCCATATACACTTCCTCCTCAAGATCACCATGTAAAAATGCATTTTTAATGTCAAGTTGATGGAGAGGTCAATGCTGAATGGCTGCAATGGAGAGAAGAAGTCGAATAGATGCCATCTTGGCTACAGGTGAAAATGTATCACTATAATCCAGCCCAAAAATCTGAGTATAGCCCTTGGCCACCAAACGAGCCTTAAATCGATCAATCTTACCATCCGGACCAACCTTCACTGTATAAAGCCAACGGCAACCTACCAAAGACTTCCCAGAGGGTAGAGGAACCAGTTCCCAAGTACCACTGCTTTGGAGAGCACACATCTCGTCAATCATTGCTTGCCTCCACTCAGGGTGGGATAATGCTTCACCTAGAGATTTAGGAATAGAAACAGACGACAAAGATGACAAGCAAGTGTAATGTAAAGGGGAAACACGACTGTAACACAAATCAATGTAGTGAGGAGACGGATTACATGTTGAACGAGTACCTTTACGAATTACAGGGGGAAGATTAGGCTCAGGTTGCGGAACCGGATCCGATGATGGAGATGGCGTTGGCGGAGAGTCTTCAATGGCCTCTGGAACAGGTGTAGGAACAGGCACAACAGACGGTCGTGGACGACGCTGATATGTTTGGAGTGGTTGTGAAGTTGGAGGTTCAACCGAAGGGGTATCTGGTGGGACAGATTGACAGGGCTCAAGAGGAATAATAGTAACTTCCTGAATGGGTTCAAGACTAATGTCTTGAAGGGGTTCATGAGTTTGAATATTGGGCTTAAAGTATGGAACAGATTCAAAGAAGGTAACGTCGGCCGATACGAGGTATCGCTTTAATGTTGGAGAATAGCAACGATAACCTTTTTGTGACCGATGATAACCAAGAAAGACACACTTTAGTGATCGAGCTGACAGTTTATCGAGACCAGGAGAGAGATTGTGAACAAAACATGTGGACCCAAAGACACGAGGAGGTAGCGGGTGAAGAGGGGAATGGGGAAAAAGGACCGAATGAGGAATATTGTCATCAAGGACAGAAGAAGGCATGCGGTTTATAAGATAACATGCCGTTAAGACAGCATCCCCCCAAAATCGAAATGGAACATTACCATGAGTGAAAGTAACAATACAATCATGAGAACGAGTTAAACGACTGATTGAAAGTAAATTAAATGGACAACCAGGTACATAGAGAACAGAATCAACTGAGAGAGAAGGTAGAATTTGGACAGTACCAATCCCTTGGGATTGAGTTTGTGAACCATTTGCAGAAGTTATACTGGGTAAGAAACCAGATGTAGAGAGAGAAGAAAATAGACTTTTATTACCGGTAACATGATCAGACGCACCAGAATCAAGAATCCAAGTGTCAAGAGAAGTTGATTGAGAGAGACAAACAGATGAGTTACCAGTGTGTGCAACCGAAGTAGTAGAAACAGAGTTCTGATTACTCTGACACCACCTGAGGAAATCTTCATAGTTTGCCGAGAAGCCATGGGGAGAAGTACCAACCGAAGCAACAGATTTAGCAAAAGTACTTTTGGGAATATCACAAGTACCGACAGCAGCCATGGGTAACACAGGAGAAATAAACAACTCGTAATCCGGTGTAAATATGGACTGTTTGTGAAAGAGCACGTAATTCCGTTGATCGAAACTGAAAAATAACGACGGATATGGAACCGGCACTGAGAGGCAATTCCGGCGAAGCAAACAGCGGCCTGAACGGCGGCGGGACGCGCCTCCACACGCGGCTGAAGCGACGGCGCGTGGTGAAACTCGCCGGAGAGAGTGGCGGCGCGTGAGAGCGCGTGTGGGGGCTTTCGGTGACGGGGCGGATCGGACAAGGCGATTCTGATGGTGTGGTTATTTGCCGGAAAAGTCGCCGGAATAAGTGGCAGCGGCGGCGGCAGTGGTGGGAGGTGATGAAAAGTGACCGGAAAAACGTCGGAATGAGTTACGGAAGCGAATCATGGACAAACCGGAGTTAACTCACGGGTTGCCGAAAAAAATATATCACCGGAGGACAGTGGGTCCACCGGGTAAGCACGGTGTAGGGTTGCCTCTTTCTAGGCTCTAGATACCATGTTGAAAGGGAAGAAATAAGATAATACAAGAGGCATATGGCGAAAACCGTGTGTCATAGAGCATCACGGACATTCTATTATATAATATTAAGAGCATTAATTACAAAGGAATATATGCTATGGAATATGCTATGCTAAGAATACTCTAGAATATAGTTATAATAATATTAAATATCAACATACTCCATGCAAGAAAAGTTATAAAAACTAAAGGTAACTCCTGAACCTAGAGAAATCACAGAACAAAAATTCTGAGTTATGAATCAAATTAACTGCAAAAACAAACAAAAGTTTCACATGGAAATTAAACAATATAAACTTAAAGCAATACATAAAGAAGTGAAAGTGGAGTGATCCATAGAATAGAGTAAAACCTCATCAATAGTCCGAACAATGACAACCACAAACTGAGCCCTTCCTGTCCATTGCATCAGAGGAAACAACGCTCCGCTCGGCACTAATGCACCGCGTATAACTTCCATGAATGCAGCACATTGCAGACAACCTTTAATCAAAAGTCAAAAACACTTGGAATGTTAATAAAATTATATGGTCAATCTTCACCCTTTTTCTTTTTTGTTATAACAATGTATGGTTTTTAATTAATTTTTATTCATAGTCAGAATAGAGATCACCAAATGGAAGTGTAAACAACAGTCAATTGCAGATTCTGGTACATCCACCCAATTTGCAATGTCATGTACCCATATATATGAAATGATACAATTTTGGCTTCCTCCTAATCTATATGTAAAGTCTGTAATGAGGAGCATATATTTTTACGAGTATCATCATAAATGAAAATTATAGAAAACCTCTCCCAACAAAGTTTAGTTGTCACAGCAAACAACACATATGACGTAACCAAATTGTCCAAAATTTCTCATCATGGGAAGGGCGCAAAGAGTTATTCCAGAATCTTTTACCCTATGACACATGTTCTAGATACTGAAACACACAACTTCAATACTAGAAGAAACACAAAAAAACTTCGGCACCAACTTCAACACTAGAGAAGAAACACAAACTTAATGACTAGCCTGTACATGATCAAAGACCAATTATTTGGGAACAAACACATAAGTTAAAAATAAAGATCAATTATTTCATAGGACACAAGTAGTACAAAACACAGAGGCACTCATCTCCAACTGCAGCACAACAAAATTAACAAGGTTCAGTGTGATTGAGACTTCTAGGTGCTTGCACTGTGAACACCAGAATATACATGTTCAGCAAAACTACTATGAAAAATAGTTGTAGAATAAACTAAGAATAAAGAAAAGTAGAGTAATTCTCCAAACCCATTCGCTGATCAGAAGGTCGTAATTACAAAGAGAGCCCCACAAAGCTTTCAGAATTTCTCCAGAATCGTGTAAACTTCTGCACTGCCAGATTACAGGTTAAAAACGAAGCGTGTTGTCCAAATTGCAACACATTAAAAAGAAAATTCACATCAGAATTCAACCACGCTGCAAAATAAATATAGTAAAAAAAAAACACGATATGTACATGCTCAAACGAAGAATAATATTTGACGCAAAAGAGGAATTAGAAAACAAGTCGACTAAAAACCTAATGAACTCTATAATAGTAGTGTATCATCATTAAAATAAGAGCGGCAAACTCCAAGTTTGAAACCAACAACCAAATAGAATCACATAAGCAAGAACCCAAAATAATCAACCAGAAAAGAACAACAATACATATGAAATATTGAAAAATATAAGATTTTAAAACTCCAGAGAAAATGAATCGAAAATAATTCACATTGCAAGAAGCGTACCAAAATAAACCTGATTGTTGAATACTACAGAAAGTTATTGGTTCAAAACACACTATACTGCACTATGTAATAAACAGATACATGTTTCATCAAATATTAAACATGAATATCAAACCATGAGGAATATAGAACCAGAAGCTTGCTGCAAAATGATAAACGAATATCTCAATATTGTGAAAACAAATAACTCATTAGTAGCAGCAGATCATTAAAATAAGAACAGAAAACTTCAAGATCAAATACTAAAAGGGTGTGAAAACAAAAACTAAAAGATCAAATAAGAGGAAGATAAAACACGAAGGAAATGTGTGCATGTAGATTACCTCTCCTGCAAAACCAAAGAGAAAAGTAACAAATCAATAAATATATGCTCTCAAAATCAATGAACAAATACTGAAACTAAAGAATTTACTAGAAATCCCCAAATCAAAACTAAAGGCTCTAACACCATGAAGAACATTATTTTGACAAACCATGCTGCAGAAAAGTAGTTCACAACTCAACTAGTATGTCGTATGACAAAGTCTGAAAATAAAAATAGCAAATAGCAACTCGTTGAAGAAATTTGAATTATCTGTACTCCTTTCTTATCCAATTGTATCAAGTATCTACAAACGAGATATCCAAACTTCAACTAACTGAAAAACAGACATGTATCCCGATTATTCAAGAGAGAGATGGACATGTACTACATAATCATAAATACTGAAGCTCTCCTAATATTAAAATCAACATCACCCAATACACTATCAAAAGACACCATTCAGAACAAGTACATTCATAGTTCTCTACACAGTACACCAAACCAAAAATACGTCCATGATATTCTCCACCACAACTTTCACATAACATATCCCCATGTGAAACCCAAATGGAACTCATGAAAGAATCAATAGAACGAGATCCTCAAAAAAGACAAAGAAGCGTGAAGAATTCATTGAAGAGTAGCGATCACCAAATGAAAGCACAACAACAATAGACTATTGCAGATTCTTGTGCTTGATTAGGTTCCCCTTATACCAAGTTATTGCTCCATCCAATTATATCCCAAACCCATAAACAAATACACACAGATAAAAAAAATTACTAGTTTACTGGGAAATATGAGAACATGTGCCTGCCACACATTTATTGGCTATCTCCCCAGTCCCCACATAAAACTCAAAAGTAGATGTTGAGTATTTAAATGTAGACTGAAATGTAAAGAGTCTTCCTACGTTGAGTATCAAAAGCAGATGATGTGTGACATGATTTTGGCTTCCTCCTAACATAGAGGCGTCCCGGGCCACTATATTGAAAAGGATATCTTGTGAGTATCATCATCATTTAAGTCACAAATAGCAATAGAAACCAATAAAAGAAGATTATAGAAAACGTATCCCAACGAATAAATCATCAGAACAAACAACACCTATGATGTTACCAAGTTGTCCAAAATTCTTCATCTTGGGAAGGGCAAAGAATCATACCAAAATCGTGTACTCGGGTTCTGGATATTGAAACACAGAAACTTCAACACCAGAAGAAACACAAACTTCAACACCAGTTCGTACACAATCTAAGAACAATTATTCGAAAACAAATACATATACATATAAAGAAAATAACCAATTATATCCCAATGATGAATACCGATAATCTCGCCCAAGCTTTCAGAGAAGAATTGAGAAGCATGAATGCAAAAATGTTCAAATCTAAGTTCATATTGCCAAATTAAGCCAAGCAATAGTTGAAAATATATAACACAGCCAGAAAAACACATCACAGGAGAGGCACTCATCTCCAAATTCCTTCACTTCGGATAGCAAAATTAAGATGTTGCAGTGCGTTTGAGAAAGAAGAACACTTACGAAATACAGTGAATCCATGTAACCCTCCCTGTGAACACATAGTTGTAAAAAAACCAGGAAATAATAGAAGCATAATTCTCCAAACCAAGTCGCTGATCAGAATATCATAGTTACAAAGACAGCCCCACAAAGCTTTCCCAATTTCGCCAGTACTTTCGCACTGTCCCAATGTAAGAAAACAGTGGTATTGAAAATAATTTACAATCTGGAAAACCCTAAGGCTGAACAAAACTGAACAATAAAACTCCACAGAGAATAAAAAATTGAAAATAATTTACAAATTGAAGAAGAGTTTACCAAAATAAACGTTTGTTTCAATAAACAGGTACATATTTCACAAAATAGAAAAATTCTACTAGAGCTGATAATCATACATCAAGTTACGCAAAACGGAGAAAATTACATCAGAACTCCAACGTGCACGTGCTGCCAACAAAATAAACACAAAACACCCAAGTGTACACGAAAGAATAATATCTGACGTAAAAGATGAAATAGAAAAACATGTCAATTAAAACCCTAATGAACTCAATAATAGTATCATATCATTACAATAAGAAAATCAAACTCCAAGAACAGAACCAAAAACAAGCAAAATTCAAAATAATCAACCAGAAAAGAATAATATAGAAAATGAAGATCAAACAATAGGAGTATAGAACAAGACAAAATATTGAAAACAAAAATAATTTAATAAAGATCACCAAATCAAAACGCTAAGCTCCATGCTATGAAGAAAGTTATTATTTTGAAAACGCACAAAACTAAATAAAAATATTAAAGAACGACTCATATTGAAGGATTTGATTTATCTATATGGAACTGTTTTCCGTTCTTGTCCATTGCGTCAAGTCATTAGACATTCGTTGGATAAACGCATCTCTCAATTATCAAACGAAGAATTATATCAAAAAATTATACAAAACAAAACCTTGATGAATAAACGAAGAGAGAAGTTTGATGGTGTGAAATTCTAAGAAAAGCATATCATCCACTCCTGCAACACAAAGATTGAAACAAAAAGAATTTACTAGAGATCACCAAATGAAAATCTAGGCTCCATGCTATGAAGAAGCCGCGCGCTGCGGAAAAACATTCCCACCGTTCACTTCATATGTCTTGCCATAAATGCAAAGAAATAAAAATGATAAAGAATGAGTCGTTGAAGAAAATTGATTTATCTGGAACATTGTCTGTTCTTATCCATTTAAGAAAGGTTAAATTGTCACCAACGAACAAAAGAATATTATAGAAAATCTCTCCAAACAAGGTTATGTTGTCACCAACAAACAAATCATCACAGCAAACAACACATATGAAGTAGTACAAAGGCAGTTGAAAATCATCAGATTGCCAGATTAAGCTCAGCCACAGTTGAAAATATATACCACATCTAATAAAACTTGATACTCACAGGACACAAGTAGTACAAAGCGCAGAGGCACTCATCTCCATTTTCAACACAGCAAAATTGACAAGGTGAAGAAATATAACAAATCGATAAATATATGCTTTTAAAATCGATGAAGAAATACTGAAACTAAAGGAATTTATTGGAGATAACCGAATCAAAACCGAATATGAAGAACATTATTTTGAAAAATCATGTTGTAGAAAGTAGTCGACAATTCAATTGAATTTTCTGGACTCCCCTTATCCAATTGTATCAAGTATTTACAAACAAGATATCCAAACTTCAAGTCGACACTATCCGGGACACTATCTGGGACACCATTCAGAACACTTACATTAAAGGGAAAAAATTACCCGTTTAATCCAAAGGTTCAAAGCACCTCCAATATTCAGTGCATCTTTTGAATCGCCAAAGTACAGTCATAGCTTATCAAACCTGTACACAAAAGCAAAAACACATCCTTGATAACGAGATCCTCCTGTAAAACCCAAAGGAAACTCATGAAGGACTCAAGAAAACGAGATCCTCAAAACGAAAAAGAATCGTGAAGAATTCATAGAAGAGTAGAAATCACCAAATGAAAGCACAACCAACAATAGACAATTGCAGATTCTTGTGCTCCATTGGGCACAACAACAACAATAGACAATCATCAAACCAGATCCTATACCAAGTTCTTGCTCCAATTGCAGAATTTGTGAGGAATAACTATTTGAGAGAGAGGATTCTTATTCTTAAATATCAGATCAACATAACAAACAAGTGCCAAACCAAGCTGTCTAGAATTCCTCATCTTTAGGGAATGAGGAGGGATAAAAAAGATGCAATCTAGAAATCTTATATGCTTCTACTAACGTTCCTAAATCACAAAAACAGTATGAGAACCTCTGCATGCCTCAGGTTAAACGGGCATCCCACACATTTACTGGTTTCACCCACACAGAAAACTAAATGAAACTGACAAAAGTAGATGTCGAGTATCAAACGTAGACTGAAGAAAAGTAGTTGACAATTCAATTAGTATGTCTTCTGACAAAGTATGAAAATAAAAATAGTAAATAGCAACTCCTTGAAGAAATTTGAATTAACTGTACTCTCCTTTCTTATCCAATTGTATCGAGTAACTGCAAACAATATATCCAAATTTCAACTCACTGAAAAACATATGTGTATCTCGATTATCCAAGAGATAGATGGACATATACTAAATATCCACTTGTGAAACCCAAAGGGAACTGATGAAGGAATCAAGAGAACGAGATTCTTGTGAGAAGAGTTCATTAATCACCATATGAAAGCACAACAAAAGAAGTGAGAAGAGTTCATTAATCACCATATGAAAGACAAAGAAGTGAGAAGAGTTCATTAATCACCATATGAAAGCACAACAAAAGACTACGGCAGATTCTTGTGCTCCAGTAGGCTCCCCATATACTAAGTCATTGCTCCAATTGCAGATTTTGTGAGGAATACCCATTTGAGAGAGAAGATTCTTATTCTTATATACCACAAATGATAATGAGTAGAAGAAAAGAGATATAACAAAGTAGGTGACGAATCAACATTACAATATAGTGCCAAACCAAGTTGTCAAGAATTCCTTATCTTTGGGGAGGGATAAAAAGATGCTTCATACTCAGGTTCCTGAAGCACAAAAAGTCATATCCCAAATCAAGAAACAAATACACACAAGTAAACAAATGACTAGTTTAATGGGAAGTACGAGAACCTCTGCCCGCCAAGGGTTCCACGGGCACCCCACACATGTATTGCCTATCTCCCTTGTTGCACCACTCAGAAAACTCAAAAGTAGATGTTGGGTATCAAACATATATTGAAATATAATGAGTCTTCTTACTGTTGAGTATCAAAAGTAGAAGAGATAACCAAATTAAAGCCTGCAGATGATGTGTGACACAATTTCGGCTTCCTCATAACGCAGAGGAGTCTCGGGCCACTGTGATGAAAAGGATATCTTTTTAGGAGTATCATCATCAACATCATCTAAATCACAAATAACAATAGAAACCATTAATAAAGATTATAGAAAACCTCTCCCAACGAACTAATTATCAGAACAAACAACACCTACGATGTAACCAGGTCGCCAAAATTCCATTCAAGTCCAGAGAAGAATTGAGAAGCATGAATGCAGAAATATTCATATTTAAGTCCAGATTGCCAAACTAAGCCAAGCAACAGTTGAAAATATATAACAACATAGCAAGAAAAACATATCGCAGAGGTACTCATCTCCAAACATTCACCTAGTACATTTTGTTGCATTCATTAAAAAATAAATGAGATGTCTTGTCATATTTTAAAAGTGTCACCGCTGCATATATTTGCATCCATTGAAACCGGTCACACCTTTCTACACTATGCAGAGTTACCTCATAAGTTTGGGTCATTTGCTGTTGTCACTGCTTCATATATTTGTAACAGAGTTCTTACAGTTGTTCTTTATATGAGGTACCCTATGAAGTCCTTCGTCCAGAAGATTAAAGTAACCAACACTGCACAGAACTAAAATACATATTCTCACGAATAACCTCAGGTCTGCAACAGTTGCACATCCATTGCTTTATCTCATGAATTATCCAAGTCAATTTAAATGAGGAAATTATAAAGAATGTATAATAAAAATAGAAAGAGTAACACTGAAATGAAAATAACTTAATCCAGTAGAGGTCTTCAAATTAAACTAAGGCTTGATACTTACATAGGTTCAGATAATCTGCCTAAAACAGGTTCAGATAATTCAATACACATGCGACCATAGCCTGAAAAATTAATACCAAACAATTCAATGAACAAACAAGGTATTTACTCAGAGCCAATGAATGTGAATGAAGTATCACAAAACTCACATGTCCAAGAAATCCTGGCACCTCATCGCTTTATTTGTTTTTTTTTTAAAAAGCCATCTTATTCAAGATATAATTACTGCACTGTATAATTTGGATGCAATGTCTTAGGATGATTATTATGTTGGTAAAGAAGATTTTCACGAATTCAACTTTCAACTTATCCTGTCCTTTCAAAAGAGTTTTATGGATAAGCCACAAATAATTAAAGGTACAATAAACTTTGAGGTTGAAACCAGCAAAGATGGAAAGCAGCTTGATTAGGTTTAAGAAATCAAGAACACGAATATTCAGAAGCAAAAATCAAAACCACCGACGATATAGAATACAATCATGAGAAAGATAGAAGTCAATAGAGATAAATTAATCAAATTTCGAGGATCTATGCTATGAAGCACTACCACACTGCAGAAAAATTGTTTCTACAACACAGCAGAATACAGGTTTCATAATACATGCGATCAAACCAATAAAAATATAATAGAGAACAACTATTTGAAAATTCTGGATTTATCTAGAGTTGTTTGCTGTTCTTCTACCCATCGTATTAGTATGGATTATAAAATCACAAAAATCAACATTGCCATATGATACCATCTCAAAAGACAATGACTTTCAAGAACAAGTAAAATTAAGGGGGAACATAACCCGTTTATTGTGAGGCCCATCGTCACAACTTTCATTCCCACAGTACATTCATAGGCTATCTCCTCTCTAAGTCCCAAGCAGAAAGCACACTACCTTGTGCTTTCACAGTCCATGTCCTTGATAATCTCCACCACAGCTTCACACAATCCATATTCCCCCTGATACCAACATGGAACTACTTAATAAAATCGCGAAAATTAGATCCTCATAAAAGACAAAGAAACATGAAAAATTTATAGTCAAGTAGAGATCACCAAATGAAAGTATAACAACAATGAGAACATATGTCACAACCAATTGGAAATTTTGGTCCTCCATGTGAAACGATACAAAAATTAGGCTTCCCACCTATACCAGACGGATCAAGTAAAACGCACCAAAGCAGCTTAAGTAAAATTCAGTCCAGATTCCTCATTCATGGGGAGTGAGAAAATATACTTTAGAATCTTGTATGCTTCAGTTCTCACGTTCCTCTTGCAGAACATAAAATCACCATGACTAGCAAGACACAACAAATATTAAGTAAAAACAAGGAAGATCCCAAAGTTGAATTGAATGGAAAGCATGTTACCTCAGCCTGCCACAGGCTCCACAGCACACCACACGTTCATAAGCCATCTAACAACCACACAGAAAACTCAAAGGAAATGCAAAAGTTCAATGCCAAGTAATAAACAAAGACTGAAATGACACATTTAGTCTTAGTAGAAATGATCAAATTTAAGCCTTTTAACAGTTGGAAGTATTCAGACACACCCAATGGATCATTGCAACAATTTTCCATCCATTTGCATGATCTTGAAATCTAATATGAAATGACAACAAAATACCGGAGTTATGAATCAAATTAATGGCAAAAACAATAAAAAGCTTCACATGGAAACCAAACAATATAAACTTATGGAAATACATAAAGAAGTGAAAGTGAAGTGGTCCATAAAATTATATGGTCAATCTTGACGCTCTTTTTTTTTTGTTATAAAAAAGTAATTTTTTAAAATTTTTAATTAATGGTACTCCATTATGCTCCCCCCCAAATTATATGGTACCAAATTATTGCTTTAATACACAGAAGTGAATGTGAAGAGTCAAAGAGATGACCAAATTAAAGCCTGCTGGAGATGATACATCCATCCAATTTTTGCAAGGTCACGTACCCATAACTATGAAATGACACAATTTTGGGTTCCTCCTAATACATGTAAAGACTGTAATGAAGAGGAATAAAGGATTTATTTCAAGGAGTGTCATCATTATCATCATCAATCACAAATCAAATAAAAGAAGCAAAAGAAAATCATAGAAAACATCGCTCAACAAAGTTAAGTTGTCACAACAAAAGCATATATGACATAACCAAATTGTCCTAAATTTCTCATCATGGAAAGGGCAAAGAGTTATTCCAGAATCTCTTACACTATGAAAGACATTACTCCAGTTCTAGACACTAAAACACACAACTTCAACCCAAGAAGAAACACAAAAACTTCATAACCAGCTCCAACATGAAGAAACACAAAAATTTCAACACTAGAAGAAAAATAGTTCACAATTCAATTAATATGTCTTATAACAAAGTCTGAAAATAAAAATAGTAAATAGCAACTCATTGAAGAAATCTGAATTAACCTGAATTAACTGTACTCTCCTTTCGTGTCCAATTGTATCAAGTATCTACAAACGAGATATTCAAACTTCAACTCACTGAAAAACAGACGTGTATCCCGATTATCCAAGAGAGATAGACATGTACTACATAATCATAAATGATGAAGCTCTCCTAATATTCAAATCAACATTGCCACATTACACTATCATAGGACCCCATTCAGAACAAGTACATTAAAGAAAAAAATGACTATTTAATCCAAAGGCTTAAAGTACTTCCAATTTTCACCACAACTTTCAAATCCCCACAGTACATTCATAGTTTTCTCCCCAGCATAACAAAGGAAGTAACACAAATGAAAAGATAAAATGAAGAAAAAAAAAATAACAAAGGAAATGAAAATAGAAGAAAAAAATTATAACAAAGGAAGTGACAAATCAACATTACAAAAAAGTGCCAAACCAAGCTGTCGAGAATTCCTTATAATTGGGGGAGGGATAAATAGATGCTTCATACTCACGTTCCTGGAGCATAAAAAGTCATCCCAAATCAAGGAACTAGTACCCACAAGTAAAAAATGCCTAGTTTAATGGGAAGTATGAGAACCTCTGCCTGCCATGGTTTCCACGGGCACCCTGCACATTTATTGGCTATCTCCCTTGTTTCACCCACACAGAAAACTCAAAAGTAGATGTTAAGTATCAAACTTTGACTGAAATTTAAAGTGTCTTAGAAGAGATAAACCAATTTAAAGCCTGCAGATTATGTGTGACAATTTTGGCTTCCTCCTAACACAGAGGAGTCACAGGCTACTATGGTGAAAAGGGTATCTTTTTAGGAGTATAACATCATCTAAATCACAAATAACAATAGAAACCAATAAAAGAAGATTATAGAAAGCCTCTCCTCACGAACAAATCATCAGAACAAACAAACCTACGATGTAACCAAGTCGTCCAAAATTCATCTTGGGAAGAGCAAATATTTATTCCATAATCGTGTACTCGGGTTCCAGATACTGAAACATACAAACTTCACCAAAAGAAACACAAACTACAACACCATCATGTACATAATCTAAGAACAATTATTCGTAAACAAAATACATATTCATATGCGTATTAAAAAAAGACCAATTATATCCCAATGATGAATTATGATAATCTTGCCAAGCTTTCAGAGAAGAATTGAGAAGCATGAATGCATACATGTTCAAATCTAAAATCAGATTGTCATATAAGCAATAGTTGAAAACATATAATACAGACAGAAAAATGTGATAAGGTACTCATCTCCAAATTCTTCACTTCGGACATCAAAATTAACATGTTGTAGAGTTTGAGAAAGGACACTTGCGAAATAAACCAAATCCATCTAACCCTGTGAACACCAGACATGTACAGCAAAGTTACGTGACAAATATCTGTAGAAAAAACCAAGAATAAAGAAATAATAGCAGCATAATTCTCCAAACCAATTCGTTGATCAGAATTGCAAGGAACATTAATTCCTCTCAAATTAAGCAATTGCCCATTCACCAAGCACATTTTGTTGCATTCATTAAAAGATAAATGAGATGTCTCATCATATTTCAAATGTGTGGTGGAAAACTTCTTTAATTAACCTATTGTCTCCTCAATACAAACATTGGTGGAAAATTTCTTTGATGCAAGAAGAGTTACACTATGAAATTAATGCAAAATAAAAATCTATATATTATGGGCTCTGTAGTGAAAAAAGCTTATACAACGGATACTTCATTATATTCTAAATGATAACAATACGAATAACAATACGAATTCATAGCAATTTTTTTATAAAATGTACGACATATGGATCAGTAAATCCAAATAATGATGGATAGTATATATCAAACTGAGATTCTTTTTATCTCAGCATGGCACCTCGCACATTAAACTAAATGTCACAGCTGAAAGAAGGCATCACCATATTATTGAAACGGCCTGCACCTTTCTACACTATGCAGAGTTACCTCATAAATTTTGGTCATTTGCTTTTGTCGCTGCTGCATATATTTGACTAACAGACTTTCAACAGTTGTTCTTCATATGAGGTACCCTATGAAGTCCTACAGAAGACCAAATGAAACATTCACCATTTCTACTCTTTTAATTGCCTTCGTCCAGAAGATTAAAGTAACCAACACTGCACATAACTAAAATACAGAGATTCTCGAGAATATGTAAACGTGAAAAACCAAAGGTAGAACAAACATTTTGAAGAAAATGTTACTGTAAGAGCCACCCCTCACCCACTATAACATATGCCACAGTTGCACATTCATAGATTTATCTCTCATGAAACATCCAAATAAATTTAAATGAGGAAATTGCAAAGATTGTATAATAAAAATGGAAAGAGTAACACTGAAATAAAAACAAAAATAATTTTTATTCCAGTAGAGGTCATCAAATTAAAGTAACACAGAATATCATAGTTACAAAGAGAGCCCCACAAAGCTGTCCCAATATAAGAAAAAATACTAAGCTGGAGTCCACAGAGAATAAAGGAATTGAAAATTACATTCCATGAAAAGTTTACCAAAATATATCTAATGATTTCAAAAGACACTACCTTGCAATAAGATTCACAATATACAGTTCACCAGAGGGTGATAATCATGCATCAACACCCATCTGTTCGCCAGAGGGTGATAATCATGCATCAACACCCATCTGTTCGCCAGAGGGTGATAATCATGCATCAACTCCAGCGTGTAGCCAACAGATTAAAAAGCACAACACCCATCTGTACACGAAGAATAGTATATGAAGCATAAGTGGAATTAGAGGAACAATTCAATTAAAACCATAACAAACTCGATAATACTATCAAATCATTACAATAAAACCAGCAAACTCCAAGAACGAAACCAACCACAACCAAAATACCAATTTATCAACAACAAAAGAATAAGAATACAGAACACAAAGATCAAACACGAGGAATATAGAATAGAAGAATTTTTTAAAACAAAAAGAATATAATAGACATCACCAAATCAAACTAGACAAAATTCAATTTGCACGTCATAACGTCAAAGCCAAAAAATAAATAAAAATAGTAAAGAACGAATCATATTAAAGAAATTTAATTTATCTATATTGAATCGTTCTCCGTCCTTGTCCATTTTATCAAGTCATTCTGGACATCGAAACTTTTTAGCTCGCTGCAAAACAGATAAACGCATCTCTCGATTATCAAACAGAGTTATATCAAAAAATTATACAAAACAAAATCTTGATGAGTAAAAGAAGATTCAAGAGAAGCTTGATTGAGTGAAATTTTGAGAAAAGCATGTCAAGACGTGAATCAAAATCATATCCTCTCCTGCAACACCAAAGAATAAATAACAAATCATAAAATATATGCTCTCATAATCGATAAAGATTGATACAAAAATAATTTCCTAGAGATCACCAAATTAAAACTCTAGGCTCCATGCTCTAAAGAATCGCGCTGCAGAAAAACATTTTCACCGTTCAATTTGTATGTCTTGTCATCAAAGCAAAGAAATAGAAATGATAAAGAATGACTCATTGAAGAATTATCTGGATATGTTCTACATTCTTAACCATTTGATCAAGAAATGAAAAATGTTCTACATACCCAAAGACTTCATCTTGATGCAAAATGGAAAAACACATATCTCAATCATCCAATGAATTATATCCAAAAAATTTGCAAACAATTCTTCATAAAACAAGAGTGAAGAGAGGCAAAAAAAAGTATGCCATACCAACAATTTCTAAATAATGGCAAGAAAATAAAAAAAAGTATAACAAAGGAAGTGGCAAATCAACAGGACTATAAAGTGCCAAACCAAGCTTGTCAAGAATTCCTCATCCTTGGGGATGGCAAAGAGATGTACTCTGGAATCTTCACACTCATGCTCCATGTAGAGGTTCCAAAATAAACCTGAGGCATTCATAAGCCGTCTAACAACTACACAAAAAACTCAAAGGAAATGCAAAAGTTAAATGCCAAGTACCAAACAAAGCCTGAAATGGCACAATTTAAGTCTTTTAACAGTTGGAAGTATTCTGACACACCCAATGGATCATTGCAACAATTTTTCATCCATTTGCGTCATCTTGTAATCCAATATGAAATGACACAATTTAAGCATCCTTGTAATAGGAGTCCTTGGGCCATTGCACAAAACTAAAACACACACTAATTTCCACAGATTCTCAAGAATGATACAAACTGAATAAAACAAATGTAGGACAAGTATCTGTAAGAAAATATAGTATTAAGGGAAATAAACCACCAACTGATTATAATATTCGCCATAGTCACACATTCATATATTTATCTCTCGTGTAAATCGGAAAAAAAATAAACGCAAAGAATTCATATTAAACTTAACCCTACACTTGATATTATAAACTTAATTGTTTCAACACAGAAAGTCAGATAAAAGCCTAGAAAACAATACACAATAATTCAATGGGAAGGGAAGAGTTACTCCATAAGTTTATATGCAAAACCACACAGAGTAAAACTGAAGTTACCGATAAAGAAACACAAAAACTTCACCACTGGTAGAAATACTAAGTTATTTCCCAAAGATAAAAGAGAGAGTCTGTGATAACCACTCTCTAAGCTTTCACAAAGGAACCGAGAAGCGTGGATGCTGAAACAGAAATAATGAAATGTAAAGAATTCATAATCTGAGAAAAGAAATTCAAATTAAAGCCTAGCAAATATATATTACGATCAGAACATAATGGTTCATTTGTCCTTCTTAATTTGTTCACAAAGGTAAGTAGAACTAAGCGGCAAAGAAACTCATTTCCAATGTTCTACATTTTAGACGGCGAATTGAAAAGGTGTAGTGTGATTGAGAAATATGAAGATTTTTGAAATACGCCAAACTCGTGTAAAACTTGCTCTGCCAACACCACAAGATACACGTACAAAAAGATTACGCTGTGAAAAATAGGTTGTAAAATAATAACCAAGAAAGAAAGATAGAAAGAAAGAATAGTTGCATAATTCTTCAAACCAAGTCGCAGATCAGCATTACAAAGAGAGGACCACCAAGTTGTCCCAACTCCTCAAGAATGATGTGAACTTTTGCACTGTCAGAATTCAGATAAAAAAGTCAAACGTAGAACAAAGAAGTAAATCGACTAGACAATATGAAAAGAAATGAAAATAATTAACAACCCAAGTGCATGGTAGCAAAATAAACCTGAGGCTTGATACTACTTATAATGTTATTGTTTCAAAACACGCTACACTGCAGAAAACATCGTCATATTTCAATTCACATGTATGGCGGTCAAAGCCAGAACCAAATCAAAAGACCAGAAAAGAATAAGAATACAAAACATGAAGATCAAACACAAGAAAGATAGAACCAGAAGGAATCAGTGTTCACAAATTACCTTCCTGCAACATCAAAGGAAATAAAATATCAAGAACATATGCATTCAAAAGCGATGGATCAAAACTCGCTACAAAACTAAAATATTTAAAAAAGAAAGAAGAAAAACAAAACTCGAGGTCTCCATGCCTTGGTGAAAGATCAACATTTTTTTGATTTTGATAAACCATGCTGCAGAAAAACAAGTTCACAATTCAATTTGAGTGTATTGTAATCAGCGTCCAAAAATAAAAATCATAAAGAACGAATGATCAACGAAAATTGACTATGCATCTGTAGCTATTATCGTTCTTATTATAATCTCAAATTGTCCCAGATTTCCAGAAATCAACTCGCTACAAAATGGATAAACGAATATCTTAATATTATTTTATTTTTAATAGTTTGACAAATTATATCAAAAAACTAAATATATATCAAATGAGAATTGGAAGAACAATAGATACAAATCATTAGTAGCAGCGATCATTAAAATAAGAATAACAAACTCCAAGATAGAAGCCAGCAAGAAGCAAATCAAACCTCAACATATACCAGAGTAACCAAGGAAAAAAGAGTGAGAAAACAGGAGGAGGATAGAACCAGAAGGACTTGTTTGTACATAGATTACATCTCCTCCTAGCAAAACCAAAGAGAAAAATAACAAACAAAGAAATAAACGCTCCCAGAATCAATCAATAAAGAAATAGTACCAAAAAAATAAAAGAATCAATAAAGAAATACTGAAACAAAAAAGAATTTACTGGAGATCACAAATCAAAACTCGAGCCGCTATGAAGAACGTTATTTTGCCATCTAGCTAGTTGTCTATAATTCCTCATCTTTAGGGAATGGAGAGGGATAAAAAGATGAAATCTAGAAATCTTAAATGCTTCATACTGACATTCCTAAAGCACAAAAAAGTATGAGAACCCTGCCTGCATCAGGTTGCACGGGCACCCCACACATTTACTAGTTATCTCCCCCTAAAGCACAAAAAAGTATGAGAACGTTGTTCCAGATATCCAAAATCAGATATAAGCTCATTGCAAAAATGGATCAACGAATAGAAAGTCAGAAGATCAAACAGGAGAATGAAAATTATAACACCAGATGAACTAAAATATCAAGAAAATATGCTTTAAATGAAATATGCAAACCAAAACTTGAGGCTCCATGCTATAATGAAAGAACCACACTGCACATTTGATCTATGTAATCATTCTTATATTATCATCAAGAATTGCAAATTGTTCCAGATATCCAAACATCAGAAATTAGCTCTCTGCTAAAATGGATCAACGAATATCTCAATATTCTTTTTATTTTTAACAGCGATAGCAAATCTATTGAATGACAAATTATATCAAAAAGATCACACATATAATCAAACGAGAATTGGAAGAGCAATTAATTAAAACCCAAACAATTCATAGTAGGCGCAAATCATTAAAATACGAACCAAATCAAATCTCAACACAGGAGACCAAAGTAACCAAGTAAAGAAAAAAAGTGAGCCTCTGTCTGCCATGGGCTCCATAACACATATTTATAGGCTCTCTCCCCTGCAACACCCACAAAGAAAACTCAGGAACTGACAAAAGTATATATTGAGTATAAAAAAAAAGACTGAAATGTAAAGATTCTTAGAAGAGTTGACCAAATTTCCAACCAATTTGCAAGATCATGTAGCCATATTAAATGATATAATTTTGGCTTCCACCTAATACAGACCGAGTCCCTTGGCCACTGTAATGAAGAGGTATCTTTTTCATATTAAATGATACAATTTTGGCTTCCACTGGCCACTGTACTGAAGAGGGTATCTTTTAGGTGTATCATCATCATCATCCTACTAATCACAATAAAAACAACAAAACAGTAAAGAAGATTTAGAAAACCTTACCCAACAAAAGTTAAGTTATCCCTAACAAACAAATCATCAGAATCAAATTTATGTATCCAAGTTGTCCAAAATTCCTCATCTTGGGAAAGAACAAAGAGTCATTCCAAAATCTTCTAATCTTTGTCAGAGTACTCAAGTTCTAGATACAAAAACAAATAAAAACTTCAACACCGGAAGAAACACAAAAACTTTAATACCAGCTTTTACACGATCGTATCGAAGAATAATTATTCGGGAACAAATACATATACATGTAATAAAAAAAGACCAATTATATCCCGGGATGAATCACCATTATCTGATAATCTCGGCCAAGCTTGCAAAGAATAACCCCAGCACAGAGGAACTCGTCATCAATTTCTCCACTTCAGACAGAAAAGCTAACAAGTGTATAGGCTTAGCAGGCTAAATATTAGTTAGTACTCTTGACAAATATACAAAGATTCTCAAGAATCAAATAAACTTGAAAAAAAATTACAACAGGCAATTGTAAGAAAATATATAATATTAAAGATGCTTAAAAAAATAGTATTAAAGCAAACCCCCAACCAACTATAATCTCCGCCATAGTTGCACATTCATTTATCTCTCTCCTGTAAATCGAGAGAGTAACAACAAGAATCAACATAAAAACAATGAAGTAAATTTAACTTCAAATCCAATAATTGTCACCATATTACACTTAAACAATTGTTTCAACACAGAAAGCCAGAACAAAGCCTGAAGAAAAACAAAACAATTCAATGATGAAATTAGTTGAGCAACACACAATAAAATTATACATTCTAAAGCGCTCTCCTAATACTCAGATTCCTATTGAGCAACACACAAAAATCAATATTACCACATCACATCATCAAAGGACAACTATTCCAATCATGAAAATGTATATTAAAATAAAAATGACCCAATTTATCCCACATATTATTGGTTGATAATTCCACTGTGACAACCAAGCAAAATTCCTTCCACAGATTTTGCAGTCCATATCCTCCCCGTGACACCCACATCTATATATAATATATAAAGGGGATAGGGGAGTTTGGGATGGCTTTTTCATATTCCCATTATACCCCTCATGATTACTTAACATTGAGTTGATTTTTTTTTGTACCAACAAAAATCTTTTATTAACAAACTCACCATAACATAAGGTACATTTCGCGCCTGCCTGGCCCGCTAGTGAAACTTAAAGAATCAGGAAAACTAGATCCCCAAAAACCAGAAACGTGAAGAATTCAGAGCCAGAGTAGAGATCACCAAATGCTTTAGCATAACAACAGTGAGAACATATAGACATTATTTAAAAAAAAGACCAATTATATCCCAAGTATGAATCGCCGTTATCTGATAATCTCGTCCAAATATAAACTCACATTGCCAAATTAATCCCAGCAGAGAGGCACACTCATCTTTAATTTCTCCACTTAAGACAAAAATGTTAACAAGGTTGAGAAAAATAGTCGTAGAAAAAGCTATGAATAAAGAAAGAAGAGTACTTGACCAAAAAAAAGAAAGAGTAGCATAGTTCTCCAAACCAAGTCCTGATTAGAAGATCATAGTTAGGAAGAGAGCTCCACAAAGCCGTCCATAGATTTAGAAAAAGCTATGAATAAAGAAAGAAGAGTAGCAAAGTTCCCCAAACCAAGTCCCTGATCAGAAGGTCGTAGTTAGGAAACCACAAAGCTATCCACTCCCAATTGATCCAGAATTTTGAAACTTTCACAGTCACAGCACGCCAATACATTTGCCATCAAAATAGACTTTGTCGTTATCTGATATAGTTTCAAAACACACTATACTGCAGTAAACAAGTAATTATCATGCGTCAAATTTCACAAAACTTTGCCGTTATCTGATATATACTCAATTGGCACGGAGGGAATCAGAAAAATTTACATCAGAACTCCAGCATGCTTCCAACAACACCCATATGTACATGATCAAACTAACAATAATATTTGATGCAAGAAACTCAATAATAGTAGTCGATCATTTTTTAACAAAAGAAACCAAAATAATCAATTAGAAAAGAATACAGAACTTCAAGATCAAACGATTCAAACCATTAAAATATTAAAAAATATCTTTAGTATCTTTGATATTATATTATAGTATCATAGAATATCTTTTAGGATTAGATTTTATATTACTTATTATGTTATGATTTGTTTTTTCATTTATGATTGCATCTACGTAAATAGGGATTAATGTTTATTATTCACAGTTTACAAAAGAGAAACCTTTTATTCTTTTCTATGATTCATATTGTTCATAATATATACACAAACAAGAGGAAGATAGGGATCACAAAATCCTAGGCTCCATCTCCATGTTATGAAGGTTAATATTTTGACAAACCACACTGCAAAAAAACATGTTCAAAATTCAATCCATATGTCTAGCAATCAAAGCCTGAAATTAATAAATAAAAATAGGAAAGAACAACTCATTGTGTATCAAGTCATTCTAACTATCAAGACTTCTCAACTAGCTGCAAAACCGATAAATTCATTTTCGATTATCAAATGAATAATTATATCCAAAATTATACAAATAACTATTGATAACAGTCCATAGAATTCGGAGAAAAGCATATCAATACGTTTATAGCAGAAGATCAAAGAAAGAAAACAGAAAAGAAAAAAAGAGCAAACCCTGAATGGAAAGTGTGTGAACCTCTTCCTGCCACTGGATACCGAGCAAGCCAGATAGGTTGAACGGATATGAAAAACAGATATGAAAAAAATTATGTTTTACCCCAAGGCTGAATTCAATGGATTATGTTAACCTCTGCTTGGCTGCCACATGCCATATCAGAGGAGTCCTAGAGCCAAAATAACAACGGCAATATCATTTTAGGAGTACACATCATAAATAAAAAATAACAACGAAAATAACTGTAGAAGAATATCATCTCTTCCTTGCCAATTTATCCTTAATGAACAAATCATCATAACAAACAACACCTAACCAAGTTGTCCAAAATTCCGCATCCTTGGGAAGGGAAGAGTTACTCCAGAAGTTTGTATGCAAAACCGCAGAGTAAAACTGAAGTTACGGATACAGAAACACACAAAAACATCAACACTGGAAGAAATACATATAACTTAAAAATGACAAGTTATTTTCCAAAGATAAAAGGGGGGGTCTGTAGTAACCTCTCTCTAACCAAAGAAAAAGGGGGGAGTCTGTGATAACCTCTCTCTAACTTTCACAAAGAAACGAGAAGCCTGGATGCTGAAACGGATATAAAGAAATGTAAGGGAATTCGTAATCCGAGAAGAGAAACCCAAATTAAAGCCTAGCAAAATATAACACGGCCATCAAAACATAGTGGTTCATATGTCCTTGTTAATTTGTTCACAGAAGGTAAGTAGTATTAAATAATTAATTGCAAATTGGAAAGTATACAACAAGAATCAAGAGTAATGTCCACCATAGTTGCACATTCATTTAATCAAACGAGAATTGAAAAAAAAAATTGGTACAAATCATTAAAATAAGAACAACAAATTCCATGATAGAAGTCAGCAAGAAACAAATCAAACCTCAACATCAAGATACCAGAATAACCAAGGAAAGAAGAGTGAGAAAACAGGAGGAGGATAGAACCTGAAGGACTTGTGTGTTTATAGAATACATCTCCTGCAAAACCAAAGAGAAAAATAACAATTAACAAACTGAAGCTCTCCTGATATTTGTTTACCTATTTCGGAACAAGTACATTCAAGGAAAATTGACCAAAGGAAAAACATTCATAGGCTCTCTCTTCCCTGTGACACCAACGCAAGAACAAATCCTTGATTCGATAATCTCTGCCACAAACTGACGAAGGAGTCAAGTAAACTACATCCTCAAAACAGAACCAAAAAAAATGAAGATAGCCAATTGCAGATTCTGGTGCTCTATTACGCTGCCCGCTATTCAAAGTTCTAGCTTCAATTGCAAATTCTCTGAGGATACCCATTTGGATAAAAGATTCTTGTTGTTATTTCTATATCATAAATGACAAGATTAATGAAGGAAGCGGCAAATCAATAGAACTACAAAGTTTCAAACCAAGCTGTCCAGAATTATGCATCCTTGGCGAGGGAAAAGAGATGTACCCTAGAATCTTAAATGCTCACATTCCTGATACAGATATACAAAAACTTCAACACTATCCCCAAATCATAAAACAAACACAATGTAACTAAATATGTGAACCTGTCTGCCATGGGTTCCACCACAAACCACACATTTCTGACACAATTTTGGCTTCCTCCTAACACACAGGAATCCCATGCCATTGTAATGAAAAGGATATCTTTTTCGGAGAATCATCAAATCATAAATCACAACTAACGGTAAAATCAAGCCAAATAAGAGTACTCAGGTTCTGGATACTGAAACACAACTTTCACGCCATAATTTAACATGAAAGCTTCAACACCAACATTCACACGAAAACTTCTTAGCTCGCTGAGAAATGGATAAACACATCTCTCGATTACCAAACAAAGAATTATATCAAAAAATTATACAAAACAAAATCTTGATGAGTAAAAGAAGAGTCAAGAGAAATTCTGAGAATGGCATATCAAGACTTAAGTCAAAATCATATCCACTCCTGCAAAAAATATGTAAAACTGCCAACTGAACATTATGGTTCATATGTAAGGTTGATTCGTCCACAGAAGATACGCAGCACAGACACTTGAGACGGTGATTAAAAAGGTTCAGTGTGTTTTAAAAGGTCGGAAACTTTTGTGGTATACCCAACCCGTGTAAATCTTACTCTATTAAACCATAAGAAAATTAAAATTAGGCTTTAACAAATAGATTGTAGAAAGAGAACCAAGAAGAAAGAAGAGTACCAGTTCTTCAAACCAAGTCACAAATCAGCATAACAAAGTTAGGCCCACCAAGCTCTCCCAAAACACGAAAACAAAAACAAAACAAAAATTTTTAAATCATGTATAGTTTCCAACATTAATAAGAAAGAATAAGTAGTAATGGTAAATCATAGAGGAGCAAATTCAGAAGACTAGACAACCAGAATCAGCCAGATAAAGATTCACATTCAATGTAGAGCTACCAAAATAAACTTGAAGCTTGATACTAATATCAAGTGTTATTGTTTCGAAACATACTGCACTGTAAAAAACAACGTCCTTTTTCAATTAACATGTATCAAAGTCAGAACTAAATCAAACCTCAATCAGAAGACCAAAAAAATAGAATCAAAATACAAACCCAAAAGATCAAACATGAGAAAGAAAATATATGCTTTAAAAAGAAATATGCAAACCAAAACTTGAGGCTCCATGCTATGATGAAAGAAGATCATTATTTTGACAAACCACACTGCATAAAAACAGGTTCACAATTTAATTTGTGTCTTATGATCAAAGCTCAAAAACAAAAATAATAACGAACGACTCATTGAAAAAAATTTATCTATGTATCTGTAGCCATTATCATTCTATCCATTATCATCAAGAATTGCAAATTGTTCCAGATATCCGAAAATCAGAAATCAGCTGACTACAAAATGAATAAACGAATATCATAATATTCTTTTTAATTTTAAAAGCAACAAGGACATTTATCAAATGACAAATTATATCAAAAAGTGCACATGATCATACGAGAACTGGAAGAGCAATCAATTAAAACCCAAACAATTCATTAGTAGCTGCAGATCATTAAAATATGAACAAAAAATTCCAATATCGAACCAGCAAGAACCAAATCTAACCTCAACATCAGGAGCCAAGGTAATCAAACAAAAGGAAGATAGAACCAAAAGGAATTGTGTTTATCGATTACCTCTCTTGCAAAACCAAAGAGAAAATAACTAATCAAGAAATATATGCTCTCAGAATCGACAGAATAAATAACAAAACGAAAAGAATTTACTAGAGATAACCAAATCAAAACACTCATGAAAAACATTATTTTGGGAAGCCACGCTGCAGAGAAGTGGATTTACAATTATATTCAATTATGAATATGAACAAGGCCCAAAAATAAAAAATAGTAAAGAACAACTCATTGAAGAAATGTGACTTATATCTTTATTATCCAAGAAAGAGATGCACTGCTAACATATTAGATTCATAATTCTAAACAAAAATAAATACCAGCACTGCCGCATCATACTATGACACCCTATTCCAGAACAAACAACACTCGAGGAAAGAAATAACCTGATGAATCCAAAGAAAGGCCCAAAGCTTCCAAATCCCACAGCACATTCATAACTCTCTCCCCTGTAACACCAAAGCAAAAACAGGTCATTGTAATAAAAGGAAACCAGATCCTCAAAAAATACAAAACGTGAAGAATTCATAGTCAGAGTAGAGATAACCAAAATGAAAGTGCAGATTCTTGTGGCAAACTAAGTTGTCAGAAATTCCTCATCCTTGCTTCACTCATACTTACATTCCTGATACATACAAACTCTGACACTATCCAAAATCCCAAGTTAAGTAGCTGCCATGGGTTACAGTGATCCATAGTAAACCATACAGGCTCTCTCTCCTGTAACACCCACGAAGGCAATCAAAGAAGAGTTGACCAACAAAGGTATATATTAAGTATCAAAAAAAGACTAAAATATAAAGTTTCTTAGAAGAGTTGACCAAATTTCCATCCAGACTTGTATCTTTATCTTCGCCATTACATGAATCAAAGAAGGATTATTTGGAAACAAATAAAACCATGACCAAAGAACAATTATATGGGAACAAATACATATGCATATAATAAAATAAAAAAATAAAAAATAAAAAGTCCAATTATATCCCAAGGATGATTCTCCGCTATCTAATAATCTCGTCCAAGCTTGCAAATAATAATCGAGAAGTGTGCATGCAGGGATGTTCAAATATAAATTCACATTGCCAAATTAATCCCAGCACAGAGGCAATCATCTTTAATTCACATTGTTGCCAAATAAAATCATGATCAAAGAACAATTATTTGGGAACAAATACAAATGCATATAAATAAAAACAATAAAAAGACCAATTATATCCCCAAGGATGATTCCCCGTTATCTAATAATCTCTTGTCCAAGCTTGCAAAGAATAATCAAGAAGTGTGAATGCAGAGATGTTCAAATATAAATTCACATTGCCAAATTAATCCCAGCACAAAGGCAATCATCTTTAATTTCTCTACTTCAGACAGAAAGGTTAACAAGGTTGAGAAAAAGTTTTAGAAAAAGCTATGAATAAAGAAAGAAGAGTAGCAAAGTTCCCCAAACCAAGTCCCTGATCAGAAGGTCGTAGTTAGGAAACCACAAAGCTATCCACTCCCAATTGATCCAGAATTTTGAAACTTTCACAGTCACAGCACGCCAATACATTTGCCATCAAAATAGACTTTGTCGTTATCTGATATAGTTTCAAAACACACTACACTGCAGTAAACAAGTAATTATCATGCGTCAAGTTTCACAAAACTTTGCCGTTATCTGATATATACTCAATTGGCACGGAGGGAATCAGAAAAATTTACATCAGAACTCCAGCATGCTTCCAACAACACCCATATGTACATGATCAAACTAACAATAATATTTGATGCAAGAAACTCAATAATAGTAGTCGATCATTTTTTAACAAAAGAAACCAAAATAATCAATTAGAAAAGAATACAGAACTTCAAGATCAAACGATTCAAACCATTAAAATATCAAAAAATATCTTTAGTATCTTTGATATTATATTATAGTATCATAGAATATCTTTTAGGATTAGATTTTATATTACTTATTATGTTATGATTTGTTTTTTCATTTATGATTGCATCTACGTAAATAGGGATTAATGTTTATTATTCACAGTTTACAAAAGAGAAACCTTTTATTCTTTTCTATGATTCATATTGTTCATAATATATACACAAACAAGAGGAAGATAGGGATCACAAAATCCTAGGCTCCATCTCCATGTTATGAAGGTTAATATTTTGACAAACCACACTGCAAAAAAACATGTTCAAAATTCAATCCATATGTCTAGCAATCAAAGCCTGAAATTAATAAATAAAAATAGGAAAGAACAACAAATTGTGTATCAAGTCATTCTAACTATCAAGACTTCTCAACTAGCTGCAAAACCGATAAATTCATTTTCGATTATCAAATGAATAATTATATCCAAAATTATACAAATAACTACTGATAACCGATGATGAGTAAAATAAGAGTCCATAGAATTCGGAGAAAAGCATATCAATACGTTTATAGCATATAAGATCAAAGAAAGAAAAAAGAAAAGAAAAAAAGAGCAAACCCTGAATGGAAAGTGTGTGAACCTCTTCCTGCCACTGGATACCGAGCAAGCCAGATAGGTTGAACGGATATGAAAAACAGATATGAAAAAAATTATGTTTTACCCCAAGGCTGAATTCAATGGATTATGTTAACCTCTGCTTGGCTGCCACATGCCATATCAGAGGAGTCCTAGAGCCAAAATAACAACGACAATATCATTTTAGGAGTACACATCATAAATAAAAAATAACAACGAAAATAACTGTAGAAGAATATCATCTCTTCCTTGCCAATTTATCCTTAATGAACAAATCATCAAAACAAACAACACCTAACCAAGTTGTCCTAAATTCCGCATCCTTGGGAAGGGAAGAGTTACTCCAGAAGTTTGTATGCAAAACCATAGAGTAAAACTGAAGTTACGGATACAGAAACACACAAAAACATCAACACTGGAAGAAATACATATAACTTAAAAATGACAAGTTATTTTCCCTGGGGGTTGTAGTAACCTCTATCTAACTAAAGAAAAAAGGGGGAGTTTGTGGTAACCTCTCTTTAACTTTCACAAAGAAACGAGAAGCCTGGATGCTTAAACGGATATAAAGAAATGTAAGGAATTCGTAATCCGAGAAGAGAAACCCAAATTAAAGCCTAGCAAATATATAACACGGCCATCAAAACATAATGGTTCATATGTCCTTGTTAATTTGTTCACAGAAGGTAAGTAGAACTAATTGCAAATTGGAAAGTAAACAACAAGAATCGAGAGTAACCTCCGCCATAGTTGCACATTCATTTATTTCTCTCCTGTAAATCGAGAGTAAACAACAAGAATGAACAGAGAAACAATAAAGTAAAATTAACTTGAAATCCAATAATTCAACAAGAATCATTATATTAAACTTAAACAATTGCTTTTTTATCCAGAGCCAATGATCGTGAATGAAGTATCACAACACTTACAAAATAATCAAGCTAAGAGATGTACAGAAGAGTCGTATATATTCAACACCTCACAAATCTAATAATTATAATAATCCAACAAGAATCACTATATTAAACCTTAAACAATTGCTTTTTTATCCAGAGCCAATGTGGAAATTTTTACGGTGATGATGAAGCTAAAATATAACCGTTGGGCGTCATAAGATTTTACTAAAAAAATCGTTATTATAAGATAGTAGTTCGTTTGTGTACCAACTTAGAATCAACAGTATCTGTTTACAAGGTATAAAACCGTAAATATATAAATAAATAATAAATAAATATTTTTATATATTAATAAGGAAGGAGGGTCATTATATCAATAAAAATTAATCAGGTCAGAATTCTAATCTCAAATTTTTTATTTTTCTATATTATGAAAAATGCTTTCTTAGTTATGTGAGATGGATCAAATATAATCACTCTTTGATATATGAAATATTTTAGGATTAAAAAATATAAGAAATTATTTGATAAAAAAGCTTTAGATAATTATACAATTTTTAATATTAAAATTAATAAAATAATAAATTAATGTTGTCTCAACAAAGATTAAATCGATTAACTTTATTAACAATGAAAAAATCAAATGAAACTGATTGCATTAGTTTAATATACGGCTTTGTATTATAATAAAACGTGTGAAAAAGTTAAATTAAAATTGAGTAAGTTTACTAAATTATTTTTATGAAGCTTTAAAAGAGCTTCATCTAACAACTTCCATACAATAAGGTATTTCCCTATCCAAGTCAAAATAGTATTTGTTAAAAATGAGGTTTACGACAAAGTACATTGAAAACTCATATCCAGAAATAGATGTATAAAATTCATTAAAAAATCCTAACCGATTCAAGTCATGTTCCTCGTATTTCTTCCTTCCCTGAAACTAACTTAACTGTTATTCCTCTAAGCTCTGCATTCACACACTGCACTAGTTGATGGTCCTAGTAACTCTGCACTCCGGCACGAAAATTAACATTTTATATGTTAAAAAATGTAAATGAAGGCACATGAATTAAAAGTACTCTCGGTTATTACATCATGTCAGGAGAATATAATTCCAATACAATAGTTCTATAAAAATTAGCAGCATATTCAGAAAAAGCTAAATGGTAATTATCTAGTGTATACTATTCTTTCAGAAAATGGGCTGCTAGATAAAGTTGAACACATGAATTATTTTTCCTGACACCATTTATCTAGCAAGAATATAGGTGAAATAGCTTCCCCTAATATGTATTTCTTGTTATAGAAGCAAGAGTGAACAATTTCTAAGTTCAAATGCATAAGCCTGACTGAAATGCTAGTTTTGCACTATATTTGCATCAGTTATATGTATACTTCACAAGTAAATTAGTAGAAGAAAAGTGGAGTTAAAATTAACAATAAGAAGCTACAGATATTTAGGAAGGAAAAGAAATGTCCAGTGAAAGAGAGTGCAATTTAAAGCAATAAAAACCCTTAAATCTGAAGAATAGCATAAGCTTGTTAGTAAGTTAGCAGAATAAGTCAATAAAAACCAACTTCTCTTTATGCAAAACCATATTAATGTTAATGATTAGAGATACATATGTATAAAGGATTGAAAATGATGTAATGCCTAACTGATGCAATCTATTCCATGAAATTAAGTCCTACTCAACTAATTTAATATCCTATGACCTATCCTCTCAAGATACTTTATGTTTTCTAAAATCACCTCTCATGAAATTAAGGCAGATTTCGAAAAGGGAAGAGAAACAAACAACGTGTATGCAGATAACCAATTACATGATTTAAGAGGGGAAAAAAGGGAGGTTAGTGGAAGTGGGACACTGGGATACATCCTAATTCATGATACAAATTATCGTCCTCTAGTCAACAGAACCATGGCATTAGATTGACCGAGTTCGCACGGCTAAAAAGAAAAAAAAATTAAGCTAAAACAGAATGACATATAGAAACAGAAAAATTCGTTTGATTTCATGTTCCTATACCATCATGAACTGTGTACTTCTAAATTTTCCTAAGGATCCATACATGAAAAAGTAGTAATTCTTCCCTATGCATACATATTCAAATTGAAACCAAAATTACTATTCACTATTCACGACGAAAAACGAAATAGACACCATTGGATCTATGCCGATAGAGAAACAAGTTCATAAGCATTAGAAGCTAGATTAATACTGCCTTACCTATGATAATACACACATATATGTTAACCAGACCACAAGACTAAAATGTATGACAGACAGTAAATCAGCAACATTATCATAAACAGACAGACTTGATGGTAACCAGGGGGCAATCTTTACATGCAGGGAAAATTCTTCAGGAAGAAGAGTTTAGTCAATTTTGATCGGATTTGTTGAAAATTCTTTTGATATATATCCCTCTACTGCCACCCTAATTAATTCATGCATAAGGTTTTGATCTCTTTTCCTTGAACTTCCCTAGTATAAACTCTAATAGAAAGGATCAGACAGATCATTACTAGTACTGAATTCCGTCCATTTATGTGAATCTTGTATATTGTTGAGTGAAACAATCTATTGATTTAGAAATGACTAATGTGAGAAAAAACCTAACAGAATAAATTTTGTTGTTAAGACCTGCAAAAAGATTGAGAGGGATGCAAGGACACATCTGAAGCATGTTCTAGATGCAGAGATCTGTATAAATGAAAACATTTTGGATTCAGAATTTACAGAATAGAATGAATAGGATTTGCACAAAAGCTCAACCGTTTTTTACCAGTAAAAGTGTTTGTCTTCTGGATTTATCCATCAAAATTACTCCCAAAGCTGTCATTGGTATTTATGAAAACAGAAGCGAGTGAACAGTGTGAAGAGACTCAAGAATGAAGACTCATCAAAATTGCCGTCTGTCTCATTTTACTCATTATTAAGATGAAATCAACATAAAGAATAGATTTAAAGCTTTTATGGTGTCACAACTTGATTACGATAATTAATAAACACCATAAGATATCATAAAGTGAAGATTATGGTTCAGAATTTCTTTTAAAAACTCATTACTAAGAGTAAAAACTCAGGGTAAATTAAAAAATTGGTTCTTGAAGAACATTACTACACAGCGGAAAACAGGTTTCATAACACATGCAATCAAACCAATAAAAAAAATAATAGAGAACAAGTATTTGAAAAACCTGGATTTATCTAGAGTTGTTTGCTGTTCTTCTATCGATCGTATTAGTATGGACAATTCCTGATAAAATCACAAAAATCAACATTGCCACATCACACTATCTCAAAAGACATAACTTTCAGAACTTAACCCATTTTATGGTGAGGCCAAAAGAATGTCCTTGATAATTTACATCGTCACAACTTACATTCGTAGGCCATCTCCCTTGTAACTCCCAAGCAGAAAGCACCCTACCTTGTGCTTGATAATCTCCACCACAGCTTCACACAATCCATATTCCCCCTGACACATTGAACTAACAAAAAATCACCAAAACTAGATCCTCAAAAAGACAAAGAAACATGAAAAATTTATAGGCAAGTAGAGATCACCAAATGAATGCATAACAACAATGAGAACACATGTGACAACCAATTGGAAATTCTGGTCCTCCATGTGAAACGATACAAAAATTAGGCTTCCCACCTATACCAGACGGATCAAGTAAAACGCGCCAAAGCAGCTTAAGTAAAATTTAGTCAAGATTCCTCATTCAAGGGGAATGAGAAAAGATGTACTTTAGAATCTTGTATGCTTCAGTTCTCACGTTCCTCTTGCAGAACACAAAATCACCAAGACTAGCAATACACGGCAAATATTAAGTAAAAACATGAAAGAACCCAAAGCTGAATTGAATGGAAAGTATGTTAACCTCAGCCTGCCACAGGATCCACAGCACACCATGCATTCATAAGTCATCTAACAACCACACAGAAAACTCAAAGGAAATACAAAAGTTAGATGCCAAGTATCATAGTAAATATCGAAGTAAATTGGATAATTCAATAAAAATTATTCAGTTTTGAATTTTGAATTTCACTTCGACTAGATAGAGATAAATAGGAAGAATGAAACAAAGACTGCAATGGCACAAAGTCTTAGTAGAAATGACCAATTTTAAGCCTTTTAACGGTTGGAAGTATTTGACAAACCCAATGGATCATTGCAACAATTTTCCATCCATTGCATACACAAAACTAAAACATACACTAATATACACATATTCTCAAGAATGATACAAACTTAGTAAAACAAATGTAGGACAAGCATCTGTAAGAAAATATAGTATTAAGGGGAAGTAAACCACCAACTGATTATAATATCCGCCACAGTCACACATTCATATGTTTATCTCACACATTCATATATTTATCTCTCCTGTAAATCGAAAAATATAAATAAGAATTCATATTAAACTCCCGACGCTTCATATTATAAAGAACTTAATTGTTTCAACACAGAAAGTCAGATCAAAGCCCAAAAACATACACAAAATAATTCAATGCCGAAATTAAATAATCCACGACAAAATTAGATTTATCCGGAACCAATAATTGTGAATGAAGTATCAGAAAACTTACATAATAACCTAGCTAAGAGATGTACACCAGAATCATATATTCAACTCCTTTTCTTGAAAAAGAGAGATATACAGCAGAATAATAAATTCTAAACCTCTCCTAATAGTCATTTTCCTGATGAAACACACAAAAATCAACATTACCACATCAAAATTCTAAATAAAAATGACCAGTTTTATCCCACATTACATTCGTAGGTTATCTACATTGTAACAACCAAGCATAAATTCAATATCTCACAACAGCTTTTGCAGTCCATATCCTCTCCCCGTGACACTCACATGGAACTTATAAAACTAACTTCAAGAGACAGAAACATGAAGAATTCATAGTCAAAGTAGAAATCACCAAATGTGTTAGAATACAACAATATAGTCAGCCTTAAGGAATATGTAAAACTGAAGTTATGGATACATACAGAAGCACACAAAAACATCAACAGTGGAAGAAAATACGTATTATTTTAGGGGTACACATCATAAATAAAAAACCTAGAAGAATATCATCTCTCCCTAGCCAATTTATCCCCCAACAAACAAATCATCATAACAAACGAAACCTAACCAAGCTGTCCAGAATTCCTCATCCTTAAGAAATATGTAAAACTGAAGTTACGAATACATACAGAAGCACACAAAAACTTCAACAGTGGAAGAAAATGCCTATTATTTTAGGGGTAACACATCATAAATAAAAAACCTAGAAGAATATCATCTCTCCCTACCCAATTGATCCCCGACAAACAAATCATCATATCAAATGAAACCTAACCAAGTTGTCCAGAATTCCTCATCCTTAAGAAATATGAAGACTTTTGCAATACACCAAACCCATGTAAAACTTGCGCTGCCAACACCACATGATACATTTACAGAAAAACTACGCTGTGGAAAATAGGTTGTAAAAAAATAAAGAATTCAAACCAAGTCGCGGATCAGCATTACAAAGAGAGGACCACCAAATTGTCCCAACTCCTTAAGACTCATGTAAACTTTTGCACTGTCAGAATTCAGATAAAAAAGACAAATGTAGAACAAAAGAGTAAATCGACTGGACAATAATAATAGAAATGAAAATAATTCACAACCCAAGTACATGGTAGCAAAATAAACCTGAGGCTTGATACTCCTTAGAACGTTATTGTTCCAAAACACAGTACACTGCAGAAAACAACAACATATTTCAATTCAAATCAAAAGACCAGAAAATAATAAGAATACTTGAAGATCAAACAAAAGAAAGATAGAACTAGAACCAGAAGGAATCAGTGTTCACAAATTACCTTCCTACAACATCGGAGGAAATAAAATATCAAGAAAATATGCATTATCGGGATAGAAGATTCTTAATGTTATTTATATATCATAAGTGACAAGAATATAGAAGGAAAATATTATAACAAAGTAAGTGGAAAATCAATAGAATTAAAAAGCTCCAAACCGCTGTCCAGAATAGTGCCATCCCTATCGAGGGAAAAAAGATGTACACTAGAATCTTAAATGCTCACATTCCGTATACAGATATACAAACACTTCAATGCTATCCCCAAATCATAGATCAATTAAAACCCAAACAACTGATTAGTAGCTGCAGCCTGCAGTAAGAACAGCAAACTTCAAGATCGAAATCAAAGTAACCAAGGAAAAAAGAAAACAAAAACATAAAAGATGAAACAAGAGGAAAATAGACGACGAAGGAATTGTACATCTCCTGCAACCAAAGAGAAATATAACAAATCAATAAATATATGCTCTCAAAATTTAAGAAATACTGAAAACTAAAGAGAGTTTACTCGAGATCACCGAATCAAAACCGAAGGCTCTCTATGAAGAACATTATTTTGAAAAATTCAGTTTTTATGATTATGAAGAACATTTTGGACTCTCCTTTTTTTATCCAATTGTATCAAGTATCTACAAACGAGATATCCAAACTTCAACTCACTAAAAAATGATGTGTACTACATACATAATCATATATACTGAAGCTCTCCTAATACTGAGATTAGTAATTCAGAAAATTAAAATCAACATTGTCATATTAACACTATCCAGGACACCTATTCATAACAAATACATTAAAGGGAAAAAAACTGACCCGTTTAATCCAAAGGTTCAAAGCACATCTCCAATGTTCACATTTTTTGAATCGCTACAGTACAGTCATAGCCTCTCAAACCTGTAGACAAAAGCAAAAAAACATCCTTCATAATCTCCGCCACAGCTTTCACAGTACATATCCCCTGTAAAACCCAAAGGAGACTCATGAAGGACTCAAGAAAATGAGATCCTCCAAACGACAAAGAAGCGTGAAGAAATCCTATAATATTAGAAATGCAAACAGTCTTAGAAGAGATAAACAAATTAAAGCCTACACATGATGGGTGACACAATTTTGGCTTCCTCCTAACACATAGGAGTCCCAGACCACTGTAACCAAAAGAATATCTTTTTAGGAGTATCATCATCATCATCATCTAAATAACTAATAACAATTGAAACCACTCAAACCAGTAAAATAAGATTATAGAAAACCTTTCCCAACGCCCAAATCATCAGACAAACAACACCTACGTCGTTACAAAGTCGTTCAAAATTCTTCATCTCGGGAAGGGCAAAGAGTTATTCCAGAATACAGTACTCATGTTCTGCATACTGAAACACACAAACTTCAACACCAGCAGTTTGTACACAATCTAAGAACAATTATAAGAAAACAAATACACATAAAAAAATGACCAATTATACCTCAATGATGAATAGTGGTAATCTCCCCCAAGTTTGCAGAGAAGAATCAAGAAGCATGATTGCAGAATTGTTCAGACATGTACAGTAACATTCTACTATTACAAGTAGTTGTAGAAAAACCGAGAATAAACGGATAATAGTAGCATGATTCTCTAAAACTTATGCATTGTCCCAATATAAGAAAACATACTAAAGGCTTGAGTCCACAAAAAATAAAGGAATTGGAAATCACATTCCAAGAAAAGTTTACCAAAATATATCTAATGATTTCAAAACGCACTACACTGCAGTAAGCTTCACAAAATTGAAAAATTCAAATCAGAATTCCAGCGTGTTGCCAACAGATTAAAAAGCAAAACACCCATCTGTACACGAAGAATAATATCTAAAGCATAAGAATTTAATAAAGATCACCAAACCAATCTAGACAAACATGTTCAAAATTCATTTGTAAGTCTTAAAATCGAAGCCAAAAAATAAATAAAAATAGTTTTGCAACATGCATAAAGAAAAAAGTCTTAATGGTAAATCATAGAGGAGCAAATCCAGAAGATTAGACAAGAATCGGCAGATAATAAAAGAAACAATAATTCGCATTCCGAGTAGAGGTGCCGAATCAAATCTGAGGATTGATACAAATAAAATGTTATTGTTTCAAAACACACTTCAATGCAGAAAACAACATTGTTTTTCAATTAACATGTATCAAAGTCAGAACCAAATCAAACCTCACAATCAAAAGACCAGAAAAAAGAATCAGAAATAAAACCGGAAGATCAAACAGCAGAAGGAAAATTATTATCGTCCCTCCAACACCAGAGGAAATAAAATATCACGAAAATATGATTCAAAAAAGAAATATGCAAACCAAAACCCGAGGCTCCATGCTATGATGAAAGAACATCAATTTCTTGACAAACCACACTGCAGAAAAAACACGTTCACAATTCAATTTGTGTCTTACTATCAAAGCTCAAAAACAAAAATAATAAAGAATAACAACTCATTGAAGAAATTTGATCTATGTATCCGTAACCATTATCAATCTTATCCATTATCATCAAGAATTGCAAATTATTCCAGATATCCAGAAATCAGAAATCAACTCACTAAAAAATGAACAAATGACTAATTATATCAAAAAGTGCACTCAATTAAAACCCAAACATTTCATTACTAGCCGCAGATCATTAAAACCTGCAAGAACCAAATCAAACCTCAACATCAGGAGAGAAAAGTAATCAAGAAATAAAAAGTGACAATCCAAAAACTTGAAAGATCAAACATGAGGAAGTTAAAACCAAAAGGAATTGTGTGTTTATCCTCTCTTGCAAAACCAAAGAGAAAATAACTAATCAAGAACTATATGCTCTCAGAATCGATAAAGACATAATAAAACTAAAAGAATTTACTAGAGATAACCAAATCAAAACTCGTGAAAAACATTATTTTGGGAAGCCACACAGTACAAAAGTAAATTACACTTCAATTCAATTATGAACAAAGTCCAAAATAAAAAATAGTAAAGAAAAACTCATCGAAAAAATTTGATTTAACTGGATTCTCCTTTCTTATCCATTGTATCAAGTATCAAGAAACGTTCTAGATATCCAAACTTCAACTCACTACAAAACAGACTTATATCTTTATTAGCCAAGAAAAAGATGCACTGCTAATACTCCAGAACAAACACACTCAACGACAAAATTAACCCATTGAATCCAAAGGCTCCCCAAAGCTTCCAAATCCCACAGTACATTCATAGCTCTCTCTCCTGTAACACCAAAAAAAGTATATGCTGAGTATCAAAAAAAGACTGAAATGTAAAGATTCTTAGAAGAGATAACCAAATTTCTATCCAGACTTATATATTTTATCTCTACCAGAATAGTAATCAGTTCTGGATACAGAAACAAATAAAACCTTCAAAACTGGAAGAAACACAAAAACTTCAACACCAGCTTGTACATGATCAAAGAAATACATATAGATATTATAAAAATAAAGACCAATTATATCCCAATGATGAATCGTCGTTATCTGATATAGTCTCGTCCAAGCTTGCAAAGAACACTCGAGAAGCATGTATGAGATGTTCAAATATAAATTCACATTGCCAAATTAATCCCAGCTAAGAAGCACTCATCTTTAATTTCTCAACTTCAGACAGAAAAGTTAACAAAGTTGAGAAAAATAGTTTTAGAAAAAGTTATGAATAAAGAAAGAAGAGTTGCATAGTTCTCCAAACCAAGTCCTTGATCAGAAGATCATAGTTAGGAAGAGAGCTCCACAAAGTTGTCCACTCCCAACCGATCCAGAATTTTGAAAAACTCCAGCATGCTACCAGCAACCCCCAAAGCTGTACATGATCAAATTAAGAATAATATTTGATGCAAAAAACTCAATAACAGTAGCAGGACATTATTTGACGAAAGAAACCAAAATAATCAACCAGAAAAGAATACAGAACTTCAAGATCAAACCATTGAAATATCCGAAAATATCCTTAGTATCTTCGATATCTTTGATATTATATTATAGTATCGTAGAATATTTTTTAGGATTAGATTTTAAATTACTTATCATTGTTATTATTTATTTTATTTATGATTGCATCTATGTAAATAGAGGTTAGTTTTTATTACAAAAGAGAACCCGTGTATTCTCTTCTATTCTTCATGCTATGAAGAAGGTTAATACTGTATACACAAACAAGAAGGGAAGATAGAACTGAAAAAATATTTAAAAAGAAAAGAATTAAATAGAGATCACCAAACCATAGGCCGAATCTCCATGTTATGATGAAGGTTAATATTCTCAAAAACCACTCTGCAGAAAAACATTTCAAAATTCAATTGATACACGTAGTCAACAAAGCCCGAAATTAATAAATAGAATTAGTAAAGAATGACTCATTGTAGAAATTTGATTTATCTATCTGGGACGTTCTCCGATCATGGTTGCTGTATCAAGTCATTCAAACTATCAAGACTTCTCAGCTCGGCTGCAAAACGGACAGACGCATTAAGTTCAGAATGCAGAGAAGACTTATATCTCCCCCAAGCTTGCAGAGAAGAATCAATTCATGCTTGCAAAAAAATTCAGATCTAAGGTCAGATTGCCAAATTAAGCCCAGTAACAGTTGAAAAATATATAACAGAGCCAAAAAAACATATCACAAACAAAGGCACGAATCTCAAATTTCTCCAATTCGGACAACACCGACATACAACACAACAAATCCATGTAACCCTGTGAACACCGACATTTACAGAAAAATTAAACTATTACAAGTAGTTGTAGAAAAAATCAAGAATGAAGAAATAATAGTAGCATAATTCTCCAAACAAAGTCACTGATCAGAAAATCATAGTTACAAAGAGAGCCCCACACAATGTTGTCCTAATTTCTCCAAAACTTATGCATTGTCCCTATATAAGAAAACAGACTAAGGCTGAAGTCCACAGAGAACAAAGAAATTGAAAATAATTTACATTCCAAGAAAAGTTAACTAAAATATACCTAATGATTTCAAAACACACTACCCTGCAGTAAGCTTGAAAAAATAGAAAGTTCAACCAGAGGGTGATAATCATGCATCAAGCTTCGCAAAAAAGAAAAATTCACATTAGAAATACAGCGTGTTGCCAACAGATTAAACACAAAACACCCAACGGTACACGAAGAATAATATCTGAAACATAAGCGGGACTAGAAGAACAACTCAATCAAAAACAATAACGAACTTGATAATAATAAATCATTACAATAAAAGCAGCAAACTCCAGAAATAAATAAGAATACAAAACATGAAGATCAAACAAGAGGAATATAGAGATAGAAGAATTTTTTTTCAAACGAAAAGAATTTAATAGAGATTACCAAATCAAACTACACAAACATGATGAAATTCAATTTGTACGTCTTGAAATCAAAGCCAAAAAATAAATAAAAACAGTAAAGAACTACTTATGTTGAAGAAATTTGAATCGTTCTCCGTTCTTGTCCATTTTATCAAGTCATTCTAGACCTCAAAACTTCTTAGCCCGCTGCAAAACCGATAAACACATCGCTCAATTATCAAACAAAGAGTTATATAATAAATTTATACAAAAAAAAAAATCTTGATGAGTAAAAGAAGAGTCAAGAGAAGTTGGATTGTGTGAAATTCTGAGAAAAGCATATCAAGACGTAAATCAAAATCTTATCCGCTCCTGCAACACCGAAGAGTAAATAACAAATCATGAAATATATGCTTTCAGAATCAATAACGATTGAAGCAAAAAGAATTTACTAGAGATCACAAAATTAAAACTTTAGGCTCCATGTTCTTGTCCATTTTATATTAAGGCACTCTAGACATCAAAACTTAGTTCACTGCAAAACGGATAAACGCATCTCTAAATCATCAAACAAAGAATTATATCAAAAAATTATACAAAACAAAATCTGGTTGAGTAAAAGAAGATTTGAGAGAAGTTTGATTGTGTGAAATTCTTCGAAAAGCATATCAAGATGTAAATTAAAATCATATCCTCTCCTGCAACACCAAAGAATAAATAACAAATCATGAAATATATATGATCTCAGACTCGGTAAAGATTGAAACAAAAAGAATTTACTCGAGACCACCAAAGTTAAACTCTAGGCTCCATGCTCTGAAGAAGCCGTGTGCTGCAGAAAAACATTTTCACCTTTTAATTTGTATGTCTTGCCATCAAAGCAAAGAAATAGAAATGATAAAGAAATGACTCATTAAAGAAATTTGATTTATCTGGATCTGTTCTCTGCTCACAAAATGTTCTACACATCCAAAGACTTCATCTCGCTGCAAAATGGATAAACACACACCTCTCAATCATCCAATGAAGATATCCAAAGATTATGCAAACAATTCGTCATAAAACAATAGTCAAGAGAGCAAAACAAAAAGTATGCCAAAACAACCATTTCCTAAATAATGGCAAGAAAATAGAAATAAAAAATTATAACGAAGGAAGTGGCAAATCAACAGGACAAAAAAGTGCCAAACAAGTAGCTTATTGTAATATGGCATAAGTAGCTTATGACATTGTGATAAGCACTTTTCGTTAGTTTATCCAAACACTAATATAATGACTTATATAAGTAGATAAGCCCACATAAGCTTCGAATAAGCATATCCAAACGGGGCCTAAGACAAAAGAATCTGCAGATAAAAAATGAAATGAAAATAATTCGCATTCCATGTAGAGGTTCCAAAATAAACCTGACACTTGATATTACTCAAATGTTGTTGTTTCGAAACACAATGCACTGCAGAAAAAACAACCAGAAAATACAAAATCAGAAGATCAACCAAGAGAAAGAAAATTATAACACCAGAGGAACTAAAATATCAAGAAAATATGCTTTAAAAAGAAATATGCAGACCAAAATATCAAGTATCTGTATAGCCATTATCATTCTTATTCATTATCATCAAGAATTACAAATTGTTCCAGATATCCAAAAATCAGAAATCAGCCCTCTGCAAAATGGATAAACGAATATCTAAATATTCTTTTTATTTTTAACAGCGATAGCAAATTTATCGAATGACAAATTATATCAAAAAGAGTACACATAATCAAACGAGAATTGGAAGAGCAATAAATTAAAATCCAAACAATTCATTGTAGGCGCTCATCATTAAAATATGAATAGCAAATTCCAAGATCGAAACCAGAAAGAACCAAATCAAACCTCAACATCAGGAGACCAAAGTAACCAAAGAAATAAACAATGTGTACAAAAACTTGAAAGATCAAACAAGAGGAAGATAGAACCAAAAGGAATTGTGTGTTTATAGATTACCTCTCTTGCAAAACCAAAGATAACAAACCAAGAAATATATGCTCTCGGAATCGTTAACGAATAAATGAAACGGAGAGAATTTACAAGATTCATAATTCTAATCATAAATAAATACCAGCACTGCCGCATCATATACTAGGACACCCTATTCCAAAACAAACACTCCAGGAAAAGAATCAAGAAGCATGATTGCAGAAATGTTCCGATCTAAGTTCAGATTGCCAAATTAAGCCCAGCAACAGTTGAAAATATATAACACAGCCAAAAAAGAAAAATTCACATCAGAACTTCAGCGTGTTGCCATTAAAACACAAAACACCCATCTATACATGAAGAATAATATCTAAAGAAGCATAAGCGGAATTAGAAGAACAAGTCAATTAAAAAATCATAACGAACTCGATAATTTAATATCAAATCATTACATAAAAACAGCAAACTACAAGAACGAAACCAGCCACAACCAAAATACCAAATTATCAACAAGAAAAAAAAAAGAATACAGAACATGAAGATCAAATAAGAGGAATATAGAACAAGAGTTTTTGAAAACGAAAAGAATGTAATAGAGATCACCAAATCAAACTAGAGAAACATGTTCAAAATTCAAACTACAAGAACGAAACCAGCCACAACCAAAATACCAAATTATCAACAAGAAAAAAAAAAGAATACAGAACATGAAGATCAAATAAGAGGAATATAGAACAAGAGTTTTTGAAAACGAAAAGAATGTAATAGAGATCACCAAATCAAACTAGAGAAACATGTTCAAAATTCAATTTACCAGCCACAACCAAAATACCAAATTATCAACAAGAGAAGAAAAAGAACACAGAACATGAAGATCAAATAAGAGGAATATAGAACAAGAGTTTTTGAAAACGAAAAGAATGTAATAGAGATCACCAAATCAAACTAGAGAAACATGTTCAAAATTCAATTTGTACGTCTTGAAATCAAAGCCAAAAAATACATAAAAATAGTAAAGAATGACTCATATTGAAGAAATTTGATTATCTATATTGAAATCGTTCTCCGTTCTTGTCCATTTTATCAAGTCATTCTAGATGTTGAAACTTCTTCGCCCGCTGCAAAACAAATAAAAGCATCTCTCAATTATCAAACAAAGTTATATCAAAAAATAATACAAAACAAATCTTGATGATTGAAAGAAGAGTCAAGAGAAGTTTGATTGTGTGAAATTCTGAGAAAAGCATATCAAGATGTAAATCAAAATCATATCCTCTCCTGCAACACGAAAGAATAAATAACAAATCATGAAATATATGCTCTCAGAATCGATGAAGATTGAAACAAAAAGAATTTACTATAGATCACCAAATTAAAACTCTAGGCTCCAATGTTGTTGTCCATTTTATCGAGGCATTCTAGACATTGAAACTTCTTAGCTCGCTACAAAACGGATAAACGCATCTCTCGATTATCAAACAAAGAATTATATCAAATCAAAAAATTATACAAAACAAAATCTTGATGAGCAAGAGAAGAGTCGGGAGAAGTTTCATTGTGTGAAATTCTGAGAAAAGCATATCAGACGTAAATCAAAATCATATTTTGTCCATCAACACCAAAGAATAAATAACAAATCATGAAATATATGCTCTCATAATCGATAAATATTTAAACAAAAAGAACTTACTCGATCACACCAAATTAAAACTCTAGGCTCCATGCTCTGAAAAAGTCGAGCGCTGCAAAAAAACATTTTCACAGTTAAATTTGTATGTCTTGCCATCAAAGCAAAGAAATAGAAATGATAAAGAATGACTCATTGAAGAAATTTTCTTTATCTGGGTTCTCCGTTCTTAACTATTTAATCAAGAATCTCAAAATGTTCTACATATCCAAAGACTTCATATCACTGCAAAATGGATAAACACATCTCTCAATCATAAAAATTATGAAAACAATTCTTCATAAAACAAGAGTCAAGAGAGCAAAAAAAGTATGTCAAAACAACCATTTCCTAAATAATGGCAAGAAGAAAATAGAAAAAAACAACTATTAACAAAGGAAGTGACAAAAAAGTGTCAAGCCAAGCTTGTTGAGAATTCCTTATCCTTGTGGATGGCAAAGAGATTTACTCATGCTTCCATACGCACATGCTTCGATACACTATCCCAAAACAAATACGCACGTGTATGTAAAACAGTTGTTTTATCCCAAGGCTGAGCAGAAAGTATGGGAACCTCTTCCTGCTACTGGGGATCCCCATCAAGACAAGCATCATAGGCTGAACGGAAAGTATGTGAACAATAAGAAAAAATAAGTATTAATGGTAAATCATAAAGGAGCAAATCCATAAGACTGGACTATAAGAATCGGCAGATAAAATATGAAATGAAAATAATTTGCATCCCAAGTAGAGGTTCTAAAATAAACCTGAGGCTTGATACTACTCAAATATTATTGTTTCAAAACACACTGCACTGCAGAAAACAACGTCGTTTCCCACAGAGTACATCCACAGCTCTCCCCTGTAACACCAAAGCAAAAACAGATATTCAAGAAAACTAGATCCTCAAAAATCATAAAGAAACATGAAGAATTCATAGTCAGAGTAGAGATAACCAAAATGAAAGCACATCAACAGCACCCAATGGCAGATTCCTATGCCAAACTAAGTTGTCAAGAATTCCTCATCCTTGCTGCATTCTTACTTGCATTCCTGATACACATATACACAGTAAATTCTGACACTATCCGAAATCCCAAGCTATGTTATTTGAACCTCTGTCTACCATGGGTTCCACAGTAAACCAAACATTTATAGGCTCTCTCCCTTGTAACACCCACAAAGAAAACTCAATAGGAACTAACAAAAGTATATGCTGAGTATCAAAAAAAGAGTAAAATGTAAAGATTTCCATCCGGACTTGTATCTTTATCTTTGCGAGAGAAGTACTCATTTCTGTATACAAAAACAAATAAGACCTTAAAAACTGGAAGCACAAAAACTTCATCATTAGCTTGTACATGATCAAAGAACAATTATTCGGGGACAATTATCATAAAATATCTTTAGTATCTTCGATATTATATTATAGTATCTTAGAATATTTCTTAGGATTAGATTTTAAATTATTTATGTTATGATTTATTTATTATTTATGATTGCATCTAATGTAAATAGGGATTAGTTTATTATTCACAGTTTACAAAAGAGAAACCTTCTATCCTTTTCTATGAATTCATATTGTTCATACTGTATACACAAACAAGAGGAAGATAGAGAATAGAGATCACCAAATGCTAGGCTCCATCTCCATGCTATGAAGAAGGTTAATATTTTAACAAACCACACTGCAGAAAAATATGTTCAAAATTCAATTGATACCGACGTAGCAATCAAAGTCCAGAATGAATAAACAGAATTAGTAAAGAATGACTCATTTTAGAATTTTAATTTATCTATCTAGGACCGTTCTCCCGTTCTCCGATCATGGCTGTCGTATCAAGTCATTCTAACTATCAAGACTTCTCAGCTCGCTGCAAAACGGACAGACACTCTCGATTAACAAACAAATAACTATACCCAAAATTATACAACCAATAAGTATTGATAACCAATGATGGTAAAATAAGAGTCAAGAGAAGTGTGATTGTGTAAAATTATTGATATCTACAATCTGAGAAAAGCATATCATTATGTTTACACCAGAAGATCAGAGAAAACAAGAACAACAAACCCTAAATTCTTTATATCTACAATCTGAGAAAAGCATATCAACATGTTCACAATCTGGCCAACGAATCAAAAATCAAGAAACATAAATTTACAATCAAGAAATCAAAATCTAATAGTAAATAACATGTTCAAAGTTGAATTCGATTTATCTGGAGCCGTTTGCTGTTGTTATCCAATTAATCAAGAACGGACGACGCTCCTGTGATTCCACTCGCAAAACCGGTTCATCTTGCTGCAAAATTGATAAACACCATCTCGATTATACAATGATGAAGAATTATACCCAATAATAATTATACAAACAATTCTCAATAACCGATCAATAAAGAAGATCAAGAAGAGAACTATGAAATTCTTGAAATCTAGAATCGAAAACCCATAACGAGCGATCTCCTTTATAGCAATTGATCAAAGAAAACAAGAACGGCGAAACCTAAAATCAAAGATATCACGTAGCAAACAAATATGAGCAACGGATCTTCAAACACAGAAGAAGAAGATTAGAACGCGCTGTGGAATGAGAGAAATTTGTTGCATCGATGAGGTTTTATATAGAAAAAGCTGGGTTAGGATATACGGCTACGATTACGTTGATGTGGAAATTTTGACGGTGATAATGAAGTTAAAATATATCCGTTGAGCGTATTCTAAATAATAAGTCGGTGTGACACGGTATAAGAAAGATGTCTTTATATTTCTTCCGGAAAAAGAAAAGATATTAGATTTATTCAAAAAAAAAAAATATTAGATATGGTCTTTTTTGTGAATGTCATAAGATTTGAACTAAAAAAATAGTTATTATAAGTTAGTAGTTTTTTGTGTACCAACTTAGAATCAATTGTATCTCTCTAAAAGGTATAATAAAACCGTAAATATATAAATAAATAATTCTGTAAAAAAATAAATAAATATATAGTCAAAAAATAAATAAGTACTATAAAAAAATTAGATAAATAAATAAATATTATCATTTAAATTTAAATATTTTTTATGACAATTTAAATTAAATATTATCATTTCGTAATATTTTTTATATATTAATAAGGGAGGAGGGTCATTATATAAAAAAAACATCAATCAGGTCAGAATTTTAATCACAATTTTTTTTTCTACGTTATGAATAATGGTTTTTTAGTTATGTGAAATGGATCAAATATAATCACTTTAATATTAATAAAATATTATTTAAAACTAATGTCGTCTCAACAAAGATTAAATCGATTAACTTTATTAACAATGAAAAAAAATCAAATGAAATTTATTGCAGTAGTTTAATATACGGCTTTGTATTATAATAAAACGTGTGAAAAGTTAAATTCAAATTAAGCTTACTAAATTATTATTATGAGCTTTAAAAGAGACTCATCTTAAAATTCGTTTTAGGCCTCAAAATTAGGGATAGCAATTTGACTCACATCTAGTGGGCACCCACAAAAAATAACCACAATGGATAGGATAAAAATCCGCATTTAGGATACGGATATGGGTAATTACCCGCAAAAATGAACGGATGTGGGTATGGGTACCTAAGTATGATTATATTTATTTATTTTATTATATAATAATAAATGTATATCAATTTTAAAAAATACAACTCTATTAAATTATTACACATTTTTAATAAAAATATTTATTTAGAACATAATACAAACACAATGTGAATATGTCAACAGATAAACGAACTTTAACATGAGGTTAGTAATAATTTTGTTTATAATTTTCATGATTCAACATTAAAATCTTTGAAATTTTTTAAATTTTATTAAAATGATATGATATTTTATAATTGATCGATTTATTTTTAACAAAAATACGGGTACGAGAGGTACCCATACGGTATGAGCACGAGTACAAAGATTGTTACCCACGTGGGTATGGGAATGGGTACGGGTATTTTTAAAAATTGCGGGTATGGGGATGGGTACTACAGTACCCTATCCATACCCTACTCATTGTCATCCCTACTCAAAATATGTTGGATCGGTCATGCCCTACATATTTATAACAATGTGAAATAAAATATTAAATGTTTGTTGTTGGCTTCTAAATTATGTTATTTGTTCTACAATGAAATGTATGATCTTTTACTTGAGTTGATGGCATTGTTGTCTTGCATTCTTTGTACTCTCATTGTCCAGATTGGAGTGGTACATCCAAAGACACCCTGATATTAAAGTATGGCAGGTGAGTTGTGGGGATTTAAAGTGAACATAATGATAGATTCACAAGCGTATGATTTTATCGTCGTAATAAAAACATTTTACAAGACCTTCGTCCTCTCACATGTGAACAAATGAACATTGAACGGACCAACAAAAGAAGCGAGGACCTCAAAATCACTTAAAGACTTCAAGCTAACACATGTCTTTAACGACATAGGCTTGGGGCAACTGTTCTGAATTGGACCAGGTCACCCAACCATGCATGACTAAATGAACCATACGATGGACACGTCCTATCTCATTCAATATTCTTTTTATATAATCTCTTAATTGTACCGGATTCTGTTCTAAATCTTTAAAATCCTTACTCTTGAGATTTTGATTCTATCGGTTCGTCACTAGAATCTATTTTCCTGTCTCGCAATACATATTTTCAATTATGATAATAAAAAAAATTATTAATAAAAAAGTGTTGAATTGAGAGAAATTTGATAAACTATAAAGTATCATTTAAAAACGTTACTTGAATTGCTCTGATTTTTTTTTTTTTTGAAGAAGCTAATATAAACTTTATTAAAATAAAAAGATGCCCTTCCCGCACAAGGTGTGCCGGTCAGGTGCTACAGAGTATATAATACAATACCGAAAGCACCATCGACACAATTACATAATGGCCTGTAAACAACATAGAGGATTCAACCGCCAAAAGGGTAGTAAAAAACAAATAAAACATAATTCGATTTCAACCACCAATATGTTTGTAGCTTGATCCTCTCAAGTAATGTCGCACCTGAATCATTACCCAGACAAACAACCTCTGTCTCCACTTCCACCCATTCCCATTTAACGCCCACCCAGCCTCAAACATGTCCGCCACCGAAATATGTTTGTTGTCCGCAAGGTCATAAAGTCTACCAAACGCCCTCGCCAACGGACCAACCTCCAACCAAGAATCTGCCCAAAAAGCCGTCGACCGCCCATCACCTATCTTCCTAACTATATTGTCCGACAACCACCGAGGGTCAATAAGGCCACGGCCCGACCAAACAAAATTCAAAGCACGCCACCATGATGACCCAACTCCCTCACTAAACCTTACTCGCCCTGCACTGATTGCTATTGCCTAATGTTTCACGGCAGGAGCCAACATCTTGGACATGGGCTAATCACCAGGTGAATTGGTTCGGCCCATTTATTGCGGCAAGAGATTTATTTTTGCCATACTACTACCATATTTTTTTGCACCCCTTATAAATTTACTAAAATACCCTCATCCGCTACATAGGTAGCGAGCACACCCTAAAAACACCATACCATATTTGTTTTTTATAAAATCCGCTACTTAAGTAGCGGAGACATTTTTAAAAAAATTATCAGTTTTATAACATCCGCAAACTTATCAAAAAATTTGCAAATGCATACCAAGCTAACACCACTAACAATACAAGTTATTCAAAATATCAATATAAATTCATAACGGGGAAATATGTGTATAATAATGCATGCACTATGTTACAAATCTTCCAGCTCCTACAATCATATATTATTGCAAACAACAGTTCCACTATTCGGTAGAATTATTATCCAGTAGTCAAAGGAAATGTTATTAGTTAGTGCAAATAAATTTAGGCTTAATTACACTTTTGGTCCTTTACGGAAATTGAGCTCTATTATTTCTTCGATTAAACTATTGTTATAATATAATACAAACTCTGAGATTAATTCACCAAGCGACAAAGCGAATATGGCGGCTCACACCCACTACAAGAAATTCTGCTATTACCCACAAGCAGTTACCCACGGCCTCGTAGCTGTGGGTAATTTTGAAAGTAACGACGAATTACCCACGACTAAGCCGTATATAAATTTAAGAATTTTTTGTAAATTGTTACCCACGGCTTAACTGTCAATAATTATTGTTTTGCTTTTCTTTTCTTTCTAATTTGACGCGTGGGGAAGTTTTCCCGTTTTTATATCTCTATATTTTTAATTTTCTTTTTATCTTTTCACTCTCAAATAAAAAATCCTCCTTTTCTTTTTTGTGAAACACTGAAACTCTTTCATGTCTTCTCTTTCGTGAAACACTTCTGCGCCCAACTCCTCTAAAATCCTCCTTCTGCAAAACCCGTTTCCCTCTAAACCCCTTAAATGTTTCCTGTTCTTAAAATTAATTTCAATCTCTAAAATCCCCCAAGTTTATCAAACATCTCAATGTCGCCAGTTCTCGTCAACGAACGACGAAGGACGATTCAAAGTCAAACGCAATATTCTGGCCATTCATGTTAAACGAACAACGAAGCCAAACACTCAACTAAGGGTCGACAAAGTTTTATGTGATCATCTGGGGAGGAAAGGAGCGTGTTGATCTTCTCAACGTGTACTCTATGGTAAGAGGCGACTTCCCCGTTTTTTCAGCCGAAAAGGGTTTAGGGTTTGTGATTTTCCCCTTTATACAATAGTCTAGGTTTTTGGGTTTGCGATTTGTTTACAAATTTGTTCATCGAAACTCATTTTGCAGTTTTACCTGGTAGATTGTTTAGGGTTTTGTTAACCACAATCATCAAATTTGAAAGAAAAAAAGTGGTCTAACTTCTTCATTATAGAAATTGACAGAACTAAAATCTAATTATAATACATATGGAGGCTTTGCTTGGTTCTTTCTATTATCATAGTGTGTTAAGTTAAATTTTAATTTCAAACTAAGCAGGGTACTAACATTACACAACAAAGTGCTTGATATGTGAACTTCTTCACTTTAATTTTGACATTCGCTTTTCAAATCCTATGTTTAATTTTGACATTCACTTTTCACTTTAATTTTGATTTTCCTAGAGAATCAAGGTACTTTGATCATAAGTTCAAGTTTCTAAATGTTATTGGAAATTTTGGAGGAATGATGTAAGATTAACATCTGCAATTTTTTAACTAATTAATAATCAAATTATTTAGCAATTATTTGGTTTGTTATCTTATATGGTTAATGCTTATTCATTGACAGATTCCTTTAGTCCACTTATTGTAGCGAAGGTTTAAATGGGAGTGCTACTCTTAGTCAGAGATATGGGTTGATTATGTCACTACTAGAAATTTCGCTTAGTGACCGATTTAGCCACCCGCTATGGTGTGGTATTTTTTGTCCATGTACCAATAATATCCTCTGAATTTTCTTAATCAATTTTATCAATGCTTTGTTTGGTATAGAATGCTGAACCACACATGAAAAACATCTTTGATATGCTTAGTGATAGATTTTAATAAGTTTTTATAGAGAAAGATATTGCTTTATATAACTTGGTGGAAGTGTATCAAATATTCAAGTTACCATACTATTTATGTGAATACCTTATAATAAGTCTATTTGAGGGAATCAACAAGGGAACCATCAAGCATACTTCTTGTATTAGGTTAGTGTTATGTCACTTTGATAGAGACCATTATGTGTTCATTTCTTTGTTAAGAGAGGAGTTTTCTTACATTGCTTGAACATAATTAGTGTTTGTTGAAGCAGAGTGCTAAAGGTCAAACAATGATAAATCTTGTTTCCCTTTAGTTTAATATTATTATTGTTGCATCTTTTTGTTTTGTAGTTCTTTTTGATGATCTAATATGTATAACCAGCAAGTAATAATTTTTGTGTTGGCAGCCTAAACTGTCGACCTGAAGAAACTTCAGCATTTGAGCATCCAAACCAAGATTTAAGTTATTTTCAAACTCAATTAAGGTATTTTATATGTTTCATAGTTTAAAGCTTGTGTATTAATTATCAATGTTTTATTTTTAAGTGTTTTATCTCATGTTCTAATTTTTTGTTCTTTGGAGAATGGCAAACACGTCATGTGGATGATGAATTAGCGATACTGCATGTTCGGAAATTCAAACCAGTTCACAGACGCAAGTTCAACTATGACATTCATGTACACATTCCACCCTTTTTCTTCACGTTACTAATATAGTTGTTTGCACTAGCAGAAATTACTAATATAACTATTCCACCCTTTTAGGCATTTGAAGAACATGGAGAATTCAAGGAAAGGGGCTATGATATATGATAAACTCACTGGAAAATCTCGTGGCTAGCTATGTGTGTTTACTTACAAACATATATGGAATCAGCTCATAATGCATTGAGTGCATCTATAAAGTTAATCGAGGTAAGTTTGAACATATATGGAATCAGCTCATATATGGATATTTTCTTAGTTTTGATTTTTGAGTTGAAATTGTGGTTGTGTTGTTTTAGCATGCTTAGTCTTTGAGTTAATTTGATTTTGATTTTGGATTGAAATTTGATTGAGAAGTTATTTTGTAGTTTGAGCTAATTAGGATTTTGAGAACTTATAGTGCTTTCACTTGATTACCTTGAAACATAGTTTTTAATTGGCCTACAATTTAACTCCAAGTATTGCTAGCAGAATATTTGGAAAAATGTAAGAAAGATTAAAAAGATGAGCTAATCATCTTGAAGGTTGTAATTTACTTTATTACCATTTGACATTTTCGAAATGACCCTATTGGTTATTCATTTATTTTTTCTAGTATTTGTAACTTCATGGCAATTTTTGTTATTATAAAGGTACAATTCAGTTTCGGTTCGGAAACACAACTGGTGGATCAAACCTTTATACCAGTTCGGTTCAGGACGAACCATTGACACTATAGTTTTATTTAACCTCATTTGATGAGTAATATACATTTCTTCTTGACAGAGGATCACGCCTTGAAGTGGTCTACAGATTTCACTGGCTTTGCCATCACATTAGTACCTATAAGAAAACTCAGGTTATGTATATTAATTTAATTAATCACATTTTCCTTAATCACATAAAGCAATATATGCTGCTTGTGAAAGTTTTTTCTAAAAGGGTGTTGTTATGTTACATCAGGTTGCTCTCGTTCATGGAATTTCAATGAGTTGAGGAGCAGCTTTGATGATCCCATTGAAGTTTTCAGTTGTAATTGAAAAAACAGTGAGTATAATCTTATTATAGATTATTTATCTAAATCCTTTTTGGCTTTATAGTGTAGTTAACAATGTATTGTTATCCCTTTTAGTTTTTATAGGTTTTTGCCGCTCCTGAAGCAAGTTTTGGATTTCACACTGATTGCGGCTTCTCATATTACCATTCTCACTTGCCAGGGTATTTAAGTAACCTTGATATCACAAAGAATTCCTTTTATCATGTGTCCGTCTTCTGTTTCTGAAAATTTGTCCCTTACATTTCTATCTCACTAGCTGTTTATGATTCTACGACAACAAAGTGTAATGAAAATTTTCATGTTAGGTAAAAATGTTTTCAAAATGAAGAGAAAGAAGAACAATATCCCTCAGTTTTTAAACTATTGATATTGATATATGGATGACATTTAATTTCCGTGATAATTTGTATTGTGGAAATAGAAGTGTTTTATTATACGTTCTCTCAACTATTATCATGCTCATTGTGTTAGGTATCTAGGGAGTTTGTGTTGAAGTTTTGTTTGATATGATTAGGTTGCTATTTTGGTTAGTAAATTTGATTTATACTTGAGATTGTGGACTTTTTGTAAGTTAAGTTTTTTTTAGGGATTATGACACTTGCCAAAACCTTTCACTTCTCTGCATAAAGCCATTCCCCATTGTAAAAATTTCTTCCAACATGAAGTACTTTTTGAGTGTTCATACTTGCTTAAATTTGTTTCTTAGAACTGTTTTACTTTTGTTTTGTTGCTTAATCTTTAATTATTTATATTATTTATTTTATTACCTGATATAAAAGTATAGTGGTAGATTGTAATATCAATCATGTGTTTGCAAATTTGAACATGAATCATTTCAAGGGAAGGTAAAACATGTTTCCCAAGTAGGGCAGACATCTGGTAGTGGCACCAAAGAGGTTGACGCTGCAACTCGGTTAAAATTATGGGCCGAATCTGCTGGGGGTAAGAGCGGGGACTTCTCTATGGTGCCGGCGACATGTCCAAGCATTACAAGCCAGGTGTTTCCTCTTTGACCCAAGCATATAGTACTCAGGTTGCAACTAATTCCTCTGTTGAGATAACTGCACAGATAGAAGCAGTTGTGCAGAGAGCAAATGCTGCAGAGGAAGATGCTCGAGTTGCACGGGAGGAATGTCAGAGAGCAAATCAGCGCACAAAGAATTTAGAGAGACAAATGAAGAAACTGGCGCAGAGAGTTTCTTGCATCAAAGGTGACCAACATCGTCGTCATCGAGACTATGAGGAAGATGACTTTGACAACATGGATGAGTCTATCAACAGCCTAGCTAGATGATTAGATTAATTTTATGTCAAACTGGATTGATCGTTACATAAAAATTATCAAATTTTGGCATTTCTTTGTTTTTGTTGATTACATACTGGTGAATGTGAAATTATAATTATTATTACTATTATTAAGTTAATTCTCTACAATTTAAGTTTAATTTTGGTCTATTTTTACTTTTGTTGATTGAATATCAGTGAATGTGGTTTGAATTATATAATTATTATGGCAAGCAAGTGATATATATTTGGCGAGGTACAATTAAGTTGTGGGTAGTTTTTTTTCCTATAAACACGAATGTTATTGATAGTTTAGTTGTGGGTAACGTTATTGATGGTTTAGCCGTGGGTAACGTTATTGATGGTTTAGCCGTGGGTAAATCGAGACAAACAAGTTGTTGTTGAAATTATGCTTACCCACGGATTACTCATGGTGACGCCGACGCTAAATTACAGATGGCTTTTCGGCCGTGAGTAAATCGAGACAAACAAGTTGTTGAAATTATGTTTACCCACAGATTACTCATGGTGAAGCCGACGGTAAATTACAGACGGTTTTTCGGCCGTGGAAAAAAATTTCCTTCGAGGCTTTTTCCCACCACTCTGTGGCCGTGGGTAATCCGTCACTAGTTCAACGTTACCCACGGCTTTTGTGAATTACCGACGGTTTTTTCCATGAGTAATAGCAGAATTTCTTGTAGTGACCTTAGCTAGAGGAGTCATTTCATGGTCTAGTCACACTTATTTTAACAGTGTTCCTTATTATATTGAACCTTTTATTATTAATGAAATGAGTTGATTGTTTTTGTGTCAAAAAAAAGTTGGTCCTTTATCTTTTAAAAGTTTCAAGTTGGTCCCTTATCTTTATTTTAGGTTTTAAGTTAGTCTCTTCCGTCAATTTTTTACTATTACCGTTAAATTTGGACATGTGTCATCTGTCCAAGTGTACCACGTGTCCAAATTAGTTTGTCACGTGTCCAAATTTAATGGTATTCATAAAAAAATTGACGGAATTGACCAACTTAAAACCTAAAATAAAGATAATGGACCAACTTAAAACTTTTAAAAGATAAGGAAGCAAACCTAAAATAAAGATAATAGACTAAAAGTGTAATTAAAGCATAAATTTAAGAACGTAAATAACTTTATTATCCTTTGTCTTTTAACAAATATCAAGAATAATTTTCCTCGTGCTATTTTAATGTCATGGTGTTTACCAATTGTTGGTTGAATTTGTTTATGATAGCTACATTTTTATTTTACAATTTTGTGTGTTGATTCTATTTTGATGCCGAGTATTATGTAAAGCTAAGGATCATTTTTTGGTATTGGTGTTAAATTATTAATTATAAGGTGAAAGGCATAAAAATTTCCACTTTTGGATTATGTGATTCGAGATAACAAGTTAAACCATTATTGTGTTTGATGCCAAGTTAAATTCGATTCGACTGATTTTCAGTTTGACCGGACCATGTTTTACAACTGTTAGAATCATTTAGCTACACATTGATTTGGCAGACTTTAAATGCTAGATCATTTTAGCTGAAAACAAAGACCATAATTTATCTCTTTGTCTTTGTCGTTGCACCTTGTTGCCACTACCAAGCATTTGTCCTATCGACTTCTAATTTGTTGCTTATTCTATCTGCAATTGTCTCTTTTCATCTTCGAATTATTGAAAGTTCTTTATTATCGTTCAAATAATATGAGAATTGTTGAGTACAAATGATTACCTCAAGTCTATTTTCATCTTCGAATTATGAAATGTATCACTACATTTTCAAATTGAAATGCAACGAAATACTCACTGTAAAATAAAGGCAATTTAAAATCAATAAAAAAAATCAACAACAACAACACGGATTATATAAACGATCTAATTATGGATGTTCTGATCAACTAAAATATTGCCAAGTCGTCAAAATTAAGAGATGAACAAAATTCCAAAATAGAAAATAAATAAATGGACCAAAATCTTATATAAATAAATAGAGAGGACTGGATTATAAAATAAAACAGATCTAACTTTACATAGTGAGATTAGATTATGCATTAAAAAATAAAACATATATAAATATGCCTAGTGAGTTTTCTGGTTTTGGTTTCGCTCGTTTTGGTTTTTCTTTTAAATAGTATAGTGGTTAGAAATTTCACCTTTAAAATTGATAAGTGAGATGATTGAGATTCGAATCTCAACCCTCTACAAATATAATGTAATGTTCTACCAATTAAACTAAGCTCACGCGACACTTTTTGGTTGATTTCTAATATATATTTTTTCAAATGCAAACTTTGAAACATATAAATTGAAATATTCAATCTGAAATATAAATGAGTTGTTCACATAACATTTTTTTAGGGACAGATGTAGAAGTTTCGGCAACATATAAGTAAAAATAGCTCAATAAAAGTTAATGTATTTGGTCTAACTTTTACTCCAAATATATTAGTTTTTGTTGACCAATTTTTGCTTATATTTTAGGACGGATGGAGTATATATATTTGAAAAAACTACAATGAATGAATGATAGACGGGTAACAAGTTGTACCGCAAAACTTTTATTTGGATGACAAAATCAATCATCTGAGAAACTACATCAATAGACATATGAGACACAACATTGTGATGTTTGACCTTTTGAACTCTTTTTTGAATATCCGCAAGTACTTCTAGTGCTAGAAAGTTATGCTAGAAAGTCAAAAGTGTAAAAAAAAAATGTATAAAAGCATGTTGAATGTTAGAGCACGTTTTTTCATGTTTGGTCATTTTGCTTGATACGACTTTCAGGGTTGTATGTCCTATAGTAAAGCCTTCGTTCTCACAAGTGGGAAAACTTCTGCCAAGTTGACAGAAGCATATTACCCTCATATCCATTCATACACCAGAACATTCATTGGCCGAAGTGTTGATCTCACCTCTTGTGGGTCAGTAAAAAAATTCAAAGGCATCTCTTTCTTCATAGATATTCTCGCACGTCTAAAAATATCGAAAAGTTCATCCCTAACCAAGTCATGCCTGTATTTGATGCCTGAAAGCTTCCTACAATGAGTAGTTCTCAAAAGTATCTAAGCACACCTTACGACAAATAGAGCAAACCTCATCGATAGGAAATAATAAAATCATGAGGTGATACTTAAGGATAGTATATGATACTCGACCAGAGAGATGTGCTTGCACATATAATCCATCAATGGGGATAGCTAGAAAGAAATCATAACACTAGTAAGAAAACTACATTTGGTTATAGCATTCCACTACGGATATATGAATATCAGTAGTGAAAACCAATTGAGCAGGAGATTTCACTACGGATATGTAAATATCAGTAGTGAAAAGTTCATGGGTAGGAGATACCACTACTGATATATAGATATCAGTAGTGAAAAGTAGACGCGGTGGCAATCATGTAATTACATTGAAATCTTGTTTTAACAGATTCCACTACGGATGTTTCTTTCCACCGTAGTGGAATCCATTACCTTGAGATTTTAGAATATCTCACACGCGTGTTTCCTTCCTCACTCATCACTCACTCACTATACGCGTGTTCTAGTTCTAGTTCCTCTTCTATACGTACGTGAACCCTAAATCTCAATTCTTCACTGAAATCACTCACTCACAACCCTAAATCTCAATTCTTCACTGAAATCACTCACTCACAACCCTAAATCTCAAGTTCTTCTTCACCGTTCCAGTTCACTGCTAAACCTCTCGGATTTAACGTTCACAAGCGAGATTACAAGGTAACAAAAATTAACAATATAGTGTCTCTTCATTTCTCTATTTTCTAAGACTTTTCATTATTGTGATTAATATAGTGCTTGATCTTTTCTGCATATATATTTTGCAGATGAAGCTGCAAGGTGATAAAAGTGGAAGGAAGGGTCACCTTTCAGTGGCTACTGAGGTACTGATTCATTCCTATATGATTGTATGCAGTGTAAGAATTTTATGTATGTTAGGCAACGGTTCAAGATAGAATGATAGATTATAAGATATATATATATATATATATTCATAGCTTTTGTATTTTGTTTAATGGATCTTAGATTGTTATAATACTTGTTATAATGTATTTTGTTCGCCTGTGTGTAGCTCCATATTCCTATTTGATTCAATTCCTATTCGTTTTTAACTGTACATATGAATCACTCCATGAAGGTTTTTGATTGTTAAATAGATTCAATACTATGAAGCTAAGTTCTGACCTTCTGGTGTAGATATACTTGATCAATGCATTCAATTATTTGTTTGTAGAATATTAATCAAGTATAGTCTTATGTGTTTGATCCGTGTCACTGGGTGTTCATATTTGTGAGTAATTGTTTCTCATCATGCTTCTATTTAAGCTTTATGAATTGAATTATTTTAGTTATCGGAAAAAATTATTTTAGTATTGAAAAAATTATTTTAGTTAAAAGTGAGTTGATAGTATAGTAGCAGCAAAAAATAATAGTATAGCAAAAGCAGCAAAAAGAATTTTGTTTTTAAAAAAAGATAATAGATTCCACTACGGTTGGAATGATGAAACCGTAGTGGAAACACCACTTTCCACTACGGTTGGAGTTATGGACCATAGTGGAATCCCTTAGTTTTTTAATAAAATAAATATAAAAGTCCACTTTCCACTACGGGTTACTCTGAGACCGTAGTGGAAACACCACTTTCCACTACGGATTTGGATCCGTAGTGGAATCTCTGAACATACAACTACACCTGTAAGCACTATTGTTCCTCAACAGTAGTGGAATGTGTTTTTGGTCAGTAGTTATATCCCTTTTCTACACTAGTATAAGCGTGTACCGTTTTTAAACATTCAGAAACTACTCTTATATTGGGGTCATATCAAAATCAACTTTCATGCCCCGAACAATTTTATTAAAAAAAAGGCACTCGCCAAAAAAACAAATTCAAGATTTTTTTTTATTTTATTTATTATTATGGAACTCAAGTCTCTTTCCACTAGCACAACACGTGTGATGGATATCAATTACTTTAGCTTGACCTATATGTTGTGCATCTTATTCTTTTCTGATTGGAAAGTTTTATATAGATTATTCACGCATTAGCTAGTGGCTACTAATTAAAAATGAAATTAAGTGCTATATTGATAGGTATCCAAATCAGATTGAAACAAATTCGAACAAAGTGTTTGATATTTTTTACATTAAGATAAAACATGCCACTTTCATATTGGAACATTTCTTCAAAGTAAAAGTACAAACATTGATATTGATCATACAGAGTGAAATTACTCTTACATTTGATTACAGTGGTGTCACACTATGCAGAACCATGCTTAAAAGAGAAACACATATTTACATGCAGTAACAAAATAAGTTTACATTTTTAAACATGTCTGGGTTTAGATTGAAAACTGCACAACGCAGTTACTTAACTGTTGTAAATATGTTTTTGAAACATATATATGCTATGCTTTACCGTGTCTTTTGGTTCTAAAGAACCTAGTGGCGAAACTCACAAGCACAAAATGTTGAGAAGTGGAGAATTGCGCGTTTGAATTCGCGTCTCAACACATCCAATGTCTTTGTAGTCTTTTACCACTATCCTATACATGTTAATTAGGCTATCTTATATGATGGCACACATATGAACAAAATATTGAAGAAAGAATAATCATGATTAGCCAGTTAGAAATGTATTCCCTTGTTGATCATAGAAGGAAAAATATTGATCACCAATAGGAGGGAATAACATCTTGCTTTCTTCTTCATCCATCACCCACAATGGATCTAAATTAGAATAATCCCATGATGATGTAGAAGGCATTATAGGACCAGAAAAGTTGCAATTTTCTTCACTATGTCCATCATAAACAGGTTGAAGACTATTAATGTCATCTTCTGACATAGCAATATCTTTCCAAATATCATCCATTGAGTACCCCTCAACAATTTCTTGAACTTGGTAATTTTCTTCACCAACTTCTTGGTAGGAACCATGTGAATCCACAGCATGATTATTGTTTGAGAAAAGTGAGGATTGACAACTAGAAGATTGATCAGGTGATGAAATTGTTGAAGGTGTTGCATGTTTTTTCTCTTGTGCCCTCACCTTCCTCATGTGTGTTCTCCAGTAATTCTTAATCTCATTATCTGTTCTTCCCGGTAATTTTCTAGCAATTCTTGACCATCTGCAATTGATATCATATCACATATAGCCATGTCAATGAAATTTGAGTAACCAAAGAAATTCAAAACTAATTCTGTCCAAGAATTTTTATTAAAAAAAATAAAAATATGCGACCACGAACTGGACGATAACATCACAAATTTTATTCTCTGCAACTCGAGGCCACAACACAATCATTGTTATATTGGCCCATTTGAACAATTACTTGTATCCTCACTAACGGTATGTGTGATGCAACGGTCATCCTCGGAGGGAATTCCCGAATGATCTTATCGGGGAATTCTACCATACTCCGTGCAACTATTGTTGTTGATCCTGCATAGCCTACCCAAAGGTTCAGGCCGAATTGTAGGAAGTGGGCGATATTGTAGCAACTATTAGATTTAGAGAGATAAAAAATTTCACTAAATCTAATAGTCCTTACCACCGCAACATCATCCTATAACTATAGAGATCCAATTTCTTCACCAAAATCTTTTATAGGTTTATTATGGTGTTTCAGCGACAGAGACTAATAGATTTTGAGACATATATAATTGTTCTCTCAAAATCTAACAACTTTTACCGTTGCAACACACCATACTACAACCGTAAAGGATTCAATCCAATTATTTTTAACATGAGTCACTAATATTTAGCGCAACCGCAATTTAAAACATAACTTAAAAGGGTAAAAAGGACACACAAAAACTGAATAAAAAGACATGAAAAAAATTATGAGTCAGCATCTACAAAATCATTATTGAGTCTCAAACCTATTTCCCCATTTAGAATGAAGCTCCATAACAAGTCTTTCTTCTTGAGTTGTCATCTTGCCACGTTTGAGATCAGGATGAAGATAATTAACCCAACGTAACCTGCAACTTTTACCTGATCTACTCAAACCTACAACAAAGTGTGAGAAACAGAAACACCATGGTTAAAGGAATTAATGCTTCTTTAATAATTCATCATGCCCTTATAAGCATATACCTATTTTATTACTCTCTCCCGCCACCTTCCAAACCTGAAACCTTTGCTATAAAATCCCATCTACGATCACCAAATAAACCAACAAAATATGCTAATTTATAATCCTCTTGTTCTGTCCATGGACCTTTTCTGCTTATTGTTTCTTGTTCAACCATTTTCTTTTTTTTGTGTTGAATCTTAATCAGAGGTTTTGTGTTTAGGAAAGGGGATTTTTACTTAAGCTTGAGTTGAGGGGACCTGTGCATACACTTGGACAGTATTTATATGTGTTCTGTTCTGTCATAAACACATAATATCTATGTTTTATTTTTATAAAATAATAAGAAAAAGGTCAAGCTCTAAAGAATATCACATGTTAATGATTTTAAAAGTAGAAATACTGGGTTGGTATATAGTGATCGATATCCCGAACACTTCAATATAATCGAGTTGGAATCATTTTCATTTCTTAAAAGAAATGGCAAATGCAATTACTATAGTTTTGATGTAAATCAAAAATATAAATATACGTCTTTTGAGAATAATTGATATTATTTGAATATTTATACGTTTATACTTTAGTACTTGCATTTGTCATTTCTTTTAAGAAATTGAGAGAATTTCTACTCAATATAGTCATATTTGTAAGCATCCATGCATTATACTCCCTTCGTCCCTTATTATAAGCAGGGACGGATCCAGAAGTTTTACCCAATGGGGTCAAAATCATTTATATATAAATACATTGATAAAATAATGATATTGTTTTGTTTAAGTAAATATATTTTTGAACATAGAATACAAAATTTATGGAATTGTATATTTAAAAATATCAATCACTTTAGCATTTAAAAAATATAATTTTCCATCATAAAAATAAGAATGACTATTAACTTATATTTGTTGTTGTTTTAATTGAACTTATGTGAACTTATTAGAACTTGTAATAAAAAAAAATACTACTTACTAGTATTAAAACTTGAAAAATACTTCAACAAATAGGCCATTAGTGAGCTGTGTGGGGACAATGAAAGATTTGAAGTGGTGGCAATACATAAATATGTGTATTTCTTGGTTAAAAAAACAATAGAGCAGTGGGGTCAATTGCCCCCATTTTCCTCTAAGTGGATCCGTGCCTGATTATAAGTCTCCATTGACATTTTTCACACTACATGTTAAGAAAAGTTGATAGTATAGTTAATATATATTTTTTGGGTATTACAATTATTAAATTATCTTTGGTTGTAGTTCATTTTTCATATTCCAATATAAAGTAAGGTTATGTTTGGAAAAGTATTAATAAATGTGTCTATGGATTTGAAAAATGACTTATATTTAAGGATAAACTATATTTTCGAAATGGTGCTTATATGTAGCTAGGGACGGAGGTAGAATCAATTTGAATTAATTAATATCCTTTATTTTTTAGTAAAAGAAAACGTAGAAATATTGTGTTGAAAAAAAATTAAAAAGTTAACTGCAAATTTTTAAATTGAGTTATTTGTAGTCCGCAGACGAAATGATAGATATCATATAAAATTTACACACAAATATAGGAATTGTAGAGGATATTGCGATAAAGAAAAAAATATATTAATCTTTTAAAATTGAGTGTAAGATTTTAAGAAATATGTTTTTAGATTGAGTTTTTTTTTATTTTGAGTTTGCAAACATAAATACTACATAAAATGTACATGTACAAATGAAAAATTTCAAATTTAAACCAACAAAATATGAATATCCCATCTAAAATTTTGGTATTTGCGAGCGGAGGATATAAATTGAGTTTCTTGATATCTACCCCTAAAACATAAGATACCATTCTCATGAGAGAAAATAACTTTGAACTATTAGTATTTGAGCAATTTTTACTTTCAAACAACTTTGAATTAAAAAAATGAGCATTGCTGTTTAATAAAAATTATTTTAGAGAAGAAATGTAAGAATAACACATGGCATTATTTTATAGGATATGTAATTTTAATCTCCTTTTTTAGTGGAAATCATAGAGGGTAGTTGATATAAACAAGGGTGAAGATTTATTCTTGCAATTCTTCTCCATAGATTTTCTTACTAAATAGCATTTTCCTAAAAAAATATGGACGGATATACACACAAATAAACAAAATTTAAAGGGAAATCTCACACCACTAAATTTTTTCCTCTTTAACTTTATTTTTTTGAACTTCCACCCAAATATTTTAGAATTAGGGTTGTCCCCAAATAAGTATTTCTCCATAATTGCATCGATTCAGCCAACACTTTATTCATATGGGTCATTATAGTTAATTACTTACTAAGACTAATATCAATAAAATAAGATGAAGGACATGCACCATTGAGAGAGAGAACGAGAAGTTTTCTACGTTGTTGCGTTTTATGATATTTGGGAAATTATAGGGTTCATGATTTTTATTCATAGAATTATATATATATATATATATATATATATATATATATATATATATATATATATATATATATATATATATATATGTTTTTATAATTATAATTATTGTTATCAATTATTTTATTCTTTTAATACTTTAAAACATAATATTTTATTTGTAAAAAGTAATGACATGAAATAGTTTGTCAACATGGACACTATCACGTAATCAATAAATTTGATACATCATTCAAATTTTGACCAAAATGAGTTGGCGGACTAAAATTTAGAAAAAATTTAAATAGGGATAAAAAAGTTGACTTTTAAAATAGGAATCAAAAATTCAAATTTTTTAAAATAGGTGTACCAAAACTGCATTATAGCCTAAAATTTAATTTGTCAAAATCATTTTTAAAATACTCAAAATCTCATAAACTTAATTAAGAACGAATATACGATTAGAGAGGAAATTAGTGGTTTAAGAGTAGAAGTATAAGTAAATTTGCATATCGACCGTTCATGTGGTGCACGCATGGCATGGCATGATCACTCATCATTTGATATTCGCATTTCATTTCAGGGATGATGACGTCAGGTTAGTGGAATGGAATAGTACCCGCAACACAATTTATCAATTTGGATTTATTATCAATTTGGCACATATAGACAGACACAATTTATCTGTTATTCTTTCTTTTCTTTGGGCCATGATATGTTTGTCAAGTTAGTTTATGTTTGATTCTTATGGTGTCAAAAATAAATTTTAAATGAATAAATTTCATAAAATTAATTTCACTTAAAAATAAGTTGTATGCAAGATAATTATGGTTTGGTATATTTATGTAAAAATATGTTTTTATGTAAAAATGAGTTAAATAAAAAAATTAGTATAAAAATTACATTAATAGTTAAAAACTATAGATAAAACTAAATCTATTTAATAGTAATAATCAATCATGTTAAAATCAATTTTTATGCTCCAAAGGTGAGATAAAACATATGCTTAATCAAATGATATATATCATTTGGGAATTAGATTTTTTTTTTTATCAAAGAGTCCAGTAACTAGAAATTCTACCTTTAAGGTGAATAAGTGTATTATTGGAGTTCGAATCCAATTCTCACATATATAATGATTCTGCAAACTTAACTAAGCTCATGAATCGAATTAGATGTGTTTTATTTTAGGTGTTTGAGGTAACTTAGTTAGTAGTTACAGGTATTCTAAACAAGATAGTAGAACGTAACACGACAAAAATTGTTGAACTTTTTTCTATCAATAAAAAAATTTAGGCTCTGTTTGGGAAGGCCAAAAAATTAGCTTATAGCTCATAGCTTTTAGCTTATAAGCTAAAAGCTCTGTTTGGTAACGGTCATTTTACTATGAGCTTATAGCTTATTTTACTAGCTTATAGCTTATTTTCAAATGCTATTTCAAGTAGCTTATAGTTTTTAGCTTATCGGCTAACCGCTATTTTTACCCAACAGAGTCTTAACATTTTTTAGTCGTATTCCATTTTATTAACTTACTTATGATTGCTACATTTTCTGTCGTGTAGAACTTATTCTCTAAATTGAGTCAAAAAAAAACTTATTCTCTAATTGCGTGTTATAGTTCAATAACTATATTATACTTCCTCCGGTCTCGAATATAAGCAACAAAACAAAGAAAAATTGTTAGTCTCAAATATAAACAAAAGTATAATGCAATCATTATGTCTAAAGTCATAATTCCAAAACAAATGAAGCCTTCTAATAAGGACAGAAGGGAATCCGGCAACACCGTAGACAACCCGAACCATCTATGAACCAATGCCCACACCTTCCATGCCAATGGACACGAGGCCAACAAATGGTTCTCCGACTCCCTCTCGTGTGAACATACTGAGTAGAAAGCCACCTCCCCATCTTGAATGATTCCTCTAGTTAGTAAATTTGCTCTTGTTGGTAACCGACCAAGTATCGCTTGCCAAGAGAAAACGATAGCTTTCAACGGAGCCCAACTTCTCCAAATATTAGCCAATGATCTCACAAAAGGCAACAACAAAGAAGACAATGGAGAGAATTTATTTAGCAAAAATGAATAGTTAGCACCTATAGTATACATATCTAATTCTCGAAGTTTCGCATATAATCTGACACGAGACTATATATTTTGAAAATTGTTAAAAACTACGAGAATATGCATGACATTGTCTATCAATTTTATTGTGACTCATTTTTAATGAATCAAATTACACTAGTGTATCATATTTGAGTGATATATATTATACCGCTCAATAACACTTTAACGAATATAAATTTTACAAAAATATACCATTAGATTAAAATTTTATATGTTATTGATCTTCCATATTAAATTTTACAAAATCTAAATCGTTTAATCTAATCCGATCTAAGTGATTATCACAAAAGAAAATTAAATGCAAAAATTATGATCTTTTTTTATTCAATTAGGATAACACCTATATCTACCTATGAAGCCCGGATACGATACTGATACGATACGAATCTGATACGGCGATACGGAAAAATTTTCAAAATCCCCAATACGATACTGCCGCGATACGTTATTTAAAAATTAAATTTTAAATTAAATATATAAATGCACAATATATAAACATAACAAAAATTGACAATGATAATCAATTAACATTCAAATTACTCAAATTGAGCAAACAATTGACGATTACATACTGAGCAAACAAGTGACGATTACATATCTTAAATTAAATAAGTACTACCCAAAAATAACATAACTAGTACTATAAAAAAAACATCATAAGTACCACACAAAGAACATCATCTTCTAACATTCACTATTTAAGAGGAAACACATATTGTATCACTATGATGTCCTCCAATTCTTTCATCATAGAATATTAGTTATCCGATATTTCTCTGATACGCGTATCGGAGAAGTATCCGACACGTATCGGTAATTTTTTATTTAAAAAAATAATATTAATTATCTGATACTCTCCGATACGAGTATCGAACGAGTATCGGTATCGGACACGATACTTTGCCATTTTTGAAGTATCGGAGCTTCATAGATATCTACCGTATGCTTCTTTTAACCAAATCTAGCCAAAATTGTTTATTAAATGATTTTAATTTTTTAAATCAACTATATCCTTTATAAGCTGGTGGATGAGAATTTTTTAGAAATTTATAGAAAACAAAATCCGAAAGAATGAATGGTAGAAACTGACTGATGCAAGCAACTTGATCTTGTCTTACTCCTTTGATCGATTATTGCATTCCTTGACTTTGGTAAGGATCAGGAGGCCCAAATTTTTAGAAAGTGAAAGTTGAAATAGACATATTATCAAACTTTAAAGTAGAGGATAGGAAGAAATCATGAAAATGTTTTAAAGACAATCTTAATTTACTCTATAAATTGAAGAATTACCGTTTTGAAAAGAAAAAAAATATGACCCTGAAACATTGGAATGAATTGCACTCGTTTAGTCTATAATTAATGATAGAAATTGTTTAGTATATGTTCTCTATTGGGCTAAGGAGCTGACCCAAATCCACTCCTGCTCGGATTACAGGGCAGACCCAATAAGGACTTGCTCCTGCCCGACAGTCAAGCACGTGGCGCATCCCACGTGCTCCTCGACATTGATCCGTTGAGCTCATCCACTCCTCCTAGGATCGTGGAATTGCTCCACCAAGATAACAGCTGGCAACAGCTTTCCCCTTAATCCTAGGAGTTATCTTGGCAGTCTAGCTTATTGGGCTGCTCGACACGGCCCACTAATGAGACATTTGGCCCAGCGCTGGGGGCAACTATATAAGCTCTCCTTGACAGGAGAGCAAGATACACAATTCTCATTCTCTAATCTCACTCTCTCTCTATTCTCTGTATCTCTTGCCTTCTCTGACTTTGGCATCGGAGCGCCTACAGGTACAACCCCCCTTCGGTGGACGATTGCTGCTTGACGTTGTTCAACGACGGTTCTCTAGCCATCACCAACTTCTGATCAACAGGTTAGATCAGTGGCGCCTCTGTGGTGAACGATAAAATTCGTTCTCGAACCCAGCCCCTTAACCTCGACTGGGGGGTATCTGTTCTGGATACACCAAATAGTCTCACATCGGTTGGTACTCGAGGCAAAGGGTAGTTTATATACAATATCCACACCTTTCAAACCACCGAGGCGCCTTTTCTACAAAGGACAAAACCGTGACGGGTTAACCCAAAGCGAACAATCTCTCGGAGATGTGGACTTGAGGTCAAATCTGAACGGTATATATTTTATGAGATGCAATAAATTGACTGATTGTAAATGGATGTCTGAGATCTAATATTGTGTGTAACTTTGAGATTTTGCTTTAACAAAAGATCCTGGTTGTGAAACACAATGTTGTTGCCATTTGAATAGTGATATGCCATAGCAGCATCTTGTTGATGCCTTTTATCCGACCTTTCTCAACCACCCTAACAGCCCACTACTACGACCTCAAGATAACACGTCAAGATGGCGGCATAGCAATGAGACCACATGACCTCAAGACATATGTGCGGCGACGAGACGTTGCATGCAGAGAGATAATGGCATGTTGTGGTTGATAAACGGAAAGATGATGTGGTAGAGATGACAAAGAGAGAAGCGCAACAGAGACAATGAAGACACACGGTGAGACTGTAGGGTTGTTGAGATCACAAGTCGAGGTTATCACTCATCTGTAGGGTTGTAAGAAAGAATTTGAGCAAGAATGAACACATATCATTATTTTAGAGGATAATTTTAATTTATTATAAATTTAATTTCTTTTATAATAGAAATCATGAGGGTAATGATCTTAATGGATGATTGAAATTTATTATTCTCTTTCTTATTTTTACTCATTCTTGCAAATAAGCATTTCCCATAATATATACATCATATTTTAGGAAGAAACTCCTACATACAAAATATACATATTAAATTTTCACCACTTTTTATTTATCAAAAAAAAAAAAAAATCACCACTTTTTGTTAAAAAATCACAATATATGTATTAAATTTATTTGATGGGAATGGGTCACTCAAGTGTATTCCTCCTACCAAAATGAGTTTATCAACCACATCTGGTGGTAGAAGTAGAACCTCTTCTACTTATCTCAACCTGAATATCTATCTATCTATATCATAAAAATCAAACTTTTTTAATTACCACAATAGAATAAGATCACAATATCCCACTATGATAATTTCATGCTTTTCTTATTCCTCTAGAAAAGATCCGAAATTGGTCTCATTCAAATATAACTCATTCATGGTGGGGTGGAAATTACACTAAAACTAAGGAGACACCCTATGGATTCTAATTGGATATAGAATTCAGGTCTGCTTCGGTGTAATTCAACAATACTACTAATGTCAAATTGAAGAATGTTTATTCAAAGATTAGAAATTATATCTTGATAAGTACATTATTCTAAGTGGGATATGTCATCTTTTGCATGCCGTTAAACTAACACCACTCACTACATTTTATGGTGGGGTTTCTTTTCTAAAACAAAAATCAATTTGTCACTTTCATTTACATTATCTTCTATATTTTACAAAATATAATTATTTTTCCATCAACAAAATTTATTGTAATATCCTCCACATCTTTAAACATTGGTGCTATATGTTACCATAATATTATGATATTATTAAAAAATGAGAGTTTTACAAAATTCGTAATGAGGAATTATATATTATAAACTTATGGAATTTAGTTCGAATTCTAATGATAAGAGGATAATAAACCTCTTCGGAGAATCTGGAATCGATTCTTGTGTGTAACTATTTATTGGCCAGACTTTACATACCACGTAGAAATTAGAGGATTAAAAAAATAAAAAAATAAAGAATAATAATAATAAATCTCGTTGTTTGAATTGGTTCATAGTTATTTGGGAGAAGACTTGCTCTATAAAATCCTAAGTTTGATTAAGCTAGTTTTGCAACTATAATTCACAGTCAATTTCCGTGATTAAATATGGTGTGTTCTTTACATGCATTTTTCATGTTCTTTCATTTTGAGCATTATTTTATGTCCTCTCTAGATTTTGATTTTTCTTTTTTCTTAATCTACTTTTCATTATAAAAAATAGATTCTCGTGTTTCTTTCAATAATTTTCGAAAAACAATCAAATCCAAGTGTTGAAATTGTTTACATTTATTTTGAATTGTAGACCATCCAACCCTTAAGCTTAACCATGATGAATATGAACAAAAATCCATTGGAATAATTGAACAACTTGTAGCATGATTGGAAATGATCAATGACGATTGTGGCTGTTATCGTAAGATATTGATATGGTTTATATATATAAAATTCAAAGAGCAGCCAAAGATAGGGTATGTAGTGACGTGGATGGCACCATTTTGTGGGTAGACCACTTAATTTTATCTCGTTGGGTGTCTCTCACCTGCTCATCTTATGTCTTGCTTTGCCTAAAATGAAAGAATCGGACCATTGATGTAAGGTGCATCACTTATTAATAACTTTATAACGAATATAAATTTTACAAAATGGACTGTTAGATTGAAAATTTATATTATATAGATTGTCCATACAAACTTTTAAAGAAATTGAAAATTATTCGGTATGTTATTGAGTCTCATCAAGATTAACGGTTTATGAATTTTTATTAAATATCGTTAACCTTGGTGAATCTCAATAACACATCAAATGATTTTTAATTTTTTAAAAAATTTGTATGGATATATGATATAAACTTTTCAATTCAATTGTGAATTTTGTAAAATTCGTATTCGTTATAGGGTTATTGAGAAGTGGTGCATTATGCACCACTTTATCTACTGCTTCATGTTAGCATTCACCTTTAACACATTCTAGTTTTTTTTCATCTCTTAAGGTTTCACACGCGCTATCTAAAATTGTCAAGATATTCTACTCATTATTTAAGTAGCAAACTCAGTTCGCACCATATGTAGCAAGTTACAATTTTTTTGACCCAACCTCATTGTCTGCACTCTTCACATTCCCATGAATGAAAATATTATGAGAAAACACAGTTCGCTACTTAAAGTGCAAACTCAAACACAGTTCGCTATTTAGCGTGCGAACTCAAACACAATTTGCTACTTATAATGTGAACTTAGTTTACACTTTAACTAGTGAATCTTATACATATTTGGCCACCTTCAAAGACCATGTTTTGATTGGTCACTTGAGCGGTTTTGACATAGTATCGATCAATCTTTCTCTTACACACACACGCACCCTATAATTTTATAAATTGAAACCTCTTTTTTATTTTTTTTAGTATCGCATTCTAAGTAGCGAACTGTATTTTCTCATAATATTTTCATTCATGGAGATGCCAAGAGTGCAGACATTGGGGTTTGGTCAAAATAAATTGAAGGAATGGTTCGTACTTTAACTTACGAACTATGTTTTAATCAAAAAATTCATAAGAGGTGAGGTAAGGGTGATGGGGCCAAAAAATTTAATTTTTATAAGATTCTCAAGCTACCTAGGTAGCGAACTAATTATGTTCGCTAGTTAGGTATATTGAATCGTTTTTTCCCTAATTTTTGCTATTTTATACATTTGCTATCTAATTTTCAAAGGAATGAAATTAGAGGTTTATGCAGTGTTTGAGAAGTTCAAGAGGCGCGAAAAGAAATACACAAGACAACAACATTCTATAAGAAGATAATAAAAGGGGCAGGTCTGCTACTACACACTGGCTCATTCTAGCGTGGGAAAGCATGATAAGTCTCCCACCGTGAGTGAGTGTTATTTAACGTCGGATCGTGAGGCTCCAAGGATTTTATGATGCACCACCAACACCTTATAATCTCTCTCTTTGTTGTCTCTCTACCTCATCACCACCAGCTCACACCCAAACACTCCTCTCCGGTCGATAGAGTGTATACTACACACTATCTTCTTTTTATAAAAATAAAAATTGCCCATTTACTTTTTCTTTATTAGTTAAGTTTACCTCTTTTCAATGATTTTTAAATACATAATAACTATAGAAGGAGAATAAATAATTAATTTACATAATCATATAGTACTACGTATTACATTTATTTAAGTAGCCTGTTACAATTATGCACTGAGATTGTTGTTTGTGATCTAATATCTTGGGTTAAATTTTTTTTTTAATGAAGGGTTAAATATGTATTTAGTCCTACATTTTAGCAGATTTTTAAAAATAGTCTCTATGTTTTTAGTCCTCCGTGTTATTTTCGTTTTTAACATAGGTCCCTACTGTGAAATTTTGGTTTATTGGATAGACGGAAAAATTACATAGAGATCACACAGACTTATTTAATGATGTGGACGCACAAAGAGTTAGCATTAAATGAGTGTCTGTGGCATCCATGTGGCATTTTCCGTATGCTCAGTCAACCAAAATTTCACATTAGGAACCCATGTTGGAATTAAGAAAAACATGGAGGACTAAAAATATAATAAAAAAATATAGGGACTATTTTTAGAAGTCCACCCAAATGTAGGGATTTGAAACATATTTAACCCTAATATTTTCTATGAGCAAAACAAATTAAGGTGAGAATTCTTGCAAATTATAATATGCACTATTGAGCTTGTCATAAAAATTGAAAAGTTAGGGAAACATAAATCAAATTTTAAAATAAATTGTAAAAGTAGAAATATTTAGGTGTACAAGTAAAATTATACACTTAGAGGTAAAATAATTATTTTTAATCTTCATTCATCTCTCCAGTACTCGCAAAAACCGTCAACACATTCAATAAAATAATATAACTCATCTGGACAATCAGCTTCGGTCTGACATTGAAGGGAACCTGCATTGAAAATCAAGAAAAAATGTGACTTAATATTGTGTAAAGGTGACTTAATATTGTTTAAAACTTGTGTAAAAAATGACATACTTCTACTAGTTACGAGAAGAAATAAAGAAAGAAAGATGACTACAAAATATACAAACATGAGAATTCGAGTCATATTTTTTCTCTTTTGCAAGAAATTAATAGATTTCTTATCACATTATATATGTAAAAAAAAGTTATGCTTTGTTAACTTAAATTAAACCGTTTTTAACCTTTAAGAGTTGCAAGGACCAATTATAACTTTAAGAGGTGTAAAACCAATTATACGAAATTAATGCTAAATCTCTTGGATCAAATATGTTGTGTGTATTCCTTTGGCTCACTCCAATGACCACTTAACATTAAAAAAAAATCTCACATAAATCCTTGATGATCATCAAGGTTCATTTTTATTTATTTATTAAACTTCATTACATATTTTTTATTTACATTTTAACCTTTCGTAATAATAGATAAGGGGAAATCCCAAATGAAAAACAATGATAGTAAAAGTAAAAATATTAAAAGAACACATTGAAGAGGTGACAATATATTTATTTATAAATCTTTCCTTTCAAAAAAAATATAGTACTATTTATTTATAAATTAAAAGTACAAGCTATAAGCCACTAAGTTTAGTTTAATGGTGAGAGATTTGGATAGTATGATAGAGGTCTCGGTCTCTCGAATTCGATTTTCAGCTCCTTTGTAAACAAAAAGAAAATACCAAGATGACGTTTTTTACAGCATTTTATATATATTAACATTAATACATTTCTTTATTACCGTAAACATAAATTAGTACATGTCTTTAATTTTGTCTAATAGGTGTTAGTTGGGTATCAAGAGCTTGATTTTGTAATTTTAATGGATAAGATTCAAACCTCATTTGAAACCATTGTAAAATGGTCATTAGTAACATTAGTGTTACTATTAATGATAATAATAATAATAATAATAATTTTTCCTTTCACAAATTTTTAGAAAAGTTAATACATTCAAATATGGAAATTGTATGAGCTGGAAATTGTACCTCACAATTTGTTATTTTGTAGATTTTATTCGAATCGATTACGAAAGAATTCTTTTGCGACAAAGTCGAACACCATCTTGTATCTTCTAATCATGTTTCTTCCAATATGTTTCCTCGCTAGCTATTCATTCGATCTTGTTTTTACATACTCCGAACTACATAGATCCCTCTCCCTCTCTTTACGCAATTGTTGTGTCTCTTCCAATTCATTAGCGACGAAGTTGAACAACTTGTCCATCTATTTCTTTAATTTTAGTTCTACACACTCTTAGGTTCAAGTCAGTTTATGATCAAGGTGAGTGGGATGATTTTTTATTAAGGTGTGTGTACCTTTATTCTATGTAAATATCGTTTTATAAAATTTTACGAGAATGGGATAAACATGTTGAGTCCATTAGAAAAGAATGGTGTGATTTTTAATGGTCGTCAAATCCCACACATGCAATATTGAGATGATAAACGGGTTCACTAGAATGTAAAACAAAAAAATCCCCTCCACCTCTATAATTGTCCCTTCACCCCTACAAACCACCAAATACCCTCATCTTACCCTTTTTTACCATCTAATTTTACCATCCATTTCAACCATTCCGGAACTCTTGTTCACTGATCCACTATAGATTTTCGATTAGTTGGTTTTTTTTTTCGTTTGACAATTTTATCTGAAGACATTTAAATAGTGTTTTAGTGTGTAGAAATGATGAAGACCAATGAAGAGCGTGAAGAGAATCTACATTTAATAAAATTAGGATGAACTTTGTTTTATTTAAATTTGGTATGTAATAATTTTTAGTTTGTTTTTAATTTGAGATTGTAATAGTTTTAATTTAGATTTAGTTTATGTCATTTGTAAGTGTAGAAAGGGAAATATGATGTATGTCTCATATATGGGCCTAAAATGGTGGTGCCACTTATGGCCCATTTAGATTTAGGGTGAATTTTTCTATAATTAAGCATTTGTAACCTTATTTAAACAACTTTGGAATGAAGTAGAATTTTCTCTCATGAGAAATGGAGTGAGCTAGGTCTCCTCTTTTAGGTTCTTGGATTGGAACCCTAATTGATTCTTATCAATGACATCCTTACCATTGTGGTGAATCCTCTTGGCTTATCAATCTTCATGATTGTGGCGCTTTCTTCCCCAAATCCATCTTTGTTTGTTTTTTTTGCCCTTTCATTTGCTACTTTCTTTGAATAATCATTTGGTGAGATCCTTCGTTATATGTGGAAGCTTTTCCATCCATATCAAGAAAACTTCTGGAAGACTTTTAAAAAGTGTCTTGGTTTGTAAAATTACTCGGTAGAAATTTTTAGAGGTGGAAGGGGAATTTTTACGATTCAAATAGGTATGTAGGGGTGGATGGTTAATTGTAGAGGTGGAAAGGAAATTTTTACAATTCTACAGCGTATACTTCTTTGATCCAGCCCATTTGTGGAGTGGGGTTTAGTTCAGAACATTTAGAAAAAACTCTTAAATATTATAGAAAGCTCTTAACTTAAATTATTGAATGCAATTTACATGATTAGCGTACGAACTACTACTAATAATTTAGAATCATTTTAAACACGTGAATTGCACCAGTAATTTATGATAAGTGATAACTACGTTCATCAAAACATGTGAGAATGTAAAATTTTAAATGAATGAATAGTAAATAAAATAGGCATAGTTATTGGAAAAAAGATTCCATGATATAATTGCATTGACACAGTTATAGTGGGAATCGTCGGATCTAATTAGATGGTAAAGATTATTTTAAAGTACATATAATCTAAACCATCCGATATAAACTCAATGGATAAAATTAATTACAATGTTAAACTGTATGATTTTGTAACCGTAACAAATCCAGGTCCTTAGTTAGTAGTTATTGGTGTGTGTGGTGTCCTTTGAGTCAAACAGGTGGGAACATAATGCATGGTGTGAAGACTAAAGAGGAATAGTTGTTGAGATATGAGTAGATTGCAAATTCTCATAAATGAGATTGGGCCATGCTATTGCTTTGTGTTTTTTTGTGGGATCTTCGGCAAATGCACATGCCATTCCATGACTTTGTTCATGTTCATACAAGTTTATATCCAGCACTTGGACTATTGTGCCGATAAATTAGACCAACCGACCATTTTTTTATGTACACACCTCACTACATTATGTCTAATTTTAAAATTTACTTGTATATAATAAGTGCATTTTTGGACTAAAGTTTTAAATTGCTGGTGCATTAATGCTATTGTGTAAATTTTTGCAACGATATCATACTAGTGTGATCTTCAATCATGTGTGCAACTGTATCGTAACTGTATTAAACAATTACGAACATATTAATACAACAATTACAAACATATTACGTATAAATCTTGTCACCAAAAATTAAAATTCCAAAATTTCATCTATAAGTCATATCTTGTGTTATAAATTTATGTATAATATTTGCCTATATAGTCTCCGGTCAGTAATGAACACATTAAGTAGTCGGTTTTGCTAAATTATAGTGTCAATAGTTTGATCATTTCTCCTTTATCAATACATTTACTCGGTAACAAACACAACTCTCAAGCGTCGAGCGTCAATTCAAATATGTGTTAAATCTTATACTCCATTTTCAAATCGTGATTGAACGAAAGTCGAGACAATGTGATACGTGCACATGTTTCACTCGGATCATCATAGTTTGACACCATACCATTGAATTTGTTGCAAAGAGACCTAACAAATTTTCATCAACATCGTTGTTCATAAGCTAAAGCAAGTGAACTTGCCATGCCATTCACGTTAGTGAAAAAATAAATCAATTATCTACTGCTGTGGACAGTACATTTAGAAAATTATTACAACAACCAAGTACTAATACAAAAAGACCATGATTGTGATTAGAATAACAACAAATTGGTAGAAAATTCCAAGTAGTTGAGGACATGCTCTTTTTAAGAGCCATACGACTAGGAGGAATGGTCAACGTTTGCATCCCACACAAATTAATGCCATCTGGATCGATAAGAACATGGGACCCATTGGAATTGAATAGTTAATCTGAACTGCTGACCTCAAAAGTTTACACATTGAATGAAAAAGAGTCAAAATTAGGTGTAGAACTTGTCCAAGTCTCATCCGCAGTCAACCCACTTCAAAAGGATTTGAAATTTTTGCAGCAGTCGACTGTTCATAAAAGAAGAAGAAGAAAGAAAGAAAGCAACATAAAAGGACCTTAAAAGGTAATCTTATTTGATGCATTGTCCAAAATATTCATGCCATAAAATAAAATTGTTACCATAATATTGGTACGAAGTTTCCACTATAGTTAACGATGACTAATTTCCGTCCGAAAATCTGTGGGGTAGTTTTTTTCTCCCAACTGAATTTTTTTCATATACATGAGTCATGAATCGAAACACTAACCACATACTTAAAGAGATCAAGATACTTACCATTTAGACCTTGGACCAATTCATTGTTCCTAAAAGATTAATCATTCCAACACTAAATAAAGAGACCCACTTAATGAGAGTTTTTTTTCACATTACTGTATATTTTATTTTTCTAACGAAGCATAACCACATGCTCAAGTGACCTCCTTCTCTACCATATCTGTTTCAAATTAATTTTTGATAAACAAAATCCAAGTTTGATTGTCAAATTAATGTTGCTAAATGCTAAACAAATTCCAAGTTTGATTGTACTACTATGGTAAGTAATATAGAAATGACTCAAGTCCCAAGTTTGAATTTAGAGATAAAAATGGAATATGGAATTGGCAGTAGTACTTGATATCTTTTGGCTAGTAGAAGCATTTACATTGCAATTGATGTAGAATAGATATGGTACCGTAAATAAATCTCTATAGTCAGAGTTTGGTAAATGACAACCAGCTGGAAACAAGAGACTTTATTTTTTGAATTTACCCTTTGGTACTTACTACTAATAAAAGATGCAGAGCATAATAGTAAGGTTATTTACTGTATCGATCGAATGTGTATATTTGGTATTACAGTGGATATATTCAAATTATGATGATTTGATCTTACCTAATCAGAGTCGCCCTAAGACGGTGGCGTTTCTCTTTTATTTCGATGAAACTGCAGAGGGTTGTGTACATGTAGATGTTCAGACGATTAAGCCAGTACTAGATGTGAAGCAAAGGTTTTCAGAGTTAGAATGTAATGTACCCGACTCCTCTGAATAGAGGAGTATATAATAAGCTGCAAGCTTTGGGCCAAGACCGTTGATGGACATATTAAGACCATCAATGACTATTGAAAAACGGCTGGAGAGCTATGATGAGCAGTTAATGTTCATTATTCCGATGTCGAGCGTTACAATTTTGCGGATCAAGTCCCACACTGACTGTTGGTCAACCGTCTTTGGACTGCTCCTCTTTTGGGCCATGCTCGACGGCCAATGTAGAGGATTTTCTCACCGATTAAACTCTAGGCCTAGTCCAAAACATGATTTATCGTGATTTTTCAAAAATTATACTCTATAGTTTTTGCAAAATTACCATAAATCACTGTGATTTTGGCGTATTCAGGATCATACCAAACCAAACATAGATTATATCACAATCTTGAAATGCAATTTAGGGTTGCTTGTTCTACTACTATATAAGTTAATCATGAGTAACATTAAAAAGTAGATAGGACAGGATTAGTAGGAAGAAAACAACGCTTGTTACGACGAGGTTCTGCTTTTTCTGGTTCTTCTAGTTCTATTATGTGTAATCTAACAATGCAATAATGCAATGTAACTAATAAACTATAGAGAATTCTACTGTCATAGTCACAAGACTTCATTATACTGAAACATAAACAGCCCTTACTTGTTTTTTAGCTCTTGTCTTTCGCATCTCCGTTTTGAATTTTCTCCCTCTCAGTTCTATTTCTTTTATTTTAAACAAAGAAGGAAAACAATTCATCATACTCTCACACTCACAGTCACATGACTATGTTGGGACTTTCACATTATATTGGAGAGCAACTAACCACACAACACAACTGTGTTTAGATATAACATTTTACTTTTGATTTTTTTAAATCCTAATAAACTTGATTCATGTTGAAATTTGATTTTAGTCTTTTAAAATAACAACTAAAATAAACATTACAAAGTATTAAAAAAAAAAGATAAACAATACAAAAACTAATTTTAACACGAATGAATAAATCGTTAGTTGGTTTAGTAGTGATTGACGCTGAATTTAGTATAGAAGATCATGGTTCGACCCTGCAACTACGATCGAGAGGGATTGGAACCACTTAATGTCATAATTGATTACCTAACTAGATTAAACGGTTCAACGAGCCGAATACTAGTAGTGAAAATAATTTATTTTAACATGAACACACTTTGAAGAACTTTTGCAAGGACTAAAACAAAACATTAAGAATAAAACATTATATATTTGCAAGAGTTAAAAAATATAAAAATTTACAAGCACTAAGATCAAAACTCTTCATAATTCTTTTTTTTTTTTTGCTTGTAAACTCTTCATAATTCTAAAGATTATTATATATAAAGCAATATTTTATTTTCTAATTTGAATTTTTTTAAACTACTCCTTCATAATTTAAAAATATTTACACATCAATCAATTAGAAGTCATGTGAAATAAAATTACTATAAATGAGTAGTCATCTTAAAAAAATTACAAATCATTTCCCACAATTACATTTTTATAAAAGAAAAAATTTTAATATATCTCCTAACACAATTATATTCTATGAAACATGGATATTCCTCGGATTAGACGTTTCTGTGTCGGACACTGACATCGACACTTATGATTACACTAAATTATCTCATTTTTTTAAATTATTATCGGTGTCAACATGTCAGTGTCTATGTCGTATCCGGTGTCCGTGTCGGTGCAATTATAATAGACTTTAGTATATACTCCATTTGACTAAAGTTGTTGTGGTTTAAAAAAAACTGTCCCATGGTCTCTACTTTTTCTTATAAAAACTCTTCAAAATCTAATTCAACATTTTCAACTCCAACTACTAACCAAGTAAACCCAACCAACCCCTCTTTTCTCTCTCCCCGTTTACTCAACTCAAAGTCTCATTCGTTTCTCAAATTTCCCGCTGCCTCGGTACATCGCTTTCTTCCTCATTATTACTATCTCATTATTGCATTTTTCTTAAATCTCACTAACTCACTCTGTTCTTCCCAATCATCCACATTTTTTCAAACAACAGAAATGTCTTCGAGTTTCAGAGGAAGAACAGCCACCTCCAGAGATATCAGTCCAGAGAGAACCAAAGTTTGGACTGAACCTAAACCCAAAACTCCCAGAAAAGTTTCCGTCGTTTACTATCTCTCCCGTAACGGCCACCTCGAACACCCTCATTTCATGGAAGTCCCTCTCTCCGATCCTCACGGCCTCTACCTCAAAGGTAAGCACAAATAAAATTAATTATGTTAAAAGTCTCACGTCCATAGCTCCGTGTTTATAATGAAGAGGCAATCTTGAGTTCCTGACCGGTTTTTAACCCGATTTTGTAGAGTTGAGTTAGGTCCAACTTAAGATTCTATGAATGTTGATAATTAATCTCTGTTTTTCAGATGTAATCATTCGCTTGAACCTTCTCCGTGGGAAAGCTATGGCTACTATGTACTCATGGTCCTCTAAACGGTACCGTTTTAAACAAACAATTTTCAAATTGTTTTTGTTACTATGTTTTATTGATTATTGATAATGATAAATCTCAGGAGTTACAAAAACGGTTTCGTTTGGCATGATTTATCTGAGAATGATTTCATCTACCCAACGCAAGGGCAAGATTACGTTCTCAAAGGATCTGAGATTCTCGATCATGTAACCACCGTTCAAACGCCGCAGGAAGAAGAATCTGATTCTCCGGTGGTGATAACAAGGCGGCGTAACCAGTCGTGGAGTTCTATTGACTTAAACGAGTACCGAGTTTATAAGTCTGAGTCGTTAGGTGACTCGGTTGGAAATGTCGCTGCTGACGCGTCGACTCAGACGGAGGATAAACGGAGACGGAGGAGAGTTGTGAAGGAAGAAGAAGAGAAAGAGAAGAATGAAATTGAAAACGATGAAATTCAGAGTACGGAATTGAGTAGGGAAGAGATCTCGCCTCCACCGTCGGATTCAAGTCCAGAAACATTGGGAACATTGATGAAAGTAGATGGACGGTTGGGATTAAGATCTTCGGTTCCTGTGAAGGAGAATCCAACGGTTGAGAGTTGTCCAAGTGGAAGGATGAGAGCTTCATCGGTACTCTTGCAATTGTTATCGTGCGGTGCGGTGTCTTTCAAGGAGAGTAGTGGAAGTGGGGCTAGTTCAGGTGAAGATCAACGGTTTTCGTTGGTTGGGCACTATAAGTCTAGGTTGCCTCGCGGAGCAGGGAATCATGTGGGAAAAGAAGTGGGGACATTGGTGGAAATTCCTGATTTGAATAGGGTGAGATTGGAAGATAAAGAGTACTTTAGTGGAAGCTTGATTGAAACCAAAAAAGTTGAAGCTCCTGCATTCAAAAGGTCCTCTTCGTACAATGCAGATAGGTATGTATCATAAACTTTTTCCTGCTGCATTTTTGTTTTACATTGATTTGCTTAACTGTCTCTTAAGGCTTTTTTGTGCTTGATTATAGGGTAATGTAATGTTTGATGAATGATTAATGTCTTCTTTATAGCAATTAAAATAGAGATATACTAAATCAAGTAATTGAGTTTGGTGCTTAATGAGTTTCTAATAACGAAGGATTTGACACAACTCAAATTCGATGAACAATTTTTAGTCGTTCTTTACATGACCGCTATCCCTAGAAATTAGAGGGTTATATCGTGAAACCTACTTTCATAGTTTGAGTGTATTTATCCATCAACCAACGAGAATAAGCTACGTAAGTGAATTTGCATGTGATATTCACAACTAAATGTAACAAACTTTTAAATTTACATATGTGGATTTACAAATGACTTGTTCTAATTGGTTGATGGGTTAATATCCTAAATTATGAAGAGATAGATTAGAAATAACTTTCGTTAAATATATAATGTACTATCTTCTATCTTGTTTATAGTTTAGACTAAATACATCAATTATTCAATGAATTTAAAAAATCAAATATCTCATTAAAGAGAATCGGAGGGAGTATTAAATTAGTAAATGTTTATTCTACATGTGATGCACATCGTTGAAATCCTCTTGTGGAATAAAGTTTGTGCTGTCTAGTAATTAGCAACATTGGAGACTGTAGACATTGACATTCATATCACACAGTTTCAATTAAGGTGCATTGGTTCAATATAAGTATTGTGGTTAAGCATATGTTTGGGCTTCTGAGACGTTGAAAGCATCTTGAGATTGAAGATCATATAAAATAATGTTGCTGGAATTGAATTAATATTAATATTATACTATATAAATATTATATGTTGTAGGTCAGATTATAGATTTAAAATTATACTGTTATGTTATTAGTGTATATAGTTTTGTGGGTCAGATTAGTATAATACAGTACTTTAATTTCTGCCTGCTTAGTGAAGTAATTTTTTAGTCTGCCTCAACAGATGTCACTGCTAGTTATGTTTAGATAGAAGATTTTAAAGGGCTATAAGTCTATATTTTGGTATATATTTGAGATTTGAAAAACATAAATATGATAGACGATCTTTTTTATCTAGGTTGCCCCGACCCCTTGCATATATAATGCAATGTTCTGTCAATTGAGTCAAGTTCATGGGATAGACGATCTTATAACAATAGTACAGTACAACGACATTTAATTCATTTTTTGAAACATTTTATATAAAATCTTTCATCTAAACACATCATATGAAACAGACATTCAGAAATAGTCCCAATTTTTAAAACATTATTAGTTACTCTAAAAAAATTCTCTGAAGTAAACTACAGATCTATATTGGGGCATCAGATTTTATAAATCTTTATATAAAAATGGTCTCATCAGGGAAGGTTTCTCTGTTTCCGGATATTGTTCATCATGTAGCCTCCTCTCTTCTTTCTTTCATCTGGCTGAAAGTAATGGCTCAAGGGTTATTATTATTGTACTTTTATATACATAAATTTGCTCTGTGCCTTTGGCATTGAATATAAATTTTTGTACACAAAGGAGAAGCTATTATTAGCCAGCTATAATTGTTTTTGCCGTGTAACATCTAACATGAAAGCTAATACTAGACACTTGATTGCTTCTCCTGTTACCCAATATGAATGGTGAATAAATTATAACTTTCTAAATTTAGTTAATGATGTAACTATTGACATTGATTCCTCATCTTTTACTTTGGCCCCAGTTAGTATTTGGCAGGTACTGTATGTGGGGTCTAACTTAAAGCATCCAAAGAGTTCATTCATTTTCCATAAAAATTAACTTGCCAGTTTGCCTCCCTATAAGTACAAATCAGTGGGGAGTGGATGAATAAAAAAAGGAATTTCTGTCGGGGCAATGAGTGCTCCAAATCTTAAATACATTTGATTTCAGATATTTCATTTTTAGACTTTGTTCTGATTGCTTTTTAATTATACTTTCATTTCATCAATAATGCACCGTCGTTTTGCCATATTATATAAAACCGGACAGACGGCCCATATGCATGCTAGTATTATATAACAAATTTAATTGTTTGTTACTTATCTAACAAAAATGTAATATGATGAATATTGTTAAAAGCTGGTGTGATTTTGTGACAGTGGCATATAAATTGTTGTATCAATAATGTGGTTTAATCTAAAGTTTGGATTCTGTATCTGTTGGCAGCGGTTCCCGGTTGCAAATCATGGAACATGAAGGCGATATGGTGCGGGCAAAATGCATACCAAGGAAGTCCAAGACACTATCAACAAAGAAAGAAGAGGGTACTTCCGGTTCCATCGATAATGTTAGCCGTAGTCAACATGGAAGCAAAAGATTTGAGGGACAATAATAAGTTGAGTAAGAAACTATTATGTCAAATTGGCAATGGAAGTTTGTAGTTTATTACTACTGAGAAGAGTTAAAAGAAGTTAAATTAGAGTGATGTATAATATTGACAGAGATAAGATAGGGTAAGCAAGTAAGTACTAATTATGTAGGGGTAGTGTTTCCACCTAGAGCTTTTGAAATTTGCAAGTCACAGACACAGCACAGCACTATGGACAGATAAGTTAAGCAAGGATTAGCAATGTGATTAAAATACTAGTTTGTAGATCTTGTCCATTTTGATCTTTATGGTTTGGCCAAAAGTCAATTGTGCTTGTAACAACTGTTTTCTGTTTCCTTTTCTGGCTTTTTGTGGCGGTGATAATTGCCTTTTCAATCTTTTATTATTACTAGTATTACTTTGTTTTATTAGAGTTCATGGAAAGTCTCACAAATTAACAATCAAATGTCTTGGTCCCAGTAAGATAAGCTGGTAATTGCTTTTTAATTTGGAGTAATAGACTTGTTCACTGTTAATTATTGACTTTGAAAGATGGGAAATATGATACTAATTTATAAATATAATAATACTTTTTTTGCTGTTAATATTTGACTTTGAAAGATGGGAAATGGGATTTGTTTAGGATATTAATTATCTTTTCATATGAGATGAAAATAAATGTATTGAATTAACTTAGTTTTTCTTTAACACTGATATATTCCAACACTGTGACTCTTAGTTGGCTCTGAACAAATGTTTTTCTAATATGCCTAAGTTTAACCTATTGCTTATTGCTTATCAAGTTGAGCCCTTCCAAATTAGGCTTGTTTGATTCCTTATCTGTAAACTGAAAACTCTGTAGCCGTTTTTCTGGGTTTATTCACACATGGACCATAATATATAAGAGTTTGGATTTATTCCATTTATTACTCCTCCATTTATTTTCTATTTAGAAGAGAGATAGACACAATAGAAGATTTATGGGACTAATTAAATGTGAGTCCCACTAATGAGTGGGATAGTGGATCCCACAAATCTTCTATTATATCCATCTTTATCCTAAATGGATAATAAATGGAGAAGTAGTAAATTGAGTGAATCTAAACTCAATATATAAGCATAATATATTTGTTTTTGTTCACATTCCCTCCATACCAGTTCAGTTTTCAATCACCAAATTTATCTTACTGATTTCACAAATTTTGATTTCTTTGTCTTGACAATGTCATTTTAAATTTTCAATCCTGCCTAACCATATTGATAATCCAAAACTATATCCAAACTTAAAAGCTAATTCTGCATTTTTAAGTACTATCAACAATTATTTGTTACAGAAGATTTGTTTCTCTCAAAGAACAATTGCTACCAAACACCATCAGTAATTTCATAATTTCTATATAGTACTAGTTTGGCAGGTTTTCAGCAATGTCCTTGAAAGGATTTTGGATTACTTGCAATCCACGTTTTTTATCTCCAACAAGATATTTAAGCACACATGTTTACTTTTTTATGAAAAAAAATGATTGCAAAATATGCATATTTATGTTGACTAGACTAGTCAGCACTATTGGTGATTTATTTGATTGGGCTGAACTGCTAAACTGAGATGACCATTGGAAATGAATAATGCAAAAATTGATTTTTTCTGGTCATGTCATGGTGACATGCTTTGACATGCTTACCTGCTTTTTTGAACTTTCCATTACTGTGTGGCATGATCATGAGAAAAGTTGTGGTATGGTCTTGCAACTTGCCAGCAATAGTGAATCTTGTATTTTGGAGAAATATTGCACATGCCAAAGATCTCATAGTTTTTGTATTAGTCTAAAATAACAAAGATATGAGAAAGAAAGAAAAAAACCCTTAAACTATGTAACTAAGAACCTTCCTTCTTGTAAAGAGTATCTGCGCATTTATTTCCTTCCCACGACCCACGGTATACCACTAGTAATCATATTTGAATCGCATTTAGTGTTAAGATACAAGGGTGGCTAGAATCTACTCTTGCTCGACCATATCGATCGATTACAATGAAAGAATCATATTCACAAATTATATGTTTGCAACTCACTGCCCAAGTCATCTCAAGAAGTCTTACAATATGACCAATAACTCAACATTTAGTTAGGATAGTACCAATGTTACAAAACCCTTAAAAACCAGCAAGCCATAGTACCATTGTTGAAAATAAAGTCTATTGGTTATCATGAGTCCACACACACTTAAAAACACAAGACTGGACCACTACTACGCCGCAACAAGAAATTATAAATCATTTTTCAATGCATCTCGACTGCGATCACACACGTGCGCCACACTACAATGTAAGTATAGATATTTTACATGTGTCTTCATATTTGGAGATGATTTTCTTGCCTATATCTGGCACACGATTAAGGCTAGAAATATCTTAAAAGATTTTGTTTACATTCTATTTTACTAAATAATTTATTCAAAAGTCATTATGATCCATTATTTTTTTAGATAGTAGGTATTTTAAAGTTGAGTAGTCTAGAACAGGGCCGGCCGTGAGGGTGTGCAGGATGCCCTAGCGCGTCGGGCCTCTAATTTTTAAGGGTCTCAAAAAATAATATTATATGTTCGTACGTCACTTGAAAAAAAAATTTATTCAAAAATATAAATAAAATATTTTAATATTATTTTAATCTATTTTTGTTGCCCCAATTTAAAGTTGTTAAGTGCATGTTTTAAAAAAAAAACGTTTGTCTTGACTTAAAGATAAACAAAAACTCGTATATTATTGATAATTTAAAATAGTACTATTTTTTTATTAAAAAGATTGTGTATTTTTTCAATTAAGGAATTCACTTTTAATATTCGGTACAGGGCCTACAAATTGTCGGGACCGGCACTAGTCTAGAATTATGTACTCAATAGTGAAGTCTTAACTATCTATTCTCTGAACCTCTCTCCCCCTTCTCTTCTTCTAACCCTAGCCGTCACTACTTTTTCTCTTCTTCTTGATCCACGGGAGAGGGGTGATTTAAGGTCAAATTAGGCCTAAAATCACCCCTCCAAATCGTTTTTCTTTCTATTTTGATTAAATAAGTGGATTTTTCACATATATTTAGTATTTTTTTCCGTTTGTTTTTGTGATTTCATCACGTTGTTTGTTTTGATTTTCCCGTCTTAGTACGGAGTATTGTTGTCCCGTCTCAGTGCGGAGTATTGGTGTCTTGTCTTTGTGCGGTGTTCATTTGTTTCAGGTTGAAGGATTAAGTTTGATCCAGTGCAGATCCAATCAATGACTTTTGTGTCTTCAACGCTACAGCTCCGGAGGCATGAATATTCCGGTGACTTCAATATAGTCAAATATGTAGGCTTTTGCAATAAGCCGTTTTATGCTATCAACACGGATGCTGTGAGTTTGTTCGCAGATTCATCCTTTTTGTTTTTAGCGACTTTGAATTTGTATTGCATCGATGTACTATTCTCAATTTGAATGAATAAATATCTTTTATTTAGTCAAAAAAAAATAGTGAAGTCTTAACTAAATAGAGCCACATTTTGTTTTAAGTAGGCTTAAGTAATTTGTATTTTGTCTAGAGTTAATGTATCAATGTATTAAATAATGAAAGTTTTTTTTAAAGAGTAAACCGCCAAATTGGTCCCTGACTCTATAACTCATTTTCAAATAGGTCTCAGACTCTTCAATATCTCAAATTAGTCCATGTATTTATCAAACGTTTCTCAAATTGATCCCTCCGTTAATTAAAAAATGTTATAAGTTACAAAACCAAAAATATAACCAGCAAACAGAAGTTAACGGAGGGACCAATTTGACGGTCCATGTCAGCAGAGTTAACGGAGTCAGCAAACAGAAGTTAACGGAGGGACCAATTTGAGAAACGTTTGACAGAGACAAGAACTAATTTAAGATATTGAAGAGTCAGAGACCTATTTGAGAGTGAGTTACAGAGTCGGGGGACCAATTTAGCAGTTTACTCTTTTTTTAAGATGTATGATATTAATTTTACATATTTAATGTAATAAATTTAAATGAACAATGTTTCTAATTTTATAAGTCTTAGTGTCTGTATTAAGTTTAATAAATACAAAAGTGTCTTAAGTTGCATCCTAAATGAACTAGTGTGGTACACAACCATGTTATTAGAAAGTGAAAGACTCATAGATAAACACTAGTATAACTGACCCGTGCAATGCACGGGTAAATATTCAATGAAAAATTATGAATTATTAAAAGTTTTTTATTCTATTATACAAAATACTACAAAAAGACATAGTTTTTTTATTCTTATTTTTAATTAATGCATTTTTATCAAGTATATGTGACTAAAAATTCAATTTTTTTAAGCTTAATAAGTAATTGTATCAAAATTTGAACTTCGGCCTTTGTATTTTTAGTTATTTATTCAATTTACAGTATTTAAAATTGCAAATTGTATGTTTTTAGTCGCTAAAGAGGACTAAAAATAAATGTAACTATTTTTACAAATAAGTGCAACAATTTGCTTTAAAAAAAGTGTAACAAATATCAACTTAAAATTATTTCTTGTTGAAAAAGATTTCAAATAATTGGTAACTCTAATATATTTTTTTCAATTACTTGTGAAATTGATTTTATATCTGTATTATTCAAATACGAAAAGAAAAAAAGATATTTTAAAGGAATTGAACACAACGGACAGTGGTCTTCCTCTCCCCGTTCCCAATAATACTATGTTTAATCTCTCATCCCCGTGGAAATTACAAAAAAAGTATGACTCTGTATTGATATGTGAGTATAAATATAAGGTCCCAAGTACAAGGTTACCATTGTTTTGAAGCTTTAGTTGTAATGGAAAATGAGAGAAAGTTGTAATGGACCAAATTGGTGTTCTTTTTCTTTCTGCATCGGTTAAAATGAGATTACCGTTATTAAAAATTGAGAGTTTTGAGTTTTTTCCATTCACGGGTTGGTCTCTATTTGCCATCCAAATAACGGTGGGTTGTTTGGATTTTGCAAAGTAGACAGAAAAACAAAAGGCGTTGTCTCCAACCTGAAAGAAACCAGCAGAGTAATTGCCGTTGGATGAAGTGAGGATGTCATTTGGTTTTTCAACTGAAAGAGATGAGTCTTGTGGGAGTGTGTTTGTTGTTGATGTTAATGAAATGGTTTTAGTGAATAAGAGAAAGAGGAGGAAGACTTGAATTTGCATTGTTATTAAGAAGGTAGAGCAAATTAGATGGACATGAGTTAATTGAGAGGATGATATGATTTAAGTATTTTACTTTGGTTTCAATGTTCCACCAACAATACATATAAAAGAGAGAGATATAAGAGGGTAATTCAATGGTATATGGTATTCAATGACCATATATATGTACATATTATTATATATGAAAATGTTTGGTAGACATCCAATATAGATGTATATACATTGAGCTTGAGTGAAAGCTAAAGATATAGAGAGTGGTAAGATATAATGATGATGTGATAGAAAGAGATAGATAAAAACAGTTGTTGAATGATTTTTGAAAAATATGGATGGACAAATATCATTTAATAAAATTAAATTATAATAAAGGTGTTTGCATATATTTGTTCAATCATGCGGTGTTTATAAACTAGAAGTGATTTTTGTCAAAATAAAATAAAATAAAAAAATTAGAAGTTACTCTTGTTGGGTCACGAGGGGGCAGTCGGGGAACATCCACATTGAGCTTAACAACAACTTTACAAGTGAGCTGAATACCACACATTAACCCAAAATCTTAAGGCGTTAAGTTTATGGGTCCCCTCACTTATAAAGTGTTCAACCTTCACTTATCTAAACAATGTGAGAGTTAACACTCACACTTGCCACAATAACTCTTATCATGGTAAGAAAGTCGCGGCGGCTGTAACGTGAATCAATATAAAAAGTAAAATCGAGAGGCACGGGAAAAAATAATGAGTATAAATCGAGAGTATAAATTTGTGCTCTCGTGTAAATTACAAAAAAAAGGCACTCGTATTACTATGAGTGTAAATTTAAGTCTCAATAAAAAATAAAATAAAATAGGTATCTCTTATTAATATGTATAAATATTCTTATAAAAAAGTGCATATTAGGTTCCGAAAGAAAGAAAGAAAGAAAATCTCTCTAGCCCGTATTAATAACTCCCGTGTTAAAACATCCGTAGGAATATAACTCCATAAAAATTACAAAAAATAATCCTCGTACATGAGTATAAATATAGGTCCTGTACAAATTTCTAAAAATTGATCCCCGTATTAGTATATGGATAGAAATATAGATCCTCGTAGAAATATATATATATATATATATATATATATATTCCTCATAAAAATTATAAAAAATAGGCCTCCAAATTAGTATATGGTTTTAATTTTTATATTACACAGCATTTTGATATTTTTATTTTTCTAATTACTTGTGAAATTTATTTTATATTTATTTTATTTAAATATGAAAAATAATACAAATTTAGGAATTTTAAAGAAATAGAACATGGTTGTGAGTAAAAAAAAATAGAACATGGTGGAGAGTAAAAAATTAAAAACTTGTTTGAAAATCCTGTTTTCAAAAACTGTTTTTAAAAACTGTTTTCAATTTTATTGCTTTAAAAAATAAAAAACAGAAACAGGTTATATGTGTTTTGCTTTTTAAAAACAGTTTTTTAAAACACATTTATAAAACACATTTTAAAAACTAAAAATCAAAAAGTCTTTCAAACAGGCTCTAATCCCCCACTCCCCGTTCCTAACGATATTGTATTTTCTCTCCCGTTCCTAACTCATTCCTTTTTTTTAACAAAAAATTATAATCCAATTCTAAATAATTTATTTAAGTTTTCATTTAAATTAATCATATAAAATTATATATTTTATTTTAATTCATGTATAATTTATGTATCCACAAAATATGTAGAATTAGCGAGGTAATTAATTAATTGAATTATATATTGATCATAGTAATTATTTATTTTCTTAAATGATATTTTTTGTTTTATGTGATTTTTCAATTGAATGAATTGGAATTTGTGAGGCAAATAAAAATTTTGAATTTCTGAGGCTTATAATATTTTAATGTTAGCAAAAAAATAATAAATATGAGGAGCTTTGAGATTGCCATTGTTTTTTCTTTCTCAATTTTGCCTTAAATTGCTAATGCATTCAATTTTTGCATACAATCTCATCTTGTGATTGGAGAAAACTTTTAATATATATATAATTTAATTTGTTGTTTAAAAAAAAATTCCTCATAAATTTACGTATGAATAATTTCTTATATTTTTTTTGTATCACCATAACAAATATCAAGTAGTTAATACAGGTTACAAAGAAAGATAAATAATATTTTGCTTTCTTAAACAAAGTTTACGAAGAGAGATGAATAATATTTTTTTGTCTTCTATTATTAGTAAGACAACACAAGTAACCAAAGCACCTGCAAAGAAAACAAATTCAATTTTAGATTCCATTTCGAGTCAAATGAAGACGGTGTAAAATAAAAAATCATTGAATCTTCTCATTGAAATTTATATTGCAAAAGTTTTATATTGCAAAAATCATGAGTAGATGAAATTTAGCTTTGGTATTGATCTTCTCATTGAATCACCTGAAAATAATTAACAAAAATTCCGAAACACATATAAATGAAAGCAAAGGTTAGTGGAATTAAGATTTGGAAGTTCTTGAAAAAAATAAGAACTAAGGTTAGAAAGTCACCGCTAAGGGCCCGTTTGGCGCGCAGGATAGCATAAAGACAGGATAGCATAAAGACAGGATAGTATAAGAAGCTGGATAAAGAAATGATAGGATAGTGACAGGATAAACACATATCCTGTCATGTATTTGGTGCACACAAGATAGGATAATGACAAACTTTATAATATTGTCAATATTTATTCATTGATACTACTAAAATTTAAATTATAGCACTAAGATAAATATCAAATTAAAATAACATACACAAGTAAAGTAGTATACGTATGATTTTATAAAATAAAATAATAAAATATATATATATATATATATATATATATATATATATATATATATATATATATATATATATATATATATATATATGCATGACTTAATAGAAAAATATGGTGAAAAAAAGAATAAAAAATTCATCAAAATGTATTCACCCGGATTCGAAGGGGGGACATTCTTATCATGTTGTTAACCCAGCTTAAAGTAAGGATTAAAATAACAAAAGTTCAATAGGATAGGATAAGCAATAGGTTTATTTTATCATTTCCAATTAGTGCACCAAACAAGAGATTTGAATAGGATATGATAGTGTTATCATATCTTGTCTCTCTATCCTGCGCACCAAACGCGCCCTTAGGTTGGTTGACTATGTGAATAGTTTATAAAATACTAATGAATTAGTGCACCAAATAAAATACTAATGAATAGTTTATAAACCATATGTTGGTTGACTATGTGCCTTTATATAGATATATAAATTCAAAAATTCATTGAATGATTTTGGTTCACTCTGTGATTTTGATTATGATTTGAAATTTTTTCCTTTAATTGATTTTGACTATGTGCCTATTTTACTACAATTGAATTGATTTGTTGTATTGTATTAATATATAAATTCAAAAATTCATTGAATGATGTTGATTCACTTTGTGATTTTGATTATGATTTGAAATCTTTTCCTTTAATTGATTTTGACTATGTGCCTATTTTACTACAATTGAATTGATTTGTTGTATTGTATTAATTAATAAGATTGTTTATTTCATTATAATTGAATATATTTTCCTTTAAATGTTATAATATCATAATTATAATACTCGAAATTTTCGTAAAAAAAAAATACTCGAAATTAAAAATAAAATAATTAAATGTAATATAAATTTTGAATTTAAAAATAAAATATTATTAAAATAATTTCATAATTTCACACCTTTTTTTTTGCATGACACGTTTTTAAAATAATGAACCATTAGTTTTCATAACAAAAAAAATATAATTTTTAGATGCCCAAAATATATGATTTATTCATTTAATACACATATGAGTCAACTTGAAACTCGAATCAATTTTTTTTAGAGAATTAACCAACTTGAATCATTTTTATGGAAAACTTGAATCAATAGCTAGTCAATAATTGCCTTATATATTATTTTACTATTACTATAATATTTTACTACAATTAGTTGCCAAAAATATAGCATTAATTGTACAGATATAAAGTTAAAAAAACCGACACATATGTTGTAGTGTTCTCAAAAATTGCCACATTGGATTAATGAAAATGTTGATCATTGAGAGGTTGCCACCTTGGATTTGGTTCATGAGAGAGAAACTCTCAAACATATAAAGAATAGATAGATGTGGTTATTGACTTTTTCTCTTGATTAATAACTAGTTTATTTCAATATTATAATAATTTGATGACATATAAAATATAGAATTTTTACACCAGAGTAGATACATATGTTATGTATTCTATGGTAATCGGTCTGCCAAATAGATATACATTTGTCCCATAGCTCCGGTGCGAAAGCCACTCTTATATCTTGTTTCTACGGTCACAATTTCACCATCTTTAATCTTGATTGAACCGAACTCTGGATAACTTCCCGACATCCCGACAACATAGCCTTTCTCATTTCCTGGTTCCTTTCCTTTTCCATATGTTGGTTTTGAGGTATACAAAGTTCTTCCATCCTTAATTAATCAAAATATTATCATATTTAGAAATGACCAAGAATGATATAAAGTATATGACTTCTTACCAGAACAAAAAAATTATTGATTAAGGAACATGACAAGTACAAATAGTTTAATAAAACATACATACCATCAAAATCATAAATATTATATATCGATATAAGAAAAAATGATAGAATTATTTATATAATTAATGAACTTACTTGTCCATATAAAGTTGCGTTAATGGCACCAACATGCATATGAGCCATGCCGTATATGAGATAACCACCTATTTCCATTGGGATGTTTGCTTTCTCAATATGAGGAGGGGAGTTCTTTCTTCCATTATTTGGAGGAACCGTAAACTCCACCTGTAACCATCGAGTTCAACAAAAATGTACATATAAATTATGTTTTAGAATAAATTATAGAAAGTTTTAAAATTTAAAAAATTGAAAAAAGAAATTATTTTTAATTAAAGTGGCGTTAGTGATCATTTTACAACTCTGTTTCTGAAGGAATTTGAACTTCATCCCTTGAGATTACAATGTAAAACTATTACCACTGCTCTGACAATTCATGGATAAATAAAGTGATTTGAGCATTGCTTTATGAGTTGTTTGATGTATGCATATGTTTTTTCTTTTCATTTTAATCTTTAAAATTACATTAGTAATTATATTATAAAAAGTATCTATAATTAAAAGTAAGAAGTAAATTAAACAAGCATGTGAAGAACAAATATCACAAACAAAATAATTAAATAATCTCTTGTTTACCTGACAATCATGAATAAATTGGGAACCATTTCTTCTAACTCGATCAGTTGAATCAAGTACATAAAATCTTACAGGAATCTGTTGTTGGTTCCAATCAACCCATGTTATTTTGTATCTCAAGGCAAGCTTCCTGGTAGGTGCTTCAAAACCCTTTTTCAATTTGCACTGTAAATTATCTTGGCAACAAAAGAGTCCACCTTTATAATTGGAGCCCAATGGGTTGCCATCAATGCCAGATGTGACGTTGTAAAAATTCTTTGGCAAATTAAAATGGTTACACCTACATTCAGTACAACGTTTTCTATCTTTTGTTCCACGTGTATCAATAACCAAGATATTTAGGAGCCACTTTTCTTGGTATCCAGATGGAATAGTTGAAGGGTTACCATGCTCTACAGCATAAGGATCTGGAATCTTTGATTTTGTTCCTCGTGCTTCACCTCCCAAACCCCAATAATGTGGCAGAATATAAGTATTACATGTTCCGTCATTTCTAATATAAATGTTACCTTCCGAAGGATCTTTAGGGATTATTTTTGACATATTCCAATCTATTGCATGGTATTTTATAGCAAAAAAATGATGTAGGTATGCTTCATATAAAGGTACAGAATTTCCTTCTTCATCAACTAGTTCAGCATCAAAACTCTTTATTCCAACATGACCCTTTGGAAATTCAATATCATAGAAAGTTTTAGCTGCGACTTTTCCGGGACCCACTTCAAATATTTTAGAAATAAAAGTAGCTGATTTTATATTTTTATTTTCAAATTTATCCCCTAAATCAATTGCACATGTTGTGGTTGATAAAAGCACTAGTATTGATGAAAAAAGTATTGCCCCCTTACATATAAACCTCATGGCGGATATCTTTTTCTTTGTCCTGGTGATGAAGTTTTGCTTTTGTGCAAATGAAGGTTGATTTTGCTTCTTTTTATAATATAAAAAGGTTCAACAATATTTGAATCTGGCATGACTTTGTACCAATAAATTCAAATTGGTTATTGAATACCTATATTTCTATTGGGTGGCTAAGGGTGTATTCGATTTATAATAAGTGGCTTGAACAATTATGTAACTATTTATAGATATTACCTAATATTGTAATATCAATGTTGTTGTTTGATAAAAATATATACAAATATAAATATTTAATATTATCATAATTTGTGTGTGTGTCGATATTTAAATAATTGATATTTTATTTCAAATTTTAAAAGTGTCTTTTATTTACAAAATGTATGTGACAATTTAAATTTCTTTAAAAATAAACAATTGCAAATATTTGGTCTAGTGGTAAAAAGGTATGTTTTGAAACTAGAGTTTTTTGGCTCGAGCTCTCTAGTGCCCTTAAAAACAACATTAATTAATATATTATATTATTTTATGGATATAGCTATTAATTAATTTAAAAAAAGGAAAAGGTAAACGACAGTGACAATGGAAACTCTTAATCAATTATATAGTTTTTACGATTAAATATGTTTTTAGTCCCTACATTTTGCGAAATTGTCAAGAATAGTCGCTGCATTTTAAAAATGGTCAAAAAAAATTCTATAAAATTTTCCGTTATCAAGATTATTCCAATTCGTCAAATGTTTGTCACTGGCGGAAAGTTTATGTGAAATAAAATATATGGACTATTCTTGACAATTTCGCAAAATTAGGGACTAAACATATTTAACCCCAAACATAAACAATTATTTTTCTATGCCACCTAAACTTTCCGTCAGTGACATGAAAAATATTTGACGGATTGGACTAATCTTGATAACCGAAAATTTTATGGGATTTTTTTTATCATTTTAAAATGTAGGGATCATTCTTGACAATTTCGCATAATTTAGAGACTAAAAAAATATTTAACCCTGTTTTTTAATATTTCTATTATGGTTTCACCTATAGCTCACATACGTTTTCATGTCCTGAGAACGATGAGAGTTCCATTTATACTATTAACCCCCGATGTCGCGATTGATTAATCAATCTAACGACATTCCATTCCGATAGTATTGTTGACTATGAAATTAACACTATTTATAGCTATTAAGTTCCATGGATAAATTTATTTTAAATAAAAAAGTTATGTTTAGCACTTTCTAAATCAAAATATCAATTTTGAAGTTTTACGTCGGAAAAACATTAAACACAAAAATAAAATACCTAATAATATAGTAACAACTTATTTAAATAAGATAATAATAATAATAATATAAGTGGCCGTAAAATAAGAGTAGCTGCCCATTCACAAGGACTCGATTGTATGTGTCTTTACCATATTTAGCCAAGTGGCCAAATAATAATTATATGATTTTTTTTATGATCCATTCATTCATTTGTGTCGTGAATCGTGATTTCCCCTTTAGACCAATATTCCTACGTAGTAGTTTCATTAGGATTGTTCATAATAGACAAAAGAAAAACAAAATGAGGCATTAATACACGGTCACGCAAACGTTTTCTTAGCCCCAAAACACGTTATATCATATTCAATATCACATCTTATATATCTTATCTTAATAATGATGACTTAAACATCATTCATTCCTTCACTACAAAGGAAAAACACTTAGACACTCTCTTAAACCTATATATATCTTAGGCACTTTCAATTTCCGAACAACATCACTAATTTAGTGCACTACTATTTGATTTCAAATCATGAAGAGAGTGAGTAATGAGGTTTTTAAGTGCAAAACATGTAATAAAGTTTTCCTTTCATTTCAAGCTCTTGGGGGACATAGGGCAAGTCACAATAAGCTTAAGGTAATGACCAAAAACCTTTCCTTAAGAACAAATATGAAGCACAAGATGCATATGTGTACTATTTGTGGGCTTCAATTTGCAATTGGACAAGCTCTTGGAGGACACATGAGAAAACATAGAGCAGGACCAGTTCATGATCCTAAAAGATTTCGTTTTTGCTTGGATTTGAACTTGACACCCTACGAGAATGATCTTAAGGAGCTTAACCTTTTTTTCTTTGAGGCATTAAGTACCTTTACTTAATATGACATTTGTTTTAAACCAGAGAGATTTTTGTAAATTTTTATTTTATAAGTTTTTGTAAATTTTATTTGTTTTATTAATAGAATATTAATAGAGTATTTGAGCATATTTTTTGTAAGTTTTTGTAATGCGAAGATTCTTTGGTTTACCCCCTAGTGAAAAATGTTGACCTAATATTCCACAAAAATGATGGCGTGAGATGGCCAGTCAGGGGGTAAATTAAAATTCACTAACATTACAAGCTATGATGCATGGGTACTCCGTTTTAGATAGAGTACCGGTACCGGGTACGTATCGGGTATCGGTACGCGTATGGTACTCCCCGGTACGCACCGACGCCGTACCTAGATTTTTTTTTTTTTTTTTGTAATGGGTACACGAGTGGTACATCTGTGGTACGCGCGTGGTAAACCAATTCAAAAAAACACTATTTTTTTCTTCTTCTTTTTCTTTAATTTGTTTTTTTATATAATTTTTGTATAATATAAAAGTAGCACCTACCGTTAAAAAACAATAAAAAAGCAGCCATTGAAATTATTCACTCATTCATTAAAAATGAATAGACTAAATTCAAAGAGAATTGAAGATCGAGTTTTTTTATTCATACAAATCTTCGTATTCTCTCGAGAAAGAGAAATAATAATACTTATAATGAAAGAGCAACAAAAATGTGGAATATTCTTAGAGATGAATGAGATTTATTTAATATATAATTGATATTTTTGAAATTGCTAGTCTTTCTCACGATAAACCTAAACTAGAGGCCGCTCTTTTTAGTGATGATGGAGGTGAAAACAATTGACTCTTTTTGAGCTAATTGCTTTTTAATCTCATATTTTGATGTTTTTGAACAATTTGAAATACTTTTAAATTGTGGTGTGATATTTTTTATGTTTAATTATTTATTTTAACAATATAATTCTATTATTTGATTTATATAATTATATTTTTAAAAAAAAATATAGGGACGTACCCGTACCTTAATTTTTCTAAAAATGACGTACCATGTACCAGTACCGGTACCGTACCCGCACCCGGGCAACATAGATTACAAGGGACAAAATGACGGAATCTTAAGTCAATAGTTTCCATGAGGGGGCAATCCAGAGAATTTTCACATTACAATGGATAATTCAAAAAAAACTAATTTATAGGGGTAAACCAAAATTCGTCTACTTTGCAGGGGTAAAAACATATTTACCCAAATAAAAAATTTACAGAGACAAAACTAAAAACTTATAGGGAGGAATTGATTATTTAAATTAAATTTAAATTATTGAACCAATTAGTGAGTAAAAAAAACAACAAAAAGAGAAGAAAAAAAATGCACCGACAATGTGAAATACATCGCTATTAAACTCGAACAAAAATGCTAATAATCCTTCAATTTAGGATTAAATGCAGTTTTGACCCCCAAGTTTCACAATTGCTTGATTTTGACCCCCTAATTTTCAATTGCTTGATTTTAACCCTCTAAATTTCACTATTGCTCGATTTTAGCCCCTCAAGTTTCAATTGCTCGATTTTGGCACCTCAAATTTATCCCCTTTTGCATTTGCTAGCCCTCCATTAATTTTTTTGTTGAAAAATTGCTTATGTGGCTTTTAAAAAATATTTTTTTTTAAAATAAACATAATATTTTTTCAAATTTAAAATATGTTTTAAAATAAAAAATGTTATAAAATAATATTTGCTTTCATAAAAATGTATTAAAATTGTTTTTTTAATAAAAGGTTTAATAATTTTTTGTTTAAAAAAATGTTTACAAAGTTTTCAAAAAATAGTTCATAAATATTAAATAAAAATATTGTAATTTTTAAAAATAGTTCATAAAAAAAATGTTTACAAAGTTTATAAAAAAAATTAAATTTATTTTTAAAAAAAACAATTTGTAATTTTTTGAAAATTTTAAAACATATTTTTGAATAACATTTTTATTTATTTAATTTTAACATGCCACATAACCAATTTTTAATCAAAAAAGTCAACGGGACAAATGCAAAAAGGGATAAATTTGGAAACCAAAATCGAACAATTAAAACTTGAGGAACTAAAATCAAGCAATTTGAAACTTAAAGATTAAAATTAAACAATTAAAATTTAAGAGGTCAAAATCAAATAATTGTGAAACTCCAAGGTTAAACCTCTATTTTGGCCTTCAATTTATTCCATGGACATTTCTTTTCAATCCCAACGTAATTTTTCCAACACCAACCCCAATTAAATGCCTATAAAACTCCTCCACAAAACCAACGGTCCAGATTAATTTAACAAACACACGTGTACATAATCGAGAAACCCAACCACGAGATTTACTCAATTCAGGTTCATCCTATCATCCCCTAAATGAGAAAAAGATCGAGTGCTCCTCACACACCCTATTCCTCTCTTTCTCCCTTCTCTGCCGTCGTCAAGATCTCCGGTTAGGGTTCCGATCATCTCCGAATCTACAGATCCTGAAACCTTCCCGATCCTTCTATACTATCAAATTTTTCACCATTTTTCAAGGTAACCGCTTACTCTCAATTCTTCAGCTCGAATTTTAGCTAATGTAATATTCAATTTTGTTTTTTATTTTGAATTTCTATGAATTTTGTTTGGTATATTCAATTTCATTGATTGATATGTAGTATCTGATTTTTCATTATTTATTAAGTGTAATATTAATGTAATGTGATTATGTGAACACTCATGGATTCTTCTTAATTTATTTATCTATTTATTATATATTATTTATTTAATTGGCTTTGTGTTTCGTTGTTGCAGGATTTGTTTATCACTTGAATTCAACAACAAAACTATAGTGGATTTTTCCAGAAGTATTTTTTCACCTGCAAAAGTTGAATCAAATGGTACTATTTATAGTTATATGAATTAGATTAAATGCAGTTTTGTTCTCTTTTTTTTGCTGAGATTTTGTATTGTAATTTCTGTTTCACTGTATTGTACTTACTGGATTGTAAGTAATATTGTTTCGTGCTTTTGTTGTAGTACGTTTGTTATTTGAAATTGGAATCAAGGAGCTTATGAATATGATGCTTCCTTTTTTTTGGGGGGTAGTGTTGAGAATTAATTAAGCAGCTATTAACTATATACAAAAGGGTAAACAAATGAGATGGGGGCACATACACTGTACAATCTTATCATGAGGATTTTTTGGAGTTAAAATTGGTAATATGATGAAATACATGTACATCTAGAACAAACTACTATAGATTTGTTAACATCCAATCCAATCCCTTGATTTTCTGATTTATAGTTGGTGTTGTTCACTTTTTCTTCGAAATTGAACCATTTAGTTCAGAGGAACCAAATGCATATCATAATGGGTATAACAAGCTTCGTGTAATTAGATGTTAGATAATAATATGTTCTTAATCATGAATATACCATACTTCTGTTTGATAAACAAAACGGCTTGTGATAAATGACCTTACATAAAAAGCTGCCTCTAAATGAGCTAGTTAGGAAGCATATCAATTTGTTAATTGATTAGGAGGCTCAAACTTGATGGATAAATCATGGGAGGTACAATTAAACCATTTTAATCCATTTTTAGGACTCAATGTTTAATTTAATCTATGAAATTTTTAGCATCTTGTAATCAACCTGTTTGAGTGACACAATCAAAGCTTACATTTATATTCGCTGTTTAACTGTTTATATGATTGTCACAGTCCTATTTCCTTTGCCATTACATTATCAAATTTTCAACCTCTGCTCTTGCATTAGACCATGCAAAGAAGCACTTCATCCACACCAAGGTTCTAATATTAGGGGGCTGGGAATGCTAAGTAGTGTTCTACTATACAACTGGGATATATTAGGTTGAGACTCTGGAATTTACTAAAGGAAATGGGAGAAATCATCAGAATAATACATAACCAAAAAATTTGTGTTGTCCCATTTCATACTTATGAAACCCTTCTTCTATATCGTATACAGCATTATGGAAATTGAGGGAGAAATCGTTGAGGACTTCTCCTATCCATACTGGCAAGGCTCTAATCATGCGGTACTGTCCTCGTAAACTCATAATTAACCTTATCATTGCCTAACATAACCCAATAACATTTCAAAAAAGAACCATTTGTGAAATTCACGCAATGGTTTATAATTAATCCCCCTTCGTGTTGTATTTTATAGAATGAAATAATAGGTTGCCATTACCCCCTATATCCTATACTCTGCCATGCTGGGAAACTTATAGCACTGAGTTGCATTTTTTTTTAAAAAATATCCTCCTTTATCCTATGTTAATTGGATTGATTGAAAAAAATGAACTTTTTTTAGATGTATATGAAGCATTGCTGATTTTTTTTTCCCTGCAGTCTTTACAAAACAAGGGATTCTGGATGGTAAAAGGATCTGGACACGTTAGTGACAGAGAGCCAACGTTTGATAATCCTTCCAAAGTTGAACCAAAACGACCTCATCAATGGGTAATTGATGCTACTGAAGGGGATTTTTTGCCAAATAAGAAGCAAGCAATAGAAGATGCAAATGAAAGATCTAGTTCAGGATTTTCTAATGTAAATTTTACTCCATGGGAGAACAATCACAATTTTAATTCAGTCCCAAGCCAATTTATGGATAGATTATTTGGGTCTGAAACTAGGCCTGTCAATTTCACTGAAAAAAATACTTATGTTTCGGGCGATGATTCTAATGTCAGATCCAATCATTATGTACATGATGCATCTTTTGGCTTGTCTATATCTCATCCTGCTGGAGATTCTGAAGCATGTATGAATTTTGGGGGAATCAAGAAAGTCAAAGTAAATCAGGTTAAGGATTCTGGTGATGTGCAAGCTCCAGAGGAACATAATTTTGATAGGCAGATTAAGGATGATCTACATCAAGCCTATAATGGGGAAGTTGAGACAAGATCTGGATCAATAGGGCAAGCCTTTGATAAGGATGGCAATGTCACTTACATGGGACTTGCCTATGGCACTGGGGATGCCCATATCAGATCATTTGGTACCCCCTTTGGCAAAGGAGATAACACAGTCCTATCAATTGGTGAATCCTATAATAAAGAGGAACCAAGTATACTTTCTTTTGGTGGGTTCCCAGATGAACGGGGCATTATCTCTGGGAGCAGGGCTGCTGCAGACTATGACCAATTATATAATCAATCATCAATTCACGTGTCAACAACAGCTCATGAGAAAGAGTTTGATGCATCAAATTCCAATGTGGCTGCAAGTACTCCTTCGGTGGCAACAAAAAAAAATGAACCTGTGTCCAAAAATAAACCAGATACAAAATCAACTAGGAAAGAATCTCCAAACACCTTCCCTACAAATGTCAGGAGCTTGATATCTACTGGTATGCTTGATGGTGTTCCTGTGAAGTATGTCTCAGTGTCACGGGAGGTAAATTTTGGTCTTTGTTGTCGATTATTTCAATTTAAAATGCTGCTTTATAAATTATATTCCTTTATGGATGAAGGAACTTCGTGGAATTATAAAAGGCTCTACCTATCTTTGTGGGTGTCAGTCATGTAACTATTCTAAGGTTAGTAATTCATTGGTATACACTCTGACCAAACTCCTTAATAATAGCTTTCAAAATTCTTATAGCCTGGAGATTACTTATTGATTGATGCTTTATATTATTAGGGTCTGAATGCTTTTGAGTTTGAAAAGCACGCGGGTTGCAAATCGAAGCATCCAAACAATCACATTTATTTTGAGAATGGGAAGACCATTTATCAAGTTGTACAGGAATTGAGGAGTACCCCTGAAAACTCATTGTTTGACACAATCCAAACTATTTTTGGTGCACCAATAAATCAGAAAGCATTTCGAATTTGGAAAGGTAAAGAAATTCCTGACCTCTCCACTTTAAGCACGTACAAACTATTGCTGGTAGGGGGGAAGTTGAGTTTTATTGTTTGGCATGTCACTAATCCTGTTTTTTAACTCTTGCCAATGTTCTTCAGAATCATTTCAAGCAGCAACACGTGAGCTTCAGCGTATTTATGGAAAGGAAGGACGCAACCTCTAAGTCCCCACCACCTTTTGTGCAAACTTAACCTAGGTTAGGTTCTAGTGTGAATAGCAAGATACATCAGTTTTCAGTATTTGTCTTGTATCTTTATTTAGCTCGGTGACCTTTGGTGCATTGTGTACCTTAGTGTTCTAGCTCAAAAGATTGAAAGCTTTAATTTATGTAACTTTTGTCCAAATCATTGGGATTAAGTACTTTTATTTGTCTATTATAGTCTCGAGAAAGCTAATTTTCTTGGGTGATTGAAGGAGCAAAGACTTGTTAATTTTGAGGCACTGGACTCTGCGTGTGAAGTGTCCTGTAACTTTATTATTTGTCTTCAAATACACAAGGAAAATTTACTTGAATACTTTAATAGTTCCTCATGTGTTGATGGATTCCGAAGATGTTCATAAATAATTTCCGTGTGTTTGTTCATTTTGCATCAACTGTGGAGTGTGATGAGTTTAGTTCGTGCTGCACAATTATGCTTTTAGGATGAAAATTAATAGGCTGATTAATATTCGCAAGACCTTTTTTATTACATTCATTTGTAATGAATGTTTAATATTGTGGTTTAAACAAATCTACAAACATTCATAGTTCCACCAACAATAGCATGTTAATTTTTCTTACACTACCATGTTATCGGTGTGTTCATCTTGTTCAAATTAGATTATCTCCTTCCATTTTTCTCTCTATTTATCGCCTAACTCTATCTCGCTCTTAATTTCTCCCTTTTTATTATAAAATAATGAAAAGAAAATGAGATTAAGAAAGAGATAGAAATTGAGGGAAAAAAAATGGAAGGAAATTATTCAAATCACCTATTGTTCTTGCCTCCTGACACAAATGTGAGATATGGACCATTTACTTACATGTATATATCCTTTTAGTTTGAAGAGTCAAATTTTGTTTATAACTCCGTGTTAATGAGGTAAATGAAGTACGCATCACAGCATAGCCAATTGACAACAGAAGACACGGTTTTTAAATGTTATTAACAACTCGTTACTACACGCCATTGATAAGCACGTTAATACAATGAAAAAATGGGTGCGCCCCAATACCAATCAAACAGAGCTAATTAGACATGCATTCACTACAATCACAGTTTTGATTCAATATAAGTTTGAAGCTACTTATCACGCGCAAAATTAATAAATAATGACACATTGAAAATGTTAAGCACAAGTCAGCAATCATGATCATCATACAAGTAATTCTTCTTTCCTTCAATAATGTTGCCACCAACATGTAAAATGTGTCCTCAACCACAGCAAGCAGATTTTTGTGCAGCCTGTCCAGCCCCCGCTGCAGAGTCTTGGTTGATTTTGATTGTTGTAGGCTGCAATAAAAAAACATATCACGAGACATTAGGCTTGTCGGGAAGGGAGAGAAAAGAGATTCAAGGACATGGAATTATGAAGGATTAACACATGTAACCGATGAAATGTTAAGATACCTCAGCTTTGTTGTCAGTGTCAGCAAGCCTTTGTTTTATGTCTCTTGCTATGGAGAAGAAAACTTCCTCCACATTTAGATTTGTCTTTGCACTCTGCAATGGAGCATTTTCATGAGCTTAATAACATAGAGGGAGTTTACACACATTTTCAAGCAATAAATCACTTACAGTTTCAAAGAATTTGATTCCGTATTCATCAGCCAGTGCTTGGCCTTTGGAAGTTGGCACAGCCTAAAAAGAAAGGCATAAGTATATATATTATAGTATTACGAACATCGCAAATCTACATACGTACATAGATATATACAAAAATACGAGAAAGGAGACTCGCGGATGTTATTTATCAATTGATGGCATCAAAACAGAACCTAGGTGACATGGTTTCTTTAACATCTTCAATGATGCAATTCAAACGGTCCTTAAATTTGCATAACAATTATGGAAGTAGAATTGATTTGACAAATTTAGAGGTCGGTTTCTCAAGCCCCTTTGCAAGAGGAAAAGAAAACGAATTAGGCAGGAGGGAAAAAAACCATAATGCAGCATTAAACATTGCCAACAAAATATGAATACCCTTTTGCTTTCATCCATGTCTGCTTTGTTTCCCACCAGTATTTTGTTAACATTGTCTGAAGCATGTTGCTCAATATTGCGAATCCAATTTCTGATATCTGAAATTATCAGAAGCTAGGTGAATATTCCCGGCGGAAAAAACCATTGAAATTTTACAAGTTTTGCACATATCAGCAGACTTCAAACTAAAGCAACAGAAAGGAACATTACTGTTAAATGATGCTTCGTCAGTAACATCATAGACAAGCAATATGCCCATAGCACCACGATAGTAAGCTGCAAAAAACAAAGATTTTATAGACGGATAGTAAGTGCCATAATCCAGATGCCCACAGTAAAACAATGTTTCAGTTTGTTGAAACAATACAATATTACTGAAGTTATTAATAATAAAAAGAAAAACTGTGAGGATCATAAACCTTACCAGTTGTAATTGTACGAAACCGCTCTTGCCCTGCTGTATCCCAAATTTGGAGCTTGATCCGTTTGGAATCAAGCTCAATGGTTCTTATCTTGAAATCAATGCTGCATTAAGAAGGTATGTGTGTGATGTTAGAGAAACCTCCAGAAATCAAAACTCTCTGGTTTTACTACTAAAGTGTAAAATCATACCCTATAGTTGTTATGAAACTGGTCGTAAAGGACCCATCAGAAAAACGCAAGAGAAGACAACTCTTTCCAACACCTACAAAGAACAATAATAGGATAGGTTCATTCGTGGTAAATCCAGGTATGTTTAACACAAACACAACACAATTATTCCAAAATTGCTACTAAAATACTTATTTTTTTTGTAAACCAAGGTATCTCCACACACAACTGCAAAGACTAATCCCTCGAGGTATCTAAGATCTATTTAAAGGGTTGACCTCTCCCAACCCAACATGTGTTTTTCCATATGCACCGACCATGAATCGAACATCCAACCAAACATCTACCACTTGTGTCATACCATATCGGTTAAGAGACCCAAAAAAACTTTGTAAAACATCAACCAAAGCTAGAACATGTGCAAGAAAAAAAGCACTTTGTAAAACATGAACCAAAGCTATAGAACATGTACAAGGAAAAAGAAGCAATTTGTAAAACATCAACCATGGCTAGAACATATACAAGAAAAGGAAGCACTTTGTAAAACATCAACCAGAGCTAGAACATGTACAAGAAAACGAAGCACAAGAACATCTTGTAAAATCAAAGGCCTAATTTTGTTAATCAAGCAAATTATAAACGGATCACATAAAAAGTCAGCACCAATTTGCAATGCAGTCTCTTCATACAATAATTTACATTATAATAACACAAACAATGATCTAAATACTGGGTCAAACAAGATCATGAAAAGATCAAACATTTCACAATTTTAGCCAAATACCAACTCAAAAACAAGGTTAAATTTATCATTAAACATTACAAACAAACAAAAATTAACATATCCTCATTCTTATATCACATTTGTTTATAACAAATTTGTATTTTTTTTAATAAAAAGTAAATAAAAGAAGGAAAGAAAAAGTTTACCGCTATCACCAATCAAGAGAAGCTTAATGAGATAATCATAATCGGCACGAGCCCTTGCCGGTGGAGCAGCCATCAACCTTCAACTTTTTTGAAACAACGAATCTGTTTGGTGTGTGTTGTTTTTTGTTTTTTTCTTTCTCTCTCTGATTTTTGTTTTTTTTCCTAAAAATTGAAAATGCAAAGATGATGAGAGAGAGGTGGGAGAGAGAAATGGATCTCCTCCAAAGTTCACGAGTAAAGGAAAATGGAGATTTTAGAGAGAGAAAAAAGAACGGTGCTTATTTTTGTTTTAATTATTTTTTCTTTTTTGAAAAAATAAATAAAATATTAAAAATGAAAATAAAATTGTGGAAATTAAGATTGTTGACAAGAATAATAATAAAATAGAATAGAAACAGAAGACAGAGGAGATTACAACCTGAACCTTGTATGTAGACTGTAGTGTTTGGTACTTTGAAACTCTCTAATTTTTGTTGTTCTTTGGCATATATATATATGTGCAAGCTCATGCCAGCAGTTCCTCCTCTAAAATGCAGCCAGCCAGATACTTACCTACAAGTTGCAACCACTGACTTGATCATTTCTTATTTTTTACTTATAGAATTGTTTTCTTCTTCCTACCGATATAGTGTGACACAACCAAGTATAAATTGGTCTAAGTGATAGATGTTTTGGTCCTTTAAATATCTAGTTAAAGGTTCGATTTTTTACTATGTGCATGGATGAAAATGAGTTGGGATGACAGAATTCACTTTATGTGTTTTATAGGTTCTTTGACGTGGATTACTTATCGTTAACAGTAATAAACATTTCATAGTAATGTCGTGAATCGTGATAACATAAAATTAAAAATATAGTGTGACACAAATACTACGTACTTTGTCACTTTAACTATTTGGTCCAATATATGATTTAGGGTTGTTCAAAACAATTTGGAGGCTCTGCAGTATGTGGAACTTTAACGCGCAAACACACGTATGAGTTCACATAAATGAAACAACCATTAAGTTAATGACATGGTATTATTTTCTACGGTTAACTAATACTCCCTTTATCCTAATTTATAAGGGGGAAAATCTCATTTTTTGTCCCAAAATTATAAGGAAAAAATTATTTTCAAAAATGTCTTTTTCTTATTCTCATAAAATTAAATACAAATTACATTTAATTTTTTCTCTCTCCCCCCTTTTCTCAATAAATAACAATCAATAAAAATTATTTTTACATCTTCTCATGCAACTTATTCTAAGAAAAATCCACAAAAAAATATTTCAAATTATCATGTTTTACTTTTTCTTAATAAATGTGATTTTTTCCCCTTATAATTTGGGACCATGGAGTACTTAAATATTACTCCCTCTATTTTTTTATAAGTGTCTATTTATAATAGTAACAACAAATTAAGAAAGTGTATTTTTGCATATTATCTTCCTATTATACCCTAATTTTAATTTACCAATAAATTCTTATTTTTTTGCACACATTTTCTCTTTCCAATAAATTTAATATATTATGTACAAAAAAAACAAATTATATTTAATATGTTATGTACCAAAAATATTAATTAATTTTATTGAAAAAGATAATAAGTAATTAACAAATGGTACAATTGACAAATTGTATCCTTAAAACATTAAATGGACAGTTAATTAGAAACGCTAAATCTAACGAAATTAGACAAATAAAAAAAACGGAGGGAGTATCAACAAATATTTTTGTAATATCCAACGAATCCAAAATTTGAGTCCCTTGTTTTTTAGGCCTTGCATTGAGGGTCAAGATACCTTTGCACATGGCCACCTTTAATTTTCCAAAAAATAAATTAACTTAGTAGCTGATAATTCGTGTCAATAGTTTATAATCTCATATAATTGAAAAAAAGGTTTGTTTGATAATCATCGTTTTATCGTGAGTTTACAATTTATTTTTATTAATCTATAGTGTGTTTTTATAAACTTGAAGTTTATAGTTATGAATTATCTCACACTTACTTAATAGGTTTAAAACTCTTGCCATTTTTGTGTCAACAAAAAAAAAAAACTCTCCCCATTTAGACTAAATTATTGGTAATATTTAACCACTAATTTTATCGAATACTACAAATTCAATTAATTAGCTCATTCGCTATCAACCACCTTAACAATTATCTGCCATTTTTACTATATAGGATTTAGGTTTTTTTTTTTTTTTGCGTAGTTGCCTTACAACTCGCCATATAAGACATATGTTAGCAATACCGTCAACTATTATTTACAATTTGGCTAGCTATATTAAGATGCCAAGATTTATGAAATTGATTTAATATTACTGTCTACGTCTCAAAATCAATCTCATGGTTTGATCTATGTATCATTCACATAACATTCTCTGACCATGTTTTTAACTAATATATAAAAAACAAATATTTAGCATATAAGATGTTCGATTGTCTCAATGATACACAAAAATATTCAAAAATCTAGAACAATGGTCCTATCAAGTCCAGTGTCAATTACCACTGGACCAACTACGATCGGTGTATTATTAATAATTTTGTAATAGAGAATTAATTTGAGTCATCAGGCAGATTTTTCTTTAATATCCATGACCATTTCTTCCTCTTGAGGAGGCAAAAAAGAAGACATGGTCACATATCACATAGCAGCAGGCATGTGGATTGAGCTCATGTGAAGGGCGTCAGCGTCACTAAATTCTAGAACAATTTTGTTGTGTACGTTTTTTTTTCTTGTCACGTTTTCTTTATTCTCAAATTAAGTATAATAATTAGACCTAAGTTGTTAATGAAATTCATTTAGAAATAAACTGTTCAGCAAAATCTGAGTTTGAATATTGTGTAAAACAATTTCAGGTCAAATTTTATTTATTTTTCATTAAACTATAAATCAGTAAAACTCTCTCCTTAAAAATCCAAAGGTTAATACCAGAGTAAAAAGCCAAATATTTGGTAAATAAAAACTAAGCCACAATGCAAAAAAAACACACTAAGTCAACCATTTAAAAATTTCTGCCATTGGGTTGATCAAAACATTGCAACTTTGGAAGTTTTAACTTTTAAGTTTGATCTTATAAGAAGAAAGGCTCTGTTTTGTTAGGGATACATACATACTCATCATTCAATTGCTCATCATCATCTAATGTATGATGCTATTTTTTATATTTAATTATTGTATAGTAAATTTAAATTTTGATTTTTTTTGTTACAATAATATTAGTACAAAGTTTCCACCGCCGTTAGCAATGACTAATATCCGTCATAAAATTTATGGGGCACACAAAGTGGGTTCTCCCCTCCCAACTGAATTTACTCCATACGCATAAGTCATGAATCGAACATCTGACCACATGCTTAAACGGACTAAGACCTTTACCACTTGAACCAATTTTAAATTAATTTTATATAGAGAGAATACTAATACTCCGACGAAACTTCAAAATACAAAGAAATTTTTAATCCATGAGCTTAATTGATGGTTTTAGGTTCGAATTCAACCATGAGAATGCAATAGTATTAAATATCTTGAGGGAAAATTTTGTCACCCTTTATATTCCATCTGACTCGAGAGAGTATTTGCAGTTGTACGTAGATGATATCTAGTTCATAAAAATGTTCAAGATTTTTTAGATTACCCTTTGAAGAATTGGAAGTATTTTTTTTTGTAAACTAAAAACATAATAACATTAAAGAAACATGCCAACAATATTGACACCCCTTATAAACTTTAATTTCTTGCCAAGTGCTCATATCTACATATATATACAAAAAAAAATAAAAATACAAGAGAGGCGGGGTAACCCTAACTCTCAAGAAAGAAAGAAAAGAAATAAAAGAAATAAAAAAACAAAGCAAAAGAATTGGAAGTATTTATCCAACAACAAATGAGAACAAGCCACATAAATAGGTTTGCGTGTGAAGTAAAAGTTAGTTTGGAGAATCACACGCAATGACGCAAATCTACTTATATGGTTTGTTTTCATTAGTTGTTAAATAAATTCCCTCAATCTTTTAAGAGATAATATATGACTCGCCAAAAATCATAGTAGGCAGAAATACGAATGTATTTTAATTTTGTGTTCTACTTATTGCCGTAATTAATTAACACTATCATTTGAACAGGGGAAAAGGGGCTTAAATGTACTTTTAGTATTTCTATTTTTTTTAAATAAATGAAGTTTTGATCTCATCACCTTAAAAATTGTTTTTTGGTCCCCCAATTTATATTTATTTTTTTTCTGAGTTTTGGTTACTCATAATTTTTTATGATGTAACTTATTCATTTATAATGTGATAGCACTTATTAGGCCTCATTGAATATTCACGTCAATAAATATATGTCTAATAATTGTTGTTTCGTCATAAATAAATAAATCACATCATCTTCTACCAAAAAAAAAAATAAATAAATAAATCACATCATCAAAAAGTAACAAAAAAAATGAGTCGAGAGACCTTAATTCCGAAAAAAGTTAAAGTTCATGACCAAAAGATCAATTTTATATAGGGGACCATAATCCTTTTTAAATAAAACGGGGATACCATCAGATAATTGAGTTTTGAACTTAATTAACTCAATCTTACAAAATCAGTTTGTATGGTGAGGATTGTCTCTACTTTATAAACATATATTCAGCTCATCCCGCTATCAATGTGAGACTTATTAACAAGTACTCCCTCTAGTCTTGTATATAAGCAAAATTTCAAAAAAACACGTCATTTAAGAAAGTAGGTTAAATGCATTGATTGAGGAGAAAAAATATTTTATTTTCAATTATACTCTTCTTGGAAAGTGTAGAACATTATATTTATTGGTTGAATCAATATTTAATTTAAGGGTAAAATTGGAATAATGACATAAAACATAATGATTGAAGTAAACTTTTACTTATATATAATACTTCTAATTTATTTATTTTTGTTCCTTATATTTGAGACCGGAGAAAGTAATACATAACCGGGTGAAAGAGTTAAAAAATAAAGTGATAAAAATAATCTTGATTTCAATTATCATCTTAAAAATCCATCACATTAACATAATTATTAATTAACATATTAATATTAACAATATGCATTATGGGAAAGAAAAAAAAAGGGAAAAAGGGGGAAAAGAAAGATAAAACTAACACAATATCGTCATATATATGTCATTCTTCCCCTCCCAAATAAAAATGCAAGAATGAATTGGTTGTCTTTTCTTATGAAGCATATAGAAAATTGAAGGTTCGCAGCATGTCATTTACACCATTCAATCATGACATCTCGCACCTTCATCTTTTCACAATTTACAAAATATTCGCCGGTGTCAACAACAACATTAGATTGTTTGTCATCGGGTTCCACAACATTGGGTTGAACAACGACAGGTATGTCGGGTTCATCAATGTTTGGTTTCAATTCAATAGGAGGTTCAGCCATTCGAAAACCTACGCTATCAACCAAACACAAAAACAACAAGTCATACACTATTTCGGTAGCTACAAACCGAAATGTGTTATTTCGGTAGCTACAAACCGAAATTTGTTAATTTCGGTAGCGATATACCAGAATATCTATTGACAGCAAAACCAAGCAAATTTGAAAAATAAACCGATTAAAGCACTTATTATCTGTTGTATGACAATCAATCAGTGTAGGAAACCTCTATGAATGAATAAACGTCGATTTCTTGCCTCTGAAACGGCAAAAAACGCCATATATCTCAAAACTTTCGATTGTGTGTTGAAGAGGTTATGAAAGTACAACTCTGTCAGCTACACCCTATATAGACCAACTTCGGTAGCTTCGTACCGAAATTAAGCGTCTTCAGCCCGTAGCTACCGAAACTGGTATTTTTTATAAAAAAAACATGGTTTCGGTACGAGGCTACCAAAACCTTGTATCTAACTTATAAACGACGCCAACTACGCAATTTGACATGATTTCGGTAATGTAGTACCGAATTTAATTAGTTATGGTAACGTTTTACCGAAGTCATCAAAGGGAGAAAATGAATCATACAGGGGGACATGGGAGCAAATGACGGGGGCGAAAAAAGCAATTTTCAACTTATAGAGCCCATTTTGGGCTTTACCATTTTGTCCTCATTCCCATCTAAAATCCAAGTTACGTATAGGTTCAAAGTTCAAACATACAAGAGAGCACAGTGAACATTAAATTATTTCATTTCATAAAGACTTAACCCAAGACCACATAATTATTATTTTTTATTAAAAAAAGGTTTAGAAGACACCTGCAATATGTAGGCTAAATCACATGTAACGATAAAAAAATAATTAATTTTTTCTTTTTCTTCAAAATATCTTCCGTCGAAATTATAGACTGATCTTTAAAATACAGAGATATTATATTTAGTATTTAAATGAGTGACATCTTTCAACATATATTCTTGTTTTTTCATATACATCTATTGTATATTGACTTCGTGATCACATGCTTAACGAATCCCGTATCACATTTTTTTATAAAATAATTAATTATATTAGTAATTCATAAAAAAAAAGATGCCAAAAGCATATATGTCGAAAGAATGGGCCATGAAGTTAATGCTCGAAGTATATGCCAAAGAAGATCCTCTGTCTTTGCCCCCACTCACCCAATTCCTTTCCCAAAAGGAACACAAATTCACCTTTATAGTTCACAAAAAACCTTCCTTATTTTCTTCTCTTTGAAGGCTCATCCATATTCACTATTGAAAGTTCCATAGATGGAAATTAGGATGGAAGCAAGGGCATGTAGGTGTGAGATTAAAGATGGTGGTGATGATGAGGATGAAGACACCAAACTTAATGATGATTAACCAATGATAATTGCAAGTTTATTAACTTGCTTGATCATTTGGGCAACTGAAGATCCTTTGGCAGTCACACACACTATTACAAGATCCTTGCTCTCTTCTATATATATAAACCTTTATATTTATAAGGTTACAAAATATTAATTAATTCCTCTATATGTATGCAGTTTCATTAAACATTATTATGCATGTTATTGGTTGCTTAATTACTAGAGATTTTAAGTTATTTTTTGTGTCCTATTGTTTTAGGCTTTTAGCCACTTTTGTTGTTTTTCTTTTGATGTAATGATTTTTGTTCTGTTTTGGCATTTCAAAAGCTACCCAGAACAATGTTATAATTTACGAGATATATGACTATATATATGAGGGTATATTCTTATTATGTCTAAGTATTTTTCTTTGGTATTGACGTGGTGTGATTAATTAATTATAATTAAGTGCAGCTGTTTCATAAAAAAAATAAAATAATAATAACGATAAGTGCCATTTGATTTCTTTTGGGTACGGACGGTACACTTTAATTTTGATCAATATTAACTAAAAAAAATAACGATAAGTGTCATATGATTTCCCTTTTTTTTTTTTCAAATATCCCTCACAAAATCAAAAATTTCCACAATACCCCTCATTTTAAAAAAAAAAAATCACAATATCCCTCCTTTTTGGCAGAGATTCATCTGCCACAGGGGTCTCACAATGGCGACACTGGGAGTGTAGTCATGCACTAGTCAATGGCGACACCCTCAGTGTAGCCATTGACTTGCAGCTTTTTTTTTCTTTTCTTTTTCTGCAAAGTGAACAGTGATGGCACATGATGTGATGTTGTTCTGCAGGGCATGGGAATGGCGACACTGTCAGTGTAGCCATGTCTTGCAGGTAGCGACACTGACAGTGTAGCCATTGATCATGGTTTTTTTTTTGTCTTTTATAGAATGAGATGAGTGAAAAATTATTAAACATTTAAAAAAAAAAAATGGTCAATGGCTACACTGTCAGTGTCGCCACCTGCAAGGCATGGCTACACTGGCAGTGTTGTCATTCCCATGCCCTGCAGAACAACATCAGATCACCTGTCATCATTGTTCACTTTGCAGAAAAAGAAAAAAAAAAAAAAACTGCAAGTCAATGGCTACACTGGGGGTGTCGCCATTGACTAGTGCATGACTACACTCTCAGTGTCACCATTGTGGGACCCCTGTGGCAGAGGAATCTCTGACAAAAAGGAGGGGTATTGTGAAAAAAATAAAATAAAATGGGGGGTATTGTGGAAATTTTTGATTTTGTGAGGGATATTTGAAGAAAAAAAATCTTTGATTTCCTCTATATTGTGCATGTGAAAATCTTTTGTTGATCAAATATTTGCCATTTGAGATTTTAAGGTATCGTTTAGCCGGACTTTTTTTCTACTTTTTTGTATTTTTAAGTAGAAGTCGTGCCAAACACAATATAAACTAAGGCTCCGTTTGGCCCGGCTTATTTTTCACTTTTCTATTTCTCTTTAAATGAAATAGATAAGTAAAAAATTATGTTTGACCGTATTTATCCTTGCTTTTGACTTATTTATTTTATTTCTCTATTAATTTTACGTAGAAATAAGGTCAAAAACAATTTTTTACTTCCTTAATTTTTTTAAAAAGAACTAGAAAACTAGAAAATAAGCCGGGCCAAACGGGGCCTAAGTACTTAATAAATTAAAGCACTTTTTGTTGGAATGAACAAAATTGAATGGAAGGAGCTTTGGGCAAAAGTTGTTGAAAGGTACTTTAAAACTACTTACACGGAAGGTCACCTCATCGAATCCCGGTGAAGCAGCATTTGTCTTATTTTTTTAATATTATTTCAACATTTCTATTTTTACTACATTAGTTTCCCGCACGATCTTTCTATTATTTTACTCGGTTCCCGCAAAAAATTACCTGGTTCCCGCAAAATTCTCCTAAACTTTACCCTAATTATATATATATATATATATATATATATATATATATATATATATATATATATATATATATATATATCTCCTACTTCTATAGTTTCCAACCACAAATCAGCCGTCCCTATCAAATTCTTTCTGCAAGTGTCAGGTTCTTATCTTCTTGTCTTTCTTTTATATAAATTTTTCTTCTATATACAGTACTTTATATATATAATATACTATGTATGGGTCTTGCTTGACTTTTATGTTCCTAATCTTGTTGACTCTTTTGTAATTATTCACAGTTTCTCACAGTTTCTTTCATTACATCTTGTGCTGAGGAGATTTGTGGTTGTGTTCATATATATATAGATGTGTCATTTTGGCTTGTTCAAAAAATAATAATATATATTATGTGATGTAATAATATACTATGCGATACTTTTTTCGGTCCTATTATAAGCAATAAAATTGTTTTTAGGTTCATTAGAAAATTAAAATATGATTGGTATTATAGATTAGATGCATAAGTTTTTCAAACACCTTAATAGAAATTACTTATATATAGTGACCGGAGGAACTATATAGCAAAGTTTTCATTGATTCAAGTTTTATATCAAGTTTATCACCGTCTCCTTTTGTTTCATTGTTCCTTGGACAATTTTTTTTATTATAATGCAGCAATGGATACCAAATAAAACAATTCATGTAAAATTGAAAATTTAGGAAAAGCAAAATGGAATGTTCCAAATGATACCAAAATTTTACTTGACATTTGTATCGATGCGATTCGAAAGTGTGGGAAACCAGGAATTGCTTTTAAGCATAAGAAATGGGAAGAAATACGTGAAACATTCAATAAAAGTGCTGATAAAAAATATAGTCAAAAACAATTGAAGAATAGAATGGATAATTTGAGAATTGATTGGACCATTTGGAAACAACTACTGGGTAAAGAAACAGGTTTAGGATGGAATTCTCAAACAGGAACTATTGCAGCTGATCCTACATGGTGGGAAGCTAAAATCAAGGTGAGTATTACAATTTTTTTTTATTTGGTGAGTAAGATGATGATTTGTCTAAATCTCTTATCCTTGCTGGTTGTGCAGGAGAATGGGAAATATGCAAAATTTCGATGTCAAGGATTGAGATTTCGTGATGATTTGGACTTTATATTTGGGGGGACTGTGGCAACAACTCAATGCCAATGGACACCAGCTTTAGGAATGCCAATTGAATTTGATGGCAAAAATACTATTGATGATGTGTCACTGGAGAATCTTGAATCTGATGATGACGACGTTGTCCTTGTAGAAAATACTCAATCAAAAAAGAAAAGAAAGGTTTCACCGGATATAGGTGAGAAAGGGACAAGGGGTAAGGCCAAGGTTGGGACTGCCACAACTATGAAAAACACATTCGAACGATTAGTTCAAGCAGCAGAAAGTCATAATGAAGTTGAGAAGGCTGAAATTGCGGCTAGTTCTCATGTTCATGGACAATATTCAATTTCTGATTGCGTTAAAATATTGAAAAGTGTAAAGGAGGATGGACTTTTGGATGATCAACAATTTAGTTATGCTTTGGAGATGCTTAAAGATGAAAGTAATAGAATTCTACTGATGTCCTTAAAAGATTCTACGAATGCTTTGGTAGACTGGCTTCTATACAAGTATAAGTGAAACAAGTATGAGTGACAAAAACTATCTAGTATTAGGTTAAAGTTCAACTATCAACAGATTTTTCTATTTATATTTACTTTTATATTTTGGGTTGAGATTTTTCTTAATGTCATTCTCTAGTATTCTCTCTTGTTTGTCTTTGAATGTTAAATTCATAATTTTGCATTGATATTTATGTTGATGGATTTGAACTATTTAACGATATGTATTCACATTTATGCCATTTTTTTTCAAATTGTCTTTCAGATGCCTTCTAATCAAATCAATAAGCATTTGAGAAAAGTTTAAAAAAGAAAATGTGGATTTTATAAGATATGTTTTGTTGTAGCAGCAATTGCTTTTGACTATCATATGAAGTACTTGATGAAGCAGGGTAATAGATTTCTTTATTCTCATGGATTAACTTGGGTTCGAGAAACTCTTAACACTCCAGGTGAAAGTTATAACATGTTTAGGATGGAAACTCGTGCCATATTGAAACTTGAAAAATTATTGGTGGGTAAAGGATGGTTACATCCATCTAAAGAAATGACATCCTTAGAAGCACTTACTATGTTTCTTTGGACTTGTGCGCATAGTGAGACTAATCGAAATGTTCAAAATAAATTTGGAAAATCAGGAGAGACTGTAAGTAGATAGTTTGGGGAAGTCTTGGAAAGTTTATGTTTATTAGCAAAGGAAATTGTAAGGCCTCCAGATTTTAACTTTGCAGAAATTCCATCCAAAATAAAAAATGATCGCAGGTATTGGCCTCATTTTAAAGGATGCATTGGTGCAATAGACGGAACACATATTTCCGTCATTGTTCCTACTAAAGATCAAATTCGTTATATTGGTAGAAAAGGATATCCAACACAAAATGTCATGTTAGTGTGCAACCTAGACATGTTATTTACCTTTGTTGTTGTTGGTTGGCCTGGTACTACACATGACACTCGTATCCTTCAATCTGTGATTGAAGAAATGAAAAGCGTGTTCCCTCATCCTCTTGAAGGTATGCATAACTTCATTTTATAATAAATTTTTACACACATATATATCTACAAAATTATTTTGTCATAGATAAAATAATAATGAAGTTATCATAATTTTTAGGAAAGTACTATTTGATTGGTGCTGGATATTCAAACATGAAAGGGTACCTATCACCATACAAGGGTGAAAGGTATCACATTCCTGATTTTAGAGTTGGCAGTCAAGCAAAAGGAATGCATGAAGTATTCAATCATGTACATTCTTCATTGAAAAATGTCATTGAAAGAACAATTGGAGTTTGGAAGAAAAGATGGCATATCTTATGTGACATGAGACCATTTTCACTGATTAAACAACAGGAGATTATAGTTGCAACAACAGTACTCCATAATTTTATTCGAATGTGTGGTTTTGAAGAAAATGGTTTAGCTAAAAAAAGCTTCAGAAAACTTTGAAAGTAAACAAATTCATGACATAGATGCGGACATTGCACAAAAAGATTCATAAGATGTCATGATTATTGGCACTTTGTTATTTGATTCAAAGACAAGCCATGAACAATCTCCCCAAATGCAACCAAACAAACCCTCTGGATAACAAGTACTTGAGACAATGTGCGACAATTTTCACTCGAGGCAATGATCCCTTTTATCAAGCGGTTACATTGACAAATGAACTATGTTTCTTATACGATGAAAGGTATGGTAAATGTTGAATTCCTATCTAAGAAGACACGAAAGATAAAGGAAACAAATAAATGTATGTAAAAACTTTTATTGATTGACTGTGTTGAAATGATATTTACAATGTATATTTTGACTTAGAATAACTGAGCAATCTATACTAATATTTTTTGCCACATTTTTGACCCACTAACTACCATATTACAACATGTAAAACCGTGACTAATGCAACTAATGAAGGTAACTAACATGTAGGTTCAGAGTTTGCCAAAAAACGCCTTATCGAGTATAAGTCTTCCCTTCATGTTTTGGACTTTGTCAACAAACATCTTGTTTATACAACTAATTTAATTGTAAAATTATACTTATACGGCTAACTGCCTACAATGTTCTTCACATTCCTATTTTTTTTAAAAATGAATTAATGTTTGACTATGATAAAATTGAGAATTGTTTTATTCGTTAACTTGTTTGATCTCAACTATATTGTAACTTGATTATTTGAAATAGACTAAGATTTAACTGCAATTGGATAAACCGATTAACATTTTTTAAACTATTATTATTTTATATATTTATTTTTTGGAAAAACATTGTTGAGTAATTTATTTATCTATAGCATGATTTAATTATAGTTAAACTGAGTAAATCACAAATTCAATTTGTAATACATTAATTTATCCAAGCAAGGATCACTCATGAAATGTGTACATTATTATTACTACTCCCTCAGTTTTTTTTTAGTGTCCGTTTAGAATAATAACATAAAATTAAGAAATTGAATTTTTGCACCTTATCTTTTTATTATACCCTCATCAATAGATTTATTGTTATACAAAAAAAATATTTTCAAATTATTGTTATCAATAGAATATAACAATAAACAAACTTTTTTGTTTTTTTTAAAAAAAAACTTCAGTTTTTCAAATATATATAAAAAAATATTTATTGAAAAAGATAAGTGTAATTAAAAAAAGTACAATTGACAAATCGTATCCTTAAAACACAAAATTGACAGTTAAATAGAAACGTTAAATCTGACAAAACTGAACACTTAAAAAAAAAACGGAGGGAGTATTATTAAAGGGTAGTTTTGCAAAACTTAAAACAATTCCATATTTTTTTTATTTTTCAAAATTAATACCCGCCAAAGCAAGGATAAATGGAACCCAATACTGTAGGAACACAAAAAGTAGAAATTTCCATTTGAGCGCGCAGTGAAAAATGGCATCTAATCTCAGCCATCCATCATCCACACAGTATGTTCCAACAAGCTCATCGATCCGCGTCACCTTTTACTTAAAACGCGATCCAGACCGTCGATTGTAACGCCTCAATGACAATGTAATATAACGGATCAAAATACCTCCACATCATCGATCCGCGACGAACCTCATTACCCAATAGAAACGCGAGAACCTTCTTATATATAATAAACAACGCAATATTCATCATTCACCAAACACCTTCATTCTGCATCTAATTTCATTCCCAATTCCAAACCCTAACTTTTCCCAAATTCCCAATTTGTTCGATTCAATGGCGCCAAAGGGAGAGAAGAAGCCAGCTGAGAAGAAACCCGCAGAGGAGAAGAAGTCCACCGTAGCAGAGAAGGTTCCCGCTGAGAAGAAGCCAAAGGCAGGAAAGAAGCTACCAAAGGAAGGTGGTTCAGCCGCTGCCGGAGAGAAGAAGAAGAAGAGAAACAAGAAGAGCGTTGAGACTTATAAGATCTACATCTTCAAAGTTCTGAAGCAAGTTCACCCTGACATTGGTATCTCAAGCAAAGCCATGGGAATAATGAACAGTTTCATCAATGATATCTTCGAGAAGCTCGCTCAAGAATCATCAAGACTTGCAAGGTACAACAAGAAGCCAACAATAACTTCTAGGGAAATTCAAACTGCAGTTAGACTTGTTCTTCCTGGTGAATTGGCTAAGCATGCTGTTTCTGAGGGTACCAAAGCTGTCACTAAATTCACAAGTTCTTAAAATTTGTGACTGTTTCGTTAGTCTATGTGGTGTTCTTGTTTGCTGGGTTGTGATGTAATTCTCTGATTTTAGAAATCATTAGATATTTTAATTGTTAGTTCTTTATTTTGTTCTTTGCCTTTTCAGTTGTAATGGAGTAATTGGATCTTGGTGATCCTTTTTGTGTATAAAATCATGGAATTAATGATATTATGTTTCAAAAATGTTTGAATTGTTCGATTTGACGTTTTTATAAGTACTTAATTACATATTTTATCTAATTCCCTGTATGTTTGATTTTTGAACTGAAGTTAATAAATTGTCACTTTACTTTTTTGTTCAATCTTATTTCTGTGTTCTTTTAAAGAATTGGAATCTGTGTTATTAAATTGGCAGAATTCAGTGAAATTTGTTGCAGTTGAAATAGTAATTTTTGTTCACAAAAAAGTTCATTGCCCTTTAGAGTGATTGTGCATTTGTTATTGTTGTAGAAAGCGTTAGAAATTTTTGTAGTCTAAGGCTCTGTTTACTTTCTGAAAACATGTTGAATTTAATTGTTAGCAGCAATGATGTAAGATACTAATTGTGATAGAGTACAGAAAGGAAGCAAGTATGCCATTTACCAAGCTTTATTTGTTTGTTGAAAATCAGTGGGGTTGCAATTGATTGTAAGCTTTGAATAAATTTTGCAAAACTAGTAGAATGGTATTTTTAAGAAAATTAGAAAATAAAACTATCGATTGAGTTTACAAGATGAATGTGTAATAGTTTCAGGAACTACTGGCAAACTAGATGTTTCAGCATCACGAACTACAGCAGTGGTTGGTTTCTATTTTAGAAGAGTTTGAATTATGATCTTCACTCGCTGCATTTCATAGATGTACAATTGTTTTGACTAAGCTTATGTTAGCTTTGATATTGAACGAAAGCCACTGGATTTAGTCTATATTTGGGATTAGAAGGAAAAAAAAAAAAGGGAATAAAATTGCTAAATTGTTACAGAAAACAATATGTAGGACCACTAATGAATTTTTGTGAGTGAGCAATAAAATGAAACAATTTCACATCTCTTTATAAAATGTTATTGGTCAATATTAGAAATCTAAAGAGGTCAATACAAAGAGTTTTCATTGATTGAATAAGATGACCAACATACTTTACACAGTAGTAGCAGACTCTCTATATAGAGCTGCATTGAATGAACAGCTGGCAGTGCCATGTCACCTAGGCTGTAACTGACAGACTAACTGACTTTTGCCACTTCAGCAGTGAATACAATTGTTCTCCTAATTAATCTTTTCCTAATTACATTGGACTAATTACTATACTCTAATATTCCCCCTTCAAACACAAGGGTTTTCATGAAAGGAAAACACTTTGAGTTTGGCTTGAATGCCTGTATAGTTAGAAGGAGAGAGTGGCTTGGTGAGAGGATCATCTAGTTGCTCAGATGCTGGTACATGAAGCACTTGCATTTGTTTGGACAGCACTTTCTCTCTAACAAAATGAATGTCCAATTCAATGTGCTTGGTCCTAGAGTGGAGAATATGATTGTGTGCAAGAGAAACTGCACTTAAGTTGTCACACAGTAAGGTGGGAGTATGATAGGGAACCTGAAGCTCTTTTAGAAGTGACTGAATCCAAAGTAGTTCTGCAGTTGTGTTGGCCATACTTCTGTATTCTGATTCAGTGCTGGATCTTGCCACTAGTGGTTGCTTTTTAGATCCCCAAGAGATTAAGTTTGACCCAAAATAGATGCAGGATCCATAAATGGATCTCCTGTCATCTTGATCTGTAGCCCAATCTGCATCACTATAAGCTCTTAAAGAGAAAGGAGGACATGAGGGAGATGGGCTTAGCAGAAGACCATGGGAGATGGTGCCCTGTAGGTACCTTAGAATTCTTTTGACAGTTTTCCAATGAGATTCAAGAGGATGTGCCATGTATTGACATACTTTGTTGACACTGAAGGCTATATCAGGTCTGGTCAATGTTGCATATTGCAGGGCTCCCACTGTTGATCTGTAGAGAGTTGGATCAGAGAGAGCATCAGTTCCATGTTTACTCAGCCTGCAAGTGCTCACCATGGGAGATCCAATAGGTTTGCAGGTGTCCATGTTGGTTTTGACAAGTAGATCTTTGATGTATTTGGATTGACTTAATAGGAGAGCACCTGATTTCATGTGATGAACCTCAATTCCTAAAAAGTAGTCTATTTCACCCAACTGTTTTAAAGCAAATTTGATATTTAGTTTGTGAATAAGATCTTCTATAAGTTGAGGTGAGGACCCTGTAATGAGAATATCATCAACATAAATCAACACATAAGTAGATGCACCTTGCTGATGATGAACTAGCAGGGAATGATCACATTTACTGGCAGAGAACCCCATTTGAAGTAGAGTTTGTGTTAGTCTTTCATACCAGGCACGAGGGGCTTGTTTGAGCCCATAGAGTGACTTGTGTAGCTTGCAGACTAAAGATTTATCAGATGATTCAAACCCTGTTGGCTGTGTCATGTAAACTTCTTCGTGTAGTAATCCATTTAGAAATGCATTGTTGATGTTGTCATACCCCAATTTTTGACCTAAGATCCCACCTCATATACAGATATCATACATTTTTGTCCGGAATATTTCATGCCTTTGTCGAACGAAATTTCGGCAGAGAGGTATTTTAAAATACCTCATTTTTGTGTTCATTTATTATTTATATATTTATATTATTATTATTTTGTTTTTTTCAATTTTTTTTTTTATTTTTTTTTATTTTTTTATTCAATCTTATTATTATTATTATTTATTTATTTGTTTCTTTATTTCATTTTCCTGTTTTTTAATTAATTAAAAAAAGTCAAAAAAAAGTCAAATTTTGAATTTTTTTGTTTGGTCCAGCAATGTCCATGTCTTCTTCCCCAAAAGGGGAGATTCCATTTTCAACTAGCAAACACTTCTCTGCCATTCCTCAATTAACCAAAACCCTAAAAAGTTTGGGTTATAAAACAGATGAAAAATCAGAGACAAAGGGGGATCAGCCGCAGCAGTTGAAACAAAAATCAAAATCAAAGCAAAAACCAGAAAAACCCTCATCATCCTCACCAGAACCCAGCAAGCCAAAAATCATCATCATCTTCATTCAGCAAGAACAACCCAAAACTTCACAAACCCAGAATCATTCAAAACAGAAACCAATAACCAACACCATCACACACAAATCAAAACACGAACAAACTCAAATCAAAAACGAGAGGGAAGAAGAGAACCGGAAGCAAAGATCAAAAATCGAAAAAAGACGAAGAAAAGAAGAAGAGATTCCAATTACAGGTCGAATTCCGGCCGTCGTTTTTTTTCCAGAACCTTCTCGACAAAAAAACCTTGAATCACGATTTTTGTCAAAGAAGCATTTGCTCACTGTCGAGAAGAAGCAGATTAAGGCAGTACTCAATTCGATTGAAGCACCGTTCTTTTGTTCCACTCGTTTTCCGATTCAGATTCGTGTTGGTTCTGGATCCACTCATTTGCTTGAAAGTGGAATTGTTCTACCTATCAAGATTCACAGGGATGAAGAGTAAAGAACAAAGAGAGATTAGATAGATTGAGAGAGTTTTTTTTTTCAGAAAACATTAGAGAAGGGAGTGAGCCGCCGGTGAAAAAGGAAAAAAACCGTGAGAAGGAAGAAGATACCGACGGCGGCGTTGAGAAAGGAGAAGGAGAAATGAAAAATGAAATTTTTTAGGGTTTTTGACTTTTATACCCTGTTTGGATCCTGTGCGCGCAGGTGCACAGCCTTATCGTGCACCAGCGCGCCCAGAACCCTCTGATGTTGATCAAGCGCCCCAGATCTCATCTGATGGTGATCAAATCAGGGCTGTCTGATTTAATCAGACGTCCCTGATTAAATCTGTTTTCCTTCACACGCCTTGGGCCTTATGGACTGGGCCTACTCAGGTTTTGCTATCCCCACACCCCTGTTTTGCTATTAACACCCCTGCTATATTTTTTATTTTTATTTATGTGTTCTATTATATTTGAATGTCATTTAATTTATTTATTTTGTACATTATTTATATGTTATATGTTATGTTTAAATATCAAAAATGTCAAAAAATATGCCATGTTATTTGTTTCGTTTATTACTGCTTAAATATCAAAAATGCAAAAAATATTATGGTATGTTTTATCTGTTCAAGTCCAAAGGGAAAAGGGAAATGTTTCATTAACCTTGTGTTACGTTGTTTTTTTGCGCTTTTGCTTGTTCGCTATTTTTGACTTTGAATTAAAAATCATTGTTAAATATCAAAAGAATGAAAAAAGGAGTGGTTTGGCGGATGACTTTTCACTCTCCGGTGACTTCGGATTTCCTGCCGGATGGCTTGCGGTCCGAGTAACCGACGTTCTAAAAAATACAATTCTTTTTTTTCTTAAAATAATAAAAAAAACTAAAACATTCAAATATTTTAAAAAAAAAAGAAGTCTTTTTATAATAAACTTCGACTTTCGTCGAGAAACCTTTTTTCAAACTTTTTTTCAATAAATGATCTAATACGCTTAAGCATATTTAAATATTTTCACAAAGACTAAAAAATACAAAAAACAATTCAAATCTTTTGCCGCTTGGCTCTTCAAATTCAAACTTTTCCTCAAGAGAGTTTAGACGTGAGTCATCTCTAGTTGAAATTCATCTTCCCACGACATATGGCAGGAAAAGATATAAACTTTTCAGTATGTTCGTGGCGGATTAAAAAGGAGTTTAAACTTAAGATGACGACTCGTCTTTTCTCCTAAAATCAATCAAACAAACCATTTTTATAAATTTTACCCCGAACTACGAGATTTTGATCCCTCGCGGGTACGTAGTGCAAAAGACCTTGTGTCTTCCCAATTCAAAATTAATAAAACTTTTTTCTCCTTTTCTTTTGAATATCTCAAAAATTAATAAAAAAATTCTCTCATCGTTACTCAATCATTTATAAGCAAATTTTACAAGCAAAACATTTTAGCACAAAAAATACATATTTTACAAGAGGTTCCCGTAGAGTACTACGGATACATAGGATGCTAATACCTTCCCTTTGTATAATTAACCCCCGAACCTTAAATCTCTAAATTTTTATTATGGGTTTATTCGATCTTTTCCCCTGGATAAATTAAAGTTCGGTGGTGAATCATAATTTTTGAGAACCAAAGCTAACCAATAGCTTGGCGTCCGAAAATCACCGCGACAGAAATGGCGACTTCACTGGGGACTCCCCAAGAGGGTTGAGCCTAACTTGTATCTATGTTATATTTTGTGCTTTTATTTTTCTCGTAATATTTTATATTGCTTTATTATGCTTATATGTTTGGGTTTGATATTTATGAGAGAAAAGTCCTCTACCCGGACTTGAGCAAATACTTAAGATAAGTTAGTGGTTGAGTGTTGGCCTTCTTGGTGGATACCTCGTAGGGTTGACATGAAAACCACGCCTAGAGTAGACCCTCTTGAGAATATTGTTGTCTTGCGAGGATTTGCAATGACGATGATATTTTCTCGTTGGATCCATGACTCTAGGGACCTTTTTACTTTGTCTAGAACCCATATGACTCCACCTAGAGGAGACCCTTTGAATTGGCTAGTCCAATTTTGGGAGGAAGTTTTGAGCGAGGGTTGCGACCTTGGTTGTCGCCCTCAAACAAACACAAAACCTATAACCAACATGTGAGAGGGCGGGTAGTAAATATCTAGAACTAGCCTCTCGTAGGGAGCCTTCCATTTAGGTTATGTCAACTTCCAATGACCCTACAAGCATTTCGTTGGGGTCATACCCCGACCTTATTCAATCTCATCATATCATGTCATCATTTTTTTTTAGCATGTCCTCTAACATGAGGAAAATCCTTTTGCATACGCATGCATTTTCACACATCTGCATACATGCATCTTCATACATTTGCATCCCATATAAAAAAAAAAATCGTTCATTTTCAAATCATATCTCTTCCACCTTCACCCTCCTTCAACCGCAATCCAGCTAGCAAGTTTCCTGATACTCACGAGCGGACTTAAAACATGGACTTGAGAGAGGCCAAGGTCTGTCAAAATAAAAGGAGGTCCAAGACCTGATCAACGACAAACTATTGTCTTTCAAAGAGGAATCTCATTTATGATTGGTCATCCATTACACATACAAGAACATTAATGGGGCACCCGCACCTCTTAAGGTCGGTGGATCAACAAGGAATGCACATTCCTAAGATCGTTAGACTGTTCATTCTCAATCGCGGTTTCTTTCTTGCTAAGTATGGTTTGCTTTTGAATTTGTGCTGGATGACTAAGTTTTTTTAATTAAATAAGCATGCATATTTTGGAATCCATCCATTCGTATTCACTCTTTTCTTGTGCCATCATAAACGGCAATGTTTTTCTATTTCACTTTTCGAACTTGAGGGGAGGATGATGTAAACAAATAATTGAATTTGCTGACATATGCTTTTAGTAAAACATAGCTGATGATGTAACGCATTGTTTCAATTCCCAAACACTGGAGATATAAGGAGATAATCCGTAGTCAACCCCTTCGAGCTTGAAGTCGGTGTTTCTTTCTACATTTTATAAACCCTTAATATTAACCTGGGGCAGGGTAGTCTTTCAATTGACTTGACAATGCATCTTAATGCAAGAGAATGAATCCATCAAATCACCCCAGCAAAAGGTTTAGACGCACCTTCTTCCATTCACACGTGGAGGAAAGCGATGAAAAGAGAAAACTCACATGGCAGTCATAACTTTTTTTAAACCAAAAGCAAAATCTCACAATAGTTTTTTTCAAAAAAAAGATAGAGTCCGCCAAGTGAAAACTTAGGCAAAAATAAGGGCATCCCGATGGACCGCAAATTCAAAAGAATCGGTCTATGCAAAAATAAGGGATTAAAATCAAAAGGGAAATAAACTTGTAAACAAAAAGAAGTGACTGCCACTTCAAGAATCTCATCAGTGCTTCGACCACTGTGTCTACCTCCATCATCACAACTAACAAAATTCTCTTGCCTACCAGAGACATCTATCGAGTTAATTGAACTTAGGAATGGAGGACATCAATGGAGATTGGTTGGGTTAAAATCAAATTTTGAGCCTTATAATCTTTTTTTCAAAAAAAACGTGGGCCAAACCACGTTATAACCCTCAAAAGACCTAATTGAAGTTAGGTTTACTACGAAAGCACATTCAGCAAAATTGTTAAACTGACTCCTTATGTTTGTGAATCATCAATAACAATTTTTATCATTTCTTCACGCTTTCAATTGCGCCGATCTCCTGGCCAAATATCATCCATTATACACTCAAAAAATAAATTTCGATTTCAAAACTTGCATGTGCATTGCGTCAAAATCACTTTTCAAAATAAACAATTTCACCTGCAAATCAATACTTGACATTGAGGAAATTTAGACAAGAGTCTGATCAAAAGGTGAATCATTTCAAGACACTCCTAACAAGGGGCAAATCACCTAGGGGTCCTGTCAATCAAGAGCAAATTCCTACCAATCAAAGGGCAAATCATCCGGAGATCTTGGTGATTACGGTCAAACCTTCAAGGCGCCGATCAACCAGTGGCATGCTTTTCAAAATTCAAGTGTTGAGGCAGTTCAAGTCAAGGGTAAAATTTGGGGCATACCTTTCAAGGATCCAAATACTGGGGCAACCTGTATTTATCACCCCATAGATGGAGAGGATTTTTCGCTCCTAGTTTGATGCAACCAAAGATATAATGCCCAAAGAAAAGAGATACAAAAAAATCATAAAGCTCGCTAAGTCGAAAACCCGAAAGAGCGGCTTAGGCAATAGAGAGCGTCCCGGTGGATCGAAAACCTGAAAAGGCGGTCTAGGCAAAAATTAGGGACATAAAAAGAAATATACTCCCGGTGGATTGAAAACTCGAAAGAGCGGTCCAGGCAAAAGTTAGGGATTTTCAAAGAAAAAGAAAAAGGGCAAAATGGGCTACACTAGGGGCAAGTCCTCTCCATCCTTTCAAAGCTACTCAAGCAAGCTGCTGTCATACAACCATTGAGTTCAACTCGGGTGTCGGGAGACCATGCTAGCAAAAATCTTCTTAACCCCTCTCCATTTCCCAACGCGAGGAAACTTTTCAAACATTTAAATCATAAGCACGCATCATGCATTGATCACGGCGCTTTGCTTTAGCGTTTCGCCCATCACCTCATAGCATCCAAAAAATTCCAATATTCATTGACATCTTCGAAAAAACCAACACTGCTTGGAACCCAATACCTACAATAAAAAAAGCCCATTCTCCAATGGCGCAGCCCGAGGTCAATATGTTGTATATATCAATCAATCATCACATTTCATACAAATCATAATCATGCATCTTGCATCGTTCACGCTTGCATCTTTCTAGTATTAAACCATGCATCAAACTGCATTCGTTAAGGCATTTCTTAACATATCATTCACACATATAGCATCACGCATGCATTTCAAGATTTCCAAACTTTCTAATAAAAGTGGCACCACTTTCACAACTAGAAAGCCCAAAACCCATTGGCATATCAAAAGCCCAACATACCATTGACATCTTCCAAAGCCCAATTTTCATTGGCATCCTGAAAAGCTCAACATTCAAAGCCCAGTCTTTATTGGCATTCAACATTCGATTAAGTCCAAAAATTATTGGCATCCAAAGCATGGTATTTACCAACATTTCATTTCATGCATCCATCATGCATGTCATATAGTATTCGTTAATGCTACTCCTACAACCAAATGCATATCATGCATCAGCAAATACACATATACATACAACCATTCACACATTCATACATACATACAGTCATTCACATGTCCATACATAGGTTCGTACCCATGTGCAACATGCAAATAGAATCATTCATACATACTGCATTGACCATCATGTGTCTTGTTTCAATAAATCACAAAAAAGAGTCATCCCCAGTGAGTCTGGTCCAGAGATGTCTCTATCATTCATACAAAAAGAGTCATCTTCAATGTATCTGGTCCAGAGATGTCTCTATCATTCATACAAAAAGAAGTCATCCACAGTGTATCTGGTCCAGAGATGTCTCCATCAATCATACATCACAAAAAGAGTCATCCCCATTGAGTCTAATCTAGAGATGTCTCCATCAAACATATTTCAAGTTGCTTCAGTTGTATCCCTTTCCGAATACGCGGATAGGAAGATCCCCAGTCGAGCTCATTTCTCATTGGGTATGGAGTCTTTTTGACTATTTCTCTCCAGTTTTTTCCTGGATCGAGTTCTAATTTCAATCAGCAAGCGACAATCTCTTCATTTTGAGTAGCTTGCGTACCAACACATATATTCTCAACTTCCCCGTGTGATGTCATTCCCAGTATATCTGGTCAAGAGATGTTAATCAAGAACTTTTCAGATGGCTTCTCATCATGGGAAATCTGTATTTTTCAATCTAACCTTCCTATATCTCCTTTGGAGTTCCTGGCAGAGTTATATATTCCCTTCGTGGAAGTCCCTCTTCTTTTTTTGTTATTACCTTTTATAAGCTATCCATATGGTAGTAGGTAATATACATATCAAAACCATCCATATGTTGGTAGACAATTTTTGTCATCTGTTTCTGCTAGACTATCCATATGTTAGTTAGCAATGTTTGTCACTCGTCTTTTATAAGCCATCCATATGTTGGTAAACGGTGTCTCTTTTTGTTATTACCTTTTATAAGCTATCCATATGGTAGTAGGTAATATACATGTCAAACCCATCCATATGTTGGTAGACAATTTTTGTCATTTTTGTTTCTGCTAGACTATCCATATGTTAGTTAGCAATGTTCGTCACTCGTCTTTTATTAAGCTATCCAGGCGATAGTAGACAGTGTCTCTTCATTCGTCACTCGTCTTTTTTAAGCTATCCATGCGATAGTAGACAGTGTCTCATTCATTTTTCACTCGTCTTTTTTAAGCTATCCATGCGATAGTAGACAGTGTCTCTTCATTCGTCACTCGTCTTTTTTAAGCTATCCATGCGATAGTAGACAGTGTCTCATTCATTCGTCACTCGTCTTTTTTAAGCTATCCATGCGATAGTAGACAGTGTCTCTTCATTCGTCACTCGTCTTTTTTAAGCTATCCATGCGATAGTAGACAGTGTCTCATCATTCGTCACTCGTCTTTTTTAAGCTATCTATGCGATAGTAGACGGTGCTTCATCATTCGTCACTCGTCTTTTATTAAGCTATCCAGGCGATAGTAGACAGTGCCTCATCATTCGTCACTTGTCTTTTTTAAGCTATCCGTGCGATAGTAGACAGTGTCTCTTCATTCGTCACTTGTCTTTTTTAAGCTATCCATGCGATAGTAGACAGTGTCTCATCATTCGTCACTCGTCTTTTATTAAGCTATCCAGGCGATAGTAGACAGTGTCTCATCATTTGTCACTTGTCTTTTTTAAGCTATCCATGCGATAGTAGACAGTGTCTCATTCATTCTTCACTCGTCTTTTTTTAAGCTATCCAGGCGATAGTAGACAGTGTCTCATCTTTTTCCATCTACATTTTGTTAAACTATCCATATGATAGTAGGCAACTTATCCCAAGTAAAACTACATTGCTTCACCAGTGGGGTTGGATCGTTTTCTCCTCCCTATCATTACTTTTTCTCCCTCAGTCGGGTCACTTTTTGTTGCTCACCTATAAATGTCTCTTTTCCCCAGTAATAAAAGTTTGTCTCTTGTGATTCCACTTTCTCACAAAGTTCAAGGTCTTGTATTTGCATTTGCATCATAAGCATTTTCGGCATCTTAGGTCCAAAATTGTGTATTCTGTATTTAAGTCTCTTCAATCTCGTCAAGATGAAGATTTCAATCTTCATCTCTCCGGATGAAGAAACTTAAATAGGGGCATCTGTCATACCCCAATTTTTGACCTAAGATCCCACCTCATATACAGATATCATACATTTTTGTCCGGAATATTTCATGCCTTTGTCGAACGAAATTTCGGCAGAGAGGTATTTTAAAATACCTCATTTTTGTCTTCATTTATTATTTATATATTTATATTATTATTATTTTGTTTTTTTCAATTTTTTTTTTTTTTTTTTTTTTTTTTTTTTTTTTTTCAATCTTATTATTATTATTATTATTTATTTATTTGTTTCTTTATTTCATTTTCCTGTTTTTTAATTAATTAAAAAAAGTCAAAAAAAAGTCAAATTTTGAATTTTTTTGTTTGGTCCAGCAATGTCCATGTCTTCTTCCCCAAAAGGGGAGATTCCATTTTCAACTAGCAAACACTTCTCTGCCATTCCTCAATTAACCAAAACCCTAAAAAGTTTGGGTTATAAAACAGATGAAAAATCAGAGACAAAGGGGGATCAGCCGCAGCAGTTGAAACAAAAATCAAAATCAAAGCAAAAACCAGAAAAACCCTCATCATCCTCACCAGAACCCAGCAAGCCAAAAATCATCATCATCTTCATTCAGCAAGAACAACCCAAAACTTCACAAACCCAGAATCATTCAAAACAGAAACCAATAACCAACACCATCACACACAAATCAAAACACGAACAAACTCAAATCAAAAACGAGAGGGAAGAAGAGAACCGGAAGCAAAGATCAAAAATCGAAAAAAGACGAAGAAAAGAAGAAGAGATTCCAATTACAGGTCGAATTCCGGCCGTCGTTTTTTTTCCAGAACCTTCTCGACAAAAAAACCTTGAATCACGATTTTTGTCAAAGAAGCATTTGCTCACTGTCGAGAAGAAGCAGATTAAGGCAGTACTCAATTCGATTGAAGCACCGTTCTTTTGTTCCACTCGTTTTCCGATTCAGATTCGTGTTGGTTCTGGATCCACTCATTTGCTTGAAAGTGGAATTGTTCTACCTATCAAGATTCACAGGGATGAAGAGTAAAGAACAAAGAGAGATTAGATAGATTGAGAGAGTTTTTTTTTTCAGAAAACATTAGAGAAGGGAGTGAGCCGCCGGTGAAAAAGGAAAAAAACCGTGAGAAGGAAGAAGATACCGACGGCGGCGTTGAGAAAGGAGAAGGAGAAATGAAAAATGAAATTTTTTAGGGTTTTTGACTTTTATACCCTGTTTGGATCCTGTGCGCGCAGGTGCACAGCCTTATCGTGCACCAGCGCGCCCAGAACCCTCTGATGTTGATCAAGCGCCCCAGATCTCATCTGATGGTGATCAAATCAGGGCTGTCTGATTTAATCAGACGTCCCTGATTAAATCTGTTTTCCTTCACACGCCTTGGGCCTTATGGACTGGGCCTACTCAGGTTTTGCTATCCCCACACCCCTGTTTTGCTATTAACACCCCTGCTATATTTTTTATTTTTATTTATGTGTTCTATTATATTTGAATGTCATTTAATTTATTTATTTTGTACATTATTTATATGTTATATGTTATGTTTAAATATCAAAAATGTCAAAAAATATGCCATGTTATTTGTTTCGTTTATTACTGCTTAAATATCAAAAATGCAAAAAATATTATGGTATGTTTTATCTGTTCAAGTCCAAAGGGAAAAGGGAAATGTTTCATTAACCTTGTGTTACGTTGTTTTTTTGCGCTTTTGCTTGTTCGCTATTTTTGACTTTGAATTAAAAATCATTGTTAAATATCAAAAGAATGAAAAAAGGAGTGGTTTGGCGGATGACTTTTCACTCTCCGGTGACTTCGGATTTCCTGCCGGATGGCTTGCGGTCCGAGTAACCGACGTTCTAAAAAATACAATTCTTTTTTTTCTTAAAATAATAAAAAAAACTAAAACATTCAAATATTTTAAAAAAAAAAGAAGTCTTTTTATAATAAACTTCGACTTTCGTCGAGAAACCTTTTTTCAAACTTTTTTTCAATAAATGATCTAATACGCTTAAGCATATTTAAATATTTTCACAAAGACTAAAAAATACAAAAAACAATTCAAATCTTTTGCCGCTTGGCTCTTCAAATTCAAACTTTTCCTCAAGAGAGTTTAGACGTGAGTCATCTCTAGTTGAAATTCATCTTCCCACGACATATGGCAGGAAAAGATATAAACTTTTCAGTATGTTCGTGGCGGATTAAAAAGGAGTTTAAACTTAAGATGACGACTCGTCTTTTCTCCTAAAATCAATCAAACAAACCATTTTTATAAATTTTACCCCGAACTACGAGATTTTGATCCCTCGCGGGTACGTAGTGCAAAAGACCTTGTGTCTTCCCAATTCAAAATTAATAAAACTTTTTTCTCCTTTTCTTTTGAATATCTCAAAAATTAATAAAAAAATTCTCTCATCGTTACTCAATCATTTATAAGCAAATTTTACAAGCAAAACATTTTAGCACAAAAAATACATATTTTACAAGAGGTTCCCGTAGAGTACTACGGATACATAGGATGCTAATACCTTCCCTTTGTATAATTAACCCCCGAACCTTAAATCTCTAAATTTTTATTATGGGTTTATTCGATCTTTTCCCCTGGATAAATTAAAGTTCGGTGGTGAATCATAATTTTTGAGAACCAAAGCTAACCAATAGCTTGGCGTCCGAAAATCACCGCGACAGATGTCAATTTGCTTAACAGACCACTTGTATGTGACAGCAAGGGTGAGAATGATTCTGACAGTAACTGGCTTGATAACAGGTGAGAAAGTTTCAGTGAAATCAAACCCAGGGGTTTGTAGAAACCCTTTTGCTACTAGGCGTGCTTTATATTTGTTGACATTGCCATCAGGATTTTCCTTAACTCTAAATATCCACTTGCAGCCAATGGCTCTTTTGTGAGGTGGGAGAGAAACTAGAGACCATGTGTTGTTGTCAGTGAGGGCTTTGAATTCACTTTGCATTGCCTGTAGCCACTTCGGATCAGCAAGAGCATTTTTCACTGCGGTTGGTTCAAGAGAGCTAATGAAGGCTTTGGGCTTCAGTTTGCCTGTTTTGCCTCTTGTGATCATTGTATGGTCATTATGATGAGAGATGAGATGGGGTGTTTGGGATGTGGAGTTAGTTGTAGCAGTAGGTAAGGGAGAGTTGTGCTCATTGGGTAATATTTGAGAGGCTGAAGAGCTGTGATATTGATCATGTGAAGGGGCAGGAGTAGATGATTTAAACAACATGGATGTGTTATCAGATTTGTCACAGTTGTTGTCAGATTTAGGGAACATAGACATGTAAGGAAATTGGGACTCATGAAAGATAACATCTTTGGATACATAGATTTTTCCATGTTCATCTAGACATTTGTGACCTTTATGTTGAGGAGATACACCTAAATAGACACAAGGGCTAGATCTGAACTGTAATTTATTTTTGTTATAGGGTCTAAGGTGGGGAAAACATAAGCAACCAAAAATTTTAATTTGAGAATAGTCAGGCTGTGACTTGAACAAAGCATAATGGGGAGATATGAATTTGGGTAAAGCACTTGTGGGTAGCTTGTTTATAAGATAAACTGCTTGAGTAAAGCTATGGTCCCAAAATTGTAGGGGTAAGGAGGATTGAGACAGAAGCGTGAGCCCCATCTCTACAATTTGTCTATGCTTTCTTTCCACTGTTCCATTTTGATGGGATGTATGAGGACAAGTGAGTCTATGTTGGATACCTAAGTCATTTAATAATGTGGTAAAGGACCTAAACTCACCCCCCAGTCAGATTGTAGGGCCTTGATATTGGCTTGAAACTGATTTTGCACAAAGGTTAAGAACTGTTTGAAGGCAGTGAGGGCGTCAGACTTGTTTTTGAGAAAGTAAATCCAAGTGTACTTGGTGTAGGTGTCAACAAATGTGATATAATAGTTGTATCCATAGTAAGAGTTAAAAGGAGCTGGTCCCCACAAGTCACAATGTATTACCTCAAAAGGTTTTGTGTAGACTGTGTTGGATAAAGGTGCAAATTGCCTATGTGAGTTACCAATACAGCAAGAGGGACATAATTGAACAGTAGCTTTATTGGAATGAGAAATATTACACAATTGTAAAACAGATTGCACAGCTTTATTATGAGCATGGCCTAGTCTTAGATGCCATCTATGAAATTCACTATCTAATTTGTTATCAGCTAGAGTAGTGTTACATACAACACTTTTATTAAAAGCAGGAATTTGATTAACACTAAAAGCAGGAAACTTATTCAAAACTGAAGCATAGTTTGAATTGACACTTGAATTGATATTTGTGCCGGTGAGAAATTTGAAAGGCTCAAATTGGTATAAGCCATCATGTCCAACTTTGCCTTCAAGAAGGATTTGTCCAGAAGCCTGAGATTTGACATAACATTTATAAGGGTGAAACTCAAACACAACATTATTGTCCTGTGCAAATTTACTAACAGATAGAAGATTTTTGGTAATGTTAGGGACATGTAATAATTGACTAAGTTTAAAATGCACATTAGGATTAATAGGAGAGAAAATTTTTGAGTGACCTAGGGATTGAATGGGCGCACCTTGGCCATTTCCCATCATAAATTGGTCTTGTCCATGATAAGGAGCACGATTGGCAAGATTATTTGGATTGAAAGTGAGATGGTGAGAAGCACCAGAGTCTGGATACCATGAGGCACTAGAGATATAGTCATTATCAGGGAAAGAGGGATAATACTGAGGCAAGGCTAAGTGTGCACTAGGGCGAGCATAAGGATTGTAGGAAGGGTGTCTTGGACCAGATGGTGCATTAAAACCACGAGAATTAGGTTTTGCAGATTGAGGTGCATACCTGTGCCAGCAATCAAGAGCTTCATGATTAGGTTTGCCGCAGATTTGGCATTGAACCTTACCAGAGTATGATGCATTCTGTGTGCGTCCACTACAAGAAATTTGTGTATTACCCACGAAGAGTTACCTACGAATACGTGGTCGTGGGTAGTTTTGAAAGTACCGACGACTTACCCACGGCTAAACCGTATATAAAGTTAAGAATTTGTTGTGAATTATTACCCACGGCTTAACTATCAATAATTTTACTTATGACCTAACCATTTGTGCAGTACATTTACAATAATTTTATACTGATCTATTAGTTATCTTGCACAAAATTATCTCTAATTTATAAAATAGTATAAACAAAAAATAACTACATCATTCATAACTTAAATGTAGATTAAGAAAACAAATCAACCCATATATTTCCTTTTTTTTTAAAAAACAAAACAAAACAACCAGATGCTATGCTACAAAAAAAAAATCAAAACGCGTACAACATAATCTCGCTCGCTCTCCCTCCCTCGCCGGTCTCTCCCTCTCAGCCGCTCGCTCACTCTCTCCCATGTCGGTCTCTCTCTCTCTCTCTCTCTCTCTCTCTCTCTCTCTCTCTCTCTCTCTCTCTCTCTCTCTCTCTCTCTCTCTCTCTCTCTCTCTCGCCGCTCAATCTCTCTCCTCTCGCATCAGATTTGGTAAGAAGCTCAATCATTCAATTTTGTACAATTTAATGAACAATCATAGATTTAAGCGTATTTACATAACTTCTGTATAATTGTATTGCGATGGTAACCTTGTTCTTTATATGTTAAATATTATTTTCCGTGTTAGGTTAAATTTTATAAGTTAGAGTCTAATCTTGAAAATGAGCTTATTTAGATTTCAAACTATGTATTGTAAGGGATTTCCATCTTTTCTTGCAACTGATTATAGGTTTGAGAAGCTAATTACAGTTTTGGATCAATATTAGTCCTTAATTGAGTTCATGTGTTCTATTTCATAATTATAGAGTAATAGAATTGAATTGAATAAGTTGTGACAAGTTTGGCACATCATTGTTATACCAGGCTCAGTTTGGATTGTGTTAGAGTTGAAAGGGAGGAATGAGGATTGTGTACATTTTGAGGTTTTACAACCTGGTCATTTTCAAGCAAAGAAGAGTGTTCCGTAGAAGGTACAATCCTCCATGGATCTCAGAGGCTATTCCGATCCACCCTTTATGATCATATAGTTTTGAGGAATGCGTTTTAGACGGTAAGATTCACTAACGCAAAAGATATTAGAAAAAAAATCTCAACTCACATTGGCTAGAGATATGGTTTGATAGAAATTATAAAGGTTAGACGATGCTAGCATTTTTCACATTGGCTTTAAGGTATGCATCTGTTATAAATATCCTATTCACGAGTATGTTTAATATCTTATTAGGCAGTGTGTTGCACGAGACAATGTTATTGCATTGTGCTTTCATGAGATATCTAGCCTCCATGGAGGATACAACATGTTTTAGAGGTAAGCTTGAACTACTTAAAAGTTGTGAAACAATGCTTTGTCTGTGAATTTGCTTATGTCCCTTAACATTGTTTTGTCTGCATAAAATTGATGTTTTTAAAGAGAACTGGGCCACACTCTACTAATATTTAGTTATCATCAATATTCTAAATCAGTGTGTAATTGTTTGTTCTTCTGTTCAATGTTAGGAGCCTCATTGTCCAATGAACAGAAATATAAAGAACAAGCTTTTGATGAAAAGATTGAGAAAATTTTCAATTTGGCTGAGAAGGTACTGAGTTCGTTGTCCTTTAACTTATTTATTCTTTTATTTCAGTTTTTCTAATTCAATGATGTATTATGCTTGTTTAGTCTTTTAATGTATTATGAATCTCTCAAATTTCATATGATTGATTGAGTCAATGCTTGGTAGAAGTAAATTCTTTATCATATTAGTGGATTTTCAGGTGGGCTCAGAATCCATTTCTGTTTGCCTCATTACTCAACTTTCTTATCTGGATAGTGTGTCTTTGATATTCTTTGATTAATTGCTGCCAGTGGCTTTAGTTTTCCTTTTTAGCCAGCAAATTGCCGTCCTTTGTATTTTTTTAATTAGCATTCAGCAATTTATGATTCAGATAAAGTGGCTTGTTTTCCTTTGCAGTTGAGAGACCGTTTTGTATGACAAGCTGCTCAGCACTCCCATGAGTAACATTTTTCAGTTTCTTCTTTTGTGTTATAGTTATTGTATAAGCCCGTTGCTAGGATTGTAGGTTAGCAGATAACATTTTTCTACTATCATAGTTTCTACTTATGTGTCAGATGCTGTAACATGTCACTTGAATTATTAGGGGTAATCATAATTAGAGTATTAAACTATTGCCCAATTGAACAATAGATTAAAAAGGAAAAATCAGAAATGGAGAGACCCACACGTTGTTTTTACCATAGCCACCTAACCCACATGGCCACTTCCATCAACACTTCTTTTCTATTTCACAATCAAGATCTGGAATAGCTCCAATACTCATCGATCTTCACCGTTCATCCAATGAATTCTTCTTCTGCTCATCAGTCGCCACCCTTCCTCCAGCTTTAATCTTCCTCCGCTCGTCACTTCTGCTTCCCCGGAAAGAACGTTTCCCGTTTCCGGACTTCGTCTCTGAACCCTGTTTCTCTGAAGGTAACTACCTCTTTCTTTCCTTTTCTTCTTTCTCCCTTTTTCTTCTTTCTATTTTACATCTTTCCATTTGAAAAGGTTATATGATCGTGATTGTCAATTTAGGGTTTTTATTTCGTTTATTGTTTTCATATTTTTTAATTTGATTTTTCCGGGTTGAATTCGTGTTTGAGGTTCTCAGTGAAAGGGATTTTGGATTTGAATAACTGGTTTTGAATTTTAGTACAATATATGATTGCTTTGCCTTTTATAATTAGTTCTATATATGACGCATAATCTCATTGCAATTCGCAGTTCACATTAAGCTCTTCGCACAACCTCTCTGCTTTGATGCTTCTGCTTCACACAGTTTCTATTACTTATTTTTCTTAGATTCTTTCTATAATCTTTGTCGTCTTTTGCTTTGTAGATCCCTTGATGATGTGACATTGTTTCTCTGTTGATTTCTTTTCATCTTCTACTTTTTTGGTTTCTCTTAACCTCTTTTTTTAAAGACATTTTGATGTCTTTTAGTTAATTGTGTTTGTTTCTGGTTTTGTGTGTTGGTTTTTGATTAATTGTGAAAGATAGTGGTTACTAACAAGTTTTTTATTATTAATTAGTATGAATTAGGGCAAATTTGACAATGCCAAGATTGCAACATCAATGATAAATTTGAAAGGGGATAGATTGCATCATCATATAAAATTTTAACATTGTTTCACTCGATGAAAACCAAATTGCTACCAATCTTGTAAAACACATACTGCTCTAAAGTCTGAACAATTTATGAATTTTTTTGATGACATGAATCCATCTTCTTTGATTTAGGGATTTCTAATTGATTTCAAAATTGATTTTGTTAGCCTCAGATTGTTGTTTTGTCTTGGTAGTTTTTCTGGTTTTTCTGTATGCTTTTGTAGCCGCTAATGTTTTTGGTCCTGGTATGAGAGATGACAGCTTGTAACTGATTGAGCTGTATCGTTTTTGCTCTAGCTGATGTTGGGATTTGTTTATGTTTTGTGTCCTTGTCTAATTTTAGTTTTGTTTTGGTGTTGGTATATTTGTGTTGTTTTGAGAATCTTAATACTCCTTGTACCTATTATATTAATATATTTTAGCTTCATTAAAAAACTTCAATGAAATATGTCATGAAGTATTCATTTTTTCTTTTTGAGGAAAAATACGAGGATTTCAAATAAGGTATAAGGAGACTAAAAGAAGATAAGGGCCACTATAGAGATACTATTGGTATAACGTCGAAATCATCCCTTATTATAGCTGTGTAAATAATGTTACATATACACACAATATTCAAATTGAAATTAATTTTTTTTAATATCAATAATTTGATTAGCTTACTCAAGTTCAATTTGCCTCACATTAAGTTCTGTATTGGTATTGATTGATGGCAGGTGGTACAAGAAATACCAGTTGCGAAAGTGCAAACACTGTAGCAAAAATAATGATAATGGAAGCAATCGGTTTCTACGGCCTTTTGCATCTTTTCTTTCGAGACAACCAAGGAATATACACTTCTTCAACTTCTGATGAATAAGAATTTTGATTGAATGATAGATATACACTTTGGAGACTCTCTAGAATGATGGAGTAACCTCTCTAGATTGATGTTTATTTTAAAAGCTCATGCATTGATGTTTGTAGATTTATAGGCTATAGGAGATTCTAATTGTAAACATTCATACAATTATTTATGTCAAACTAGATTAATTGAACTTGTATAAAAAATTCATATTTTGTTCTATTTTTGCTTTTGTTGGATACATAACAGTGAATGTGATTTTATAATTATGACAAAGTGATATGTTATATGTTAGTAATTAGTGAAACACAACAAGCATAATCAAATTGAATATATTACGTACGAATGTTGTGGGTAAAGTTGTTCTAACAAACATGAAAATTATAGATGGTTTAGCCGTGGGTAATATTATTGATAGTTTAGCTGTGGGTAATATTAGTGATAGTTTAGCTGTGGGTAAATCGAGACAAATAAGTGGTTGTTGAAATGATGCTTACCCACAAATTACTCATGGTGAAGCCGACAGTAAATTACACATGGCTTTTTTACCGTGGGTAAAAATTTCCTACGAGGCTTTTTCCCACCACTCTGTGGCCGTGGATAATCCGTCACTAGTTCAACGTTACCCACGGCTTTTGTAAATTACCGACGGTTTTTTCCATGAATAATAGCAGAATTTCTTGTAGTGGTCCACGTCCTCTACTTCGGCCTTTTCCACGTCCTCTACCCCGATTTGCAGACACATTGTAGTGTTCAGTTCCAGATTCTTGAGTTTCTGTGTCCATAGCTTCATCATTGGAGTTAGATTGCACTTGACTTACATTTGCTGAAACTTTAGGATTGGCCAATTCTTGCCTGAATTTCTCAAATTGCACTTCTTGGAGAAGAAGCAGTGCTTCTACGTCTTCAACCGTGGGTGTGTCAAAGCGACTAAAGATCATCATCACAAAAGAATTAAACTCTTCAGGCAATCCTCCAAGAATAGCATCAACCTGTTCTTGTTGAGAAATTACATCTCCTACTGCGACTAATGAATTGACGATCGATTTGATGCGAAGAAGATATTCGTTAACGGATCTTGACATTTTCTTCGTGTTCTTTAACTCAGATCGTAATTGGCGAGAGCGAGATTTAAGAACAGAATTGAAGTATTTGTGAATTTGCTCCCATACCTCGTGTGCATGCTTGCAGTTGAGAACGTGAGGAAGAACTGAATCGGAGATGGTAGATAGAAGCCAAGTGAAAAGCGATTGATCTTTGAACAGCCACTGTTGGTATTCATCGGAGTTCTTGCCGTCTAATCGATCGGCTACGGAAGCAAATTGGAGAGGGATTTGAGGATTGACAACCAATCGGTGAAGATTCTGAGCGGTGATGACTCCATTAACTTGTTGACTCCATAGGAGAAAATTATTTTCATCCAATTTGATAGTTAGAGAGTGCGTGAGACCTGATTTGTTCGAATTCTTGGCGGTGGAAGGTAGATTCAGATCGGTGATTTGATTTTCCGTTATGGTGTTGCCGCTACTGTTTCCAGTTAGATCCGCCATGGATGAGTTGGTGAAGCTTTTGCGGAAGCAAGAAGATGGAAGAAAAAAAATTGAACCTAAAGGCTCAGTGATACCATATTAGAAATCTAAAGAGTTCAATACAAAGAGTTTTCATTGATTGAATAAGATGACCAACATACTTTACACAGTAGCAGCAAACTCTCTATATAGAGCTGCATTGACTGACCAGCTGGCAGTGCCACGTCACCTAGGCTGTAACTGACAGACTAACTGACTTTTGCCACTTCATCAGTGAATACAATTGTTCTCCTAATTAATCTTTTCCTAATTACATTGGATTAATTACTATACTCTAATAGTCAAAGCAGGTCTCAATTACTTCTCCTTTAGACGCAGTATTTAGGGTCCGTTTTGCCTAGCTTTTTTAGCTCTTAGAAGCTATCTGAAATCTAAAAGTGAAAATAAGAGCTTCCAAAAAAAGAGGAAAAGTTGTTGGTAAAATATATTTTAAAAAAAAAGATTTGTACAAAAAAAAATTAAAAAAAGATAATAACAACTAATAATATTTAAATGAAAAAATAATAAAAAGAATTTTCAGCAGGATTCGAAGCGGGATCATTGCAAAAAAAACTCGGATTTTTTTTCAAAAGTAGGTTTCAACCTCTTTTCCCAAAAGCTCATTTAATCCAATTTTGCACATAAACAAAAATCTGTTTTTTACGGTTAAGAGCTTTATTAAAAATGTGTTTGGTCCAACTTTTGATTAAAAAGAGAATTTAAAACTAAAAAAAGCTGGGCCAAACGGAACGTCAGGATTCCAGTAGTACCTTTCAAATTATAAATTAGGTGTTGACCATGTGGTGTGTTAGATATAAAAAATGTTTTCAATGCAAGCATCTCATGTTGATAGGTGAATATCATTGTTAAAAAATTACATAAATCAATTTCAAATTTTAAGAGTGGTGCTGTTGAAGATGCTAAGTGGAAGTTGTGGTCCAAATATGTCAATATTCGAGTTTATTGGATAACCCCACCTAATAGTTATTATAAGCTTAACGTTGATGCAGCAGACCTGATAGATGGAGGTAGATAAATTATTGGTCTTGTGGGGGAGATAAATTATTGCTATTAGTCGTTGGCAAGTCTTTAATGATCATATTCAAAGGTAACAAAAGCTTTAGCTATGCGAAAATGTTTGGAATTTGCAGAAGATATGACTTTTTTGGATCTTATATATTCGTAGTTTAAAATTTGTTCATGATAAGTGTATATTCGTAGTTTAAAATTTGTTCATGATAAGTGTGGAGTCAACCAAACTACTAATTATTTAGCTAAATAAATTCTTTATAATTCGGATTATATGTGGATCGAAGAGACACCACTTTGTATTTTTACAATCTTAGCTTTGAATTTGTTGATAGACTTTTTATAATGAAATCACTTTTAACAAAAAAAAAAAAAAAAGTAACAATTACAAGTATTAAAATTTATATCCACCTAGGTATGTGACTAGGTAAAAATATTTTTTTAAATTAGGCATTTTAGAACGGACATCTTAGAGCATCCACAATGGTGGATCTTAACCTTTTAAGAATCAGTTCTTAATAAGATCTACCATTGGAGCAGTACAATTTTGACTTCTTAGTAAGAACCGATTCTTATATAAGAGTTTTCTCTCTCCTCTGGGGCCCACCTTAATTTTCATTAAAATATATTTTTTTATGGGACCCGCTTACTTTTATATATTATTAATAATTAAATGATTAATTAATATAGTAGTATAGGAGTAATTAAACCATAAATTTGCTGCAAAAAAAATTAATGTCGAGCATATTTGGCAACGTTTTGGGCATGACGATAAACAAAATTAGTTATTTTTAAAATTATGTAATGTTATTTTAAATTAATTTTTAATTATGTAATTCTTAAATTTGGCAATATTATTTTAAATTAATTTTCGAATTTTAATTATTATTTTGAATTATAAAAAAATAGTACATATTAATTTTGTAATTTTATAATCAAATTAATTTAATAGTATAAAATATGAATTATTAAATAATAAGTTATTGTGATGTGGAGTTATTGACGGGACTCATTTAGAACTTTTGAAGAGGTGCTGGGTTGGAGAGATTAAGTGCTTATTAAGAACTATTATTAAAAAATAATAAATGAGTGATGTGTACATGTGGGACCCAGTTAAGATCCCAAACTTGGGGAGCTCCATTGTTGATGCTCTTAGTACCTTATCCATTGTCATATATGGTAAGGGTTTAACATTAGATCAAGACTTCCATGGTCACATGACAATATAGACATACGACATGATTTTTTAATTATTTTTGAAATAATTAAAATAATAAAATGAAAATGTAAATTTTGTAAGTATGAGTATAAGAGAATTATATTTGATCACATGATCATATAAGAATAATTCTTAACATTGTTACTTGAAGATAATGAGTTTAAATTTTCTTAGAAACAATTGTAAAATAATTATCGGTATCATTTTAGTTGATGATTTTATTTTTCATTCTAGATTTTTTTTAAAACAAATTATTTTTGAATTATCAAGATTCACCGAAAAATAATATAATTCACCAAAAAAATCTATTAATATGAATAAGTCAAACCTATTTATCTTTCTCTCTCCTCTAAATACTCTTCTCTCAAGCATTCTCTTCTCTCATTCATTTGACATTAAATTATCAATTATGGACATATTCTCACATTTTAATTACTAGACTCCAACCCGTGCGTTGCACGGGTTTTGTGTTGAATCAAATTTACGATATAAATTCTTACAATTAAACTTGCAAGTAAAAAAATAAAATGAAATAAAATGTAGGAAAATTGAAATTAGTTGGTACAAATGAAACTACAAAAATATTTAAAAATATTAAATCAATAATAATTTTTTAAAGTATGGCCACATAGAGCCTGTACATATCTAAACAAACAAATATGATGCACAATTAGTGATTTACCCCACAATTAAAGATACAAAAATTTTTTTGGTGTGCGACAGAATATTTGAAAAATTGAAAAAATAACTCTAATTTTAAATTAAAAATTGTTGTATAATTATTCCTATAAGATAAAACAAAAGGTACCTATTTTTAAGGCAACATTTTAGAGAAGTAAAGGCTCAAGAGAGGAGAGATAATAATAAAATTAATGGTTTCTATTTTTTGGGAAAAGTAAGCATATCACTTCAGAATACATATGAAAAAGTAATTTAATTTCTTAATGTGTTATGATCAAAGAGAATATATATATTATGATGTACACACAATTTTTTTTAATTTAAATTAAGTATTACTAATGTAGTTGAAAAAGAACACTAAATTCATAAAATTACCAACGGCATTTTTTTTTATAATTACCAACGACATTTCAAAACAAATAAAAATATTGATCCATATTCCACAAATACACAATACTAATTCCCATAGCAAGTCTTTGCGCCGTAATAAATAATCAATCTTCTACCCGAGATTATTGACAAAATACCACACCAATTTTCCTTTGAGCTGCATATCAAACATAAATGCATATAAAAACATAACATACATTATAGGAACAATCCGACAAAATTCGCGGTCAATTTCTCAAAAAATATAAACAATAAAAAAAATCAAAATACTATGATACAGACACATGTGCATTTAATAGATTTACAAATTATTATCTCTACAAAGAAAAAACAAAATTTTTACCTATACAAAGAAAACTCATTCTACAAATTAATTAGACAAATTATAAAAAAAAAAAAAATATAAGAATTAATAATACGACAAAGTGTACAAATTAATACGTGATGGAACCACATGTTCACGATCACCAAAGCATTTGTAATTTACAAAAGCAATCGATTTGAATGCACTAAATACATCAATGTAAAATTCGTAAAAACACAACGGCTCGTTATAAAGGAACTTAAACTTGATGGTCGAGGGAGTCGCCATGGCAGTAGCATGTTTTGAACAAATCAATAGCCAACCGAAAATAACTTGCAATATAATTTTTTTTTAAAAGAAATCCGAAAAACATATTAGAGAAGTTAACAAAAGTAAGAAATAAAAAACAATCAAATCTTATAGTAACACTTACCTTTATTGATTGAAGAGTCACTATCAAAACTCAGCCACCATCAAAATCAAAGCTTTAAGACATTTGTTTAAGAGAAAGATGAAAAAGAGTTCTTAATTTTCTTCAAAATAAAATCAAAACATATAAAATAGATTGAAAAAATAGAAGAGTTCTTAATTTTCTTAGGCTTGTGCAATTGTTTTGAGTTCAGATACATGTAAAAGATGTGAATGTGAGAAATCCACATAAAAAACATCATATTTTCCATCCCACAAATTATAAAGCCCCTGCAACAAATCAAATCATTAATAAATTAGAAGAAAATCAATAAAATAGGAAAAAATATATTAAAATAAATTTCAACCAAGGTTGGTGACAGAGAGCAATAAATCATTAATTAGAATTAGAACTGTGAAAGAAAGAGAAGAAAAAATAAGGTTGCATAAAGTTTAAAACTTATCCGATAATAACAATTTTGTCACTCATGTTCAATTTTTTTTTTCTTCAATCTTGCAAAACAAAAGTGATAGAGGTGTTGTCTCATTCTCAAGATGAGACCAGAGCAAGGTTTAACATATCATCAACAAAATCCCTAGATTAGCATCAACCTTGAAACTGAACGAACAAAAAACAAATCTAGAAATCAAACACTTCAACAATTTTAGATTTGACACTCACAAATTAGAAAAGTAATTACTACAAATCTAAATTGGTATAATCATCTTCTTAAATTCTTCTTCCTCTTTTCCTTCAAACAAAAAATCAAATTATTTAAAAAAGGTAAGTCAGAATATAGGAGTATATGAATAAGAAAACTCAGCAGACAGATCATATAGAAGAACAACAAAACGTTAGTAAATAATTTAGATTAGCTATTATTTTATTTTTTTAATAGTGAAGGAAACAATTGAGAGGAGACAAATGCAGAAGGAAGAAAAAAAAAAAGAAAAAAGGAGAGAAACAATAGAGAGACAAATGCATGATAAAGAAATGCAGGAGTACAATTTATATAGAGAGAAGATGATAAAGGACACTGAATCATTGTTTGATGCTAAGGAAAAGAAAAGAAAAGAATAGGTTTACGTGTTTCTATAAATGCTATATTATAGGAAGAGAGAAGGTAGAGTAGCCAATTTTTTAGGCAAATACAAATATGCCTTTTACGTTTTTTTATGCAATGCAATCAAATATTGTGAAGAGGTGTATTTGAAATTCAAATTTGTATTCCTAATAAATGATGGGGTAGTTGGAGTGGTCATTAAAAGGGAGATTAGGAGGGAAAAATTAGGGTTAAGTGGTTGCAAATCCAAAACCCTTATTCTCCCTTTATAGTAATAAAGATATTAAAACATCTTTATTTCCACGGAGCAATAAATGTGATTTAATTTCAATAATACATCTTTATTTCTAATTATATTAAAAATACGTTTTTCTTGGCACTAGAAGAAAAATTCCTATATTATTAGTGAATGGAAACTATATATGTTGGTGGATGAGATATTTTAAGTTTGAATCTTCAAAAAACATGTTTGAAGTTTGAACTAATTTATTATCTTTGTGCTTTTGTTGATTTTTATCTATCTGTATTTCAATATTTTTAATTTATATACTTTTTATTGCTAATTTGATGTAGAGAGACATGTTTTGGTTTCCAGGGATCTCATGAAGATTGATTTGTGGAGAGAAAGTTGGGATTCATGATAAAGATGTGCAAAATTCAGACTACTGAGGTATTATTTTTTGCAATTGTTTATTTTCCTATTTTTTCTGCAATTATAAAATTAATATGAATTCTAACTTTATTTTGCAATTTTAATAAGAAAAGTTAATTATTCATAAGAAGGTAATCAGATTCGGACCGATCATTTGCATATAGCTGCAAGAATCTATTAATATGAATAAGACAAGACTATTTGCTATTTTTTTTACAATAGGTTATTTGTCTTTCTATTTTCTCAAAATCTCTTGCTTCTCGTGCATTATCTTTTGTGGTGAATTTGACGACAAATTACCTCCTTTTTTTTTTCTCATGTTAATGGTATATTTGTTTACCCTGATTTTTGGTAAACAACCGCTAGTCTGGATTAATTACTTGAGAGATCGACTAGTGAATCTCGGAGCATGTTTGTGCATTATTTTCTAGAAAAAGCATGAATGTTCATCGTTCTTACTTGAACATTTATTGTCTGATTTGCATTAAATGCAATAAAAAGATACTACTTCGACGAAGTCGAAGGATCAAATTAAAATACAAAAAGGATTAAAGTAAATTTTCAGAAACTTGTTAAATAATTTGCAAATAAAAGTCAAAGAACCTGAATATAAATTGCAATGGAAGGATAAAATGCATAAACTTTAAAGGCAAAACAAGTAATGAACTTGAAAGATTAAATGGCATTTGAATGTAAATGGTGGATGAAATCCTTCTATGTCCGCCTTTGCACCCATTTGCTCACGCGGCGTTGGTGTTACAAGACTTTCATAAAATAGGATCCAACCCTTAATACATAGAAATTACAACTATTTATAGAAAATAGAAAATAACTTCCTACATCTAAGATTGTGACAAGTGTCTTATTTAATAACTTCCTATATCTAATATTGACACATGTCCCTTTGAATAACTTCCGATAACTTCTTCGTAGGAGTTGTTTGCTTAATCGTCGAACTATGTCAATATTCGACTCTTCGAATGACTTCTTCCGATATCTTATAACATATGTCACTTCTTGTTGAAAACGAAGTCTTCGACAACAAAATAGTTTAGTCGAATTCCACTTAATATGGCTAACTTCGACAAATCACATTTCATGGCCAATCGAAATGAGTTTTCTTCTTCTATTCAAATTATAACACCAGGTGGAAATGAATATCATCAATATTATAATTTTGGTGTCAACAAAGGCCCCCAAAAATGTTGTTTCTCGATGGAAATGAGAGGAATAACATTTTTAATCTTATCACTAATACAAAGAAAACACTTAAAAGCCTTTTTTTTTTTTAAACTTAACCAAATTCTTGGAGAAGACGATTTCGACTCCATATTGATTTTATATCGAAAAAATAGACCAAGATTTAGCCAAATATTTTGTTGAAAGAATTTGTTGATATCATACTAAAATCCTGGTCGAAATGTTAAGTTAATATTACTACCATGATCATCTAATAACTTCATTGTTATTAGAACATTTCAAAGTGACATGCTTGACATATTTCCATCTTCGATATATTATAATGGCATCAACAATAACTTGCCATTTTCTTCTGGTTTTTTTTTTGTTGTTGTTAATTTTGAAACTCAAATCCCATTGAATTATTATAATCATGTATGCAACATATTAACATGCTATTGAAGGGATTTAATAGAAGATTTGTCGTATGTTTCGTTCGTTGTTATGAACGAAAACACATAATATTGACGACAATACAATTTAAAGTAATTGTATAATACATGTTTCATGAATAAAATATTGATTCATGTATTAAGACTATCAACAAGTAATTGGCGTGAACGATATATGATCATGTAATGATTCAAAGCCAAATGTATCTAATGGATATGTAAAAGATAAGAGCCATTAATATGCATATGCTTTGGCATCAGTCTTTTGAAATACCACCATGGCAACACTGCCAAACATCCACATAGATACATACCACCATGGAAACATGCTTTAATGGCTTGAACAAATATATATATTTTTTAAATATGGCTTAAAAACCATTTCATGTACCGTTTCTATTTCTCTCAAATCATTTTTTATGCATATAAAGTGTGGAATCACGCTAAACTTGAAATTTCATGTCAGGTTCACCAATTTAGAGAAAATACTTAATGGTCTCGTTTGAAAGAAACATAACCAAATTTTATAGAAGATGATTCTGACTCCATCATCACTTTTTTTTAATGTCGAAAAAGCATGATAAAACTTTACCAACGTTTTGTTTGAAAATAGAGTCTACGTCTTAATAAAATGCTTGGTCGAAAATATCATTCTTAGAATGAGATAAACAATATGAGAATTCGACCAATTTTAAGGCGTCTTATGGTTTCGACCAATTTTACAACATCTCTCGAACCATATTCGACCAATATTTCAATTATCCTTTTATACTTGATAAGATCAACAAAATTTTGATCACTTTACCAATTTTTTAAAAAGAACTTTTATCTTAGTATCATGCATGGCAAAGTGTTTCATCAAAATTTAATTTGAATATTCTAGATATTGGCTTAAGTACCTAACCAAATTTGATTCATGAAATCAAGTACATACACATTAATTATTAGAAAACAATTTCGATCATTGTTTTCTTGATTTATGTTTTATTAAAAATTACTCCATACTACTTTGGAGTTAAAAGCAATTCAAATTGCTAAGATATTGCCTCTCAAAATCTATGGTTTCAAAAACCATTTTAACCATGGTTTCATAAACCGTTTCTCATAGCCATATCATAATTTTCAGAATAATTGTTAGCCATAGAGATTAAATTACCACAATCAATTATTAGAGGTCTTTCAATGGTTAAAACTTTTCAGTTTCAATCTTTATAAAAAAAATTCAAAAAGAAAAAAATGCACAAAACCAGTCCCACTGGGCGTGCCAATTTGTTTACCCTGATTTTTGGTAAACAACCGCTAGTCTGGATTAATTACTTGAGAGATCGACTAGTGAATCTCGGAGCATGTTTGTGCATTATTTTCTAGAAAAAGCATGAATGTTCATCGTTCTTACTTGAACATTTATTGTCTGATTTGCATTAAATGCAATAAAAAGATACTACTTCGACGAAGTCGAAGGATCAAATTAAAATACAAAAAGGATTAAAGTAAATTTTCAGAAACTTGTTAAATAATTTGCAAATAAAAGTCAAAGAACCTGAATATAAATTGCAATGGAAGGATAAAATGCATAAACTTTAAAGGCAAAACAAGTAATGAACTTGAAAGATTAAATGGCATTTGAATGTAAATGGTGGATGAAATCCTTCTATGTCCGCCTTTGCACCCATTTGCTCACGCGGCGTTGGTGCTACAAGACTTTCATAAAATAGGATCCAACCCTTAATACATAGAAATTACAACTATTTATAGAAAATAGAAAATAACTTCCTACATCTAAGATTGTGACAAGTGTCTTATTTAATAACTTCCTATATCTAATATTGACACATGTCCCTTTGAATAACTTCCGATAACTTCTTCGTAGGAGTTGTTTGCTTAATCGTCGAACTATGTCAATATTCGACTCTTCGAATGACTTCTTTCCGATATCTTATAACATATGTCACTTCTTGTTGAAAACGAAGTCTTCGACAACAAAATAGTTTAGTCGAATTCCACTTAATATGGCTAACTTCGACAAATCACATTTCATGGCCAATCGAAATGAGTTTTCTTCTTCTATTCAAATTATAACACCAGGCGGAAATGAATATCATCAATATTATAATTTTGGTGTCAACAATATTGTTAAAATAATTACTAATAATAAGTAATTAATTCTAGAAACATGGAGTATTTAGGCCACGCCTCACATGCCTTCCTTCCAATGTTCAAATTTATTTTTATTTTTTGGACGAATTTCAAACTTTCAAACATTTGATGAACCTATCAACCGAGGTACCAACGAGATTAGAGGAGAAAGACGATGTGAAAAGCTCAACCAAGCTCTAGATGTTAAAGGATAGCCGGTTTAGGGACAAAGATTCACTGTTTAAACAATTTAATCATGATGTCTCCATGTCCACCAGACACCAGCCGAGAAGGAATTAGCTTGGGGGACACCCATGGAGCCGACCTTGAACCAATCATGTGTGTCAACTAAAGAGAAGAAAGTCGGGTCGTTGAATGTGGTGCCAATGGTTTCGAGAGAATGTATAGTCCCAAACACAATGTAGGAAAGTCGCTTCCTGGAGGTCACATCGAGTACAAAAAGAGGAAGTGTCCGACTTTCGATGATTGAGTAAGGATAAAGTAGGAATGTAACTACTTGACTTAGTTGTGTGAATGTAAGTTATGTAACTACTTTACTTTAAATAAAATGCATAAAGTTAAAAGCTTTGGAAGAAAAAAATGATCTTCGCATGTAACTACTTTACTTTATTTTATGTGCGCAAAAAATTTGAATTATATTAAGTTGTTTTTGTAATTAAAATAAGATTAAATGTATATTCGGTCTTCATATTTTTGTAAAAGTAAAATCTAGGTCCTCTTTTAAAAAAAACAATTTTTTGAGCCTAAATTATTATTATTTTTTTGAATTTTTAATCAATATTAATTATTTGCATTTTAATTTTTCACGTAGAAAAATTTGTTAGATACATTTTTAAAGATAAAAGTATTTGGTATGACTTATTAAACATATTATTACAATTTATAATTTTTTGTATTTGATAATTATGAAATTTAAAATATTAGAACATAAATTTTTGTTGTCACTTTTTTAGTTAAATTAAGGGTCATGTTAACATGTGCTTAGGACACATGTTAAGATATCTTAAAATAGAAATTGTGCATTTATTGTTGCAAGAAATTTAATGCTGGAGAGATAAGTTGCACAACTAATTTCAATAAATACTTTCTAAATTTACTTCCTTAACAAATATCAAGAATATAAATGAAATAATCCTATTGGTTATTTTCACATGCCACGGATCCCGATCCAAATACCCTTCTAAACAGAAACGGACAATCGTAGTCCGTAGATTTATGCTCCAATCGACGGTAACCATCTTCCCCCTCTCAACTTTCTCAAAATTTTTCCAATTCCCGCTCCTCTCTAATTCTTCCCCCTCCCTATATATTCCCCAAACACTTATATTTCCCTCTCATCGCATCTCAATTTTCCTTCCCCTCTCTCAAATCACAAACAATCACTCATTTTCTCTCTCAATTCTCTCCAATCAAAATGGCACGTACAAAACAAACCGCTCGCAAATCCACCGGAGGAAAAGCACCAAGGAAACAACTAGCCACCAAAGCCGCTCGGAAATCTGCTCCGGCGACCGGAGGAGTGAAGAAGCCTCACAGATTCCGTCCAGGAACAGTTGCTTTAAGAGAGATCAGAAAGTATCAGAAGAGCACAGAGCTTCTTATTAGGAAACTTCCATTCCAAAGATTGGTTAGAGAAATCGCTCAGGATTTCAAAACTGATCTACGATTCCAAAGTAGTGCTGTTTCTGCTCTTCAAGAAGCTGCTGAAGCTTATCTTGTTGGTTTGTTTGAAGATACGAACCTTTGTGCTATTCATGCTAAGAGAGTTACTATTATGCCTAAGGATATTCAACTCGCTCGTAGGATTAGAGGCGAGAGAGCTTAGATTTGAATTGTTAGGGTTTGGTTCTTTATTAGATTTCTGTTAGGGTTTGATTCTTGTCTAATTTAGAATGTAATCAGGTTAAATTTGAATTGAATGGGTTTAACAGTCTTTGTTTCAAGAAACTTTTGTTAATTCAGAAATTGTGACAGTTTTTTGCTGTTCATCCTTTCTCTTATATATGTTTAATTACTATTGTTTTAATTGTTTGTGATTTTTTTCAAGTTTTTATTTTGCTGTGTTTGTGCAACCTACTGGTTTCTTGTTTTAATTTGTTTCGGTACATATTCAATGCAAACCAGTATTATTGCTAAAAAAAATTTACTTCATGGTTGATAGTCGAATTGTGCATTTCCAGAATTGACACACACAATATGTGACTTTGACACATGATTATATCGATGTGAAAATCAGGGCTATGAATAACATTGTGTATATAAAATGTCATGAACTAGCTTTACAGTTCCAATAGCAATAACAGGAATGCTACTTTTATTTGGAAGGGTAACATTCCTATTTGAAATTGAAACAAGATTATAGGAAGCAAAAGAAAAAGTGTACATGCTATATGAGCATTGGCACCAGAATTAATAATCCAGATATGGAAGGCTTGTTGAACATTTTAGGAATAACAGCAAAAAACATTACTGGCAAAAGAATCAACAGCTGAAGAAGGTGCTTCAAGCTGTAAGAGTAAGAGATTCACCAACTGAGTGTATTGGTGAGCATTGAGTTGAAAAGGTGTTATGGGATCCATAGAAACCTGATTGACATTATCAAATGCCGTCTTGCTGCAGGTGTCTTCTTGTAATTTAGTGGAAAAGAAAACCATCAAGTTTGTAGCATTTCACTTTAGGATGACAAAGAAGTCCACAATGTGAGCAAAGGGATCTATATTTAACAGTGTGCATGAGAATCCTGTGATTCAACTAGAACAAGAGCAGGGGAGGCACCAGCTTTCTAATGTGTTTCATCTTGAAACACGAGAAATTTTGGTCATGGGAGGGATATGATCCAAGGAAAGAAGTCATATACACTCCTTTTTTCAGCTGGTATAAACTTTCAAAAAGTACATCAGCAGCTAATCTAATCATATTTGCCAATATTGTTTGTGCGGGATATAGTTTGGAATCTTCTACAACCTCATTAGAAATTAGAATGTTTGTCATGTAATGCACCACTTTATGCATTCTTTTTCCACATCTATAGATTGTTCAAGCATCCTTTGTCAATTTATTTTCCTGTGTTACAAACTGTAGAATCTTGGAAATGAAATTTGTTGAGACTAAGATTCAATAATATGAAAAGGTTTAATATTAATATTTGATGCATTGCTTCTCCAGTAAAAAAATATTAAATGAAAATGATAAAAAAGATACATAGTTTTGTCTAAAAGAGTGTAAGGCCTTTTGAAAGTGAGAACCAGATTCATTCTAAGTTGAAAATTGCATCTATGTTGAACTGCATTCGATCCAACCACTGTATTGAGGAGAATTGTGCTGGTTGAAAACAAATTATCAGTAACAAAAAGTATATCTAATCAACACTTTTTGACGGGTTGGTCTGTCGAACAATTTTATTTAATCTTTTCATTCACATGAAAAATAAGAATTCATAATTTGTTAACAATAAAAAAAAAATATTGAGCTATTTACATGATTTATTGTTTTTATTACCAAAATATTTAAGAGCATTGAAATCTTGTTCTTATTTTTTCATGCTACTGCAGTTGCTTTGTATCTCTCTAACAAACAATGTTGTCACATATTAGATGATACTACTTTCAACATGTCTCCTTCTATTATGCACTTTGTTCATGATGTTCCTGATAATTCATCTATTGACAACATCAACACCAATTCCCCTATCCAAAATTTCAATGCTCCTACTAGGACTTCAACTAGTGATAAACATTCTCCTACTTAAACAAGTTGTTAAACACAAATGTCTGCAATTGGCTATGAATAATAAAATTTCTTCTCTTGATCAGATTCAGAATCATACTTGGCAATTGGTTGTAAATGGATTTATAAAGTAAAATATCATGTTATAAATGGCCCGAATCTCTTTGACATGTCGTCCATTACTGGTCTTCGTACGGATGGTGAAGTTGTGAGCTCTTTTGTCACTTCCAATGACCCTGTCTTTTAAAGCTTATGTTCTTGGTGTCACTACCATGTTAGCTTCCATTAAGCATCATGCTAAAATGGAAGACATTCTTTCGGGTGAAGAACCTGTCGCCTTTCTTCATTATTAGTTGTGTCAACTCATGTGTTTTGTGCCCATTCAGCCAGTATCAACAAATCAGTAGAACAACATTCAATCCATCAAAGACCATCATATTTTTATGATTCCAGATGGACCAAAAGACCTAATTGCATAGTGAAATCAACAACTTTCTTAATAACTTATTACCTGTTTACACCACCAATCCACACCACAATATTATAGAGAAGCTATGTAGGAACCAAAATAAAGGGCCTGTTTCTTTAAGCTTTACAAAAAATAGATTTTTTTGAAAAAAATCTAGAGATTATTTTTAGAGATTTTGAAGAAAATCTAAAGCTATTTTTCGTTTGTTTACGATCATAAAAATCTATTTTTTTTAGAAAATAGTTTTCAAAAAAATAGATTTTGAAAAAAGCTATTGAAAATAACTTTTCATTTTGAAGAAAAAATAGATTTTTTTACTAAAATGATTTTTGAAAAAATCTGAAACAAACACCACTAAAATAAAAAGTGATTTTTTTTAAAAAAAATCTCAAACAAAAGGGCCCAAAAAAATTAAAATTTTGTAGTCATGTATTCAAATGAGATGTGGCTTAGCAATAAATTATTATAAGTTCTTTGTAAGAACACCATACAAGGGTGACATATTTTTCCTAGACAACATTACAAAATGACTATCACTTTCATGCCTAAGCATGCAGGTATTTCTTTCTCTGCTACATTCTGCATATTATTTCACATGTGTGGTCAGGTGTAACATCAACTTCTTGAGTTTGTAACAAAGGTTTCTTAAGATCATCAATCCCATTCCCGTCATTAAACCTGCAAAATTCAAAGGAAAATAGATGAGAAAACAAAATTATATTTCCTCATTGTATTTTGAGATTGAAAAACAACAAATCTCTGGAGATGCAATTCTTGCACTAACATATTGTTGGTTTAACGAACACAAACACACACACACAAAATAAGGAGCTTACTGAAACTTTAACAGAATAAATGATATCAGCATAGAATTGGCCTCAAAGAAATTTTTCCTTGAAATGTAGCTAAAGTCGGTGTTTTAATTACAACATAAACTGAGTAAAAATAAGCAGCATTAGTTCCAAGTGCAACCAGCACATCCATGTTTGCTGCCCATCTCCTTGGTGAATGATATGATCCTAAATGCACTCTGTTCATATCATATCTTGAACTAACAAGTTCTGCTTCGAAGCCGGAATCTTCTACAACTTCAACTATTTTGTTGGTATTAATGAGTTTAGGATCAAAGAGTACTTTTGCTTCCTCATGGAAAGCAAAGAAACAATCCACCATTTCCAAATCCTTATCTGAGGCTGAATATAGAGCATTGTCTTCAGCTACTTGTGAATTGACATGACTCTTTTATATCTTTTGAAGGATCTACATATTAATTGTTCCAAACAACCTGTGCTATTATGCGACAACCAAAGTGCATTACACATAGCATCTAATTCGGCTTTTCATGAAAGGACTAAACACATAGAGATAGATTGTCACCTTGTTAGAGAGAAAGTACAAGAAGGTGTATTGAGACTACTTCCAATCTCTACACAAGATCAGTTGGCAGATTGCTTGATAAAGGCACCACTTGCGCCTAAGTTCCACAATTTCATGTCTAAGCTTGGATTGCTTGATATCTATCAAGCATCAGCTTGTGGGAGGATGTTAAGTATCACATATTCTAATACACAAAGCATAGATAAAATTAGCGTTAAGTAGTTTATTCTTAGTGTTATATTGTAGATTAAGATTGTGTACATAAGGTCAAGCTTATCATATAATACCCTATCTGGATGTATACAAAAGGGTAAATCCTTGTACTTTGATTCATTAAGTCATAATGAAGACTCATTTTTTCTATTCTATCATTTCATTCCTAAATCATAACACATGTGCTGTGTATGGGGGGTATCATACTCAAAATTTTGAGGCCTATAATAATAATAGATATATAGTTTTAATGTTCGTATAATATCAAATGTGTATCAATAAATTAATGGTAACCTATAATATTTTTAGTGCACGGTTCTTGGTTCAAATCCCTAGAATATATTTTATTTTGCATGATTTTAACTCTAGTCATTTTAATCATTGATTATATAACAATAAAAAGATACAGCGTGTTGTTGACTTTTTTGAAAAGAAATGAATAACAGGTTTTTCTCTCAAAAGGTTATATCGAGTGAGCTTATGCTTAAGATTAAAATTCTCGCGATTTAAATTTGTGGTGGCTCAATCCTTTACATTGTATGGGGATTAATGCTACTTGATGATTTTTTTTTTATATATCCTTTATTGAAGGGGATGTGTCGTCTCTTCTTCGAACCTTTGTATTTGTTTCAGTTAAGTACATCTTATACTTGATTGGGAGTATTTTAGGTAATATATTATTTGGCTTCTTAAAAAAAACATTAAAAAGATACATTATTTGGAGGCTTTTTTTTATTAGGGACATTTTTAATATTGAGGCAGAGTCTCCAAATAGTCGGAGACGGCCTTCCATAATCATGATATTTGGAGATTTATTTGAGTAGATTTTTTTTTTATTTAAGGAAGATGATGAACATGTTCATCTTATTTATGGATTTTTTAAAATTTTTAGTAAAAGTATATTTTAAAAATTTAAATTATTTGACGTGGTTTGCCATTAGTATTTTTTTTAAAAAATTGAAAAAAAAAGGATTTATATGTATGCTTTATAAGAGATAAATGATCTAAACAACAAATGATTAAAGTGTTAGAAATAAATAAGTTAAATTAGTTATGTAATATTTAATTTTGTCAATTATTTTACCGATTCCGACTTGGTGAAAAATGGTGTGAAAGTTTTTTCATTAAAATTTCAAATATAAGCCTTCATTTTAATATTTTAAATATAATAATAATACAAAATAATGATATGAATTTAATTTATATGTACCGTCGGTGTAAAGTTATTTTATACATGCCTCCAATAATATATCGACACATCATGTATGGTAATTAAAAATACATGATGTGTCACATACATTAAATGATGTGGCAACACATCATTGGATGTATGTGCAAAAAAAACTTTACACCGACGGTGCACAACAATTAAACTCTAATGATATTTAGCTCAAAATATCTACAGAAAAGGAAAAAAAATACTAGCGCTAAATGAAGCGGTGGAATGGAATCCCTTGGCGCTAAACGAAAAAGAAAAGCAAATTTTGAGTAATTTCCGGAAGGAGATTCCAATTTGACAAAATATCTAATAACGTATCCCAAACGTCCATTAAGTGAGTATCTGAACGGCAGAAACACTGCCAACTCATCAATCCACATGAAAAATCGGAGCATCTATCCGTTTCTTTCTCAGAAAAAATATTTAAAAAATCTAGAAATTCCACATCACCGATCCGCGTGAACTCTCAACAGCCAATCAGAACACAAAAACGCTTTTATATATATTCACTTCAATCCTAATTCACTTCACAACCATTCTCAGTTCTCAGAGTTACAAACCCTAACAATTCTCTTTTCAATTTTCAAATTCCCAATTTGTTCGATTCCAATTCAATGGCACCAAAGGGAGAGAAGAAGCCAGCGGAGAAGAAACCCGCAGAGGAGAAGAAGTCCACCGTAGCAGAGAAGGTTCCCGCTGAGAAGAAGCCAAAGGCCGGAAAAAAGCTACCAAAGGAAGGTGGTTCAGCCGCTGCCGGAGAGAAGAAGAAGAAGAGAAACAAGAAGAGCGTTGAAACATACAAGATCTACATCTTCAAAGTTCTGAAACAAGTTCACCCTGACATTGGTATCTCAAGCAAAGCCATGGGTATCATGAACAGTTTCATCAACGATATCTTCGAGAAGCTCGCTCAAGAATCATCAAGACTTGCAAGGTACAACAAGAAGCCAACAATAACTTCTAGGGAAATTCAGACTGCAGTTAGACTTGTTCTTCCTGGTGAATTGGCTAAGCATGCTGTTTCTGAGGGTACCAAAGCTGTCACTAAGTTCACAAGTTCTTAAACTCAAGATGATTTTGTGGGTTGTATTGGGTGATTATAACTGTTTAGGCGCATTAGACTTTTAAATTTTTTGCTTTTAATTTTTCTAGGTTGTAATGAACTAATCGGATCTTGTTGATCCTTTTGTGTATGGAAATGGTTGAATTAATGATATTGGATTTCAAAATTGCTTGTATGGTACCTTTCCCTTATATTTTATGAATATCACAATTAATGTTAGGGCAATTGTTAGCAAGGACTAAACACATTTCTGAATAATGATGAATGCAAGTTAGTTTTAGTTGAATCTGGAAGTTAATTTTGTGTTGGTACTTGTTTATATTTCTGGAATTCCATCTCGGAGAATTTTCTAAAATAGTATATACCTAAACTTTGGTTTAATTATTGTTATAATATAATGAAATGGAAAGTTCAAATTAATTGATTAATTTATATGCTACATACATGTATGGGTGGTTTCTAATATCCGAGGGATTGCCCCGGAGAACATTAAGATAAAGAATCTTTTGTGATTTGCAAAAGAAGGAAGCATTTAATCAGAGTGATTTGCCCTGCAACTAGCAGACTCTCATTCAAGAGCCAGCTGCTTCCTCCATACTATCTTTTGCTTTGTTTGCTGGATGCTAAAAAGAAAAATGACAGTAAAGATTGCACCAAGCAAAGTGACCTTGATTTTATGCTTGAGCTAACAGGTATTCAAGACAGTATAAATTATGCATCACAGTAAATTTTAAGGGTATGTGTAATGGATCTGTTAGTTGTTGGGATTCTGTATTAGTAGGCTTGGTATGTTTTACATAGTGATGTTTTGCTGTACATTTCAGAAACATTGTTGACTTGATGATTTGTCAATAGGTTTTGCTTATTAAAATCTAATTCAAGAGTCAATGCCGAATCCTTTGCTAAGAGATTTAACTTTTGTGGGATCAATTATGCTTCTTGTTATGATTCTGTTAGGAACTGTTGAAGCTCTGAAATGAGATTTGTTGGGACTGGAGTTGGAGAGGGATGCTCTTTTGCGTTATATTTGATTAAAACGAAGTAACTAACACTCTTTTGCATAGGGCGAACAAGATTAATGCTTATGCACATAGAAGAGCGAATCTCGACGGAGGAGGTTTCAGTGAAGTTGAATTCACCATCGAACTCAACAGTCTCCTTTTGTAATGAGTAAGCTGAATTAAATTAGAATTTTTTTTTTGTTTTGAATCAAGTCTTTTCTTGTTGAATTACTACAGTATTATTTAATTATTGATCTAATAAAATGGATAGTTCAAATTAATTGATACGTATGTTATACTTATATGTATAGGTGGTCTTTAATAGCCGAGAGATTGCCATGGAGAAAAAACAGTGGTAAAGAATCACAGGGATACTCAGCAAAAAATCATTTGAGTAGAAAATTGACCCTGCAACTTGCAGACTCTCATTCAAGAACCAGTCTCCTTTGCTTTGACAATGCTCTCCATCAGCTTCTGCAACAGGTATTCAATAAAAACAATAGGGAAGGAAGTAGCATTTTCTAAGAGATTCAACTCTCACAGGATCAACTCTCCTTCTGTGTTTATAAAGTAATGAAATGAAATTTATTGAGATTGTTGGAGAGTGATTTATATGGTAATGAAATTCAATAACTTTTAAAGGGAGGGGATCATTTGACACCAGGTGTCATTAGTTTGACTCCAAATTGTGACCATCTATTCCCTATTTAATTTAAAGGCTCCACTTAATTCCTCACACTGTTGCACATGTTTTATCTCCTTTAATGTCTTTATTATGTGAGATATATAATTTCCAAGATCTTTATAACCCACATAGCCCATCAACAAATTGTTGACATGGGCTCGTTTCGAACATTCAATCACATTAAACCGACAAATTCAACTTGGTTTTTACAACATCATTCTTTGCAACCTACCCCTTCTAGTTCTACAATGACCTTAATATTGCCAAGTTAATTTTGTTCCAAACGATCCCATGTCAATAAGAGCATACTTGTCAATGTTCCTTGCAAAATTATCTCAGCTTCTCTAAGTGATAGTTTGTAATTTCTAACTAAAATACTCAAAATAATGATAGAAAGTTATATATTACAATGTACCACAGGATAGTAGAATTTATTTGTTTATTCATAGAAGAGTGAAATCTAAACCAAGCTAAGAAAAACAGATCACATGCATATGCAGAGAAGTTATGAAGTTAAATTTCATCACAACCTTCCAAATTGGTCCATTTTGTGACCAACTGAGACATAGTAGTTATGGAAGATCCATCTTCTTTTATTGCAGCAGCAGCAGCATCTTGTAGGACTTTCATCCTTTCACGAATCTTAAGACCTTCCTCATCTACCATTAACCTCTTCAACACATTGGCAATTTCACCCTTTTCCACAACACCACTCACATTATCAATCTTTGGCTGTATAGCAATTTTAATCCCATCAGCTAGAATGGCTGCATTCATTCTCTGCTCTGCAAAGAGTGGCCAAGCTATTATCGGCAAACCATTTGCAACACACTCAAGTGTAGAAAACCAGCCACAATGTGTAACAAATCCACCTATAGCTTTGTGACTAAGAATCTCAACTTGTGGTGCCCAATTTGAAACAAAAAATCCTTGCTTTTTTGTTCTTTCTATGAACCCTTTTGGTAAAAAACTCAAAGGGTCTTGTTTAGAATTAGACACACCAAAATAATTAGCACTAGCTATATCATTTGGTTCTCTCACAATCCAAAGAAACTTTTGGCAACTCAATTCTAATCCTAATGCTAACTCATTCATTTGGTTTTGAGAAATTGTTCCTCCACTACCAAATGAAACAAAGACAACAGAACTTTGTTTTTGTTCATCTAACCATGATAAACATTCTGATCCATCTTGAGTATTGTCACAATTTTGTTGCATAATTGGTCCAACCATATAAACAGGAGGATGAGAACCATTGATGCTACCTTCAACCTTGACTTTAACAGCTTCTGGTTCCAATTCTACAAAGCTATTGACTATTACACCATTGCAAAGATTTATCCCTTTCGAACGGAGAATAAATTGGTTGTAAGATTCACTTGTCCTATCTTGGAATGAAGATGGAAGATCAGTTCCTTGAATAGGCACACAACCTGGGATCTTAATTGGTTCTTGCAAGTCTCTAAATTCACCAGAAATTGTTTCATTTAGAATTGTTGAATGAAAACAAAGTGATAATACTGTGGCTGATGAAGGAAAAAATGTATAAGATAAAATGTTGAGTTTCTTGGCAAATGAGAAAACTTCATAGGCAAAATAATCAGCTACTATGGCAATTAATTTTGATGTTTTTGGTGTTTTTGTTGTTGAGGTTATTGAGTTCAATGCATCAATGATAGATGGCATAGATAGAGACACTGAAAGAGGTAGTTTCAGTGTAGGAACAGTTTCTGGTGGCAAGTTGATTGGAGGAAGAACAATGGTATCTATGTTGAGAGATGAAAGAGAAAGAATGATAGATTTTGAAGCATTGGAAAGTGAATCTAGTACTGGAATGATTATGGTTATATGAAACTTGTTAGGGTGAAGATTAATGAGTTTCTTGATGAACTCTGAAATTGCTATTTGATGGCTTACAATGGGAACTGAAACTACTGCAATGTGCGTTTTTCTCTCCATGGAAATTTGATTAGTTTAGTGTTTCTGTGTTAGTGTGTGATGTTGTTAATGGAAAGTTGATTTGGTTAATTAAATAAGACAAGAACAACAAACGGCTAGATCTGAAATTGTGTAGATGATAATATAAAAAATTAGTGAGTACTAATCGATGTTATAAGTCTTTCTATTTTATTATCAAATTAATATTTCAACTTTCAAATTGTGAAATTTGTTTGTTATTATTATATAATACTCCCTCCGTCCCTAATTATAAGCACCCTTTCAAACATAAAATTTGTCCCTAAATATAAGTCCCTTTGCAAATCCCTAGACACATTTATTAATACTTTTCCAAACATAACCCTACTTTACATTGAAATCTGAAAAGTCAACTACAAATACATCTTTTCAGGACAATTTAGTAATTGTAATATCCAAAAAGTACATATTAATTACACTATCAACTTTTCTTAATATGTGTGAAAAACATCAAAATGTGCTTATAATAAAGGACGGAGGGAGTAATATTATAAGAATATACTTCCTCCGTTCCATATTATATGTCACTTTGACATTTTACACATATTAAGAAATGTAATCATTGTTGTATGGAAAAGAGAAATTATGAGTTGATTTACAGAATTGTCCTTCATTTATTATATTGAAAAAATAAATTGAATAATTGAAATAATAGAGAGTAATAAATAGTTAAGGGTATAATAGGTAAAGTTGCATTAAATGCTTCATTGGTAATGTAAAATGACATATAATTTGGAACAAATTTTTTCTTCAAAGTGACATATAATTTGGAACGGAGGTAGTACTACTATCTTTATGTCTTCCATTTTCAGCTAATTGACATTTAATAAGACAATTCAAAGCAATTATTTGATTATTAGTGTTTATGCTAGCAAAAAAATGTAATTATATTTTAAACGAAAAACCACAACTCTCTTATTTTCCTTTCAAACCATACCCAGCTATTATACTTTTATCAATTTTCTTCAAAATCTTCCACTATACAATCCATGATGAATAAAAAATACAACTCTTAAATTCACACTTAAAAGTGACATGTACAAATAATAGAGAGTGTGTTCAAAGGACTTGTGGTAGAGAGTTTGTCGTTAGCATTTTTTTTACCCTTAAATTCACACTTAAAAGTGACATGGACTAATAATAGAGAATATGTTCAAAGGATTGTGTGGTAGAGAGTTTGTCGTTGGCATTTTTCTTATGATAAATGTGTGATAGTTTCGCCGATGTTTTTTCCATGTGTGTCACAAACAATAATATAATGCGGAGTGTAACTCTCATTGACAAAACACGATCAATAATTAATGATTTTTTTTTAAAAAAATAATCTAAAAGATGCAAAAGCTTCCTAAATATATTGGTCGATACAAAATAAATACTGCTTCAAAAAAAAATACAAAATAAATACTCCTTTGGTTATAAAACTTTGGTTAAGAATCCAAAGTACAATTATTATTATTAATGATGTTTTATTTGTACTCTTACAAAAATAAAAGTATTCGTGCAAACATAATGTGACACAAGTGGTAGATACTTGAATCTCTTAACCATTTGATCCTAGGTTTGATTTCCGGCAATGCGTATGGAAAAATATTTGTTGGAGAGGTCAACCCCTTGAATAGAATACCTTTGGTTTACCAATTTTTTTTTAATAAAATAGCAGTAAAACTGAATTAACTCGTCAATATTTATTATTTCTTAATTTATATGCAAAACTCTAAAAAGACAAAAGATTTGAAATCAAGGTGCTTATTATAAAAAATGAGGCCTTTTTTGTAATTTTTGATACAAGACTTTTTCAAAAATACATTTTTTGTACTAGTATAATAATAAAAAAATAATTTTTGTACTAGTATGATAATAATAATAATAAAAAAAATACAAAAGAAGGCGGAATAGAAAAAACCTCCACAATATCAAAGGACTAGGGAAGAGTAAGCATGTTATAAGAAAATGCTTAATTAGTTCAATGGTCCCTTAAAAATATTTTAGATTTCATAATTTCATCATTTAACGTTTTTTTTCTTTAAGGGACCATTGTGAAACCTAAAATGTCTTTAAGGGACCATTAGTCACTCCTAATTCCCCAAAAAAACTAGTGAAAATACTTAGGTTATTGTTGGCTAATACTTCCTCCGATCCTTTTTATAAAAAACAAAAGTGAAAAAAAATTATTCATTTTTATAAGAAACTTTGACCAATATTTAAATGTATTAGATGTTTAATTTCATTTGTACCCTTATTTATTATGCGAGAGAATCTTAAAAAGTACTCCCTCCGTCCCATATTATAAGGAAAATGTAAAAACAAATATGGTTTTGTGGGTTTTTCTTGAAATAAGTTGCATAGGAAGATGTAAAAACAAATTTGATTGGTTGTTGTTTATTGAGAAAATGAGAGAGAAAAAAAATTAAATGCAATTTGCATTTAATTTTATAAGAATAAGTAAAAAACATTCTTAAAAGTTGTTTTTTCCTTATAATTTGGGACAAAAAAAAGGTCATTTTTCCCTTATAATATGGGACGGAGGGAGTAAGTAAGTTTGTGAAATTAAGAGTGATTAAATATCAAGGAATACATTTAAATTTATTTGGGTATTAAATGAAGATAACTATTTACAATGTATTTTTTTGGTCTATGTAATTTTTTTAAAGTGTTCCTTATGAAAAGGACAAGAGAGAGTATATCTCAATATAGATAAATGGTCAAACCAACAAATTTTCAGTTGCCAAGAGACAATAAAAGAATTTTTTAAAGCCAAGGCAACTGGTTTAAAATTAGGGTGAGCTTGTTTTAGTTTTTTATAAAATGAATTTTATAATTCTCATGTTTTCATTGTGTTCTCATTCTCTTTCATTTTCTCTTTCTCTTTATTGTTTTTGTCCAAAAAAAAAAGGAACAAAAAAATTGTCCCAAATTATTTGTACAAAATCATTTCTAAGGAAGAAAAAAAACACATGTTTTCATCTTAAAAAAATTTTGTTTTATTTTTAGGCCTTAATTGACAAAATTTTGTCATTTTTTATAATATGAACTTTTATATAAGTTTAACAAAATATATAGAATATAATATAGACACACCTTCAACGTAAAATGTCATAATAATGACAATAAAATGAATATAAATTGGTCATAAACAAAACATGAAATTTTTGGAATAAAAACATGTGATTTTTTCTATAGGGACGAAATTCAAAATATGTTTAATTTATAGGGACAAAAAATATATTTAGCTAAAAAAATTATGAGTTAGATCTGAACCATCCAATTAAATCGGTTTTGATTGCGTCAATAAGTTGTAACTTTTAACACACTTGGGTTGATCTAGTGGTATTGGCTTGAGACCTGAGATGAGAGTGTGCTCCTCTTAAAGTCTCAGGTTCGATTCACTCTTGTGCCAATTTGGGTGGGCTAATTTAGTTTCTTCAAAAAAATAAGTTATAACTTTTTTAATTATTTCATGTTAGAGGGATTTGGGTAGTATACTAGCTAGCAGTCCTTAGTTCGATCCTCAGTTCCATTGTAAACAAAAAAAAAAGTACAATTTATTTTTGAAAATTTTAATATTTAAAATACAGTGACTATTTAAAATTTTAACACTTCAATTTGTTAAAATTAGCTTACTTTTTTTTTGCATAAGAAAATTAGCTTACTTTGGTACTCTAAGAGTGTGTTTGGATGGAGGATTCTAGAAATTCAAGGGATTTTAAATACTAGGGAATTCAATTGATTCAATGGAATTCCCTTGATTTTAAATTCCATTGTTTGGTTAAAGTGATGAAATTCACTAAATTGTAAAATTCTTTGTTTGGGTAATGTGATTGAATTTCCTTCATTTAATTTTTTTTAATCTTAATATAATAATTATAATTATTTAGTCGTAATAAATATTGTTTGAATAATCATAATAAAAATTTCGACCTGAACCCTAATATCGACAGAAAAATCTAAAATCGTCGCTAAACTCTAAAATCGACACAAAATCCTAAAATTGACCATAAGTTAAACATGAATCGCAAAATCGAATGAAAACCTAAAATCGACCCTAACCCTGACCCGAGCCTTAAAATCGCCCTAAACCTGAAACCGGTAAAAACCCCTAAAAATGCAAGCATGAAGAAGCATGAAGAAGCAATGAAGAAGCATGAAGAAGCTTGATTAAAAAAATGGAAGCATGTGACAAAAAAAATCTCTTGATTAAAAAAAATGGAAGCATGAAGAAGCAAAAAAAAAGTGCTAGTGAGATAAAGTGATACAAATTCAACAAAAAAATTATAGGATAAGAAAAATCTTTTTTACCGGATTATAACCATTGAATTAGATATAGATATAAAAAAAAATGCAAAATCTTTTTTTTACACAATAATTGCAAAATCTTTTTTTTTTGACACAATAAATGCAAAATCTTTTTTTTTACGCAATAAATCCTAAATCTTTTTTTTGACACAATAAATGCCAAATCTTGAAAGATTCTAATTCACTAGATTATCTCTTTAATTTTAGTAGCGTAATAAATGCAGATGTATGGATAAGTATTAAAAATAAAATAAATTACTTAGTCCCCAAGTTTAGCCGTTACCTTAGAAATTTGTGTATATATACATGTATAGGAAGCTCCGTATCACATTACATTTCAACGTATTATCTCTCCCTTTGTAACCTTTTGTATTCATTATTTTCCAAATTCATTCCTTCCTTGCTTCATTGATTCATCATGGATCAACAATACTATTGCAGGGCATATCCTCGTATGCCTTCCAATTCTATCAACACACAAAATTTGTCATCTGACAAATATTTCAATATCCAATTTGAATACAGAGTTCTAGGTGTTGCTGGGACTATTGAAGATATTCAACGTCACACTTTTAATCATGTCTCCATGGCTAAAATTGTGCAAGAAGATACTTTTCCATCTTTGTTTTCTCAGATAAATATTCCTGTTGATGCTTATACATCGGTGGCTGAAGAAATATCAGAATGCGCTTATGATATGGTTTATGATGACAAATACAAGAATCTAAGTGTTTTGACTATTCAAGTTGAGTTTGTGGTCACTAGGTCAACTGAAGATGAAGGGAACCCTAGTTTTGAAGAGGTTGAAGATGAAAGTGACGATGAAGATGATTATAGTTTGGAAGAGGACATGATGGCTGAAGAACATAATTGGTTTACTCCTGCAGCTAAGTCATGTGTTGATGAATTGGATAAGGTAAATGTTGAAGAAGCCACACGATGTACCGTTTGTTTCGAAGATGTTAACAATGGTGTTCGACTGCCATGTTCACATATCTTTCATGTGAATTGCATTCAAGATTGGTTGATGATAGGCAGCTGTTGTCCTATGTGTAGGTTTCAGTTACCTACTTGTAGCACAAGTGAATAATTCATGACTGTCAGGAGCTTTTACTTTATTAATTGGATAAGCATGCTGTTTCTGAGGATACAAAAGTTGTAACTAAGTTTACAAGTTCTTAGGCTATTGTTTTAAGGGTTGTTATACGGTGTCTATTTCTGTTTAGACGCAATTAGACTTTTTAATTTTTAGCTTTATTACTCTTCTAAGTTGTAATGACCTAATAGGATTTGTTGATCCTTTTGTGTATGGAAGCAGTTGAATGAATGATATTAGAAGAGCATTGAAACATACAAGATCTATATCTTCAAAATAATGATGAATGCAAGTTAATTAGTGTTTGTTGGTCTAGAAGGTAATTTTGTGTCGGGTACTTGTTTAACATTTTAAAAAGTATGATCTTCAATTCCAACTTGGAGAATTTTCTAATGTATATACCTTAACTTTTGTTTTGAACCAAGTCTTTGTTTTAATTACTGTTATTTACTAATTATTGATCGAATGAAATGGAAAGTTCAAATTAATTGATTAATTGATATGCTACATGTAATGTAAGGGTGGTTTCTAATAGCCGGGAGATTACGAACTGTTGTCATGCTCATAAGAATGATGCATTTAAGTAGTGAGCGGAGTGATTTCCTCAAAAAATTAAATAATTGTAATAAAAAACTACAATACAGATTCTGGCATACAAAGTTGCCTTGATTTTGAGCTAACATTCCTCCCAATCAGCTTCACCAACAAGTATTCAAGACAGTACAAAATATGCTTCTAGGTTGCATGACAGTATAAATTTAAGGTATTGTGTCATGGATCTGTTAAGTTTTGGGATCCTATATAAGTAGGCTTGGTATGTTTTAGACAGTGTTGATGTTTTGCTGCACATTGCAGACACTTTGTAAACATTATTGGTTTGGTGATTTAATCATTGCATGTCTTGTGCTTGGATTACTATTTGCTTAATAGGTTTTGCTTATTAAAATCAAATACAAGAGTTAATGATGAAGCGTTTGCTAAGAGATTTAACTTTTGTCGGCTGTTTTGATGGGTTTGTAAACCTGTGTTACCAAACTGAACTGTTGAAGCTCTGCAACGAGATTTGTTGGGACTGGAGTTGGAGAGGAATGCTCTTTTGGTTATGCACATATAACAGCAAATCTCGAAGGAGGAGGTTTTAGCGAAGTTGAATTCACCATTGAACTCCACAGTCTCCTTTTGTAATGGTTAAGCTGAATTAAATTAGAAAAACTTTTTAGTTTTTTAATCAAGTCATTTTTTTCTTGTTTAATTACTATTATTTAATTTTTTATCTAATAAAATGGAAAGTCCCAATTAATTGATACGTATGTTATACTTATAAAAAAAACCATATCCAAATATTTGCTGCATATTGACATTCAAAGAACAAATGAGATGTATTTTCATCTTTCTTAAAGCACAAGCAACAGATAGATGCCATTAAATAGCCTCTTTGCATCAACTTATCATCTGAGGGCACCTTATATATCATGAACCAATCAACAAACAAATAAAAACCTGGAAGGAAAAATATCTTTGCTCCAAATCTTTTTTTTTTCCATGGCAAGCACAGACCTGAGGGGGCAAATTGGTACAAGACTTTTTCCACCCATTCTCTCAAGCCTATTTTCAATCAACTAAGTACTAAAATGTAGAGCATAATTTGTTTCGTCTTACAACAAAACACAGTCGAATGACATGCTATATTTGCTGGTCTTATATGTTGTACTTGTACCATTTTAACCGCTTGTAATGAAACTGATTCTAAAATGACATTGGCGAGAAATAGATTTCTAGCCACTTTGAGACACCCAAATCAGAATAGAAACTTTTAAAAAACTTGCCTTTTGAATCACAGATGATGCCGCCAAAGGCTAAAAAAATACCAGAATCTGCCTAGTAAAAACTCCCCTAGAATTGACATTGAAATAATTTGGAGGTTGCCATCTAACATGAATCACTTGGCTTCTTTCTTCTATAAAAACAGCAGGATGCTCCAAATTGTGCTCTATATATTTTGACTTGATTAGTAATATAATGCCACAATTCAGGTACTTTAGCAGTAGTTCGAGAGAACACCAACAAATTCTTTTCTTATACCATAAGGCAACAATAACACTGAAAAGGTAAACAAGTTCTAACTTCTAAGGACCTTTTACCTATATTTTTAGTGTGAAAATGCAGACTCCATGGCTCCCCCAATCTCATCGTCCTAGGGCCATGGTCTCAGAGGCTAGTAATTTACTTCCTCAGTTGGAGGCAGGTATCAACCCACCCTCAGATACACAAAAATATGAAAGAGTGAGTTTTACTTTTAAACCAATTTAAAGATTCAGATCTAAATCCCAACATCATTCTTATTTCCTCTTTAAGGTTATCTGGGTAAAAAATTCCACTGCTATTTCCTCTTTGTTCCAAAGAGAATAACTTTTTTCATCATTCTTATTTGTCACATCTTGATAATTGGTACAACATTGTATTAGAAAAATTCCTTCATTAAGTAACAACACAGTATTGCCAAAAATGGAACAGAATCACTAAAAAAAATTAATCGGATTTGATATTCAATTTCAAATAAAATTTAAGTAAAATTATCTTCGATTAAAATTATATTCAATTAACGCTAAAATCAATTAAAGAGAAGAAACTAGACAAAAACAAAGTTATATCACATGAAAATATTGTACGCTGCTATATAATCAATAACAAAGATCGATTAATACACAGAAGGATTCACTTAATTCAAAAGAAAAATTACAAAGTAATTCAAATATAATACTAACAGAATTAAAAATCTAAAATAACCCATCAAATACTAATCAGAATCACTTCAGAACCCATCAAACAGTAGATACAATACAAGCTTAAGAACTTGTGAACTTAGTGACAGCTTTGGTACCCTCAGAAACAGCATGCTTAGCCAATTCACCAGGAAGAACAAGTCTAACTGCAGTCTGAATTTCCCTAGAAGTTATTGTTGGCTTCTTGTTGTACCTTGCAAGTCTTGATGATTCTTGAGCGAGCTTCTCGAAGATATCGTTGATGAAACTGTTCATGATACCCATGGCTTTGCTTGAGATACCAATGTCAGGGTGAACTTGTTTCAGAACTTTGAAGATATAGATCTTGTATGTTTCAACGCTCTTCTTGTTTCTCTTCTTCTTCTTCTCTCCGGCAGCGGCTGAACCACCTTCCTTTGGTAGCTTCTTTCCGGCCTTTGGCTTCTTCTCAGCGGGAACCTTCTCTGCTACTGTAGACTTCTTCTCCTCTGCGGGTTTCTTCTCCGCTGGCTTCTTCTCTCCCTTTGGCGCCATTGAATCGAAGAATTGGGGATTTTTGGAAAAAGTTAGGGTTTCGAATTGGAAATGAAATTAGATGCAGAATGAAGGTATTTGGTGAATGATGAATATTGCGTTGATTTATTATATATAAGAAGGTTCTCGCGTTTCTATTGGATAATGAGATTCGTCGCGGATCGATGAGGTGGAACTTGTTTAGCCGTTGCGTTACGTTCCCAAAGAGAGAGGACAATAGACGGTGGAGATTTTGGTTTGATTCAACGTGATGAGGACGCTTTTGGTGATGTATCAAAATATCTAATGACTGTAGTTTCATTGCGCGCCCAAATGGACATTCCCACTTTTATTTTCACTTTGTCTTGGCGGTCTAGATAATAAATAAAGGGATGTCCCAATTCGTTTTAAAAAATAAACAAATTCAATTGAATACTCTTATATATAAATAGTATCGGCAAAAATACAGTGATTATAGTTATAATTGTTAATCTTTTTATCTTGTAATATTTCAGTTATGTTTGCACGTCCGGTAACCTTTTTAATATAGTTTTAGTTTCTACAAAAAATACCAACCACGATTTGGTTTTATTATCGATCGTAAAATAAATACTAAATAACATTATTATGATAAGTTAATAGATGATTTTATTTAAAAATACAATAAAAATTATATAAAAAAAAGGGCGATTTGAATAAAAATTGCTCCCATTTAGAGGCCACTTTAGATTTCGTTTAATGTTTGGTGGCACTTGTGTTTTTTAATGCCTTATGTTTTCTTTTTTTACAATAGATGCCTTATGTTTTCTTTTTTTCTTTTTTTAAAATAGAACCACTAAGGATCAAACTTAAAATCTCATGCTTAATACTCAAATCCCTCGCCGCTAAACCAAATTTAGTGACTTAGTGTTTTTGTTTTCTATTCATGTTGCTTTTGTGTTGTTGTTGCAATTAGGGATCCCTTTGTCTCACGTGCCACTCGTGTCAATGCAAACCAAGCCCACTAAACAATCAAACATACACCTCCCTTTTCTTTTATTAATTGATCCCAGTGTCACTCGAGGAGTGAACTCACTAAACACAGAAAATTCACATAACAGACTGTCAAAATAACAAAGCATTTTTAACTTTTTTGACACTTAAGGTTGGAAATTGGAATAGAAGTTCTGCATCAACATGAAGAAATCACTCGGCATCACCAAAACAAAATCAAACCACGTGAAAATATCATACCATATAGAACTAGCAAATAAACATTTTGCAAAGTGGATGTTAGACATTGAGGATGGGTGTTGAAGTTGTTTGTAGTTACATATTGCCCAGGTTCCTGGTTGCTCGGTGTATAAATGTTTTAGGACACACTCATCATTTGAGCAAATTTTTGGGATGAGATTCAAACTCATTTAACATGATACGAGAGTCGGGTTAATGATGGCAATATGGGAATGAACACATATGCCCACGCTAGGTGTGAGGGTGGCTGTTGAAGGTTTTAAGAGTCTCACATTGCTCAAGTTTCCGAGCTGTTGAGTTTATAAATGTGGTTAGGCACTCTCATCCTTTGAGCCTGGATATTTTTAGAGATTGTTACATCGGTCCGAAAATACTCATTAAAAATGGACTGAACCAAATGGGCCATAGATAGCCCAAAGCCCGCAATAACAACAAAAATTAAAAAATAAAACTAAAATTTATCCTAAGGTATACATAACAAAGATAATTCAAGGTTTAAATTTTACACATTATTAATAGTTTTCTTTTTTCTTTGGCGTATTCTTATATTTTACTAGACATAGTATCATTTTTTAAAAATAAATCACATATATATGTATCACGATGACATGATGTTTTAAATCCATGGCTCGTTTGGATTAACTTATTTTTGAGCATATGCAAACAGCTTATGCAATATAAATTAGGTTTTACTTTTATGCTATTTTATAAGTTCACACTAGTGAAAATCGTATTTTTATAAGCAATTTTATAATAAACTACCTTGACAAATTTATAATAATACATAAAAATTGCATAAGCTCGAAAATAAGTTAATCCAAACGGGCCCCTAGTCTAGTTTGCAACTATTATGGTGTGGTAACTGGCTACTTTTTATTGTATTTATTTTTATCTTTTAATAACATTTGACTGTACTTTGGTAATAAAAAAAATATACTAAAATATATTATCAATGAGGAGTATATAGTCATGAATAAAAATAGTTTTTCATATAATAAGTTGAACTTGAATTGTAATGTATCATGTTAGTAAGTGTTATATCTCTCAATGAATATGTATATGAAAATAAATTTATAACTTGGTGATTCTATTTCTTTGGTTTTTGACAAATGGGTTTTGGTTTGAAAAACCCACATTGTGTTGGTGGTTTTGTTTGTCAAAAGCCCTTACCCTTTTATGCGTTTTGGTGTTTTGGTGGCGGTTTTGCCACTGCCAAACACCCTTTTGAGTATTTACTGGGAATTTTTGCATTAAAGTGGGTATTTCTGGAAAAGTGGGCATGAATGTTGATGAGTGTTGATGAACATTCATCAATCATTGAAGAAGATGAACAGTACGGTTTCTGGGAAACTTTGCGTTTGTGTCGGGGAGAGCTTCGTGGATCTTCCTCGTCCGAGTCGGGGAGAAGAGGGTGTAACGTCTCAATCAACCGTGATCCTTCCCCGGCTTACGAGCATGGGATTTGCACCAGTCGCGATTACTTGTCGGGGAGCTTCTCCCCGTTTGTATTCGCTGGGAACTTGTGTCGGGGACCTTCTCCCCTTTGTGAACTCTACGAAGTTGTATTCGGTTAGAAGTGACTGTCGAGGACCTCGTTATTTAACTTGAGTTAGTTTAATTTTGACTTGCCATTTGATGAGGGCTTTGGTCGGGGACAGCGTCCTCGCCATGTTTAACGCCCTTTCACTTGAATTGCGGTGGAAGGGTGGATTTGATTTAGCTGTCGAATTCACTTTACTTCGCTGCTTTTCAGGTACATTATGGCCGACATCGAGGAGCCTGTGGAGAGCCATCGGCTCGTCGACACGATAACGGATGAGAGGCTGGCGTGGGTTGCGCCCGAACCACGGGGAGCGGCCTCTTCGATAGTACAGGGTGATCCGAGCGTACATACGATAGTCGAGGACATAGGAGAGGGCGATCCGGAGAATTGGGAGGTCCACGTGCCCGAGGAGGGAAAACGGGTTTGTTCGGAATTCTCCGAGGGCGGGTTCGCTATGTACGAATTCGCCTTTAAAGACTTAAGATTCAGATTGCCCTTCAGCGACTTTGCAGTGGGCGTCTTTGACAGGTTGAGGTTGGCACCATCTCAGCTGCATCCGAATTCCCTGGCGTTTATTCGGGCGTTCGAGCAGCTCTGCGACTACTTGGATGTCGAGCCTACCTTGCCGTTATTTTTCCGCATCTTCAAGATCCAACGACAAACATTTCGGGGAAGGCAAGGTTGGGTCTCTTTGAAACAGCATCAGGTGAAGATCTTTAGGATGTTTGTGGACTCTGTCCGGGGATTCAAGGAGAGATATTACGTGGTGAGACCGGTGTCCCCGGAGGCAAAAAAGTCTGTGTACAAGACTGTTGCGACCCTGGGCGAGGAAGGTGTCCCCGTCAACCGAGAGGTTCCCCGTTTTCCACTCTGTTGGTCAGACAGGCACTTCGCTCTGCCAACAGATGTCTATTTAGTTCGAGATGAGTCGCTTTCCCCGGCAGAGCGCGCTGGGTATGACAGGATCAGGTCTTATGTTGCGGGTTTCCAGCCCGTCAGGTTTATGACGAAAGCGGGTGTGCCCGCCCGCCAAGGATGCGTTCGGGAATCCGAGGGTGTAACCCCGTTTTGTAAACACCAAGTCTCTGCTCGAATGTACGAGCAGGGATGATAGGAAAACTTTGTTAGGTATTCGCCGCGGCTTTCCTGCTCGGTTTTAACTTTGATGTTTTATTTTTAGGTTGTGTTCATTTGTTTATTCTCCTCGGTTATTGACTTTGCTCGTGTGTTTCTCCTTGCAGATAATATGGCCGACTTCGCTGATGAGCTCGTCAAGATTGCCGCCGACAAGAAAAGGGTGGCCAAGAAGAAACCTGCCCGTTCGGCGATGTCCCATGTCATGCTCTCGGCCTCGTCTACTCCGGGCAGCTCTTCGTCTCCTGTTGGGGCCAAGGGGAGTCATTCCATCGTTAAGCCTCCTGCTGCGAAGAGGCAAAGGGAAGACTTTGTAGTTGACCTTGATGCCGTCGAGGAGGCAAAGGGTTCATGTTCCCTCCCCTTTTTGGCCTGCCCGGATATCTCAAACAGCATCCGGCGACAATTTTGCGGTCGGAGAAGGAGGCCATCATGAAGTTCAGCTCCGAGGAGCTTGAGGCTCAGCTCACCAAGGATTTTGCTGCTACTCTCCGGCTGGCGGAGACGGCTATGGTGCTAAATGAGAGGTTGCCGAGCAGAGATGTGGAGAGATTGACGAAGAGGAATGTTGAGCTCGAGGCTGAGGTGCTGCAGCTCGGGAATACCGTGACTGACCTGAAGGGCAAGCAGGAAAACTATGCCAATCTGGCTGCTGATTTGCGCCAGTCGGAGAAGGAGGTGGCCGAGCTGAAGATCACCTGTGCTGCAGAGAGGAAGGGCAGGGAGAAAGCTGAAGACGAGCTGGAGTCTCTTCGACAGATGATGGCTTCTTCTGAGGATGAGCCCGAGCATGTGCGGGGTTTGGCTACCCGAGCAGAGCTAGTTGGTGAAATCCGGGCTCAGATGGGGAAGGTCTTCGAGAGCGCCAAGTACAGCTTTAACAACGCTGTGGCCCAATTGAAGATCGTCAATCCGGGGTTGGTCACCGAGGGGACGGGGATGCTGAGGAAGGTGGAGAACGGGGAGATTGTCATCCCCGACAAGTACAAGCATATGGAGCAAGAGGAGGAGGAGGAAGAGGCCGAGGAGGACCAAGAGGAGGAAATGCCCGACGTTGGCGAGGAGGAAGGCCAGGGGGAAAGTGATCACTAGTTTGTCCTAGTTTATGTCGGCCTGCGTGCCACCTATTTTTAATTTTAATTTTTCGTTGAACTCATTTCTGGGGGCCTGCGCGCCAAACTCTTGTAATATTTGAACAACGGGCTTTGTCCCCTTATTTTCAATGACATCGTTGGCTTTGGTGGCTTTATTTATTTGTGCTCGTATTTGCTAAGTTTTGCCTTGTTTGTGTGGATGTTTATTTTTGTACTCGTTTAATTATACGAATTTGTGCTCGGAATTTAACTTGTGAAAAATCCTTAAAATTTTTGTGATTCGCTAATTGTTGTACGGGCACGTTCTGTCGAGGACGTCTGTCCTCGGAAATAACTTAACTAGTTTAGGGAACTACTTAAGCGCCTAGAGTCGTTTTTCCAGACCAACGCAGATCCGGGCACGTGGATGTGCTCGGTCCACGACCTGAACATCCCATCGCGAGCTGGGTGTTAGGCTGCGGCACGATGACGATGGAGCTCGTTTCATGAGTTGTCCCCGTCGGGCAGAGGCTCTGCTCGTGTGTTGAGCTCAGAGTTTACCTTAAGCATTTTTAGATGAGCGCGGGTGCCTGCGCGACATCCGTTGTCGAGGAGCTCTGCTCGTTGTTTTAAGGGCAGATGCTGCCTCTGCGTAGATGCATGGTTGGCAAATAACTTAGCTATAATATTGTTTCAACTTTTGGGCATTCCACGTTCGAGGGATTTCCTTCCCCTGGAGGGTTTCAAGGTGGTATGCGCCGTTGTCCGTTTTGCCGCGGACACGGTATGGTCCCTCCCAGTTGGCTGCGAGCTTGCCCTCGTGGGAGTCCTTTGCATTTCGTCTTAAGACGAGGCTGCCGACTTCGAAGTCTCTCTTTATGACTTTGGTGTCATGTCGAACAGCCACTAGCTGTTTTAGTGAGGCTTCTTTGAGGGAAGCCGCTGTTCGGATCTCTTCGACGAGATCCAGCTCCTCTCTCATCGCCTCGTCGTTCATCTCCTCGTCGAGGGGGGCTTCAGTGCGACGAGAGGGCTCTCCAATCTCCACGGGGATGACTGCTTCGGTCCCGTATGCTAGTCGAAAGGGTGTCTCCCCGGTGGTGGAGTGAGGGGTAGTTCGGTATGCCCATAATACGTGGGACAACTCCTCAACCCATTGCTTCTTTGTGTCGCCCAGCCGTCGTCGTAGTCCGCGCAGGATGACTCTGTTCGCGGCTTCTGCTTGCCCGTTGGTTTGTGGGTGCTCGACGGATGTGAAGTGATGTTTTGTGTTAATTTTGGCGAGGAATCCCCTAAATGTTTTGTCGGTGAACTGTGTGCCGTTGTCTGTGACCACAGCTTGGGGTATCCCAAAACGACATAGGATATCTCTTTTGAAGAAACGTAGGATCCTAAACGAAGTTATTTCGGGGAGTGGTTCTGCCTCTACCCATTTGGTGAAGTAGTCTACTCCAACGATGAGGTATTTACATTGGAGGTTTCCTCTGGTGAAGGGACCGAGGATGTCCATGCCCCACCATGCAAATGGCCACGGGGACGATAATGACTTGAGCTCGTGAGGGGGGGCAAGGAGCATGTCCCCGTGCCGTTGGCATTTGTCGCACTTTTTCACGTGCTCTTTAGCGTCTTGCTGCATAGTTGGCCAGTAATATCCTGCCCGCAATGCCTTTCTGGCCAGAGAGCGACCCCCGAGGTGCTGTGAGTTAATTCCCTCGTGTATCTCGCGGAGGATGTAGTCGGCAGTGGCCTCGTCAGCGCACTTCAGGAGGGGAATGGAGAAGCCCCTTCTGTAAAGTTTTTCGTCGAGGAGGGTATACGAGCACGCTCTTCGTTTGACCGTTGCTGCTTCCTTCTCGTCGTTAGGTAGTGTTCCGTGCGCGAGATAGTTGTATACTGGAGTCATCCAACAGTTGGCGTCTCCGATGGCGTTTATGTCGAGGACCCTCGTTGGCTTGGTACTCAGATAAGTTGTCATTTTTGGCTTGGTATTCTCCTAGGACCTGTGATGCGACGAGCTGCGAATCTGTATAGATTTTTATTTCTTTCGCGCCCACGTCCTCGGCGAGACGCAATCCTGCAAGGAAGGCCTCGTATTCTGCCTGGTTGTTTGAGGTCGGAAAGGACAGTGCCAGCGAGACTTCGATCAGGATGCCCTCCTCGTTTTCAAGGATGATTCCTGCGCCCGCCCCTTGTCATACCCCAATTTTTGATCTAAAATCCCGCCTCAATGTCCATATGTCATGCATTTTTGTCCGGGATTTGCTTCGCTTTTTCAAACGAAATTTCGGCAGAGAGGTATTTTAAAATACCTCATTTTTTGTGTTCATTTATATTTTTATATTATTATTATTATTATTATTTTGTTTTTTCCAATTTTCATTATTTTCATTTATATTATTATTATTATTATTATTTATTTATTTATTGATTGCTTTTTCTATTTTTTATTAATTAATTAAAAAATAAAAAAAAATGTCCAAAGTCAACTGTGAAACTCCAAACACGCAAAGGAGATCTGGTTTCTGCAGAAATCAGAAACAGTGTACGTTTTTGTCCATTTTCAGATTTTTGTTCCCCTTGACATTGTCCTTGTCCAGTTTCAGGCCAAATCCTTTGGATCTTAGGAACCCTAAATTCGTGTATATATTTGAACAGAGAATAGATGAACAGGGAGGTTTTTTTACCACGGCCAGACACAAAACACCCACAAACCCTAAATTCTTTTTTTTCTCCCAACAGAAAAGCAAACATCAAAAACCAAAAAAAAACCTTTTCAAATCCCATACACAAAAGAAAAACAGCACTGTGTTTTTTTTTTTCCAAAAAAATCAGAAAACGAAATACACCAAAAAAAAATCAAAGAAAACCTTCATTTTTCAAAACCAACAGAAAAAAACACCAACAAAAACCGGAGAAAAACAACAAAAAATACACAAACCTTTCTTCCTTTTAGATCAAAAAGAAGTACAGAGAAGGAGAAGAAGAGGAACACCACAAATCCGGAACCAAGCGCAAAAAAAAAAGGTGGGTTATTTTTTTTGTTTTCTTTTTTCCGATCTAGAGAATTTGGTCAAGATTTTGGGTTTTTTGTTTGTGGATTTGAGTTTAGAAAAGGATTTAGACGGTTTTGATGTAAAAAAAAAAATAATAATTTTTTTAAAAAAAAAATAGGCTAGCCGGCGGAGCCGCCGCCGGAATCGCTCCGGCGTGGCGGCGTCTCGCCGGAAGGGATGAAGATTCATCCCTTGTTCTTCAAGGAGGAAGAACAGGAGAGAGAAGAGAGAATAGAGAGATGGCTGCAGCAGAAAGAAGAAGAAAAATGAAAAAATGAAGTTTTCTATGTTTTTTCATATATATATACCCAGGTCCAATCCCATGCGTGCCTGTCTATGGTATTATCGCGAACCTGCGCACCCAGGACCGTCAGATCTGATCAAACGCCCCTTGATCATTTCATCACAATCTCCTCTGATCCAATCTGGGACGTCTGATTAATCAGACGGCCCAGATTTCGTCTTCCCTCTTTTGCACAAAAACGCAGCGTCCTTGGGCCCTGTTGGACTGGGCCTAGTCCATTTTTTGCTATCCACACCCCCTGTCTTGCTGTTTACACCCCCTGCTCCATTTATTTTTTTTTATTTTTATTTATTTGTTTTATTATATTCGAATGTCATTTAATTTATTTACTTTTGTACATTATTCACATGTTATATGTTATATTTAAATATCAAAACGCAAAAAATATGCATCGTTATTTATCTTTGTTTATTATTGCTTCAATGTAAGATTGCAAAAAAAAATATTTTGTGTGTTTTACTTTGTTCAAGTCCAAAAGAAAAGGGAAATGTTTCGTTAACCCCGCGTTACGTTGTTTTTTTTCGCTTTTACTTGTTCGCTATTTTTGAACTTGAAACAAAAAAAATCATTTTATTTAAATAAAAAAAAGAATGAAAAAAAGAGTGGTTTGGCGGATGACTTTTCACTCTCCGGTGACTTCGGATTTCCTGCCGGATGGCTTGCGGTCCGAATAACCGACGTTCTAAAAAATACTTTTTTTTTCTAAAAAAAATAACAAAAACTAAAACCTTCAAATATTTTCAAAAAAAGAAATCTTTTATAATAAACTTCGACTTTCGTCGAGAAACCTTTTTCAAACTTTTTTTCAATAAACGGTCTAACACACTTAAGCATATTTAAATATTTTCACAAAGACTAAAAAATACAAAAACAATCCAAATCTTTTGCCGCTTGGCTTTTCAAATTCAAACTTTTTCTCAAAAAGTTTAGACGTGAGTCATCTCTAGTTGAAATTCATTTTCCCACAACATATGGCAGGAAAAGATATAAACTTTTCAGTATGTTCGTGGCGGATTAAAAAGGAGTTTAAACTTAAGATGACGACTCGTCTTTTCTCCTAAAAAAAAAATCAATCAATCAAACGAATCACTTTACAAATTTTACCCCGAACTACGAGATTTTGATCCCTCGCGGGTACGTAGTGCAAAAGACCTTGTGTCTTCCCAATTCAAAATTAATAAAACTTTTTTTCTTCTTTTCTTTTGAATATCCCAAAATTAATAAAAAAATTCTCTCATCGTTACCCAATCATTTATAAGCAAATTTTACAAGCAAAACATTTTAGCACAAAGAAATACATATTTTACAAGAGGTTTCCCGTAGAGTACTACGGATACATAGGATGCTAATACCTTCCCTTTGTATAACTAACCCCCGAACCTTAAAATCTCTAATTTTTTATTATGGGTTTATTCGATCTTTTCCCCTTCCCTTGGATAAATTAAAGCTTGGTGGTGAATCATAATTTTTGAGAACCAAAGTTAACCAATAGCTTGGCGTCCGAAAATCACCGCGACAGAAATGGCGACTTCACTGGGGACTCCCCAAGAGGGTTGAGCCTAACTTGTATCTATGTTATATTTTGTGCTTTTATTTTTCTCGTAATATTTTATATTGCTTTATTATGCTTATATGTTTGGGTTTGATATTTATGAGAGAAAAGTCCTCTACCCGGATTTGAGCAAAAACTTAGGATAAGTTAGTGGTCGAGTGTTGGCCTTCTTGGTGGATACCTTGTAGGGTTAACATGAAAACCACACCTAGAGTAGACCCTCTTGAGAATATTGTTGTCTTGCGAGGATTTGCAATGGCGATGATATTTTCTCGTTGGATCCATGACTCTAGGGACCTTTTAAACCAGTCTAGAACCTCGAAACATGTTATTAGGGACCTCTGTTTAGAACCCTAATTGGTGGTTAAGTGTTGACCTTCTTGGTGGATACCTCGTAGGGTTAACGCGAAAGCCACACCTAAAAGAGATCCCTTGGAAGTGTTACAGTCTTGTGAGGATTTGCAATGGCTGTGATACTTTCAAGTAAGATCAATGATTTTAGGAACCATTACGAAGCCTAGAATCTACATGTGAGGGGTGGTAGTTTGGAAAACTTTTAAAATAGCACCATGTAACTAGTATTCAAAATATTCCGGATCATATCCTTCCATACCATAACATTTGCATTCATGAAAATAATTTTTGCATGTACATTTTGCTTTATAGGGGACTTGAGTGAACAGTTGATTAAAAAGCTCAAAAAAAAAAAGAGGAAGAAATATGGCTTCAACAAGAAGACACACGCCCACACTCAAAGTCAAGAAACCACAAGTGGAGAGCCTCAAAGGGTTGAGTGAGGGGATGACGTCGATCGCCAAGAAAAATTTTGAGTTAGATTATGGGTTGATACTCAATTTGCTGCATGTAGAGATAGACGATATGACGCTAACCACCCTAGCTCATTTCTATGATCCACCACTCCGATGTTTCACTTTTCAAGACTTCCAGTTGGCCCCCACACTAGAAGAATTCGCCAAGATCCTGGGTTGTAATCTAGAAGACCATGGGCCTTATGTGGGTTTGGGAGAGGAACCTCCTATGAAGGAAATTGCCAAAGCTCTTCATCTTACAAGCGCCGAGGTATCATCATGGCTAGAAGACAAGAAGAATGATAGAAAGGGAGTTTCCAAAGGATTCTCGAGAGGTGTGTTAGAAACGAAAGCTCAAACTCTGTTGGAAAAGAAGGATTGGAAACCATTCAATGCGGTGCTAGCTCTCTTGGTATACGGATTAGTGCTGTTTCCCGACGTTGAGAATTTTGTGGACTTTTCCGCCATCGGAGTATTCACAGCCGGGAACCCTGTCTCCGCCTTACTAGCCGATCTTTATTATTCCCTCCACATCAAATATGAAGGGCGAAGGAAGGGTATGTTATTCTGTTGTGTTCCCTTACTACAAGAGTGGCTAACTTCTCATCTACCAAGGAAAGATTCTTTTGTGTCAAATCCCGCCGGCTTAAAATGGCATCAAAGGATGATGGCTCTCACTGAAAAAGATATTTTTTGGTATTCTCGAGAGTTAGATGGTACAGAAATCATCCTCAGTTGCGGCGACTTTCCCAACGTACCTCTTGTGGGAACTCGAGGGTGCATTAACTATAATCCTGTCCTCGCGTTTCGACAACTAGGGTACCCAATGGAGGATAAACCAGACAATAATTTGTTGGATGAATTTATCTTGAAAGAGGGAGAGGAAAACCCCGCATTGCTAAAGAAAATCCGAAGAGCTTGGGGGCAAATACACAAGAAACCTTGGACCAAAAAGAATTGCGTAGCCAAGCCACTCTACACTCAATGGGTGCGGGAAAGAGTTGAAGCTAATCGACTACCTTTCGATATGGTAGTTAGACCTTTGTCACCCGAACCAATCACTATGGTTCCTATTGAGGAAGCTGAAGAGTTGAAAGCCCAGATTTCAGAACTTCAAAAGAAAAATGAAGATTAGGAATCGAAGTATTTGCAAGTCGAGGGAAAAAGAGCAAGGCTAGAAAGAGATCTAAAGTACCAAGAAGGGGTCTTGCAAGAAAGTCAGAAAAGTTTAAAAGAGTCTGAGGATAAAAGAGAAAAGATCAGGGATGGTATGCTCAGCGCAAGAGAAAATCTCATTGCCAAGGATGAGGAGATAGAAAGGCTCAAACAGTCCTATGGAAAAGTAAAAGAATTCGGACAGTCGGCCACTGCTTCTCAAAAGAAATGGAGATTAAGATACCTAGAGCAAGTTGAAGAGACCAAGAAGATTAAGAAACAATGGCGTCACGAGGGTAACCAAAGTCAAGAGTTTGAAGGACTATACACCCAAGAAAAGGCAAGGCGAGAGTACCTCCAAGCTAACATGGAAAGAGTCCTCGCCCAGAAAAACCAAGAGTTCGAAGAACAGCTACATTTAGAAGTTGGTCGAAAGCAAGAGTTTGAAAATCTTTACTTCCAAGAAAGAGCAAGGTGTGAACATATCCAAGCTGAAATCGAACACATTCTTAGGGTGTATGAAGAACGGGTTGCACGTTTGAATGAAGAACTCGAAGAGGTAAATACCAAGATGGCTCAACGTGGAATGGTACTTGAGTTGGTGTGGGGTGATTCAGATAGGTGGAGAGATGAATTTGCAAAATTGGCCGCTTTCTCAAACATGGTCATCGAAAGTCTTCCAAAAAAGCTAGCAAAGGCCGAGATAGCCATGTCTTACTACGAAGTTCCTTCAGACATCAAAAAGTTCATGGAGTATTGCAAGGAAATGGTGGAGTTTTACAAGGAAGAATTGGCCGAGGCTAAAAAAGCATTTAATGTTGATTCATGATTTGTAATGATTAAACTTTATGTTGGAAACTTGTAACGCATGTTTTGAATATTTTGTTATAATCCCATGAGAGGAAATTGTGATTTGTATTTCTAAATATTTTGCAATCAAAGTTAAACTTTATGAAGGAATTTGTGCTTTGTATTTTGAGTATTATGAAATCAATGTTGAACCTTATCGGTGGGTCTTATACTTTTGTTGCTTTATTTCTTTCAAAAGCCTTTAATGATTGTTCGCTTATGTGTTCCCCTCAAAGTAAAATACGAATAAAACTTTATTTTTATCATGCATACATATGTTCATATTTACATGCATACATGCATAAAGTTAAAAAAAAACTGATTCCTGTCTTTCTCAAAAGGGAGTTTGTCGACCGGTCTCTTCCCAAAGTGGCCCGACTACCGCGTCTGAAACCAACTCGCGCGCACAATACTCGGCTAAGAAGAAAGAAGATGGACGCTTTGGAACAAGAGAACGCACAGCTTCACGAGCAAGTAACAACATTCAGGGCAGAATTGGATAGGGTGAATGCCTTGGTAGAAGCACTAGTGGCAGCGCAGAATAGACCACCGACTCCCCAAGCACCGGTGATCTCAGAAATTGTCCCAACCCCAATCCCAGCGACACATGGTAGCACGCCTCAACAGAATATGCCTGAAGGATACCCTTGGGGCATGCCTTTGAACTTCAATGGAGGAGGTCACCCGGGCGCTACCGAAATCCCGACTCCCACTATTCAACATGCAATTCCGGTGCCTCAATCAGGAACCTCATTCCCTCAAATTCATGTCCCTGTCTCACAACCTACGACGGTTGTTACAAACCCGTTGATTCATGTTACCCCGCACGACAACGAACCCATCTACCATGCGGAGAATGTGAGGGGATATAGTCAAATGGACGAGATCTTGGAGAAATTTGACGATATGCAGCGGGAAATCAAAGCTCTCCGGGGGAAGGACCTGTTTGGGAAAAATGCTCATGATTTGTGCTTAGTGCCAAATGTCCAAATCCCAGCTAAGTTCAAGGTTCCTGATTTCGAGAAGTACAAAGGGAATACTTGTCCCCAAAGCCACCTTGTGATGTACGCTCGGAAAATGTCTACTCAGACCGACAACGATCAACTGTTGATTCACTACTTTCAGGACAGTTTGACGGGTGCCGCCCTGAAATGGTATATGAGCCTAGACGGTGTGAAGATTCGGACATTCAATGATTTGGGTGAGGCCTTTGTTCGCCAATACAAGTATAACCTGGATATGGCCCCGAATAGAGACCAACTCCAAGCCATGTCGCAAAAAGATAAGGAAACCTTTAAAGAGTATGCACAAAGATGGAGGGAAGTTGCTGCTCAAGTTAACTCACTCAAAGACGAGGATGAAATGGCCAGAATTTTTCTGAATACACTCGGCCCTTTTTACTATGAAAGAATGATTGCTAGCCCTACCAATGATTTCACCGAGTTGGTAAACATAGGCGTGCGCCTCAAAGAAGGAGTCCGACAAGGACGATTGGTTAAGGAGAGTGTCCCAAATAATACCATGAAGAAATTTGGGAATAACTTTCAAAGAAAAAAGGAATAGGAAGTCAGTATGGTGGCCCATGGGCGACCTCAGCAACGGTATGCAGGATACCAACATGTTGCCACTGTTTCCCAGAGTCCCGGTTATCGGCCACAGTTTCAGCAAAAACCTCAACAACAATACCAACAACCATATCAGCAGCAATATCAACAACAAATTTCGCCACAGTATGCCCAGCAAAACCGCGCTCAGAGGCCACCACCACAATACGATCCAATTCCTATGAAGTATGCAGAATTACTTCCTGCCCTGCTCGAGAAGAAGTTGATTCAAACTAGAGCACCTCCCCGAGTTCCCGAGATATTGCCAGGATGGTACCGAGCCGATCTCTCCTGCGCTTTCCATCAAGGGGCACCGGGTCATGACACTGAGCATTGCTTTATATTGAAATCTGAAGTCCAAAGGTTAATCCGAGCCAATGTCTTGTCCTTCAAGGACGTAAATCCAAATGTTCAAGACAATCCATTGCCAAATCATGGAGCATCTGTCAACATGGTGTTTGGATGTCCGGGGAAATATCAGGTTTTTGATATCCGGCATATTCGAGAACCATTGGTCCAGACGCACAAGAATTTGTGTAAGTTGTTCTTCTTTAAACATGATCATGAGGCTTGTCCGATCTGCCCCAACAATCCGCGAGGTTGTCAACAAGTGAGGACTGATATACAAGGTATGCTGGATAGAAGAGAGCTTCAAATCACTTATAAGAGGGATGAGGATGAAGATCCAAATGATGGCAATGGCGAAGTGTTTGTTATAATACCTGAGTTCGACATTCCCGAGCATATAGAAGTGGCCTACAACAGCCAACGATCTATCGTCACTCCATTAGTGATTTCCTTACCGGGACCGATGCCTTACACTTCTGAAAAGGCTATACCTTACAAATACAACGCCACAATGATAGAAAATGGGCACGAGGTTCCCATACCTGCTTTGCCACCTTCGGTCAACATCGCCGAAGTGAGTAGAGTCACAAGGAGTGGACGAGTATTTCCCTCAATGGTCCAAAAGAAGTCTGAAGATCTAATGAGTAAAGAGGTGCGGGAAGAAGTTCGTGTCTTGAGTCCAGATTTGAATAAAGGAAAAGGCCAGTCCAGTGGGACTAGACCCGATTCAGATTTCGATGAGGTCTTAGAGTTGATAAAAAAGAGCGAGTACAAGGTGGTTGACCAATTGTTGCAAACCCCTTCGAAAATATCTGTGTTATCTTTGCTGTTGAACTCTGATGCCCATAGGGAAGCTTTGATGAAGGTTTTGGACCAAGCTTTCGTAGACCATGATGTGTCAGTTGGCCAGTTCGGTGGAATAGTGGGAAATATCACTGCTTGCAATAACTTGAGTTTCAGTGACGAAGAACTGCCGAAAGGAGGAAAGAATCACAACCTTGCCTTGCACATATCCATGAATTGTCACTCTGATGCATTGTCAAATGTGCTTGTAGATACTGGCTCGTCTCTAAATGTGATGCCTAAAGCGACTCTTGCTCGACTCTCTTACCAAGGGGCCCCGATGAGGCACAGTGGAGTAGTGGTCAAAGCTTTTGATGGCTCAAAGAAGCCTGTCATTGGAGAGGTCGACTTACCCATGATGATCGGGCCACACTTGTTCCAAATTACTTTTCAAGTGATGGATATCCAAGCCGCGTACAGTTGTTTGTTGGGTCGGCCATGGATTCATGATGCAGGAGCAGTGACGTCTACGCTTCACCAAAAGCTGAAATTTGTGAAGAATGGAAAGTTGGTCATTGTAGGTGGTGAGCAAGCTTTGTTGGTGAGCCATTTGTCGTCTTTCTCTTTCATCAGTGCTAGTGATGTTGATGGAACGCAATTCCAAGGTCTCTCATTAGATGACAAGAATACCAAGAAGAATGTGACATCCATTTCTTCCTTTAAGGATGCACAAGAGGTGGTTCAAAATGGGTTGTCTGCAGGTTGGGGACAAGTTGTGACTTTACCAGAGAACAAGTATCGTGAAGGCGTGGGCTTCTCTCCTTCATCTACAAGGGCTCCCAAGCGGAATGTTGTCAACGGACCAATTGAAGATACTTTCTACAGTGCTGGGTTCATTCACCCTTCCTTACCGGAAGTTAATGTCATTATTGAAGATGTTTCTAATGTCGGTGGAATGCACTCCCAAAGTCTCTCCTTAAATGATAAGCCGGCCAAGAAGAATATGGCGTCAATTTCCTCCTTGAGAGACGCACAAGAAGTGGTTCGCAATAGGTTGTCTACAGGTTGGGGACAAGTTGTGACTTTGCCAGAAAATAAGCATCGTGAAGGGTTGGGTTTCTCTCTTTCATCTGCTAGGCTGAATGTCGTCGTCAAACCGATTGAAGATACTTTCCACAGTGCAGGGTTCATTCACTCAGAAGCTAGTGCCCTCATTGAAGATGATCCCGAGGTGGTTGGGACACAATTTCAAAGTCTTTCTTTAGATGATGAGAACACCAAGAAGGATAAGGGGCCCATGGCGTCATTAAAGGATGCACGAGAAATAGTTCAGAATGGTTCATCGACCGGTTGGGGGCAAGTTCTGACACTACCGGAAAACAAGTTTCGAGAAGGGTTGGGTTTCTCTCCACCATCTGCAAAAGCTGCCAGCCCAAATGCTGCCACCAAACCAATTGAAGACATCTTCTGTAGTGCTGGGTTCATCCACCTTCCATCTCCAGAAGTCGATGCCATTTCCGAAGACAGTACCGAGGAAGATTTGCCAAGCTTCGTCACAAGAGGGGTGGTTCGCCACAATTGGATAGCTGTCGACGTTCCCTCCGTTACTCATTTGTCTAAGTAATGTGTTTGTTTGCCTCCTTTCAAAAAAAAATCCTTTCGTTCTGCCCAAGACGAAAGTGAACTTGTGTTAGGGCACCTTTTAAAATAATTCCTCTTGCTCTGCCCAAGGCAAGAGTGAACCATGTGTAGGGCATTCCTGTTTCAAATATTATCATCAATAAAAATGTCGTTTTGACTCTCATTTCATCTGTTTTTTATTATTATTTTTTTACTTTTGTGCTTTTTTCTGGAAAATGGTAAAAAAAAAAAAACACTGAAAAGAACAAAAAAGGAAGCACTCCTTCTTTTTTTAAAAAAAAAAAAAATATAAAAAAAATCTACATGTATTTATCATATGCATTCTAAAATCAAGCATAAATCACATGTGCAGATTAACCATCAATGACCCCATTGAACAAAATAACCCTATGCCCTCCCCCAACTTTGAGTTTCCTGTGTTTGAAGCCGAAGACGAGGGTGATGAAGGAATTCCAGATGAGATTTCTCGCTTACTTGAGCATGAAGAAAAAGTCATTCAGCCTCACGAAGAGCCTTTGGAAACGATTAATTTGGGCACTGAAGAAGATAAGAAGGAAGTCAGGATTGGGGCACTACTAGATGAAGATGTCAAGAGCAGATTGACGGAGCTTCTCAAAGAATATGTCGATGTGTTTGCTTGGTCATATCAAGACATGCCAGGATTGGATACTGACATTGTGGAACATCACTTACCACTAAAGCCTGAATGCCTACCAGTCAAACAGAAGTTGAGAAGGACTCATCCCGACTTAGCAGTCAAGATCAAGGAGGAAGTTCAGAAGCAGATTGATGCAGGTTTTCTTGTTACATCTGAATACCCCCAATGGTTGGCCAACATAGTACTAGTTCCAAAGAAGGATGGTAAGGTTAGGATGTGTGTTGATTACCGAGACCTAAACAAGGCCAGTCCGAAAGATGATTTCCCATTGCCGCATATTGATATGTTGGTCGACAATACGGCAAAGTTCAATGTTTTCTCCTTCATGGATGGATTCTCCGGATATAATCAAATCAAGATGGCACCCGAGGATAGAGAAAAGACGTCTTTCATCACACCATGGGGGACCTTTTGCTATAAGGTGATGCCATTTGGATTGAAGAACGCGGGAGCTACTTATCAAAGAGCCATGACTACTCTCTTTCACGATATGATGCATAAAGAGATTGAGGTTTATGTGGACGATATGATCACTAAGTCTAGGACTGAAGAGGAGCATGTTGGGCATCTTTTGAAATTGTTCTTGCGGTTGAGAAAGTATCGGCTTCGTTTGAACCCCAATAAGTGCACCTTTGGTGTCCGATCAGGAAAACTTTTAGGCTTCATCATCAGCCAAAAGGGTATTGAAGTAGACCCAGACAAAGTCAGAGCTATTCGAGAGATGCCTGCTCCGAGGACTGAAAAGCAAGTAAGAGGCTTTCTTGGACGATTAAATTACATCTCCAGATTTATCTCTCATATGACTGCTACTTGCGGGCCCATATTCAAACTTCTCCGCAAAGATCAAGGGATTACTTGGACCGAGGATTGTCAGAAAGCGTTCGACAATATCAAAGAATATTTGCTAGAGCCTCCAATCTTGGTCCCTCCAGTCGAGGGCAGACCACTAATCATGTACCTAACAGTGTTAGATGATTCAATGGGTTGTGTACTTGGTCAGCAAGATGGAACCGGAAGAAAGGAGCATGCCATTTACTATTTGAGTAAGAAGTTCACGGAGTGTGAGTCTCGTTACTCTACGCTTGAAAAGACCTGTTGTGCTTTAGCATGGGCTGCCAAACGCCTCCGCCAGTATATGATTAATCATACCACCTGGTTGATATCAAAAATGGATTCGATCAAATATATCTTCGAGAAACCTGCTCTAACTGGAAGGATTGCCCGTTGGCAGATGTTGTTGTCCGAGTACGACATTGAGTACCGTACCCAAAAGGCAATCAAAGGAAGCATTATCGCTGATCATTTGGCTCACCAGCCCATTGACGACTACCAATCTATCAAGTTTGACTTTCCTGATGAAGAGATAATGCATTTAAAGATGAAAGACTGTGAAGAACCATTACCTGAAGAAGGTCCGGACCCTGAATCCAGGTGGGGTTTGATATTCGATGGAGCTGTTAACGCATATGGTAACGGAATCGGGGCAGTCATCATTACTCCCAAGGGCACTTACATCCCTTTTTCTGCTAGATTGCTATTCGATTGTACAAACAACATCGCAGAATATGAAGCTTGCATCATGGGGATTGAAGAAGCCATTGACCTAAGGATCAAAGTCCTCGACATATATGGAGATTCAGCCCTAGTGATTAATCAAATCAAAGGAGAGTGGGAAACTCGTCATCAAGGCCTGGTCCCTTACAAAGACTATGCGAGACGACTCCTCACTTTCTTCAATAAGGTGGAACTGCATCACATCCCCCGGGAGGAAAACCAAATGGCAGATGCCTTAGCCACCCTATCTTCCATGTTTGAAGTGAGTCGTTGGAATGACATGCCCCGGATCAGCATTAGGCGTCTCGAAAGACCTGCTCATGTGTTTGCCATTGAAGAGGTCGTAGACAACAAGCCGTGGTTTCACGACATTAAACAATTCCTTCAAAGTCAGGAGTACCCACTTGGGGCATCCAACAAAGATAAAAAGACCTTGAGAAGGTTGTCTGGCAATTTCTTCCTTAATGAGGGCATATTGTACAAAAGAAACTTTGACATGGTCCTTCTCAGATGTGTGGATAAACTCGAAGCGGAAATGTTAATGAATGAAGTGCATGAAGGGTCTTTTGGCACTCATTCTAACGGACATGCAATGGCTAAGAAAATGTTAAGGGCTGGCTACTATTGGATGACAATGGAATCTGATTGCTGCAAACATGTAAGGGTATGCCACAAATGCCAGATTTATGCTGACAAGATACATGTGCCACCAACCTTGCTCAATGTTCTCTCTTCTCCATGGCCTTTCTCTATGTGGGGTATCGACATGATTGGTATGATTGAGCCAAAAGCTTCAAACGGACACCGCTTCATCCTAGTGGCCATCGACTATTTCACCAAGTGGGTCGAAGCGGCATCATACGTGAATGTAACCAGACATGTGGTAGTCAAGTTCATCAAGAATCAACTCATTTGCCGGTACGGCGTCCCAAGCAGAATCATTACGGACAATGGGTCAAATTTGAATAATAAAATGATGAAAGAATTGTGCGATGACTTCAAAATTGAACATCATAACTCTTCTCCATACAGACCCAAAATGAATGGGGCTGTTGAGGCTGCAAATAAGAATATCAAGAAGATCGTTCAGAAAATGGTCGTTACTTATAAGGATTGGCATGAGATGTTACCATTTGCCTTGCATGGGTATCGCACTTCAGTCCGCACTTCAACAGGGGCAACCCCTTTCTCTCTCGTATATGGCATGGAAGCAGTGTTACCCGTAGAGGTCGAGATTCCGTCAATGAGAGTTCTGATGGAAGCCAAATTGTCTGAGGCTGAATGGTGTCAAAGTAGATATGACCAGTTGAATCTAATTGAGGAGAAACGCATGACTGCCTTGTCCCATGGTCAATTGTATCAAAAAAGGATGAAACAAGCTTTTGATAGGAAGGTTCGACCCCGTGAGTTCAAAGAAGGGGACCTCGTACTAAAAAAGATTCTATCTTTCCAACCAGATTCTAGGGCAAGTGGACCCCTAACTATGAAGGCCCATACGTTGTTAAGAGAGCTTTCTCCGGTGGCGCTATGACACTTGCAACTATGGATGGTGATGAACTCCCACGCCCTGTGAATGCCGATGCAGTAAAGAAATATTTTGTCTAATAAAAAAAAAAGAGCTCGTTAAGTCGAAAACCCGAAAGGGCGGCTTAAGCAAAAATGAGCGTCTCGGTGGACCGAAAACCCGAAAGGGCGGCCCAGGCAAAAATTAGAGACAAAAAAAAAATTAAAGATTATCCTGGTAGATTGAAAACCTGAAAAGGCAATCTAGGCAAAAATTAAGGATTCCGACAAAATAGCTGCATCAGGTTAAACTTGTCTGCTTGGGGCATTCAATATAGCTACTAAAGAGTCAGCAACCTTCAATCTAAAAAGCTTAAAACACAGTTGGAACTCAAAGTTTCTAGAGAGAATAGTGGTTATCGTGTAACAATGTAGCCTTTTCCATGTATTTACCATTTTCCAACTTTTTGTAATGATCCATGGGGCACGCTTTTTGCAAGCTACCATTCAATTAATGAAATTTGAACCTTCCCTATTCATTTGGAATTCTTGTTTATTTTTGTTTTGCATAACTTCTTTTTATATAATGGTAATGTTTGGAACAAAAGTCTTCAAAAAAAGAATGTACACAATGATTCCACTCTTTTAAAAAAAAGGGGGAGGGGCAATTACGAACACGTTCTCTTTAAGTGATGAAAACAAAGGGGGACATGGGCAGTTATCTCAAAAAGAGAAAACAGTTAAAAGGAGCTTCCCCACTTAGTTTCAAATGGCGACTTCGGACCAATATCGGGTCTTTCCCCTATAAGATTTGTCCTCCTTGAAAAAAAGTTTGAGTTTCATAATCAGACTTCTCCAATCGGTGTCTCTGGTCCATCTCAAGTGATGTATACAATTTGTTAAGGTTGGCCGAGTATTTGAACGTACTGCGATGTTGGTTTACCCTCAGTCGTATTTGTCCAATCAGTTTTGTCAGCATACACATACATGACATGCATGCAATCATAACACATATATATTTCCATAATACATGCATGGCTACATTTTCTTAATATTATTCATATCAGTTGTGTGTGTCCTCAAAGAATAGGGGTGGACGTGTCACTCTCCCAAGTAGATTGTCAGCCATAAGCAGAAAGTGTATGTCCTTTCAAAAAGAAAAATTTCCCCACCGAGCTCATCCTCGTGGAAGAAGGTTGCTTCAGTTATATCCCTTTCCGAATACATGGATAGGAAGATCCCCCAGTCGAGCTCATTTCTCATTGGGTATAGAGTTTGTTTGACTTTTTTCTCTCCAGTTTCTTTCCTGGACCCAGTTCTAATTTTAATCAGTGAGCGACAGTCTCTTCATTCAAATAACTTGTGTACCAACCCATATATATTCTCAACTTCCCCGTGTGATGTCATCCCCAGTACATCTGGTCGAAAGATGTTAACCAAGAACTTTTCAGATGGCTTCTCATTTTGAGAAATTTGTATTTTTCAATCAAACCTTCCTATATCTCCTTTGGAGTCCCTGGCAGAGTTATATATTCCCTTCGGGGAAGTCCCTCTCTTTTTGTTATTACCTTTTATAAGCTATCCATATGGTAGTAGGTAATATACATATCAAAACCATCCATATGTTGGTAGACAATTTTGTCATCTATTTCTGCTAGACTATCCATATGTTAGTTAGCAATGTTTGTCACTCGTCTTTTATAAGCCATCCATATGTTGGTAGACGGTGTCTCGTTTTTGTTATTACCTTTTATAAGCTATCCATATGGTAGTAGGTAATATACATATCAAAACCATCCATATGTTGGTAGACAATTTTTGTCATTTCTGTTTCTGCTAGACTATCCATATGTTAGTTAGCAATGTTTGTCACTCGTCTTTTATAAGTCATCCATATGTTGGTAGACGGTGTCTCGTTTTTGTTATTACCTTTTATAAGCTATCCATATGGTAGTAGGTAATATACATATCAAAACCATCCATATGTTGGTAGACAATTTTTGTCATTTCTGTTTCTGCTAGACTATCCATATGTTAGTTAGCAATATTTGTCACTCGTTAAGCTATCCATATGGTAGTAAACAGTGTCTCTCTTTCTTCTCATTTACCTTCGCTAAGCTATCCATACGGTAGTAAGTGATATTTCTCATTGTCTTTTATAAACTATCTATATGATAGTAGGCAACTTATCCCCAGTAAAACTATATTGCTTCACCAATGGAGTTGGATCACTTTATGTTGCTCACCTGTAAATATCACTGTTCCCCAGTAATAAAAGCTCGTCTCTTGCGATTTCTCACAAGATTCAAAGTCTTGTATTTGCATTTGCATCATAAGCATTCTCGGCATCTTAGGTCCAAAATTGTGTATTTTGTATTTAAGCTTCTTCCTCCAATCGAGATGAAAATTTCAATCTTCATCTCTCCGGATGAAGAAACTTAAATAGGGGCATCTGTCATACCCCAATTTTTGACCTAAAATCCCGCCTCATGTCCATATGTCATGCATTTTTGTCCGGGATTTGCTTCGCTTTTTCAAACGAAATTTCGGCAGAGAGGTATTTTAAAATACCTCATTTTTTGTGTTCATTTATATTTTTATATTATTATTATTATTATTATTTTGTTTTTTCCAATTTTCATTATTTTCATTTATATTATTATTATTATTATTTATTTATTTATTTATTTATTGATTGCTTTTTCTGTTTTTTATTAATTAATTAAAAAATAAAAAAAAATGTCCAAAGTCAACTGTGAAACTCCAAACACGCAATGGAGATCTGGTTTCTGCAGAAATCAGAAACAGTGTACGTTTTTGTCCATTTTCAGATTTTTGTTCCCCTTGACATTGTCCTTGTCCAGTTTCAGGCCAGATCCTTTGGATCTTAGGAACCCTAAATTCGTGTATATATTTGAACAGAGAATAGATGAACAGGGAGGTTTTTTTACCACGGCCAGACACAAAACACCCACAAACCCTAAATTCTTTTTTTTCTCCCAACAGAAAAGCAAACATCAAAAACCAAAAAAAAACCTTTTCAAATCCCATACACAAAAGAAAAACAGCACTGTGTTTCTTTTTTTCCAAAAAAATCAGAAAACGAAATACACCAAAAAAAATCAAAGAAAACCTTCATTTTTCAAAACCAACAGAAAAAAAACACCAACAAAAAAAAACCGAAAAAAAACAACAAAAAATACACAAACCTTTCTTCCTTTTAGATCAAAAAGAAGTACAGAGAAGGAGAAGAAGAGGAACACCACAAATCCGGAACCAAGCGCAAAAAAAAAAGGTGGGTTATTTTTTTTGTTTTCTTTTTTCCGATCTAGAGAATTTGGTCAAGATTTTGGGTTTTTTGTTTGTGGATTTGAGTTTAGAAAAGGATTTAGAAGGTTTTGATGTAAAAAAAATAATAATAATTTTTTTAAAAAAAAAATAGGCTAGCCGGCGGAGCCGCCGCCGGAATCGCTCCGGCGTGGCGGCGTCTCGCCGGACGGGATGAAGATTCATCCCTTGTTCTTCAAGGAGGAAGAACAGGAGAGAGAAGAGAGAATAGAGAGATGGCTGCGGCAGAAAGAAGAAGAAAAATGAAAAAATGAAGTTTTCTATGTTTTTTCATATATATATACCCAGGTCCAATCCCATGCGTGCCTGTCTATGGTATTATCGCGAACCTGCGCACCCAGGACCGTCAGATCTGATCAAACGCCCCTTGATCATTTCATCACAATCTCCTCTGATCCAATCTGGGACGTTTGATTAATCAGACGGCCCAGATTTCGTCTTCCCTCTTTTGCACAAAAACGCAGCGTCCTTGGGCCCTGTTGGACTGGGCCTAGTCCAGTTTTTGCTATCCACACCCCCCTGTCTTGCTGTTTACACCCCCTGCTCCATTTATTTTTTTTATTTTTTTTTATTTATTTGTTTTATTATATTCGAATGTCATTTAATTTATTTACTTTTGTACATTATTCACATGTTATATGTTATATTTAAATATCAAAACGCCAAAAATATGCATCGTTATTTATCTTTGTTTATTATTGCTTCAATGTAAGATTGCAAAAAAAAATATTTTGTGTGTTTTACTTTGTTCAAGTCCAAAAGAAAAGGGAAATGTTTCGTTAACCCCGCGTTACGTTGTTTTTTTTCGCTTTTACTTGTTCGCTATTTTTGAACTTGAAACAAAAAAAATCATTTTATTTAAATAAAAAAAAGAATGAAAAAAAGAGTGGTTTGGCGGATGACTTTTCACTCTCCGGTGACTTCGGATTTCTTGCCGGATGGCTTGCGGTCCGAATAACCGACGTTCTAAAAAATACTTTTTTTTTCTAAAAAAAATAACAAAAACTAAAACCTTCAAATATTTTCAAAAAAAAAAATCTTTTATAATAAACTTCGACTTTCGTCGAGAAACCTTTTTCAAACTTTTTTTCAATAAACTGTCTAACACACTTAAGCATATTTAAATATTTTCACAAAGACTAAAAAATACAAAAACAATCCAAATCTTTTGCCGCTTGGCTTTTCAAATTCAAACTTTTTCTCAAAAAGTTTAGACGTGAGTCATCTCTAGTTGAAATTCATTTTCCCACAACATATGGCAGGAAAAGATATAAACTTTTCAGTATGTTCGTGGCGGATTAAAAAGGAGTTTAAACTTAAGATGACGACTCGTCTTTTCTCCTAAAAAAAAAATCAATCAATCAAACGAATCACTTTACAAATTTTACCCCGAACTACGAGATTTTGATCCCTCGCGGGTACGTAGTGCAAAAGACCTTGTGTCTTCCCAATTCAAAATTAATAAAACTTTTTTTCTTCTTTTCTTTTGAATATCCCAAAATTAATAAAAAAATTCTCTCATCGTTACCCAATCATTTATAAGCAAATTTTACAAGCAAAACATTTTAGCACAAAGAAATACATATTTTACAAGAGGTTCCCGTAGAGTACTACGGATACATAGGATGCTAATACCTTCCCTTTGTATAACTAACCCCCGAACCTTAAAATCTCTAATTTTTTATTATGGGTTTATTCGATCTTTTCCCCTTCCCTTGGATAAATTAAAGCTCGGTGGTGAATCATAATTTTTGAGAACCAAAGTTAACCAATAGCTTGGCGTCCGAAAATCACCGCGACACCCCTGTTGCGTTGGACGCTCCGTCGACGAAAATGGTCCACTTGTTCGCTCCATCCGTCGAGGAGGGAGAGCAAGTCATTTCGGCCACAAAGTCGGCCAAAACTTGGGCTTTGAGTGCTTTTCTGCTTTCGTAGCGGATGTCGAATTCGGAGAGCTCCAACGACCATTTCAGCATCCTGCCCGCCATGTCTGGTCGGACAAGAAGTGACTTGATGGGCTGGTCTGTTCGGACGACGACCGTGTGCGCGAGGAAGTAGTATCGCAGTCTCCTCGCCGCGGTGACGAGGGCTAGGGCGACCTTTTCGATTCGCTGGTATCTGAGTTCGGGGCTTTGCAAGGTTTTGCTCGTGAAGTATACTGGTTTCTACCCTTCTAGTGTCTCTCGTATAAGAGTTGCACTGACAGCCTCGGAGGCGACGGCGAGGTAGAGGTACAACACCTCCCCGACGTCTGGGCGTGACAGAACTGGGGGCTCAGACAGTGACTTCTTCAGGTGTTGAAGGGCCAGCTCGCACTCCTCAGTCCACTCGAAGGCAGATTCCTTCCTAAGCAATTTGAAAAGGGGGAGTGCGTGTTGGGCAGATTTTGCTACGAAGCGGGACAATGCGGTCAGCATTCCATTCAGTGTCTGTATGGATTTTTTGTCGTTGGGAGTTGGGAACTCGGTGAATGCTCGACATTTGTCAGGGTTAGCCTCGATTTCGCGCTCGGTGAGGTAGAAACCAAGGAATTTCCCTGCTCGGATGCCGAATGTGCATTTCTCAGGGTTGAACCTCATATTGACCTTCCTGGCCTGCTCGAAGACCTTTCGAAGGTGTACGGTGTGATCCACCTCCTCGTGGGATTTGACGATCATGTCGTCCATGTACACTTCGAGCATGTCCCCGATCTCTCCTCGGAAAACTTTGTTCATCATCCGCTGGTAAGTAGCGCCGGCGTTTTTCAAGCCGAAGGGCATTACGTTGTAGTAATAGTTGCCTGACTCGGTCATGAAGGCCGTTTTCGTCCTGTCGGCCACAACCATTGGGATTTGATTGTACCCTGAATATGCATCTAAAAAAGACAGTAATTTAAAACCAGAAGAATTATCAACTAATCTATCAATGCAAGGTAAAGGGTAAGCATCCTTAGGGCATGCCTATTGAGATCGGTATAGTCAACACACATCCTCCATTTTCCATTAGATTTTTTCACGAGTACAACGTTTGACAACCAAGTTGTATACTTGGCTTCAGAAATAAAATTTGCCTCTAAGAGGTCTTTTACAGCTTTTTCTGCAGCCTCGACTTTTTCAGGAGACTGCCTACGCCTACGTTGCACTGCAGCACTAGCAGCTTCATCGACGGTCAACTGGTGACAAGCAATGCTGGGGTCCAAGCCTGGCATCTCGGAAACACTCCAGGCGAACAGGTCAGCGTTGTCTTTCAGGCAGGCCACCAGCTGTTTCCTCGCCAAGTCTGGGACGTCCTTTCCAATCTTCAAGTTCCTGCTCGGATCTTCTCCAAGAGGGATCAGCTAGAAATCTCCGTCGGGGATGGGACGAAGGTTATCCCTGCTCGCCGCGTCGTCCTCTGCCTTGTCCTTGCGCAGCTTTTTCTCCTCTTTATGTTCCTGCTTGGAATGACGACTGTCGAGGTCCACCAAGCTTACATTCTGGGGAGGTTGTGGAGGAGGAGGCTTTGTGCTCGTTTCGGGCTGCTCGGAAGAAGTCTTGCTCTTCTTCGCTTCAGGGACAGGGCCGACATAGCTCTGCCCTTTATAAGCTGCATTGAAGCACCTCCTCGCAGCCTCAATGTCTCCATGGAGAGTAGCTACCTGCCCTTTATCAGTGTAATACTTCATCTTCAGATGGGCAGTGGAGGCTACGGCGGGCAGGTCTGCGATTGCAGTTCTGCCGATGATGCACTGGTAGAGAGATGGACAATCTACCACCAGGAACTTGACTTTGATCGACTTGGCCGTTTCCTTGTGGCCGAGGGTGACGATCAGGTCGACGTAACCCCAGGGCTTTGTGGTTGCCCCGTTGAATCCTTGGAGATCTGAGCCCAAATATGGTGTGAGATGGGACTCATCCAGCTGCAATGTCCTGAACAGATGTGCGTACATAATGTCGCACGAGCTGCCCGAGTCGACGAGGATGCGTCGGACGTCGAAGTTTGCCATGTCGGCTCTGATGAGGAGGGGGATCTGTGAGTTGGCAGATCCTCCGGGCAGCTCCTCGAGATAGAATGAGAGAGGCTGCAATGATGTCTTCGGTTTACCGAGGGTGACGGCCATTCCCGAGGAGGCAGTAATGAGCTCCTCGAACTTCCTTTTTACCGAGCCGACGGTGTGTTTGTCGAAGACACCGCCAGAAATGACCATGGTTTCAGCAAAATTTTCCCATTCGTTGAGGATGGGATACTCATAGGTGTCTTTGAGGTGTTTGGGGATGTAGAAGTCCTCTGGTCGCCAGACAGCCAAGGCGACGTTCTTCTCCCCGGAAGCTCTGGGCTCATCTTCGGGGGTGTCCTCGCGCTTCTTCTCCTGGCGAGGGTTCTCCTTCCGCTTGACATAGTCTTTCAACTTGCCATTACAGATCAAAATTTCTATGGCATCCTTGAGCTGGATGCAGTCTTCAGTCAGATGCCCGTAGCTTTTGTGATAGGCGCAATATCTACTCCTATCCTGCCCGGGCTTGAAAGGGGTGGATTTCGGGAATCTAATCCCAGCATTCTTGAAATCCGAGGCAGCGCACTCGGCGAGGACAATCTCTCGTGGTACGAGCAGGGGAGTGTAATTGGTGAACTGGCTAGGAGGTCCTCGGGGTTCGCGTGACCTGTCACGCCCGCGCCTGTCCCCGTTGCGTCTGTCCCCGTTTTTATTGCCCTGCTCGCGGGGAGGGCGGTTGTCCTCTGCTCGGGTGTGTCTCATGGCGTCGGCCATGGTTTCCTCCTCGAACTGCATGTAGGTCTGGGCTTTGTGCAGGATCTCATCCCAGGTAGCAGGTTTCTCGATGGCAACCATCTCTTTGAACTTGGTTCCATCGCGGAGGTTCTTCCTCATCAGGTATTTCTTCATGTCATCAGTGACATCAACCTGTACAGCTTCTTTGTTGAATCTCTCAATGTATGATCTGAGAGTCTCGTTGGGTCCTTGGCGGACAGCTTCCAAGTTTGCTTCCGTCTTCGGATGTTTCCGGGAAGCGGTAAAGTGACTGGTAAACTGCTTGCACAAGTCCTTCCAGGAGGTGATGGATCCCTGAGGCAAGCTTCTGTACCAAGCCATGGCACCTTCGACCAGTGTGGTCGGAAAAATCCTGCACTTAATGCCTCCTTTTACTGCTTGGTAATTAAGGATGGCATCAATATTCTGTATGTGTATGTCGGGGTCGGTGAGCCCATCATACTTCCCCAGCTGGGGTGGCTTCTGCAGCGCGCGAGGAAGTTCCAGGTCCATGATCTGCCTGGACAGTGGACTCTTGTATACTTCGTCGTCACTCCAGCCCGGTGAGTGGGTTGTGGTCTCTTCTCGACGAGGAGAGTTCTCTCGTCGGTTTTGATAGTCGTCTCCCCGACTACCTTGAGTCATGCCTCCAAGCAGGAGCTCTTTCCTCCGAGGAGGGGATCTGGGTCTCTGCTCGAAGAGAGCAGCCGCTTTGCCCCTCTTGTTCGTTCGGGCAACATTGTCCTCGCGCGGAGGAGTTCGGTTTCTCTTCTGGACCTGTGGCTGGACGCGCTCGAGGACAGGTCTTCTTTGGCTCGTCCCTGTTCGGCGAGCAGGTGGAGATTCCGAGCGTTCAGCTCTCCGCGGGGGAGAAGGGGGTTTGATATATCCCAGAATTTGTCGCTGGCCGTCTTCCAGCGCCCGGATACGATTGTTCTGCTCGTTAACAGTCCGGATAGTCTCGCGCAAGGCGTCGAGCAGAGCAGCATTTTCCGTAACTCGCGGGGAGTTCGGTTGAGGATTTGTTGCCGATTTTCCAGGCGCGATTTGCGACTGCTTCCCCTTTTTCGCTCTGAGAGGAACTGCACCGCATCTTCATCATCAGATTCGGGAGAAGTTTCTCGTCCGTCTCTGTGATCAGTTTCAGGAATGGGTTGATCGTTGCCGTCAACCGGCATGAGGACAGGACCGCCGGCGTTCAAGGTGAACGGAGGAGCAACGTCGACGTTGTTGTTGACATCGTCGTTGTTGGTGTTTGAAGCACTGGCCATGATGATTGTGATTGGAAAATTTGGTTTTGATCTTTTGTTCTTGCAGGAAGAAGAAAAGATGGGGAGAACTTCAGATTCCCACAGACGGCGCCACTGATCTAACCTGTTGATCAGAAGTAGGTGATGGCCAGAAGTCCGTCGTACTGTAGCGTCGAGCAGCAAACGTCCACCGGAGGGGGGGGTTGTAACTGCAGGCGCTCCGATGCCTAAGTCATAGATTGCAAGAGTACAGAGAAAAGAGAGTGAGAGTAGAGAATAGAATTGTGTACCTTGCTCTCCTGTCAAGGAGAGCTTATATAGTTGCCCCCAGCGCTGGGCCAAAGGTCCCTTTAATGGGCTGTGTTGAGCAGCCCAATAAGGTGGACTGCCAAGATAACTCCTGAATAAGAGGAGAAGCTGTTGCCAGCTGTTATCTTGGTGGAGTAGTTCCACGATCCTAGGAAGAGTGGATAAGCTCCATGGATGAGTGTCGAGCAGCACGCGGAAGGAACCGCGTGCTTGGCTGTCGGGCAGGGGCAAGCCTCTATTGGGCCTGCCCCGTATCCGAGCAGGAGTAGATTTGGGCCAGTTCTTTGGCCCAGTCCAGAACAGTATTTATTTTTATCTTTTAATAACATTTGACTGTACTTTGGTAATAAAAAAAATATACTAAAATATATTATCAATGAGGAGTATATAGTCATGAATAAAAATAGTTTTTTATATAATAAGTTGAACTTGAATTGTAATGTATCATGTTAGTAAGTGTTCTATCTCTCAATGAATATGTATATGAAAATAAATTTATAACTTGGTGATTTTATTATTCATATTAATTTTGTAAATTTTAATACTATTTTTAGTCTTATTGATATTATTTATAATATTTTAAAAAATAAAGAGTTATGTTATTTGGAGCATGTTTTCAAATGGAGCTTTTTATTTTGGCACAATAAAATTTGTGGCCCGTTAGGACCGGCCCGTTTAGGACGGATAGTCCATTTTGATAGCTCTAAGAACACCAACCAACTCCCAACTACTAAAGCACTAACACAAAAAATTATCTAATAAAACGACAACAAGGTTCTCGCAATCGTTCATAAAACAAATATAGTTCAACATCTAACACAAAATTTTTATTATTGTTCAATAATATTATAGTCAAGTTTCCCATTCCTTTAAGTTTTTTGTCAAATTATTTTATGGTTAATCTCACACACCTTAATTAAGTGTGGTGAAATAAAAAAATTGAATTTGAATTTAGACTCCTTCATATAAACATTTTGCAACTATTAACTGAATTGAACTTGTAAGGTATTTCATTATAGCACATTATTTTAGCCCATATATTTAACTCTTAGGCATATGCTAGCATTATAACGTTCAAGTTAGAATATGAGTGAGATAGAGAATATGCAAGTGGATAACTAATCGTCCTTGAATGTGATGCACAATCACTCTTACGTAGACGAGAACGTTGTAAACACTTACGTTGTGAAAAATAATTAACAAAAAGTAAACAAGGGTCAAAGTTGTACTCCCTCCATCCCATAATATAAGCAAAAAAACAAAATATTTCACACTTATTAAGAGAAGTAAAATGTGATAATTTGAAGTATGACTTTTTGTATTTTCCTTGAAATAAGTTTCATGGGAAAATGTAAAAAGAATTTTTATTGGTTATTGATTATGAGAAGAAGAAAAAAAGTAAATTTTATGAGAATAAGTAAAAGTAAACCATGGAAATAGTAAAATTAGTTTTTTTTTTCTTATAATTTGGGACAAAGAAAAGTGATTTTTTTTTTTTTCCTTATAATATGGGACGGAGGAGTAAATACTTACTTTCGTTGAAAGCTTCAGGTGTGAAAAGTAATTAACAAGTAATAAACTCATGACAAAAAAGACTTGTTTGGTAATTATTTTTAAACCAAACGGTCCTACAAACTCAACGGTCCTTCGTGCACCCCCACACCCCATATCAGCAACATCTATCCACCTAGTTAGCTTATACTACAATTTCAACTTCCAGCATCATTTACCTGTACAATTAAATTAAAAGATTTCAAGTGCCACCCTTGTCTTTTTATAAGCACACATTGTCTCATATTTAAAAATATTTCTAGCATCTCCCTTCACCCTATTAATATACAAAAATTATGCTTAAAACCCAAATTCCAACTACAGTTTTCACTTCAAAGACCTACATCTCATACAATTTCTGTACGGAATCCAGATGATCAACATTTACTTTTTTTGGGCCAAGAATATTTACTTTATACAACTGATAATTAAAAATTGCTTAAATTACTCTTGCTAAAATCGAATAGAAAGAATGTACAATTCATTTGAGCTTTGTATTCTTTGGTCTATCAATAGAGTTATTTTTTATATGTATTTTCAATGATTATAATACGCAAAGAAAACATTTCTAATATACTACAATGAAAATTGAAAAAGTTTTAGAAGTCATATATAATAAATTCCACCGTTTTAATACAAAAAGGATCCACCAGATCCAATTAATTCAGTTACACCTTTAAACAGGGGAAATATCTAATCTAACAATACCTAAAATCAGATCCAGAATACAAAGAAACCAGTAAACAACAACTAAATCATATCTAAGAACTTGTGAACTTGGTCACAGCTTTGGTACCCTCAGAAACAGCATGCTTAGCCAATTCACCAGGAAGAACAAGTCTAACTGCAGTTTGAATTTCCCTAGAAGTGATCGTTGGCTTCTTGTTGTACCTTGCAAGTCTTGATGATTCTTGAGCGAGCTTCTCGAAGATATCATTGATGAAACTGTTCATTATTCCCATGGCTTTGCTTGAGATACCAATGTCAGGGTGAACTTGTTTCAGAACTTTGAAGATGTAGATCTTGTATGTTTCAACGCTCTTCTTGTTTCTCTTCTTCTTCTTCTCTCCGGCAGCGGCTGAACCACCTTCCTTTGGCAGCTTCTTTCCGGCCTTTGGCTTCTTCTCAGCGGGAACCTTCTCTGCTACGGTGGACTTCTTCTCTTCTGCGGGTTTCTTCTCCGCTGGTTTCTTCTCTCCCTTTGGCGCCATTGAATCGAAGATTTGGGAATTTGGAGAAAGTTAGGGTTTCGAATTGAAAATGAAATGAGATGCAGAGGGAAAGTGGTTGGTGAATGATGAGTGATGCGTTGATTTATTATATATAAGAAGGTTCTCGCGCTTCTATTGGATAATGAGTTTCGTCGCGGATCGATGACGTGGAAGCTTTGATGCCGTTACATTGTATTCCCAAAGGAGATGATAATAGACGGTGGAGATTTTGTTTTGGTTCAACGTGATGAGTACGCTTTTGGAAATGGATAAAATATCTAATTACTTTCATTCCGCGCCCAAATGGAAATTCCCACTTTTATGTCATCGTCATTTTGGCGGTTTAGTTTGAAACAGAGTAATTTTAATTTTCCGAAAATCTTTATTGTACGATACTACATTTTTATTTTTTTGACGTGATTTTTTTTAACAGCAAACTCATTAATTTAAGTTAAAGAGGAGCAAAATAAAGTACAACTGTACAAGTCATACTTTCATAAAAATGAAAACTATTTATCAGGGGTGAAATTAGGTGAAATTTTAGTAGGGGATCAAATATAAAACAAACGGTCAGCTTTTATGTAGTTGGTGTTTGAGTATTTACTCGTACCTTTTAAATTGCGGTATTGAAACCGGTATTTTACACTCCCGTGAGTTTGACTCAATTGGTGGAATATTGCATTGTGTATGCACGAAAGGGGACCGAGGTTCGAACCTCGGTCATCCCACTTCTCCACCTTTAAGGTATAATTTCTAACCACTAAACTACTTAATAAAAAAAACGGTATTTTACAAGAGAATTTGTTAGAATATATTAAGATATGTATAAATTTTATATTATATTTGTTGAGAAAATATATTTAGGTTTGTTTATTTTATACCCTATGATTAAGAGATTTAGTTTAGATTTAAATATTCACTTGGTTATAAATACCGAGTAGTAGCATATTGTTTTACTATGTAAATAATGTAAACATATCAATAATATTTTTCTTTCTTTTAGTTTTCTTCCCTTCCTTTACCTAAATACCTCAAATTCAACGAAATTAAATATAAAAAAAACGTAAAATATATTTTTATGAATGGTGTATCAAAAAATTTCAATAGTGACAAAGTTCTCCATGTAGAGACTATAGATATTGAAAATGTTAAAATAGGGAATAAATATATTTATCAAATAATAATTTATCATTTCTTATTTCTACTGATTTTTAACAAAAGAACTCATTGGAAGTAGTTAAATAATATTATTAGTGTATCTAAATATAAATTTATGCACTAACTTATTTGAGGTAGTTAAATAGTGGCTCGAGTTTCCGTAAGGTTAACTCATTTTGTAAGAACATCGCATTATATATATAAAGGCTGAGATTTAAACTTCGGTCGCTCCACTTACTTTTCTTTTTTTTTAAATGAAATTTCTAACTACTAGGGAACAACAATAGTTAACATGTTGAAGACAACCTTCTAAAGCATGATGCACTATCACTCAAATTTTATTTTATTATTGCTGAATTTCTATTTAGATTTGACAAGTCCTACCATGTAAGGTGAACAAAAGAACACCAGACACTGAGATTTATGTGAGATACTAACCTTGATGAAAACAACAAGCATACCTGTCATATGCACTAAGAAGTAAGAATCAAATTATCATAAACTGTTTTTTCTTGCAATCCAAGTACATTTACATATTCAGATTATAACAATGAGTGAGAAAGTTGAAAAAATGAAATGAGTTAAGAAAATTTCTTTGGTACTAGGTTGAGCTTTCGAACATTTGCAGTCCTATCTATTTTTTTAGTTCCAAACATACATAAATTTCATTGAACTGTGCAACAGACACTGATACACAGAAGACTCATGCTATTACCATGCTATTGTATCACCAAATTGCAAAATGGTAATGATGATGACTGAATTAATTGTTACATAGAAAGGATAATATGAAACAAAATACATGAGCAGATATTGGTTGACAATAAATCAAGAATAACATAAAAACAGTCAGTCCATCAACAAATACAGTCATACTCCTAACTTAGTAGTATCCTAAGTACTGTATCACACTTTAGTAATGCAATTTATGCATCCAATAATAAAAAATTACCTTAAGAAAACCAAGTTAAAGACCAACAGTAAATACCAAACTTTGATGATGGCAGCATAATGACTTCAGATCCTATTCATATATATCTAAATTAAAATATGTTATTAGAAGGACACAAACACATCTAGATTCGAGAAAGAAAAACTAATTCAGATACTTTGATCTAAAAGGGCAAACTTGAGAAAACCAGATAATGCACAAAAAGAGAGAACTTCTGAAGGCAAGGGATCAAGATCAACAACACACAAAAGAGTAGAGCGATAATATGTTCGTTCAAGAATGGAAGATAAAGAAGCGTGGTTGTGACAGTGACAGCGTTACTGTAATGTGCGAGTAATGGCAGTTTTTGTTTCATGTTCTCCATTCAGGAAGAGAAGATAAAGACAAGCTGTTGTTACATACTTACATGTGAAAAGAAGCACGAGAAGGGTTGTGGGAGCATTCACGTGAGATCTGAAAGAAGTGTTAAGAGGTTCGCGTGATGATATATTAAACTGGATTAGAAGCTCACGATTTGGTGTCGAGTGATTCCATAAAAATGATTGGATTTCATTATCTCATTCCCGTCCAACTTCAGTCCCAACAAATTTCATTTACAAGCCGATGAAAACATAACCATAACCAGATGCAGAGTTGATCCCACGAAAGTTGAATATCTTGAATACGTGTTAGTGAAGTTGATGGAAGGAATGTTAGCTCGAGCCTCAAATCAAGGAAGCTTTGTATGGTCGAGTCTTTATTGTCTTCATTTTAGTTATTAGCAGCAGGCAAACCAAAGGATATTGAACTTCTGGTTCTTGAACGAGAGTCTGAGTTATCGTGTCAATTCCTCTGCTCAAGTGCTTCCTTCTTATGATTTTGAGCATCCCAATGATTCTATATGTCACTGTTATTTCTCCCTGGAGCTATTAGAGACCACCTATACGTATAACATATCAATTAATTTGAACTTTCCAATTCTTTATATCAATAATTAAATAGTAGTAGTTAAACCCCCTCCTTTGATAGGTTTGCTCTTATATGTGCAAAAGAACACTTATTCACTTGTTCTGTCATAAAAAAAAAACACTAATTCACTTGTAATCAACATAACAACAAAAGATTCAGCAGAATTACAGCAATAAGATCCATAATTTTGTGCACTAGTTTGGTTGGTAAATGTAGAGAATTTTTTTTTGAAATGCCCCTGTACATTGAAAAGTTAACCAAAATACCCTACCTGAGAATTTTTTTTCGAAAATACCCTACTTTTTCTATGTGAGGGGAACGCGCCATCTGGGCTGTAGCGTTCACAGGCTGAACGCGCCGTTGGGAATGCAGCGTTCAAATGAAGAACGCGCCATCTGTAATGTGGCGTTCAGTTGATGTTTTTTTTTTCGTCTAATTATAGGGAAGGGTTTGTAACATCCCACATTAATTATTAGAAATAATATTAATTGGAGATGGTTAATGGAATTAAGTTCATAACAAGTGGTCAAAGAGGGAAGAAGTGACTAAAGGATACAAAGACACTTTAGTAGTAAGTAGGAAGGGCAAAATTGTAAATCTTCAAGGAAGGCTATTTAAGGATAAGAGAAGACCAACTTTATTCATTAATTCATTTTCAGCAAAGTTCAATTTTACTCTCCTCTTTCTCTATCACACGATGAACAACAACAACAACTCCACAAATCTATCAAAACCTCCAATTCTTGTGCATAAAAATTGTGATTAAAGGTGTGGGATCAACATGGTAAGAATTTCACTTTGTTGTCTTCACCTTATGCAGAAACTCTCTCTTGCTTCTTCACCCCAAAATCCTCATTCTCACTCAAACCCCAATTAAACCCAATGCATGTATGTGAAAAGGAATTCAAGGGCTGATGCATGTATGTTAGGATTTCAATTCATCAATTAATGTTCTCCATGAACCAAGGTATGGTTGTTAGTTCCAATTCCTTTTCCTTTCCATCCATTTGAGTCTTAATCAAATCCTTAACTCCTCTTAATCGGTGTTGCATGTGTTGTTTCTGAGTATTTATGGATGCCAAGGGCTAAGCTAAAATGATTAATTGAAGAAAATCTTGGATTGATGATTTTGAGTGGTAGTTATATCAAACCCGTACTCAAGGACAGGCCTGTACTAAAAAGGTGATTGCTCTCTCCTAATAGCTCCGTTTTCAATTCCGTTTGAACCTGTAGTTAGCTAACTTAATTCCGGTCAATTCGGCACCAGTTTCATAATATTTGGATAAGAATTGTGTTCTGGGCGAATTGTTGAAGTTGGGTCACTGATGCAGTCTTGTGCAGAATTCGTGTTGGTAACAGGTCTGCACTAAAACGATAAATTCTCCCTCTCTGTAACTCCATTTGGATTGATTCTTATTGTTTTGGAAAGCTAACACAATTACGGTCGTATTGGGACCAGTTTCATAATTTTTGGACAAGAAATGAGGTCGCTAGGATTTTCTGAAGTTGGACATATGATGAAGAATTATGCAGAAAATTCTGATTACGAGTTCAAAGCTTTCGGTTGAAAATTATGCGTATCGGCGAGCTATGGAATTGGCGATGGTATTGTTCAAGCATCGATTTCAGGTGGGTTCGCCTTTAGGTGATGTTGTATGAATTCTAGGATTAGAATTGCAGTTCATATGATTTAATTTACTAGTTCACATTAATTTTCATGTATATATGCAATTGATTCGATTGAGATTGGTTGTGTGTATAAGCTCTAGTTAGGTTGCCCAAATTAGCTTAATGTGGTGTTAAAATATATTTACAAAATGTCATTTGTTAGTACTATGAATTGGAGAAGTTTTGGATTGAATTGGTTGTGTGTTTGTTGTACTGAGACTGCAGAAAATCATCTTTTAACAGGGTAAATCGATTTACCTAGCAGGGAAATCAATTTACCATGCCTTTGGAAGTTTGGAAAAACGCATTTTTGCACTGGGTAAATCGATTTACCCATCCAGGGAAATCGATTTACCTACCTGCTGTTTTGAAAAATTGTTTTCTAACTTACACAAGGTTTCAGTGCTCATAACCCAATTGGTTTTAATCGATAATATCCCCGAATCATAATACAACACTTCACACCTTGAAAATATAGGATTAACCTCATACAACCAATGAGAATTATTGTTAGAAATTGTATATATAAATGATAATGTGATTAGTTTTGGAATAACTCGGATAATTAGTCGGTCTTTGTGTACATTTTGGTACGATTTGGTGATAGCTATGCTATCTTTGGAATTTGTTAGAATCCAATCTTGAATAAATTGAATTAACAAACTGTAAGCTTTTGCCGTGACGATATATTATCGCAGACGGATTTGTGAGGCCTCTGAGACTGGCTTACCTCGGAGTGTCCTATTTGTAAAATTGAACAAGATAATATTGTGTGATACACCATTTACTTTATGACATTATGATATAAGACCTTATATTGTGACTGACTAATATGTTTGGGATTATTTTGGTTGAGTAATCGATTTCCGAAGACAAGGAATTTAGCAACTGGGTAGTATGAACCTACTGAGACGAAGTAACTGTCTCATCTCCCACTATTTTGATTTCAGATTAATAGGTTGGTCGAGATATCAAGGTACGGGAGCATGGAGTTATGATACTTGGTTTATGCTGATTGAGCTGACGTCATGTTATCTTATATTTTTTATAAGATTTAGTTACTTAGGTTTTAGTTGTTAGCTCAAATTAGTAATTATTCTCGGCATTTTTATAATCCTATTTATGTATTCGGACAATATGTAATGAAATTTAATGTTCCCGATTCAATTATGTGCATTACTGTCGATATTCTAGATAAATCGATATGGGGTGTTATAGGGTTAGGGTTATTAGGGTTAGAGGGTTTTTAAGGGTTATGAGGGTTAGGGATTTTAAGGGTTATGGGGTTTAAGGGTTATGAGGGGTTTGGCAAAAAAAATTTCTTTTACAATTAATTAAAAAATTATAGAAAAATAATATTAATTTATATAAACACATGTAGCAAAAAAAAAAAATACTTTTTGAAATTTTTTTATTTTAGAGTTTAGATGGGGTTTGGGGAATTTTTTTTAAAATTTAATGGTGTTTATGTAATGCCCCTCAATTGAAGTAAATGTAACACAAATGACAATGAAAAAAACACTTGATATAATATATAGAATACAATACAAAACAAACCAACCAAAATAAAAAAAAAATCATACGATACAAAAAGTACTAGTTAATTGGAGGGCCCAGAAGCATATGGACAATTGCTACGATTATGACCCGGAGTTCGACATAACCCACACTTATACGAAGTTTCGGTATCATCCATTTCCGTCCTAATGCGCGTACTTTGCGGACGACCTTTCTTACATCTTTTCATCTGTGGGTCGGGACAGAGTCGACGACCTTGATATTGGGGCCAATATGATTTGTCTTGAATTACTGGGAAGGTGTTATCATATACGCACAAGACGCTGGCAGCTTTGTAAACATCATTGATGTAAACCTTGTAATTTTGTCGAGCATGGGAGCATGCAGCAATGACATGCGAACAAGGCAAATGCAAAGCCTAAAATTTGCCACAATCACACCATTTTTCGAGCAAGTTCACCATGAAATCACCCATTGGTCGACCCTCGTTGTGATTCAATGTTTCTCTGACCTTGAAAGTTTGTGTTTGCCGATCAAAAGTTTTGACGTGGTGTGTGTTAGCTTTTTCCATTTCCTCTGTAAGCCGGTCTTGGCAAGCTTCTGTAAATTGTTGACCAGATTGTAACACTGCTGCTGATTGAGTGGCTCTTCTTTGAAATAGGTCGACGCACTTATAGAAAGTTGATTCGACCAAAGATGTGATGGGCTCTTTACGGATACCTTTAAACACTGAATTCATTGACTCAACAAGGTTGCTTGTCATGTGTCCCCACCTACAACCTTCATCGAACGCTTGAGTCCACTTCGCTACGAGGATATTATCAACCCACTTTAATGCTTTGTCATTTTGCGCAGCAATTTCATTGCGGTAGTATGCGAATAAAGCACGATTTATTGCATATCCTACATTAGGAAAAAAAAATGTCAAAAAATTGTTAAGAAATGTTAAAGTGATAATTATATAAAAGTTGTAGGTAGTTACCCATATTAGTAACCATTTTCTTCAGTTTTTTGTCTCTGATCTCCCTCACAAAGTTTTGTGCAATGTGTCGGATGCAGTACACATGTGTCACGGTAGGATCATTCCAGCCATTCTCAGGATTTTCATAAGCACTTTTAATGGATGCGTGCCTATCTGAAATCAAGCAGAGGTGTTGTTGTGGAGTGACATATGTTCGCAAGTTTTTCAAAAAGAAGTTCCAAGCTTCTTTTGTTTCACCTTCCACAATTGCAAAAGCCACTGGAAATATATGGTTGTTTCCATCCTGGGCAACAGCTAGCAACAATGTCCCTTTATATGCCGTTGTTATTGAACCCCGAAACAGTTCGCCAATATAGTTGGGGTTCAGCATGTTTGGCAGCACTATATAGAGGGATGTGTACCGCAGCAGACACTTCAATCAAGAAAAATAAACCGGTGAAGACATTAAGTGGGTGTGCCTTCCTACTTCAAGCATGGGCACGATTTCGAATAAAGTGTTGCTCCCGTTTAAGAGTAATTGATGCACCTGATGGGCCTATGGCAATGGAGTAAGTATAAAACTATTTTATTTTTAATTACTAAGTATGACTTTCTATATTTATCGTCTTACTAATTATGTATATTAACTCATTTCAGAGTGCTATTTCGTGGAACGATTTACCTAGGAAATCCAGCACACGATATAGTTTCACTGAGGTCTAGGCTCGATGAAATGAAGGAAGATGACGTAAATATTATTTTTTCTTAATCAATCACACATATTATTTTTTTATTTGTTTAATTGAAAAACTATATGCACTAACAAATATCTTAATTTTATAAACTTGTAGTTTATTTGGAGGCCTTATCAAGACATAGCCGATTATGCTATACAAGAAGACACTCTCTGTTGGTCGGCAAAGACTTACCTTATATGTTTTGAAATTTTGGAGTATCACCAATCCGACAGAGTGAAACTCCAATATGGCTTTAAACAAACCCGACCACACCCCGCACTGAATTTGAATGATTATCACAAGAAATCTAGGCGCGGACAAACCATAGATTTGTGGGATGTTGAGTTTGCAGATTACATCGCTGATTGGAATGACCGTCATAATAAAGTGTTAACAGGAACACCTGCCACCGCTCCTGTTAAACATCCAAGATCATATTTTCAATGGTATCTTAACGAATTTCATCCCTTCATTTTAAGGGGTCGTCATACACTGGACAGTCCATCTACCTCAACACGTGAATTTACCCCTGACCCAACACCTATGCAAACCACCACTCAAAATCAATCGATGCCACCCATGCAAACCACCACACAAAATCAAACGGCGTCGTACGGATTTTATACCCCTCACCAATTCCAGATCCCCGACAGTCAAACCTATTCCTCACCAACTACCACAAATTTCAACAACCAACACAACTTTTACCCAACACCCCCACAAATGTACAACGACCAACAAAACTTCCACCCACCACCCCCACTAAATTTCAACCTCAACCTTCCAACCCCACAAGACGAAACCAATTTCAACCTCAACCAACCGGCCACACAAGACGACCCTTTTAGTAATGAATGGGATGCAGATTTGTTAAATACCGATTTCACACCACAACAACTTCAAGAATTTTTGCGGTCGTGTCCCAGTCAGTCGTTATCTCCATTTTTCAGTGTCTTATCCCCACAAGTCGTTCAACCAAGTTCGAGTAATCCCACCGGACCTCTTCAATACGACAATGAAGAAGACAATGAAGAGCACCACGAAGCATTTCGTCGAGGCAGTCGTATTCGTCAGCCTACTCGCTGCGGTACCGGTGATCATTTGCATAACCGTGGTGGTCATGGTCATGGTCGTGGTTGTGGTCATTAAATTTGTGGATATTCAATGATGTATCCTCGTTGCCATTAATATAATTATCTTTTTATATATGTCTTTTTTTAATTAATAATTATAATTAAATGGTATTAAAAAAATATTCCAAAATAAAAAAATTTCTAGTACCATTGCTTATATAATATATTCCAAAAAAAACTCCAAACCCCATCTAAACTCTAAAATAAAAAAATTTCAAAAAGTAATTTTTTTTTTGCTACATGTGTTTATATAAATTAATATTATTTTTCTATAATTTTTTAATTAATTTTAAAAGAAAAAAATTTGCCAAACCCTAACCCTTAAACCCCATAACCCTTAAAATCTCTAACCCCCATAACCCTTAAAATCTCTAACCCATCATAACCCTTAAAAACTCTAACCCTTCTTTATTATTATATATATAATACGCAGGGCAAAAAAAAAAAACATCATTTGAACGCTACAATATGGATGGCGCGTTCTTCCTTTGAACGTTGCAACTCCAATGGCGCGTTCAGCCTATGAACGCTACATCCCAGATAGTGCGTTCTACTCACAACGAAAAAGTAGGATATTTTGGAATTTTTTTTCTTAGGTAGGGTATTTTGGTTAACTTTTCAATGTACAGGGGCATTTCAAAAAAAAATTCTAAATGTAGATAATTCTGCAAAGCTAGAGCACTAGAATAGAAACTTTTTGTTTTGTAGAATTACAGCATCAATAATCTAGACTTTTCAAAGGCCTTGCACTCTTTTAGAATCACAACTTTCAAGTTTCAACGAAATCACAGTATCACTATGATTCCGTCTAATTCAATGTAATTCAAAATATGCATTAGGTAATTATACAAATTAGGCAACATTAGATAGAAAATACACGAGAATTTTAAAAATCATTGAATTCCCTGATTTCATTCCTCTCCAACTCCAGTCCAACCCAACAAATCTCATTTCCAAGCCTCAACAGTTCAAAATTCAAACACAGGTTTACAACCCCACGTAAGCATAATCATAACAAGAATCAGAGTTAATCGCACAAAAGTTGAAACTCTTGTCAAAGGCTTCTTTTTCCAGTCTTGAATATTTATAATAACTTATAAGCTATATACTTCTTCTTGAATTCAAGATTCTTTTCATTTTCAGAATTGCAAGTTGGAATTGGAGACAAAATTTTTATTGAAATAAATTAAAAAAACATGAGCTAAAAAGCTGAAAACACAAGCAATTTTGAAGGCCAATATCATTAATTAAACTACTTCCATACACAAAAGGATCAACAAATCCAATTAGGTCATTACATCTTAGAAAATTAAAATGCTAAAAATTAAAAAGTCTAATTGCGCCTAAACAGAAATAGAGACCCTATAACAATCCTTCAACAATAGCCTTAAGAACTTGTAAACTTAGTTACAGCTTTTGTACCCTCGGAAACAGCATGCTTAGCCAATTCACCAGGAAGAACAAGCCTAACAGCAGTCTGAATTTCCCTAGAAGTGATTGTTGGCTTCTTGTTGTACCTTGCAAGTCTTGATGATTCTTGAGCGAGTTTCTCGAAGATATCATTGATGAAACTGTTCATTATTCCCATGGCTTTGCTTGAGATACCAATGTCTGGGTGAACTTGCTTCAGAACTTTGAAGATGTAGATCTTGTATGTTTCAACGCTCTTCTTGTTTCTCTTCTTCTTCTTCTCTCCGGCAGCGGCTGAACCACCTTCCTTTGGCAGCTTCTTTCCGGCCTTTGGCTTCTTCTCAGCGGGAACCTTCTCTGCTACTGTAGACTTCTTCTCCTCTGCGGGTTTCTTCTCCGCGGGCTTCTTCTCTCCCTTTGGTGCCATTGAATCGAATAAATTGGGAATTTGGAAAAAAGTTAGGGTTTCGAATTACGAGAACTGAGAATGAAAATGGTATGAAGTGATAGTGGATTGAACTGAATTATATATAAAAGCGATTTTATGTTCTCATTGGCTGGTGAGGTTTCACGCGGATCGGTGACGTGGAATTTATTTTGTTAAAAAATAATTCGGAAAAGTAACACAAAGAAAAGAGACGGACGGGTATGAAATGAATATATGATATTCCGGTGTTCATGTGGATCGATGAGTTGGCTACTGTCTTGGCCGTTGAATTACATTGTAAATGGACGGTTGAGATTAGTTCCTCGGTTTCTCATAAAATTGGAATCTTCCATTCTAGTCAAATACTGTACTACTCAAATTCAAGTGAATTTCAATGCTTTTCATTTTTCTTTAGCGCCAAGCACAAACGGGATAAATTTTATCAAATATACTTTATTAATTAATTTTTTTAATTATTTAAAAAAAAATTAATTTTAGGGATGGAAAAAAAACCTTTTGATTATTGGCCCTTGAAGAACTCTTTGTGTTAGCTAACGATATATTTTAGATAAAGTCAAGTAATTTTTGTGTATCTTTAATTTCTGATAGCATGTTAATTCAAACTCGGTGCTTTAATTTTTCTAGTTTTGGAATAGATATAGGTGGCATTCTCATTGTTTAATATTTTGTGTGAGTTGCTTTCTAAAGCGATGAAAGAGTTGTGTTGCTAAGAAAATAATAAAAGTTTGCTACAATCTCAAACAAAATTCATAGATGAAGAGGAAAAAATAGATCAGTCTAATAAAAGCTTGTTGCAATCTCAAACCAAATCCAAAAATAAATTAATTTGTTGTGAGTTCTATAGAAATGGAGGAACAGAACAATAAATCCAAAAAATAGATTTGTAAATGACTAAAAAAAGTAGTAGATCTATGGAGGAAGAGAATCTTAGATTCATATTTGTTGTGAGTTATCGATTGAAGGAGAAATGAGAGTTTGAGAGTGTTTTGTTTTGTGTTTAGTAAAAAAAATCTTTCAAAAAAGAAAATTTCAATAAAAAATAAATAAATAATTGATTAAAAATTTAAATTTGACTCGATATTAATGAAATGAACATAAAACAATATAAATTGGTGGGATGAAATATAGGTTGTTTATATTAAGGGAGATGTTTATTTGTAAAAATGGGTAAAAACAAGAAAGAGAAGAATAAATCTCAATCATTCATTAAGACCACTACCCCCATGATTTATATTAAAAAATAAATTAAATTTATAATAAATTAAAATTATCCTCTAAAATAATGACATGTATTCATTCTTGTCTTTCTTGCTCAAATTCTTTCTTGCAAAATAGTAATGCTCATATATTAATTACCATTGGAGTAAGATCACTCAACAAAATATTCAACCCATGTTTTGACATGACTCTTGATATAACAACATACCCCAAATATTTCAAATTGTTATGATCTAACATATGTGAATATATACAAAAGTGCATTTCAATAGTGTGAAATTTGAATGAATTAAAGAAGTACATGTCTATCAAGACATCAACAACTATTAGCCCAAAGAGGTTAAAGAGATTATGTTCTTTTTTTTTTACTAAAGTATGTGCATTTCTAATTAATTTTTATATCTTTGAATTATATTTTGGATATAAAACAATAAAAATATTAATGAATGAATTTTAACACAAATGTTATTCACCACATTTCCTTAGTTAAGCAGTCATTGCAAAGAAAAATTAAAACTATGTTATCAAAACAACTGAATCATTCTCTAACATTACATCATACATTGATAAAAGAAATAAAAATTTTGATTCAATGGTTGAAACTTCAAGAGTGTATGATTGATATTATCTTCCCCAATTGTTATCTTGAAAGTAACATTGTCGCCGTATGACACGACCTTTAAGAATGGTGTTGTTTTGGGCTTATTTTTGTGTGTTGAAGTGACTATCATAATAGCAGCAACCTGTTATGGTGTTGTTTTATGAGGGGTGTTTTTTTCCTTCATCTTTTTAATATTATGATGGTTTTGTAGTGAATTTAGTTTCTTTGTTTTGAGATTAAACATATAAGTCTTTCTTTCCTCTCTACTAGTGTGTGGTTCCGATTTTTTTTCTTTCAAATTTAACTTGTTACTTTACATATAAGAATATGCAGAGGGATAGGAGAATCCATATTCAGAGGGAGAAGGGAGAAGTTTTATTTCTCACACATTCCACACACTTTTTTCTTACACACATTCAGTTATAAATTCTTAAACTCGTTCTTTGATGTGCACCTCAAAAAGTGTGCAAGAATGAGTTATCGTGTGGCGGCCCTATAGCTGTTGACTATGATGTTAATAGTAGAATATCACGATGGCGAGGCCCTCCGCTGCTAAGTTGTTGGGCTGCAAAGCGCCACTAAAAGTAGTGGTCGTAGCAGCTCCAAAAAACACTGTTTTGAATGGCAGCCTCACAGCGGTTAGAGGCCCGTTATTGTCTTTTCATAGGAAAATTTACAAAAAACCCTAATTTACAATAAGTTGAGGGTATATTGGTAATTTTGCACTCCTATGGTGCCTTATTATCTTAAAATATCGTGGTTAAGAGTGAATTGTGTCGTTTTCCATGTTCTTCCTCCGCCTTCATCGCTATATTCCTTTGTCGAGTTCCTTTATCCTAGTTGTGTTCCTTCATCGCTGCTCATCTATGTTTTTGTTTCAAGGTTCATGTTCTTCCTCTTAGCCTCTATTCTTATATTGTTGTTCATCTAAGTGCCCTCTGATCAATGTTTCAAAATCCGCAAGTACACTCTAATTGCCCTCTGATCTATAACAATAACAAACTCCTAATAGAATTGTAACTAATAACTTCTTCGCTCAAACTTCTATTAATATTTGACTGTGGTATACCCATGTGGCATTTGAAAGTTCACGACATTTATCGAATATTTTTTCGTCAATTTATTTTGAATCTTTATTGTAATATTGATGCCTAATGCTAACTAATATGCATGATGAGTTTGTCAAGTTCTATTGCTCACTCAACCTCATTCAATATCTTAGTATGTGGTTGCAACAAACCAATGAAGATGTTCACCTCTGAATGTGATGAAAACCCTAAGAGGACATATTGGAAATGTGTTAACTGGGACTCGAGGGTAAGTTTGAGTGTATATTCTTTCATTTGATTAATGTTCATATGGATTGTGTGTTTATTGTTCATTTGAATTGATATGTAGGTTGAACATAGTTGTAAGTTGTACTTATGGGATGATGAAATTGGTGGGCATCCTCCATATGTTCGTCCCACTGCACATGAACACGAAAATTGTTTGATGAATTCAAGTGACAAAATAATATCGAGTGTAAAAAAAGACTGTTATTGCATCTGCTCAGAGCTTTTGAAGGATATCATTGCCATTATTGAAGGCCTTGAATGCAAACAAAATGAGAAGATGAAGAAGAAGTTGCACAATGAAAAGAATACATCAAAGTTGTATGTTGGATTATGTTTTTTGCACACTTTAAGTTGTATGCTTGATTAATGTAATGAGTGGTGCAATTTTAGCCTTCAACAACTTTTTTGCTTCAGGTGAAGTTTAAATTTTTAGTAAGGAAATGCATTGTGCAATAAACAAATGCATTTGATGCAGCTTATTAAAGTTTCATACCTTTTTTATGTCTTGATATAAGAATTAATTGATATATATATATATATATATATATATATATATATATATATATATATATATATATATATATATATATATATATATATATATATATATATATATATATATTAATGTTAACATTGATTTGTAGGCACTGCTTCTGCAGATCCCAATATTGTCAGAATCGGATCGTACTGGCCGGTCGAACCGGACCTATATCCGGTTCGGCTAGTGCTGTAAACCGCTCAGCAGGCGAACCGGCGGAAAAACGTTTAAACCGGCGCAAAACTGGTAACCCAGCCGGTTCGGCTGGTTTGGCGGTCTGGTCTATTTTTTTCTTAATCTGGTGAAAGTGAAATCGTTTCAGTTTTTTTTTAATTGAAAAAATCAAATACCTCCAAAATCAGACACACAAACACGTAAGAGAATGGAACAAAGGGTGTCTATGTTTTCACAGGTTGAATCAAGTTTTTGAAGTTTTATTGTAAACAGATCAGATCAAAATTGATTTGATTTTGATTCCTTCAAACCATAATATTTAGAAGAAAGAAAAAAAGAAAACAAAAAAACAGAAGAACACAGGGATGAAAAATCCTCATGAGATTTAACAAGGAATTGAATTCATAACTAGAAAATAGAGGTTGAATGTTGTTAGAAACAAAAAAAAAAAAATTTGAAGGATGGATGAATGATATTGATTGAGTGAGTGAATATTTTTTTGTTTTGAGAACACTGATGAATGAATGTTGTTGTTGACATTGAGAGATAGTCACACCTTTTCTTTTTCTGCACCGAGGCTACTTATTAGCTCAACATTGCAAATTTAGGGTTAGACAATGGTGGGCTTGAGCCGGTTAAACTAATTTTTTAGTACCCAAATAAATATATACATATGTTTTTTTTTTATAATAAACCAAATAAATATATAAAAAACTAAAATATATAAGAAACCTCATCCTTTTTTTTTTAAGGAAAAACAAACTTTTGTCACATTAAAAAGTGTATTCTTGATAAAATATTATGCTTTTTTTAGCCTAAAGTTTTTTTGATAATTAATATTTTGCTTCTAATTTTAATACTCAATAAATATTATTATAAAAAAATACTCAATAAATGTTAGAAATTTTATGTCTAATGTACTAAAGTTTTTATTTTATATTGAGTTTATGATATTTTATCTTTTTATTGTGTGAAACTAGGGAATATCGAGTAATTATTTATATATTTTTATAGATATATTAATTAAAATATATATATTTAATTTAAAACGGTCCGACCCGGTTGAACCCCGGTCCGACCACTTGAACCTTGAACCGGTAAGCTCACCGGTTCGATGACCGGTCTAGTTCTGATTACCTTGGCAGATCCTGAGGAGTGCATTGGATATTCCCTTAATGACGTTAAAGCTTCTGCAACTAAAGTTGTTGAGGTTAAAGTAGTAGAGTAAATCGACCAACTTGAATACACATGACAAATATGATGTTTATGAATTATGATGTCAACAAACTTGCTAGCTTCTCCCCGAGCCGAAATACAATCCTCGTGATTGTTTTCTTTCTCCATCTTGTCAATTTGCATGCTTTTTTTCATGATATCAGTTTTTATAACATCTCCAAAAGTACTTTGATCAAAATATGTTTTTGCATTACATAGTAACTGTGTTATATATGAGTTCGCTTTACATTTCTCTCGTTTATGTATCTAATACTATTTGATTTGGTTAACTTCAGTTGCTAAATGAAATATCAAGTTCTTTTAATAGTGGAAATTTGTCTGCAACTTCACTAAACTGATTGTATGAAATATACTGACATTCTGTAAGCTGTATGTGTAACGCCCCTTTTTCGGCGAGTGAGAAAAGAGCGTCACATTTAAATAAAACAAAATATTACCTATATCTTATTTCTATTTTGAATAGTACTTTTTAAATTAATTTATTATACAGGGACATATATGTGTGTGTGTGCGTGTGTATATATATATATATCATATATCAATTTTATACTATTTCGAATGTCACCCATTTAAATTAAAAAAATGTACAAAAAAATATTATATAACAGGACCTTGAGAGAGAGCAGATTCATACAAGGCACAAAAGAAGTCATCAAAACAATAGAATACGAACCAAAGTATCATAGTTATTACTTAACATAAAACTTGCAGAATCAACAATAAGAATGAGCTCCAAAAAGAAGAAAATGACAAAGACCTGTAACATGCTTAATTTTAATAACATTCCTTAGAGATTTTAATCTCTATTTATCTTCCTGTTACTTTAGTGTTTTCATACATTAATCTCTCTAGAGAATACTTTAAATAGAGTAGAGGTAATATAAAAATACTATAATTTGATTCGGTCATTAAAACCATAGCAAATATTCTCAAATCTCTCTATACAATCAATCATCGCTAATTTCGTAAGTTTATAATCCTTCACTTAATAAAATCATTACAAATTGTCATAAGTTTATGGAAAAATTAAATAAACACGTGTAAAATAAATTGTTTTCATATACATGTGATGATATGAGTAAGAGTAGTAGAGTAAATCGACCAACTTGAATACACGTGAGAAATAGTTGAATTTTGGGATGGAGAGGATGCATACGTAGGCCACCACAATCTTTTCCTTTTGTGCTGAAACAGAAAAATTCGTCTACGATTTGTGTTGGAACAAAAAAATTGATGAGAGAAGATGAACACCGAATTTGGCGGTGGCGAAAGTAGATTTGATAAGTAAATAGCTCTTATTATCTTAGTAGTGGTTGGAAGACATAAATAGCTCTTGTTATCTTCCATCTGCCTTAAGAATATTTTCCTTTCCCATGCACTTTTTTAGAGCAGTTTGCTGCTATAGGAGTTTAAATCAGTCAAGAATCAAATCAGTTAGATTTTGAGCAGTTCGGAGATATTGGGAAGGAGAAAAGATTTTGGGAGAAGATTTGCGAAGACCTACTACGTGTGGAATTAGGATTCAGGGATATGGATCCAGTGCAGTCAAACTACATGTAGCAACATTTTTGGACCGTCCGATCAAGATCAGATGGTTACATTTTTAAGTTTAGATTTTAGTTAATTTTTAATATAAATTATTGTAACATCCCCAATTCTTACATTAGTATTATAAACTCTTAAGGGTATTTTCTAAGTCATCACATGTCTAGAGCTAGCATTAAGACATGATACATATGAGGAACAAATCACCAAGTTATTGTTGTAGTGTCTTTTTAAGAAAAACTAGCATGTAATAGTTACTAGTGGGTGAAGACATGTGTTCCACTAATAAACTAGACCTATGACTCACAAGACCACTACATGTCCTTGGCTTACATTGATCTAGTTATTGATAAAGACAGTAAGTCTTCTTCTTCTCCTTGCTCTTTCTCTCACGCCAAGACAACAACAACAACATACCTTCAATTCTTCCAAATTCTCACAAAACCACTCTGATCTTAACATGCAAAGGGATGATCTTGTTCCTTAGGTTGCAATAATCCTTAGTGGTAAGTTCTAATCCTCAAAACTCTTCTCAATCATTCCAAATTCTACTATCCTAAACTCAACATTCTGTTCTTTGGAATGCATGTGATTGGAAGCATGCTCATCTTGGGTTTTGATGATTTTGGAATTGGAATTGGAACTTTCAATTCAAAGAGGAATTAAAGCTGTCATTCCAGATTTGCAATCAAGTTAGTAGCCAAAGGAACTCAACCTGCATTCAAGTCATAGCAAAGGATTAAAGCTTCAATTCTGAGGTGGGTTCTTAGGATAGAGTAGTTAGAATGATTCCCCTAAATTCACTTTGCATGAGAACATAGGATTTAGGGATTGAAATGTGCATGAGAAGGGTTTAATTCCCAAATTCTCTTCTCCTTTATAATTATTATGATATTCATGATGTTAATGGCTTGAAAGATTGGCAATTGTAGCGTAGAAAACTCTGTTTTGAACTGGTTCTGCAGGTCCTCGCGCCGAGGAGCAGCACTTTCGCGCCAGGGCGCAGCACTTTTGCGCCGGGGCGCAAGCCACCAGCATTTCCAGATTTTGTCCCTGTTTCCCTGCTTTTGGAAATTCGTACGCATTTTGGATTGTCATCTTTTAAGTCTTGTTTTCCATTAGCATTAAGAATACCTTATAATTATGATGTCGTTGTACGGATAGGATTGATTATAACCTAGGCTAATAGCTAGGTTAGCTTCCCGGGATTGGGACATATTGGTAGTTGTTGAAACTATAGATGTACATGTCAGTCGGAGAGTAGTTGGTTGTCTTCTGTACACCACTACAGGGATTCAAGGAATCCGGAGTTGAGAACAAGTGGCTGTCTTCTGTACACCACTACAGGGATTCGAGGAATCCGGAGAAAAAATATTAATAATAACAACTGTGATGCCGGAGGTCCGTACCATAGTGCTTTGTCCACGAGAATTGGTGCGGCGGAGTGTGAGGCTCTCTGAGACAGGCTCACCTCAGAGTGTCCTTGCGGAGTTTAAAATGAATTTAGATAGTTATTTGTGATACACCATATTATTTGCTGTATAGAGATATATATATATTTGTATATATGAGATGCGCTTTTGCGTGAGGACTGACGTGTAGGTTTTTCCCCGGTGTAGTCACCAATAGGTGGGTAGTAGAATCCACGAGACTTAGCAGTCTTACCCCCCCCCCCCCCCCCCCCCCCCCCCCCGTTCATGTTTCAGGTACTCAGGGTGATCGAGGCAAGCAAGCTGCGGAGTAGTAGCATGCTTGTAGCTGTGTTATCTATGTTTAGGATGCTTTAGTTGTCGTGTCTCAATCTATTTCTTTCCGCTGTTTTGTATTATGTTGTACTGTAGCACCTGCGTGTGCTTAATCAACACTCCATGTATTTGTAAACTTAATGTACTCGGTACTTAATTATGGACTTTATAATATATTCTAGACAATGTATTATGGGGTGTTATAATTATGTTTAAATTTTGAATCTTTGTATTGTGAGACACATAGTATTAATCATACTTTCTCTGTACCACGATATAACTCATTTTAATCATATTACACAAATTAAAAAATGTAATTAATGTTGTATGGAAAAGAGAAATTATGAGTATGTTTACAAAATTGTCATTCATTAATGGTATGGAAAAAATAAATTGAAGAATTTAAAGAAGATAGAGAAATAAATAGTTAAAGGTATAATAGGAAAAATAACATTAAATGTTTCATTAATAATGTAAAATGACTCATAATTTGGTATAATTTTTTTTTCTCAAAGTGACTTATAATTTGGCCACCACCGTTTCTTCCTTCTTTTGTGCTGAAACATAAAAATTCGTCCACAATTTTATGCTGAATTAGAAAAATTGACGAGAGAAGATGAACACTAAATTCGGCGGTGGTGAAAGTAGATTTGCACGGTGATTTTTCAAATAAATAGCTCTTATTATCTTAGTGGTGGTTGAAAGACATAAATAGCTCTTATTATTTTTTTCCTTCCTCCTTAAGAATATTTTCCTTTCCCATGCACTCTGTTTGAGCAGTTTGCTGCTCTAGGAGTTTATATCAGTTGTATATAACAAAATTCAGCCACATAAACCTGCATTAATTTTTTAAATTACATATTTTGTCTATCAGGAAAGAGTGTTCAAGTGGTGCTTAATGCACATGTCATAAATAACATTATTTCGAATACAAAATTCACCGTTTGATTGAAAATTTATATGATATAAATCATTCATATTTTTTTTTAAAGAAAGTAAAAATCATTTGATATGTTATAGAGTATAGACCCATCAAGATCAAGGTATATACCGTTAATCTCGACGAGTCTTGATAACATATCAAATGGTGGGTCTGATACCCCGATTCAATGTGTTTTGCACTTAGTTGGCAAATTTTATAGACGTGGTGGCGCACCACCGCTGTTTTAACCACCCTGGCTGTCAACTTCGTTTCCTCACCAGAGCACGAAGAGTTTTTTTGGACAACAAAGAACGAAAGTCAAAACAGCTCTGACCACGTAGCTCAATCTCAAGCATTGGAATTATCAAATGACTCAAATTTTTTCAAAGGTATGTGATGTTGCTCCACTAACGTTAGAGAATCCGACAAAGTTATTAGCAACACCGTCGACGGTGGAGGCATAACCGGCGGCAAACACCTTTGTTATTCTTCTTTGTACGACAAATATTGTCGTACAATACTTTTTTTTTTTATCATATTTGTCATTTAGTTTAGTTTTAATTTTTCTTTATGAGATTTTCATCAACGTCTTTGATGGTAACTATTTTTTTTTTTTTTTGCATAATCACATATTTGTAAAGATTGTGGGCGTTTTCATTTATGATGAAACATTATATGGGCATTTAGATCCAAATGTTTTTATAAATGGGTACCAGTTTTAAATTAAATTCGTTAGGGCTGGTTTTTAGATAAAATTATTCGAACTTTTTAAATCAATACATCTAGGGATGACAAAAATATCCATACCCGCGGATATCTGCGGATAAAATCCGCCACGGATACGGAGCTGATAGTCTAATGGATATCCACGAGTAAGATAAATGGATATTTCAAATACCCGATAGTTAATGGATACGAATGTGGATTTAATGGTATCCGTATTCGTGAATATCTATACCCGTTAATAAATAAGAAAATTATATAAATATTCTTAGTTATCAAATATAATAGAGCTTTTTTAATTCTTTAGAATTTTGTGATGAACTTTGTTTTGATTAGAAATGAAATATATGAAGTTTTTTCTTAAGAGAAATATATTAATATTATTATATTTTGGTGAAAAGAAGAAAAATAAATGGGTTAAATTTTGTTGTTAAATTGAAAGTGAAATATATGAATATTATTATGTGTTAATAATTTTTTTATTGTTTCTTTAGAAAGAAGATAAACAAATTTCAAGTAATTAATTTTTTTTTTTTTATAAGAATCACAAAAAATATTTAAAATTTATTATCCATGGATATCTGTAAATATCCGCGGATACTTCAAAATCCGTGGATTATCCGCTTAGTGAATATCCGTATGGATATGGATATCATATTTATTCAACGGAGCGGACATGATATCATACTATCCGTCCCCACGGATAACCATTGACATCCATACACAAATTCTTTTGAAGCGGTAAACCAATTTTTACTCACACCTCTGATTTTACTAAATCGGTCCACGACATCTCACTTTAATTTAATGCGGACTTTTTTTTATAAATATTTGTGTAAAAATATTATAAGTAGCATACCCATTAAACGTTTTTTTAGTAGAAATGTAATGTCCATACCTTAGTAGTATCTTTATCTTTATTATTATAAAGCGAGAATAAGGGTTTTAGATTTGCAACCATTTAACCCTAAATTTTCCCTCCTAATCTCCCTCTTAATCACCAGCCCCACCTCCCCACCTACCTAATTAAAAAAAAAATTCCAACAGTATCGATTAATATTATTCATAGAGCCACTAAAATACATCTAAATTTGATTACTGTTTTTATTTTCCTAAAAAATTGGTATCTCTACTCCATTCTCTCTCTTCCATCTCTCACTTTCTCTTGATCCCCTTCTCTTTTCCTTCTCTCACGTTTGAAAATTTTTTTGCTCTCTCTCTGATAATATTTCTCTTCCTTCTACCCAATTTTTTCTTATCTCCTTCTCATCTTTCTTTCTATATTTTCTTTAGATCTCCAACTATCTTTAAAGATTTAGGATTTGATGATGAATTGCAACCCTAATCATATAACAAATATCATAGAATTAGTAAAAGCAATGGTGAAATTGAGAAGAAGATAGTTAGAAAATCGATAGGCTCCATCTGCTGATTTTAAAATCGACCAACTTGGCACACTCACACCAATCGCGTCGAGGATGACACAAGGTATCTGTTGATCAGGTTCGCTCGCCCCTTTTGAATTTCTTAAGATTTTCTTTAAGGTTTTCTTTTGCAGGTTCTTAAGATTAAGATTGGTTCAAGGGTTTTCTTTTGCAGGTTCTCCCCATACACGCACGCCTCTTCATCTTCCAAACAAACCCGCCGCTGCCAGTTCAACAACGACAGCCCACTGCCCCACTTCTGGCCTTCTATGGTTGTGTTTACTATCACCATATCTTTGAATATTTTCGGATCCCCTTCTTCTTCTTTTTTTTTTTTACTTTCCTAATCCCTATTTTCTGTTATGGTTTTATCTCTTATATTATAAGCTTGTTCCGTTTTGCTATCCTTAACCCTAATTTTTTTCCCGCTCTTTTTCCCTCTCATTTTACCCTAAAATATTAAAATAAAATGTTTAAAAAATGCCTCACCAAGAATCGAACCCGCAACATTTAAGATCAATTTTGTATTTTTTGCCACTACACTACATCAATCAAGTTATTATTATTTTGCAATCAACATCTAATAAATATGGAATCTCTCACCATGTTAAATATTTATTATTATTATTATTATTATTATTATTAGCTTTCTACTAATATTATTATATATATTATATTATATATTATTATTATTATTATTATTATGTTATTATTTTGCAATCAACATCTAATAAATATGGAATCTCTCACCATGTTAAATATTTATCTATTATTATTATTATTATATTAACTTTCTACTATTATTATTATATATTATATTATATATTATTATATATTATTATTATTATAATATATTATTATTATATAATACTTGAATACGGGTAATATGTCTAATGTCTACCGGAAAAAAAACTTTAAATATATCACATATATTATTATTAATATATTATATTATATATATATATATATATACAACCTAACAAATTCTCAAAAATTTACGATCACTTATTTGATATACATACGCAACATAACCAACTCTTTTGAAATATATCCCATATTATTATATTATATATACAACGTAACAAACTCTCAAAAATTTATGATCACTTATTTGATATACATACACAACATAACCAACTCTTTTGAAATATATCCCATATTATTATATTATATATACACCATAACAAACTCTCAAAAATTTATGATCACTTATTTGATATACATACACGTTGATTTTTTTTAGAAGTCAAACAATGTTTGTTTGAGAGAAAGTTCAGTTTTTTATCTTTGAAAGTGTCTATCAATTGGTTTATTTACAAATAAAGTTTCTTAAGTGTCTATGTTTGTTTGAAAATATTTCACAGGTTTGCAATTGTCGTTGTTTGCGGTCTAACCGGCTCCTTTGTTGTTTCCTCACAAATTTCATCTATTATCTCCTTCATCCCTGGACAGGTTCTCCTTCAATGCTACAATAAAAATGGTTAATCTTAATCGTTTTACTAATCTTTCTCTAAATTTATTGAGAGGTTTGAAAATATTTTTATAAGTGTTAGTTGTTTATCTTTATAATTACATTTTTATATTTTTCTTACTTTTTTTTATTCATACAATAATAGGTCTTTTAAATCATAATCCTGCAACGGATCGAGAGAAGTTGATTGATGCTTTTTAGCTGCTGATGTTACTTCTGGCATGTTGGTATCATTTGTATATTGATGTTTTTTGTATACTGATGTTTAATTTTATTTGTTTTTTTTTTTTTGTAAAAAGTTCCAATTTTTTTTTTGTATACAGAAGTTGATCAATGTTTTTCAGGTGCTGATGTAAATCCTGGGAGATGGAAGAGATGAAAGAGATATTCCTTTTTACATGACGGAACCATACTTCATTCCTAATATTTAAACTTTATGGTTAATGTTGTTATTTTGAGTTGGGAACCTTATCAATTTTTTTTTTTAGTTTTTGTATTTTAACTTTTCAATTAATCTGATTATTATAATGAAAAATATGATTTTGAAAAAATGCAAAAGTTTCCAGCCATTTGAAATCCATTGTCTTCTTATGTTGACTTGAATATATTTATTGTTCTTATGCTTTCTTATATTTAGGATAACAAATTTCAAATAAATTAATATATTCGATCAACAAATAGAACATTGGTTATTCTTATAAAAAAACTGAACATATTGGTTATGAATTCTGATATTTTACTTTTATTCAACAAAGTTACGTCAAACTAAAAATATAAAATCTTGCCTTGCCAAAAATAAAAATCTTGCCTTACAAATACAAATAGAACCCGTTGTTATGGCTTATATGATAATTATGCAACATTTTTTATTTTTCGATTTACTTTTCGTTTTTAAATATATCCCGCTTTGTCACAACAAATATTCTGTCTCGCAAAAATAAATCATAACAAATAAAATATAAAAGTTACCTTAAATATATCCCATTTTTTCGATTGTTATTTTATTTTATAATCTTAGACTATTTTATGTGATTTCTATATGTGATTTTTTTTATAATCTTAGACTAATTTAAATCATATAACTGACACTTCACAAAACCCGTGCAACGCACGGGTTGGAGTCTATTTATTTATATTATAAGTTTGTTCCGTTTTGCTATTTTAACCCTAATTTTTTTCCCGCTCTTTTTTCCTTTCATTTTACCCTAACATTAATTCAAACTAGACTGCAACCCGTGCATTGCACGGGTTTTGTGGAGTGTCAGTTATATGATTTAAATTAGTCTAAGATTATAAAAAAATCACATATAGAAATCACATAAAATAGTCTAATATTATAAAATAAAATAACAATCGAAAAAATGGGATATATTTAAGGCAACTTTTATATTTTATTTGTTATGATTTATTTTTGCGAGACAGAATATTTGTTGTGACAAAGCGGGATATATTTAAAAACGAAAAGTAAATCGAAAAATAAAAAATGTTGCATAATTATCATATAAGCCATAACAACGGGTTCTATTTGTATTTGTAAGGCAAGATTTTTATTTTTGCCAAGGCAAGATTTTATATTTTTAGTTGGACGTAATTTTGTTGAATAAAAGTAAAATATCAGAATTGATAACCAATATGTTCAGTTTTTTATAAGAATAATCAATGTTCTATTTGTTGATCGAATATATTAATTTATTTGAAATTTGTTATCCTAAATATAAGAAAGCATAAGAACAATAAATATATTCAAGTCAACATAAGAAGACAATGGATTTTAAATGGCTGGAAACTTTTGCATTTCTTCAAAATCATATTTTTCATTATAATAATCAGATTAATTGAAAAATTAAAATACAAAAACTAAAAAAAATTTAAAAAATTGATAAGGTTCCCAACTCAAAGAACAACATTAACCATAAAGTTTAAGTATTATGAATGAAGTATGGTTCCGTCATGTAAAAAGGATTATCTCTTTCATCTCTTCCATCTCCCAGGATTTACATCAGCACTTGAAAAACATTGATCAACTTCTGTATACAAAAAAAATTGGAACTTTTTACAAAAAAAAATAAAAAAATAAAATTAAACATCAGTATACAAAAAATATCAATATACAAATGATACCAACATGCCAGAAGTAACATCAGCAGCTAAAAAGCATCGATCAACTTCTCTCGATCCGTTGTAGGATTATGATTTAAAGGGCCTATTATTGTATGAATAAAAAAAAGTAAGGAAAAATATAAAAATGTAATTATAAAGATAAACAACTAACACTTATAAAAATATTTTCAAACCTCTCAATAAATTTAGAGAAAGATTAGTAAAAGGATTAAAATTAACCATTTTTATTGTAGCATTGAAGGAGAACCTGTCCGCAGAGCCAAAATAATAGATGTGAGTTTGAGGGATGAAGGAGATAATAGATGAAATTTGTGAGGAAACAACAAAGGAGCCGGTTAGACTGCAAACAACGACAATTGCAAACCTGTGAAATATACCGTTAAAAACCAGCATTGACATACATAAAAATACAAATATAAAAAAACTTTCAAACAAACATAAACACTTAAGAAACTTTATTTGTAAATAAACCAATTCATACACACTTTCAAAGATAAAAAACTGAACTTTCTCTCAAACAAACATTGTTTGACTTCTAAAAAAATCAACGTGAATCATTAACGTGAAATCAACGTGTATGTATATCAAATAAGTGATCATAAATTTTTGAGAGTTTGTTATGGTGTATATATAATATAATAATATGGGATATATTTCAAAAGAGTTGGTTATGTTGTGTATGTATATCAAATAAATAAGTGATCATAAATTTTTGAGAGTTTGTTATGTTGTATATATAATATAATAATATGGGATATATTTCAAAAGAGTTTGTTATGTTGCGTATGTATATCAAATAAGTGATCGTAAATTTTTGAGAATTTGTTATGTTGTATATATATATATAATATAATATAATAATAATAATATATGGGATATATTTAAAGTTTTTTTTTTCCGTAGACATTAGACATATTACCCGTATTCAAGTATTATATAATAATAATATATTATAATAATAATAATATATAATATAATATATAATAATAATAGTAGAAAGTTAATATAATAATAATAATAAATAAATATTTAACATGGTGAGAGATTCCATATTTATTAGATGTTGATTGCAAAATAATAACATAATAATAATAATAATATATAATATAATATATCTAATAATATTAGTAGAAAGCTAATAATAATAATAATAATAATAATAATAAATAAATAAATAAATATTTAACATGGTGAGAGATTTCATATTTATTAGATGTTGATTGCAAAATAATAACAACTTGATTGATGTAGTGTAGTGGCAAAAAACACAAAATAGATCTTAAATGTTGTAGGTTCGATTCTCGGTGAGACCTTTTTTAAACATTTTATTTTAATATTTTAGGGTAAAATGAGAGGAAAAAAGAGCGGGAAAAAAATTAGGGTTAAGAATAGCAAAACGGAACAAGCTTATAATATAAGAGATAAAATGTTAAAAAATACCTCACCAAGAATCGAACCCACAACATTTAACTCACCATGTTAAATATTTATTATTATTAGCTTCATATTATTATTATTATTATTGTTGTTATTATTACTACTAATTCAAATAAAATTTTAAAAAATACATCACCAAGAATCGAACCCACAATCTTTAACTCACTGTTCCTCAAAAAAAAAAAATTTAACTCACCATGTTAAATATTTATTATTATTAGCTTCCTACTATTATTATTATTATTATTATTATTGTATCTCTTATCTCTTATATATTCTAAACTTGCTCCGAAATGCTAACTTTAAACCTTTTTTATTTTTCCTCTCATTTTTCCTATCTTTTTCATGTGGTCATTATATTAAAAAAAAAAAAAAAATTTGTCTAGCATGGAAATCGAACCCGCATCCCTTTAATTTTTTTCGTTTGTGATGACTATATTAATAAGAATCAGGGATAATCTCTTAAGCATGTTGGATATATCTTTTGTCGACGGTATTTTTACATGGTCAATTGTAAGTTGCAACTTCAAGAGTTATTTAAAGAGAATGATTAAAAATACTGATTATCAATGAAGACGGTGAAAATACGAATAAAACTTCCAATTTAGTCTATAAAGAATTATTTCGTAATATACCATAATTTCCTTTGTATGAACATTTATCAAAATTTATTGTCGAACTAATATTTATTGGTACTCCATATTTTTATATATTTTTAGTGTTAAAAATTTTATATCTTATTTTTTTCATATTACGGCTAATTAGACCCGTGCACCGCACGGGTCAAAGTTCTAGTTGAAGGATATTCAAGAAGAGAGATTTTTTATTAAAGAAAAACTAGGGTTCATCATCACGCAATATGGATGAAATCCAAAGGTAATTGTAGAGAAAAACTAGGGTTTTATACAAATCTCTTAACCAGTTCTGTCGTTTTCATGAAGCTAATTGTTTGGAAAGAATATATCTATTTTTAATTTTTGGTACTCAATCTATATATAATATCTTATTATTTCAATTTCATTAAATTTATATTTTGATTTTTTTTACTTGCAATTTTTATTATAAAAATTTAAATCGTATATCTTATACACTCCACAAAACCCGTGCAACGCACGGGTTGGAGTCTAGTTGTTTTTAATAAAGAAAAAGAAACTTAAAAAAAGAAGTAAAACGGACCCTAAAAAAATTAAACACGTCACAAACCGTAAACGAAAGCCTTGAAAGGAGTAAAATTCAGAAAACGCAAAAATTTTGGCTTCGCCCGGGTTCGAACCGGAGACCTTCAGTGTGTTAGACTGACGTGATAACCAACTACACCACGAAACCATCTTGTTTATTCTCTTCATCTAAATCCTGTATATACAATACTATAAATAATTGTAATATCCTTTTTATCTCCCTTTATTACACTGCATATTTCAATTATCCTAATTCTCTTCTCTTTCTTCTTCTCTCACAATCACAAACGAAACAACCCTTCGACGAAACCCTAATCTTTCACGTTCTTCAATCCACTCCCAGATCCTTCCTCTTCCATCTCGTTGAACTCTCAAATTATCAACCATGTCTGCCGCTCTCGATATGACCCTTGACGATATCATCAAGAACAACAAAAAATCTGGATCCGGAAACCCTAGAGGCCGTTCTAGACCCGGACCCGGATCCGGACCCGGTCCCGCTCGCCGTTTACCTAATCGCGCCGTTAACCGCTCTGCACCTTACTCCGCTCCTAAGGTAACTAACTTTCTTCAATCTATTTCTTCAAAATTTTAATTTTTAGGTTTCAAAACCCTAATTTTTAATTTCGATTTGATTTTTTTGTTTTGTTTTAGGCGCCTGAGACGACGTGGCAGCATGATTTGTATGGAGATCAACATGTGGCTGCGGCTGCGTTTCCTGCTCAAGGTGGTCGTGCGCCTTCCATAGAAACTGGAACCAAGCTCTATATATCTAATTTGGATTATGGTGTTTCCAATGATGATATAAAGGTATTTAATCTCTTCTCTGTATGTTTCATTAATATAAATTTATTAATATAGTGAATTTGAATTTTAAATTGTTAGGGATTTTGTTTTTATGTTGATTCTGGTTATTGATAGATCCATTTTTAATTGTAAAACGTATTCCAAAAGATTAGGAAAAAGGATTAAAAAATTATAGATTTATATTAAGGTATTCTCTTTTTTCTGGAAATTGGAAATTTGTTAATGCACCTGCCGATTATTGCGCGAGAGTATGTGAGGAGAGTTGGAGTGTTTGTTTGTGAGCTGAAAAATGGGTTTTAATTTTTAAATCAATCTAGTTGTGATTAATGCTATAACTTTTCTTTTCTTATGAGCTCAACATATTGCCTGTGAAATAAAATCATCATTTTTTATGCAGCTATAGCTTAAATTTGATTTCTAACTGGCTTTTCTTTCTTATCTTCTGTAAATTAAAGCTTAGAAATATCAGCTTAGTATATTTGTGATTACAGGCATCTATTTAGTGTTTGGGTCATTGACAATGATCGTCTTATGTTTATGTGTCTCAATTGTTTTTAGAAAGTTTGTGAGTTGTGATTAGTATTTTATAAGCTCGCATAAGTTTAAAGGTAATCCAAACAGGGCTTATACAAAGAAGATAATGTATTAGTGTTTGTTTCAAGGTTGAAATGTGCTTTTACATGTGGCATTAGGGGGCTTTAAAACTTGAGGTGCTAGGTATATTTACAGAAGAAAGTTCTTCAAAACTAAAAGACGTGAAGTGCAATATTTTTTTTTTATTTGCATTGGTTTTGCCTTATCTTATAAATGAACTTTTAAAGTATATAATTATTTATCCTAAATATTAATGTTCGAAAGTCTGATATTAGTTGTTCTTCAAACTTGCTATATTTAATTTTTTTTACTGGTGTGATAAGGTGCAATTGTCACACCACATCTTACCTGCGCTATGAAGGCACTCTTATGACACCTTTAACTACACTGATCTGTCTTCCTTCTACCCAGAACTAAAACTATTTTACTTTTTTATTTGTGCAGGAAGTCATATATTAAATTGAAAATTTTCATCCTTACAACGTATATGAGTGTATATAGGCTCCTAGTTTTACAATTAATGTTTAGAATTCAAAAAAATTAATGTTTAGAATTCAATGTATATAGGCTCCTAGTTTTACAATTAATGTTTAGAATTCAATTTTCACATGATGCAGGAATTGTTTTCTGAAGTTGGTGACTTGAAACGGCACGGCGTTCATTATGACAGGAGTGGCAGATCGAAGGTATCTTGTTCAGCTGGCTTAATTCGGTCGTTCTGATCAATTCTTTATGTCCTGCTATAGTTTAGAAAAAAAATTCTTTTTCATAGGGTACTGCAGAAGTAGTCTTCTCACGGCGACAAGATGCTGTAGCTGCTGTAAAGAGATACAACAATGTTCAACTAGATGGGAAACCAATGAAGATAGAGATTGTTGGAACCAACATTTCTACACCTGGTGCGGCTCCTGTTGTAAATGCACCTATTGGAAATTTTAATGCAGTTCCTCAAAGGTATTCACCAGCATAATGAATGTGCTATAATGATCTTCTATTTAATCTGTTTCTTGAAGCATGGTCGTCGGACCTTCTTTACTGTTTACTTCCTTCTCTTATGGCTAATTTTGGATACCTTGAATGGTGATTTTAGGTTTGCACGTGTGGTTAATTTTTGTTTTAATCTTGCTGCTATACTTGCTTAAGTCATGCTTTATGATGATTACAATCAGTTGGTATCTGTTATTAGTTGTCCTTGTTACAAGGAATATTCAATCTTTAGAATGGTTATAACTTTTTGAATTTGGATTCAATATTCTGAGTTAATTTTTTTCTCATCCTTTTACTTATTGGAAGTCCCAACTTTTTTTTTTACCCTCTTGTTGTGACCCTATATCAGTAAATTGCTGCAAATAAATTCTCGTCGCAAGCTAGTTCTAAATACTCGGTGCATATGGATGTGATTGTATCATGTTTTCTTTGTTCTTAATGAGTAGTGTTATTTTTGGATCTTGTATACTATTAATGAAGAACTTTTGTTTGATTGTATTGTTAAGTTGGTATTATTTCCTTGCATTAAAGATGACTGTAATTTATCTGTCTTGAGCAGTGGGCAAGGAAGAATTGGAGATTTACGAGGGCCTGGAGGAAGAGGTCAAGGCATTCGAAGAAATCGAGGACGTGGAAGAGGTAGCGGTGGAGGTCGTGGTGGTGGTCGTGGTGGAGGTCGCGGTAGAGGTCGTGACGAAAAGGTATCTGCAGAAGACCTTGATGCTGAGCTAGAGAAGTATCACGCAGAGGCCATGCAAATAAACTAAAGGGGTTATTTTGTTCCGTTTTTTGCTTTTACATCTATGGTTATTAGGGGGGCATTGTGATGGATAGCCACATGTTTTGTGTATTTGGAGCCCTATGTTTTAGGGAAGGGAAAAATTACTTGATTGAACACTATTGCTTGATATGTGGAGTTTGGGCTTCTGTTGTCTAAAATATTAGTATTCCCCAGGATTGTATGAACTATGAGTTAACAGGAGCTAGCTTGTAATGTGCACTCTAGGTTGCTTTCATTGACTTAAATAATTTGTTTATCAACAAGTGGATTAAGGAAGTGGGAGGTGGGAACCATGCTCTCGTCTATCAATGCACAGAAAAATCTTTGGCTGCAAAATGTGGGATGCTGCAGATTTTACTCACCGCTGCCTTGTTATGATTAAACCGTTACATTGGAATCTTCAAATAAGGTAGATTCCCTGCTACTCCTCCCACAACCCTATCCCAAATGAAGAAGTAATGTTTCATCTTTTGTTATTTATTTTACCTTGCCGTATGCTGGTTTGATATAATCTTATAATATAGGGTCTGTTATCTTAAGATGTTATACTTGTTATAGGGGAGTACGTATTTCCTGACTGGTAGCTTTTGCATATATTATTTGGCAAGATGGAATCTATCACCCGTTTGCTACACAGATTGAGTGTGCTGGTCAAGATTCAGGTTTACCAATGGAGATAGCAATCCCAGCTAGGGAATTCCAAATGCTCTACCATTGGAGTTAAAATTGTTACATGTTCATACATGAAGCTCATCCAGTTTCTCTTGCCTATGTTTAGAATTCCAAATGCAGGGTGGTCTTGCTTTTCTCTGAATGCACGGTGTTCTTGCTTTCCACAGGCTATACCTGAGAGATACATTGTATGGGGTGTGTTGATTGAAGTGCTTAATTTACATAGATAGATAGAATAGAGTGGATGTTAAAATTAACAGCGCGGTGAATATAAACCAAGATTATTCACTTTTTTTCATAAAATTTGCAAAGTTTTCTGGTTTACATTGAAGAAATTAGAAGAAACTCAAGAGTGCATGTTCTGGAAAACTTATTTAACTTATTTAAATTGTTCTAGTACACAAATTGTTCTAAAAAAAATGAAAAACTTATTTGAACTGTTCTTCTGGTACATAAATTAATTTTTTCGATAACTTGTTCACCGGTGTATTTGAATATTCATTTTCGACACGTGCAACGTCTTGAAATTTGTACTTAACTCCTTTTGTACTTGTCTGTTCTGCCAATTCAATAGCTTTTTGGATTGCTTTACAAAAGTTTATGGTGCTAATGGAAGGCTATACACAGTCACTCGGAGTGTCGCAGTTATTTGAGTTTATGTGCTATTTCCACTTCGTTTACAAACCAAAATAAACTAAAATTATATTCATTTATTTAAATTAATAAATTAGATCATAAACACAAATAACATGACTAAAACATAAAAATGATAAATCTACAATTAAATTGACAACATAAAAATGAATAGTATAAAGCAACAAACCGATTGAATCTATAATTGATATGTTAATTTGAACCAAACAAACATCTACAAATCATAGCAATAGTGGAAGGATATCCTCTCCATTGTAAAATCTGTCCTATTCTATTTAATCTCAACCATAGATTTTTTTTGGCAGCAAGTAGTTGTTATATTAAAAAAACATTGAATGGTTAAGATGGCCACCGAACTCCCTATGGTAGAAACTTTACCGGAGAGGATCTAAACCCCACAATACTACAAAAAAAAAAGAAAAAAACTGCATTGAGAATTTGAGATTGAGATGACGAAAAAAATACAACTTATGTAAAAACGCATGAAATGAAGTGTTGAAGTAACAAACAGTCTTGCAAGATAGCGAGAGAGAGAGTTCGTAGCTATGCGCATAGCCACCATAGTGAATAGTAAAACTCTTCTTCTCCAAAATTCAGCCTTACTCTTACCTCAATTGTTGCTATGCGTGCGCCATCATTCAACAACCAAATTATTCCTCGCAGGTTTTTCTCCTTCTCCAACAACCTATTTCATTTTTCGTTTGATTTTTTTAATTCTTGACATTGATTTGTGTTTTTAATTCCAACAAAGGGCTTTCCTATAATACAAATGAAACAGTCTTGAGAGACACCTTTAAACAACATGGGCAAATCATTGAAGGTAAAATTAACAATATTTTTTCAAATGTCATAGATCCCCAAATTTGTTATGTTGAAACTAATTTAATGCTTTTGTGTAGTTAAAGTAATATGTGACCATAAAACTGGGGAATCAAAAGGGTATGGATTTGTTAGGTTCAATTCTGAAATTGCAGCTACCTCAGCTCGTAAAGAATTGCACCGCCAGGTAATTGACACGAATTCTCTCTTGTTGTGCTTACTCTTTTTTATGTTTGGTATCGTGGCTCGTATGTCAGGGACGCTCCGTGATTTTGTAGAAGTTACAAAGTGTATCGTTTTTTGAAAAATCATGGTGGATCGTTGTGATTCTGATATGCTCACGGTGTTACCAATCATACAGAATTAATCATGGTGGCGATGTGATTTTGTTGAAGTCACCATGTTCAATCCTCTTAGAGGTGCTTTTACTAGAAATTTTGGCTTGATTATGAACCTTGTTCTGTTATGAATCATTTCTCAGATAGTGGAGGGTAGACGCATTCGAGTGGGTTATGCACACAAAGGGTAATGTCAAACAATTCACAGGACTTTAGCAGCTAAAACAAATTTATACTCTAATAATGTGATACTTAGATTTTGTATTCTTAGCTTTTACTCTAATAATTCACAGGACGTTTTCAGCTTTTATTGTATCTTAACATTTAGATAACAATATTAAACAAAAATGATAACTCATTTTTTAACTTAATTGTGAAGACATTATTCCAAATCACAAGGAGAAGGAGTTGTCACACCAGCAACAATCTAAGGATTAAGACTCCCTCTAAAATTCACTATACCCTATTCACTATTCTCAATCAGTGTTGTTAAATGGCTGTGCTGACAAATTTTTAACAACCACCATAGAAAATAGGTGAAGGAATGTCCGCCACCGTAATGGCATGTTTATATGGTGGATTTTTAGCATTCTGCCATATTCCATCAATAACATTGTTCTCAATTGAAGAGATTGAAATGATAGATTGATGATATACATTTTAGGTGTTCAAAAAATCTAGTTGTCCCCAACACACAAGTAACCATACCCAACTCTAAAAGCCCGGCCAATTTTTAAAAATAAGAGGAATTTGTCTGCGAGGAATCAATTTGAATTTTTCAACCTATCGCATGACATCTGATCACTGTGGGACATCAAAAAAACAAGGTTAAAGACTGTCCTTTTCCGACATTGTTGTAGAGTCTGCATCACTACCGACTTTTGGACGTCTTCCCAAAATTGCAGTTATATGTTTACGACAATCTATTTCATTAATAATAACAGGAAGTTGAACAGGAAGTTGATCCTCAAAACGTTGTTAACCTTGACGTCGAAACAAAATGGAACTTTACCTATTTAATGTTAAATGCACGAAATGGAGATGCAACATCGTACTAATGTTTTAGAGTCACATAACTGAAATGTGCCCCATGCCCAATGATTTAGAATATGTACTATCATCAATCCTCCCATTTTAGAATTGTTTTACAATGCTACCACGCACAATGATCGAGGCCTTTGGATTAGAAATAAAATAAAAGATGTGCACTTATAAAATTGATGGCTAAAAGCATGATAATTTGTACTCCATTCTGAAATATAAGGAAAAATTCTTTGATCAATTTTTTCTTATATTTTGGAATAGAGGAGTTTTTGACAAATGAATAGCAAAGTCTAAAATCGTTCATCACACACCTAAAAGCATAAAGATGCGGCAAAGATTCCCTGCTGTAACTGCATTGAACCGTCAGATTCTAATCAGTGGCCAGGATCATTTCAAGACATATGTAATATAAACCGTATGATGTAAAACCAATGAGTGAGATCAGTTACAGCGTGTAACTGCGTGCTTTTTCAACAGCAACAAATCCGGATCCATAAAGATGCATGATAATTTATAATTGACGCAAATGCATAGTAGAGTCTTGATCTTTAAATCCTCCCATCACTTTGAGGGATTCACATACGCCTTATTCGTGATTCTCTATGGAACAAATTTCAAGAGATCCAATGATGGACTTTTTTTGGGACTGAATTTAATCGCGAGCTTGATAGGAGCTATTGCACTTCAAACTAATCATGGTCATTGAATCTAAACCGCATATGAAAAGGCCACTCCAATTAAGTTAATACACCTTCATATGAATCATGAATTAACCCTTTTTAAAATTTAAACCAAACTATAATAGGTTGAAGAAAAAACGGGGACAAACTTAGTAAAAAAGACCATATGATTAAAGTCACTCAAAACCGTTGAGACCAACATCTCACATAGCTATATGTGGCATAAACGTACAATTTTAAAATCTTACACAAAATATAACTCTTGTAAAGCAATGTAGAAAAGTTTGGTAAAGCTAAAATTGTTGTCTCCGCTTTATAGAAATGAATAGCAATTCCTCGTTTAGTTGTTTTCAGTAGTCACTTATTTCCTCACATTATATTACTCGGACTTGTAAACCTATTCTAAGACATAGTGAACAAAATATACATCGCATTAACAAGCTCGTTTTGTACACAAATCACATAGGGTGAAAAAGAGAAATATCAAAGGGTCAAGAAGCAAGGCAATCATGCTGGTCGGCAAGAGATGACTTGGGTTCTATGCATGTACATAATACCCTCGAGAGACAGGCATTTATTGTTTCTTTGGTTTCGCAATCTTTTCCCACGTAGAAAATATCAGCCCCAGTATGGAGTAAAAGATTGCCCGAATGCAGGAAACCACAAAGTTCCAACAAGAGGATGGCCAATACCATGGATAGAGCAACCTGAAGAACAAACTTATGAGATGCCGAGGGTACTGCCCAACCTGTAACATAGCATAATAACAAACAACATCAATATTATTTAGCAGACAAGTACTTGGTGTATGCATGAAGCTTGTGCTTAATTGCTTATGAAACAAGTCACTGGTGCTATATTGGAAATTTTAACTATTTAATTGTCATATAATACCACCAAAAGAAGAACTTAAAAGCTTTCAATTTAAGTTAAATATTTAACGATGATGGGGTCTGAATTTTTTTATTCTGACAATAAATGTTATTTGCGGCTGGAGAGAACAAAGCTCTAGCAATTTATTATAATTTGGCATGAATACTAATTATTAAACAAAAAAAAAAAATACCAACCGGAAAAAGAAAATCTAGTGCATCCCAGGCAGCATGACGAACAGCTCTAGTCGGGTACATTGGACCACCAGGAGAAGTAAAACTATACAAACAAGTTTTCAATCTCGTACTTGTAGTCATTCTCAATTCCATACCTGTGGCCATTAGCATAAACAAAAAAATGGCTTAGCTGAGTCAGGTTGAGAGAAGAATATTCCATGTCCAACTATTGCACCTGAATGGTTGATGTAGTACCCTGAAGGACCTTAATTTCTGAAAGATAATGCAGCAGCACAGGTTCCACCTTTAGCTTTTGAAGCTGGTAAAAAAAAAAAAAAACCAACATCAATGATTAAGGTACCATAATTTCTTCATATGTAACACAGGAATACAACTCTCAAATGTGAAAAAGGTGATTCAGATGTACCTGATCAGTGAGTTCACTCACAAATATATCTGCTGGACCACCAACTAAGAAAGCAGTTTGAAAAACAGGGCATTGTTTCAAGAAGCTATCGACTTTGCCAGCTGCAAAGAGGATAATATTAGATTTATAAAGACTATTGCATCATTATTATAGGCTAATGACTTTCATAGGCTAATAACGTGTCTGAATGGCTACCTGAATTGTAAAATAGAATGAACCTCGAGAGCAAAAGATACATATCTCGCTGAGCCTGATAGGTTCAATGAAAAGTAGAGAATTTCAGAATGGCATTGCCAACGAAAAAATTAGACTAGCTAAAGGTCCTATAAACAATTGTTGGCTGCATTAATAAAATGCCAAAAACTTAAACTGATATGGTATACCTGGAGAGGAATTTTATTCAATCGACTGTGGTGTAATGCAACATCATCCAAGAGGTACTGAATTTGAGGGAAACACAAGGAATATGCAAAACAGTTGGGAAAAGGAAGCAATGATGTTATTAACATTATTCAGATGCTACATATCTGTTCATTCAATTAAATATAGGATCCCAATAGAACTCTTACACGGAATATAGACTGGAAACGCCTTGTATTTGTTTGAATGTCAATCCTGTACATGACACAATTCCCAGATTGATTTTCCGAATATGATACAATGTTCACTCTTATCATAGTAGGGTTCTAGCCCATTAAGACACTCTTACTAACATTTACCAAAATTGCCATTACTTTCTGTTTTTTTTAATGGATACGGTCAAATGGATTGCAATTGAATTGGGATAGAAAGACTTAGACTATTGATAAAATCATGTAAAGCAAACAAATAATTGTTTAAAAGAAAGATAATAAAGAGAACCCACAAATATTCTTCTTCCCATTGAGAAGTGGAATGGAGCATTTTTATATATCTTTTCAGAGCATGGTTTTTTGAAAGTGAATAAAATTGGAACTTATAAATGCCAGCCAATCCAATTAGGTAATATTTTTATGGACAAAACTTACATGCATTTCTTACTTTTCCTCTCACAAAGAGGTAGTTTTTTTTATTAAAAAGTAATTTTCTTTTATTTTTTCAAAATGAAAAAACACAAATAACCACCTCTTTGTGAGTGGAAAAGTAAGAAATGCATGTATGGAAATGCATGTAAGTTTTGTCCTATTTTTATTTATAATAAATAAAGTAAAACAGCCTGTATTCATACCAGAAAACATTTGTGGCACCTTGAACCAGGGCAGATGAATACCGAAGGAGCACTTCTGGATTATCAAGATGAACTTCAAACATCTGCATAAAGGTATTGAGTTATTTACAACACAACAGGAAGCTACTGGAAATGTGTTTTACTGATTAACTATATACCACAATTAGGACTAAAATGAAAGAGCTTTGGAACCGTTGATGAAGATTCTAAATACTTATTGAGTCATTAATCAGACACGGAATGTATATCAAATGGTTATACATATTGTGAGTCAATTGAAAAGGGGAATTGCCAGCCACTCTATGTATAACCACGCTATGAGAAAACATTTGTGGCACCTTGAACCGGGTTCAGAGACAATGTGCATGTTTTAGAATATTATACAGTCAAATTGAGGATGCCCATATTTGTCAGAATGTAACCATGCCATTAAGAGTGACTCATTTTACTTTTTTGAAATGTTAATGTTCAGATTCAAAACCAGCAATGAATGACCAAACTAACACTATCACACTAGGTAAAACTGCCCCCAAGAAAGCAAAAGACAATATATCAGCAGTGCAAAGACAAACTTACATACCCATTTGTGAAACAGGAGGCTAAAAATATGTGAAGCAAATGACTGGCTCCAGAGTTGGACAATCATGTCAAGGATGGGTTTTCCACTTTCAGGCACTCGTACAAAGTAATCAGCAAGCACATCATAGAAACACAACGGACCATCAATGGCATCAATTGCAGGAGAAATAACATCTTCTTCCTTGTGGAAGATTACATCTGTCATTATGAATAAAGAAAATCTGCACTTGTAATTCTTGTTTGTTTGCACATAAAAAGAGAATAGACACATAACCCCGCTTACATATCAAGCAAAAAAAGGTTATTGACCTCTTATTTAGATTCAAATATACATTTGTTAGTTGTGAATTCCATTGTTCTGTATTCTACTCAGTTGTTTGCATGGTTATCAAATCGAGATTCAAATCGTGAATCAAAGACCTATCATCCGAACCATTTTCTGTATTCTGCTCAGTCAGTCAGTCGTTTACATGGTTATCAAACCGTTTTCTATATTCTGCTCAATTGTTTGCATGTTTATCAAATCGAGAATCAGAAGACCAATTTTCCGAATCACAAGTCTTATTATGAAGCATGTAAGATACATTACCAACAGGAATATGACATTTCCAAGTAAAAACAAGTGACATAGCAAAAAGCTGATATATCCACATTAACAAACATAAAAAACCAGCTAATCACATTTAGCAAGACAATACGTATAATCTTATATACGTTCTTCATAAAAGATAGTTATCCATACAAGAAAATCTCATTTTAAGCAAGAAAATCACCATCTTCCAAACAATGAACTAAAAACCACAAGCATGCAAACAAGATAAACCATGCACAATGACTACAAATACCATGCTTCTTGAAGCACAAATTTCCATCTGAATCATTGTAATACATTTTGTTATTTATTTTGAGAGCAAATCTTCTGTACTATTGAATCATTAAACATTTTGTACTATTGAATCATTAAACAATAATAAATTTCAAAGCTACCATTACCTTTGGCACGATCATCAACCTCTAAAGCTATATCAGCAAAAAGCTCCTGCAACAAATTACGCCTCTGTGAAGAATTAGCCAGCGCCTATAACATGAAACACAAAACAAAAATTGAATCAAGTAAAATCAAACAAATGCAATTTTCTCGGCATCGAAACAGAGAAAACAAAAAAATCTCACACGCTGAAGCTTCTTATGGATCGCTTGAGAAAGAGCATCGAGATAACCGGAGGTTCTCGGCGGTGAATTAGGTCCGGACATTTCCGATCGGAATCTGAATCAGAAAAAACCCTAAGAATCCTAATCCCGATCTAGAAACGACTTTATCATATTCTAGAATCTTCCAAATTAATATTTAAATCGAAATGAAATGATATTCTGCTCAAGTTTTGTGTTCTTAACCGAACGCAACCGCTACCTTCTTCTTCTTCTTCTTCCTTTTGATTTTGATTTTAATAAAAGTATTTAATGTTATTTAGTTTTATTTATGGTAAGTTGCTGAAGAATAGCGTAGAAAGTAGAAACGTGGAAAACAATAAAGTGATGGTGGAGGGTTAAATTGATGTTGAGATGAAAGCGTGGCCGTTAGATAGAGTCACACGCAGGCTCCGACATGAAACAATAATGTTGATTGGAAATGGATGCGGTGCCGCGGTGGTGTGTTTTGGTTTTTGGATAATGGATAATAAAAATCTGACGTGGCAGTTCAGTGGAATTTTTTACCCTACCATTAACTTATATTATCCATATACTATTGGTTTTTTTTTTTAAGTTTCTATGGCACACAAAAGATTAAAATGTTTCTTATGATTAAAAAAATTATTTGTTGATTATTGTATTTTAGAGATAATAACTTCATTAAAAAAAGTAAAAAATACAATTTTATTGTTTATAAGTACTACAACAATTTTTTTTGTAAACAATTTAGGGTGCGTTTGGGCTGGGTTTTTTAGGTCTTGGAAGCTGACTGAAAGCTAAAAGTGAAAATAAGAACTTAAAAAAACAGAGCAAAAGTTGTTTGGTAATTGTTGTTTTTTTAGCTTCAAAGTTATTTTTAATCTAAAATTGTTTGGTAAAATATATTTTTTTTAAAAAGATTTGTACAAAAAAAAACAAATTTAAAAAATGATAGGCTTTAATGCAGTTTTGATCCCCCTATTTTGAAAAACTTGAACTTTTGATCCCCCTATTTTAAAAGCCAACTTTTTGATCCCCTATTTTGAAAAACTTGAAATTTTGATCCCCCGACTCATTTTGGTCAAATTTGTGATGATGTGTCAACCACATTGATGATGTGGCAGTGTCTATGTGTCAACCTCATATTCCATGTCATTATTTTTTTAAATAAAATATTATGTTTTAATTTTTTTTAAATCAATTTTTTTTTTATCAAAATCTTTAAATCAAATATTTTTGTTGATCAAATCTTTAAATCAAATATTAAAACAATAAAATAATTAATTAAACAAACAATAATTAAAAAACGCAGATGATCAAAAGGGAAGAATTGCAGAAGAATCAGACACGCACAAATAGTAACCCAGTTCCCAAATCATGGAACCCTAGCGCCACCCATCTTCGACGATCTCTGTCTCAATCTTTCATCTTCTTTGATTCATCATCACGCTCGTGTTCATCATTCATCTGCATGTTATCAATTTTCTGTTTGATTCATCATCTGCTCGTGTTCATCATTACGCTCGCTTTACAAAATAATATTCTGAAGTCATCGCAAAGTTGAACAAGAAGATGGAAAACATGAATTATTGTATGAGGTATGTTTGTGGTATTCACTTATTTTAGTAGTTTTTTGTTTGACAGACACTTAATTTAGTAGTTGTTATGGTCCATGTCGTCTCTTTCGGTTGTCTTCATTTAATAAAAGTTATGGTCCTCCATTGTTACTTAGTTGCTATTATTTTAATAGTGGTGGTGGACAAAAAAATGTTTAGGGTTTTAGTGTTTGATTCCATTTTGAAAGAAACATGTCCAGGGTTTTATATGACAGTGTTTTATTATTGTTTGTATAGGCCATCAGAGAAATAGGCTGAAACAAGGGAAAAAGAACCGGGAGTAAGTGAAAAGGAACCTGAAGCTTAAGTGAAGATGATTCTGAATATGTTGCTAGTGAGAATGATGTAGATGATGATGATGATGACAATTATATTGTTGTTAGTGATTTTTAATTATATATTTGAGTAATTTATTGGATTTTAACTATATATTTGTGCAATTTAGTGATTTTAATTATATATTTGGGTAATTTATTGAATTTTAATTATATATTTGGACAATTTAGTGATTTTTAATTATATATTTGAATAATTTACTGATTTTTAATTATAGATTGGGATAATTTATTGATTTTTAATTATATATTTGAATAATTTACTGATTTTTAATTATATATTGGGATAATTTATTGATTTTTAATCATATATATTTATAGAGGTTAATTTTACTGTTTTTTTAATTATTATTAATTAATTAATTATTTTAATTTTTTAATACTTTTAATACATAATATTTTATTTTAAAAAAAATAATGACATGGAATATGAGATTGACACATAGACACTTCCACGTCATCAATGTGGTTGACACATCATCACAAATTTGACCAAAGTGAGTTGGGGGATCAAAACTTCAAGTTTTTCAAAATAGGGGATAAAAAAGTTGGCTTTTAAAATAAGGGGATCAAAAGTTCAAGTTTTTCAAAATAGGGGGATCAAAACTGCATTAAAGCCAAAAAGATAATAACAACTAATAATATTTAAATGAAAACAAACTAAAAAATGAAAAAAAATAATAAAAAGAGCCTTCAGTAGGATTCGAAGCGCGATCCTTGCAAAAAAAGCTCCGGATTTTTTTTCAAAAGTAGGTTTCAACCTCTTTTCCTAAAAGCTCGTTTAATCCAATTTTGCATATTGAAAAAAAATCTGCTTTTTACGGTTAAGAGTTTTGTTAAAAATGTGTTTAACCCAACTTTTGATTAAAAAGAGAATTAAAAGCTAAAAAAAGTCCGGCCAAACGGAGCCTTAATATTGACTATCATGAGAAATAGTTTTTTAGAAAAATATCAAATTTTAAAATTTTGGTAGCTGATAAATAATACTTCCTCCGTTTTTTTTAGTGTCCGTTTAGAATAGTAACATCAAATTAAGAAATTGGATTTTTGCACCTTATCTTCCTATTATACCCTCATCAATAGATTTATTGTTATACAAAAAAAATATTTTCAAATTATTGTTATCAATAGAATATAACAACAAACAAACTTTTTTGTTTTTTTTTAAATATTTTTTTTATAGTTTTTTCAAATATATAAAAAAAATTTTATTGAAAAAGATAAGTGTAATTAAAAAATGGTACAATTGACAAATCGTACCCTTAAAACACAAAATGGATAGTTAAATAGAAACGCTAAATCCGATAAAACTGGACACTTAAAAAAAAACGGAGGGAGTATTTAGTTAGTTTAATTTTTTAATGGTGTAAAAAATATTAATATGTGGTTAGAGGTTTTGATTCCCTTAAACATGTGGTTAGGGATTCGATTTCTGGCTCATTGCATATGGAAAAAATTTGGTTGGAAGAGAAAAACTCACCTTGTATGTCCTACATGATCTCCGACAAAGATTAGTTATCGCAAACAACAATGGAGTTCATACCAATATCATAGTAAAAAAAAAAAATTGTGCAAGGTAAAAAATCAGCTTATGCAAGGAATCGTTCAACCCTCCTCCTTACATCGTGATATCATCACAATCACAACCTCAACCCCTCATCCAAAGACCACAAGTACAAAGAAAACATTCACCCCTATTGATCATGCAATCTATCTTGAGCCTGCTACGCCAACCTCTACTTTCTTCACCCCCATCCAGTTTCCCCGTGGCTGATGACATTCTGATTTGCTTATTGGTAAATATGAGAAGAAGGATGACCACTCCTTGTGGGATACTCTATCTTTGAATATGTTATAAGTCAAATCTTCGTCACCGAAGACAAGTGATTGACGAGTTCGATGTTGAGCAATCTTTGGATGCCGACCAATCTTAATCATTATTCACAACTCTTGCCCGTCGAATCTAAACAATTTGTTACTGGTTTTAGTGAATAATGCCAACGTTATCATTTCAACGCATAGGAGTCGCGAGGTAGGATACAAGAGATTGAGCGCCGGTGCAAAAGTGTTGACGGTAGACATAGAAATATAGAGATAAGTGAGGGAAGTAGAGATATAAGAGATGCTATTTTTAGGAAGCAAGAAATTATATAAACTAAGTTGAAACATTGTTGATCCATGGTTAAAAAATTGCCTATCCATAACAAAATAAATAAAGTTGAAACAAAATCAAGCAGGAAAAAAAGCATAAAAATATAAAGCTTCTTAATGTCCACCATTTGACTTCTTAAAAAAAATGTTCACCATTTGAGCAAAGGTGGATGGATTGCTTAAATGTATTGTGGCATAGTGTAAAGGATTTAATAGTGAGATGAGAACTCAAATTGGATTATTTAAATCTTGCCCATTAGAAATGCTCGTATAGTGGTTTAAAATTATGAAGTGCTTGAATAAGAAACCATTAGTTGTAAAGAGAAGCATGAAGCAGGGACATTTTAGATAAATGTAAATTCAATAATAATTCCACCAGCAAAAATTGGACAGACATGCTGTACTGTTTTGTCAAACAAGAGCTAGCAGGTCTCTGATACTTTTGGAAGCTAAAATTTCAGGCACCTTAACTTCCTCAGTACCATAATTATGTAAAGTAAAAAAATCTGAAAACTGAGAAAGCAATGCGTCCAACTTTATTATCTATTGACATGTAATAAAAGGAGCTAAAACAAGTTATATGCTCTTCTCGATTCCAAGCCTCGAACGGAAATCTCCTTCCATAAGAGGAAGACCATCGCGCAGCTTGACCTTTGGTTCCCAGCCAAGCACTTCAGTTGCTTTGGTTATGTCTGGTTTTCTCTGTCTTGGATCATCAGGAGTGTTCTCCACTATCTTAATCTCCACATCTGGATTAATAAGCTGCAAATAACCACAAAATATCACTTCAAAATTGTCTCCCAAGTTTAGTTTTAGACAGTGTTAAAAATCACGGTTTGTTTGAATTCCGCTATGCTACCGTGCTATAATGCCACAATAGCAGCTATTAAACATTTTGTATTAAATAGCGTATTGCGGAACAATAGAGAATTGTTTAAATTCTGCTATGATATAGCGCCGCTATAGCTGCTCTTCGACGTTTCAGATAACACAACTTAATTGCTCGTAATTTTACAAAGAGTGTAAATCAAACTATGAGAGGTGGATTGCTGTTGTAAGGGATAAAAGAATATTAGAACTAACCTCCTTCACCGTCTCAGCAAGTTCAAGCATTGTGAATTCACCTGAAAAAGCAAAGAGACACCGGAATCAAATAAGGGAAAAATGAAGTGAAGATATTATAACAATGCAAAAAGGCAAAGAAAATCAATAGTAGAAATCTAACCTGGGTTTCCAAGATTGATTGGACCAGTGTCCGATCCTCCCATGAGACGGATAAGACCATCAACCTAAGGGGTATCAGAATACACAAATCAGCATACGACTAGTAATTCAATGGAAAAAAAACAAAGATTGAATGGGTCATATTAGTATTACCAGGTCAGAGACATAACAGAAACTGCGAGTTTGCGTTCCTGGAGATTGGACTGTCAAGGACTCGCCACTAAAACACAACAAAAATGGTTGCATCAGAAAAGAAGGTTGTTAAACTGGTAGGCATAAGGCATTAATTTAGAAATGGAGAGACACGAGAAGTGTAAGTTTTATTACCGCAGTGCTTGAGCAATGAAGTTGCTGACAACACGTCCATCATCGATATTCATGCGCGGACCATATGTGTTGAAGATTCTCGCAACACGGATTTCTATGTTGGAAAAAATATAAGTTTCTTCAATCATAAAACAAAACATCTACAGGGTATATACCTTACAGAGAATGAGAGGAAATTAATATGAACAGAAGACCAGCAATTACCTAATCCATGCTGCCTATGATAATCAAACATCAAAGTCTCAGCCACACGTTTCCCCTCATCATAGCAGCTACGAACTCCTGTTATGGACAACATTGAGTTCTTAGTTAAGCTACATCTTGTCATGAAAAAAGCATAATCAAACAAGCCATTTATATTATTATACACAAATTAAATAAGAAAGGTCTTCAAGGTTTATTTATTATTTAGTACAGATATCTTTCAAAATCATAGCAACATATACAATTTCATTTAAGAAGGCCAATATACAGGTTAGAATGAGATAAAAGCACATACCAATAGGGTTAACATTGCCCCAATAGTTCTCAGTTTGAGGATGCTCAAGAGGATCCCCATATACCTCCGAAGTTGATGTAAGCAAAATTCTGTAAATAAAATAAGAACTAAGATTCCACACCAAGAAAAACAAAACAAAGACCAGCTGATGGCAGAAGCTGAAATTATAAATCTTATTCCCAAAGAAAAATTCCTAACCTTGCTCCAACTCGTTTTGCAAGCCCAAGCATGTTCAGAGTGCCAATCACATTTGTCTTTATTGTCTGTAAAATTATTATTACATATTAGATAATCTCTCAAGGAGCAGTACGAAAAGATATCTTTCAAGCAGTGATGCAGCAGATATAATGGTTGATGCAGATTGTAGCATTATGCACGTGGGTTCTATGCACTTTTATATGAAGTGAAGCAGCCAATTTTAGTGACTTTGCAATGAATGGATGTTAAAATTAAACTCTTCAATTGTTGATACAACTCTATCTACTTGCCAAGTAAACAGTATGATTAAACACAAAATAAGACACGATCATACCTTTACAGGATTATATTTGTAGAAAATAGGAGATGCGGGGCAAGCGAGATGGTAGATCTGATCCACCTCAATCATCAAAGGCTCAGTGACATCTACAAAGGAATCAGAATGACAAATTCATCAGCATTACCGAGTTATAAGCTGATTTGAAGGCATGCTGAACATAATATACCAAGTACACAATTCATCATTGTCAATGTTCTCAGCTTTCAAAATGCCAGCAGATCAAAATTGTGAGTGATATAGAAACGGCTTTTGTAGCCTTTTAAGTTAGAGAAATCATTTTACAACCTACATCTAAGTGTTCAGAGATATACTACCAAATGGAACAAAAAAGTAAATTAACATTCAATGTGATACACGAACACAATTTTCATGCAAAGATAGTTGAATAGAAAGAGATGGATTATACCATGACGGATAAGTTCAAATCTTGGATGACCAATCCATTTTCTGAGGTTGTCCTTCGATCCAGTGAAGTAGTTATCAGCAACAATGACCTGATTAAAGGTGTTAACGAAGTTGATCAGATCACACAGTATTATGTATATTTTATCAAACTTAGGGTGATAATGTTAGGTAAGAATAGTAGAATCAATGGAAAAAACAATAAGCAAAAAGAAAAACGAGCTGACCTCATTCTTTTCATTTTCCATCAATCTATCAACAAGGTGAGAACCAATGAATCCAGCTCCTCCAGTAACTAGGATTCTCATGTTCGACTGTTGTCAAGAATGAAAGAAGTTTAAGTTAAGCATCAAGACAGAAAAATCTCAAGAATGAAAGAAGCGTAAGTAAAGGATCAAGACAAAAAAAATTTATGCAGACTAAGTGATTCTGAGAATAGCCTCATTCATAATCATGTAACAAATTTCAACAAACAGTTATACTATCATATAGAATACTTGTATGCTCACTTACACATTTTTATAAACCAAATATATTCAATTTCGAGGATAGCTAAGGATCTGATATCACCACGCAATTACCAATCTCGATCATGGATTTGAGATCGGATGACTTATATTACATATTCAATAAATCAATTTTAAACAATCTCGACCATTGACTTAGATCGGATGATCGAGATCCGTAACTGCAGGAAATCTGTTTTCGGATAGCTAAACGGGAAAAACTATCAGACATATATTTTTCCCAGTTATCATCCCCTAAGACTTATAAATAAGATTCGTTCAAGGATATAACAAAGGGGGCGTAGTAAGCTCTGACGATTCAATTTTATGAAATTTGCAGTGAATAGTGGTCGTATTCTGTATAAAAGCAAACCACACTAATTTGCAAGTTCTGGAGAACAAACTCATAAACAACGATAAGTTATTCACAGTATTTATTACGATCATCAGATTCAACAAATTCAAAAAATCGAAGCTTATGTAGTACCGAAACTTGAAATTGAAGATGTGTCTGACACCACCGACCCATATAATTACATAAATCACTTCAATTTTCTCAATAAATCACTTCAATTTTCTCAAATTATTATAAGTGTCTGCATGTCAGTTATACTGAGAACAAAATATTTTAATTAACACAATTTTGTATCAGATGATCCAGAAAACAAATCAGAACAACAATGTGACCACAGGCAAGATAATTGCTGATAAAAAAAAAGAGGCGAGAGAATTTAGCTGACCTGAAAGAATTTGGAGAAACGCAGTGGAGATGGCATGGGAGGTTGCTTAGATGTTGTTTGGTGATCTCCATTAGTTGCCATTGCAAATACCTCTTAATTTCAATTCCTGCATCAATTTCAAACAGGTCAAAATCACATTAACGATAAAAGATCGAAATCTTCCCCTGAGAACCGGAGGGTTAATACACCAAAAAAAAAAAAAAATCAAGCAGAGAGAGAGAGAGAACAGGCAGTGAACCTGATTGAGAGTTTCAAACCAAAAACCCTACCAACACTTGTGATCTAATCAAACTGTGATAAGGTCAATTTATATACTGACAGAGAGAGAATTAGATCCGATTACAAATGTTTGACGCTAAATTAATAATAATACAGTAAAAGTTTTTAAAATATAATAATTACAATTAAGGAAGGAATATAACAAAAGTGATTAATTTAATTTGGAAGGTTTGAAAGTCACGTAAAGTTGAAGGAAGTAATGAAAGCTCCAAGGTAACAATTAATCACACCAAACAAAACATGCAAAGAAGAAGAGAACAAAATCAAATTCACCTAACTAAGGTATCAAATGTACGAGTAAATGAGTAATTACCTAACTGATTGATGTGAATGAAGTTTCAATTGCAAATTTGGGGATGAATTTTGAATGAGATTGATAGGGATAGTCGATAGATATATATATAAGTAGATTAATTTAGAGATTGAGTCCTAATGTAACTGGAATTCAAATTTAAAGATAAATATAAAAGATTAAATTTAATTTTTCTGTTTTGTTTTTTTTTAATCTTTTACGAGGTGAAGTGGTGGTGAGCTTGTTTGAGACGGTACCGAATATGCTGGTGGTCGAGTACGAGATTACCAATCACGGGGTGACACGTGTCATACTAATAGTTGCATGTTGAATTTGAGTTGGAGTAAAGTACATATATGAACAAAAAAGACAAGAGTGTGTTACAATCAATCTATCTAACTGAAAATGCTTGTCTTGTCTTCTACTTCTCTCACTCTCACTTTCACTCTCAACACAAACACACTTTGCTTTCTCATTATTTTTTATATTTAAGTTAATTGCTATTTTCATCCCTTATTTTTATTATTTTATAGATTTGGTTCTTTTTTTTATCAAAAAATAAATAAATTTAGTTCTTTTATTTTAAAATCCAATAATGTTATGGAAACACATTTTTATAGACCAAAATACAACACCATATACCTTTAAATAGATGTATAAAGGAACAATGGCATACAGTAATGTATTTTTGTCTACGAAAATGTGCTCAAATATTGCAGTTTTTTAAACTTTGACATTTTTCATCCTTCAATGTGTTTTTGAATTATAAAATTAGTGATGTATATGTTTTAAATGACGTGATATATCGTGATATATGATCCGATGATTAAAAAAAATTAATAATATTGTATTTTAGACCAAATATTTGATTAAGAGACAAAATTATCAAATTTTTAAATATACAGGTCAACTATGCAAAATAGTAAAAGTAGAAAATCTAAACGACAATTAAACTTTTTATACCGTAGAAAATAATCTCTTAAGTAGGTAGAGACAAAACTTTCTCAATATTATCGACAAAATTTTAAAAAGATATAGTGGTCGGTCAATTACTTTTTTGATTTGTTTTTGAAGACAACAAGTTCATAGCATTTTATTAATCGACAAGTGTTCAATACAATTTGGTATGTCAACCAATATTTGGGGACTAGTTATACATGTGGCCGCCTTAGCTAAACTATGAGCAACATCATTTGCTTGTCTCCTAATAAACTAACTCAACACTAGAGTTAGCATAAAAAGAGTTGTAAAATCTTCTACAATGTGAGATGATTTCTCCAAACTCGGTAACATTATGATTATTTGAATGAAAACCATCTATCACCAACATCAAGTCAAGTTCAAAATCTACCGGTCCTAAATTTAACTCATGAACCCAATATAGCGTTGACAAGAAGCCAAGGGCTTCACCGACACAAACATTACAGATTGGTGAGTATTGATCAAGTTTCACAGACATATAAGCGCCTTTCTCATATTGAATACACATATCCCCAATTCTATTATTATGCAATGAAAAAGAGGCATCAATATTACATTTCACTCGCCCATTGGCCGACATATTGCATTTAATCCCAGTAGACGTAGTCGTATGCTGCCCCATCGAATCAGGTCTAGCCTGTTGCACAACACATCAGTCATTAATCAAGGCAACAACTCGTGAAAAGACAAAATTATGTGCATCAATCACATTGTTCCAAATGCGGTTATTCCTTCGCTTCCAAATACTCGAAATAACACATGGCATGAGTGAAATATCCTCATTAGAGAGCTGTTGCAACAAATCAAAGATCAAATCTGAAGCTACATAATTATTATGCAATGATGCTATAGTTTTATTTCCGAAACTGCACAAGCTCCAAACATTTCTGCTATACGGGCAGTCAAAGAAAATGTGGCGGCTGTTTTCATCATGATCATTGCAAAGAGAACATACAACTGTACAATTCATCATGGTCGGTCAAAATTACTATCATGTAGTATATTGTTAATAATTAATTATATTACATTTTAAAATTAACAATTTTAATTTTTTACTAACCAAAGAAATAGTAACACTTTTTTTCTTAAAAATGTATACTGACGGCCTTCCAAAATTTTGGCCAAAATTTATTTTTTGGGTCTAGCTGACCACTTCTTCTACCAACTAAGAAAATAAAAACCTTGATTTGTGGATTAATCATTTTGTGCATAATTTAGACCCAAATTGTCACCATGAATTGCGGATAACTGAAGTTCAATTCTTGATGGGAACAATCTTTTATTAAATTTAATTTACCTCGCAGCCAAATTCTAAATTATCAAAACTCAATTCCCTTAAGAACTAAGGTTAATACCAGAAAAGAAGTGATAAGTACCACTCAAACTCACAATTTAAAGTTTCGGATTCAATCTCAAAGGTAGATGTCTAATCTAACAATATTGACATTGTTAATTGAATCATGGTTTTTAACCGACATATGTTATTCGTATTGTGCTTTGGGAGGGTCTTTTTTTAGCAATTGGGAGTGTCCTTTATAAGGATTTAATTTCCTAATTGTAAATAAATAAATAAAATTATCATTCTTTCTACTTAGATTTAATTCAAAATATCCGTCAGTTCATAAACAAAATATCAGATGGAAACTTCTTTCTTTCCAGATGTGCCAATTTATGAGCACAAACCATACGAAAATAAAACAAAGTGGTAAACACGAAATATAGAGGAATGTGTCATTTGATCATTAGCATTCAAGGTGAGGGGTGGCGGTCTCCATCTCCATCTCCGTCTCCGCCTCTACAGTCTATATACTATATATTATAGTTGAATAGAAAAAACTCACCATACTTCTATAAAAAGCGCAGTAATCACATCTAATTAACATGTAATCTAGTTATGCCGAATCCTTTTCCTATTGTTGACTTCACAACTTAGAGGATCAAACATTATAGTAGAAGCAATTTTCTTTGGTAATATGGATTCTTTGATATGATTTTATTAGAATAATTAAAAAGATAAGTTATTATAAAACCCACAAACAAACACTTTTTATTGCAGCTGTGCAAGCCAAAAAACCGGAGATCTTTTATCTGTAGAATCTGAAACAGTGTCGCCTCCTCTAATTCTTAAAGACAAATCATACTACAGGCGTTCTCTACAGATTTATTCAAACTAGGGAAATAAAACTAATTTAGTCAATCTATTCTTACATACCGGGTTCATATATTCCATTACCAATAGCTACTATAACCCAAAATACGAGAAGACTTACGACAGCAGTTCTCAACAACTGATCATAGTTGTTGTTTTGACGGTCATCTAATACAATAGATGGATGCAGTGATGGTGAATCCTCGTTGTCACTGATATCATCCTCTCTAACAATCCTGCTGCTGGTGGTCCCAGTTTCACGAGGTTGTGCCATATTGCGATTGACTATTTTAGAACATTTCTCGCATGTGCAGCGGCCTCCAAGATATAATGGTAGTGTCGGCAGATAGTCATAAAGAACCTTCTTGTACATCTCTCCTTCAATTTTCAACTTTTTCTTAGTAGCTGGCTTTATAACCTATGTATGATTCAAATGCTTAAATTAGTTCTCATTTAAGAAAGCGCATGTTTCCAAGTGATAATTTTGTAACCAAAAATGTGTTGTACAAGCAAAGAAACCTGTTCTGTGTTTGATACACCACAAGGATAAGTAAAATTGCATTCAATCAAACAATATATTGAATAGTTGTAACTTGTACACTTCATGATCAACAAGACAACAAATTCATGAATACATTCCCTCTCTTGTTTTTTTTACCGAGACTGTTCCCTCTTTGCTACTTTTATGTTGCTTTATGCCAAATAAATGGAAAAAAGAGTTTACCTGAATAAAAGTCTGGGCAATAACACGAGCAATTGCGGGAAGTCTTATGACAAACAAACAACCAAGACGATTAGGAAAATGATCTTGCAGAATGGAAGAACAAGATCTCAGTATTTGCATGGGAATTCTCAATGGAGATAACCCTTCACAGTCGACCAATACTGTAATTTGAGGGTTCTCTCTATCAACTAAGTGCAAGACACCATATTCTACCTGTGATACTGAAGCAAAGACCATTGGTTACTCATTAAACTAAAGCATGAAAAGTGATAAGTGAAGAATCTATACTTGTAAATGTTCAGTAGACAGAAGGGAGCAGCGAGGGGGTTGCAATTTCAAAATAAAGCAAATATGAGAACCAGTGGCAAGCAAAAAATAAAAAGCTGAATGTGCAAAAGAAAAACTTACCAATTGCCTGAGCAAATCGAGGTTTATCTTGGGAGGCCAGTGAGCTGCAAGCCATCCCAAGCCTTACAATGAGACAAGGTCTGTGCAACAAATCAGACCCATGCCAGAACACCATATTTGACCACATTTCCAGCTCTTCTACTGTAAGAATTTTGTAACACTCTCGCCAGCGTATTGTCTTCTTGATTGAGGTAAGGAAGCATGAAAAGTCATTATTAGAAGCTGCGTAAAATCTGTGGAGCTCATCGTCGTTGATTCTGCACAAACACCACTAAATCATGGTCCGCTGCAACAGGAGAAGCCAAGAAATATGCAAGTAAATATCCTATTGCTATCTAATAAGGAACCTCTGACCAAGATTTTGAAACTTGCCTCAAGAAATGCAACAATACAACCAAGAATGAAAATATACAGAACATTGGCAAAAATAATTCAATGATTAGCTGGATTATCTACCACTGTAACATTGCACAAGTACTTAATCCCCGAGTTGGGGATGAATAAAGTGATTACATTGAATGTGATGAATATCCTAATGATTAAGTTGACTGTTATCCAATCAATGAAAATAATTTAACATATTCAATTGTGAAAGGCAACTAAATACAATTCCCAATAAATGATTATGTTGTGCTTCTCTTTCTTTCCAAACAAGGAGACATGAGTAGATCTACATTACCAACAAAAATTACAAAGTGATTATAATCGTATGAAAATCCAATAGCTTAATTTGAAATAGAATTCTGAGTATCATGTCATTGCTTTTTTTGGAATAGCATAATTATGCAGAAAACCATCAAATACCTTTCTGGCAAACTAATCCCTTGATTTTCCAGCTCTTGGTTGAGTTGAGTCAACCATTTTTCATATTCTAAAACTTCAGGAGCTCTCTCGGGTTGACTGTGAAAAAGGAAAGAAAAATATTAGCAAGAACTAAAGAAGCCTGCAAAGAGAACTCTTAACAAGCCCAAAATAATAATCTCAAACTTATCCTGAAAAGCAAGTAGATCTTGAAAATCACTTTATTCATGGGTTTTAGCCAAAAGATTGAAGTTCTTCGGTTTTGTGCTAGGCCTAACTCAAACCCAGAAACTAGATCAAGAGATGAGGACTCCCATTATAGACAACTTTCACTATATTTCTAGTTGACATCAGATCTCAAAACACACCAAGGACTAGACACCCGGAGCGTGGACAATGCAGGTGGCTAAACAAGAACACCACGCATGCCTAGGACTAGTCACCTAGAGCATAAACAAATATGGGTGACCCAATAACAGGTCTTGGATAGACTTTAATACCATCTTAGAATTTGGACTCAACCTAATTCAACCCTAAATTAAATCAAGAGGTGAGGATTGCCCAAGCTTTATAAGGAAGGACTATCTTGGGCATATGTCAAGTTAATATGGGATTTCAACAGAAGTCATTACTTTTGAGATTGATATTTATAGTTTATAACAAGCACCGACACCGAAAGACTAAGGTTGATTTGGGGTCATCCTGTACATTCTTAGTTCAATAAACATCAACATTGCACATTACATTTGGAGAAATACATATCTGCATATTTTTTTGTTTATCATGATTGGTATTGTATTTTAAAAACAGTGTAATGAACTTCACACATCATTCATGTTGAAACACGAGGAATATACGTAGACATAATACACATAATTGTATTGCAACCAACAAGTTCAGGAAACAGCACAAAAAGAACAGACCCCAAATGTCATATATAAATAAAAGACAAAATTTCTTACCAATGAAGCACGGACACGAATACGAGTATCGGATACAATACGTATCTGATACGGTGATACGTCAATTATTGAAAATATAGGATACGATACGTATCTGATACGGTTTTTTAGTTCATGTGTGTGTTTAATTTTATGTAACCAGAATCTCCAAAATGGAAGCCACAAATAAATCAGACTGCACAGTTATTTAATTCTTAATTGATGTTCGAATTATAGGTAGAATATATTATGATAGATTTAGGCATTTTGATTTTCCAGATGATATATAAAACAACAAAGCGCAGCTAGACTCTAAATCCTGGAAACTGCACCAAGTTTGAAATAAGTCATTAAGTTTCATTCTCGGGAAGACAGTGTAGAAACTGATTTGGTTTGGTCCAATCAGTAATTATCTTAGATTTTGCACAATTTCATGGATGGATTATTGTATACAATGACTACCAGCCTACTAACTTGCTAAACTGATTACTATCAGAACTACAGAATGAGCCTATATTCTAATAGAGAAGTCTTCTTCTAACTACACTTGAAGTTGTGTTTTCAGTTTTCAGTGCCGAGTCAGCACTTGCATCGGTTGGAGAGTTGAGTAACAGAATACCAAATTTTGTTAGAGTTCAGGACTTAACTCTCAAGTAACTAACTGGTTCTGTAATCAGTTAGATTACTTCACTGTGAATTCCTAGCTATAGTTTCTCTTGTATTCAGAATTTCAGCTTATGAAATATACAAAAAAGAAAAAAAGATCTATCTTATTTTCTCTCTGAACTATATCTTTCTTCAGTTTCTCAAATGTTCTTGACGATTCTGATTTTTTATAATGTTTGTATAATTTTTTTTTTCAGAAACAGGGATTTGAGTACAATAATTAGAAACATACGAATCTGAAAGAAACCGTCCTAACATAAAGATAATAATTTCTCATGAACTCTAATATCACTCCAAATTTTCAGAAACAGGGATTTGAGTAAAATAATTAGAAACATAGGAAGCTGCTTAATGTGGGATGGTCCACGGTTTGGTTTTGTTGTTGAATATCAGTTATTTGGGAAGCCAACTTTATCGATTCCGCAATAGTTTAATGTCAAATGATCCTCAATTAGGCAAATAACCCTCTAGAAATTATGGGCCGAGAGGTAAATAATAACTTAATAAGCAAATGTTAATATACTCATCACAGTTCGTACGTAGAAAATTATGCCATTCCAAGCTCAAAAGTAATGTTTATAATAACATCGTAACAAGGATAAATTGCACATGTAAACCTTAGTAAGAAGCCTCAAATCATATACCTAATATTCAAATTATCCTGCACAGGAGATGGTTCTGCTGCAGATATTTCTGAATCACGAGAGTCAGTAATATGATCTGAGGTTGTTCCATCACTACATTCCAGTTCATCAGTAAAGACTGTTGCAATGGAAAGGACGAATAATGGTCTTGATAGTACCTGGTAGCAGAGGGAGTATTAACCATCTGCTTCATGTATATAGCTGAATTTGGGATAGTAAAAGGAGAAAAAACAGAAACAACTTGACAGAAAAGTGACGGAGCTTGTTAATCAATTCCGTTCTCCACTATTTATCCTTTACAGGAAAAGGGTCTAGGAAATATCATATTGTATATCTTATAATAGCCAAAGTTGAAATAATACTGTAAGCAAGAATAGCCTTTTAAGAAAGAAAAAAATATCACTAGTCAAAATAAAGGGAATTGTCAAACTTTTCAATATAAAATAAAAATGAGAAAGATGAAAACGACTCATTTTACAACAAATTCAATAAAAATGTATTATACATTATACATAGAAGTAACACACATAAAACGTTCTGGAACAAAGATTGTCTAGAAGTACACAAATACCAATGATATAGCCATTTTCTAAAGATTTTTAAATGATGCTACTCCGAAATAATTCAGCTTCACAGCAAATGGTTTTCCAGACATAACATATTTTTCTGCTTTGAAATGTCCTTCTATATAAACATAAATATGCATTGAAACCATATTGAATTGATAATCACAAACCTGCATGCTTTTGACCAAACCCCTGAAGGCAGCCCACCTCTGAATATATTTAAATGGTGGTAGGGCAAGGAATTGTAGACCCTGCAGACCTCGCCACACACATGGGCATCTACTCTTGGAGAACCTCCTTACAGTCTCTAAAGCAGCAACTTTAAGTAAAAAAAATGTGGCACGCCCCACCGCACTGCTTCCAAAGTCACTATCCCTCAATGAAACAAGGGGTTCACAATATCTTTGTGCAAAGCCTTTAGGATGCGATGCGACCAACTGTTTTTGGTACGTTTTTTTCCCAGTGATAACACTGTTTTGTTTAGAATTAGAGCTCATGCTCATGTTAGACTTATCCACCCTCTCTCCCATGTAAACTGAAGGCAATTCAGTTTCTCTGGCAAGCAGTGCAACAACAAAAAAACTAAAAATTTCAGCTACATGTTACAACAATCGATACCAAATGAAATCTTTTCAAAGTCAAATCTATGGGTTCGTTTGATTTGCAAAAGGTAAGTATTGGATAGAACAGTAGATGACAAAACAACATAGGACAACTTGTACAGATGACAAAATTGTCCTTCCCTCCCAATTTTAAAATCAAACACAGTACAACTAAAGTTGTGTTGTCCAATCTTTAAACAAAACATCCTTTTAAACTACAACATTCCGCTATCCTAACCACAAAACAAGATTTTAAACAGTGGATCTTTGATAATGCTGAAAATTGCACACACAATCAATCACAAAGGTTCCAAAACCTTGACATTGAAGTCACAAATCACAATTACAGTCACAAAATACAATTGAAAACCTTGCTACTAAATTAAGATACTAAAGAGTGCAAGTGAACAAGACATTAACACATGGCGCGATATTACATGATACAGAACCAACATCTTAATAATTGTAACTCTATAGCACCGACACTTCTGATGGAAAACGTGTCCACTGTCTGACACCAACACATTTGATTACATTCAATTATATCATTTTGTCATATGATTACTAATTACTGGTGTTGTGTCCATGTCAGTGCTTCATAGATAATGATTAGTGCAAATTCTTAAAATAAATATGAATTATCATTATCATAGTGGTATATGTAAACAACGTAGAGTAAAATATCAGTATAAAATTTGTAAAAATTTGCAACAAATAGAAGAAATGGTAGTATCTGCAATAATTGTTTTGGATGAATAGTATTTGTAGTTATTGGGATGAAGATCTGATTGAAAAGTTAACCTGATTTATGGAGAAAGATGATGGATCGAAAAATGTCAGCGTTTTGAGTTGATCTTGTTTAGTCGCCGATTCCAGAAAATGCTCTTTGAGTTACTAGTAAGTCGCAGTTGTATAGTACTAGCATCATTTGATTCAAGGAACTAACTGTTAAATAATTACGTGGACGGTGTAGATCTGTTGATTGTGACGTCAATGCTCACACATGTTTTACACGACTACATCATCACGGATAGGAAGAAAGAGAATTAAATGTGTGGGTCCCATATGCAAAATATAAGTAATGGACAGAATAATAGATGACAGAATAAGACAAAATAAGATATTGTTTTTGTACGATCTTTAGTGCATAAAATGTCATTTTGATATTTTAGACAACTTGGACAGAGGACAAACAGACACTGTGTTAAGTTAGTTCCTAGAAAAATGATACCCATCGGATTCTTTTTAATTGTTGTTTTTGACCACTATGTATTATTTGTGAATTTATTTTGGTAGTAATTTTTTATTAATATGTAAAAGTAAATTTTAACATATAAGATATTGTTTAATTTGTCTCAATGAGTATTTTTAAAATATAAATTTTTTCATAAGTTTTTTTAATAAATTTAAGAGTTGATCAAAGTTGTACATTGACATGCGTGTCGTGAAACGATACTTAAAAAGAAACAAAGAGAGTATTTTGACAACCATTTTTTTATTAGTAAAAATAAAACCATTTTTGTATTATAAATTATGGACAATTCTTTTCTTTTTCTCTTTTAACACAAAATGTGTGCAAAAAGTAAACCACTGTAACACCCGTATAGATTGAAATAAAATAAAAAGAAATACAAACAAAATACTGGGGGACGTAAATTAAACCCAGTCAAATCACATAATTACTCAAACGGACATACATATCGTTGCATGGTCCAATCTTCTTAGTAAAACCTTCAATCTATCTACCGATTGGATCACGAAAGAGACCACCACAACCAGCAATCACTCCATTATCCTTGCTCGCCCCATTAATGTTGAGCTTGATCCAACCTTCTCATGGTCGCTTCCAATCTATGTAGATAGTGTCTTTCAGTTGAGGGTTCTTATTAAGGGGCACCAAGTTACTTCCAACCTATGTGTTTAACATTTATTTTAGATTAATTAGCTATTATTGTTTGACTAGGATTCTTTCAAAATTAGCAAAAACAAGTGTACAACAGTGAATCACCAAAAACTTAATATATTTTTCTTTTCAGCAGCCGCCTCCCCCCCTTCCTAAACCCTAATTTATTCTTTTTGTGCATCCAGCAAGGAGGGGTGGTTTTAGGGTCAATTTTTGATCCAAAATCACCCCTCTAAATTGTTTTTCCTTTTCTTTTCAATTAAATAAGTGATTATTCACATATATTTGCTTCTTCGTTTTTTTATTTTTTAAGTTTGTGGTCGTCTTGTGCGGCGTTTGTTGGTTTTTCATTACGGTGTTTCGTTGATTCAAATTGGCATATCTACATCAACTCATTATAGATCTGAAGACTTTGAAGACTTGGACGTCAACGTTGCATATCTGGGAGTATGAATATTCCGGTGACTTTTATTTTGTCATATTTGTAGGCACTTTCATCATGCCGTTGTATGCTATTAACCTAGGTGCTGCAAATTTGTTTGTAGATTCACCTTTTTCAGTTTTTAGCAATCTTGAATTTGTAATGATCTATGTATTTTCGATCTGAATGAATGAATCCTTATTTTTAGTAAAAAAAAACATTTATTTTAGATTAGACTAGATGTTTCACCCAAGTTTTATAGCATTGAAGATTTTAATATTAGGTTTACAATGAAATCATAAAAAAAAAAAAATAGTTAACTCTCGTTTGTTGTTGTTGCTATTTATTGCTATGTTTGCCCAATATATCCTATTTATACAAGAGAAACATTACATATAACATATCACTTATTTTTCATGCAACATTACTCTCTCTTATCACTATTATAACAAAAAATCACTTTTCAAATTTATGAAATAACTTATGTATTTTTGTTTATATTAGTAACAGAAGACGTACTTTTTTTTTTGTTGGTCAAGTAACCTAGTGGCTAGACCGAAGACGTACTTTATATATGATAAATGGTTAATTTAACCGTATGATCTAATGACGAGCACAACTTCATAAGTAAATGTGAGTTTTTTTATTTTTTATAGTTGGTTGACAATATTACCTTTGGATATTGCGTATAATTGTTTAAATTTATTATATATGTTATGCATTTGATTTTTTTTTTTACTAAAATATACTTTTAAATTTGGTCCCTTAAATTTAATTTCTACCAGTTTAGCAGCACAAGACAATCTCATTTATGCATGAGAAATAGGGCCGGCCCAACACTATACGAGGCCTAAAGCAAATTTCAAATTGAGGCATTTTATATTTTAACAAAAAAAATTAAATCAATTATAATGTTTATTTAAAATTTATATCGATAATTTTTACAGGACCATTCATTACTAATAAATCTCTCAAATTTGTGTGAATAGTTGTCCATTGACTTGGGCCATTTATATTTTTTTGAGATGGTTCTTCTAAAACTTCTCTATCTAAATGGGTGTTAGAATCAATAGAATCTTGCTATTAACCAATACTGTAGTTTCATTTTCACAAGCTATTCCTTCTCTATTTTCATTAGCATCTATATTGTTAACGTGTTCGGCAACTATCTCTTCCCGGTTTTCATTAGCCTCTATATTGTTAATGTGTTCGTCAATTATCTCTTCCTGGTTTTCATTAGCATCTATATTGTTAACTTGCTTGCCTACTGTCTAACAATTGTTCATTCACCGAACAATCACCGATCGATATTTTCAATTTTTTGTTTGTTTTAACAAATTTTATCTAAAGCCCCCCTTTTGTGATTCAATCAAAGCTTCAAGTCTTCTCTTTTTTTGGAGTTTCGAATAGCCTGATTCATATTTTCGAGTTTACATTTATAGATTTTAAAACAAGTTAACAATTCAATCAAAGATTAAACAAATAGACTAAACCAAAAATCTTGTTTGCCTACAATAGACCAAATAAAGTAATAATATATTAAAGAAAATAAAAGAGAACAAAAAGAAAGAAGGAATATGTTTGTTTGCCGACAAAAACAACAAGAAATTTGGAGAATTGTCAATTGGTTGCCGACATAAACAACAAGTTTGGTTGGCAGAATTCAAAGAGCACTCAAGAAGCCAGATTAAGAGATTGGTGGTATACATGCCAGAGAACTCAAGAAGTCGGATTAAGAAATTGATGATAAAGTTGGAGGAAATCTCATTCTTTTAAAGTGCAATGTTTGAAGGGAAAATTAAATGATCGATAGGAATTAGGAAATCTTTTTGGAGAAATTAGTGCACATAGATGTTGGTGATTATTGTGGGGAAAAGAAGAGTCTAAAGCGTGCATTTCCAAGAGACAATCACGCAGCCGCAAAACTGAAACGACAGAGGGAGAAAACTTCACGTGAGGGTATTGTAGCATTTACTGTGTGGGGGCCTTCTTTTTTTTTTTTAGGCCTTTTTTGCTATTGTTATAGGTATGGGGCCTAAAGCCCTAGCTTTGTTAGCTTGGCCCAATGGCCGGCCCTGATGGGAAAGTCCCATTTGAGTAATATTTGTTTCAGTTAGTCATATTGTTCCAAAATGACCATAAAAAATTCCGTATCGATTAACATGCCGATTCCAACCATTGTTACTAAAGAACACCGGTAACACAATATGACTAATCGATGATGAGCTTTGCGGACATTAACACGAAACTAAGAAAACTAAAAAGAACAAAAAAAGTAAAAAAAATTATGAAACAATAAGAGAGAACGGGAGAATGAGAGATCCAAATTCACAAAAATGGTCCAAATTTATAGAATCACATGTGGACAGCCATACATGTGGCGTGGACAATCACATTTGATCACGCGTCAACACAATTTGACTGAATGAGAGACTATTTTTTGTTTACTGTTGATAAGTTCCCTGCTTACTGTTGGGTTTATTGCAACATAAGTCCCACAATATTGTTAATGAAGGAAAAAATGTCGATGAAATTATATTGGAGAAGTCTCACATTGCTCAGAGAAGTGAATGGTGGAGAAACTCAATACTATATATAGAGATCTCATGTTTCTTGTTTCAACACACCAAACAATAACACTTGTAAACACTTTAATTTTATATTTGTGTCTCTTTTCTCTTATGCTCTTGTTTTAGAGTATTTTGACATGTAGTTTAAATATTTATTTTGGAGAGTGTGAGTGTAATGAGGTGGTTGAGTCTAGTCTATGTGTTGTAACAAGTTTCATATAAGGTTTATTCTCTGGTTGTCGGTTTTGACAATAGCCGTGATTTTTCTCCGATTTTGGAGTTTCCACTTTATATTCTTGTGTTGTGATTGTGTTCTTTTATTTTCTCTAGTTTTTCCCAACACCTACAATGCGAAGGTAAAATTGAAAGGTCAGGAGGCCTAAAAGGCGCGTGAGAATCTCGGAAAGTGCGAAAAGAACTCATTAATCATTTGTATGAATTTTATATGCATACATAGTTAATATTTAAATTAGCCCAATACTAATATCTCCCATCAAATAAAAGAAGACTTAATTACTATTTTGATCCCTCTATTTTCACTTTTTTTTACAAAATTGATGTCTTATTTTAAAATCATCCAGTTTTGGTTCCTTCATCGAATTTTTATTCTTCAAATTTTGTATTTAATATATTTTAAATAATTTGACATACTCCCTTCAGTTATAAGCAAAAATGAATATATGTGACTTATATTATAGACTACATACATCTATTTTTCAATGTACCAAAAAGTCAAATTTACTTATAAATATAATCGGAAGGAGTACGATTTGATAATTTATATTCATCCAGGTGTATTAATCATTTATATTCCATTAATTAAATTTAAAAAATGAATAATTTCTCAAATTGAAATGAAAGTTTTTATTGAGTTTTCTTATAGTATTTCACAACTTTTGTTAATGGAAAATGTTAACCAGTACCCAAAGACATTAGTTAAGGAACCCAAATATAGTAAAAATAAAATACATCAAAATTGTGTAGTCAATGTTAATAAAAAATAAAAAGTAATATTTTCAATGCAAAAATCATCTCTTTTGTAACATTAACTAGTGCTCGGGACAATAGTTAGCATGACACTTTGTTAATTGATTATCAAAAGGTTGTATGTCGACCAAGACTCGGTTTGGTTAAAAATAAGCTATAAGCTAGCTGATAGCTAAAAAGCTTTTGGAATAAAATTAAAGTATTTGGTAAATTTAGTTGTTGTAAGTATAAAATGACATAAAGTGGGTAGATTTTTGTGGGTGAGTAGTGATCTTTACCTTGATCAGAGTCGACCAGACGGTGGTGCACGGCGGTTCGTGGTTCCGTTCAGTCCAAGTGTGCCCGGAGGGGGGTTGTGTACCTGCAGGCACTCCGACGCTCAAGTCAGTTGAGGAAGGAGTAGGTTTTCAATATAGGATGTTACGTACCTTTGTGAAGTTTGTGAAAGGTCTATATATAGCCCCAGCGCTTGGCCAAGGCCGTTGATGAGCAGTTAATGCCCATCAATGGCTGTCGGAAAACGGCTGAGGAGCCGTGATGAACATTTAATGCTCATCATTCTGATGTCGGGCGTTACGAATCTCAGGGGAGACGTACGCTGCTCAACGGCCAAGTAAGACTGGACTTGTGTTTTGGGCCTTGCTCGACGGCCCAATAGAGGAGGTCCTCAACGCGTTGGGCATCTAGGCCACTACAAGAAACTTGACATATAGCTACGGCGAAATGTTGTTGCTAAAGGTCCAAAATCCGTGGGTACAGGCCATAAAACCTATACCCACGGACATTTTATTCCGTCTACTTTATCTCGCTGTACCCATGGCAATTTGCCGTTGCTATAGCCTATAGCAACAACATTTTTTGGCGTTGGACTAGCCTAGGAGTTATACCTACGAACATTACAAACTATTGTAAATCGGTTTACCCACGAATTTGTCCGTTGGTATAGGTTTGAATTTTTTTTTTTTGCATCTTTTTTTTTGACAGAGTGTACATTTTTTTTTAAATAATAATAATAATTTGCCAATATGCATGTTTTCTAACACCAAGTCAACTATAATTATAAAAGAGAATTTCCATTATATTGATTAAAAAAACTAATAAGACTTACAAACTAACGGAGTACATTAAAACACCAAAACAATGGCACCTAGCTAAATCTTCCAAAATTAAAATTGCACCAAATAACTTAAGAGAACTACTAGTTACTTCTAATCAAATCCATCCCAAAATTACAACTCTAAACACATACATATGTATGACATCCCTACCAAACAATAAACTCCAACGGCTTACAGCCCACAACATAGTACATGACAATCCTACCAAGCAATAAACAACAACAGTTTACATTGTTTACTTCTAATCTCTCTCTTCAATATTCGTCAGTGTATGGACTTTGAGAATCCGTTTGGTCGGGGCACTAGAAACATCTGTAACCTATAGAAAATAAAAGAGATCAAAGTACAAACTCAAGTTAATTGATATTTTCATAATATTCGAAATATGAACACGAAGAGTAAAATAAAATATACCTGTCTTGCAGCTCGTAAAATGTCATTCACATCTTCTCCAACAAATCATTAATGACAACACATTTGACAACACCGCATTTGTACTATCTTGATTTTCCATTTGCTTAAGTTTATCGCGCAACTCTTTATTTTCAGAGAGAAAGAAACTTTTTCAATTTTTTGGTTTTGGGAATCTTGCCAATACATCGTGCAACTTTTGATTAACAACTATGATAATGTTTTTTGACGGTCAATGAGGCATCCAAATACTATCAATGTTTCTTCCGGGTCATTGATGCATCCAATAATCCATCTCTTATATTATGAAATAATCAAATTCAATTCATATCAATATCACATCGAAGTCATCAAGCAACTTTTACATTATGAGTAGAGTTCATAATGTTTTTTTACTATCAACAATTTATATAACAAATAATATTCATTGATTCCTTTCGGGTCATTGAGACATCGAATAATTCATCGTTTATATTATGAACGAATCAAATTCAATTCATATCAATATCACATCGAAGGCATCAAACAACTTTTACATTATGAGTAAAGTGTTCATAATGTTTTTTTACGGTCAATGAAGCATCAAAATACTAACAACAATTTATATAACAAATAATATTATTTGATTCTTTTCGGGTCATCGAGGCATCTAATAATCCATCCCCATATATTATGAATGAATAAAATTCAATTCATATCGATATTGCATCGAAGGCATCAAGAAACTTTTACATTATGAGTAAAGAGTTCATAATATTTTTTACGGTCAACGAGGCTTCCAAATACTAGCATCGAAGGCATCAAACAACAAAAATACACACATGACAGAGAAAAAGTCCAACAAAATTGAAGAAGAAAAGTGTGGAATAGAAACTTTACCCAAAATCAAACGTAGAGCTTAGAGAGGGGAGTGTTGATCTTATCCTCTAAAACACCTTTCACTGAGAAAGCAAAACCTAATCAAAATAAAAACCATTAGCCGTAGATAGAAATCGAAAGAAGAGAATTAAAGAAAGGGATTCATGCGAGAGTTCGAGAGAGAAATTGAGAGATTGATGAGTCGCGATGTTATATCCTGCTTTTTTTTTTGTTACGTATCCTGCTTTGAGTGTTCCTTTCTCTCTCTTTTTATTTATTTTTTATATAAAGTATTCTTTGTTTTGTATAAAGTGAGTGTTGTTTTCTTTCTCCATAAGTTCCTTAATTTTTGGTTATATATATATATATAGAAAATTAAAAATTAGAAAAGGATAAGTTTATACTTTTATAGTTTATGCGATTCATATTTTTTTTTTAATTGTGGGTATAGATTTGTTCCTACTTTTATGTATAGATTCAGTTTTTTTTCCTTCTATTTTTATGTATAGATTCATTATATTCTTTCTATATTTTGTTTTGTTTTATATCTTATATTTTTTTCAATATTTTTTATTAATAAATTCTGTGGTAAATATATATATATATATTTCCTAATATAATACTCTACTTCTTAAAAGAAATATATAATACTATACAATACAAGTAATATGATTGATTTACCACAAAAGCCACTAGATTTGATATAGTAGTGAGGGATATGCATGAGGTCCTAGGTTAAATCCTCATTGGCAACATTGTAAACAAAAAAAAAAGATTACCACCGAATTTATTAATAAAAAAATATAAAAAATACATAAGATAAAAAACAAAAAAAAATATAGAAAGAATATAATGAATCTATACATAAAAATAGAAAAAAAAAAAAGAAAAAAAAAACTTAATTTATACATAAAAGTAGGAACAAATCTATATCCACCATTAAAAAAAATATGAATCGCATAAACTAGAAAAGTATAAACTTATCCTTTTCTAATTTAAAATTTTTTTTTTAATGAAACATATCTATACCCACATTTAATAATTTTTCCGTAGGTATAGGGCTGCTATACCTATGACATATGCGGCTGTCACTAGATACCTCCGTTGGTAAATGGCAATTTTCTTGTAGTGGGCCCAGTCCAGAACAGGAGCCCCCCAAGTCGTCATGCTCGAGCAAGAGGGTGATGACTTTAGTGGTCGTAGCTCTGGTATTTAGGCTAATGGTGTTGAGGGTTTGACGTTCCCTTTGGTATCGTGCATAACGATATGCCGAAGAGATTATATCCCATTATTCGTTGAATGTTAGTAGGATTTTTAATCTCGAGCATAACAAGGTGTCGAGGAAGCCTGTGTCCCTTTGCTCGCTGACCATTAGTGAGGATCATGAGTTGCGAAAATTTCGTGGAGATGGATCCGAGCATTTATTGCGAGTCCGTGAATCTCGCCGTCGATTACGTGTGTTGTTGATCCGCTCTAGGTTTTCAGCGCGATTTCCTAGGGTTTCGACGAGATCTGCGCGATCAGGAGGACGTGACTTGAAGGGACAAGCCGCTTAGCCTTCTCCTGCCACGTGTAAAGGCTACGGAGATAACACTTGAGTGTCTATTAAAGTTTTTGAATCACGAGGACGTTTCTTGACCGTTGGATCTTCGCGCCCTTTGGTTTCTGTGATGGTCGTATCTGGACCGTTGGATTATCTTTCATCATAGCCTTAGGATCGACGCAACGGTTCAGATTTGGATGGCGCCTGATTCTTCGAGCAGGTGCGTTCGTTTGGGATTCATCCATGTCATACCCCATTTTTTGACCTAAGATCCCCTCATTTTTTATTTATTTATTTTGTATCATTGCATAACATCAATAAAGTCAAGAAAATGTTCAAAAAGTTCAAATATTAGAGTTTTGGAATATTTTCTAAGTACAAATTTTTATGATCATCTATCCAACTTCACAAGACAATTTTGAGCAATTTACAAATTCATTTGAGATGCTTGATGGCTTCTTTTAAAGATAGCATTTGATACTACAAGTTGATGAAACATTTGAGGCCAAAATGTTTCTTGAAGTGAAACAAATCAAAGTGGAAATTCAAGGTCTCATTATTTTTAAAATTCTCAAACACAGATTTTTTCCCAAAGGTTTTGAGCTTTCCAAGTGCATGACTTTATGGATAATTTGCGATCGATTCGAGCAATAAATTTTCATGCTGGAGGTATGTATTTGAAGGTGACATTGCACACTTCATTATTAGGTAAGTATTAAACCAAAATCTCATGGGAATTGGAAGATACAAAGTTCCAAAGTTGAGGATTCAGAGTTGTGAAAATGGCCAGAAACTTAGAAAATATTACTAAGTGTTTTTCAGTGACAACTTTGAATATTGTTGGCACTTTTTCTACATGACCCAAGTTGATTCAGCTCAAGTGTTCAACATGAAAGTTGTAGTGTGTCATGTCTTCTTTCCATTGATACCACGATCATGAATTTCCTTTACTTGAGCACTGAGTTTCGAAGAGGCAAAGTAGCCATGACAGAGTTGATTTAAAAGTCCAATTCCATGTCAAGTCTCATGTCAAACTCATGCCAAACCATGAGATCCCACTTTGCAGACCTATGTTGCTTCTAAATCTCAGCAAAACCTGTGTTTTACACAAATCCTTGATGATATTACACAAGCCTTTGATGCATTACACAAAGACTTAAAGCATTGTCCAATTAACCTTGATAAAGCATGCTTTTTCTTCCAACAACTTTTGCATTGAGCTTCCCATTTGTTTTCTCTGATCACACTCCATCTAAAAGCACAGAAACAACTTCCTAAAACTCAGAAAAAGAATCCCTATTGTCCATGAATCAAGCTACCTTCACCTTGGAACCACAAAAGCTTTTTCAACCACTTTTGAAACTTGATGGAAAAACCAGCATTGGAACTCAACCAACACCAATCTTGTTAACCTCTGAAGACACATTCCAACCTCTATAAAAGTCCCTCAAGCCTCATAACTCAATCATCCAAAAATTCACCCAAAAACTCCATTATTACACTTTCAAAAACCATAATTTCGAAACTTGCATTTACTCCAAGTTTATTCTACTTTTTCTATCAAAACACCATCCATAGATCATAAAAAAGCTTCTGTATTCATTTATCATCAACTGTAACACCTCCATTACCATCTACCAATTCCCATTTTTTGTCACTTTCAACTCGAATTGGGTAGAACATTTCAGAAGGTTTCAAGGAAAATTAACTATACCATTAAACTCCTGGAGACTCAAGGAAGCTAAAGGGATCTTTATTTCTCATCGGTAACTACAAAGAAGAGGCATTGGACCTTGCTCCAATTGGTAAATTTTCGTGACTTTGAACTCCATCATACATGCATTATTTTTGAACAATTTGTGAAGAAAAAATGTAGTCCATAACATGAGGAGTGAAGTCCCTATGCTTGTGAGTTCTATTTGTGTTTAAATGATATGAAATTTGTGTTTGAATTTTTGGGGCTCTTACTTTAATCTGCAAAATTAGAATGTTTGAGTAAAAGTTAATAAAAGGTAAATACATATTCATAATCCTCATGAAATTCTGAGTAAAATGGTATATTTACTTGTCCAATTTGGTACATGAAAGGAAATCACGAAATTTTGAATTTTTTGGTATCTAGAGGTTGAAGATGATGAACAGTAGTTTAAATGATTTGTGTAATATATATATATTTGGGTATGCTGATTTAATCAAATGTGCTCGCTGGCACAGTTGGCTTTGTCTTTGGTTATTCATGAAAGTGTCCTGGGTTCAAATCCCATCTCCTGCTGTTTTATTTTTAAACCTTTTGTTTTATGATTTTATTTTATTTTATTTGTTTATATATATTATTAAAAATATCTAAAAATCTCAAAAAATATATTTCTTTGTTTTATTTATTTTCATGATGTTTATGTCTAATTCCGAGGGAAAAGGCGTCGCTTTGATTAAAATATCAATGCGAATTGTCTTCGCGTTTAATTTACTCGTTATGACGTTTTAAGTCAGTATCTTTTTCGCGCGCAACCGCTACCCGATTCTTTTCTAAAAAATGAGGTCAAAACCTCTTTCAAAAAATATCAACGCAATTCATTTTCAAACATCGAAAAGCATAAAAAACATTTCATCGTCAAACATTTTCAAACTTTGGACTTTAAACCAAACGTTTCTTTTTATCGCGAAAACCTTAGATTTTAACCCAAGTGCTTTTTATCACCAAACTTGGATTTTAAACCAAGTGCCTTGGACTTTAAACCAATGGCTTCTTTTATCGCTAAAACCTTGGATTTTAACCCAAGTGTCTTTTTTATCGCAAACTTGGATTTTAAACCAAGTGCCTTGGACTTTAAACCAATGGCTTATTTATCACTAAAACCTTGGACTTTAACCCAAATGTTCCTTTCTCTCGCCAAAAACCTTGGATTTTAAACCAAGTGCATTTTCTTCATTCATACATTTTTTTATCATGCATAAGCCTTGGATTTTAAACCAAGTGTCTTTTATCACTCAAAACATTTTCTCAACAAACCTTGGATTTTAAACCAAGTGTCCGCATCTTATTTCTTAATCAAATCTCAATCAATTTAACCATATAGACTTTTTTTCACAAACTAACATCAATCAAACTCACATTTTGCCACTTTCGGCTTTTGGTCTTTAAAACCATTTTCAAAAACTTTAAAAACAAACAAACAAATTTACTCGTAACTTTTACCCCGAACTACGGTGGTTTGATCCCTCGGGTACGTAGGCATGAGACTTGTCTCTCCAATCAATAAAATCAACAAAAACATTTTTCCTTTTTCATCACTTTAAGCATTTTTTTTATATCACTTTAATTCCTACACTTATACATTTTTTCACAAGCAATTAAAAATAAAGCGCAAAGTTAGAAATAAAAACAAGAGGTTCCTATAGAGTACTATAGATACTTAGGGTGCTAATACCTTCCCTTCGTATAACTAACCCCCGAACTTTGTTCTCTAAAAAAAATAGGGTTTTTTTCGAACTTTTTCCCTTTCCCTCGGATAAATTAAAGATCGGTGGTGGAATATTAAATTGCGATTCGAAGTTAATTAATAACTCGACATCCAAAAATCACCGCGACATAAATGGCGACTTCACTGGGGACCAACCAAGCGGGTTGAGCCTAACTTGTTTTATTTTCTATCTTCGCGCTATTATTCATATTTGTGTAAATATTTGTATATAATTGGGGATGCTTTAAGTGGTGAGATAAGTCCCCTACCCGGGCTTGAGTGACACAATAAGATAGGATGGGGTGAAATCATAGTGACATGTCCAGAGTAGTCTGGATTATGAAGCACATGTGATATGATCCCGCTCGGTGGAGGCCTCACGACGGTAGTACTCGTTGTCATGAAAAGTCATGATGGTGGTATTATTTTCAATGTGAGTGTCCGGAGAAGCCGAGAACCTTTAGAATTACCTTTAACCCATCTTGGCCTTTTTTAGGACGTAGTGCGGTGGCTAAATCAAGAGTAGTCTTGAGTTTAGTCGTCACGCGAAACTACACTCAACCGAGATTATCCCGTGGATGTTATCGGAACGAGAGTAGTCCCGTAACCCAGTGATATCCATGAGATGGTCGATGACTTTGGGAACTTTGTAGAACCCGTAATGCAGGTACAAATAAACCCTAGTACATACCATATGGGAGGGTTTCACCTTTGACTCCAACATTTACCTTAACCTCACCATGTTTTCCGCATCATGCATGCATGCACTCATTCATAAATTTCTTTTTCCTCATCCGATGTCGAAGGACTTAAACAATTTTTTTTTGCAAACATTATAGAGAACATTCATTTCAAATGATATATAATAATTTTTTTCTCTTTTCTTTTTCTTTTTTCCTTACAATATCCATATCTAAAATGTATACAATCAATTTGAGATAAGTCCTTCAAAATAAAAATAAAAATTTTGCACATTTTTAGCATAACATATCATGCATCATACTGCATTCATAAAATTTCTTTACTTTGGTTTTCAAGGAACTTATGATTCTCTTTGCGAACGTCATAAGTTTTGTAATCTTTCCATTATCAATGAAATGAAGTTTTCTCTTTTCTACCTCCAATAAAAGTTGGTACGTTTTTTCTGTTCATCGGTAAAAGGTAGCATGTTTTTCCAAAAAAAAATAATAAAAAAAAACTCTCCTTATGATGTTTGCCAATAATATTGTGTTCCTTGGAAACCAATAAAAATAAATCATTTGCATTTCATTTTATTTCATGCATCATTCATCATTCAAGTTTTCTCATTCCTAGAATTTGGTCGTGCCTTTTACTCGAGTTGTGTCACAAAGTACAACCAAGCTAATCAAGATGGATCTAACACAAGAGTAAGAGAATTACGAGCTTCATGAAGATGTGACTATTCTGCGATCAAGGGTGAATATGATTGAAGGCGGTTCAAATGAACGTATGATCTCAGGTTATGGCTGTTGTTGATGAGATTGGTTAAAATTCCGAGTGACCACGTTTGGTAACTTGTGGGAAGCCAATTTGAAATAGATTGCTGCAGATGTTCAAATCTCAATGGAAAGATACTTCTCAGTTTTGTTAGCATTACATTGCTTTTGATTGATGTTATAATGTTTGCATCATGAATGCTTATCTTAATATAATGAGTATGTTTGTCTTGAAGAAATTCATTCGTTTCACTCATATTTTCTTTCAATTGATTTGTTTTTCTACATTATGATGCCAAATCCTACCAATCTTATCGCTTAGGCAGAAATTGGAGGGAGGATGACGATTGAAAACGCAAAAAAAAAACTCTGATTGTGTGCTTTTGAATAAAACCTTGTTGACGATGTAAGGCATTGTTTCACTTCCCAAACACCGGAGAAATAAGGAGATAATCCGTAGTTAACCCTTTTGAGCCAGAAGTTGGTGTTCTTTCTATAGAAAAAACAACCCTTAATCTTAACCCGGGGCAGGGTAGTCTTTCAATTAATTCAATGGTACATCCCAATACAAGAGGATAAACCTGTTGAGATAGAGGAAGTCATGAGTAGACAAAACTCACAATGACATGTGGCAGTCACAATCGTCCTACATCAAGACCAAAAAAAACCAAACAAACGAAAGCCCGCTAAGTAAAAAGACTTAGGCGGAATTTAAGGCATCCCGATGGACCGCGGAATCCAAAAGAATTGGCCCATGCAAAAATAAGGGATTAAAAGCAAAAATCAAAAGCAAGCTTGTGAATGAAAAAGTGACTGCCACTTCAAGAATCTCATCAAAGCTTCGACCAAAGCGTCAACCTCAAACATCATTGTCAAAAGAAATCATCTTGTCAACCAAAGCGTGCCTGATAAATTAGTTGTGCATAGGACTGAAGAATATCATGAAGAATGGGTGGGCACAAATAAACTTCGAGCCTTAAAATCTTTTTTTTTCAAAACCGTGAACCAGGCCACATTACAACCTTCAAAAGTCCTAATTGAAATAAGGCTTATTTCGATAGCACACTTTAAAGCGTTCCTGACTCCCATGATTTTTGCTCAAAATTTGTGATGGTATCATATGCTTTTGTATATTTGTCTTTCAAAAATCAATGTCATATCCTAACCAGTGATTCAGTCACAAGGTTTTGCGACAACTTTTTTATAAAATCTTCAAGACTCACATAACTGTCATATTAAAATTCTCATTCTCTGAATAGACATTTTATCTTGTAAAACATTTGCTTGATATCAAGGAAACTTGCAATTGACCATCAGCAAGGGGCATGCTGTCTAGAAGATTTGTTGAGCAAAGAATATGCCAAGTACCGTTAATCTGGGGCAATTACCTCGAGATTCGGCGAATCTCTCTGTGAATCTGTTGATCTATCAATTTATCTGAAAGGTCATACATTCCGGGACAAATTGTGAATCGGAGCTTACCTTGATCAGTACCTCAAATTTGGGGCACCTAAAGTGGTTTCCATGGAGCAATCCAGATCTGTCAAGATATATGTTATGTTTCTTCCTCCTTAAGCCAAGAATCAACCTCCCACAGAGTTGATCTTTTTGGGTTTTACGGACATGTGCAGTGTTCCCCTAAAGAAGAGTGTTGCTATAATGGGTTGGGTATGTGATCTCGCATTCTTCAACTAAATACTGAACTTGAATGTTCCCTAGTGTTCCCCAGCTAAAACTCGAAGAAGAGTTCGCGTTGTTATCCTTTCAACGGATTTATGATATTAGAAGATTGAATTTTGGAGGTTCATCCCCAAGAAGTATTTTCCTCTCCTCAGTGAGACTTGAGAATTAAAAAAAAAAACTCTACTCTATCGGTGGTTTCGATTTCTCTCCAGTGATGCTTCCTTCTTGATTGAGATTGACTGAGTATCCGGTTGTACTGGTGTTGTTTGGTAATCTCCAATTTGTCTGTTTATCTGTTTTGTCTGTTTTGTCAGCATATACATGATACGCATCATAACATTCATGCATTTATTCATTCATCACGCATAGTCGAATTTATATTCGTTGCTCATTTTTGCATTTTGATATTTGTCCCTTCTCCTCATAAGGTGTATGTACTTCTCTCAATTAGGGTTTACCCCTTAAGCAGAAAATCACACTATTTTTTGAATCTCCAATAAGCTTGTCCCTTATGGAAACATTTTATTCAGCGTTCTACTCCAGTTCATATTTGGATAGAACAACCCTTTAGTTGAGCTATTCCCTCACTAAAGTCTTGATTGACTGTTTCTCTCCAGATTGTTCCTGGATTGAATTTTGATCCTCCAGCAGTTACTGTTTGGAAGGTGGTTCAGGAGTTTGCATTTATTTTGCAAACTCGACACTCCACAACATAATTTTGTCTCCCTAGTGGAATCACCAATATTGGTCCGCCTTCAAACCTTTCCAGCAAAAATTATCAATTTTATCCCCAGCAAGTGGTTATCTTTAAGAAGCTTGTATGTTTTTTCCTTTCCCCAGTGAAAGAAGGGGCTGAGACCCGTTTTGGGAGGCTTATTCAACAGCAAATGACATCTCTTTGAGAAGTTTGCTTATCAGCAGCAAATGGCATCTCTTTGAAAAGTTTGCATTCAACAGCAAATGGCATCTCTTCGAGAAGTTTGCTTATCAGCAGCAAATGACATCTCTTTGAGAAGTTTGCATTCAACAACAAATGGCATCTCTTTGGGAAGTTTGCATACCAACAACAAATGACATCTCTCGGAGAAGTTTGCATATCATATCAGTCTTGTTTCTTTCTATAAAAAAAAAATAGCAAAAAAAGAACAGCTCGCTAAGTCGAAAACTCGAAAGGGCGGCTTAGGCAAAAATGAGCGTCCCGGTGGGCTGAAAACCTGAAAGGGCAGTCCAGGCAAAAATTAGGGGGACACGAAAAAAGAAATATGATCCCGGTGGATTGAAAACCCGAAAGGGCGATCCAGGCAAAAGTTAGGGACTCAAAAGAAAAATCAAATACAAAAAGTAAAGTCTGACCGATAATAAGTATTATGGTTCAGTGTACAAATGGCGACTTCTGCCAGACCTCTAACTGACGGGCTTTACCCCAGGAACCAATCATTCTTACCATGGATTGACATACCATACCGGGTTTTACCCCGAGGATTTGATTTATTTCACATATAAGGGTGTTGTCCCAGTAGAGAACTATTGAGTGGTTGTACGAATACGTCGGCCCAATGCTCATCTTGCCTGGTCAAACTTTTATCTCATCCAGTTATGTACAAATATCATTCAATCATACAAATACAAGCTTCATAACATACATTCATACATACATATAATCATTCCAACATACATACATACATACATACATACATACATACATGCATGCATACATAACAATCATTCACATATGTGCACACACGTTCATATTTACATACAACATGCGAACAAAATCATTTATACATACTGCATTGACCATCATGTGTCTTGCTTCAATAATCACAAAAAGAGTCATCCCCAGTGTATCTGGTCCAGAGATGTCTCCATCAATCATACATCACAAAAAAGCCATCCCCAGTGAGTCTGGTCTAGAGATGTCTCCATCAAGCATATTTCAAGTAGCAGGTTTTGCAAACAAACAACTGCAAACTCGTGGTTAATTTCCCAAAAAAAAAGAAGTCATCTCCAGTGCGTCTGGTCCAGACAAATACATATTCTTGTCATGTCTCGCTCACCCACAATGATAGCAGACAATTTATTTCCTCGTCGTGTCCTTACCATCCCACAATGTTGGTAGACACTGCCTTTACTTGTCCTGACCATCCCACAATGTTGGTAGACACTGCCTTGCCTTTACTTGTCCTCACCATCCCACAATGTTGGTGGACACTGTCTTTACTTCTGTCCGTACACAGGACTTTATCGCTTTCAGTATTTACTTCTGTCCGCACACATGACTTTATCTGCTTATGTCCGCACACAGGACTTTATTGCTTTCCGTCTTTACTTCTGTTCGTACACAAGACTTTATCGCTTTCAGTCTTTACTTCTGTCCGCACACAGGACTTTATCTGCTTATGGCCGCACACAGGACTTTATTGCTTTCCGTCTATTAAAGTTTTTGAATCACGAGGACGTTTCTTGACCGTTGGATCTTCGCGCCCTTTGGTTTCTGTGATGGTCGTATCTGGACCGTTGGATTATCTTTCATCATAGCCTTAGGATCGACGCAACGGTTCAGATTTGGATGGCGCCTGATTCTTCGAGCAGGTGCGTTCGTTTGGGATTCATCCATGTCATACCCCATTTTTTGACCTAAGATCCCCTCATTTTTTATTTATTTATTTTGTATCATTGCATAACATCAATAAAGTCAAGAAAATGTTCAAAAAGTTCAAATATTAGAGTTTTGGAATATTTTCTAAGTACAAATTTTTATGATCATCTATCCAACTTCACAAGACAATTTTGAGCAATTTACAAATTCATTTGAGATGCTTGATGGCTTCTCTTAAAGATAGCATTTGATACTACAAGTTGATGAAACATTTGAGGCCAAAATGTTTCTTGAAGTGAAACAAATCAAAGTGGAAATTCAAGGTCTCATTATTTTTAAAATTCTCAAACACAGATTTTTTCCCAAAGGTTTTGAGCTTTCCAAGTGCATGACTTTATGGATAATTTGCGATCGATTCGAGCAATAAATTTTCATGCTGGAGGTATGTATTTGAAGGTGACATTGCACACTTCATTATTAGGTAAGTATTAAACCAAAATCTCATGGGAATTGGAAGATACAAAGTTCCAAAGTTGAGGATTCAGAGTTGTGAAAATGGCCAGAAACTTAGAAAATATTACTAAGTGTTTTTCAGTGACAACTTTGAATATTGTTGGCACTTTTTCTACATGACCCAAGTTGATTCAGCTCAAGTGTTCAACATGAAAGTTGTAGTGTGTCATGTCTTCTTTCCATTGATACCACGATCATGAATTTCCTTTACTTGAGCACTGAGTTTCGAAGAGGCAAAGTAGCCATGACAGAGTTGATTTAAAAGTCCAATTCCATGTCAAGTCTCATGTCAAACTCATGCCAAACCATGAGATCCCACTTTGCAGACCTATGTTGCTTCTAAATCTCAGCAAAACCTGTGTTTTACACAAATCCTTGATGATATTACACAAGCCTTTGATGCATTACACAAAGACTTAAAGCATTGTCCAATTAACCTTGATAAAGCATGCTTTTTCTTCCAACAACTTTTGCATTGAGCTTCCCATTTGTTTTCTCTGATCACACTCCATCTAAAAGCACAGAAACAACTTCCTAAAACTCAGAAAAAGAATCCCTATTGTCCATGAATCAAGCTACCTTCACCTTGGAACCACAAAAGCTTTTTCAACCACTTTTGAAACTTGATGGAAAAACCAGCATTGGAACTCAACCAACACCAATCTTGTTAACCTCTGAAGACACATTCCAACCTCTATAAAAGTCCCTCAAGCCTCATAACTCAATCATCCAAAAATTCACCCAAAAACTCCATTATTACACTTTCAAAAACCATAATTTCGAAACTTGCATTTACTCCAAGTTTATTCTACTTTTTCTATCAAAACACCATCCATAGATCATAAAAAAGCTTCTGTATTCATTTATCATCAACTGTAACACCTCCATTACCATCTACCAATTCCCATTTTTTGTCACTTTCAACTCGAATTGGGTAGAACATTTCAGAAGGTTTCAAGGAAAATTAACTATACCATTAAACTCCTGGAGACTCAAGGAAGCTAAAGGGATCTTTATTTCTCATCGGTAACTACAAAGAAGAGGCATTGGACCTTGCTCCAATTGGTAAATTTTCGTGACTTTGAACTCCATCATACATGCATTATTTTTGAACAATTTGTGAAGAAAAAATGTAGTCCATAACATGAGGAGTGAAGTCCCTATGCTTGTGAGTTCTATTTGTGTTTAAATGATATGAAATTTGTGTTTGAATTTTTGGGGCTCTTACTTTAATCTGCAAAATTAGAATGTTTGAGTAAAAGTTAATAAAAGGTAAATACATATTCATAATCCTCATGAAATTCTGAGTAAAATGGTATATTTACTTGTCCAATTTGGTACATGAAAGGAAATCACGAAATTTTGAATTTTTTGGTATCTAGAGGTTGAAGATGATGAACAGTAGTTTAAATGATTTGTGTAATATATATATATTTGGGTATGCTGATTTAATCAAATGTGCTCGCTGGCACAGTTGGCTTTGTCTTTGGTTATTCATGAAAGTGTCCTGGGTTCAAATCCCATCTCCTGCTGTTTTATTTTTAAACCTTTTGTTTTATGATTTTATTTTATTTTATTTGTTTATATATATTATTAAAAATATCTAAAAATCTCAAAAAATATATTTCTTTGTTTTATTTATTTTCATGATGTTTATGTCTAATTCCGAGGGAAAAGGCGTCGCTTTGATTAAAATATCAATGCGAATTGTCTTCGCGTTTAATTTACTCGTTATGACGTTTTAAGTCAGTATCTTTTTCGCGCGCAACCGCTACCCGATTCTTTTCTAAAAAATGAGGTCAAAACCTCTTTCAAAAAATATCAACACAATTCATTTTCAAACATCGAAAAGCATAAAAAACATTTCATCGTCAAACATTTTCAAACTTTGGACTTTAAACCAAACGTTTCTTTTTATCGCGAAAACCTTAGATTTTAACCCAAGTGCTTTTTATCACCAAACTTGGATTTTAAACCAAGTGCCTTGGACTTTAAACCAATGGCTTCTTTTATCGCTAAAACCTTGGATTTTAACCCAAGTGTCTTTTTTATCGCAAACTTGGATTTTAAACCAAGTGCCTTGGACTTTAAACCAATGGCTTATTTATCACTAAAACCTTGGACTTTAACCCAAATGTTCCTTTCTCTCGCCAAAAACCTTGGATTTTAAACCAAGTGCATTTTCTTCATTCATACATTTTTTTATCATGCATAAGCCTTGGATTTTAAACCAAGTGTCTTTTATCACTCAAAACATTTTCTCAACAAACCTTGGATTTTAAACCAAGTGTCCGCATCTTATTTCTTAATCAAATCTCAATCAATTTAACCATATAGACTTTTTTTCACAAACTAACATCAATCAAACTCACATTTTGCCACTTTCGGCTTTTGGTCTTTAAAACCATTTTCAAAAACTTTAAAAACAAACAAACAAATTTACTCGTAACTTTTACCCCGAACTACGGTGGTTTGATCCCTCGGGTACGTAGGCATGAGACTTGTCTCTCCAATCAATAAAATCAACAAAAACATTTTTCCTTTTTCATCACTTTAAGCATTTTTTTTATATCACTTTAATTCCTACACTTATACATTTTTTCACAAGCAATTAAAAATAAAGCGCAAAGTTAGAAATAAAAACAAGAGGTTCCTATAGAGTACTATAGATACTTAGGGTGCTAATACCTTCCCTTCGTATAACTAACCCCCGAACTTTGTTCTCTAAAAAAAATAGGGTTTTTTTCGAACTTTTTCCCTTTCCCTCGGATAAATTAAAGATCGGTGGTGGAATATTAAATTGCGATTCGAAGTTAATTAATAACTCGACATCCAAAAATCACCGCGACATAAATGGCGACTTCACTGGGGACCAACCAAGCGGGTTGAGCCTAACTTGTTTTATTTTCTATCTTCGCGCTATTATTCATATTTGTGTAAATATTTGTATATAATTGGGGATGCTTTAAGTGGTGAGATAAGTCCCCTACCCGGGCTTGAGTGACACAATAAGATAGGATGGGGTGAAATCATAGTGACATGTCCAGAGTAGTCTGGATTATGAAGCACATGTGATATGATCCCGCTCGGTGGAGGCCTCACGACGGTAGTACTCGTTGTCATGAAAAGTCATGATGGTGGTATTATTTTCAATGTGAGTGTCCGGAGAAGCCGAGAACCTTTAGAATTACCTTTAACCCATCTTGGCCTTTCCCTCGGATAAATTAAAGATCGGTGGTGGAATATTAAATTGCGATTCGAAGTTAATTAATAACTCGACATCCAAAAATCACCGCGACAATCTATATATAGGGAAGTGGAGGGATTTTTTCAAAATCCTTCTCATTTTCGCCTATTCAGTTTCCTACTTCCGTTTTCTCTCTCAGTTTCTCAAGCTTTTGCCACTTTCATCTCAGAGTTCCAGAGTTTACCATTGAATTTCTCATTCGTTTTTCTCTGCATTTATCAGAACAAGTAAGTGATCTTGGTCTCTGATCTTAAATTTCTGTTTGATGGTTGTAGATTTCTTGCTTTACTTTGTTTTTTCCTTTTTTGCGTTTGTCCCGCGACAGTGGTGGTTGAGGGTTGTAGGTGGTGATTAGCACCGTTTCCCTCTCACAAAACGGTGGTTTTTGGTGGAAATCATCGTTTTAGAGTAGATTCTAGGCCCCTGGTAAGGAGGTTGCTGGCGTTTTCGCGCCTTTGCAACTTCCATTTTTGGGTTTTTAGCGAATAACAATGTCGAGCATTCATAGGATATTTCCGGGCATTCATGTGTTTAGAATCCTCGAATATTTAGGGTTTTCCTTAGAATTTCCTAAGTATTTTTCCTGTTTGATTCGAGCATCTATAAGATATTCCGGGCATTTCCCCACTAGGCTCCTCCTATGTTTAGGATTTTCCTTTAGAATTTTCCTAAGTGTTTCCAAGCATGATTGGTCGACCAATACCTTCGCCCCTTTACTTGATTTGGCGATGGAAGGGGTGGATTTGATGTTCGAAGATGTCGAATTCATTCTTTTCCTCTGCCTTTTTCAGGTGTTATGGCCGCCAATGAAATCCAACGAAGGATTCCCGTGGAAAATAATATAAATTGGGTAGCTGATGAACCGAGGACTACGCCCAGTAGATTTGAGCTCGGGGATGTTTATCCCGAGGATATGTGGACGGAGATGGAGGATGAGGGCTATGCGAATTGGGAGGTTAGGATACCCGGCGCTTGGCAAAAGATTTGCTCTCCGTTCAAGAATGGGGGTTTCCCTATGTATCAAATCGCATTCGAGCATATGGGCTGGCGGTTGCCTTTCAGTGACTTGGAGGTGGCGATCTTCAATCATCTGGAGTTGTGCCCGTCGCAGCTCCACCCTAATTCTTTGGCCTTCATCAGGGCCTTTGAAATAGTGGCAGCGTTTCTGGAGTTGGCGCCCACCATTCCCCTGTTCTTTAATATCTTCGACATTCAACGCTCCCGTCCACGGGGTAATGTGACGGACAAATGTGGATGGGTATCTTTGAAGCAGCATAGGAAGTTCTTCGAGATTTTTGAGGAATCCTTGCGAGGTTTCAAAGATGACTGGTTCGTTGTTCGTCCCATGACTTCAGAAGGATGGAAGACCGTACTAGTCCGGGGATACAAGATAGATGATGAATGAAGGGTCGAGCATGTGGATGATGGTGAGCCCATAGAAGTCGACTGTGACCGGTTTCCCTTCTGCTGGTCGACGAGACATTATGCTCGGGAAGCGAAGAGTTTCACTTTCAAAAGGGGGTTATTGTCCAAGGAAGAGCTCGTGGACTTGAGGGCATTGGAGGATTTCGTTGATAGTTTTCCTCTGAGTTTATGGGAAGATAGGGAGGGGAACCCCATTTGTGACGAAGATGGCCATCAATTGTCGTCTAGAAAGTTTATCAACACCAAGTCTCTACTGAAGTGCGAAACTAAAGTGGAGGCGGAAAATCTTCTACGTATGCTCGCTTATTTTATAGAATTGCTCGAATTGTAAAATGTTTGCTCGAATATTTTCGTTTTCTCGTGTGAGTTTACTGATTGCGTTTTGATTTATTTCAGGTGAAATGAAGAATACCCAACTGACTCTCCGCAAGCTCCAAGCCGAGAAGAAGAAGCGACAGCTCGGTGCTTCTTCCTCGACCCCAAATGCCTCTAGACAATCTTCCCCCACACCTTCCATTGAAGTGACGGGGGAAAGAAGGATTGCTGAGGAGGTCACTGGCGATCAGAGACCACCAAAGCATGCTCGGGTTGAAGGAGGTGGGAGCATGGTATCTGACCCTCACAAGCTGATCACGGGGAGAGCGGTCGCGGAGTTTGTTATCCCACCAACTATGGATCGCGAGTGCATCTTGGATGGGAAGACGAAAATGAAGATATTCGACGCCGACCAGTCAATCCTAGCGTCTATGGGCCCGAAATCTGTTAGGAACGTGGTGGCTGAATCCTCGGTAGCTGTATTCAAGCTGCTGGAAGTGGCCACTTTCCTAAATGGTCGTGAGTGCAAATATCTTCAGGAGAGGGATGAAGCTCGGGCTCATGCCAAGGATTTCGGAGAGCGTTTATCTGTGCTTGAGAACGACCTGTCTTCGGAGACCAAGGCCCTCAAGGAATCACAGGGGAAGGTTGCCCAGCTGGAGGAAGACCTAAAGAGTGCTCGGAAGGATGAAGAGACTCTAAAGGGGAAGGTTGCTGAGCTGGAAGAGAAGTTGGCCTCCATGACGCTGACCCCTATTGACGAGGAGGAGAAGAGGTTGGACCCGACGGGCACATATGCCAAGTTCAGCCGGGCAGACTTGATCTCGAGGATCTATCAGATCGGTGACTTGCAGTTGGAGGTTGCCTCCTCGAGTTTCAAGAACGCGGTTGCCCAACTTCAAATCTTGAATCCTGATGTCCAGTTGGTGACCGAGGGTATGGACGAAATGAAAGAAGTCCGGGACGGCCAGATTGCTACTCCTCCCCTTGAAGATGAAGAATGATTTTTAACTTTGTAATATTAAATGCCGGCGTTATGCTCGCCCTGACGTTTTGATTTGTTCGGCGTTTTGTTCGCCCTCTTTGTAATATTCTGACAATTGCGGCCTATGGTCGCCTTTTATTTATAACTCCTTCACTTGTTCTGTAATTTATGCTCGTTTTATTGCTTTGCTTGTGGAGTGTTTATTTGAATTTGTCTATATTGAATGCACGCTTAATTATTTCCCCGTGAATTTGATCGTTTAGAGTATGCGAGGATACCTTAAAAACGATGCTCGATTCTTACTGAGGGTTTTAACTTGGTAAATTTTTAGACGTTCTATTCGCTAGGTGGATCACCCTTTGCGCTAGTGCTCGTATAATAAGCACGGTTGCTTCTTGATGTCGCGGATCATAAGCACCGTTCCCGAGCAGTTTGTGGAACTGTACGAGTGTTTGGCTGGCTCCCAAACTAGAGTCGAGGAAAGTTTCTTCGTTTGAAATTTTTTTTCTCGCAGCATTGAACATCCCATCGCGAGCTGGGCGTTCTGCCGTGCATGTACTAAGCAACGATGGGGCTCGCATGGAGTGTTCTCTCGTTGAGCGTGGACGTCAGCATTAGAGCTAAGGTCGAGCTTTAAAGTTTTAAGATTCATGCTCGTACCTAAGCATTCCTCCGTTGTATAGGCGCGTCTCCTCGGCGGGATTTGCAGCCTTCGTTAAATAACATGTTGAATTATGCTATTTTTAACTATAGTATTGTTTTAGCATGTGCGAGGGATTTCTTTGCTGTAGAGATCTTCGAGGTGATATGCTCCGTTTTCTGTTTTTGTTCGGATTCGATATGGTCCTTCCCAATTAGCTGCGAGCTTCCCTTCTCGTGAATCTTTTTGGTTTCTTCTTAGTACTAGGCTTCCCACCTCGAATTCTCTTTTGATAACCCTTTTCTCGTGTCAAGCAGCTATTTTTTGTTTGAGGGTTGCTTCTCAAAGAGAAGCCCCTGTTCTGAGTTCTTCGACGAGGTCTAGTTCCTCTCTCAGTAACTCGTCGTTTATATTTTCCTCGTGAGGATATTCGATCCTCGGCGATGGTTTTCCCATTTCCACGGGAATTACGGCCTCTGTTCCGTACGTTAGTCGGAAGGGCGTTTCCCCGGTTGTGGAATGTGGAGTGGTTCTGTAGGACCATAGGATGTTGTGCAATTCCTCGGTCCAACTTCCTTTAGATGCGACCATTCTTCGTCTTAATCCTCGTAATATCACGCGGTTGGCTGCTTCAGCTTGCCCGTTGGTTTGAGGATGCTCGACTGATGTGAAGTGTTGTGTGGTGCCTATCGCGGTGAGGAATTCTTGGAACTTTTTGTTCGTAAACTGCGTTCCATTGTCCGTTACCACTACTTGAGGGATCCCGAATCTTGCGAGCACGTTTCTTTTGAAGAAACGAAGTATGTGGGATGCGCCGATTTTTGCGAGAGGTTCTGCTTCAATCCATTTGGTGAAGTAGTCCACGGCAACTATGAGGTATTTGACTTGCCTGCGGCTGTTGGGAAAGGGCCGAGGATGTCCATTCCCCACCAGGCGAATGGCCAAGGGGAAATCAGCGTGTTCAGCTCGTTGGCTGGTGCGATGTGCATGTCCCCGTGTCTTTGGCACTTGTCACATTTAAGGACATGGTCTTTGGCGTCGTTTTGCATCGTCGGCCAATAGTACCCTGCTCTTAGTGCTTTTCTTGCCAGAGATCACCCACCAATATGTTGTCCATTTATTCCTTCGTGGATTTCTTGCAGGATGAACTCTACGCGTGTTTCTTCCACACATTTGAGCAATGGGATTGAGAATCCTCTTCGATATAACTTATCGTCGAGCAAGACGTATGAGCATGCTCTTTTTCGGATTTTTGTTGCTTCCTTGGCGTCTGCGGACAGTGTGTTTGACTTCAGGAAATTGTATACCGGGGCCATCCAGCTATGATCGTCAATAGCACAGATGTGCATGACTTCTACTGCCTTTTCGATGCTCGGCCTAGTCAATGTTTCCTGAATGAGCGATTGGTTGCCCGCTTTTTTGCGCATTGTGCTCGCCAGTTTAGAAAGGACATATGCTCGTGCATTGTGTTCTCGAGGAAGATGTTTCACTTCCGTTTCCTTAAACTTTGCGAGTTTCGTTTTGATGAGGGTTAAATATTCGAGGAGTCGCTCCTCTTTTGTTTGATACTCTCTTGATACTTGAGATGCTACCAGTTGCGAATATGTGAATATTTTGATTTCCTCGGCTCCCATGTCCTCGGCTAATCTCAACCCTGCTAGGAAAGCTTCATACTCGGCTTGGTTGTTCGTCGTTGGGAACGAAAGTCCGAGGGAAACTTCTATTAGGACTCCGTCTCCGTTTTCCAATATGATGTCCGCCCCGCTTCCTTGCGAATTCGAGGATCCATCGACGAAGATGGTCCACTTATTCTTTTCGGAAGTCGTTGACGTTGTCATTTCGGCGACGAAATCGGCAAGTACTTGGGCTTTCAAAGCCTTTCTACTTTCGAAGCTTATGTCGAATTCAGCAAGCTCCAACGACCATTTCAACATTCTACCGACCATATCTGGTCGCGCCAGCAGCTGCTTTACAGGTTGATCTGTCCGTATGACGATGGAATGAGCGAGAAAATAGTATCGAAGTTTCCTCGCAGCCATGATTACTGCTAGAGCGATTTTCTCTATTTGCAAGTATCGGAGTTCTAGCCCTTGTAGTGCTCGGCTCACAAAGTAAACAGGCTTTTGCCCTTGCTCGGTTTCTCTTATGAGAACGGCGCTTATGGCCTCTGACGCTACGGCGAGGTAGAGATAGAGTTTTTCGCCCTCGACTGGTCGTGTTAATATTGGTGGTTCGGACAATGCTCGTTTGAGGTGTTGTAATGCTCCTTCGCACTCTTCAGTCCATTCGAAAGTTGTTTCTTTCCTGAGGAGTTTGAAGAGAGGCAGAGCGTGTTGAGCAGATTTGGCGACGAATCTAGCCATTGAGGTCAACATGCCGTTCAATGTTTGGATGGACTTTTTCGACTTTGGAGTTGGATAGTCCAAGAAAACCATGCATTTGTCGGGATTGGCCTCTATTCCTCGTTCTGTTAAGTAGAAACCGAGGAACTTTCCAGCCTTTACCCCGAACGTGCATTTTTCCGGATTGAACCTCATGTTAAACTTTCTTGCTTGGTCGAACACCCTTTTCAAGTGGACGGTATGATCGATTTCCTCTTCGGATTTAACGATCATGTCGTCCATGTAGACTTCGAGCATGTCTCCAATTTCATTGTGAAATACTTTGTTGATCATCCTTTGATAAGTGACACCTTCATTTATGAGTCCGAAAGGCATTACATTATAATAATAATTACCAGTTTCGGTCATGAAAGCTGTTTTCTTTTTATCGATTTCAGCCATTTTTATTTGATTATAACCGGAATACGCGTCCATAAACGATAGTAATTTAAACTCGGAGGAATTATCTACTAATTTAGTTATGTTCGGTAAAGGATAAACATCTTTAGGGTAAGCCCTATTAAGATCGGTATAATCAACACACATACGCCACTTTCCATTAGATTTTTTGACAAGTACAACATTAGAAAGCCAGGTTGTGTACTGGGCTTCAGCAATGAAATTGGCCTCTAGGAGGTCTTTTACAACTTTTCGAGCAGCCTCCGCTTTTTCGGGAGACTGCTTCCTACGACGCTGAACTACAACACTAGCCCTAGGATCTATGGTCAACTGATGAGAAGTGACCTCGGGGTCTATTCCGGGCATTTCAGCTGCACTCCAAGCAAACAATTCAGCATCCTCCCTTAAGCAAGCTTTCAACTGCCTTTTCACCAAGTCGGGGAGATCAACTCCAATCTTTACGCCCTTTGTTGGATCCTCGCCAAGGGGAACTAGTTCGAACTCTCCATCAGGGATGGGGCGATAGTTTTCCTTGATCAAAAGGTCGTCCTTAATCGCCCTCTTTTCTTGTTTGCGCTCCTTCTTGGAAGTTCGAGCATCTAGTTCAACTGCGTCCTCGGTAGTGATTGAGTTTACGCTGGGCAGCTTTGTTTCTTCTTTCTTCTTCTTCGGCGTAACCACAGAGTTGAGGTTCTTGGACGCAGCTTCAAAGCATCGCCAAGCAGCTTCTATGTCCCCGTTGATTGTGGCGACCTGTCCATCCTTAGTGTAATACTTCAGCTTCAGATGGATGGTCGAGGACACTGCAAACAGTTCAGCTAAAGTTGGTCGCCCAATGATGCATTTGTATAGAGATGGGCAGTCGACGACCAGGAACTTGACCTTCACGGACTTCATGGCCTTGTTTTCGCCGAAGGTGACGATCAGGTCCACGTATCCCCAAGGCTTTGTTGTTGATCCGTTGAACCCTTGAAGGTCGGATCCAACATAAGGGACCAAATTCTCCTCGGTAAGCTGCAACACTTTGAAGAGTCCTGAGTACATAATGTCACAGGAGCTTCCTTGATCGACGAGGATTCTTCTCACATCGAAATTAGCCATTTTTGCTCTGACGAGCAATGGGATTTGAAAGTTTGGCGATCCCCCGGGAACCTCTTCCCTACAGAATGCCAACAGAGCTTTCTTTCACCTCTGTTATTTAAATCTCCCCGACTGGGGATGCCTTTTCTAACTTATCGAATTTCCTTTTGATGGATCCGATGGTGACAGGATTAAATCCTCCTACGGAGATAACCAGTGCTCCGGCGAAATTTTCCCAACTCCCGGCCAGATGTGCAGCAAGATAATCAAGAGCCTCTTTTTCCTCGTTGTTTGGTAAAGGGAGGAAATCTTCAGGTCTCGATATGGCGAGGGTTACTCCACCGATGACTCTATTTTCCTCCTCGGCAGGTTGTTCAGGGCTTGCTGGATCAACTGCCAATTGATTCTGTCGAGGAGCGTTATTGGCAGTCCTTGGCTGCCCATCTATGTACTGTCGTGCATATCCTTTCTGAATGAGGATTTCAATGGCATCCTTCAGATGCACGCAGTCATCAGTTACATGCCCGTAACTTTTGTGGAAGCGACAGAACTTCTTCTTGTCCACGTTTGGTTTTGCGGGCAGCTGTTTTGGGAACCTGATTCCCGCGCTTTTGAACTCAGCGCTTGATATCTCGGACAATATCCTGTCCCGAGAAACATTCAAGGGAGTGTGGTCGACATCGGAATGATGAGCATTAAATGTTCATCACGGCTCCTCAGCCGTTTTCCGACAGCCATTGATGGGCATTAACTGCCCATCAACGGCCTTGGCCAAGCGCTGGGGCTATATATAGACTTTTCACAAACTTCACAAAGGTACGTAACATCCTATATTGAAAACCTACTCCTTCCTCAACTGACTTGAGCGTCGGAGTGCCTGCAGGTACACAACCCCCTCCGGGCACACTTGGACTGAACGGAACCACGAACCGCCGTGCACCACCGTCTGGTCGACTCTGATCAAGGTAAAGATCAAGTAGTTTTTTCATTAAAAAAAATAAAGAAATTAAAATAATGAGGCTAAAATTGGAATGAAAGGTAAAAAGCTAGAAGCTAGTGAAAAAACCTTGTTACCAAACACCTCTAATTTTACAAAGCAAACTTATAAGCTAGTATAATAAGCTATAAACTAGCTTATTTTGTTTACCGAACATACACAAGTGTGTGATTTTAGCAGCAAGCAAGCAACGTGCATGCACTCCACGTGCGACACCGGATGGTTTTCCACGTACATGAAAATTTGACTCGCTCTCTACCGATGAGTATGAAAAGAAAACTGTATGCAATTGAGGACAAGAAAAGGAACAAACAAACAAACAATTAAGAGACATAAAATCAAACACAATATGGCTACATCGTCGAATCTCAACCCAGCGTTTGCATACACGGTGGTTTACGTAAAAGACGTTGCTGAATCTGTTGATTTCTATGCCAAAGCCTTCGGCTATTCCGTTCGTCGCTTAGACGAATCCCACAGGTTCCCTGGTTTCATCATACTCATTTCTTTAAATGTTGAAATTTCAACATTAGACTAATTAATTAAGATAATAGTTAATTAACTCGTTAAACATTGATTGATTTATTATTTTTGAATCTCAGATGGGGAGAGTTGGAAAGTGGTCACACAACTATTGCTTTCACTCCAATCCACCAGCATGAGACCGATGATCTCACCGGTGTTGTTCACGCCAATAGATCCAAACAAGAAAGACCACCGCTTGAGGTTTGTTTTGTTTACGCCGACGTTGATGCTGCTTATAAGGTACTAATCACATCTATATATATCATCTATTTAGAATTGACAATATATATGAACACACAAAAAGTTTGATAACGAAAGACATTAGAATTCGCTATAACATGTTTCTATTGGATGAATGAATTAAATTTCGGTGTTACAAGTATACTACAAGTTTGTTTATATATTTTCGTGTTGGGTGTCCATATACTACCTCTTCCAATGTATAAGATGTCTCTCACAAAAAAGCACAAGAATTACGAAAAGTAGTTTTTGCACAATTACTAAGAGAGAAATATTGATCTCTTACTTCTCTTTATTTAATTAGGGGTATTTTTGTAAATATTTAATTACTTTCAAAAGAGTTATAAAATGAGACAACAAAATTTTACAAAAAAAAGCCTTACATAATCTAACAAAGGTATACGATATTATTAATTAGGCTTACGGATTAGTTGAGTAGACATAGAGGGATCACGGACCAGGATCACCTGTTGTTTGCAGGCAGCAGCAGGTCCACACAGCAGACAAAAAAAAAATTCTATTATTATTTTAATAATTTAAATATATTATAAAATAAATAAAAAAGCATCAACAACATAGCCCTGCGGTTAATTTTAACTGCATGTAATCCAAACGCGAGGGATCACTCTAAATATACGAGTGTTTGAGAGCTTTCTTTTTGCGTTTCTTGAAATTCCTGAAACTCCATAAATGCTCTGCTCGAGTTCTAGGGTGGTGAGCCTTATAAAAATGTTTTTATGAAAAAATAGGGTTCAACTTCTAGGACTCCGGCTATGCAAATAGGTTTCCAGTTGTAGGACTCAAACCCATTTGTTTGTCAATTACAAGAACTAATGGAACAAATGCATTCTAACTTTTTATTAACAACAACAGTGTTATGGGGGTGGAACAGATTTGAACGTTGGGAATGTCTTTATTTTATCAATGTTCGAATCCTAGAGCTCGAAATATAGTTCAAACCCCAGAACTTGAGTGGAGCTTTTTGAAAACGTAGTTGGGTTGGGTGTGCGACAAACAATGGAGGCACGGAAAGAAAAAAGTCACATAATTTTACTCTACCTACAATTTGGTTCAAGTGAAAGATGACATTGGTCTTCAATTCCGAGTTAATCGGACTAGATACAGAGTTTCTAAAAGAAATTGTAATTCATTGTAGTAATTATAATAATTTTAAATTGCATTTATGTTGTATTGGTTTGATTGATTGAAATTTTGTATTTAATGAAACAGCGGGCAGTGGAGAACGGAGCGGTGCCGGTGAGTGAGCCGGAGATGAAGGAGTGGGGACAAAAGGTTGGTTACGTGAGAGATACTGATGGCATCGTGATCAGAATGGGAAGTCATGTGAAGCCAGCAAAACTAGATTAATAATTTTCAGGTCAACATAGCAGCAATATATGAATTTTCTTAGAAGAACAATGCTTTAAATTACATGTATTTGTCCTGCTCTGGTTTATACATATTATGTACTCTCTTTTAGCAACATATTATGTACTTGTTGAGTCTATATTTCATTGATTGCTATTACTGATGACAATTTTGGTGGCAAGATTGGTTCATAAGAAAGTATGTTTCTATTTCTCTAATAAACCGAACATTTTCTCTAGGCAGTGGTTAAAATTTTACTTTTTAAAGGTGAATAATTGAAGTATTCGGGGTTGGAATCTCGATTTATGTGTATAAATTACGATGTTTCTATCAACTGAGTTATGTTCACATACAAATATAACCGTGTTTTTTTTTTTTTTTGTGGTTTTCACCACCAGTTTAATCTGGTTCGGGGGTCAGTTCTGACATCAAGTGGTTCCAACCCCCTCCCGATCGCAGTTGCAGGGGATCGAACCGTGATCCTCCCTACCAAATTCAGCACCAATCACCACTGAACCAACTAACGATGGATTAAGATTGATTAATATAACAGTGCTTTATTCACTTTATTTTTGAATTTCTTCAAGGAACAAATTCTATAAAATGTAATCAAATGCCACTTCTGTTATTATAATCTCAAAACGTTTGAGACAAACATTGAATTAGATTTTAGTTTTTAAAATATTTTCATAATTGTTTACATTGTGATTTGTGATTTGATGCAACTCATTGTTTTGAAGTTCATAAAATCATGACGAAAATCGTACTTCGAAAAAAATGAAAATTATCTGATTGTTTTATCCAAAAGCTCCGATTCACTAAATGTTGTGAATATTTTGAGGTAAAATAATTATTTCAGAAACTTATTTAAATTTATGAAATATTTTGTTCAAGTTAAATTTAAGGAATTTATCCCGTGAGTTTAGTTCAATTGGTAGGGATATCACTTAGGAATTTCAAGTTACTATGCTACTTCACCAAAAAAAAAATGTAAGGAATTTCAATGGCATCCTAAATGTTAGGAATTTTTAATTTCTTCCTCCATATATTTATTTCAAATTTCTTCTTCCATATATTTTAAAAAAAAAATGCAAATTGGCCCCAAAGTTTTTCAAGTTAGTCTATCCAAAATAAAGGTAATTCAAATACAATTATTTAAATTGTTTAGAATTACAAATCCTCTAAATTTTTTAATTACACTATTGAAACACATTATACGGAGTAAGTTTGAGAGATTTGATCTCTACTTAAGATTTGTATTTGGTCTACATGTGGTGTCCCACTTGGATTCCCTAGTGTGTTTGGATGAATGAACAGAATATTGTGAAATTGTTGTAAGGAAATCATTTTTTTTTTAATTTTACCTAGGAAAAAAAGAGAATTTCCTAAAAAAAACTATATTACTTCTGTTGGGAATTACCTTGAACTTGAAGAAAACAGAAAATTGGGTGTGGCTCTGTTACCTGGCGCCGCGCGCAGCAAGTCTTGCGGCCGGCGCCAGTGCCACTCTCCAACCCTGTGTTCAATTCTGTTTGTTGGCGCGCGGCGCGGGTACGCGAATCCTATTTATAGGGTTGCGATTTCTGCTATGCCGTAACGGTTGAAAAGAGGTTTTTTGAGGGTTTTCTCAAACAACAAAAGGCTAGGAATATTTCTTAGGGTTGGGAATAATCTCTTTCATCTTGTAAACACATATCATTGAAATCTCTTGGTCACGGGAAGAGATTTGGGACAAGGGTAGATTTAGGGTTTCTAATTCTTGTAACCTTTGTGAGAATCTTTTGTAATCAAGGAACAAAGTTTGATAGTGGAACGGAGAGCTGCCCTCTCCCCCAGAGTAGGTTCATTAACACCGAACTGGGTAAACAATTGTGATTGTCTTTTTTACGTTTTCGCGGTTTATTTGTTTAGTATTGATATTGCTTATTCTCACTTATTTGATTGCTTTATCGGATTGCTCCACACACTAAGGTTATTGGTGTGATTTTAACCGAATTCACAACAATTGGCGCCCACCGTGGGGCAAGGATCAAACGATTAAGGTATCATGGGTTCTAAGTGGGACATTGAAAAGTTCAATGGGAGTAATGACTTCAGTCTTTGGAAGGTGAAGGTTAGGGCAATACTTACTCAACAAAAGTGCGATGAGGCATTGAAGGGAGTGGCAGCCATGCCAACAACTCTCTCAGACACGGAGAAGGCCGAGATGGATGGCAAAGCATTAAGTGCTATCATCTTGTGTCTTTCAGACAAGGTGTTGAGGGAGGTGGCAAAGGAGAAAAGTGCAGCTGCTATGTGGGCCAAACTTGATAAGTTATATATGACTAAGTCCCTGGCACATAAGCAGTGTCTGAAACAAAAACTCTATTTCTTCCGTATGGTGGAGAATAAATCGGTGTCGGAGCAACTATCAGAGTTCAATAAGATTATCGATGATTTGGCGAACGTTGATGTGAAGATAGAAGATGAGGACCAGGCGTTTCACTTGTTGTGTGCTTTACCTAAGTCTCTTGAGCATCTCAAGGATGCGGTGCTATATGGCAAAGAAGACACTATCACCTTGGATGAAGTCCAAGCGGCTTTGAGAACCAAGGAGCTGATAAAGCTAAATGAATTGAAGATTGATGATAGTGGAGAAGGCTTGAATGTCACAAGGGGCAGAAGTGAAAACAGAGGTAAAGGGAAAGGGAAGAAACACAGGTCTAAGTCTAGGGCAAAGGGTGATAGTGGTAGCAAGTTCAAATGCTATCACTGTCATGAACCGGGTCACTTCAAGAAGGACTGTCCTCAGAGAAGGGGCAGTGATAGTTCGTCGGCTCAGATTGCTGTTAGTGAAGAGGAAGGTTATGAGAGTGCAGGTGCACTGACAGTTACTAGTTGGGAACCGGAGAAGAGCTGGGTCATGGACTCTGGATGCTCTTATCACATTTGTCCAAGAAAGGAGTACTTTGAAACCTTGGAATTGAAAGAAGGTGGAGTTGTGCGTCTTGGTAACAATAAGGCGTCCAAGGTTCAAGGTACTGGTTCTATTCGTCTCAAAATGTATGATGACCGCGACTTTCTTTTGAAAAATGTGAGGTATATCCCTGAACTTAAGAGAAATTTAATTTCGATAAGCATGTTTGATAATCTAGGGTATTGCACTAGAATTGAACGTGGTGTGATGAGAATTTCTCATGGTGCATTAGTAATAGCCAAAGGGTCTAAAATGAAGGGTCTTTACATTTTAGAAGGTTCCACCGTTATTTCTAATGCATTAGTAACTAGTGTTGAAAATGCAGACATAACTAAACTATGGCATTTGAGGTTAGGGCATGTCAGTGAGAGAGGTTTAGTTGAGCTAGCAAAACAAGGTTTGCTAGGACAAGAAAAACTGAACAAACTAGATTTCTGTGATAACTGTACACTAGGCAAACAACACAAGGTGAAGTTTGGGGTGGGAGTTCATAAGTCTAGTAGACTATTTGAGTATGTTCACTCGGACCTTTGGGGTCCAGCGTCGGTTCCTACTCATGGTGGAGGTTCTTATTTTCTTAGCATTATTGATGATTATTCTAGGAGGGTATGGGTGCACATCATTAAAAATAAAAGTGATGCTTTTGAAAAATTTAAAGAATGGCATACCTTGATAGAAAATCAAATTGGAACTAAACTGAAAGTTTTAAGAACTGGCAATGGCCTGGAGTTTGTTTCAGAGCAATTTAATGAGTTTTGCAGGAAGAAAGGTATAAAGAGGCATAGAACCGTTGCATACACACCGCAGCAGAATGGTCTTGCAGAAAGAATGAACAGAACCTTGTTGGAGCGGGTGAGGTGTATGCTGTTGGGAGCTGGATTACCCAAGAGTTTCTGGGGAGAGGCAGTTAACACTGCTGCCTATTTGATCAACAGATGTCGATCAACAGGAATTGATCTAAAGACACCTATGGAGGTTTGGAGTGGCAAGCCGGCAGACTACTCCAAGTTGAAAATCTTTGGAGCTCTAGCATTTGCTCATGTTAAGCAAGATAAGCTTGATGCTAGAGCTGTGAAGTGTGTGTTCATTGGTTATCCAGATGGTGTGAAAGGTTACAAGCTGTGGAAGATGGGACAGGGAGGATCAAAGTTTATAATAAGCAGGGATGTCACTTTTGATGAGACCCGGATGGGGATGAAGTGCAAAGACCTAAATGAGAGTCCAGAAACGGGGGTGGAGAATTTCCAGTTTGAGGTGGAGCCTTTCACTGATAGGAGGGAAACAGAGGAGCAGACTCTAATCCCTGAAGAAAGTGGAAGTGATGATACAGCTACTTCTGACTATCAACTAGCTAGAGATAGGGAGAGAAGAAGAGATATCCGTCCACCAAATAGATACGGTTATGCTGACCTTATTTGTTATGCTTTGAATGCAGCTGAAGAGGTGCAAGACTCGGAACCAAAGAACTTCAGGGAAGCATCAGAAAGCATAGAAGGCAAGGACTGGTTGAAGGCAATGAATGAGGAAATGCTATCATTGGAGAAGAACCAGACTTGGGAACTTGTGCCATTACCTAAAAATAAAAGGGTAGTGGGTAGCAAGTGGGTGTTCAAGAAAAAGGAAGGCATTCCTGGAGTTGAAGCACCATGGTATAAGGCGAGACTTGTAGCAAAGGGTTTCACTCAGGTGGAGGGGATTGATTACAACGAAATCTTTTCACCGGTTGTGAAGCATTGTTCTATAAGGGTACTTATGGCTATTGTGAATCAGTATGATCTTGAGTTGGAACAAATGGATGTGAAGACCGCATTCTTACATGGAGAGTTAGAAGAAACCATCTACATGCAACAACCTGAAGGTTTTGTGGAAGACAGTTCTAAAGTATGTCTGTTGAAGAAATCTTTGTACGGGTTGAAGCAAAGTCCAAGGCAGTGGTATCGTCGGTTTGATGATTTCTTATTAAAGGCTGGATTCGTGAGAAGCAACTATGACAGTTGCGTGTACATGATGAAGAGAAATGAGAAAATCATTCTCTACCTTCTTCTTTATGTAGATGATATTCTTATTGCAGGTTCTGAAAAGCAGGAGATTCTAAAGCTCAAGGAGAAACTAAATGGTGAATTTGAGATGAAGGATCTTGGTAATGCAAAGAGGATACTTGGCATGGATATCATGAGAGACCGAAGTAAAGGTGAGCTGTTCTTATCTCAGTACGGTTACTTGAAGAAAGTGATGGAGCGGTTTAGAATGACAGATTCTAAGGTAGTGAATACACCACTTGGTCACCATTCAAAATTGTCAATAAAACAGTGTCCTCAATCCGAGGATGAAAGAAAGAAGATGGAAACTACCCCTTATGCAAGTGGAGTTGGAAGCATCATGTATGACATGGTTTGTAGTAGACCGGACTTATCCTATGCAATAAGTGTGGTAAGTCGGTTTATGGCAAATCCGGGCCAAGTTCATTGGCAAACATTGAAGTGGGTTCTGAGGTATTTGAATGGGTCCTTGAAGGGAGGTCTGAAGTATAGAAGAACTGATCCAGGAAGAGATGCTTTGGAGGGTTATGTGGATGCGGATTATGCGGGCAATGTGGATACTAGAAAGTCTTTATCTGGTTTCGTATTCACTCTATTTGGTACAGCGGTAACGTGGAAGGCTAATCAACAGTCAGTTGTGGCCTTGTCGACAACTCAAGCGGAATATATATCTCTTGTTGAAGGAGTCAAGGAAGCTATATGGCTGAAGGGTATGATTGGAGAAATGGGGATCAATCAAGGGTGTGTGAGGATACATTGTGATAGTCAGAGTGCCATTCATTTGGGAATCATCAAGTGTATCATGAAAGGACAAAACACATTGACATCCGGTTGCACTTTGTTAGAGATATGATTGAGACAAAGGAAATCATAGTAGAGAAAGTAGCATCGGAGGAAAATCCAGCAGACATGTTCACCAAATCATTACCAAGAGTCAAGTTCAAACATTGCTTGAACTTGATTAACTTTGAAGAGTAGACGAAGATTGGAGAGGGCATCATGGTGGTTGGTGGGGAGTTGGCATCACCATCAAGTTAAAGGCAAGGTGGAGATTTGTTGGGAATTACCTTGAACTTGAAGAAAACAGAAAATTGGGTGTGGCTCTGTTACCTGGCGCCGCGCGCAGCAAGTCTGGCTGCCGGCGCCAGTGCCACTCTCCAACCCTGTGTTCAATTCTGTTTGTTGGCGCGCGGCGCCAGTATTTGGCGCGCGGCGCGGGTACGCGAATCCTATTTATAGGGTTGCGATTTCTGCTATGCCGTAACGGTTGAAAAGAGGTTTTTTGAGGGTTTTCTCAAACAACAAAAGGCTAGGAATATTTCTTAGGGTTGGGAATAATCTCTTTCATCTTGTAAACACATATCATTGAAATCTCTTGGTCACGGGAAGAGATTTGGGACAAGAGTAGATTTAGGGTTTCTAATTCTTGTAACCTTTGTGAGAATCTTTTGTAATCAAGGAATAAAGTTTGATAGTGGAACGGAGAGCTGCCCTCTCCCCCAGAGTAGGTTCATTAACACCGAACTGGGTAAACAATTGTGATTGTCTTCTTTACGTTTTCGCGGTTTATTTGTTTAGTATTGATATTGCTTATTCTCACTTATTTGATTGCTTTATCGGATTGCTCCATACACTAAGGTTATTGGTGTGATTTTAACCGAATTCACAACAACTTCACAATAAATAGATAATTGAAAATGGAGAGGAACCCAACTCTCTAAAGAAGGTCATAGATAAGGGAAATGTTGCTTGTAGTCCAATGATCTCTGATTACTCACGTAAGGGAAGATTGGTATAAAAAATTCAACCCAATAGATTTACAAGTATTGAAATACATCATAGATGTATTATTAGCATGATATGTAGCCTGATTACGACAAGAGTGCCTTAATTTAGAACCTAAGCCAGATCACGACATGAGTCTTAGTTTAGAAACTTTCTTTCAAGATTTATCAATGTAAATGTTTACTTTGTAAATTTCTTGGTTTTAGAAATTTTATTTAAGTTTTAGTAATGTCGTATTTTAAACAGCATTACATTCACTATCCATAAACTATTGAGGGAAATTTTCAATCATGCAAAAAGGCATTATTGGATATCAGCAGAACGGGATAAAACATTACCCCCTAGGCTAACATTGTGAACATTATTCTCTCCCATGACATTATTTATCAGTGAAATCTTAGATGAGGAGTTAACATTTATCATGTAGAAAATAAAATGAAATAAACCAATCAGAGCACAACCTCACAATGCAGAATCCAAAATCACAATATTAAGCAGAAAGACCAAACAAAGCACTAAATTAAACTCATCAAAATTAAACCAAAAAAAAAAGGTTATGCAAATAAACAAAGTAAATTTCCCATGTTCAAACCACTGGCCAAAGCACTTAAGAGTACAGTTTGTTTCCAATTCCTAACATGGAGCTGAAAAATAAATAGAAGTGCGGTACTGCTAACTTCCAAAAAAGCCATCCTTGCACAGATCAAAAGCAAAAAAAGTGAACGAATCCATTATAGGCATGTTGTATGTTCCTCCGGTTCACAAAAGCACCATCATGCGCAGCGCGTTGAATCACAACATCTCTTGTGATTTTCTTACACATCGACCGACCTTCTTCCTGAATTCCTCTCTATTTTCTCTCCACATTTTCTGTAAATTAAATCATGTATAGGTCTAATAAGAACAAACAAGATATTAAGAAAAATTACCAAGGTTGAAGATCTTTTGCAGTTTGATGCAAGTAATTTAAACCAGTAATAAGAAAAAGTAATTTGAACTTTACAAAACAAGGATTCTCAAAATAAGTAGCAGGATTTCATGTTAAATCCTGTAATATCCAAATAATGGCTTATACCATCATATACTAGGTTTTATGGAGTCAAAAATCAAGAAAGTGATTATGAATGTGGAAGACACAACAACTAAACGGCAATGATTAATGTGGAAAATGAGTTGAAACAGATAAAACCCAAATGAATAGTCCTACATAAACTAGTTATTGATGTGGAAGACACAAGAACTAAACCGTAACATTTTTCGACTGCATTTAGCAACTCGTGGAAATCACCAATGCCTAAAGAAGAACTTACTAATATTCACTTCTGTTTACAAAATATTGAGTACCCACAAAAATAATTACAGCATATAGAGGATCAGAGCAAGCTAGGGAGGAAAAAGATTTCAAGTCAATACGATAAAAACATTGGTTACAATAGACAATCCATTGTACAATTAAGTGGACGACAATTTTGTGGCATATTGTGAAGAAGTTTGTTAAGATGCCTTTATGTTCTCTAAGATACAAATAAGTAATTTATGACACGAAAGAGTGCAGGTTGCAATAAGAAAATCAAATAAATAGAAATAATTAGGGAACTTACTGCAGCTTCAACATTTGCAGGAGATTCATCATTTGGACCGGAAAGCATTGATATGATACTCAATACTATACTCTCTACCTGCAGGATAACATTAACATATATATAATTTATTAGTACATACAAGATTTGAATAGTTTATAGTTTCACAAGTAGCAAGTACATTAAATCACAAGTTGCGAACATAAAGTGGCATACGGTTTCCCTAGGATATCCAGCAAGTTACTAATGGAAAGCCAGCCATGAAATTTTCAACACTCCAATTTAGTTTCAAGAGAACTAACATTTGAAGTCATTACAAACATTAAAGCTATTTTGGTTTGAAACATTGTACTGGAAAACTATTGATTCAACCTTAGTCATTTACTTTGCAGCTCTGCATTTTAAAAAAAACTACTGAGCCTTTTACTGTACTTATATTTTGGAAAACTTCATTGCCGATAGCTCCATGAGTATTGTTATTAATCTTATAGCACACTAATCTTCAACATTAGTAGTAGTAGTATATTGGAATTTGTAATATGTGGTATATCTATTTACGCAACAAAGGGACAGAAAACGAGTCTTAATAGTACTTTCTTGCAGTATCTGCAACTTCAAATTACACTTAATTTGACAATTGATTTAAGGGATTACTTAATATTATCTCCCTATTTTTAAAATGGGGGAGAGGAAGAAGGATGAAGATGGTTCAATGTTTTAAAGATGGATTTGGCACCTCTAAATTGAAAGTTTAGTAAAGTGGGAAAATCAATAGTTGATCACCCATGATTTGTTATAGGTGTGCATATAGCATCAACCATTGATTTGTTTAACAATTTTACTACTCACTCTACTCTCTAACGTTAATTGCTCACTTTAGAGGAGCATTATCTATTGATGATAACATATACCAACAGGTTTAATAATGAAGAGTGAAATTCTTATGGTTTTATAGTATCACTTACTGTATGAACAGGTGTCCAACGCTCACTTGCAAGCTCGTAACCATTAGGATCATCACCAGGAGGATGGAGAATTGATATGCAAACCCGGCCATCAGGGTATACTGAAAATATAACAGAAAAACATCAGTCTCATGTGGTTAAAAATTAAAACCAAACCAAAATCACAAATAAGAAAAACCAACCATTAGGGTGCCATATCTCTGAGGTAAATTTCACTGATGGCGGACTATTAGGGTAATTGGAAGGAAAACTCATGATGGCATTGAAAAACCCTCCCTCACTATGAGAAGAAATCCAATGAATTAACAAACAAAACAACAAAGAGAAGTCAGTAAATTTCCAAAGCTACATAGAAAACATAAAAAAAACACTCAACAATAGTTACAACAACTTCTGCAACTAGATGGAAAGCAAAGTGACAATAATACTCAAGTGCATTTTCAAAAAACCTAAGAACTAGAACAATCACGATCTATTGTAACCAAATAAACCGAAGTTCTCGTGAGCATAACTCAGCTGTAGGGACATTGCATGTAATATACATGACCCGGGTTTGAACCCTGACATTCCCACTTATTCACCTTAAAAAGTGAAATTCTAGCCACCAAACTATCTAACAAAAAACAAATCAACCTAACCGATATATCATTCGGGTCTAACCCAAGTGGTCAGTGCGCAGTGTGCGTCCATACCTAGTTCAATTCTCGTCGAACATAAACAATATCAACAACACAAATAAGACCAATCCCAGATATTTAACAACATAGACAACAAACAACTTGAGAAAATATCACCTACAACAAGAATCTCAACAACTAAATAAAAATAAAAACAGAAACAATACACAACCTTAACAAATTATCATGATCAAGGTAAAACATAATTAAATAAAGAAACCTAAAAGAAGTAATCAACCACGTAATGATCCCTAATAAACAAAAAAACCAAAACCCAAAAAAAAAAGTTGGAATAACGGGAATAATCACGAAAACAAGGGCTTACTAAAGAGTATCAGGAGGTCCAATTATGGTGACACTCCATTCAAAAATATTGGTTTCATCAACCAAACCAGCAGAAAAGCCATCGACAGGGTTTTTGCAAAGATCTGCAAAGAAAAGAGGAACAAAATTAAAAAAAAAAAATCGATGAATAACAATAATCGATTAATTAATTAATAACAAGAGAGAGAAAATTAATTACCTTTGAGTTGTTTTTGAAGGAGAAGGCTAGCTTGGGACGCCATGAATGAATGGAAGAGAAGGGGTTTGATTGAGAGAGGTGAGAATTGTTTTTGAAAACCGACAGTTGGGTGAATTATTTATAAGGAATATAGAAGAAAGAAAGATGGTTGGCTTCTTTGTGACTCTATTAGTAGTTCTTTGTGGATTCGGGGTTTGCAATGCTAATTTTTCACTATTTATAATACTCCTATTTCTTTACTTTTTTTTTTCTCTCTCAATAATAGGGTTTTTATTTAGAGTATATAATTAGGAGATTTGAGTTTATCTATTGATATAAGATTTAGAGGATTGTCAAAAAAAATAAAATTTAGAGGGTATCTTGCAAATATTTTGCATATTTTTTTTTTTGGAGTGGGGGATTAGTTTAGATTTGATTTTGATTTTTTATTAGTTTAGAGTTGAATGGCTAATATGAAGGTTGTTTTTGAAGGATTAGTTCATATTTGATTTGTTTAAAATTTAGGAGTAGAAAGAGATTAAGGTTGTTTTTTAAGGATTATTACTTCAAATCAAAAGGGATGAAAGCTTACCATTAAATTAGGATTACATTTGTTTTAATTCAAATTTCAATTAAAGGGCCGTTTGGATTAATTTATTTTTGAGCTTATGCAAACAACTTATGTAATATAAATTATGTTTTATGATATTTTATAAGTTTACACTATTGACAATTGTATTTTTATCAACTATTTTATCATTAACTACCTTGAAAAACTCTTAATAATACATAAAAATTGCATAAGTTATTTGCATAAGCTCGAAAATAAATTAATCCAAATGGACCCTAAGAAGATTGGAGTTCCTATAATTCATTAAAGGGTTAAATATTGATTTTGAATGGTTATGGTCTGTTTGGGTTGACTTATTTTTAAGATTATGCGAAATATATTATGCAAATAAATAATCTTGTATATATTATTATAAGTTTTTCAAAGTAGTTTATGAGAAAACAACTTACAAAACACAATTTTTGTCGGTAAAAACTTATGAATTACCATAAAACTTTATTTATTTGCATAAGCTATTTTCTTATAAATTATAAAATTTTGTTTTTGGCTTCTACTTCTAATATAAGGGTCCGTTTGACCTAACTTTTTTAGCTCTTAGAAGCTATCTGAAATTTATAAGTGAAAATAAGAGCTTTCAAAAAAAGAGCAAAATTTGTTTGATAATTGTTGTTTTTTTTTTTGCTTCAAAGTACTCCCTCCGTTCATTTTTATTTGTCGTTTTAGAAAATTTCCTACAAATTAAGAAAGTGTAATTTTGTACCTTATCTTCCTATTATACCCTAATTTTATTTTATTTTTTGGAATATATTATGTACAAAAAAATAGGAACAAAACAAAAATAAACAAAAAAATACGAACAAAACCAAAACAATAAAAAGATTGTATGAAAAAGTTTAGTAAAAAAAAAAATATACAATAATTTTTTTTTATAAAATTTAGTCAATAAAAAAAATGAAGGAGTGTATAATAGGCAAAATATAACCTTAAACCATCAAAACGACAAATAATTTGAAACAAATATTTTTTTCTAAAACGACAGATAAAAAGGAACGGAGGGAGTAATTTTTAAGCTTTTTTGGTAAAATATATTTAAAAAAAAAAGATTTGTACCAAAAAAAAATTAAAAAAAGATAATAACAACTAATAATATTTAAATGAAAACAAACTTAACAATGAAAAAAATAATAATAATAAAAGCCTTCAGTAGGAATAGAAGTGTGATCATTGCAAAAAAAACTCCGGATTTTTTTTCAAAAGTAGGTTTCAACCTCTTTTCCGAGAAGATAATTTAATCCAATTTTGCACATTGAAAAAAACTGCTTTTTACGGTTAAAAGTTTTATTAAAAATGTGTTTGCCCCAACTTTTGATTAAAAAGAGAATAAAAAGCTCAAAAAAGTCGGGTCAAATGGTACCTGGACCGGGTAAAAATATAAGGGGTGTATTTAGCAATGCCCACATATTGTTCTAAGATCCAGACAACGACCCAATAGACAAAGGCTCAATGCACATATGAAATTCAGCCCAATCACATCCTAAGGCGTGACGGAAAGGCGAGACACCCATTTCTGGCAGGCGAGTCGCCTCCAACACCCATGATCCCACGATCTTTGTATGTAACCGCTTCTATCCCACTATTTGTTTCACTCATTCTCACTATCTCTATGACTAAGTACACGATCTAGGAAGGACATTCACAAATCAACCCACATCCTCCATGATTAGCTTGCAAATAGGCATGTGATCAATGTATAGAAGGAGGAACGCGGAGAAAATAAAGAAGAAAAAGGCGGAAAAAGTAATCAATGATCCCACTAAGTACAGAAACCACCCCACTAAGAGAGGTGACAAGGGTGATAAACCGCCCACTAACCCATGATCATGCTAATGACAAAGTGGGTGAATGGAGAAGGAAGGCCTATAAATACAACTTCCCATTCTTGTAAAGGGAGAACAATTCACTTTTATTAGAAATATATGAAACTTCTATATTCATCTTTTTTACTCCATATCATAGCAAATACAATCTCTATCATTTGTAATTATAATGAAGAGGACCGATAATTCTTGAACATAGATTGATTTTTGTGACTATTGACGGTCCAATTTAATTACTTTACACACCCCCTTAGTGTTGGAGTAAGTCCTAAAAGCCAATCTATTTGATAACATTTGCTTTTGTATTGTGACATGATTTATATATATTAAATATATATAATAAGGCATTTCTTTATTATGTTTGTTTTCCAAAATAATAAAGTCCCTAGAATAGATTGTTCATGTAATGAAACATTAAGTGAGACTTAATCACGATATTACATTAACTTAAGAACATTATTCTTAAAGTATCCGTAGTCAAGCTTTAATATGAATTGGGATAATAATAAAGCGTGGAGACTATTATGTATGTAGACTGATGACCACATCTCACGGGTCATGGATATGAGATATTAAGTCTATACATAGATATAAATATTAAGAGTAATATTTATATTGGATTGACCCGCCATGAGAGTACTACATAGTATGTTATGAAAGTGTCATAAGATACTCTCATAGTGATAATAGTGTATATCACTCTTAGACCTGAAACCACTATGATCCCTAGATGTGGACTCAAATGTTTTATTGTCGTTCAAACGTTATCCGTAACAGGATAATCATAACGCTGGTTGATGGGCATTTGAAGAATCATGTTGAGGCACATGAGTGTCCTAGATGGGATTTGTCCCTCCTGCATAACAGGAGAAATATCTTTAGGCCTCTTGATGAAACATGGCAGAAAAATTGCATTGCCATGCCGAATTAAGTCAATATGAGATATTAGACTTATTCGTTACTCAGTATGTTTTGGGATCAAGAAACATAAATATTGAACGATACAAGGATGACACTATCTATGTCTTGTGTTCAATTTAGATATGAGGACAAAGGAGTAAATTGTACACACATACATTATCATGGAAATGTTTCATTTGATCACCTTACATTCTTGTCACTTGGGTAGCAGTGATGTATTGCTAGATACCGCTCACTATTTATAATATTAAATATGAGATTTAATATTATTGCCAACGTGTCAGGATCCTATAGGGTCACACACAATAGAACGGTCAAAAGGAGAAACATAAGTAAGACTTATGAATGGGGTGCAGTTAGTAAAATTGCTAATTAGTTAGCAAAGGCTAATAGGCTTAAGAAAGCCCATTGCTAACCACTTGACTTGTTGCATACACAAGCAATTCTATAAATAGAACTCTTGTGCCAAAGTCATGGTTGGTTCAGTTGTTGTTCAATTGTTGAAACAACAAGCACAACAAGCTGCACTCTTTCTTCATGAAAGAAGGCTGCTCATCCTTTTTCAAAGGTTGTTAATTCTTTCTTTCTCAGGTAAACTCTGATCGCTTGGCTAGCACCGAGAACCAGAGGAGAACCGTTCGTGTGGACGAGTAGAGGCTTTTGCTACGTTGCTCAGCTTGTGATCGAAACGTTTCTTCCACAGTTCGTAAGGTAACAATACTATCACTCCTCTTTCGTAATGATCCAAGGAAAGGAAATCGACTTAATTTTAAAATTCCGCTGCTTCTGATAAGTCGATTTCCCTTCACTTAAGTGTTCACCAGAACATTTTGGCGCCCACCATGGGGCCTCGGTAAAACGATTCCCAGACCTCAAGTTCCATTTCATTCACCATCACAGGCACTTCGTTTTGGTCCTTCACATGGTGATGATTCATCGCCCCAACAATAATATTGCATGTTATTAACAGTTACAACGCCCGACAGCAAACAATGATTAGGTGTTGAAGTTCTCTAACTTACTCTTTAATCTTTGTGTAAATTTCATATATGAATAATCACTATTTGACGTTTCATAGAGGAAAATTTATGTCTACGTTGTTTTGAAGATTTTTTAAGAATTGTATGTTATCAGTAAATAGTGTTGCAAAACCATTTTACTTTGCTCCAGTTTTTCTGGCCTCAAATTTCGAATTTAATAAAGATGCACCTTTGTGTAAAGTCTTTGGAGTCTAGGGTGTTTGATCCTATACGAGGCTAATTGATATAATAATAACAATAATAATAGTAGTAGTTACATACTAAGCTAATAAGAAGTAATTGTGCTATTAATAATAATAATGAGAGATCTTTCTTGTATGGGGGAGGCTATATACACGTGCTTTCATATTATCTATAGAAGAGGAACATGAATGAGCAGATCTTCACCACTAAAACACACTAAATAATAGTAACCGACTTCTTATATTCTCTATATCTAGTTCACGTATGTCCTATATTTTAATTTGGATCACTCGTGTCTGTTTTAACAATGATGTGGACTCAAATTCGCCGTGCTGTCGTCGAACTGCTGTTAAACTCCGTCATCTCATTGGTGCTGCAACTTTGCTCATTGATTGTTTCAAACTGGATATCGTCGCCGCCAAAATCATGTAACCGTTTTGTGGAAGCTGAGCACACAAATAAAAACATTATCGGATCATTTGCAAGCTGGAATGATCATAACCCAGGTGATATCATTCTAAATCTCCTTGACGAAATTTATCATTTTATTTGTTTCTTTCAATAATTGATGTATATAAAAGCCACCATGATATCTAAATTATGGGGAGAAAACATGCTGCATATGAATCTATATTATTGCATATGAATCTGAAACCGTACATTTATTAACTCCCTAAATTGCTCTATTTTGGTAATTAAGTTGTCACTCAGCTGTTTTCATTTGCCTTCAAAGGAGGTTACGCGTAGTTCTGATTTTTCAATAGTGTTGCGGTATTTGGATTTTTCTCCAATGTTAAAGTTTTGAGTCTATCTATTTGTAATGTTTTATTCTTTTTATCTGATGCAATGGCGTATGTATACTAAACCAGTGAACTGCCTATTTGATTTTCTTAGTACGTAGCAATCTATCAGAATGACGGAATCAACAATAAGCATGACATTTAGTTATGGTTTACACTACACAATATATATATAGGTTAAATAATAGTATCACTAGACACAAGGTTCATGCAATATTGCATTTAACAAGATTTGCAATAATGCTAGCATTTTTAGTATCCAAGTCGCAACAAATAGGTAAACAAAAACTAAGATACCAAGGGAGGAATTTTTGTAGACAACAAAACTATCAGACTTAGATAATTACATTCCTATTATTAGGGGATATGTATTGGATAGTCTTTCAAAGTAATAATTCATAATCCTTGATCGGTGTGTTTCAAAACAAAAATGAAGAAATCCATATATTTAATAATTCCCTGAACATGTTCCAATTTCTTAATAGTCAATTGTTGACTTCATAAATTGGCAGATTTTGATAGTATGTTCCATGATGCATTTCTTGTTTGTACATTATTATGAATAAAATTATAAAACAATTGACTATAGTAACTTCAATGATATAATCTCGGTTTGAAGTTTAATAATACGTGCATCAGCTTTGCAGTTAGTGTTATAGTTATAAGGTGATTTCTTTCGCATTATGTTAGAACATAGAACACATTTATGTGTGAATTAAAATAAAATATTGAATCCCACTTTGGGTAGTAGAACATATTAGTATGTCTCATATACTACTGTGTATTTTGAGAATAAAAATAATATAAAGTAGACTCTACATATTATTATTAGCATTTTTTCTATGTTGTGTGAACTCACTTGGGTTACTAATTATTAGTAAGGATAGTAGAAATTAAGAGCATGTGTTCCTAATTAATCGGACACATCATCTTTTACTGAGTCATGAGTATGATCTTAATCTTATAGGAAATGAGTAAGTGGCAGATTTACTTCCTATTTTTAAGGACATGTTATCTTTTTTAGAAACACATGTTATTATCTTTTAAGATTTAAGAAAAAACTGGTTAAGCCAAAAAGAAAAAACAGAATTACGCAGAGGGTCAGATAGAAAATTAGAAAATTCTGTGACGGCTGGATAAATGGAACTTAAACGTTCCCAGAAAAAAGCAAGAACAGCCGCAACCCTTTTTCATGATTCTTAATCACATACTATATGCTAAGAATTGAGTAATGGAGATTGGATTATTATCAGCATGCCATGGATTGGCAACAAACATATGCTACCTTTCATTTTGTTTTGAAACAAATGGCGAGTAAGTTTAGTGGCAAGGTAGATGCTAACAACCTCACACTGGTTGGATTTATTTCTTGGCGTAATCTGTCATTACTAAGGAAACATAGGTATTAAATAAAGTTACTCACATATATATATATGATTACTATCATGTACCAAATTCTAGTACGATTGTTGAGTTTAATTTTTGGAAGATTGAAACTAGAATGAATGAATTAGGCACACTAATTGGTTTCTTTATTTGGTTATGCCAATTGAAAGATTTATATTATGTTTTATTTCTAACTGTTTAGAGAATACCGAATAATTAACACAGAAAATTATTCGATGTTGAATAATACTAGTATTAGTATTATTATTATTACTACTATTATTATGCTTTAAGAGTGATCATAGTATCACAGTTCCTTCAATTTGTAAGAATGGTTACAATACCATATCTCCTTTGTTTTAAGAATGGTCTTAGTACCATATTTGAATGGTTGTAGTTACCATATTATAGTGGTCATAGCACCATATTAGAATGGACTTAAACCATAGCGCACTGGTTTTAGTACCATATTTGAGGGTGTAATTCTTGCCCGATATTTACAGTGCAGTATTTATCGGTATCAGTTGAACTGGGCTGTTTTATCCTGGGGACTTCGTGGTTGATCGTCTGCCTTGCACAATTTTGGGCAGTGCCGCGAAACGTCTTAAAGAAAGCGACCTAGTACGCGACTCAATCCAGTAATATCTTCGGTAGCTGAAAATTATTTTACACACTCCCTTAAGTGTTCACCAGAACAGTACATAACTAGTTTAAGGACACGTGCATTCGCACGGGTCATTGATTTTTATTCGATATTTAATTTTGTCATTATATTATTGTAGAAAAAAAATTTAGAATAATTTTTTTTTTTGTATAACATTGTTAAAATATAAGTGAAACTATTGTGCAATTTTTTGTAAAACTTATTAAATGAATAAATTTGATTATAATTATCAATGATATATTATACAATATTTTATGCATCCGTCACAAATAATAGTCCCATGTATATTTTTTAATAAAAAAATATAATTTGTATTAAAAATATTTAGGATAATTTAGTAAATTTGATATTAATTAACTTTATGTATTATTATAACATTATTATTATTATTATTATTATTATTATTATTCGTTGGAACAAAATGAGTTTTTATAGAAGAACACTCTAAGTTTTGATGATATCAAAGTATTAAATAGACAATTGGAATTGTTAATTCTTGATCTAGTGTGCAGGAACATAATATAAAATTCATACACAAGATCACGTTTTTAGTTCTGACGATATATAGTTAAGCCTCTAAAGAACACAATCTGAATGATATGTTAAGCCTCTGAAGCAACTCAAGGTCTGAAGACTATACGAGCCTCTGAAGAAGCTCTCATAAGCTAAAGTTTGTCATGTCCAGAAGAAGCATACTCTGTTTTTCAAAAAAATATCGTATTTCTGTATCAAGCTTCTAGGACGTTCTTTTGAAGATTGACAACTCGTGGTTAAGGTATTATCAAGTAGTACATCATTCTTATCCTCAACTTTATCATCAAATGGAGCGTATAGTACTTTATGTACTATCCTTACCTCTAATATTGGAGCGTCTTGGCAAAGATGAAGTAGTGTAATTGATTTACTTCGTTTGGAAAAGAAAATTAATTTCGTATCTTCAAAGATTCACAGTTGTCTATCATCAAGGAATACAACGGTCTTATCTCAACATCTCAAAATACTTGGAATATAAATAGAAGACACCTCTCTTGAGAAAAGACTACTGAAACTACACAACTTTATTTATGTGTGTGCGCCTAAAACTTGTGCCCAAATGAGTGTGCTTAACAGCTTAAGCAAGTGTGTCTCATTTCCATTTAATACTTTTCACGGCAATATATTTTTATTTTTAAATATAATAGTGATACTTAATGATGACAAATCTTTAGCCTAATCTTTAGGCCTATTATTCAATTATTGCAAATAAACTAATTGATGATGCAAAGTTTAATTACTGATATAATATTTAGCTTGAATTTGGCACGCTTGAGTAGCTTGAACTATCTCCACCCGATTGAAACATACTTAGTGTCTAATAAAAATCTGAATTTCTTCAAAGGTTGAAGCGAAAATATAAATTTTACTCAAATTTTTGCTCAAAAGTTTAATTTTGTCTTTGTATTTCCACAGCTTTCTTGACATAATGTGATGATTTTATAAAAAAAAAAAAAAACCTTAATGACAAGGGTGAGCACGACAAATGTGACTAAATGTAGTAAGCATAAAAGTTGGTTGGATGAGGTTGGATGATATCACCGTATGGACAAATTATTTCATAATTTTTTATGTATCTCTGGATTGACATATCCTTTGATGTTAATTATCAGAATCAGACTTCTTCTTTTTCGACTAGATAGAATCAGACGTAAAACTTCTTTATTTATTTATTTATTTATTTATTGAATTTTTATTCTTGATCAGCAAATAAGAGATTGGTATATGAAGAAGTCAAGAAATCCATCGACAAAGACGAATCTTTGGTAAGCGTTAGGATCTCTGAATTGTGAAGAAATGGACTCATGGAAATAACACGAAAGAGGGTATGTTGTTTGTCTGTAGTGGATATATTAGATGTGTTTGTTCATGAAGCAATATGTTGCGTTAGAGTTACAACTATGCCTACGTAAAGGCGGATAAGTGGAGTTATTTCAAGCCACCTTTTTTTTTTATCAGGTAGTTTAGTGGCTAAAAAGAAATGGACTTACATTGATTTGTGTTATTATGTGTGTGTGACCAAATGTTAATGGACCATGTAAGTATTTCTCTAAGCTTTGTATATTTCCATTGAGAAAGTCTTCCATAAGACATATACACAAATACTAATGAGTTTAATTGTTGTGCACCGTCAGTGTAAAAGTTTTACACATGCATCTAATGATGTGTTGCCACATCATTTAATGAATGTAACACATCATTTGTTTTTAAACACAATACATGATGTGTTAGATACACTCACATGGAACAAAACAAAATAAAGAGAAAATTATTAAAGTGGTATAAATTGACGTGACAATTTTTATTTATTTATGTGTGTGCGCCTAAAACTTGTGCCCAAATGAGTGCTTAAGCAAGTGTGTCTCATTTCCATGTCATACTTTTTACAACAATATATTTTTATTTTTAAATATAATAGTGATACTTAATGATGACAAACTTTTAGCCTAATCTTTAGGCCTATTATTCAACTATTATTCAATTCTTGCAAATAAACTAACCCATGATGCAAAGTTTAATTATTGATAGAATATTCAGCTTGAATTTGGCACGCTTTAGTAGCTTGAACTATCTCCACCCGATTGAAACATCTTTATGGTTCGTTTGGTTTTATGGAAAGAAAGTAGGAGAAAAGAAAATTGCGGAAACCAATGAATGAATCATGAATTTGGACTAAAGTAATTCATGCATTGGTTTTCGCAATTTTCTCCCACTTTCTTTCTATCGTACCAAACAGACCCTTAGTGTCTAATTAAAAACCCGAATTTCTTCAAAGGTTGAAGCGAAAATATAAATTTTACTCAAATGTTTAATTCTGTCTTTGTATTTCCACAGCTTTCGTGACATAGTGTGATGATTTCATCAAAAAAGAAAATAACCTTAATGACAACGGTGAACACGACAGATGTGACTAAATGTTGTAAGCATAAAAGTTGGTTGGATGATATCACTGTATGGATAAATTATTTCTTAATTTTTTATGTGTCTCTAAATTGACATATCCTTTGATGTTAACTATCAAAATCAAACTTTTTTTTACTAGACAGAATCACACTTAAAACCTCTTTATTTATTTATTTATTTATTGAATTTTCGTTCTTGATCCGCAAATAAGATATTGGTCTACGAAGAAGTCAAGAAATCCATTGAGAGAAACGGATCTCTGGTAAGCATTAGCGTTTACGTGGAAATTTGGTAAACAATCGCTAGTAAATCCTAGGACATGTTTGTGCTTGATTTCCCAGAAAAGTTATGAATACTCACAGTTTGCAAGAATATTTATAGTTTTCAATGTTATGAATACTCATAAATTTAAATAATTACATGTGCGTGTGTGTGTTAATCGGCTTAAAAATTAAAATGGAGAAATAATATGGAATATATAATAAGTGAATGATTGATTATTTTAAGAAATTTTCTAGTCACACCCCCAAAAAAACCTTTGTTACACCAATTTTCATTAAAATTCAATTATAATATCAAAATTACACTTCTTTATATAAATTTAAAAAAACTGTTTTTCATTTTTTTTTATGCTTCTGTTTCACGTTTTTATCTCTCATAAACTCCATTAATATATTCTCTCTCACAAACTCACAAACTCCATTAATGTGTCATTAACTACAATGACAGATTGAATTTCAAAGATCTTCCGTTAAGGCCCATTTGGTGCGAATGATAGGATAAATATAGTATATGATAAATAATTGAATAAGGATATGATAGGATAGTAACAGAATAATCATTTACCATATTATGTGTTTGGTACATACATGATAACATATAGGATATCATTATTTTATGTGTTTCGTAGACACTTTTGTATTGACATGATGATGTGATTTTGTTTTTTTTGTTTTTGCATAAACAAAAATATAAAAACAAGATTAAAATTCAACAAAAGAAATTTGGAAACTAAAATTTGTTGAATTTATTTTACAAAGATAAAAAATTATTTAACCTAAAAATAAAAAATCAACTAAAAAGGATTGGAAGCACAAAGAAACAAGAGTTGCATCGACCATAATAAGCTATCCATAAATTGCATTTACATAAAAACTTATTTTTAATACCAACAATATAATTCTGAATCGTGTGAAATGACATGTTTTAACAGCCTATTATTTTATGGACTCAATTTTGATTGAGTTTGTTAAGTTGGACTAGATAATAAAATGATTGTACTAATTGATAGAGTTAAGTTAAATAGTGTGGTTTGGTTTGATTTGATTTTTTGAAATGAAAACCACAAATCAAACTAAACCGTGCAATTTAAAAGAAAAATGATTCGTTCGGTTCAAAATAAATACGGATTTTTACAATTTTCAATTTGAATTAACTCAATTTACGATTTTAGTTTTGAATTATATAACACCTTTAAACACGATGCCTTGTGATGAGTAAGGATCCTCTCCATTTTCTATGATTTGCATTTTTCGATTACCATAAATACAAAGGCTCTGTTTGGTAAAAATAGCGGTTAGCTGATAAGCTAGCTTATAGCTTATAGTTGATGGCTTATAGCTTATAGCTGATAAATTAATTGAAGTGTTTGGTAAAATTAGCTTATAGCTGGTAAGATAATGTAAAATTACATGAAAGGGCATTATCAGTTTATAATAAAATTTATATCAATTAATATTTAAGATATTATTAAAAAATATTTTTTATTTAAAAAAATGATTTTAAATATTTTTACCTTTAATTAAAAAAATAAACATAAGAGTAAGATATATTTAATTGTATATAAAAATTATATTATTGTAAAACTTAATTGCAACCTATACAATGAATAAATAATAATAATAATAATATTATACTAATTTGATTCGAGATTTCACAATGCATGTGAGTTTTTTTTTTTGTACATTATGTGAGTTGGATATTACTTTTTTTTTAAAAAAATTAATAGAGTAAATTAACTGGTTTGTATAGATCCGTGGGTGCAAAAATATACTACTTTTACAAATAAAAAGTCAATTTTGTGAACAAGTCGATAAAATATACAATTCCTAAAATTAATTGGGCTAAAAAGTCAATTTTGTAAAAGTAGAGAGTGAAAAGTTAGTTCAAAAAAATTGTGAGGATGTTTACTCGTCATATATAGCACATGTGTTATATAAATTTTGCAATAAAAATATAATAAATATTAAAATAATGTTAATTATTCTTGTTAAAAAAAAATAATTTTGACTAAATTATATTAATCCAAAATAATAATCAAAATAAGTACTAAAGGGTAAAGTTGAGTTTTAGTTAAAATAATAAGGGTAAAAGTGGAAGAAAAAACAATAAGCTATAAGCTAATTGAAATAGCGTTTGAAAATAAGCTATAAGCTAGTCAAAATAAGCTATAAGCTCGTCAAAATAAGCTATAAGCTCGTAACGAAAATGCCGTTATCAAACAGGACTTTTAACTTATAAGCTATAAGCTATAAACTACCTTTTTGTGCTTACCAAACAGAATCTATCTCAACTCCCTCGTGATATTCATTTACTTAGGGTCAACCAATCGATGTGGTTTTTCCTCGTTGAACTAATAGATACTACAAAACAAAAACGATGATGACAATTTTGAAAAAGAGAATCGGTGTAATCCCACTAACCTGTAAATAAAGATTTCCTTGTTCATGAGAGTAGTAGTACTAGTACATTTTACTTGGATTCATCAAAAGTAAGAAAGAAAAAGTAGAAACCATGTGACAAGCGCAGTACTGGAGGACTCAATAGTACTAGAAAAGATTCGAATTTTCGAAATTGGAGCCAAAGAGGTGGATTGGTCCTTATCACTGTGGATAATAAGGTGAACCCTTGCATGTCTACCGTCTACTACTCGCCATTAACGAGGGTTAAAAGAAAATGGGTTAAAAAACGATTTCGATATAGATTGGGTAATTAATTTTAGTGAAGAGATATTTTGACACATTTGTCTTTACTCCCTCCGTCTCAAATTGATTGACACAGTTGACTGTTTCACGCACGCCGATGCATAACTTTGACGATTAATATTTTTAATTGTATTATAGTAAAAATTATAAAAATTTGATATTTAAAAAATACTCGTTGAGACAATCCAACAACATCTTATATGCTAATATTTATTTTTATTTATTAGTAGAAAAATATGGTCAAAACAATATATGTAAATAGTGCAATATAGTCAAATATGTCATTTAATTTGGGACGGAAGGAGTACATAATAATACTCCCACGTTCCATTAAGAGTGAATTAGTTGGCTCACTAGTGCAAATGCCTGCTTTGCACTATTTCTTCCGTTCCAAAAATTAATAAATTCAGTCATTTTTACCCTTATTCTATTAAGAAAGTGAAAATATATTTAATTAATGTTTTAATTTTAATAAGAGTACAAATGGTAAAATATCATTAATTGTGCAATTGATTTCTTAAAATGAGTAAAAATTTGATACAAAACTAAAAAGTTAAAATGAACAAAGATTTGGGACGAAGGGAGTATTATTTTGACTATATTTTTCTACTAATAAATAAAAATAAATATTAGCATATAAGATGTTGGATTCGTCTCAATGAGTATTTTCGATATATCAATTTTTTATAATTTTTACTATTACACAATTAAAGATATTAATCATCAAAGTTATGCATTAACATACGTAAATCAATCAACTGACTCACTCATTATGAGACATGTTGAGTACATACCCGAGAGAGAAAAACTAAAGGGGAAAGAAGAGATGACGAGGAAAAATATTACAAAAATGCCCCTGTGTATGTAGTATGGAGTATTGTAGGATTTGGATCCTCTCCAATTCCCTCTTCAATTATTTTTATGTTTCTCTCTCTCATCATTTCTTCTCTCTCATCATCACTTGTTTATTTTTTATTATTAATTTCTCTCTCTTCACAGTCACAAAAAAGAAAATTGGAGAGAAAAAATTGGAGAGGATCCAAATCCAGTAGTGTATAAGCAAAAATACGTCAAAATATCCTCTCTTAATTTTAGGAATAACACTCCTTAATGGTGTTTCATATACGTCTACAATTATAGAAATAACTTATTTTTTAGATTTAACATAGAATAAATATATAAGTTATTTAAAAAAATTTAAAAATCAATCGTTTTTATAAATAAACTAAGGTAGTAACATTTGAAAAAAATAAAATCGTTTTTATAAATAATAGTAACATTTGAAAAAATTGAAAAGGGAGATATATAATCCTAAAAATAATCGGTCAATGTTTTGAAATTTTTAAAAAGAATATTTTTTTAAAAATTTTTACTTTGGTTTCTATTTTTATTTTATTAATCATATTCCGAGGAGCACTATTTAACACAACCATTAATTTTAAGGTCTTGATAGGACTAACTTGCTATGTGAGCATATTTCTCCATGAGCATAACTCAATTTGATTAATCATTATTCGGAAGATACATTACGAATTTACTCCATATAACATTAATTACATTTCTTAATTTGTGTAATATGGTTAAAACGATTTACATTTTTGAACGGAAGAAGTCAATTTTCTATTTAATACTACTAAAAATTAGTTACATAGGTTCGAGCCTCCATCATCCAATTTATTTGCCTTAATTATGAAATTTTTAGTCATTGTAATTAGGGATGGTAAAGCGGGTCAAGCCCATCGGGTCGATCCGTTTAACCCGCCATTTTTGGCGGGGTGGATTGACATTTTCAATCCGCAAAGGTGGCGGCCTCATCCCGTCTAACCCGCAAAAAACACGGAATGACGGGGCGGGACGGGGCGGGTTGACCCGTCGGGTTTAACCACATTATTTTTTTATAAAAGTTTCAGCCAATTATAAATGGATTTCTATTTTTCGGTCCAATTAACCTAATGAACATTTTAGCGTTGTTGATTTGGATTGAAGAATAATTATAGTTTATTGTTTACTTTTGTTGGTGTGGATTTAAACCGAGTATTTTATAAACTATGGATGTTTGAAGTTTCGATTGATAATTTTAATTTTTGGTCACCTTGTTGGCTTATAATTATATTTTGATTTTCTTGGATGGTTATTAATTTTATTTTATTCACAAATTTTTATGATATTTTTGCGAATTTATCAATTTTTTAATTTTTATTTTATTGACGGGGCACTCCTGCCAACCCGCCGCCCGCCAAGAAAAGGGGCGAGATGAAATTTTCAACCCACCACCACTAGTTAGCCCGCCCCGCACCGCCCCTTTTTAGACGGGTTAATGACGGGGCGGGTTGACCCTTTTTGCCATCCCTAATTGTAATACTATTTTGCCAAAAAAAAAAAAACAATTTAGTTACAAAATTTTCTTCTCATTAAAAAATGTAATGTACTTTGATCTTAAAGATAGGGTTCAAGTTTTTTATTTTTATTTTTAAAATAACATAATAATTACACTTACAATATACCAAATATCCATTATATTGAAAATTTTGAAAATGGATCCTTGCCATTTATTTTTTTCTCATGTGTTTCTCAATTTCACCTTTATTTTTAGCAAATATCCATTTATTTTGAAAAGTAAAGGAGAGTATCCAAATCCTAATAAAAGTGTTGCCCTATTCAAGCAATACTTTGTTTAATTTACAAAAATTAGCACAACACTTATAATGGTGGAAATAGTATTTTGTTTAAAAAATAATACTTTTAAAAGAATTACTTCCTATATATATATGATCTTATTTTGTAATCAAATATATTAATCATTTTATTAAAACCTTTTTTTTGGGTACATTTTACACACATTAAAACCTTTTACTTCCTATTGCAAATGCACAGAAATACTAACAAAATGCAGATCTATTGAAATAAGCAAGTCTTTTAACAAACAACAAATAAAAATGACAATTGTTTTTCTTCTTTTTTAACTACTAAAATCACACAATACACCCATCTCCTCACTATACTACAGAAAAACAAAGATTTCCTTATCCTAATTACCATTCTACCCTCAATCAACATTCTTATTTCAACCACTACCACTACTACCATGAACAGAGTCACTAAACAATGACACTAACATGTTTTATTTTTACCATACTAACTTTCAATGGCAAAAGATAACCTTAAGCTCATGAGGTGAAGAACACTGATGAGTCAAAGAAGGAGTATCATGCGCGTAGGTAAAAGTAGCAGGACACGCGTGTTTAAAGTGCGTGGAATACACAGAAGGTTTACACGCTTGAGGGTTATTAAAGTGATTCCTACAACAAAGTTCATCCGTGTGAAAAGCTTCACAACCACTCTTACAAGCCACAACAGGACCATGAACCGCCGGAACACGGTGCTGTAAAACAGGAGGACACGTGGCAACAAGATCAGCACGGCAACCGACAACCGGACACTCACCTTTACCTTCGTGAGGTGTAACCGTCATCGGAGCGTTGAAACCGTCGACGAGACTAACGCTGTAAGATGAGAAATCGTTGTTACCGTGATGTACATCGAATTGGACTAGTGTTGCTGGGGCTAAACCGCCTTGACGGTTGCATTGGAGACGGTTACCGCAGTCGCCGGTGAGGCAGGTGAATTGGTTGTTGTTGGTGGTACAGCCGGTTCTGGCCCAAGCACGTCCGGCCCAGTGAGTATCTGGGACAGGGATGGATAGGTGGGTGAAATGGCGGAGTTCAAAGCCGCTTGTGTTGAGAACAGGGAAGCCTTCGTTGGGTAGGATAGCAGGCCAGACTGTGTATGGGCAGTTGTTGACGAAGGTGAAGATGAGAGCTTGTGAGGGTGAGAAGATGGTGAGGAAGATGAAAGAGAAAATTATGAGAGGGGAAGAGGAGGAAGAAGAAGAAGCCATTGGAGTAAGATTTTTTGGTTTTTGAGTGTGAGAGGTGAATGGGTTGTGATAGTTTATTTATAGGCAGAAAGATGAAGGAAAAAATGAACGGTGTGATGATGATTGATGAGTAGTACATAAACGGCTAGTTTTATTTTTGTCTGTGTGATTATGGATATGACAGGGATGGCCTTTCTCTGTCTATGAAAATGATGTTAATAGTTGGTGATTTTTGAATGGGTGAAGGGCAAAATAGATATTGGAGGAGGTAGGACTGTAGGAGGTTCTTGATAAAAGGAGGTAGTAGCAGATAAGGACTACTTTTTGCGTGCTTTTTTGTATTTTCATCGGATTCTGAAAAGTTGGTCTGAAAGACTGAAACCATGGACAAGACACGTCGGTAAGAGAATTATTATGTTACGGATTTGTTTGGTTTTGGGGCAGAAATAATTGATTTTGATAAAATTTATTTTAGTTAATAATGTGTTGAATAGAATTTGATTTAGGTTTAATTTAGAAAAATTGTGATTTTGGATTTGTTAATGTTGAATGAGGCTGATTTTTGGATACGAGATTTGTGAGACATAGGGTTTGTTTGGGAAGGCTAAAAAACTAGCTTATAGTTTATAGCTTTTAGCTTATAAGCTAAATGATCTGTTTTGTAACGGCCATTTTGTTATGAGCTTATAGCTTATTTTACTAGCTTATAGCTTATTTTCAAACGCTATTTCAAGTAGCTTATAACTTTTAGCTTATAAGCTAACCGCTATTTTTACCAAACAGAGCCATAGTGGTTCACTTTGACCATTTGGATTGTCGAAATAAGGTTTGACTCTATGATGCACCGGTACTCCGTTTGAGGAAAAGTACCGGTACCGGGTACGTACCCGTACCAGTATCGGGTACACATCCGTACCTTAATTTATGTCCATATACATGTATTAGTTTTTCTAAAAATGACGTACCCCGTACCGATATCCGTATCGGATACCGATACCGTACCTGCACCTAGACAACGCAGGTTTGACTAGAGAGACATTGTGCCTGCACTGCACCAAGGTTTTTGGGATATTTTTATCTTTTATTTTTAAAATTATAGTTTTGTAGATTTGTGAGACATAGTGGTTCACTTTGACCATGTTGAGGCAAAATCCCTAATTGATGTTTTAAAGATAACAAACCTCTTAATTATTTTTTAGTGTAATTCTAATCTTTTTGGTATCTAACAAGTGCTCTTGAGTGTTTTTATTAAGCTGGGAACAATTGAGCTAATTAGATCAAATATCACGTTTTTATTGTGATAAAAACAAAAGCTTGGAGAACGATCTCAGATTGATCTCTGAGACCTGCGCAAACATCATTTTCACACAATCAATGCTAAAGGACTTATGGATAAGTCAACTATGTACAAGACAAATGATCACTTTTATCTTGGGCTTCTCTCACGAATTATCTACACATCTAAGAGATCATTTAAGGCAAAGGTTTCTCTCATGAATAGAGAACTTACTACTTTTACCAAGTTCTATGATTTAAACATGTGAAGATTGAGCATATGACACAAGGATATTTTTATACTCAATTAATGGAACTGATCTTATATGTACCATGGAGAATTAGATAGCACAACCTGGTCTTGGAAATTGACTTGTACTTTAAAGAATAAAGTAGGAACATTCTCCAATGATGTTTCTATTTCTATATGACAATTGTACTTGCAATAAGGACACTATGGAACATCAAGTACAACATCCAGCTGCTGTTCTTATCCATAACAACTAGACTTTTCGTGCTCTAGCATCTTTGCTCCAAAAATAAGAAAGTCATTCACGCCAGAATTGGGAGATCGATCTCAGACCAATGCTGGAAAGAGAAAATCATCACTTAGAGTGACACCAGCTTGCTACAGCTGTTTAAAGGTTATCCAAAAGCTGCACAACGGCTATACTTGTTTGTTAAGCAACGTACAACAACATTACAACTCAACAACAGCTATTCATACGCTCCTCTCTTAAAAGTCAGAAGAAGAAACTTTGGAGATCAATCTCAGACTGATCTGTTTTCTTCAAAATACATGAGCTGTCATCATGTAGAGCTACTAGCCATTATTTTCAAGCTTCCAACGGATATACTTCGTGGCCAAGACTCCCTGATCATCACTCATCTATATATAGAGGTCTTTGACAACTTTGAAGAGCAAAAGTCTCCACTACAACTTCAACACTTGTTTTTGTAATACAAGTTTTTATCACGAGCTCTTCTTTTCTCTCTCACTGAGATTTGTAATTCATATATATCTAGGATCAGAATATCCAGTGAGTGTTTTGAGAGTTTATCCATCCATTTTCAAAGCTTCTTGTCACGGTGATTTTTGGATGTCGAGTTATTAATTAACTTCGAATCGCAAATTAATATTCCACCACCGATCTTTAATTTATCCGAGGGAAAGGGAAAAAGTTCGAAAAAACCCTATTTTTAAAGAGAACAAGGTTCGGGGGTTGGTTATACGAAGGGAAGGTATTAGCACCCTAAGTATCTATAGTACTCTATAGGAACCTCTTGTTTTTATTCTATCTATGCGCTTAATTTTATTTGCTTGTGAAAAATGTATAAATGTGAGTATTAAAATGATGATAAAAATGCTTAAAGAATGATAAAGAAGAAAAATGTTTTTGTTGATTTTATTGATTGGAGAGACAAGTCTCATGCCTACGTACCCGAGGGATCAAACCACCGTAGTTCGGGGTAAAAAGACGAGTAAATTTGTTTGTTTGATTTTAAGGTTTTGAAAATGGTTTTAAAATACCAAAAGCCAAAAGTGGCAAAATGTGAGTTTGATTGATGTTAATTTGTGAAGAAAGTCTATATGGTTAAATTGATTGAAGTTTGATTATGAAATAAGACGCGGACACTTGGTTTAAAATCCAAGGTTTGTTGAGAAAATGTTTGAGTGATAAAAGACACTTGGTTTAAAAATCCAAGGTTTATGCATGATTAATAATGTATGAATGAGGAAAATGCACTTGGTTTAAAAATCCAAGTTTTAGGCGAGAAAAAAAGACACTTGGGTTAAAGTCCAAGGTTTTAGCGATAAAAGAAGCCATTGGTTTAAAGTCCAAGGCACTTGGTTTAAAATCCAAGTTCGCGATAAAAAAAGACACTTGGGTTAAAGTCCAAGGTTTTAGCGATAAAAAGACGCCGTTGGTTTAAATTCCAAGGCACTTGGTTTAAAATCCAAGTTCGCGGTAAAAAAAAGCACTCGGGTTAAAATCCGAGGTTTTCACGATAAAAAGACGCCGTTGGTTTAAATTCCAAGGCACTTGGTTTAAAATCCAAGTTCGCGGTAAAAAAAGCACTCGGGTTAAAATCCGAGGTTTTTGCGGTAAAAAGAAACGTTTGGTTTAAAGTCCAAAGTTTGAAAAGTGTATGATGACAAAATATTTTTGATGCTTGAGGATATTGAAAAGAAATTGTGTTGACTATTTTTGAAAGAGGTGTTGACCTCATTTTTTGAGAATAAAGTAACTAGTTATTTGATTGGAATGTTAGGTTACAAAATAAAAAGTAGCGCGCGAAAAAATGATACAAACGTCGCAATAGGCAAAATAAGCGCGAAGACGATCCGTAATGATATTTTGATCAAAACGGTGTCTTTTCCCTCGGAATTAATATGCTAACGTTTTTGCGGAAAGCGATAAATAAATATGCATGAGATGCATTTTTTTCATTTATAGTGTACATTTGTTCCTAATCACATTCTAAGGTATTGCGAGGAAAAATAAAATAAATATGAGATGAATGCAACATGATGCTATGCAATTTATTTAAATTTACATCAAGTTCTAAAAAATACAATCTAATGTCTTTACAATACAAGAAATAAATAATTAAATATGCAACAATAAAATAAAAAAAAACAAAAGGGGTGCAAATAACAATTAAAACTGAAAAGGGGGTGCAAAAAGCAACTCTGGGCCCAAGCCCAGCTGGGGGGCGTGGCCCAGAGGGGGTGTATGAAGAAATTTACGAAAATCAGATCAGAGCCGTCTGATTGATCAGACAGCTCTGATCTGATCACAGGCAAAAGGAATATAACACACATGATCATGATCAGAGAGGATACAGGCGCGCAGGTGCACGATAAGGCTGTGCACCTGCGCGCACAGGATTATAAGCAGGATATATATATATAAAACCCTAGAAAGAAAAAAAAAAAAAAAAGACTCTCTCCTTGTCTTTCTCTCACGACCGCCGGCCAGCTTTCTCTTCTCTCTCGTTCTTCTTTTCAACTTCAAACCATTTTCCAAACAACTTTAAACATCAAATACTCACATAAACATCTCATCAACTCAAATCCAAAACTCAAAAAAACAAACAGAATCCTATAACCTAGATCAAACCCCAAAAAAACGGAAATGGAGATGAAGATTGATTCAACCTTGGCGTTTTGGTTCCGGCTCCGTTTCTAATCTCTTCTTCTCCTTCTCATTTCGTTTCGGTTTGCGATTTGGAAAAAGGTTTTGATCTTGGATTTGAGTTCTGTATTTGATTCGGGTTGGATGGTTTTGAATTTGGGTTTCGTTGATGAATGATGGAACGGAATTGATTTGATTCTTTTTGATTTCGTTTTTGAATCCGGTTTTGATTTGAGATGATTTATGATTTGATTTGGATGGTTCGTGATTACTGAATGGTTTTTGGTTCTGTTTGTGGTTTTGAACGAAAGGGTTTATGGTTTTGAAGGTTTCTTCTGGGTTGTGAATGAATGATGGTGATGATATGATTTTCTGTTTAATTTTCCTTTTCTGTATTTTTTCTGGGTTTGTGATTATGGTGATGAAGATGAACAGATGAATGTTTCTGTGATGATGATGAACGATTGATGACTTTTTGATTTTGATTATTTGATTTCTGTTTTTTTGTTTTTTTTAATTTTGGAAAGGAAGTCTGCGGCTGATCCTGATGAATTCTCCCTTTGGAAACTGTGCACAGTACAGTATAAATACTGTGTCAGATGTTTAGGGTTTGCAGATAAAATTTCCCCATTTGGACAAAATTGCCCCTTTGGACCTGGACAAAAAAAACACCTGATCTGGACCTCTTTTAAAAAAAAAGTCAAAAACATCAAAATAGAAAAATACACAAATAAACATTAAAAATAGAATAATAATATATATATTAATAATAATAATAAATACGAAAATAATAAATAATAATAATAAAAAAAATGAAAGATAAAGAAGTAAAGATAATAACAAAAAGAAAATAAAAATCAAATCAAATAAATGAGGTATTTTAAAATACCTCTCTGCCGAAATTTCGTCAGAAATGACAAAGCGGCCAAAAGGGTTTTAAACGCCAAACAAAATTGATCCGGTCAAAAAATGGGGTATGACACTTCTCATAAGTGTATTGAGTGAATAGGCTTTGATTATCAACATCCTTCATCATTGTAACCATTGGCTCAAGTTAGTACGTAACTACTAATTGAGTGACACCTTCATAGTCAGTGTGACTGAGGTAGATTAAGCTTGTAGGGCTTAGAAGATTATTTGGTCTTGGATCTAGATCAAAGGAAGTGTAACTTGAGATCGTTAGCATCTCTTAGTGGACAATCTCAAAAGGAGTGTGGGGACTGGACTAGCCCAAGCATTTTGGGTGAACAAGGATAAATTATTGTGTGCATTCTCTTCCCTTACTCTGATTTAATTCGTGCAATCACTAATCACACATATCACAATTTAATAGTTATATATATACTGTCAGAGAGTGATTGGGAGAACGTTCTCCAGACTGCAACACTTTTGGTTATTTAGTTTAACTAACAATCTAATCATTTTATTCAAGTATATTGTGTTTGATAATTTTTATAGGGAATATTTTAAAGGTTCACAATTCAAACCCCCCCTTTCTTGTGAAAAACTTTGCTACTTCAATTGGCATCAGAGCATTGGCTCTAAGGAAGCATCTAACAAGTGCTAGAGGAAAAGATTCAGGAAGGAAGTAATGGCTAAGAATGCAAAGTTTATATCTGAAGGAGGATCATCAAACAGACCACCTCTATTTGATGATGACAACTACTACTATTGGAAGGACAAAATGGAGCTCTTTCTTAGATTACAAGATAACAACATGTGGCATGTACTGGAAGTTGGAGAATATGTTCCATTAGCTAAAGATTCAACAAATCCTAAACCTCAAGCTGAATGGACAACAACAGAAGCTGATAGAGTACTCCTTAATATTAAAGCTAAATTGTTTATTAAAAGTGCTTTGTGCAGGGAAGAATATGACAGAATAATGGAGTGCAAAACAGCAAAACAAATATGGGAAACTCTGCAAACTCATCATGAAGGAACCAACAGTGTCAAAGAAACAAGAATAGACATTGGTGTGAGAAAATTTGAACTGTTTGAAATGAAGGAAGAAGAAACCATATATCAGATGTATGGTAGATTCACAAGCATCATAAATGAACTCAACTCTTTGGGAAAATCATATACTATACATGAAAGAATAAGAAAAATTCTTAGATGTTTACCAAAGACTTGGAGACCAATAGTCACAGCCATCACAGTGGCAAAAGATCTCACTAAAGTTTCACTGGAAGATCTTATTGGATCATTAAAAGCTCATGAATCTATTCTTCAAGAAGATAAACCAAAAAGGAAGATGATTGCTCTTGAAACTCAATCTGGAGAATGCTCTCAGAAAGATGAAACACTTTGTGAAGATGAAGAATCACTTCAAGAAGATGAAGAAGAAGAATTAGCATTCCTGTCAAGAAGAATTCAGAGACTGATGACAAGAAGAAATCAACTCAAGAAGAATTTTCAACCCAAAAGGAATGGAGCTAAACCAGAAGTGGATCTAAGCAAAATACAATGTTATGGATGCAATCAATTTGGTCATTACAAAAATGATTGTCCAAAGAACAAACAGAAGAAGCCCTTCTTCAAAAAGAAATCCATGATGACTACTTGGGATGATCTGGAAGAAGCTCAATCAGAAGATGAAGAACAAGAAGCAAATCTATGTCTCATGACACACTCAAATGCAGAAGAGGTAACACTTGATCCTGGCTCATCTTGTCAAAAAACTGAACATCTCTTTGATAACTTACTATATGACTCTCAAATCTTAAATCAAAAAAATGCTAAACTAAGAGATGAGATTACTGTTTTAACAAAAGAAAGAGATGAAATTAAGAAAGAGAGCAGTCTTAAAAGTGAAGTTATCAAAGGCATGCAAACTGCTCACACAGAACTTTCTAAAAGATTTGAAATTCTGAGAAATGATCAAAAAGAATGTTCTGAGGTACTAAAGGAAAATAGTGTTTTGAAAAAGACTATTTCAAAATTGGAAAATGATTTAACAAAGTTTATTAATACTACTACAACTTTTGAAAACATTTTGGGTTCACAAAATGCATTTTATGATAGATCTGGTTTAGGACATAATCCTTATCAGAACAGAAAGATATATGAAAAATGTCTCATTCCAAATAAACAAAAGAATTTTCAAAAATATAAATGTGATTTCTGTCACAAGGATGGACATCTTGAAGCCTTCTGTTTCAAAAAGAAAGCAAGAAAACCAGTTTTCTATAGAACACCAGAACATTCTCAGAACGGTCTCAGAAACAAGAATTTTAGAAAACCTGTACATAGACATTCTCTAAACACTCTCAGAAGAGATGTCTATAAGAGAACACCTTATAAGAGATCATCTTATTCTCAGAGGATCCCTTATAAGAAATTTGAGACTAACACTCAAGGACCCAAGAAACTGTGGGTACCTAAAAACCTATTAAACTCAAATGTAGGAATGCCTTCTAGCAGTCAAGAAAAGGCCTTGGTACTTGGACAGTGGATGCTCAAGACATATGACAGGAGATAGGAACAGCTTTCTGTCATTTGAAACAAGAGAAGGTGGATCAGTCACCTTTGGAAACAATGAGAAAGCAAGCATCAAAGGTATAGGTACAATTGGTAAGTCTGATTCTGCTAAGATTGAAAATGTTCATTATGTGGATGGCTTAAAACATAACTTAATAAGCATAAGTCAATTGTGTGACAATGACTTTGAAGTTGGTTTTAAATCAAACTCATGTGAAATAAAACAATCTTCATCTAACAAAGTCCTTTTTAATGGATCAAGGATAAATAATGTTTATGTATTATACTTAGATGAACTACCTCCTGAGTCATGTTTTGTCTCTCTTGAAAAAGACAAATGGATTTGGCACAAGAGGGCTGGTCATGTAAGCATGAAGACTATGTCAAAACTTTCCAAACTTGATCTAGTTAGAGGTTTGCCTAAGATTAGTTTTGATCTAGATAAAGTATGTGAATCTTGCACAAGAGGGAAACAAGTTAAAAGTAGTTTTAAACCAAAAGAATTTATTTCCACAAAAAGACCTCTTGAGTTACTTCACATAGACTTATTTGGACCTGTCAAAACTACAAGTCTTGGTGGCAAAAATTATGGCTTTGTCATAGTAGATGATTTTTCAAGATTCACTTGGGTGTTATTTTTAATACATAAAGATGACTCTTTAGAAGCTTTTAAAACTTTTTGCTTGAGAGTTCAAAATGAGAAAGGTATCAATATTATCTCTATAAGAAGTGATCATGGAGGAGAATTTGAAAACTCTCTCTTTGAATAATTCCTAGATAATAATGGAATCTCTCATAATTTTTCTTGTCCAAGAACTTCTCAACAAAATGGAGTTGTTGAAAGGAAAAATAGAACTTTGCAAGAAATGGCAAGAACAATGATTCATGAATCAAATGTGGAAAAATATTTTTGGGCTGAGGCCATTAACACCTCTTGCTATATTTTAAACAGAGTCACCATTAGAAAAGTTTTAAACAAAACACCTTATGAACTTTGGAAAGGCAGAAAACCTAGTATTTCTTATTTTCATATATTTGGATGTTTTTGTTACATTTTGAATATCAAAGACAACTTAAGTAAGTTTGGTTCAAAGTCAGACAAGGGAATATTCTTAGGATACTCTCTGACCTCAAAAGCTTATAGAATATACAACTTGAGAACTCAAACTTTAGAGGAAAGCATGCATGTGAAGTTTGATGAATTTGAAGATCAACCAACTGTGCACACTGCTGATGATGAAGAAGAAGAACCTGTCATTGTACAAAATCATGATTCAGATGAAAACCTTACACCTCAAGGACCACCAAAGACCTAGAGAATTGGTGGCTATCATCCTCCTGATCAAATTATAGGTAATACAGAAGATGGTGTTAGAACCAGAAAAGCTTTGCAGGATGTAGAGACCAATCTGGGATTGATATCCCAAATTGAACCAAGATCCATAAATGAAGCAATCATTGATGAGTCCTGGATTGAGGCTATGAAAGAAGAACTAAATCAATTTGAGAAGAATGAAGTTTGGAATTTGGTACCATCTCCAGAAGATAATTCAATCATTGGAACAAGATGGGTCTTTAGAAACAAACTTGATGAAAATGGTAAGGTTGTCAGATATAAAGCAAGACTTGTAGCACAAGGTTATAATCAACAAGAAGGAATTGATTATGATGAAACTTTTGCTCTTGTAGCCAGGTTAGAAGCTATTAGAATACTGCTTGCATATGCATCACATAAATATATCAAACTTTTTCAATGGATGTAAAAAGTGCATTTTTAAATGGATTTTTAAATGAGGAAGTTTATGTGCATCAACCTCCTGGTTTTGTTGATAAGCATAAACCAAATCATGTTTATAAACTTACCAAAGCTCTTTATGGACTTAAACAAGCTCCAAGAGCTTGGTATGACAGATTAAGCACCTTTTTACTTGAAAATGGTATTTCTAGAGGAAAAATTGATACTACACTTTTTACAAAAAATGAAAAGCATAATTTAACTTATTGTACAAGTGTATGTTGATGATATTATCTTTGGTGCTACTAATGAAAAAATGTGTGAAGATTTTTCTAACCTTATGCAAAGTGAATTTGAGATGAGCATGATGGGAGAACTTGGTTTCTTTCTTGGCTTGCAAATCAAGCAACTAGAAGATGGAATTTTTATCAGTCAAGAAAAATATGTGAATGATCTCCTCAAGAAATACAAGATGAATGAAGCCAAAATCATGTCAACTCCAATGCATCCTTCTACAAGTTTGGACAAAGATGAAAAAGGAAAAGATGTTTCTGAAAAAGAGTATAGGGGAATGATTGGATCTCTCCTCTATTTAACAGCTAGCAGACCTGACATAGTGTTTGCAGTTGCTCTCTATGCTAGATTTCAAACATCTCCTAAAGAATCTCACTTGATTGCTGTCAAAAGAATTTTTAGATACTTAGTAGGAACACCTGATGTAGGATTATGGTACAAAAAAGGATCACACTTTGATTTACAAGCATATTGTGATGCTGACTATGCTGGGGATAAAATTGAGAGAAAGAGCACAAGTGGAGCATGTCAATTCCTTGGAGAAGCATTGGTGAGCTGGTGTTGCAGAAAACAAAAACACAATTGCTCTCTCAACCACTGAAGCAGAATATGTTGCTGCATCAAACTGTTGCTCTCAAGTCATCTGGATCAAAAATCAACTTGAGGATTTCTCACTAAGGTACACATGTATTAAAATTTTATGTGATAACACTAGTGCTATTAATTTGTCTAAAAACCCTATTCAGCATTCAAGATCAAAACATATTGAAATCAAACATCATTTTATTAGAGATCATGTTAACAAAAAGGATGTGGAATTAGTTTTTGTTGATACTGAAAATCAGCTTGCTGACATTTTTACTAAACCATTGGTTGAGGATCGTTTTAATTTTATCAAAGGAAAATTGAAAATCATCAAAAATCTCAATCCTACTTGATGTTTGTTTATCTGTGTGTCTGGGAGACCGTTCAGAGATCGATCTCTGAATTCTGCTCTGAAGCATGACCAAACAAATAACGGTCACTTTATTTAAATGGGCTCATGAACATGGCTTTTATGGCAAAATTGATTTGGGCTTCCCTCTCTCCTCACTCATTGGGTAACGGTTTTTCCATATCTTTCTCTTTCCCACGTTTTTGTCAAAACCTAAAGTACAAACCTACTATTCATCTTTCTCATCAAAGTACACCTAGCCTATATTCTCCCTCTTCCCCAAGTTTCTGAGTTTTTCTTTTTATAATCTCTCAAACTCTTTCAACTTCCATTAAACACTTTCAAGCTCAAATCTTCATCAATGGCTAGAACTAAAAATGCTGGTGGTAGAAAAGTCCCACGAACCAAAAACCCTTCAACTTCATCTTCACCACCACGATCTTCTTCACCTCCAAAACCACCTACTCCAAAATCATCATCATCATGATCCTATGAAACTGCATCTGAGTTTTACAAATTCATCCAGGAACGTGAAACTACTCCTGAAATCCAATCAACTCCTGTCACCACTAACATGCAAACTACTGTTGAAAATCCCCCAAATTCTCAAAATTCTCCAAACAATGTTTTCCAACCCTCATCATCTAAATCTCCAGAAAACTCACCCATCAATCTAACTCAAAATCAACCATCACCACCTGTTGATTCACCCAAACACTCACCAAATCCAGAAATTGAAGAAGATGTTTCTCCATCTCCTACTACTACAATACCAAGTCCAAAGGACTCTCCACCTGTTCTTGTTAAAATGAAGAAATCCAAGTCTTTTGATTCCTCCAAAATTAGAAGATCATCAAGGATAATGTCTGGTGCTGGCAAGAAACCTATGGTGGACACCACAGTGCATGTGTTAGATAAATCTGACTCTGAGATTGATCGTTTGGAAAAGGAGATTGATGAGTTTGAACTTGAGCCAGTTACATCTACTAAGTCTGAACCTGTCAAGACCAAGAAATCACCAACTCCAAAGAAGAAGGAAGTTAAGACTGCTGTCAAGGCACCTAAAACAAAGAAGAAGATTGCTGTGAAAAAATCTAAAGAGAAATTGTTACCTGCTCCTCTCATTCAACCTGAAGATGAAGAGATTTTTCAAAAGTATTGGATGACAAACCTGTAGCAGTGTCAAGGTTATATAATTTTGCTGAGCTATCCAGTGGAGGTGTTGATCTAGTCAAGTTTGTGGAACCATTTGAGTGGAAAAATTTCTTTCACATCAAAGAAACTGTTTATCCTTTATTGGTCCAAGCATTCTACTACAATGCTCAAGTCTTCCCAGATAAAGATATGATTACTTCAAACATCAAGGATGTTGAATTAGTGGTAGATCCCTATGTGATTGGAAGCTTAATTGGAATCAAGAGTGAAGGGCTGGAGGTTTATGGAAATGATTGGTATGACCAAGTCAAGATCAGCAAAGAAGAATTGAAGAGAAAAATGTTTACTGAAGAAGGAGCTAAGAAGAACTCTCCTCCATCCTCCATGCTGAAAACTGAGTACAAACTCCTCCACAACATGTGTCAACAGTCATTTTTCCCTCGTACAGGGAGCAAGGATAAGGTAACTGATCTTGATCTTCTCATGATGTACCACATGGCCAAAGGAGTTAAATTGAATCTTCCATACATTATCCTACACCATATGATTCATGTTGCCACATCTGGTTATAAGAAAATTGCACTACCTTATGCTATGCTTCTGACTAGGGTGTTTAGGCTTTACTATGCTGATATGGATAATACAATCTCTGAAAACCATTATTACACCTTTAGTTTGAAAAATGTTCATCATATGAAGAAAGATGTCGAAACCCCTGCTGTTGATGTTGGAAGTAAAAGAAAAAGAGATAATTTTGAGAAAACCAATTTGAATGTTCTTGCTGATGTCTCTGGAGACCAATTGGAGAATGATCTCCAGACTGGTGAACAAACTCAAATCAGTGGTGATGTTGATCCCACCACTGAGAGTGATAAACTTGTAACCATTGCTGTTGCTACTCTTCAAGGTTTAAAACCTGTGTCTGCCCCACAAAATACCACCATGTTTTCACCATTAATGACATCTAGCCAAGGAAGTTGGTCTTCCTTTTGCACTTCTGAATTCATAAGAAACATTTTCACATCTGACACCCCTGAAATTTCCACCATTCCTATTCCAAAACCTACTGATAGTACTTTGCCATCCATACCATCTTCATTTGCCACATTTGACTCATTTTGCTCATCTGTTAATGCTACAAATGCTGGAACTCAACAATTAGTGTTTGAGGGAAATGTCAACTTTGACTTTCCTGGCCCTTCAAGGCCCACCAAACGCTTTAGGCTTGAAACTGATATGGAACAAATGAGAAAAGATTTGGATATTGTGATTAAGGGAATGGCTGTTCAACACTCAATGATGAATCACTTGATTTTGGAATCTAAAACTTTGAGAACTTGGTTTACCACTGTTGTGTGTCCTCAACTCCACATTCCTCCACCTCCTGAAATTGAAACTCCACAGTTTGATTCATTTCCAGTTACAAATGACAAATCTGATGATGATTGTCCTACCACTTCAACTGCTCCTGATGGAGCTAATGTCTGATAAACTTTGCTTGTGTTTGCTCCTGGATTACCCTTTTCAATGATGACAAAGGGGGAGAATGATTTGATAGATCAAGGGGGAGCTCAATGATGTTTTGAAATGCAAGCCTGTTTATTTGCTGTTCTGGATATTTGATATTTATGCTATGTTTCATTTATGTGTTTTTAAAATCATCCTGTTTAGTGATAGATATTTTGGGAAGTTTTATTTTGTGACATTAAACTTCTCCTACTATGTACTAATTGTCTAAACTAGGATTTGATGCTCTTATTTTGCTTTTGATGGATGTTTGAATCACTTTTGATTAATCATGTACTATACACTGTGTTTGGATGTTCACATATGTGAGATTGATGATTAATGTTCTCTGTTGATTCAAATTTTATTTGTGTTACTCAATTCTTTTAAAGTCATAAGCATGATCATTTTGGAAATTGAATGCTTGAATTGAGGGGGAGCTTACAAATTAAAAACACTAGACATTTTATTTCAAGCACTTTGAATTTTGATTAAAATTAGAATTCCATCTCAAAACATAATTCAAGAAGTTTGTTATCATCAAAAAGGGGGAGATTGTTGAGGCAAAATCCCTAATTGATGTTTTAAAGATAACAAACCTCTTAATTATTTTTTAGTGTAATTCTAATCTTTTTGGTATCTAACAAGTGCTCTTGAGTGTTTTTATTAAGCTAGGAACAATTGAGCTAATTAGATCAAATATCACGTTTTTATTGTGATAAAAACAAAAGCTTGGAGAACGATCTCAGATTGATCTCTGAGACCTGCGCAAACATCATTTTCACACAATCAATGCTAAAGGACTTATGGATAAGTCAACTATGTACAAGACAAATGATCACTTTTATCTTGGACTTCTCTCACGAATTATCTACACATCCAAGAGATCATTTAAGGCAAAGGTTTCTCTCATGAATAGAGAACTTACTACTTTTACCAAGTTCTATGATTTAAACATGTGAAGATTGAGCATATGACACAAGGAAATTTTTATACTCAATTAATGGAACTGATCTTATATGGACCATGGAGAATTAGACAGCACAACCTGGTCTTGGAAATTGACTTGTACTTTAAAGAATAAAGTAGGAACATTCTCCAATGATGTTTCTCTTTCTATATGACAATTGTACTTGCAACAAGGACACTATGGAATATCAAGTACAACATCCAGCTGCTGTTCTTATCCATAACAGCTGGACTTTTCGTGCTCTAGCATCTTTGCTCCAAAAAGAAGAAAGTCATTCACGCCAGAATTGGGAGATCCATCTCAGACCAATGCTGGAAAGAGAAAATCATCACTTAGAGTGACACCAGTTTGCTACAGCTGTTTAAAGGTTATCCAAAAGCTGCACAACGGATATACTTGTTTGTTAAGCAACGTACAACAACATTACAGCTCAACAACAGCTATTCATACGCTCCTCTCTTAAAAGTCAGAAGAAGAAACTTTGGAGATCAATCTCAGACTGATCTGTTTTCTTCAAAATACATGAGCTGTCATCATGCAGAGCTACTAGCCGTTATTTTCAAGCTTCCAACGGATATACTTCGTGGCCAAGACTCCCTGATCATCACTCATCTATATATAGAGGTCTTTGGCAACTTTGAAGAGCAAGTGTCTCCACTACAACTTCAACACTTGTTTTTGTAATACAAGTTTTTATCACGAGCTCTTCTTTTCTCTCTCACTCAGATTTGTAATTCATATATATCTAGGATCAGAATATCCAGTGAGTGTTTTGAGAGTTTATCCATCCATTTTCAAAGCTTCTCATAAGTGTATTGAGTGAATAGGCTTTGATTATCAACATCCTTCATCATTGTAACCATTGGCTCAAGTTAGTACGTAACTACTAATTGAGTGGCACCTTCATAGTCAGTGTGACTGAGGTAGATTAAGCTTGTAAGGCTTAGAAGATTATTTGATCTTGGATCTAGATCAAAGGAAGTGTAACTTGAGATCATTAGCATCTCCTAGTGGACAATCTCACAAGGAGTGTGGGGACTGGACTAGCCCAAGCATTTTGGGTGAACCAGGATAAATTATTGTGTGCATTCTCTTCCCTTACTCTGATTTAATTCTTGCAATCACTAATCACACACATCACAATTTAATAGTTATATATATACTGTCAGAGAGTGATTGGGAGAACGTTCTCCAGACTGCAATACTTTTGGTTATTTGGTTTAACTAACAATCTAATTATTTTCTTCAAGTATATTGTGTTTGACAATTTTTATAGAGAATATTTTAAAGGTTCCCAATTCAAACCCCCCCTTTCTTGTGAAAAACTTTGCTACTTCAGACCATACTTTGGGAACATATTTAGGCGCTAACATTGCGCCTGGAAGAACCACAAGGGGAAAATTTAACCACATTATAGAAAAGATTCAAAATAGGTTGAGTGGTTGGAAGCAACATTGTCTTAGTTTTGCTAGGAGGCTTACTTTATCAAAATATGTGCTCAACTCTATTCCGTACTACCACATGCAATATGCTAAACTCCTCAAGACTCTTTGTGACGAGATGGAGAAAATACAGAGAGGTTTTTTGTGGGGAGATATTGATCAAGTTCGTAAACCTCATCTTGTGAGTTGGAATGTGTGTTGTCTTCCTAAGAGCATCTCCAATGCTTGGGAACTTAAGTTAGTCCCTTAGAGCATAAATATCGCATATGGTATTTGCCAAGTGTAACACGGCTGTCAGTGTTGCATGAGTAATTGGGTTGAAATGTTGTGGTATTGAAACACCACGTATCCAAACAAAGACACGGTATCTTTTGCCTTTTTACTTTTTTTTCAAAAGCTTTTTGTATTAAAATAATTGCAAAGTGTATTTTGTCGGACCTATTAGATGTTTAGATGCGTGATATGAATATTTAGAAAATATGGTTGGGTGGTTTAAATGATTGGAAAGTGTGAAGTAATATTATATTAGGTGGAGTCCATTTATACCACCAATATGAGTCTCATGGATGTGGATGCTCTTAGAGCATCTACAATGGGAGAACTTAACATGGGTTGCTTGAGTTTCTTTTTGTGGGTCCAAGTTGCCATATATGATCTAAGCAACTCATAAACAATTTTACTCCAATGCCAATTTTAATAAGCAACTCATACTTAACCCCACCAATTTATATTTTTTTATATTCACTTGATTTAAATTTAAATTTTATTAGTATGTTAAAATATTGTAAATATTTATAAAATTAAAAAATAACCACACCACACGATTCACCCATACTTAAACACCAATTTTTATTAAAAAAAAAAAAGAAGAAAATAACCACACATCCACCCACCTAATAAAAAAAAATTAAAAAATCACCACCACTTGAAACACGTCCATCCACCTGCTCTCATCTTTCATTTTCTTTGTTCTCTCTAGAATCATCTTCTCCACTCCAAACACAATGAATTTTTTTTCCCTTAATCTGTTCAATACCCAAACAAAAAAAAAAACCATCCTTTATCAGTTTTATCCTATCAAAACCTTAATCTTGCTCTCCTCTCAACCTTCTTCAGGGTGAATCTCTCGCACTCTCATCTCTCAAAATTTTCATCCCTGTTTCTTGGATCTGCAAATTTCAGGGTCGAATTTCTTCTTGGATCTGCACCGTTTCTTGGATTTATCTTCTCTTTCTCCATTTTTATAGATCTACTTTCTTTTTTATATATTTTTGAAAAATCTATTTATGAATAAATATTGAATTTGTGAGATTTCTATGTTTCAGTTCATCTTTTCATTTTGTTAGATTAATCTATTTGTTTCCCTCATCTATGAATTCTGTTAACAATTTGAACAAGTTTTATTATTATTTTAATGATAAGCAACACGTCGCTATCGTTGCCTTCTGAAGCAACCGACACAAAATTTGAAGCAACAAGAACTTCATATGTATCTTCTCCAATGCTTGAAAAATGAAAATGGGTAACTAAGGCTTCCAGGTAGGCGTTAAGCAACCAGCGCTGGAGATGCTCTTAGTACATTTTAAGTGGTCCCCATATGTCACATCATATTTTAGCAATGAATCATGATTTTGCCCCAATGCTTAGTCCCTTAAACAAATTGCTTGATTAACCCCACATTTGAAATTTTAATATTTAAATATTTGCAATTAATGTTTTATTTTGTTGTAAAAAAATTCAATATTAATTCTTTTGTATAGAAGTGTATTAGTATGAATACATTTACTCCATTCCCATTTCTTTGCCAACGCCCAATAGGCCCAAGTCCACCAACATGTACAGTAAATGCTAATTTATTTTTTCTAAAGTTAATTTCTAGATTGTTCTTTGTTCCTATGAAAGACTTCTCCAAGACAAAAGTAATTCTCCAGATAATTTGATCTCTCTTCCACTCTCACAATAAATTATGAGTCTCAACCCTTTGTCCTCTCAAAATTAAATTTTCACCCTCTTTCTCTCTAAACATATCTCTCAATCTCCCTGTGTTTATAGAAGCAATGACATAGATGATTTGTGGCGGTAAAGCAGCGAGACATAACAACTCTAGATCTGCGACATAAGAGAATGTTTCATATTTGTGGATCTATGGTTTTCTTTCTCTATTTTTCAAGATCTACCACTTTTGGTATTTTTTAGAACATTTGTAAATTTGTTTATTTTGATCTGTATTTTGACTTTTGTTTGTGTTCTCTCTATTATTTTTTTCTATTGAAACTGATGTTTAATAATTTTTAGTTATTATTTAGTTCAGTGTTTTTCCCTCTTCTTCTATGAATGAATTTCTGTTGAGATTTAGTAATTTTATTATATTTTAATGATAAGCAACAAGCCTTCTATGTTGCTTCAGAACGGAACTGACACAAATATTTAAGCAATGAGAACACCAGCTAGATTCACTCCAATGGTTGAAAAATTGAGATGCAGAACTTAAACCTCCACATAGGCATGAAGCAACCAGCGCTGGAGTTGCTCTAAGAAGAATGGAGGCCTTGGGATAAAGAGCCCTCACCAAATGAATGAGGCCTTCCTCATGAAAATGTTGTGGAATCTTATTAACCGCCCTGATGATCTTTGGTGTAAGGTGTTGTATAGTAAGTATGGTAGAAATAATGATCCTCGTACTACCATCACCTCTTTATCTTATGATTCCCCTCTTTGGAAAGCCTTAACTGGTATTTGGGACAAATTTCAACAGAATATTGTGTGGAATTTAGGCAATGGAAATCATATCAACTTTTGGTTGGATAAATGGACCCTTAGTGGCGACTCACTCATTAATACTACCAGCCAACCCATCATAGATACAACTCTCAGCGTGCGTGATGTCTTGAATCCGACAGGAGATTGGAATCATAACTTTCTTAATGATAATCTCCCTGTTAATATTGTAAATCATATTTTAGCTATTCCAGCGCCTACTGATCTGGATGGTCCAGATACTATTGGGTGGGGAGGAACAACCACAAGACAGTTCACAGTACAGAGCGCTTATAAGGCATTATCAACCTTTAGCTGGAGAGTGGAAGGCTTTGTGGTCTTGGAAAGACCCTCATCGAATTCAAACTTTCATCTGGATGGCTGCCCATGAGCGACTTCTCACTAATTATCGTAGGAGTAAATGGGGTGTTGGCATTTCTCCTTTATGTCACAGTTGTGAAACCAAAAATGAGACAATTATTCATGTATTAAGAGACTGTCCAAATGCAACATAGGTATGACTCAAATTAATTCCTTCGAAATACATTTCCAATTTCTTTTCTTTATCTTGCAGGGATTGAATCTTCAAGAATATCACCAACCATTTTAATGGAATTTATGAGGTGGATTGGATTTCTACCTTCATGGTGGTGTGCTGACACTTGTGGACATGGAGAAACAAATCAATTTTTGAAGAAGGCTTTCAACGCCCACATGAACCAACTTTTGCTACTCGCAAGGTGGCAAAAGAGATTGAAGGGTGTTCTCAAGACACTGGAAGCAATCGAAAAAGTGACACTATCTACATTGGTTGGAAAATACCTCAAGAAGGGTGGATCAAGCTCAACTGTGATGGTTCTCAAAATGATAGGGTGGGTCTTGCTGGGTGTGGAGGTTTGTTAAGGGACTCGAATGACAAATGGATCAAGGGCTACTCTCGAAAAATTGGATCTTGTGATGCACTTCATGCAGAGATGTGGGGCATGTATTTAGGAATGAGCCTTGCTTGGAGGCGGGGAATCACTCATCTCCATGTTGAAAGTGATTCTGAAGTGCTGATAGATATGTTGACTGAAAGGATTAAGCTCAATGGAAGCACCCCTACTTTGGTGATTCGCATTAGAAATCTTCTTGCTTTGAGTTGGCAAGTCATTTTGTGCGAGGGATGGGCTCGTGTAAGTAGGAAACAGGAAATATCTATTCTAGTTCTATCATCAGCTATGGGTTCGAATTTAAGCGAAATTCTTGAGAACGTTTGCTACCCTGAAATTTTCTTGTCTTTCCTCAATGAAAGGGAGGAGGAAAAAATAGGGTCAAAAGAAAATGCCATTTTAGAGTTTTATCGACAATTTGCTTGTGTAGGCGGAGATCCCATATTCCCTGAATCTTTATGTGAGGAATTACAAAAGACTAGAATCTCATTTTTATTCTATTTCTCTAAAGCAACCTGGAACATACCCTCAGAAATAGAAGCGCAGATTGGCTTGCAAATTTTAGTTACTCTCTTGATTCTTTTGACATTCATGTTTTCGAGACTCCTCCTAGAGAGCTTCAAAGTATGCTTTTTGACGACATACCTGGGGCTTGCATGCCTAGGAATGTTCGTGTAACTGTGTTGTTTTTTTTTCTTTTGGGGCTATGCCCCTTTATTCCACAAAAAAAAAAGTGGTTCACTTTGACCATTTGGGTTGTCGAAAACAAGGTTTGAATACAGAAACATTGCGCTATTAGTCCGTTATTGTTATTTTGTGTTAATTTTCCATCAGAGAACAACAATCATAGAATCCTTTGTAAGTTTTCAAGTGTTTTATGAGAATAAGTTGTTATAACCTTTATCATATAGTCCTTTTTTTCATCCATACACTTGCACTGTCGTTATTACTGCTCAACAAGACTCGTCACAATTTTACGGTTCCATTGACTGAAGTCTTCTACGTTGCAGTTTTGTTTATGACTGGTGGTAATGACAGTTGCTATTTTGGTTTGTTTGTCAGTTTTGAAATTATTTTATAGGTATCAATGAATCGTTTATATTATGGTCAGAAGGTAATAACAGTTGCTTATTTTTAGGTTTGTTAGCGTATTTTTTACACGATATATTACAATACGATTATAATTTGTGTTGCTCTTTTTATCTTTAAAATAAATTTTTTGTGTCCTTTATGGAAATCTTGTAATAAAAAATTACTTTTATATAGAGGCCGTTTGTTACGGCTTTTTTTTATAAAAAAAATCACTTATTTTATAAAAATAATCACTTTTAAAATTAGTGCACTTGTTTCTTACAGATTTTTAAAATAATCAGAAGCTAAAAATAATCAGAAAACAACTAAAAATGAGAAGATGTTAAGAGTAGCTTATCAAATAATAGATTATATTTAGAGAAGAGATAACAAATATATTAAAGAGACGTGTTATTTGAACAACAATTTTGGAACAACTTAAATTGTTGTACAAATATCATTTCTCTATGTTAAAAGGAGAAAATTATTTTGTAATTAAAAAATCACTTATTTTATTTAAAAAAATGACTTTTATTACAATAAACAAACACATAGTCATATTCCAGGAACTAATCTCTAAATTATTGAACATCAAAATCACTATTTTTTTAATCCGTAACAAACAGTCACATAGTTGTGTTAAATATGTGGTTGTTATTATTATTATTATTGTTTCTATTCCTGGAATATGACTTAGTACCATATAAGAAATGTTTGGTGCTTCTATTTTGGTTTTTCTATTTTTGTCATGTAATGCTATATATATATATATATATATATATATATATATATATATATATATATATATATATATATGTATAGCACACTCTTGATCATAATAAAATAACAAGACATTCTCTCTTGTGGATAAAATTATGTATATTTCTTGGTTTTGGTTTATAGGCCGCATAGGAAATAATAGTAATGTTGCTTTCTCCGATTGGTGTAATAACCCCTTAGATTGTTTTCTTGCTATCTAAGGTGTTTTTGCCTTTGAACTGTAAGGGTTGAGTACCCCTTATAATTCATATTTGCTTATAAAAAAAAGGCATTCTCTCTTACATTCAATATAGTAGTTATTACTAGTTTATAACAATTGGTCTCAGAGCTCCATCATTGGGGCCTAATCTATAGTGAGTTTGTGTGAGAGAAACCATTGGAGTGAAAGAAAAAAAAGAAGAAGAAGTGTATATCAAGAAAGAAATTGCAATTTTCTTTAAAGTAGAAGAATTTAGGAGAATGGTGGAAAGTGATAGTAGTGGTTTCAGTCGGCTATTCCCATGTTGATGAAAAATTTTCTCCGTTCGAAAGAATATTGGAGTCTCATTGAAAATGAGATATTGGTTATGGCAGCAGGAGTTGAGCCAACAGAGGAGCAACGCAAATTGATTGAAGAGCAAAATTTATTGGATTTGAGGGCAAAGAATTACCTTTTTCAAGCAATTTCTCGCGATGTGCTTGAAACAATCCTCAATAAGGAGACGTCCAAAAGTATATAGGATTCAATGAAGCAAAAATTTCAAGGTTCAAACCGAGTCAAAAGCGAACAACTGCAAGCTTTACGAAAGGTTTTGAGATTCTTCATATGAAAGAAGGAGAAACGGTTAATGCTTATTTCTCTCGCACTCTAACCATTGCTAACAAAATGAAAGCTCATGGTGAAAGTATGAATCAAACAATCATCACTGAGAAGATTTTAAGATCAATGGTCTCAAAATTTAATTATGTGGTATGATCAATTGAAGAATCCAACAACTTGGATACAATGACTATTGATGAGTTGCAAAGTAGTCTTCTTGTTCATGAACAAAGGATGACAAGCCATGGAGAAGAAGAGTAAGCTCTCAAGATATCTCATGAAGATAGAATTGGAAGAGGAAGACGTAGAGGCGTGTTTAGAGGCGGTCGAGAAAGAGGAAGAGGAAGAGGAAGACAACCCTACAATAAAGCTGGTATAGAGTGTTTTCGGTGTCATCAGTTAGGACACTATCAATATGAGTGTCCTGATTGGGAGCAAAAGGCCAACTATGCTAAATTTGAAGAGAAAGAAGAAGAGATATTATCGATGTCCTATGTTGAAATCAAACATCGCGAGAAGGAAGAAGTGTGGTTTCTTGACTCTGTTTGCAGTAATCATATGAGTGGAAACAAAAAGTGGTTATCGGATTTAGATGAAAGCTTCAGACATACTGTAAAACTCGGAAATGACGGTATAATTGTTGTTATTGGAAAAGGGAATGTTCGTATGCAAGTGAACGGATTTACTCTGGTAATTTCAAATGTTTACTATATTCCTGAGTTAAAGAACAATTTATTGAGCATAGGACAACCACAAAATGAAGGCTTATCAATTTTGATTCAACATGGGAAATGTATGATATATCATCCGACCAAAGAATTAATCATGGAAACAATCATGAGTGGAAATAAAATGTTCTATTTGGTGGCTTCCATGATGCCAAATGAGTCTACATGCTTTCAAAACGTGTTAGAAAATGGATCTTATCTTTGGCATTGTTGGTTTGGTCACTTAAACAATCAAGGATTGAGGACACTTTTTTTATAAGAAAATGGTAAATGGGTTGCCTTCAATCCAAATTCCAAAGAAATCATGCACAATGTGTTTGATCAGAAAACAACATAGAGACTCTATGTCTAAAAAAAGCTTATGGAGAGCATCAAATAAGCTTCAACTTGAACGCGCAGATATATGTGGACCCATTAAACCAGAACCAAACAGAAACAAAAGGTACTTTCTAAGTCTTATAGATGATTTTACTCGTAAGACATGGATTTACTTCTTATGTGAAAAATCAGAGGCTTTTGCAATGTTCAAAACTTTTAAAGCTTTGGTTGAAAAGGAGTTAGGTGCATATATCACCTCTTTGAGAACAGATATAGGTGGTGAATTTACCTCAAATGAGTTTGAAGAATTTTGTAAAGTTCAAGGCATAAGCAAACAATTGACCGCAACCTATACTCCTCAACAAAATGGAGTTGCTGAGAGAAAAAATAGGACGATAATGAACATGGTGCGCTCTATGTTGGTTGAGAAGAAAGTTCCTAAAATATTTTGGCCTGAAGCTGTAAAATGGAGTGTCCATATTCTTAATAGGTGTCCTACACTAGCTGTGCAAAACAAAACTCCAGTAGAGGCATGAAGTAGTGTAAAGCCAACAATTATTTACTTTTGAGTTTTTGGATGTGTTGCTCATGCACATATTCCAGACCATAAAAGAAACAAGTTAGATGATAAGAGCAAGAAATGTGTCTTGCTAGGATTAAGTGATGAGTCAAAGGCCTACAAATTATATGATCCAGTTTTCAAGAAAATAATCATTAGCAAGGATGTGATTTTTGAAGAAGATGTATGTTGGAACTGGGACAACAACAAAGATGAATGCAAATTAGATGTTTTAGAAGGGAAAAATGATTATGAGAATGACATTGAAGAGATTGAGAATGACATTGAAGAGGCAATAGAGGAAAATGAAGAGGTAGGGAACAATGACAATGAAGAGGAACACAACAATGGCAATGAAGAGGGAGGCAACAATGATGATACAACAAATTCCATTGAATCTAATTCATCTTCCAGTAAATCGCATGAGGATGAATCACCAAATATGGTTGAAGGGAGGGTACAAAGACCACCTTCTTATTTGGTAGATTATGAAACTGGCAAAGGCTTATATGTGCCAGGGACAAAGTTATCAAAGAATAGTGAAGAAACTAAAGTTGATGCATCTTTATATATGAAGTTGGTTGGCAGTTTGATGTATTTGACTGCAACAAGAATCTCACTGAATCTCACTGGCTTGCAGCAAAAAGGATACTAAGGTACCTCAAAGGTACATCTGAATTGGGTATTTTTTACAAAAGGGAGACAACTCAAACTTGGTGGCATACACTGATTGTGACTTTGCCGGTGATTCGGATGACCGGAAGAGCACTTATGGATTTGTTTTTTTGCTTGGCTCCGCAGTAGTGTCTTGGTCCTCAAAAAAACAACCTATTGTGACATTATCGACTACTGAGGCTGAATATGTAGCTGCTGCATCTTTTGCTTGTCAATGTATTTGGTTAAAGAGGATGTTAGAGAAGCTTGGTTATAAAGAGAAGAGGAGTACTATGATTCAGTGTGGTAATATCTCTACAATAAAACTATCAAAGAATTCAGTTTTTCATGGTAGAAGCAAACACATTGATATCAAATTTCATTTTTTGAGAGATTTGGTAAAAGATGGAGTTGTGGAATTAAGCTACTGCAATTCTCAAGAACATGTTGTAGACATAATGACAAAGCCCATTAAATTAGATCAATATTTAAAGGTTGAAATTTAATCAAGACCGTTAGTTTTGATCAGATGGTTAATATTTATTCCTCTCATCTCTCACCATAAGATCTCCTCTCACTTGATATGTCCCCTATATATATATATAGCACACTCTTGATCATAATAAAATAACAAGGCATTCTCTCTTACATTCAATATAGTAGTTATTAGTTTATAACAAGTTGTATCCAAACAAGCTAAAAAAATAATTTTTTATAAAAATAATTTTTATCAAGGTAAGCAAACACATAATAGCTTTTGAGTTTTTGTAAAATCTCTAAATTATTTAACGTCAAAATCACTAGTTTTTTAATCTATAACAAACGGACACTAAGTTATTTTCATAAGCTCAAAAATAAGCCGAATGACTTACCAAATAAAAAAGTCAAATTCAAACAAACCCTAATTCAATATAATGGGCCATAGGTATTTTTGCTGCGCCAAAACATTTTGACACATTTGTTTAGCATTAGTGTGATTCGGTGTGATTAATTTAACTGGATTCTTGTTGAAGAAAATAATCATATCAACATTTGACTTTGTATACAAAGATTTTCATCATGTCTCGCATAAGTCAGACTGATTATCATGCTAGCAATCTCGCACCGAATACACACACCTTAACTGATGGAGGAATAGTATAAACAAAGTATCACAGGATAAATAGTTATAGCATACTACTTTTTATTGTGTCCTTGTTTTATGATCGGTAGATAAATGTTTCTGACTAGGTCAAGACCCAACATAAATGACCCAATCACCGTAAGTTCCATCATGCGTCACGCCATTCCCTCATTAAGACCCACGTTCACTTATACAGAAAACCTGAGTTTTTGTGTTCTCACCACAACGAATTTGTTCCCCTTCTTTTTCCAAGACCGTTAGATTGATCTCAACGGCTCTCCACACTCCACATCGGTTATCTTGTTGGCGGTTATAACCGCTCCCTCTATATAAGCACGAAGATTTTCATGCGAAGCCAATAAAATTTGTTATAGTATGTTAGTTTATAAGGTTGGCCATTAGGCCTGAACCATATTACTCTGGATAATCGTTAATTTTTTTGTTGACAATAGATAATCGTTAACTTAAAACCTCTATTTAGGCTGAAAATGGATCTAGTGTAGTCACTTTCTATATAGTCAAGATGCAATCAACTGTTTAAAGTCGTCTGATCAAAATCAAACAGTTCAAATTTTAATGCAGGTTTTAATTTTTTAAAATATAAAAATTTTGATCTTTAAATTTGAGCCGTTTTCCTAATCTTACCGACTACATAAATGCCGTCATGGGTGCCAACACCACCCAATACGGATCCATTTAGGCCTATGTGTAGATGTCAAAATTGAATTTTTCCCCAATCAAGATGTCCAAATCAAATTCTATCAAACGGGTTTGAAGGCTCAACATTTGCTACACTATAGCTTTTGCTCATATTTCAATTACTAACCTTTAGGAATGATGTCGACAGAATAGTGAAACAATCAAGAGATGAATAAAACAAGTACTTTTAAAAGCATCATTGAAGCAATCATAACATATAAGAAGTCAATATACATTATAATGAGGATGAAAACAAATTCTCAATCTTCAATAGTCACAGTGAAATGGCATAGGATTCCTGGTCATTTTTAACAAACATTCTCACGTAAAATTTCTAATGTTGTCATGATTATATAATTCCAAAAGATGTAGCATATAAAATTGAAGCTTCAACATGCTTGTGAGTTGTGACTTACCCCATTAAGAGTACAACTCTACCATTGAATATACTCACCACAAAGCTTGCCAAAAATGAGAAGACAAATTTTGGTCCATCTTCTCTTTGCATGGCTTCTGCTTCTGCTTGCAGCTTCTGCACTCGATCATGTCACTGCGAATGTTCAGGCTATTCAACCAGGTGATTCTCCTTATCACACGATAGCTTGCACTTAATATTTGTTTTTTGTACAACCTTGCGTACAATTCTGATTGAACGGGTGTCCGGTCTCCAACACGAACAGATATAATTAAATTCAAAGGATAAAACGGATTAACCATTAATAACAGAAATCAGTTAAAACTGATTAACTAATATACTAAACTAAAATCTAATATCCATATCAAATTATCAATGATAAACAAGATAAGATAACTAAAAAGAGATAATTCATCATATCTCACATAACTCTATATTCCTTCCTACAGTTGATTTCAAGCTCAGAACCCTGCAGGCTACCCCAAAGCCACATGCTGAAGATGTCATGCCTTCAAGGGTTAGTTTAGTAATGACATCAATCACTTTACTTTAACTGTATTTTTTTCATTCATGTTACTTTCTTTGACAGTTCATTCATGTTACTTATATTAATCGTACAATAGCATTCTGATTTGAGTAATGAAAATCACAGGTTACAGAAAAGAAGACTCGTAAAATCCCGTCAGGGCCCAACCCAATCGGGCATCACCACCGACCAACTAAACCATAAAGAGATGAAATTAAACACTCAGTCAACATCAGCATTCAGCAGTGATATTAATAATTGTTTCTCTCATATCATGTGAGATTAGTGGATTAGTCTATTCTACTCTTAGGAGCATTGTGTTTGTACATAAATGGTATTTAATATTCTTATCTTACAAATTATCAGCCAATGCATTGACATCGTCTCAAGGAAAACAAACCTCCATTCATTTTCTAACTAGCTTTCTCTTATAAAATATTTCTAGCTAACTTGTTAAGTTTGTTCAAATTTTGGGGCAAATAGACAATGCAATACAGTTAAGTGTATGTTCGCATCTGCGTTAAAATTGGCGGAACACATGTTCGATTAGAAGCTTGTAATTGCAGCTCCACAGCTCTGCACACTATTTGGAGCACTACTATCAGTTCCATATTATTTTTCAAAAATCAAACATCATTATACTTATAGTCCCTAAACAGATTTCTATCACAAAGAACAATTATTAATAGAAAACTCAGATTCAATTCATCAATGTCCTTCTATAATCGTCATTGAGATATATTTGGGGGTATTTTAGAAACACCATATTTCAAAATAAACAAGTTTCACAATACAATGTTTGGAGCCATTATTCTTGACCATTGGCAGGAACTTCTTTTCTTTGTTAAAAGGCAAGCAAATGTGGTTATTCAATCTCTTGCAAGTATGGTCATATCTAATTCTTACTCTCAAATTTTTAATTTCATATCAGATTGTATTGCAACCTTTATTCATTCAAAAATGCAATAGCTAATTTTCTGTCGAAAAAAGTCTCACATCACTTACATAATATGATGAGTCCTTAAAAGAGTGGTTAAACTAACTTTGTTTTAGACGCTGATGTGAAGATTAGACATTCGAAGAATATACACGTTATTTTAAACATGGTTTTCTACTTGGGAACAAACTCAAGAACGTCCGTTTTGTCTCCCCAATCCCCATTTTCTATCTCCTCAAATTCCCTAACTCTTCTAAACTTTCTTGCACATATAAGTTCATATTTCTTCAACCTTACGCCTCCCCCTCTTCATTACTCAACACGTAAACTAATTCTACAGAGTTAGCAATGTCAGTTACTTATAATGAAGAGACAGTTTGTTACGCAGACTTGGTATATAAGCATGTTGGTGATCGAGATTAATTAGAACATGGATAATTTATTTCACAATAATATGCAAGGTTAATGTACAGTCGTCTACAGCTTCTAAATTTGCTTTCAATTGAGAATTTTCATTACAAGGTTTTACACTGTCTTTTTCCAACAAGTTTTTGATTGTGAGAAAGCAGGTATCTGTTAAAGGACAATTTACATATGCTAACATGTGGAATTTAAACGAAACAAAATATATTTTGCAGAGTTAAATAACATATTCAATAAAATTGACAACCCAAAAATGATGTTACAAACTGTTGAAATATACAAAACTTACTATAAACTACAAACAATTGTATGTGGTCCGTTATCATGCAACAGGCTTTCGCTTTGAACGTTTACTTCTTCTTTCCCTAGACAAACTTTTAACCTCTTGGCCTTGGTTAACTTTAGAAGCATACGCATCTTCTGTAACTTCTTGTTCCTGTATAAAGTTGGTTTAGCTTGGGTTATTTGGTAGAAGAATGAAAATCTCAAACACCAACCTTAAATTACATTAAAATGACGGTGATTTTTCTCCTTTAAATAAACAAAAATAAGAATAGACAGCTGTTCAACATCTTGTCCATAGCATGAGAAAATCAGGAAGAGGATGGTCAGATGGTTAGGAAGGAAGGGGAAACAAAACGAGGGAAGAAGAGAGAATCAGGAAAGACAGAACCACCCTTTGAATTTCCTGGGAAATTAGTATTTTCTTGTTAGATAGAGCATTGAATTTCTGCAAATATTTACCGCTGCTAGTGATATATTGATATTAGTAGCAGCTTTTAAGTAAATAATACAATGCTTCAGATTGTTTTGCTCTGGTTTCTAATCAATTTTTTAGTAGTAAAGCAAGACAACGAGACACTCCTTTTGGGAAATATATCCCAAAGGCTGAACTTCTGTTTAAAATGATAGCCATATCTATCCCCTCTGATTGGTTTTCAACAATTCAAATATTTGTGGTTTGATTTATAATTTAAACTCCACCCATATTGGTAAGTATCATGACAGCTAGCTAGGCATTGAAGATTGGAAAATGTGCATGCGGTGCTAGACTAAAGTTGTTGATTTACTTTTACATAAATGAAAGATGGAGACCGGCTCTTACACACTTAATTCCCCTTTTCCTGCTTAACACATGTGTTAAAGGCCAACTAGCTTTGCTTGAATACCAAAAAATGACCAATGTTTTCCTTCAAGACTCTACATCATTGGTTGTCACTTTGTATGAATATAAATAAGTATTCCAAAAACTCAAGCATATGAAAAGGCTACACAAATGGTACATTATAAAATTGCAACAGGAAAAGAAAATTTTGAAAAACTTTCAATTTGTTGCTTATTTTTACTTATATGGAGGAAAATGAACTAGACATTTCAACTTATATGTGATTGGAAATAGATGGTGGTTGGGATTCAGATTTTTCCTTTTCCTTTAATTATTTTGTTCTCACTCAAAAGGATGGCCCTATTGCATACAATTAGTGACCAGGAAACTTTAAACATTGAATATTTACCTTGTCGTTTTTTACATCCGAGCCATCATCGGAAACAGAAGCAGAAGCCAGAGGCTGAACTTCCTCCACTGGTAGTGCCTTGTTTAACTTTTTCTTTTTCTCCTCTTCTTTTAACTGTGCAAACCTGTGGATCACCAAGTTACCATCAGTATAAAGCAGGATTGAAAGACCGAGGCTGCAACTTGTAGTATAAATAAAACACCGACCTTTCACCACCCCTTTCTGGCTTAGAAGCTAATCTTTTAGCTTGTCCCGCAGTAATAATTCCACCAGCATTTTCATTAACAGCAGGCTTTGCACCTCCTAATTTGCGCAACCATATTTGTTGAGCTGTGCTCAGGACATTATTCGTAAACCTAGCAAAAGTAATAGAAAATCAATCAGCAACAAAATTGTTTCTTTTTCTCAGCACAAAAGCAATGTTGTCATAGCTGTCACCCACATCTAAGCAATATTTATTCATGAAAAATTATTGAAATTGATGAACACGATATTCCTGCAGAAAGAAGTATCTAAGGCCTCGTGCATATGTTTGGGTTGCACACATTAGGCAGTCATATCAAGGAAATAGTTTCTGAAACAAATATTTGTACGGAGCAATGTTATGACTAAATTTGATTTGTTTTTATTTAGCAACAAATTTGTTTTGTTTATAGAATAGAAGATAAATATAATTGTAACCCATAATAAAACACATAAAGAATAATGAATGTATAAGTTATGGCAAAAATATGATAATTAAAATAGTAAGAACTTAATAACTAGAAAGGAGTCCATTGATATAGTTCATAAAATACTAACCAGTAAATTGTTAGTCCTGATGGCACAGATAGTGAGAAGTAGCCGATCATGAGTGGGAGAAACTTGAAAATAAGAAGTGTATTCTTTTGAGTAGGATCATTTGTCTGTCAAAAAAAAGTAAGTTAGGTCTGTCTTGCTAAAAACATAAAATTGAAACTGACAGATGACTGACATTCTCACCTGAGGTGGTTTCATGATTTCCATTGAAACATATTGAGAAACGATAAGAAGAATAGGTAAAATAAGATATGCTGCAGTATCTTGCCAACCCAAAGGTGGATGGCCGTCCTGCATCACAATTAACAGATGTTTATTATGATATTGGATAACGACAAAAAAGAATAAAACCAACTACAAGTTTACCACCTATTTCATGTTGATACATGAGTGCAGTAAGTGAGTGTTCCATCTATAACATCCCCATTATTACTCCATTTTGTGCATTATTTTATGTTATCGTGATTTACAGACTGCAGAGAATTAAATTATGATTCTGAAGAATAAATGCTATTATCCATACAGATAGAGAAAAGGAAGTGAAATCTAAAACTTTTTCTTGTAGAAAGAAAGTCAGAAAAGTGTATCAATCAAAGAAAAGAAATTCTAAAGTCATAAAGACATAATGTTGTTTCCCAAGTTCCTAGGTAGTTACACTTACCATAACTAATAAACACTGAGCTCCATGGAACTGTAGAGCAACTAATTTATGTAGTAATACTAATGATGACTATTGTAACAAACGAGCAAAACGATTTACTAGGGGAGTATTCAGAAGAGCTTATTTAGGCTTATCTTATAATATAAATACTTGTGCAGGTGCTCAGAATAACTTACTAAAATACCTTATAACAGGTTCAACTATTTTCAACTTATTTTCATAAGCTTTCTAGGATAGGTTATAAGAGAGCATAATTTCATAATGTAACAGCTCATAAAGTACTTAATTTGATCATAACTTGCATCCATGATGCATAAAACAAGTCTCATATTTACTGAAATCTAAGACTAACTGGGACAATATTGCATACGCATAACATGGAAAAGGAACCTTGCACATATTGTCACGAACAGGGCCTAAACAAATTGCTACATTGCTAACTATGATAAGAATTTTTATCACCAAATGTACTGTATGATATATACAATTTAGAACCATGACTGGGAAAAAGCTCCACGAGAGTAAATCGTAGTGTCACAATCCCAAACTTACAAGTATAAGGGAAAAGAAATAGCCAAACGCAAATAATTATTTTGCTTATGAGCAAAGGATAACTTACCACAAACGGAAAAAGCCAAGAAATTCCGGATCCACTTTGTCTAGCAGCAATACTAGTGGGACCACCCAGAGAAGGGATCCATAAGAAACCTTCTGTTAACAGTCCCTTCAAATTGAAAGTTTTCAATAATTAGCAAACATCATGTATTTGTAATTCATCTATCAAAATCTCAAATTATAATAGTTTATATGCCATTGATTACCTCATTTGCCACATTAGATAAAGCTTGGTATAGACCAATCCAGACTGGAATAGTGGCCAAAGTCGGTAAACAACCTATATAAAACGATGAAATCATCTTCTATAAGCACAACCCAGTTATGATTACGCAAATGTTTTGGCATCATATATTACATGTGAAAGCATTATTATACAGAACCAGTGTTGAGAAGAAGAAAATGATAAAGGCAACAATAAGATAAAAATGTACCTGCCAATGGGTTAACCCCAGCCTGGGTATATAGCCTTGAAGTCTCAAGTTGTATTCTTTCCTTGAAATGAGGGCAGTGAAATAAGTAGTTAGAAACAACCATGCTATTATTTTAAGGTACAAAATCAATATTTACTTGAGATTAAATTTGATGCTTAATAAGTAACAAACAACAACACCCCTTACCTGATTGCCGGCATATCTTTCTTGAATGGCCTTAATTTTAGGTTGAAGGTTTTGCATAGCTAGTGTTGATTCAACCTACATGTATTAAATAGAGTCAGAACAGAACTTCATTTAGTGATATAAGTGAAAGAAAAATTCATTTATGGTTTGTTTTTACTGTTTTGAGCAACGGGGTTGTCATAACTTACGATTTCAGAAAATTGGCTTCTAGAAATTGCTGTAATTTGTACTAACCTGTTGCTTTGTCAAGGGAAGTGTAGCAGCCTTAACAATAACGGTGAGCAATATGATAGCAAATCCATATGAGTAAGGAATATGCACGGCAGACAAGCCATCCTTTAAAATCTGAATAAAAAAGAAAAAAAATGACTTTACATCTAAAACACAAGTACCTGACCTGAGTAACAAAAAGCTAAATTTTTTCCCACTAGAAAATGCAATCCTCCTAAACTTATTACAGAAACGTCGAACGCTAGTTAGGTAGTTCTATTTTCCTTTTTTTATCGTTGTTTTACATGATAACTGTAAAACGAAGGGACAAAGTCCATACATCGTAATCAATTTGGTTTTGTGGTGACAAAAATTGATTTTCAGTAAATTGATTGTGCAAAATTGATTATGGCTAAAAGTGAGTTTGTAAAGTGATTTATGTTTGGATAATTCGTGTAACAGTTGGTTGAACAATAACTTTGAGGCGTAAAAACATGTCAAAATCAATTCTACACTTCTAGAATCAACTTTGCATCCTCCAAAAGTGGAACCAAACAACTAGAACACCATTTGAAACAAATAGTAATACTCTTTCCATTTCCAAGTATATCTTTCCGTATAACAAAAAGACACAAAATATTTAACTTGTTTAATCGAATTAACAGCAGAAAAGTAATCAGTAAATTAGTAACAGTGAACAAGTCCCCTGTAACATATCATTTCAGTATAAGAAGTAGCCTAGAATTTAACAGCCTTTACACATCATTCTCATGTAAAAGTCGTTCAAAATTCAATCAACGTGTTCTGAGCAAAAAATAAACGACGAAGAGCATCTTAAGATCTAAGCAAGCTAACCAACCTCCATAATTAATACAAGTTCCATGAATCAAGGTAAAAGAATCCTTGTGTTTGGATTGACTTATTTGAGCTTATTTATTGGGTTAATCACTAACGAGAGTGTGTAGGAGAGCTTACCGAAACAACTTAGTGCATGTTTGGTTCCATAATAAAAAAAATTGATTTTGAATAAATTGATTTTTAGTTTAAAGTGAGTTAGTTGAATGTAAAGTAGTTTATGATTGGATACATTTACCTAAAAGTGAGTTCAACAATCAATAAAAATCAAGTTTAGACTCAAAAACTACAAATCCTCACTTCAAGTTAGAATCAATTCTGGAAGCAAAATCAATTCTACTCAAGAATAACCAAACATGTCTATAAACTCAATTCTACTCAAGGCAGAATCAATTTTACACCTCCGGAATCAATTCTGGAGGCTCCTAAATTAAAGAGCACGTGTTGTAAATATTACCTTGAGAACAAACTCCATGGCATCAGAAATGAAGCCAAACCAACCTCCGTTCTTCTGCACGGTGACATCAGTTGAAACCGCAGCGTCGGCAGCAACGGTGGCGTCAGCGAGAGTATAGAGAAGGCCTTCAGCTCTGGCGAAGACACTGGACAAGTCAATGGAATGATTTATGGATTGAATTGGAGGAAGTTCATGGAAGCTGAAATGAACTTTGGTGAATAATCTAGTAGTACGATTATTAGGGGAGAATTTACGATGAAGTGAAGGAAGTGGCGTTCCGAGGAATGATGGAGATGAAATCAGTGTCTTCGCCATGGATGATGAGAAGTGAAGTTCCGTGCACGAGAGAGAGAGAGGTTTGAGGCTTCAACAACTTCTCTCGTCACAGAATAGAGATGAGAGGATATTTTGCTATTATCCAGAAAATCCAAGTTTTTTGCGAGGTAGAAACATGGTGCACGATATGGCAAGTGCCAGATTTTCATCCAGCCACTATGTGACACGTCATAAAAGATTACTCGTTAATCGTTATGGTTGTTTTTTCAAATTTATTAATTAATTAAGAGAAATGTTAACATGTGCATCAATGACACATGTTAAGGAAGCAAAAATAAAAAGTATTAAATGTTGAAGCATTAAATTTTAACTTTTTAAGCATTAAATTTTTGTATCATTAAATGTTAAATTTCTATATTAAGATACCTTAACATGTGCCCTATATGCACATGTTAACAGCACCCATTAATTAATAGCGGATGACTTATAACTTAGTTGATAACTTATAGCTTATAGCTGATGGATGATAGACATAACTTATAGCTGATAGCTGATTACTTATAGTTGATAAGTTAATTGAAATATGAGTTTTTCTATCCTGTGGAAATTTGCACATATTAAGAAGTTTTAAATAGTAAAGTTATATTGGAACTTGTATTTTATTAATAAATAATTGATGTTTTTCATTAAATATTTACTATGATCTCTGTAAAAAAAAATATATGTCTATCATATATATATATATTGAAAATACTCACCAAAACAAATTGAACAATATCTTATATGTTAATATTTACATATATATATTATTAAAAAAATATGATCTCTGTAAAAAAAAATGATCAAAACAAGTTAAATGAATAGTATATTTTTATCAAACAGAGTCTTATAATTAGGAACGGAAGGAGTAAATATAAAATGACGTAAAAAGACATTTTTTAATTCATAATAAAACTATATTTAAAATACTTAAAATTGAGTAATTTGAATTTATTAATTTTTCTATTAATTAATATATATTATTAAATTATTTTTATTTCACCATAAATTTCTAATATATAAAAAATAATTTTTATTTTCTTATTGGTAAAAAATATTAAATTTTATTGCTGAAAGTTTAAATATTATATAATTTATACATATAATATTAATTAGTGTACAATAACCCCCATTGTATGTTTGGTTAAAAAAAAAGAAAACCTTATATATTGTATTGGATGCTTGGAGCAGTGTTTTAAAAACCGGACCGGACCGGCCGGTCCGACCGGTCGAACCGCGAACCGGAGGGTGGTCCGGTCTGGTTCATATGTTGGATCGGTTAAGTAGTTAAACCAGTGGGAACCGTCGGAACCGGAAAAACCGGTGAACCGGCGGTTAGCCCGAACCGGCGGTTTAATTGCATTCCTTTTTTTTTTTTTTTTTTCGTTTTGGTTATTATTATTAAAAAAAAAATTGAAAAAACAGAACAGAAGAGAAAAGAAAGTCAGAAACAGAGAAAAGAAAGTACGAACCCTAGCACCTACCTTGTTCGCCGCCGTCCTCCCTTGTTCCTTCTCCATCGCTCTCGCCGACTCCGTCCATCCACTGTACTCCGTCCGACCCTTGGTCACTCAAGCTTCACTTCTTCCTCCTTCTCCTTCGTCACCGCCACTCCTACTCGCTCACCGAGCTCCTACTCACGCCTTCTTCCTTGGTTCAGATTCAGAAGTGAGAACCCTCTCCCTTTCTTTTCTTTGTGATTTCCAATTGTGATTGTCAATTCTTTTCTTCTTTAATTAAATTTTCCCCAATTAGTTTAGGTTCGAGTTTGCTAGTGATTAGTGAAGGAGTTAGCTAGTTTAGGGTTTGAGTTTTCTAGGGATTTGTAATTGTGATTTTAGAATTGAGAATCAGCTAGGAAATTTTAGGCTTGGAAATTCTGATTTTTGAAATTTTAGTTTGCTTTTTGCAAAGAGAGTTGGGTGCTATTGGATACAGCTCATGTGTTTTATTCTCTGTTACTATGTTTTGTTCTTCTCTAGGCACTTGAGTTGTATCAATATCAATTGGAGTCTTGTTTTGTTGTTCTGTTATCTGTGCTTTTTATGTAACCTGGGAGTGATTAGCTTGAGGCAATTTGGCTTTTTATTCATTGGAATGTGCCTCATCATGTTGTAGACCTGGGGAGTGATTAGCTTGATCATGTTGCATTGTAACTCTTAGGCATTTCTTATGCCACTCATCCTTGGCTTTTCCAAAAATTCTGTTCATCTTATTGTCCATGTATTTCCTTATAGGATTGTGTACAAGTACAACATCATGAATTTCAAATTGTGTACAATATGAATCCATATATGACTCTACATTTATTCACATTTTTCTGTTATGATATTATTTCTGATGGAATTAGTGGCTGAAATTAAAAACCAAAGTTGTGATTTGTATTGGAACTATAGTCCTATTAACTTATTAAGTGGTCATTGTTTGTGTTATTCATTAACTGTTAATTTTTTTCTTCTTCTGATGCTTGAGTTAATTTAGAGTTTAATTTATTTTTTTTCAATTTATGAAATTACAGTTATCATTCTGTTTTTAATTTTGTTTTGTTTGATCTGTGTTTGCAATTTCTAAATTAGTTAAATGGCATCATCTTCTGAAACACCATCATCACAACCACCATCACAAGAAGCTTCTTCTGCTCAAAGTTTAATGTGTTACTATGAGTTTATGACATTTCCAAATTTTTAAATTTTTTATGATTTTTTTAAAGACGATTTATCCGATTCGACCGGTTTAATAACTATATAGCATTATTATAGAGCCGGTTTATTCCACCGGTTTAATCCGGTTTAGTCCTGCGGTTCGACCAGTGACCCGGTGGTTCGACCAATGAACCACTGACCCAGTACCCTCACCGGTTCGAGGTCCGGTCCGGTTTTTAAAACACTGGCTTGGAGCATGAATCTCGTGATATAGTTTCTGCATATCTTTAAAAATAATTAATACATATTGTACGCAAAAAATAAAATAAATGAAGATTGGAACATGGTGGTGGCACTCTCGTATAGTATGTATGGTACAGCGTAATAGTACCTGTGAAAAGATCGGATCAATATATAACGGCGTAAATGTAGTCGGTGTAATTTATATATTATAAATTATAAAGGGTAAAATGATATTTTAGATAAATTGCACTAAGGGCACATGGTAAGGAAATAAATTTAGAAAGTATGTATTGAAATTAGTTGTGCATCTTATCTCTCCAGCATTAAATTTCTTGCATCATTAAATGCACAATTTCTATTTTAAGGTATTTTAACATGTGCCCTTAGGGCACATGTTAACATGACCCAAATTAAAAAGGCTAAAAATGAAAGAAAAAACAATAAGCTATAAATTCAAAAGCTAATTGAAATAGTGTCTGAAAAATAGGCTATAAGCTCGTAAAATAAGCTATAAGCTCTTTATGAAATGACTGTTACCAAACATGACTTTTTTTTATCATGCGAGCTTATAAGCTATAAACTAGCTTATTATCATTCCCAAACAGAGTCTTTAAAATTGAGTTCAATATAGAATGATTTATGTTAAATAAATTCATGTAGAAGTGTAAAACTTAATCAATTTTAAAATTAAAAGTTACATTTTTAAATTTCAAGTAGATTAATTCTACATTCAAAAATCAAACAAGCGAAAATCAATCTTATACCTTTAGAAACAATTTGAATTATTTGAAAAACTCACAACGATTGATTGTTTAATAAAAGGTTTTGAGGCTGATTCAATGATAATCATATAAAAAGACAGATTTGTCGGTGGTTCATTTTGAAGCTTAAAGATTTTGATTGTGTTCGTTTAATCTGCTAAAAAAGGGAATTTGACAAGATAATTTATGTTGCACTGTGTTTGATTTTAAACTTTTTTGGACCGGACAAACCGAGAGCAAACATCTAGACAAAAAATTTATATTCTTATCTCTCACTAAACCACACAACAATTTTTGTGCCAAATACAAATTAACTAAAATACCAAAATTGTTTCTACCAAATATCATACAAGACAACAAGTTCTATACTATTTTCATAGTTTATCCTGTCTTATTCTATCTTATATTATTTTGTCTCTGTCTTGTACTATTTTGTCAAATATTTATCGTTTGTTGAACAAACAAACACTTCGTTTGTGGTACCGACCCATCGGTTTGTTTGGAGTACATTTTCTAACGGTGACAAACAATTTTTTAGCTTAGGGGAGGTTAGCGATTTTGTTGAAATAGAGGGGTGTGAGTGATGTTTGGATAAATGTTAGAGGAGATTAGTGTAATTTCCACTAAAGTTTATTATTATCAATTAAAAATGTCTTTTTATGTCAATTTATATTTATCTGTTAGTTAAACCGCTCATTTTTGTCTCATAAGTGTAGCTCAAATGGTAGCTACCAGGAACATTATTGGAGTGGCCGGAGTTCGAACCCCGGATTCCACATTTCTCTGCATTTCAACGTTTGAGTCTAGCCACTAGGCTACTTAACCAAAAAAAAAAAAACCGCTCATTTTTTTTACCAAACACAACTAATTTATCATTCATCGGTCATAAGTTATCTTCTATTTTTATCAAACAAAGCCTTAACTTCTAAACTATGCACAGCTTGTAGCAATTTAAAGTATATTTTTAATATAAATTATAATTGATTATTTGGATAATTAAAAAATAATAATAAATATGCCAATTAAGATTGATCTTGAAAAAAGCTTATGACTGTCTTAATTGGAATTTTGTTGAGAATTGTTTGACCAATTGTAAGTTTCTTCCTAAACTTATTAGCATTATTCATTATTGCAACACTTCCCCCCTCTTATAAAATTTTATGAAATGGTGATAAAATTTAAACTTTTTCTCTGACAAGAGGTATTCGGCAAGGGGACCCTCTATCTCCTTACCTTTTTGTCATTTGTATGGAGCACCTTTCTCATATTATTGCCGATTAGGCTGAGGCTAACTATTGGAAACATATGCTTGCAGGTAGACCTCAAATATCTCACCTCCCCTTTGTTGATGATCTTCTTCTCTTTGCAGATGCTTCTACCGAGCAGACTTATTATATTATGCATTTTTTTAGCTCTTTTGTGAGGCATCGGATCAAAAGATCAACAATAAAAAAAACTCAAATATTATTCTCTAAAAATGTTGATAAATAACTTAAAGATGAAATTTTGCAGCATATAGGCTACACACCTGTTGTTAGCCTTGGAAATATTTAGGGGCAAACATTGCTTTAGGAAGGAACACTAAGGGAAAATTCAACCTTACTATTGGGAAAATCCAAACTAAACTTAGTGGTTGGAAGCATAAAATTTAGTCGGAAGACTCACTCTTCTTTAAGTTTGTTCATAGGTTCATCCCATACTATCACATGTAGTATGTCAAGCTTCCAAACACTCTATGTGATGAGATGAAGAAGATTCAAAAAGGTTTTTTGTGGGGTGATACAAACCGAACTTGCAAACCCCACCTGATTGGTTGGGAGGTATGCTACTTGCCTAAAGTTAAGGGTGGTCTTGGGATAAGAAGTCCACGTCAGATGAATGAAGTCTTCCTAATGAAAATGTTTTGGAACATGATCAATAAACCTGATGATTTATGGTGTAAAGTTCTTTACAACAAATATGGTAGGGATAAGGATCTTCAGACTTCTATTAGTGCTCAACCTTACGACTCCTCCTTATGGAAAACCTTAGCGGGTATTTGGAAAAAGTTCCATAATCATATGGTTTGGCAATTAGGCAATGGACAACATATAACTTTTTGGTTGGATAGATGGATGTATGATGGTCGCTCACTCAAAAAATTCTATACTCAGCAGTAAATTGTTATGACTTTCATTGTAAAAGATGCTTTGACAGATTCAGGAGACTGATATTTTAATTTTCTTACCACCTATCTCTCTGATAATATTGTGAATCAGTTGATTGTCATTCCAGCTCCCAGGGAAACAGATAAAGCATAGTCAATATGACGAAGTGGCACTAACATTCACCACTTTACCGTTCAAAGCACATATAACCTTTAGAAGGAGATCAATTTAACCATTTGGGAGGGGGAGGGGGGGGAGGGAGATTACATAATTTATGGGATTGGAATGGTCCTTATAAATTCTAGACTTTCATGTGCGTTGCAGCCCATGAACACTTTCTTGCTAATTATCAGAGAAGCAAATGACGAAGTGGAGTGTATATATCCTCATTGTTCTGCCAATGGGAATGATGACGAGACAATTATATATACTTTAAGGGATTGCAACCAAACAACCCAAATATGGATCAGGTTAGTGGGTTCAAAGATAATTATTAATTTCTTTTCTTTGAATTGCATGGATTGAATCTTTCACAATCTAACTAACAAGAGGGCAGGAACTCCCTAAAATAAACGACATACAATTTTCATGGTTACATGTTGGTACTTGTGGATGCAGAGGAACAAGAGTATTTTGGAAGAAGGGTTTCATCGCCCCAAGAATCCTACCCATGTGATTCTGAAGATGACCATCGAGATTGACAACTGTGAGAAGACACACTTGATCAAATGGCCTCGTAGATTGACATTATTTTTAGGAAAATGCTAAATAGTGTCCCTGATGCACTAGTTAAGGAAACTCAATATAGTAAAAATACATTGAAACTTGTGTAGTAAATGTTTGTAAAATGTAAAAAGTGGTGTTTTTTAATGCAAAATTTACTTCTTTTGTATCTTTAACTAGTGCCCCAGAGCACCAGTTAGTATGACCCTTATTTTTATTGGCTGAAAAAGGCTTGTAGAGGGTTTGGTAAAGATTAATTGCGACGGTGCACATAAAGGCTCAAATAGTAGTTCAGGATGTGGCAGTTTACTTCGGGATATCATTGACACTTGTTTGAATAGCTATGCTCGAAAGATTGGTTCTTGTGACGCGCTCCATACTGAGATGCGGGGGAAGTATATCGGTGGATGGACATGGCTCGGATAAAGAGGATCACCCATCTTCGTGTCGAGAGTGACTCGAAGGTTCTAGTTAACATTGTTACAGGAAACTACTCCCTCCGGTCATATTTATAAGAAAAAAACACATAAAATTTTGGTCAATATTATAAGAAAAAAATAACTACTTTTAAGTAATTAATATTGTTATTCCTAATATACCTTTATTTAGTTTTACTTTCCAAAAGGTGTATGTGATTTCCAACAAAAAGAAAACTTATTTATAAAAGGGCAACATAGTAAACTATTCATATTTTATATTAAATCAAGAAAATTAACTACACTTAACTAAATTTCTAAAACACCGCGCAAGTAGTTTTTTTTGCTTATAAATGTGACCAGAGGAAGTATAATACTCCCTCCGGCCCTATTTATAAGCAAAAGTCAACAAATATTTTTGGCCTTCAATATAAGCAAAAGTTACTAAATTCAACTCTATTAAATGTTATTGTTCCTAAAATATCCCTAATTAATTGTCTACTTTTTAAGATGATTGCATATTTCCAATGCAAATTTAATATATTGTAAAGGATAATTTAGTAAATACCACAACTTTCTTAATAAGCGTGAAATAGGAGAATTTTGCTTACAAATAAGGCCGGAAGGAGTATTAATGGAAACATGCCTACTTTGTTTCAACATATTCATCCTCTTAAAAGAACACAAACTCCCAAATTAAAATAACTCATACTTGACGTAAAGGAAACAGGTTAGCTAATTTTAGTCAAAATTAAAAATACACAAATTCCAAAATATAATTTCTATAGTTGCTTCCTTGTGATGTGAGAATGTGCTTCTCCTTAAGGTCTCAGGTTCGATTCTGTTTAATGCCAATTTGGATGCACTAGTTTAGTTTTTAAAAAAATAATAATAAAAATTTCTTAAAATGTTTTTCTTTTACTAAAAAACATTATTTGAATTTTTCCGATTATTATTACACGGCAGAAAAGTGAAATCTAATTGGTCAGTTATATAAAAGTCACGGTCGGTATCCAATGGCGCGGGAAAACTGATTAAAAAAAACAAAAAACTTACGCATTACGAATATTCACCGCCACACGTCAACACTCAATAGCTAGTTTAAGCGGTGAACCTCCAACGCGCGTGACGTTTCATCATCAGAAATTTCTCGAATCACCTAGACCAAGCTAGAGAAATCCCACATATCGCAATTCAAATTTAGTCAAAAAAAAAAATTTAGATATGCTTAAAAAAAAAAAGTTAGATAAAAAATCTTACCGTCCAAATAACAAATCCAACGGTTCAGAAACCACCATCCCGAACCTTCCCGAAAATTCGAACTGTTCCTATATTAACATAGTACTTCCCTCTCTTCTAACTCATCAAAGAAAAGAAAAAATCACATTCGCTTGAATTCAACTCATTCTCTTCTACATTCTAAAAACCCTAGATTATTTTGTTCAAGAGAATCTATTCTGTAAAGAAACATGGCTGGAAAAGGCGAAGGTCCTGCGATCGGAATCGATTTGGGAACAACTTATTCTTGTGTTGGTGTTTGGCAACATGATCGTGTTGAAATTATAGCAAACGATCAGGGTAACAGAACTACTCCTTCTTATGTGGCGTTCACTGATACAGAACGCTTGATCGGCGATGCTGCCAAGAATCAGGTTGCTATGAATCCTACTAACACAGTTTTCGGTAAGTACTTTTTTACACCTTGATTTTTTAGATTTTGGTTTTTATTTTGTTTTAGTTATTTTTTTTGTTCTAGTTATTTGGTTGCTTAAATATTATGAAATTTATCAGAACATAAGTTGAAATTCTAATACTCTGTTTTCTTTGTTTCATAATTGTTAATAATAGTATTTCATTGGTTATGTCATTAGGACAATAATCTGTATTTACCTTTTTTGTATAACAAAAGTTGTTAATTTTCATAACATAAAATTGTTGATTAGGTTGTGTATTACTACAGCTTAGTTTAAAATTTCCAATAATCTGTATTTGCATGTTTGTACTAGAAACGTTAATTTTCGCAGTATAAAATTGTTGATTTATAGTTTTTATATTGGATGTGCACTTAGGAATTGTTGATTAATAGTTTTTATTTAAAATTGTTGATTAAAAGTTTTTGTATTTGGGAATTGTTGACTAATGGTTTTTGCATAATTTTTTTTATTAAATAGTTTTTATATTGGATGTGCAATTGGGGTGTGTAATATTAAAGCATGAATGCTAATTTTTAATATTCTGTTTCTTAATTTTTGTGTGTAAAGGGAAAGTTAATTTTTTGTTCATGGTATATGTGAAGTACCCGCGCATTATAGGTTGTGATTAGACGGTGTATTCTTTAGTGATTGTGCTGATTTTAATTGGTATTTTCAGATGCTAAGCGTTTAATTGGAAGGAGATTTAGTGATGCTTCCGTACAAAGTGATATGAAATTGTGGCCATTCAAGGTGATTCCTGGCCCCGGTGATAAGCCAATGATTGTGGTGAACTATAAAGCGGAAGAGAAGCAGTTCTCTGCTGAAGAAATATCTTCAATGGTTCTTATGAAGATGAAGGAGATTGCCGAGGCTTATCTTGGTACGACTATTAAGAATGCAGTTGTGACTGTGCCTGCTTACTTTAATGATTCACAACGTCAAGCCACAAAAGATGCTGGTGTGATTTCTGGGCTCAATGTGATGAGAATCATTAATGAGCCCACTGCTGCTGCTATTGCTTATGGTCTTGATAAGAAAGCTACCAGCACTGGTGAGAAAAACGTTCTTATTTTTGACCTTGGTGGAGGGACTTTTGATGTTTCCCTTCTTACCATTGAAGAGGGTATTTTTGAGGTGAAGGCTACGGCTGGCGATACACATTTGGGAGGTGAAGATTTTGATAATAGAATGGTGAACCATTTTGTTCAGGAGTTTAAGAGGAAGAATAAGAAGGACATTAGTGGAAATCCTAGGGCACTTAGGAGGTTGAGAACGGCATGTGAGAGGGCTAAGAGGACACTTTCCTCTACTGCTCAAACCACCATTGAAATTGATTCTTTGTTTGAGGGTATTGACTTTTATACTACTATTACTCGTGCTCGTTTTGAAGAGCTTAACATGGATTTGTTTAGGAAGTGTATGGAGCCTGTTGAGAAGTGTTTGCGGGATGCTAAGATGGATAAAAACAGTGTCCATGATGTTGTTCTTGTTGGTGGCTCTACAAGGATTCCTAAAGTTCAACAACTTTTGCAAGATTTTTTCAATGGCAAGGAGCTGTGCAAGAGCATCAACCCTGATGAGGCTGTTGCTTATGGTGCTGCAGTTCAAGCCGCTATTTTGAGTGGTGAAGGTAATGAGAAGGTGCAGGATCTGTTGTTGCTTGATGTTACTCCTCTTTCCCTTGGTTTGGAGACTGCTGGAGGAGTCATGACTGTGTTGATTCCCAGAAACACAACCATTCCTACCAAGAAGGAGCAGGTGTTTTCAACCTACTCTGATAATCAACCTGGTGTGTTGATTCAGGTGTATGAAGGAGAAAGAACAAGGACTCGTGATAATAACTTGTTGGGCAAGTTTGAGTTGTCTGGAATTCCTCCTGCTCCTAGGGGTGTTCCTCAGATCAATGTCTGCTTTGACATTGATGCCAATGGTATTTTGAATGTCTCAGCAGAGGATAAGACTACAGGCCAGAAGAACAAGATCACCATTACTAATGACAAGGGTAGGCTCTCAAAGGAGGAGATTGAGAAGATGGTACAAGAAGCTGAGAAGTACAAATCCGAGGATGAAGAACACAAGAAGAAAGTGGAGGCCAAAAATGCTCTTGAGAACTATGCCTATAACATGAGGAACACAATCAAGGATGACAAGATTGCTTCTAAGTTGTCTGCTGATGATAAGAAGAAGATTGAAGATGCCATTGAGCAGGCTATTCAATGGCTGGACGGAAACCAACTTGCAGAGGCTGATGAATTTGAAGACAAGATGAAGGAATTGGAGGGTATTTGCAATCCTATCATTGCTAGGATGTACCAAGGTGCTGGTGGTGATGCTGGTGGAGCTATGGATGAGGATGGTCCTACAACAGGCAGTGGAAGCGGTGCTGGACCTAAAATTGAGGAAGTTGATTAAGCAGTATTTTGGTTGTGGGGAGGGGATTGTTGGTTCATGATTTATGCTAGGCTCTTTTGAAACTGCATTGTGATAATGTTCATGTTTTTATTTATTTAGGTGGTTTAGGGTATTTCTATCTTGGTGGTTGTTCTAGTGTACTTCGTTCCAAATTTTAATATCAATCCTGGTTTAAGTTTCGATTTTGCATTTTGCTTATAGTGAATTAGTGGTTTGTGGTTCTCAAACTAACAAGCAAGTAATACAAAGTTCTACTTTTCATATGTTGATTATAGTTACCAATATTTATTGTCTTTTTGAGAAGAAAATCTTAGAATTACTTGATCTTGATCCACTGATATAAATTAGTCTAATAAGGCATTTGGTAATCATTCTTCTAGATACCGACATGATTGCTCAGTTTATCTATACTAAACTTTGTCCCATCGATGATTTGGGTTTTCATTTTTGGTCAATAGGTCTTGGATGATTGTTTTTGTTCATTATTTTGTGGCTACCTCAACTGCTGATAACAGATCCTCTGCATCAAATGTAATGTTTTCTTTTTCACATGATTGCTCCCCTACGTATCATTGTTTACTCATTATTGTTGTGGTAATTAGATGCTGTGCTATTAACTTTGTCCTTGTTATTCTATGAGTTTAAATTAATGCTGTAACCAAGTGCCCGTGGATGTGATGTGAATTGTACAAATTATTTTGTTGTGAAAGAAGAATTTGCATATCAGCTTTTTAGGCTTACCTTGTTGAATAAGGTAACTCATGGCGTAGTTTTTAATTTAATGAAATGAACCGATGATTACAATTGTTGTAATTCTTTATCTGGTTAAATCCTTAAAATTGCCATTAATGATTGTGAAAATGTGGCTAGAATCGGTACTTGTATTAAAAGAAAAATGGTGAATTAGTACCTCAGATTCAATAGAAAAATGTGTCCTTCTAAAATAGTAGCAGGTTGGTGTTAAGAGATTAGAAATAAAATGGCATAATTTTCTCGGCTGAATAAGACACTAGTTTGGCTTTATTTTGAAAGAACTTCTGGCACCCTACTAATTTTTCGCACGTCCTATGTATTTTTAATTTTACACTTTCGATATTTAAATAGCAGATATTTTTAAATATGTCATGCGCTACTTGTAGTGGATCAGTTCGTGTTAAATTTTCTGCAGGCAAAAATTTGTCAAGTGGTTGGCTTTAATTGGTCTCTTCTGTTTATTCTATTTTATTTTATTTTATTTTAGTTTTAATTAGTTTAGTTTAATGTATATTGTTTCGTTTGTAAAACGTCCACATAATCTCCGTTGGTTACTCATATTATTTCTACGATGTTGTTTTATCATCATAGTTGAAAATGATGTGGTAATCGACGACAAATTTTTTGTGTCTAAATTGAAAATGATATGACCAGTGAAGCCAGTGCCACTCAAATGAGGATTTTTCATGGTGATATATTGAAATTTTTAGAGGACAAACTCTTTCATTTACTAACACATTAAACTTTATAGGTATTTATATCTTTGTTTTCGGCTAAGATGCAAATCAATTGAAGGTTTTAGCTGATGAGAGGACAAAATTTACAAGAGTAACTTGTTTACTTTACTTAAGTAGAAGTTGAGATTTTGTTATAAAAAATTGATATAATTTTTTGTATAATAGTTTAATAAAAGAAATTATATTTGAAATTTATTTTGCCTTTCCTGGTTCTGTGTTTTTTAATTTTGTCACAAATAGATATGCTGCTTAAGTAGCAGACATTCTATAGCTACCAATCAGCTACTTAAGTAGCAAACGTCTTGGAAACAAAACCAGTAAACCCGCTTGAGTTGTTGAACCTGATTATCGTCAACATTTTATTGGTGTTGATATGTGTAATTATTCAAATAGAACAACGATTATACAAAATAAATATTAACATAAAATTAGCAAAATTAAAAAAATTTCATAACTAAAAGTTAACAAAAATTAAAATTATAAATATAAAATCATCCATACAACAATAAGAACGTAACCATCCAAATAAAATAAAAATCATTACAAAAATAAATACTACTATGAAGCACCTCTCCTTCGACCAATCGTGAAACGACTTAAATAATTTATAGTAGGAAATATTTTATGCACATCTCTCCTAACATGTGAGTTCTCTTGTAACTTCTCTTGTAACTTCCCACTCACCAACACAGTTTAGAAGCAATCATTCGGATTTTATTGTTGATGACGGTCATATATGAGTCATTCTGTTCATAGGCCTCGGTGGATTTTCTGGTGGTAGAGGCCCCACTCATATAGGGATGTGAGATTTGGAAATACCACCTCATGTAGTCTATAGGAATCATCAAATCATTGACTTTGATAGGCACATCTTTTAGATACCTAATGGAGAAATTTTGTTGCATTTGACTAGAATAATTGTCATGTTCGTGTCTTCTAGCTTCCAAAGATCATCTATAAGAAATAGATTTATCAAAATTATGTTAGAGTTAAGATCACAAAGTGCTCCTTCAATATCCACCTCCTCAATAGACAAGGTATTGGGAGACTTCTTGGGTTGTCCCGCTTTTGTTGCAGCTTCTTTGTGGGAGTTGCGCTACATTCTTCTGTTAGGAATATGTAGTCATCAGTTGCTACTCTTTTCGTGAACTTGCTTCTAACTTATTTAGTGTTTCCTTAAATCTCTCTAGTTTTTTGCCATGTGTCTGCTTGTCTTGTGAGGGTTCTTCATATTCCTTGTGTACTTCTTTTCCAATTCTTGGGGTTTCAATTGTTTCTACTGCCACTACTAGAAATCTCGTTTTTAGTGACTGATTTAGAGACCAATTTTTTTTGGTCACATTAGCGACCGAATTAGAGACTGAAGCAGAGACAAATATTAGCGATAGAATTCGAGACTGAATATTAGAGACCGAAAATAGTGACGAAAAAAAGTTGGTCGCTAATATCTTTTTTGTTGCTAAAACTAATAATTTTATACCTCTAATACTTTTTTTGAACGTTTGTATTGCGAACAAATATTGCGATTTACTTAACTCCAATACTTGTTCCATAAGTTGTAAGTTATTCCTTTGTACTGCGAACAAATATTGCAAAAAAAAATTTATTCGCTTTCCAATTCCTCTAACTTTCCATCTCAATTTCAAATTCCTCTAAATTTCGTCTCAATTCCCTTCAATTTGAATCTGCTAGTGATTTCGTCAATTATGATCCTGATGATCCAAAAACCCTAAATAGTAATACCATCACAAACCCTCAATTCCATCTCATTTTCACCACGTACATCGAGTCACCATAAATCCCCTTTTTTCTGTCTTTAAGAGATCACTACGACATGCATTGTGTTCTCTCGGTTTCAATTATGACAATATTTCCGCTGCCGGAACCACTAGACAAGATTTTCGCCTCAGTGTCATCAAGAAACATCCACCATACTGTTATTGAGAAGAGTTCATGGAAGACCACACCGATTGATTACCACTTGATGTATAATTTTGAGGTTCACACTTATGTGATTAATTAACATAAAAAGTATATATTTTTTTTGATAGAGAACATAAAAAGCCTTTTATTGAATACCACAAATTTTTTTAACATAAAAAGTCTTTTAAAATTCTTTGAAATCCTAATCTTTTTTTGGCAAGGAAGCTAAAAGAAAAGATTAAGAAAAAACTATTCATGAAAAAATAGGGTTTCCATTGCGTCGTTCCTAAGAAGATCACGAACACATTCTAGAGAATAAACATAAGTCAAGAAATTAGAGTAACAAACAAGTTCATCAATACTCATATCTTTGACCGACAAGAGACCCTGATACTTTGAAATCCTAATCTAATACCCGAACACTTGTTAAACCTATAAATATAGAAATTCTGCCTTGAAATCCTTATAATTAATGTCTCAAAAGTGTAAAAAAAATCATACGAACATTATTATTATTTTTTTTAGTATGTTAAACAAATGTTCGGGACCCTGTTTATCGTGATCATAGTTTCTTTACTAAAAAATTTACTTGATGTTGATCCGATTAATCCACGGTGGATATCCAATGGCGCGGGAAAACTGATTAAAATAAAACAAAAAAAACTACGCACTACGAGAATTCACCGCCACACGTCAACACTCAACAGCTAGTTTGAGCAGTGAAATCCAACGCGCGTGACGTTTCATAATCAGAAATATCTCCAATCACCTAGAGCAAGCTAGAGAAATCCCACAAATCGCAATTCAAACTTAGATAAAAAATCTTCAAATCTTTTAGTTAAAAAGAAAATTTACATAAAAAATCTTACCATCCAAATAACAAATCCAACGGTTCGAAAACCACCATCCCGAACCTTCTCGAAAATTCGAACTTCTCCTATATTAACATAGTTTCCCTCTCTTCTAATTCATCAAAGAAAAGAAAGAAAAATTCACAGTCGCTTCGATTCAACTCATTCTCTTCTACTACATTCTAAAACCCTAGATTCTTTCTTGTTCAAGAAAAGCTATTCTGTGAAAAAACATGGCTGGAAAAGGCGAAGGTCCTGCGATTGGAATCGATTTGGGAACAACTTATTCTTGTGTTGGTGTTTGGCAACATGATCGTGTTGAAATTATAGCCAACGATCAGGGTAACAGAACTACTCCTTCTTATGTGGCGTTCACTGATACAGAACGCCTGATCGGTGATGCTGCCAAGAATCAAGTTGCTATGAACCCTACTAACACTGTTTTTGGTAAGTACTTTTCACTCCTTGAATTTTTAGATTCTAGTTTTTATTTTGTTCCGGTTACTTTGCTGCTTAAATGTTATGAAATTTATTAGATCATGAGTTGAAATTCCAATACTCTGATTTCTTTGTTCTATAATTTTTGGTAATAGTTGTATTTACCTTAAACTTTATAGCATAAAATTGTTGATTAGGTTGTGTATTACTACAGCATAGTTTAAAATTTCCAATAATCTGTATTTACGTTTTTGTACTAGAAAAGTTAATTTTCGCAGCTTATAATTGTTGATTAATGGTTTTTGCATAAAGTTGTTGATTTATAGTTTTTATATTGGATGTGCAATTAGGAATTGTTGATTAATAGTGTTTGCTTAAAATTGTTAATTCAAAGTTTTTGTATTTAGGAATTGTTGATTAATAGTTAACATTGTTGATTAAATAGTTTTTCTATTGGATGTGCAATTAGGGTGTGTATTATTAGAGCATGAATGTTAATCTTTAATATTCTGTTTCTTAATTTTTGTATGTAAAGCGGGCAAGTTAATTTTATTGTTCATAGTAGAAAAAATATGATTAATGATTTTTCATTGGTTGTGATTAGACGGTGTATTCTTTAGTGATTGTGCTGATTTTAATTGGTATTTTCAGATGCTAAGCGTTTAATTGGAAGGAGATTTAGTGATGCTTCCGTACAAAGTGATATGAAATTGTGGCCATTCAAGGTGATTCCTGGCCCCGGTGATAAGCCAATGATTGTGGTGAACTATAAAGCGGAAGAGAAGCAGTTCTCTGCTGAAGAAATATCTTCAATGGTTCTTATGAAGATGAAGGAGATTGCCGAGGCTTATCTTGGTACGACTATTAAGAATGCAGTTGTGACTGTGCCTGCTTACTTTAATGATTCACAACGTCAAGCCACAAAAGATGCTGGTGTGATTTCTGGGCTCAATGTGATGAGAATCATTAATGAGCCCACTGCTGCTGCTATTGCTTATGGTCTTGATAAGAAAGCTACCAGCACTGGTGAGAAAAACGTTCTTATTTTTGACCTTGGTGGAGGGACTTTTGATGTTTCCCTTCTTACCATTGAAGAGGGTATTTTTGAGGTGAAGGCTACGGCTGGCGATACACATTTGGGAGGTGAAGATTTTGATAATAGAATGGTGAACCATTTTGTTCAGGAGTTTAAGAGGAAGAATAAGAAGGACATTAGTGGAAATCCTAGGGCACTTAGGAGGTTGAGAACGGCATGTGAGAGGGCTAAGAGGACACTTTCCTCTACTGCTCAAACCACCATTGAAATTGATTCTTTGTTTGAGGGTATTGACTTTTATACTACTATTACTCGTGCTCGTTTTGAAGAGCTTAACATGGATTTGTTTAGGAAGTGTATGGAGCCTGTTGAGAAGTGTTTGCGGGATGCTAAGATGGATAAAAACAGTGTCCATGATGTTGTTCTTGTTGGTGGCTCTACAAGGATTCCTAAAGTTCAACAACTTTTGCAAGATTTTTTCAATGGCAAGGAGCTGTGCAAGAGCATCAACCCTGATGAGGCTGTTGCTTATGGTGCTGCAGTTCAAGCCGCTATTTTGAGTGGTGAAGGTAATGAGAAGGTGCAGGATCTGTTGTTGCTTGATGTTACTCCTCTTTCCCTTGGTTTGGAGACTGCTGGAGGAGTCATGACTGTGTTGATTCCCAGAAACACAACCATTCCTACCAAGAAGGAGCAGGTGTTTTCAACCTACTCTGATAATCAACCTGGTGTGTTGATTCAGGTGTATGAAGGAGAAAGAACAAGGACTCGTGATAATAACTTGTTGGGCAAGTTTGAGTTGTCTGGAATTCCTCCTGCTCCTAGGGGTGTTCCTCAGATCAATGTCTGCTTTGACATTGATGCCAATGGTATTTTGAATGTCTCAGCAGAGGATAAGACTACAGGCCAGAAGAACAAGATCACCATTACTAATGACAAGGGTAGGCTCTCAAAGGAGGAGATTGAGAAGATGGTACAAGAAGCTGATAAGTACAAATCCGAGGATGAAGAACACAAGAAGAAAGTGGAGGCCAAAAATGCTCTTGAGAACTATGCCTATAACATGAGGAACACAATCAAGGATGACAAGATTGCTTCTAAGTTGTCTGCTGATGATAAGAAGAATATTGAAGATGCCATTGAGCAGGCTATTCAATGGCTGGATGGAAACCAACTTGCAGAGGCTGATGAATTTGAAGACAAGATGAAGGAATTGGAGGGTATTTGCAATCCTATCATTGCTAGGATGTACCAAGGTGCTGGTGGTGATGCTGGTGGAGCTATGGATGAAGATGGTCCTACAACAGGCAGCGGAAACGGTGCTGGACCCAAAATTGAGGAAGTTGATTAAGCAGCATTTTGTTTGTGGGGATTGTAGGTTCATGATTTTGCCAGGAATCTTTTGAAACAGTATTGTAATAATGTACTTTGTTTGATTTAGGTTGCTTAGGGTATTTTTATCTTGGTGATTTTTCCAGTGTACTTTTCAAATTTTAATGTCAATCCTGGTTTAACTTTGTATTCTGCATTTTGCTTATAATGAATTAGTGGTTCATTGTTCTCAAACTAACTAACAAGCAATATAAGTTATTCTATTTTCCAAATGTTAATTATGGTTAACAAATCTGTGTAAGTCTTTTCCAGAAGATAATCCTAGAATTACTCGATCTTGGTTTACTGCTATAAAGTAGTCGTAACAATGCCTTTCTTCCACAGAAGGTTTGGGCTTTTATTATTTTGTGGCTACTTTTGTTGTAGGAACTCATCTGCTGATAACAGATCCTCTACATTAAAAGGACTCCAATTAAAAGCTTAGTGTTAGCTTTTTAGGCTTACCTTCTCTTGTTGATCAGGCTAACTCAACATTTTAATAAAGCACACGAGCATAGTTTTCAATCTAATTAGTTGGACCAACTGATTATAACTTTGTTTCTGTGGCTGGAATTCTGGAACTGTTGCCACCTTCTTCAGCTGAATGTTTCATGTGCATCTATAAAAGTTGTTGATTACAAGTTGTCAATGTTGTCATTTTTTATCTGATTAATCCTTGAAATTGTTATTAAATTATTAGAAATTTTGCGAGTGTGGTTAAAATTAATACTTGTATTAAAAGGAAAATTGGCGAATGCACTTCAGATTCAATAGTTCACAAGTTCGTTAACTGTTTGTTATGGGATTTGATGAGGCGAAAACGATCCTATCAAGTTGGACATGATGAGTGAATCTGGAATTGCAAGAAACCTATTTTGGATAGGCATGGTAACTTGCCTTGACCAAATCAAATTGATATAGTAACATTAATGCAAACTGATGAAGTAGAAACAGAATTCCAGAACAATTATGATCATGAAGTGAGAAGTCGCGATAATTTGGTGTTAAGATATTACCATTAAAAATGGCTCAATTTTGTAGTTGTAGGCTGAATGAGACTTTGGTTTGCCTTTAGTTTGAAGGCAGTGTTTGGTGCAATTGAGTTTTAGGGCCCGTAGGTTGGTTCAATTTTTGAAGGGTGTTTAATAACACCATTCATATAATTTTGCAGGTCTAACATATTTTTACAAGATATTATTTTGGTTTCTTGGTGTTTGCTTTCACATTCTTTGCATGTTATTTTTTGTTTGTGACTTGTGAGGCCGAGTTCTATAGAGGGCCCAAGACCTCCTTTATTATTATTATTATTATTATTATTATTATTATTATTATTATTATCAAAAAGGGCTTAAATTCAAAAGAAAATAAACTACAACAAAATCAAGCGAGTGCTAATTCTCAAAACATCAGCAAAAAATAAATTTCTAATATGATTCAGACAAGATTGAAAAAATAATTATGTTGCAGTCTAACGTGCAACCAATGCTAGCCAATGCATCCGTATATTTGTTTGCTTTTCAATAAGAATGTGATATCTCCATTTCTCATTCCTCATCTAGCAATCTTCTGATACTCTTTAACAATGAGTACCCAATAGAGCTACTTGACACACCTGTCATAATAACTTTTGATATGCAAGCTTCAAACCTTCTAAAACTACCCATACCTCATCCACAAAGGCATTACCAACATCAACAAACTTAGCGAAACCACCACACCAACTATGATATGACTTTAATAGGACGCATAAAAAAAAAACTATGATATGACTTTAATAGGACTCACAAACATTTTTGTGGGGAGTTCACCATTGAAAAATGCTCTTAGAATATGTTCATAAGGTTGACACTATTGTCTGATGTCAGTTCACGTTTATGCGTAAATAGTCAACTTCTAGGCTATATTGATGAGTAAAAATTCAATTTTCACACACAAATGTCCTTCGATTTTGAATATAAGTAGAAAATAACATTTTTAGTTCATTGATTATTCAATGAATTTACATGTTTTTCTTTTTTTGCTTATATCTAAAATTAGATGGAGTAACTTTTAATAGAATTGTAAGTGACCAAAAGTAAAAAAATTCTTAAAAGAACTTTAAGGACAAAGTATTGGTGCTTTTTAGTGAGTTTTATGATTGAGCAAATATAGTAAGCAACTTAAATAGTTAAAAAAATCAGCAAAGGAGGGATAAAAAAGTGACTTTTTGAGTAGGTATGTCAATTTCATCCGTAAATAGCGATCTTTGTGGGGATTGTCTCGTTTGGGGACTTGAAGATGGAGAATTTTATCCATGGGGATGGAGGAGAAAGTCCCCCCGATAGAGGTTTGGGGACAGGGACGAAATTTGATTCCCGTTCCGCGGAGACCCCGTCCCTGAAAATTTTATTAAAATAGCATTTATAATTGTATATTTAAGTATTTTATAAATTATTTTTAATTATATTTTCATACAATTTGTGCATACATTTGTTTATATATGATTCTAATTGTTGTCACAAGACTCACAATAATATTTTAATTTTTTTTTCTTTTATAATTAAACTTTACTATTTTTTTACAACTAGTTTGATTGAAAATAATAAAAACTTGATATTCTTTTAATGTTGATGGATCTCTGTGGGAACTGTTCGGATCTATGAGGATGTGGATGGAGGAAGAATACTCTCCGAAGCGGAAAATGAAGACGGGGATGAGAATATTTTAGATGGTGGGGATAGGAATGGTAAAGTACCATCCGCTTAATCTAGGTTTTGTTGACATCCTTATTTTTGAGTGAAATCTAACGGGTAAGAAATTTAAGGTCCGTTTAAATTGGTTTATTTTTGAGTTTATGTAAAATAGTTTAGGCAAATAAATAAACTTTTATGTATTATTATAAGTTTTGTAAGGTGCTTTATGAGAAAAACAGTTTATAAAGAATTCAAACCACTAAGTTTGGTCTAGTGATAATATGCATGAGATGTTAGGTTCGATCCTCTGTTCCGTTGAAATAGAAAAGAAAAAAACAATTTTTTTAGTGAACACTTAATTAATACTACAAAAGTTTATTTATTTGAAAAACTATGTTGTCCCAATGCGTTGGACTGGACCAATTGGTGTGAGGGCTGAGGATTAAAGACTAAGGAATGCATGGTATGAGAGTATCTGAATTAGTAGTAGTAGTGGTTGTATTTTGGTCTACATATTGTCCCTGAATCACAATTCACAGGTGAGGATAAGCATGCATGCATGGATTTACTAGCAATCTGCATCGAATTCCGTAGCTGAACTTGGTGAAGGGATTGGTGCTTTTGTTGCTCCAAAATCCAAACCAATATTCACTCCATCTCTCTCACTCTCTCACGCTTCTCCCTGGCCCCGCTATTGCTTTCTATCTTCTGTTATTCACGAGCCTGCCCTCACAAACAGAGTAGGTGGCACCATTTCAATAGTCACTAATCCCGCGATCACCACTTCATCTCTTATTATTATAATTATCTCACAAAAATTGGGAAAAAAATGTTTGCTATTTTTACATAACTATTTGTATAATCATTGATATTTATAGGGGAGAATTTTTTTTTTCCCGTGTACAAATTTAGAGATAATTTTGTAACATTTTATTTGAAGATTTGAGGATTTTTAGAGAAGCGAAAATTTTGCAATTTCTGAGAAGAAGAAAAAGTGGGGTAGGAGATGAATAAATGGAAAGAAAAAAAAAATTAGTTGGTGATGGTGCACTGTTAGTTAGATTTGATGGACATGTAAAATTTAGATTAAAATTAATAGAAAGAAACATGGTTCCGCACTTCGGCAATATACTGCGGCACCGCGCAAATTAAAGCAAAAGCAACATAAGATTGATTGTGAATATAAATCTCACGAAGGACATAATATTTACAAGCTTACTTGTTTCTGAGGTTTCTAAATATCTTAACCCAAAACTTGTATTCCCTGAGCAATCATATTTCAAGCCAATTTTATCATGTAAATATTCTCTCATTTTTTTATCATGTAAGCTTGATTGACACTATGATGGGATAAAAACCGACCACCTTCATCTTTAGGCTTGCAAATATTCTCTCATGAAATCATAAGGCATCTTTGACAGTAACCAGTACTATCCAAGATATGTAAATTCTCGAGTTAAAACCAGATTGTTGCGTAAGGGTTTGATAAAAACGTTAATAATACAATTAGGGTCTGTTTGGTGCGAATGATAGGATAAAGACATATAGTATAAGAAGCTGGATAAATAAAAGATAGGATAGTGACAGGATAAACATATATCATATCATGTGTTTGGTGCACACATGATAAAATAGAGGATAAAACTATTTTATTATAATTTTTTTTGTATAAAATATAAAAACAATATTTTTGCCACTCACATCAAACAAGAAATTAGTTCCTTAGCTACCATAAAAACATCAAAATGTTACTTTATAGGAAGGAAAAGTAAAAATAAATTGAAGCAAGGGACATCTTCAAAACCACTAGTTTTTTTTTTAATCATAAAAACCCACTAGTTATTTTCCAGTTGGATGGATAGATTTCACATGGAGCATGTATTTGAGGAAAAAACGAAAATTGATTGGTCGTTAAATAAAAGGAAAGAAACTAAAATTGAAAGAATGTCTAAACATAAAAAAACAAAAAATGCCGACTGTGAGAGTGGAAGAAGATATTCGTGGAAAAATAAGAGGTGTTTTGTTATCCGGTTGCTAACCCACCAAAAATTAAGGAAAATAATAACAAAGGACCAACATGATAGAATTAATAATAAATTAAATTTATCATTTTCTATTGGTGCATCAAACAATGGGTAACAATAGGATATGTTAATTTTGTGCTATCATGTCACCCTATCCAGCGTACCAAACGGATCCTTATAGAAACCGATTAATTGAAGTAAAAAGGTAGATATAATTGATAAACCGATAATTAATTGGTTTTTTTTTAATGAATGAAGTAATTAGTAATAAAAAAGTGACAATTAGAAGTAATGTGATATTTAATACTTACTTTTAATTCGTAGTAATATATTTGCCACTAAAATGTCGTATTGGGTTTCGACCGGTCAGGGGAATTAGAGGTCTTTTTGTTGCTTTGTCCTACCTGTGTGGTTGTTCCTTCCATCTCTCTTTTTGAGGAGTTTTCTTTTTGTGATGGTGTTTTTTGGGGATTCTAGTTTGTTGGTAGTGTATCTCCTTGTAGTTTTTTTTTTCATATCTTACGTTTGATATGATTGTGTTACAGTGGAATGTACTTCTGGTATTTTCTTGAACGTTCTCTTGTATTTTTCTCTTATTATATTAATATATATATTATATTTGCCATTATTAAAAAAAAGTTTATTATTGATTAGTAGTTAATGACAATACATCAAAATAATTGATTAGTTTGTAAAATAAGAATGAAACACAAATTTACGATCGGAAATGAATTTCCTGCATGAAGCTGTTACAGTTGTGGACCGTTTGATCTAAATCAACGGATCAGATTAGTTAATTGTGTATTTAATCTGGATCATCCAACTGAACTGAAATGTTGTAATTAACTACCGTGAAAAACTTTTGAAAATCCCACAACAGCAAATCCGTGTCCTTTACAATCTTTGATAATACTATATCTCACTAAACTCATACTCATTTATCCGGTTCATATCGTAACTATTCACTAAATTTTAGTCCAAATTTATTGATTGATTTTCGTTTTTTTCTCTCTTTTTTATTTCTTTTTCTCAAACCAAAGGATGAAATATTTACTTGACAAGAAAAATAGAAAACAAGATACACATAACACAACTATAGGGAAAAAAAAAGGGTTATTCTTCATAAACAATTCTTCCTCCAACTCCAAGACATAAATCACAACACAAGAATCAGCAAAAAAGCCCGTTATTGTTGAGGAGTTGAATAGCATGAATGAACACTCACCTATCAAATCGTGATTTACAGTCCTTGTACTTGGTTGACCGCGTGTTTTAGCAGGCAACAAAACAGTGACATTAATGCTGAATACGTCCAACATCAACTTGGTGTTTTGGCTTAGTCATCTGCATGCCCCAAGTCCCAACCCACTCCCAACTTAACACGTGTCTTTTTTTTTTTACCTGAAACACGCATCTTCCTCGCATCACATGCATCCCCCACAATTTGGTTCTTCTTCTCTACCCATTGCATTTTTTGAAGATTAAAATTCAAACCTGTATTATCTGGTTACATCTATGTTTCTCCTCCTAGCTACTTTTTATGCCTTGTGCGGGTGCGTGGCCAAAGCTATTCAGCGAAACATACAGTAATCACCTTTTACGGTGAAATCAAATAGTAGTTCAACATATCCTTCCATTTTTCAAACTCCATAACTATATTTATAGTTGACCATTCAATATCTATACATATACTATATGTAAAAAGATACATTGATTTTGGTGGAGAGTTTTTATATTTCCAAATTTTACATTTAAAAACTTTTATTCAACTATAATAATAAAAAAATCATAACTGCATTTTGGTGCAAATTTTTTTATTAACAAACTCTCTATATTATATATAAAAGTGATACATTGATTTGGGTGTAGATTTTTTATATTTTGGAATTTTCTCTTTGAAAAATATTCATTCAACTATAACAATAAAAAAACATAACTGCATTTTGGTGCAAATTTTTTTTATTAACAAACTCACAATAATATAAGGCATATATTTTTTTTTTGACATAAGTTAGACACAGGAAGGTGCGTTTCTGTCTGGCCCGCCAATAATTATAAAGTACTAGTAGCAGTGACACTAATGCTATTTTGGTAAATTTTTCGCTACACATTTTATTTAATGTGCATCGGTATGTTTGTTGAAGTAGACAAATTGTGACAGATTAATAAATAATGTTTATTAATTTTTTTATTAAAGAATATCTGTGAGTTTTTTTTTTTTGACGCAGTAATATTTGTGAGTTAGATGCTTAATATTTGAGGAAATTAAATTCACCTAAAATTGTATGTGTTGCCGATTTTGACTACGAAAATATTAGTGCATTCCTTGTTGTTATTATTATTAGGCCTCAAAAGTTACTTTTTTTTAGTATTAATTTTATCTATAATTTATTTTTTGATATGCTTAATTCGAGAGGCACTATTTAGTATAATCAATTAAGTAATTTTTAAGCTGTCAATTTTGGGTCTTATCAATAATGGATAGTAATATTACACTTTATTTATTCATTATGGAATACTTCACTATTCAACTAATTAACCGTAGGTAGTAACTAATTAGACAACGTTAAAAAATATAATCATGATCTCTTCTTTTTTTAATTGAATCTACATTATTAGGATTTTTTTAATGGCAATTAGGATTTTTTTTTTATAATTCATTATTACTTATTAGGAATGTTAGTTTTGGTATAAGATAATGCATCAGTGTGCTGATGTAATTTGCACCTGCCATGATTTGAGAACAAATATACATGTGATTGCGAGTGAAAAAAAATTGTTTTTAAAGTCCTTGCTCTACTTCAACTAATGCTTCTGATTGCTTATTGAAGTTCTCTATTTATCACATGTTTGCTTTGTCCCTAATTATATGTTGTTGGTGGTATTGTTTATGTTCTTATGCTTTGTCTCTATTGTTTCTGGCAAAGGATGCACGAAAAATTCATTGAATGGTTGAAAAATTCATGTTTTTGCATTCTCAACCCACAAATCAAATCATTCTTGGCGTGATTGATGTTAAGCTGCGTCTTGGAGTTTGAAGGTTGATGTTGTTCATATTTTACAACCTTCTTTTTATTCATTGTCGCACTAATGTTCGGATTTGATCCTCGACTAGATTCTCTTCATTCAAACATATTTTCTAAAACAAATTCACATTATAAATCTATAAAGTATTCATCAAACTAATATTAAAGCTATAATAAAAGCACAAGAACATAAACAATACCACCAACAACATATAATTAGGGACAAAGCAAACATGTGATAAATAGAGAACTTCAATAAGCAACTATAAATATTATGGTGCTTTTGTTGCTTTGTCCTACCTGTGGTTATTCCTTCCATCTCTCTTTTTGAGTAGTTTTTTTTTATTTTTTTAGGGATTCTAGTTTGTTGGTGGCGTATCTCCTAGAAGTTTTTTTTTCCATGTCCTACGTTTGATAGGGTGGTGTTACAGTGGAATGTACTTCTGGTACTTCCCTGAACATTCTCTTGTATTTTTCTCATTATTATATTAATATATATATTATATTAATTTCCATTAAAAAAAAACCATAAGCATTAGTTGAAGTGGAGCAAGGACTTTTAAAACAATTTTTTTTCGGTCACAATCAAAATATATTTGTTCTCAAATCATGGAAGGTGCAAATCAATTAGTCAATATACTGAAATAAGAACTTAATTAGACTAGTATAAATCGAAAAGTAAAGTAACCGTTATGTAATTCATATTTCTGATGTACTTAAAGGCTATATATGAAATTGAAATCTGAACAATGTATTGACTTTAATCTATTTATTTATTTATTTTTTATAAACAAAGGGACCTAAGTCAAAAGAAAAAAAAACAAAAAAAAAATTCTTGAGAAGAAAACTTTGCTAAATAGGTCATAAGATTTTGATAAAGAAAAATAAAGCAGATTAATGTTTTTGTTATTATTTAAAATATTTTAATAAAAAATATAATACTTTTGTCAAGAAATATAATAATAATAATAATATTTACCACAACTAAAAATAAAATTTTGTAATAATTTATTTTTCCTAAAACCATACGTTTTGATAGCAATTGACAGTATATATAAGTTGATTTGTCAAAAAAAAAAGTATTAGCTATAAAATAATAATAATAATAATAATAATAATAATAATAGGTATATGGGTCAGGAATCAGGATCAAATGACACCAATGCGTCAATCTTTTTATATGACATTTCCGATAATTCTTTACTGGATAATCGTATTACAAAATCGGCCGTTGGATTGAAAAATATTATAACATAGATCATATATATAAAATATAACATTAAACGAAAATCATTTGATATGTCAATGAAATATATATTTATCATATATATATATATATATATATATATATATATATATATATATATATATATATATTTCTAAGCAAGTACTAAGAAATTTTTTATAAGTGTGAAAAATTGAAATACCTTGAAGTCTTTAGCTAGAAAATTCATATCCATGATGATCATTTGGCAACGAACCAGAAGCATCGTCTCTAGAATAAGCTCCACTACCATTTTTGTTTCTAAAAGATCAAAATTATAACCACCAACAATATTAGTGTGCCAAAAATTAGGATTGTTGTTGAGAAAATAGCAAAGACATATTTGATAATGATAATGAACCATACATTACATTAAGAAACATGTTTTCACTACTAAAATCAACTCCAAAAATATAGATCATGTTGGTGTATTTTTTTTCTTAGATCACAAACTTTGTTGGAAATATGACATTAAAAAATGTTTGTTGTAGTACGATATATGGAGTAAACATTGTCTTCATTATTTTACATTGTAGTTTGCTATCTATATCTATAACATGTATAAAAGCAAGAACCATTTGTCATTCTCTTTTCTTAAAATCCCTTGCCTCTCATGCATTCTCCAATGTGGTGCGAAAGTGTTTGAAGGGTATCCCTTCCAGTCAAGTAGCCTTAAATGATTTGATAGATGTTTAACCTTAGATGATTTTTTTTACTAGACGATATATGATGAACATCAGATGCAAATATCCAAGTTGCGAAAAAGATTATTATATTAATATGAATAAGCCACAGCTATACTTGTAAACTACCTACGATTGACAGTGAAATATTCCATAATAAATAAATAAAGTGTAATATTAATACCCATTATTGATAAGAACCAAAATTGACAAAATGGAAATTACTTAATTTATTATACTAAATAGTGTTTCTCGGGTTTAGCATATAAAAAACGAAAATTAAAAATAAAATTAATATTAAAAAATTAACTTTTGAGGCATGCATTGCTTGTGTAATAATAATAATAATAAGGGTTTTGCTAACGATTGTTCTCGGGACACTCTTTAAGCAATTCATTTAAATAATCTTTTTATTCAAAACATTAAACATTACAATTTTCGATGCACTGACTCTACACATTTATAAAAAATTCTATAAAAAACTTATTTAAGGTCTTAAACAGTGTCCCGAAGGCACTCTTTAGCATTTGTCTAATAAGAAATGCACTAATAATTTCTTAGTCAAAATCGGCAACACATACAATTTAGAGTTAGGTGAATTTAATATGCCTCAAATATTAAGCATATACTATATCTTATTAGCAATGTATCGGTACATGTTCAAATAAGATGTGTATTGAAGTATTCACTTTTCTTATATAAAAAATTTAATGCGTGGAGATGATGTAATAATCCAAAACAAGAAGCAACCAGAAAAAATCCAAGGCAAAAAGCGAAGAAGATATCTGAACTTAAAAAAACATTTACAA